>CM057341.1:190097448-191539053 GCA_030015575.1 Agapanthus africanus
TTCGAATGCATCTTTGAAGAGTCGTGGCCAATAGAAACCACACTGCAAAACTTTCTCGGCTGTCTTCTTTGGGCCAAAGTGCCCGCCACATGCTTGATCGTGGCAAAAAGACAGCACACTCTTAACCTCATTTTCAGGTACACACCGGCGAATGATTTGGTCGGAACAATATTTAAACAGATAAGGTTCATCCCAGTAAAAATGGTTTACTTGGGACAAAAATCGTAGTTTGTCTTGTTTCGACCAATCGTTAGGTATCAAGCCGGTGGCTAAGTAGTTTACAATATCGGCGAACCATGGTTCGCAAGAAACGGTCAAGAGTTGCTCATCGGGGAAAGCATCAGTGATAGGCAGTTCAAGTGTAGGTGAAGATGGAAGTCATGAAAGGTGATCGGCCACTACGTTTTCACATCCCTTTTTGTCCCTTATAACAAGGTCAAATTCTTGCAGCAAAAGGATCCAACGTATTAGCCTAGACTTAGCATCCTTCTTCGCAAAAAGGTGGCGAAGAGCTGAGTGATCCGTGTACACTATAACTGGAGAGCTGATTAAATAAGGCCGAAATTTCTCAAGTGCAAACACAACCGCTAAAAACTCTTTTTCTGTTGTTGTGTAGTTTGATTGGGCCTCATTTAATGTTCGGCTAGCGTAGTAAATTACATGCGGCAACTTGTTAATGTGCTGTCCAAGAACAGCACCAATAGCAAAATCTGATGCGTCGCACATAATTTCAAAAGGGTGCGTCCAGTCTGGAGATGAAAGGATGGGCGCAGAAATGAGTGAGTGTTTCAAAGACTCGAACGCTTTCATGCAAGTTGAGTCGAAAACGAAAGTAGTGTCCTTGGCCAACAAGAGAGTCAAGGGTCTAGCAATCTTGCTAAAGTCCTTGATGAACCGTCTATAAAAACCGGCATGGCCAAGGAAAGCTCGGATATCTTTGACGCATTTAGAAGGAGGAAGATTAGAAATGACTTCGATTTTAGCTCTATCTACCTCTATGCCGTTTTGCGAGATTACATGTCCTAAGACAATGCCTTCTCGTACCATAAAGTGGCATTTCTCCCAATTCAAAGTTAGGTTCTTCTCCCTACAGCGGGTGAGAACTGCGTCAAGATGTCGTAAACACTCATCGAAGGAGTCACCAAAAATGGAGAAATCATCCATAAAGATTTCTAAAAACTTCTCCACCATGTCCGAAAAGATCCCCATCATACACCGCTGAAATGTAGCGGGTGCATTGCATAACCCAAAGGGCATGCGACGATAAGCAAAAGTGCCAAAGGGACAAGTAAATGTAGTCTTGTCTTGATCCTCTTTGGCTATGGGGACTTGATTATAACCGGAATAGCCATCTAAAAAGCAGTAGAATTCGTGCCCTGCTAATCGTTCTAGCATTTGGTCAATGAATGGTAAAGGAAAGTGGTCCTTCCTTGTCGCGGCATTGAGTTTCCGGTAGTCGATGCAAACTCGCCACCCAGTTTGGGTGTGAGTGGGAATTAACTCATTTGCCTCATTGGTGATGACCGTGATGCCCGATTTCTTTGGCACGACATGAATGGGGCTAACCCATTGGCTATCCGAGATAGGGTAAATGATACCGCTATCAAGACACTTAACAATCTCCTTCTTGACCGCCTCTTTCATGATGGGGTTGAGGCGTCTTTGTGGATCCCTTGCCGGCTTGGCATCATCCATCAAGTGTATATTATGTTCGACTATGAGGGGACTAATCCCCTTGATGTCCGCCATAGACCAGCCGAAAGCTTGCCGATTATTGTATAAGACCGTTAAAAGAGCCTTCTCTTGCTCAAGAGCTAGAGAGGCCGATATGATAACTGGTAAGGTCTCATTTTCACCTAGATAAGCATATTTTAGGTGCGACGGCAAAAGCTTTAGCTCGAGTTTAGGTGGTGAAACAATAGATGGTAACAATGGAGTAACTGTTTCAAACTCAAAGGATTCCATCAAAGGTTCAAATTGAGTGTACGCTACCGAGTCGGATGGTTCAACTAACTCATCCGAAAAAGCAAAAGACTCAAACTCGGGTGGAGAGTCTTCAAGATCATCAACAAAGGTGAAACACTCATAATCTTTGTCCTTCGTGAAAGCTGTGTCGGATTCTAGGAGGAACGCACTAGTGGCGTCAATATTACTGTGATCAAACATGAAATTCTCGAACTCACAGTCCTCCTCCGCGATCTCATCGATCGAGCACACATGAAGTATGCTAGAATTAGGCTCGCAAGGTTGACTTCCTAACTTGAAAATGTTAAGTTCAACTGTCATCTTGCCAAAAGATAGATTCATTGAACCGTTACAACAGTTGATTACCGCGTTAGAAGTCGCGAGGAATGGTCGACCAAGTATCACCGGAATTTGATTACGGGGGTTAGCGACAGGCTGTGTATCCATAACAATAAAGTCCACGGGGAAAACGAAATCCCCTACTCTAATTAACACATCCTCCAACTCTCCCCTAGGGTGGGTGATTGATCGGTCGGCCATTTGGAGAGTGCAATGAGTAGGCTTGAGCTCTCCAACGCCTAATTGTTCGTACACCGAATAGGGTAGAAAATTGACACTCGCACCAAGATCTAATAGTGCTCTATTGATGGTCTTGTTCCCAATTGTGATCGAAATAGTAGGACAACCGGGGTCCTTGTGCTTTGGGGGCAAAGAATTGACAAGAGCATCACTAACAGCACTAGCCACGAAAACTTTCTTTGGTACTTGTGACTTCCTCTTTTTGGTGCATAAGTCCTTTAAGATTTTAGCATATGAAGGAACTTGTTGGATTGCATCCAAAAGAGGGATATTTATGCTAACCTGTTTGAACAACTCTACAATCTTCTCCATCTGTGGAGTTGGTTTATTGGATCTCAACCGATTTGGAAAAGGAACATTTTGAAAAGTTGTTGAGTCCAATTTTTACGGATCAGATTGTTGAGTTGGAACGGAACCCCGTGTAGATGTGTTCGTGTTGTGAGAAGAGGGTCCGTTCGAGCTAGAAGAAGTAGAGCCATGTGAAGGATGGAGAATAGGCTCTAACGAAGAAGAAGAGGAAGATGAAGAACCACCGGCAGAGGTGTCACGGTGAATACCCACATTGTTTTGCAGCACTTTTCCGGATCTCAACGTGGTCACAGCATTCACGTTATGATTCTGCTGTTCATGTGCAACATGTGCGTGACCAGGATTTGGGAGTGGTTGAGACGGAAGTTTTCCTTTCTCTCGCTCTTTCAATGCTGCGTTGAGTTGTGAAATTTGTGCCTCAATAGCTTTGATGCTTTGATCATGTGAGGCACTGTTTTGCACCAAAGATTGAACAGAAATCTCTATCCTAGCTGTGGACTGTGCAGATTGCTTTAGGAATGCTTCTAGACTTCTTTCGAGCAAGCTAACAGCATTTTGAGGGGGAACAAAATTGTTGGGCACAAAATTGTTCATCTGATTAGGGTAAGGTTGCTGTTGGGGAGGCTGCTGAAATTGAGCTTGTGGAGGTGCTTGTTGTTGTTGTGGAGGAGGAGCTCTTTGAAAATTGTTGTTTCCTTGGACTTGTTGATTTTGGTTCCAAGCGAAATTAGGGTGGCTCTTCCAACCAGGATTGTATGTTGAAGAGTATGGATCATTTCTTTGTCGTTGCTGAAAGGCAGCATTGACTTGATCTTGTCCTTGAGTGGATGCAGTGTAAGGACACTCTTCAGTGAGATGTGATGGATCCGAACAACAAGCACAAACAGTTCGTGGGGGCATGACAGGGGCAGGAGAAGGTGCTGAGATTTTGGTCTCAAGCGCTTCTAGCTTTTTCGTAAGAGCGGCCATCTCGGCCTTCATAGCAATTGACATCTCTACTTGATGTATGCCTGCCCTAGGTTGACCAATAGAAGAAGATGATGTGGTCTTGGTGCTCTCCCATTGAATTGTTTGCTCACTAAGATCCTCAAGAAACTGCCACGCTTCCTCACTAGATTTGGACAGAAAGTGACCTTGACTAATGGTTTCTAGCAACTGCTTCGTTGCCGGGTTCAATCCCTCGTATAAGGTTTGGCAAAGTTGCCATCTTTCGATTCCATGGTGAGGGCATTGAACGAGAAGGTCTTTAAATCTTTCAAAACATTTCCAAAATGGTTCGGCAGGAAGCTGTAAAAATTGAATGATTTCATTACGGATTTTTGCAGTTTTGTGATGAGGATAGAACTTTTTAAGAAAAGCTTTCACAAACTCGTCCCAATTTCTAATTGAGTGTGATGCGGTGCTGTATAGCCACTTCTCGGCTAGGTCACATAAGGTGAAAGGAATGACCCTTAGCCTTATAGCGTCATCACTTAATTGGGTAGT
Organism: Agapanthus africanus; assembly: GCA_030015575.1. Classification (NCBI taxonomy): domain Eukaryota; kingdom Viridiplantae; phylum Streptophyta; class Magnoliopsida; order Asparagales; family Amaryllidaceae; genus Agapanthus; species Agapanthus africanus. Next base: position 190,101,787 of record CM057341.1, read on the forward strand.
TTTCATCATGGCCCAAACGTTTTGGAATTTGTTGATAAAGATATATGCATCTTCGGATTCCAAACCATGAAACTTAGGCAGCATGTTGATGAAGTGGGGTTTGATCTCGAAATTGTCCCCATTAGCCGGTGGAAGGGAAAGACAAGTAGGAAGGGCGGTGCGGATGTAGTAGAAAAGATCCTGGAGCGCGACTCGTGCGGGCGCTTCGACAGGCGGAAGATTCAGGTTATTCGCACCTGGCGGAGGTGGAATCCTTCCCGTCTGTAAGGTGTTGTTAGGATCGTATCCCGACATACCTTCGAAAGAATGTGATGGTGAAAGTGAACAAGTGGACAAGATTTCGACTTCGGAGTCGAAAGGTTCGTCGGTCGGCACCAACGAAACACGGACTAATCGGGCGCTAGGGTCCCTAGTCCAACCGGACATACACTAAAAAGGGTTAGTGTAGTCGAAAGATGAAAGACAGAATGTGAAGGTAAGAAAACGTCAATGAGAAGAAGTGGTGTAAGTGAGTGCAAAGATTCTTTAGCGACAAGTTGCAAGTTTTGAAAAGATTTTCTTTTCTTTTTTCTTTTTTTTTAAGTGAGCTTTTGCAAAAAGATTTTGAAAAGAGACTAGTGACACAACTGCAATTAACCATACATGCACAATCAGGCCTAAGTCTAGGGTCACCTAGGTCAGCTAGACAGCTCCTAACTGTTCCAAAGGGCTAGAGATAGGACCTCAAACCGCCTCTTCACAGACAAGTACGGCCAGGTAAGTGGGAAGGAACCACCACGACAGTGGGCCTAATTAAATACCACCAGCCTAGACACCGCAATGTCGGTTAGGATAAACGGCCGATGCCTATACTAGTCCTCTGTCCTATTGAGCTCGACGTCCTTAGGGCTGAGTCTAATATTTTTTAAATTAAAAGTGGTCAATGCAAATGCTTTAAGTGATTTCTGGGGTCCTGGGAAGGGTGATGAAATCCCCACCCAATCTGATTTGGTCAATAGCTCCTTAAAATCAGATTAAAGTATGCAAAGCAGTAAATCACTTGCAATCAATTCGCTTTTTAGCGCGGCGCAAAGAATCCTGCAGAAAATCAATTATTGGAAGGGGGAAGAAGATTTTTAGCGCAAAGAATCCTGCAGAAGATTTAGCAAAAGATATATGGGGATTTGTGGAGGGGAGAATAAGGAAACAAACAGTGCAAAAATTTCTCAGAGAAGGCTCCAGTATGCGGCGGAAGCGCGGCGCGAGGTGGGGTTATGCGGCGGAAGCGCGGTGGTTTGGAGGCTTCAGGTCTCTGGATTTCTTCAGCTGCTCTGTACTTCCAATATCCTCCTGTTCTGATGTATCTTTTTCTGTTTCCCTTTCTGTGTTGTTTCAGATCCGTCAAACCTGCAAAGATTCACAAAGAGAACCCTTCAAACAATAAAAGATGATATATTTTTTTTTATATATTTTTGATTTTTCTGATTTTTATGATTTTTATATTAACCCGAAATTACAAAAAGAAAATTTTACGCCATCCCCGGCAACGACGCCATTTGATTAAGAGAAGGTTTTGTCGATCAAAAATATTTACCGCAATCAAGAACGGCGTCGCTTGAAGCTAGCCGGTGAGTACGGGTCGGTCCACAGGGATGTGAAAATTTTCTTTAAGTTCTTACGAGTTAATTCCAAATGGTGTTTGGATTTATAATTAAACCTAAAAGTTGAAGTTGTATGAGACTAGGATTAGAAACTTGCTAGGATTAGGTCTAGGGAAAATTTGGTAAACAAAGATCTACATCTCTTTCCATTGCTATTAATTAAATGTATCATATTAGTGTTATGGTAAATATTAACAAAGGGGATTAGGATGATTGGGAAGATTGATTCTTCCTCTAGATCCTTGTCCTTCCTTTCTTAATCTTTACCCTAACCTCCATGGAAAACCTTAAAATCCGGGCCTTTAGACTACGGAATCACCGTTACCTTGAGGGTAAAAGTGCCGTAGGGCGCGGAATAGAAAGGTATGCATGGAGTTCTAATGTTCATAAAAGTTTAGCAATGAAAAGAGATGAGAGATCTTCATCTCTCAAATCCTTCCCTATTCCTAACCCTAACAAGCGAGGAAACTACACGCTCATTGAGGGGATGTAAAAAGATAAGAATTTATTAAAGAGAGAAAACATTGATTGCAAGTTAATAAAAACTAAACTAATTTAAACTAAGGCGAGAAAATAAGTGCAGATAAAAAATTACAACTACTGCAAAGAAAATAACCTACTTACTTTTGATGCGCTCTAACTTCAAGAAAACAGAATTTTATTCATGAGTAGAGACATCAGAAAATACAAGGTCTTGGGTTCTATTTATAGGACATAGAAACCCTAGGGCTACAGATTGTACCGCATGTCTAAAGTTACAAATATACCCCCATAAAATCTTTCCATAGCCGCCACAGATATTTGGTAAAATTTTATTCGCGCACGGGCACAGGACTGCCGCGGATCCGCGGCATGGGAGCGCTTGGGCCGCGGATCCGCGGCCCAATGATGGGTTCATCACTTAGATTTTCTTGGGCTTGGTTTGGTTCTTCTGGGCTTCTTGTTTCTTCATTCCTTTTGTCAGTTGGGCTTCGGTATTAATTCCAGATTTTCAGTGACACTTTGCAATGGATCTTTTAACCGTCTTTCTTGCAAATTTGAATCTTGAGTTGCCGTGTTGATGGTGAACCGTTCTTCGTTTTTAGGCTTGACTAAGATCTTCCTATTTGTTGGTCAAAAGTCTCTTTTTGTGTCGTCTTGTGTTTTTTCACTGTCTTTGCTCCAAGAACCTGTAATCTGTAACATGTAGCAGACATGGGTCAAAAGCACCTGTTTTTATTGTAAAATGCATAAGAATGGGGAATACAAAATGCAATATTATGTTATGAACATGCTACCGAAATTTTCTCGAAACGGATGAAAGCACAAGCGAATGAGTGTCTGCTCTATACATTCTTAATGGGATAGAAACCTTACCCCCGACAGCCGTTGTAATATCTTAACCGTGTGATATTGTTAAGAACTAAAATTTCTTCAAATTGCATACTTTATTTGGTTTATGATCCATGGAGAAAGATGAATAGATAGAGCAATGTAGTGACATTTAATAGGGTTTAAATCATATGAACAACTCATACTTGAGAGGGATAATCTTATACACACGCACGCACATGCGTTTTTAGGATCTGTTAATGATATATATGTGTTATACAGTTTAACATGGTCCATGAGTACATTAAAATTAAGGTCTGGATGTACGTGGATCGGCAACAATGCACGAACCCTGAGTTCGTTGCAGGAGTTGCTGCTTTCATCGAATTTGCACGTAAATATCATAAGGTCATGTCAGGGAAGATCTTTTGTCCGTGTGACAGTTGTAGAAATAAGATGTACCGAATGATAGGGTGGTAGAGCTTTACATCGTTAAATATGGTTTTATTAGATTTTATACAATTTGGTTACATCACGGGGAAGAAGAAGAAGATAGTAATGCGGCGGAAGAAAAAGAAGAAGATAACTTCTTTTCAGAAGATGAAATGGATGATATGGTAGAGACTGCTTTCGGTGATAGTAATCTTATTGAAGAAGACCTTCCTTCCGGTCAAGAACAGTGTGCAGATAAGTATGAGAAGTTTATGAATGATGCTAGGAGACTGATTTATGAGAATGCAAAGTATTCTATACTATCATGGTTCGTCCATCTTTTCGAGATTAAGTTCCTAAATAGATTGAGCAACAAGTCATTCACGATACTTCTCAAGTTCCAGAAAGATTCTATACCCACGGGAAATAATGTGCCTGAGAGCTGGTACGAAACCCAGAAGATGATGTCTAATTTGAGTCTAAACTGTGAGAAGATTCATGCAGGTCCCAAAGATTGTGTACTGTACGGGAAAGAAAATTCAGATTTGAAAGAGTGTCCCACCTGTGGAGAGAACATGTATAAGCTGAAAGTATCTGATAAGAAGCCAGATATACCTGTAAAGGTTGCACGATACTTTTCCATAACACAGAGGCTGCAGAGGCTATTCAGGTGTAAGAAGATAGCGAAGGCAATGATTTGGTATCACCGTGCCCCTCCAAGCGAAGATGGAAGAATGAGTCATCCAAGAGATTCGCCGGCATGTAAGGATTTCGATAGGAGGCACCTAATATTCAGTAGTGATCCTCACAATATCAGATTCGGAATGGCTAGTGATGGCTTCTGCCCATTCAACTATAAGGGTGATAATCAACACGGCATATGGCCCGTTGTAATGATGGTTTATAATCTATCGCCGTGGTTGGGTATGGATCAGTCCTAGTTTATGATGTCTTTTCTTATTGACGAACGGAAATCACCAGGAAACAATATCAATGTCTACCTCCGACTACTGATCGAAGAGTTAAAATCCTTATTCATTGATAGTGTGGAGACTTACGATGCAAACACAGATACAACCTTCACGATGTGTGCAACTTTAATATGGAAAATTAATGACTTTGCTGCATATAGAATGCTATCAGGTTGGTCTATACATGGTTACAAAGCATGCCCTTACTGCGAGAAAAATACAACATCGAGACGGTTGAATTTTAGCAACAAAATTTCTTTTTGCGATCATCGGCGTTTCCTGCTACCAGACCATCCCTACAGGTTTGACGATGATCACTTTGATGATCGCTTCATAGGCCTCCAGCCCTATTATTCGGAGAAGACGTGATTGCCCAATGGAATGGTTACAATAACGTGACCTTCGGGATAGATCTCAGAAGACATGACACTCCACCCGGCTGAAACAAGTTAATCATTTTCAACGAACTACCATACTAACCAACAAATTTACTTCGTTATTGTCTGGGCGTTATGCACATTGATAAGAGAGTATTTGAGCACGTACTTAATTTACTTCTTTATAAAGATAGACAATCGAAAGACAACCTCAGTGCTCGGATGGATATTCAGGACTGGAAAATTAGAGATGATTTGCATCCTAAACCGATAGCGGGTAAACTAGGCAATTTTGTACCTCCCAATGCCGCGTATCATATGTCACAAGTAGAGAAAAAAGATTCCTACAGGTGGTACATGATTCGAAAGTTCCCACAGATTTCTTAGGATCGTTTAATAAGAAGATAAAGATTGTGAAAGGCAAAATCGATGGGCTGAAAAGTCATAATCACCATGTTATTATGGAGCACTTCCTCTCATTATCCCTCAGGACTTCCCTTCCTGAATCGTTTGGTCTAATAATCAATGAACTTTGATACTTCTTTAAGGAATTGCGCGCGAAAAATATCGAGATTGTGGCGATGGAGAAGCTAGAAAATGTGATTCCCTTGATACTGTGCAAGCTTGAGCGAATTTTCCTGTCGAAGTTCTTTGATATCATAATACACCTGACGGTTCATCTTGCAACCGAGACTAAGCTTGCATGACCGGTACAATATCGATGGATGTATCCCGTCGAAATGTACCTTGAATTTTTCGGTTGATGCGATATATTTTTTCTATATTATATGCTTGTATTTGTTTATTTAACATAAGTTCTCTTTAGATACCTCCTGACTCTAAAAATTATATACGCGGTAGAAATTGACCAGAGAGTTCTATTATGAAAGGTTATCTTCTAAATGAAGTAACCACATTTTGTTCCCGCTGTCTGGACGAAAACATTAAGACGAAACTTAACAGGCATTGGATAATTCAGGACAGACCATATGGTAAAGAAGATTAGAAAAGAATGAATTTCATATTTATCAGCAAGTTACATCGGTTTATCCTCCTCAATAGCGTATGTCTTGATGAAGTTAGAGTGTAAGTTTGTTTTGCATTAATTGTTATATATATATATATATATATATATATATATATATATATATATATATATGAAATAATATAATATTGACGTCAAAATTTAATGTTGAGAATAGAATTCATAAGAATGAAATACGTGGCAGGCATCCTAATTGGAATGATGATCGATTGAAAAAATATTATCACGACAATTTTTGCGACTAGTTTGCACAACATGTAAGATATTCGAATCTCATATTTTTATGACTAATCTTAATCTAAACTTATATCATTATATAATTGCCATATAATTTGTTTTGTCAGATCCAAGGTCCGAACATGTTTGTATCATTAGAGAAAGAATTGAGATGTCTAGCTCAGTTTCCTAGCATGGAGGTTGCATACTACAAGATTCAGTGTCTTTGGATACAAATTTAAAGTTAAGGACATTGCAGAATCTCGAACCATCCAGAATAGTGGGATTCCGACCGTTGGCTTGGATGGTTTGATTTATTATAGATACCTAGATTGCATACTTGGTATCCAATATCCCGTACGTGCATGACCATTTTATATATTTTAGTGTATTTGGTATGATACATGAACCGAAACTGGAAGGTGAAAAGACAATCTCGAGACTTGGAAAGATGAATATGGATTGACTAGTGTAAACGCATGTCGATTTTGCTTTGAGAATGATCCATTTATATTTTCGCAACAAGAATTTCAAGTATACTACTTAAAGTGCTTGAAACATCCGGGATGGAGTGTTGTATGCCGATGGAAGCCCATGGATATTTATGATGTCCCAGAATTCGAGGATCGTATGGATGACGATGATAAGGAAGAAGAAGAGAGAAGACTTAGAGTGCTCCAACCGTATGTCTCCGTAGAAGGGTTATATTTGGGTGAGCGTGAAGTTACGTGGGTTAGGAATGATATTGATGATCAAATCCAAGTAGATATTCTTACGACATCTAATGTGTCTATGAAATGAAAAAGCTAATCATTAATATTATATTATGAGCTAACATTTGCTATGATTTATACATGCCTTGTTGTTGTTATTTCTCTTACATACATGTATTGCATGCATATGTAATAATTGTACTTCCATTTAGGGGTGATGGCGACGTTAGTACCTGCGAGGGGCAGGGGCACCAGGAGCAATGGCAGAGACGGCTCTAGAGGCAGGGGTAGAGCGATTATGCCCGGAGAGCTTCGTAGGGAGTAGTTTCTACAGCAGAGGGGTGGTGTTACACCCCCGTCCGGACAAAGTCCAGATGACTCTTTTCGTGTGGACTGTACTACACCTGCAGGTATATTTATATATTATATATTGCATGCATATTCATTTTGAACGATATATTATAGATACATACGCATATTCATTTTGAAGTTATTTATATAGTCATTTTTATTGTCTAGTTGGAGGGAATGCCTCCACATCAAGGACATAGGCCATTCCCACACGATCCATACTCTCCGAGCACTCTGCAGGTTAGTATTTTTTACTATATAATATGTTAAATTGATTATGTATTATTTTATTTAGAAGTTATTTATATAGTCATTGTTTATTATCTAGTTGGCGGGTATGCATCCATGTACGGGTCAACGGTTGTTCCTCACCCGAGGAACTATCGTCCCGCTTGTGCTGCTGCCCGGGCGTAGGCTCATGGTGATATCGCTGGGGTATATATTGGACTCTAATTTTCGTTAATTCTTGCGTTCTAAATATTTTTTTGTCTTGATATTGCATGTATATCTATATATTTTATGGATGCAGGGCAATCACGGCCCGTCCGGAGGACTTGAGGGCTAAATCAGACCCATAAGTTGAGGCCCGATCCCGCTAAGGGGCAAAGAGCATTCCCCCTCTTCTTTACCTCCGAGGCCCGCTACACTGGCGATCATGCCGAGAGATTCGGCCAGTATTGGAGGATGAAAGTCGTCACCTCAAGAAGTATCATCTTCATGTTGATTGGGGCGTGCAACACAACCGCTCCTTTGATGCGTTCTGGCTATAAGCTCGGGTATTATTATATATTTTTATTTAATTTATCAAATAAATTTACTATCATTTGGCACTTATAATTTACATACATTAACTTCTTGTATTTTCAGGTGGATTACAACTTTCTTGCAGTCGATCCCGATGACCCTGATGACGAGGATGATAGAAAGCTCGATCTTCGCACTATTTACCGAGGCCTTAAGGACAACATGCAGAGTAAGGTCCGGTATAATATGAAACAGTTGAAGAAAAATTGCTATGACTTATGGCTGGAAACCTTTGAGGAGGAGAGAGAGGCTCTCCTATAGTGTTCGGCCTTTAGCGGGGTCGATTTAGAGACATGGCCTCTCATATGCCAGTATTGAGCGTCTGAGCGCATGCAGATTTGTAATTTAAATGTAATTCAGTGTTTAGTATATAATTTATCTTTTTTATTGCTGAATTAGAAAACTAAATTTGATTGTGTTGTGTAGAAGCAGTCCCAACAGAACAAGAAGAATCGGAAGTCGACGAAGAAGGGTCGAGCTACCTATACAGGTGGCTCGAAGAATATAACTCGTGCCACGGAGGCAATGGTAAATTATAATATATTTCTTTTGATATAATGCAATATGAAAAGTTATATTATATATATGTGTGTTTTTGGTGAATTGCAGAGAGCTCAGATCATGGCGAAGGGTGGTACACCGAGCGTGTTGCAGGAGTATTTACCCACGCCACATCGATAGATCCGGCCACAGACACGCTTCCATATCCCGACGCTAATACGGAGGATTATTGCGTAAGTGTTAATATTTGTTCTAATTCGAATAAAGTTTATTTTGATAAGATTAAATTTAAATGGTTTACTTACATCTGAATGCTTTACATGGGTGTAGGCGCAGGTGGTGGAGCAGGCGAGCTTATCAGGGATTGATTTCACCGGAGAGACAAATCCGGCCATGCTGACCCCTATCCTAAACGCCATACATGGAGAGTATCATAGTGGCAACGAGAGAGACCTGGGACTTGGTCCCAGCAGGGTCCATCTGAGGTTGACCTCCACTCTGGCGGTTACTTCTTCTATCCCCACGAGCAACGTCTGGAGAAGGAGATGGCTACATTAAAGTTCACCGTCGAGTAGTTGAAGGAGTTAGTACGTATGTTACTTCTGTTTGTGTATGCGTATATCTTGATAGTTCTAATCTATGTAGCACGGATTCGAATACAGATATGAGTAGGATTCGCAGATTCGCAAGAATCCGATATTAATACGAATCCGACATGAACCCTATAGATCAATAACAAATTATTTCAATTCGCAAGACTTGATTTCTAGACTTGGAATTTCACAACAAGATATATAAACTAAATCTAATGCACCGTTCCTTATTCTTTTATTACACAAACTTAAAAACTTTACAGCTTCATTCTTCTATTCGTCCTAGTCCAGTTTCCGGTATACCGTCAATAGCTCCGCAGGCCACTCCTTCGGCCACGACTTCGCAGGCCACTCTTCCAGGTCCTTCTGCTCCAGCTCCAGCTGCTTCAGCTCCAGTTGCTTCAGCTCCAGCTAGTACTCAAGCATCAGTTCTGGAGCATTTGAGGCGCATGGGCTATAGTGCGGACTGGATTTACCAGATGCGCTAAATACTTATAGATGGAGCACCTGGATCGAGCCGGCAGTGATTTTTTTTTATATTTTTGAGATTTTTATAGAATGTCTGTATTATATTTGCGACATGTATATTTTAGATATCGGTTGTTGTATATGATGATGATTTTGTATTGTGTTTGTTTATTTTGTGTTTTTACATATCTGTATTTCGTTATATATTATGCGTGGGATGTTATTGATATATATTTTGGTATTTGGGTATATAATATAGTATGTGATATATTATTGTGTAAAGTGCGGACAAAAAACAGAAAGTGGTATTTTTTTTTAAAAAAATTAAAGTTTTCCCCTTCGATTAGCATCGTAGGGGCACAATATTCCCTTACAGGTTTCACCATAGGGGGAAAGTATCAAAAAAATTGATACTCTATCCCTACGGTTTACACTATAGGGACAACCTTTTCCTCTACGGTGACCACCATAAGGATAAAGTATCAGAAAAAAATTATACCATTTCCCTACGGTGGAAACAATATAGGTTAAGCTTGCCCGATATTAATTTTTTTTAAATGTATAAAATGATGCCCCTATGTTGGAAACTGTAAAGGCAGTGACCGCTATGGGTTTCGTCATAGGGGCAAATTTATAACCGTAGGGGCATTTCTCTGTCCCTATGGCTTTTGCCCCTATGGATCATAATTTTGCCCCTATGGTGGTAACTGTGGGGACAGTGGTTTGCTACTACGGTTCCAACCGTAGGGGCAAGCCATATTCGTAGCAATGAGATATGAATGTATTTGCAGATAAAATATAATATAATGAGAACCATCAAAAGATTTCATTATAGATTCAGTACAACATTGTTACATTTACATTTGTTTACATCTCAAGACTGCACAAAATTGAATCAAGAGACTTGATGAAATTGAATTACAAGTATATTTTGAAAAGTGAGGGGTTTAATGTCAAAATTGATATTATTTTAACGCTTATTTACCAAAAACTCCCTTAAAGTTTCAGGCTTTTCAGAAAACTATCATAAAGTTTCTAAAAAATGAAAAACAACATTTTTAACGGTCAACTTTAACACCGTTAAACTCCATATCAAAAGACTTTTTTGCCCCTCTCATTAATACAATTAATCAATTAAGATAAATTATTAAGTATTAATTAGTTAATATTAATTAAATAAATTAGTAATTTAGGGATGAGCTGGGGTTGGGACTGGGGGCGGCGGAAGGAGGAGGCGGTGTTGGGGCGACAGATGAAGGAGGCGAGGTTGGGGCAACCGGGGCAAGGGAGAGGGAGAAGGTTGAGGTCGGAAGGAGGGCTGGGGTGAGGGAATCAAAAAATGAAGAAGAAGAAGATTGATGATGATGATGGAGGAGGAGGAGGGCGGTGGAGGGCGGTCGTAGGTGTTGGTAAGGGGAGAGGGTGGGAAGAAGCAGATGGTGGTGGTTGTGATTGTTCACCGCCGAAAACAGAGATGAACTGCGATAGATCGTCTTGTCTGAATCTGGGGGTAGATACTATTTGGACTTCTCCATACACCTCTCCGAAGATACCAAGTTGATTTATGGCACCATATATCGGAGGTTTGGACAGATGCGACCGTTGTAGCAGACTTCATCAGATTCCCCTTCATTTGTGAAGGGTTTTTGATTGTAGGGACTCTCTTCTTTGTAGGCGGAAGCCCTTGCAGTTAATTACGTTATCACATTGCGGTAACCACTTTTTTCTGCACCGGCGGTTCACCTCGTATCGTGTGTGTTTTTGTTTTATTTCGGGTTGCCCGTTGATTGTATACGGAGACTAGTTTATATCGTTGCCCGTAGGACGCGGATTAGTCCAAATCTGTATATTTTAGATTTAGGCTTGGGTCAAGAATTTGCTTAACGGGATTTTGAACTTAGGTTGTATATTCCTACAGTTCAGAAATATCTTTGTTTATTTAAGGATTGTTAATCGAGTTTGAGATTAAGATCAACTTAAATTTATAAGCTAGCATTTGGGCTCAGTTTGTTTTCGGTAAGGATACATTAGTCTTACTTAGGACTAAGATCAACTTAACAACATTTTAGGATCATTTTTACTTAAGATCCAGCAAAAGAGCATTTGGGCTCAGTTGCAAGAAAACTTCAGAGGCCAATTTGGGCTTAGTCTACTTAGTCTTTTTTCTTCTTCTTTTTATTCAAAAGTGCTAATCACTTATTTGGGCTCTGTTTGTTCAGCCCTTTTCCTTTTATATAAAAGCGCTAAGCACTTATTTGAGCTTTGATACTCACATGTATGTCATGTGAAGCATTCAGTTATGGGCGCAGCCTAATAAATGCTGAACATTTTAGTCATTTTGACTAAATGTGAAGTGCTAAGTACTTCTTATAGCGTCCACGTGAGATGCACGTGCGGCGCTGGGCGCTGTCTAATTAGTGCTAAGCACCCAGCCGTTTTGGCTTCATATGAAATTCTAAGCATTTTTTATATGGCGTCCACATGAGGAGCACCTATGGCGCTGGGCGCTGCCCAATCAGTGCTAAGCACTTAACTGTTTTGGCTATATATGGAGTGCTAAGCACTTTTACTCGGTGCCCACGTGTGTTTCACATGAGGCGCTGGCCTTCTGTTTTGGACACCCGTGTATTTTTCACGTGAGGCGCCAGGCGCTGTTAAAAGGACGCCGACGTGGGAAGCACATGAGGCGGTAGCTTTTTTCCCCTTTTTAGAGATTAAATCTCTGTTAATGGTATTTTGACCATTAATGATCACCAAGATCTTCGTTTTTTGAAGATCTGGGATCATGTTTTTCTTTAAGAACTAAGTTCTTTTATAGGTTCATTTTCCTTTTGTTTTTCTTTTGGACCTAGTTCTTTTCTGAATCTTTGATTCCTAAGAACAAAATCTTCCCGATGAGAATTAAATTCTCAACTTGTGGGAGACTTGTTTTGTGGATCTCTGATCCAGAGAAAGAACTAAGTTCTTTGAGAAAGGTTAAACCCTTAAAATAGGTAAAAGAGATATTTTCTCTGTGTTTTCTTTACCTCGGTTTTTTTTGAAAAGGGAAGTCTTCCTCTTTGAGAATTAAATTCTCTATTGTTTTTCAGAGCTCACTGTATTTTTGCAGAAGCTTATAAGGGTTTTTTCTGTCTCTGTAGTGTCTGTAAGACTTGAAGTCTCGGGGCCTTTATATAGTGGAGGCAAATTGTTAATTAGTTTTGAGAAAATCTCTCATTGAGAGATTCCAATTGATTTAATTGGACTCAAAATTGATTTGAGAAATTTTACCCACCGTTGGATTTTTTATTCAAGGACTTCTGTTTTACAGAATATGTTTTCTTGTTTCTAATAAGATTGGGGAAATATTTTCCCATATACAGAATTTATTCTGTAAAATGGTGATTTTTAATCACCATTGGATTTTTAATCTAAGAGTTCTCTGTTTACAGAATATGTTTTCTTATTTTTAACAAGATTGGGGAAATATTTTCCCATATACAGAATTTATTCTGTAAAATGGTGATTTTTAATCACCATTGGATTTTTAATCCAAGAGTTCTCTGTTTTATAGAGAGCAATCCTTTTTTTGTTTAGAAAGATTGAGAGATTATATTCCCAAAATAGAATTTTATTCTATTATTAGATCATTGATCCAACCGAGAGTATCTTTCTTATTTAGAAAGATTTGGGAGATATTTTCTCCTAATAGAATTTAATTCTATATTTTGATGATTTATCATCTCCATTGGATTTTTGATCCAACGGTTCTGTTTAATAGAGAGTATCCTAAATTCTCATGTAGAATTTAATTCTATTGATCTTGACTTGGGCGCTGGCGCTCACGTGTTGTGCACGTGGACGCCACTTAAGAATTTAATTCTTATGATGGGTACTCCTGTGCTTTGCACATTGGCGCCCGCATGATGAGCACGTGTGGCGCCATATAAGAATTTAATTCTTATTCAGAAAGCATTTATGTGCTTTGCACATTGGCGCCGGCGTGAGGAGCACGTGCGGCGCCACCACAAAATTGGTGCTGGCGCTGGCGCCCTCGTGAGAAACACATGAGGCGCTGCCCCATTAGCTTTCAATAGAGCTTTTTCTAGATATACATTTTATTATTATTATTATTATTATTATTATTATTATTTGGGAACAAATGCCCCCCACCGTTGTTCCCATGTGGCTCACACGTGGGTGCAACGGTGCCACTTTTTCCACCGTTTGATTTCCTAGGGAGTTGAACCGTCCTTTCACATCTTATAAATAGGGCCTTTGGCGCTTAAGATGATTACCATCTCTTCATCTTCTTTCTTGAATTTCCTTTCTTTTGAGAATTTAATTCTCATTTCCCAGAGCTTAGATCTCCGTCTCCCAGAACTCTTTTGAATAGAGTATATTCTGCCAGATTTCTTAGTAAGAACTATAAACAGAGCTTAGCTCTTAACTCCTTTTGAGCGTATATGTTTTCTTAGTTTTGGATTTTAAGTCCATTATCGGTTTCGGCAGATCTTAGCTCGCTCTCTCTCTCTCTCTCTCTCTCTCTCTCTCTCTCTCTCTCTCTCTTTCCCTTTTTTTTTGAATCGATCTTTTGGAGATCTAAAAAGTTTCTTTTTACAGATCATGGATCTTAATGCTCTCATCTAAGACTTGAAAATTTTTAACTCTCTTATTTAGGGTTTTACCCCACTGTCAATCTTGACAGTTGTTCTGGAATTTAATTCCATCAATTAACGCATGAATTCTTTTAGCATAGGGATTGTTCTGGGATTTGATCCAACTGTTTAGGGGAATTTAATTCCATTTTTTTTGCAAAGCATGGCTCTGATTTAGATTTTAAGAACTTTGGGAATTTTATTTCCTTTACCACTCTTGTATGTTTTATTATTATTATTATTTTTATTTTTGGGGTTTTAATCTTTTTTTCTTCACAGATTTTAATCTGTTGTTTATTTTAAAGTGCCCGCCTTTTGCGGAATATTGGGAGTTTTTAACTCCACTGTTTAATGGGCACTATTTATTTAATGAGAATCCTTTCGAATTCTCACAATGGACACATGTCTCATCATTGATGAGCAATCACCTTGATTTTGTGGGGCCCACTGTAGTGATTTTAATATGTTAATCGGTAACTCTCCATCCTTTTTTTAGGTACCATGGCTGGTCATCTGTACGATCTTGAAGAGATTATTTCTTACAAGGAGATTCGCATACAAGGTCGCTGCCAAGGCCAGGAGTTCACTGACGCCCAATGTGATGCAGTGATGCGTCGCTTTGATGATTACAACTGTCGATTGCTCCCCCGCCGTTCTTCCCTTTTGAAGATCACCGTTGGGTCGATCTGAGAAGCTATATCCGAGCACCTTGAGGTTATGCCGCTTCAAGCGCTCGATGATACTGAGGATAAGGTACATTCAGTGTACTTGATGTGGTAGATCTTAAAAAAAAGGAGAGATAATCTCATCACCATCTTTCATCGCGTCTTTCAGCAGAAAGCAATAGTATCAGCATATCAGAGGGTGGAGGACATCAGCGGTGATCCTGACGTTTGCATCCGAGAGAAGATGCACAAAAAGATGGTCGATGAAGCTGAAGACGCACTGCTCAAACTTGCTTTTGAGTTTGAGAATCCATGTCCGGAGTTTAGCATCTTTCCGTTGTAGACCTCAGATGATGTAATAGCTTTTCTTAGTCGTTCTTATCATCACTGTGTAGTCTTTTCTGAAGTATGAATGATAAGCCCTTTTTCCCTTCCTATCTGCCCTTTTCTTTTCTTGATTGTCTTGATTTGGCGCAAAGTAGTTTATGTACTTATTTCAGAGTCTCTAGTTTATGTACTCGTTTCAGAGTCTCTAGTTTATGTACTCGTTTGGGAGTTTGTAGTTTATTCACTCGTTTCGGAGTCTCTAGTTTATGCACTCATTTCAGAGTTTGTAGTTTATTCACTCGTTTCGGAGTCTCTAGTTTATATACTCATTTCGAAGTATTTTTAGTTTACCTCCCTTAGGTTTATAGGCAAACTTGTCCTAACGTTGTATGTAGATAACCCCCATTCTTTACGACAGAGGTCCGTTAGGTTTGTGATACTAGGGTTTTAGTTCGTGGTACCGTCGCGTTGACTGATGTATTCCTCGATATGCAATCTTTAAGCTGCCGTTCGAGTAGCCCCGCGACTATCGTGTCTCTGATCCCTTCGGGGGATGGACAAGACGTCTTCAAGTAATCTTCTTAGGTCATATTACCATCGAAAGAGCAAGCGTTAGAAATTTGCTATGACCCTTTTTACTTGAGGTTAGGCTCAATTTGGAGCCCCGATAAGCCATAACCGCACCCTTCTGGGGTGGGACGATCTCCAACGCTCTTTAGGCTTTATATGAGTTGCCGTTAAGACCCGAAGTTAGGAATATACCGTCATTTCATTTTTTTTCTTTGACGATGTCACGCCGATTCTTTGCTGAAGTAGGGTAGACATCTGTAGGACCTCTGTGCTGTTTGTCTTGCAATTGAAGTCCGGAGCTAGGAATATGCCATCGTTCCATTTTCATTTGATAGTTGTATCCACACCCTGCTGAAATGAGGGGGAACGCCGAGATAGTTTCTAGGTTGTATATGAACCGTCAAGACTTGGAGCTAGGATTTTGCCATTACTCCATTTTTATCTGACCCTTGGGTCTTTGTTGACGTTGCGTGTAACGACTCTGTTTTTAATGTACATAATTTTTAAAATTAATGTACAAAATAGAGTATTTGTAACCCTGAGCAAAAGTTATAAATTTAATTTGTTCGAGAACAGCAAGAAAACACTTGTAGCTCATTAGTAAAGCCTTGCACTGCTGTGACATAGCCCCTGTGTTCGAATCCCATCAGCCACATATTATTTTTAATAATTTTTCTTTTAAACTTTTTGGAAGCCCAAAAGTTTACACCTGCAATACAAGTAAAACTAAAAAGTCACTAAAATAAAACATGTGAAAATTATTATATGAACAGACACCAACACGTGGAATCAATCCTGAGCCCATCCCCCTACATCGACCAGCGAGGATTCAATTTGGGCCGCCGCCGCCGGTTTGAACCGTGGGGAATGCGCCCATATTTTGAACCCTAGTCTCTTGGCCTACCCCCTTAACCCCAGTACTGTTTGTTTTTCCTGAAATTAAACAGAGGATTAAAATCACCCATTAATCCAATATTTAAATGCATTTTAATTCCATTCTTCAATCCTCAAAACCCTAATTTCTCTTATAAATACCATATCACATCCTAGCCCTCTCCATTCTGAAATCCATTATCAAAATTCTCAAATTGTTCCAAGTCAAAGAAGTGTACAAGTGGAGTTAGCCCAAGGTCAAGTTCCGGCGACAATTCGGGACAATTCCGGCGACACCATGACTCCATGAAGCCATCAAATTGTTCTTATACCTCATCTCTCTCTTTTCATCCAGTAAGTCCCCTCTCCTTCTATCTCTTCCTATTCTAAAAAGTTTTCTTTTCAAACTCGTCAGAAGTGGAGTTAATCCGACATCCGATTCTAAATTTGTTTTAAAAAACCAACTTTTCTTAATAACAAATCAACCATTTCTTTATATATTGTTTAGCAACCATAAACCAACATTGAGAACATTAATTTAAAATACCATGCTATGCAACTTGTATTACAGTTTTATAGTTAAATACTACAAAATTTACCTACGACATTCTTTTATCATAATTGCCCATATTACCTTTAGAAAAACCTCACGAGATAATGACCTATCTCTCACAACACTCATCATGACATAGCACGATTGCTTGAAAACGTTATTTTTGTGGCTAATACAATTTTACATCAAAATACCCTAACCTATTAAAAACCGTATTCTTTAAATTGTTTTAATCAAATTCCCTACGATTATGTCTCTACAACCCACTTTTGGGGAATCCAATTTGGTTGATGCGGGTTATCGCACATCCATCAGACTGGTAGGGCAAGATGCAGACTTCCTCATAGAGCATACGATCTCAATGGGATTTTAATACAATTTTTAAGAATAATGTGATTTTCTATTTAATAAATAATTTCTATTTTTAATAATTATATATATATATATATATATTATCAAAACATCTATTTTATATTTATAATAAATTTCATGTTTTCTAAACACAAGAATCACAAATTTCATGAATATACCATTAACAATCCATACAAGTCAATTTACACTAAAATACCATGTACTATTCAATTTAGGTTTAAATTCACTAGAATACCTTATCATATAAAAAAATTACATCCATGAAAACCCTAAATACGATACATAAATACTTGAGTATTATTTTGAAAGTATACTAAAACTATTTTTCATTAAACATCCTCAAGTTATATTAATTTACAATAAGGACCTAGTAAATATAGGTTTAAGCGGGACCAATTCTCTTGAGCCTCAGGAAGCCGGAGAAAGTGGGCGTTTGCCTATTTAAGGTAGGAAACTAAAATAGGATTATCAATGGTAATTGGCTTGTAAAAAGTCACAAATCCTGCCGTCCATGTGCAGCATTACCGATAACTCCAAAACCTAATTCAGAAATCAAATTCTGTTTAAGTGTCTGACTCAGACAGAGTCTCAGTCTAAATTGAATACAATCCTTACATGAATACAATTCAAATATAACTCCAATACAACATGAATCCATATATACCAGAACTTGAACATGAATACCAGAATACTATCCAATATCAATATGACTCGACTGGACCGAACCATAGATATATATTGACTTGACTACATGACTATCTGTTTATATCCTATTCCGTTTACATGAACAATTTATACCATGGTCTCGGCAAGTCTTATATCTACAAATCACTAAAATCAATACAAAATACATTACGAGGTTTTAAAGGGGTAGACTAGTACGGAATGTGTTAAAAGTGACACGATGATGGTCACTTTAATACACCTAAGCTGAACATCCGTTGCTGTTGTCCCGTAGGTTTGAAGGGGCCTTGTACTCCTTATACCTTAGTGTTGGGATTCCTTAGCACCCTACTGGGTTTTCACAGCAACTACCATGCCAAATTTAAAAATTCTAAGGTGCTAATCAATCCTAAGCTAGGATCAAGCTAGAGTAAATAGACAATACGAAACATGTAATCAACTATTATAAGTAGTGAACAAGGAATACAACCTTTGTAGACCGGTCCTTCACTTCTAAAGGTCCGTGTAGAAGTCCCTTCGGTGCAATCGTTAATCTCCCGAACTCTAGTATGGGTTCCCTTAGAGAAATGAACAATCTTGCTCGAAGTCTTTGAGGCCGAAGATGATCTACGTCGAGGAGACTCAAACCCAAGCTACCTTTTCACTAGGTGATGAACTTTGTGAAGAGAACACCCTAAACTAAATGGTAAGTAGTAGAGGATGATGAAGTAGGAAGTGGGCTCACTTTAGATTTTATTTTCTCACAATATTTCTTCATGTTTCATGGAGCTAGAAAACTAGAAGAAAGAGATGAAGAAAACCACCATGAAAAAAGAAGCAACTCAAGAAATGAAAAATAATGAGGTGAGAATAGCAACCATGGGTGAGTTAGTATCACATATTAACCAATGTAGAGACATAACCATGGTTTAAGATAATGGTTTGGTTAATAAATATCTTGAATAATACAAAGTTAGTGGACTAAGTCAAATGATCTACAAGCTTCCACAAGCTTACAAGCCATGAAAAAATACCACTAATTTTGAATTACTAAAATAAATAAAATCCTTACCATTATCTTAATTATGGTGTAAGTCACACACACACCCATGTTTGCTTGTATCATCAAGTATGATACAAACATGTACACAAATATATATCACACATATACTCAATATACAATCAAGTGAGAAAAGCAATCTTAAGTGAGCCAATACTAGTCAATGTAAATTAATATATCAAATATATAATTATACATTAGATTATTAAATCAACACTTGATTTAATAATCCGTCTATATCATATATAACCGACTAATATCATGTGTATCAATTTATCGAATCAACATTTGATTCGATAACCCGGCTATATCGCATATAACCGACCGATGACACAAATCGCGAGAATAGAATACGGTATCACATATTCGTATTAATCTCGGTCCCGCATATATCTCATATGTGCACCTACTCCGTTTCGCCTGAGCCAGGAAACCTCTGTGTAGGACTCTAAAGACTCGTCAATACGCCGGCAGTAGGTGATAATCATATCAATCACCCACAAGCCGCAAGAGGCGTGCTAAACGTAACGGCCACCCGGGTATTGAGCGATCAGAAGATCAACAAGCAAGCCTGCTCATACTCCTGCGAATCCAATCAGTAATACTAACCGCACAGTCCGGTCTCTTCGTCTGATATGTCGCATATCTCGTCTAGGGGTGGTAAACGTCAGACCCCAGTAACTCGATAAGTCATGCCGATATGAGGCTCATAACAGGTCGAGAAACTACTGATAACACTTACCAGTATATCTCTGAAGTAGCCATGGCCAGGGACTTCCTGTTATAGCCAATCGAGCACAGCGCAACATCAACCCCCATTACCGGGAGAGACGAAATCCCCTCATATCGCTCATTGCCTCCATGTGACTCGGGACTGTACCCAAAAACCACCGTTTTGCATGTTCTCTTGAACGTGGTAAGGTGGAAATCAAAGCACAGTGGGAATCACACAAGACTCTATGACGATCTCGGGTCGACAGACTAACATATACCAGTGTCACCAGAGAACTGCCATCTGACGTGAGGTATAATACCATCTGGGAGTTCTCGGTGAGTCCGTCCAGTGTACCCAGTCTCCACTGAGCACCCGTATACCATCTCTGATGTCAAACACCAATGGATATGGGATCATCCATCGCCCATCTACATGGGTCGAGAAGCTATACGCTAGTCTACTCTGGTATATCGATGCCCCGTCTCGATACACCCACGACTAGGGACATTAAAGGATGTAATTACCGACTACCTTTGTCCCACTAGTATGATCCGCATTATAATCCAGGTAGTCAAGTACACATCCTAAGGACTTTATCAACATGTAACAGAGAGACAATCAGTATATATGTTAAGATAAAGAGTAACCAGATAGCATATTATCATGTCGAGCAAGAAAGTCCTCCCTATATATGTCTAAACATTCACTACAATATACATCTCATGTACAGTAATGGCCTCTAGGGCATACATATAACTAACACTTAGTCCACGGAGCAAGTTTGACTCCTCTCGTATACTCTGGCACATTCTGTTCCAAGCTACAAACAACTACGTTAACATAACAAACATAACTAAATAAAATTTACCTGTTCTATTCTCTGTCTATTCTTCTTTATCTTTTGGAACTTACCGAGCGATTGTTCGCTGACGACATACCTATTTCTTCTTTCTTTGGAATGTTGTCAGGAGGATCCGACTCTCTGGAGATCGAGCCCAGCTAGGACGATTTGGAGCAGCTCATCGAGGACCCAGAGCTCTATTTCACTTGTATATACTTTTACTTTCAGTTCATGCCATTGTTTAGGCATTGCTTTTCAGTATTGTATTTACTTTTCAGTGTATTGTAAAGAATGTTTAATCAATAAAAGTTGTTGTTTATTTATATCACTTGTCATTTCTTGTGTACATTCATTATATTGCTTATTTACGCTTAGCGTATTTACTTCTGAGTAAATACGTCGCGGGCCTCGCCACGTCTCCTACCCGTACGATGGGAAGCAGGGCGTGACATTGCGTCTGCATCCTACTGGAATGAGAAGTACGTCGAGCTGATCTCTAGGCTGTAAATGTTGCCATTAAGACCTGAAGCTAGGATTTTGTCATCACTTCATTTTATTTGATTGTTGTGTCCGCCCGTGCTGGAATGAGGGGGGATACAGGGATAGTCTCTAGGTGATATATGTACTGTCGAGACTTGGAGCTCCTTTTGACGAAGCGTGGTGGGAAAATATAGTTCCCTTTTCCTTTATTTGTGCCCATGGATCGTATACAAGAGTCAATATGGACATACTTGCAGGGCATAAAAGTTCCATTTTCATTTTTTTTTCTTTCCGCGATGCTCTATCTTTTCAGCTTTTATATCGCGAAAGTCGCGATTGCCCAATCATTTCGGCTTTTTTTACTCGCTGCTTTTTATTGCTTGTTGCCCTATCATTTCGGCTTTTTTTTACTCGCCGCTTTTTATTGTGAGTTGCCCTATCATTTCGGTTTTTTTAAGGGATTTGAAATATGAAACCAATCCTGGCATCAGTATCGCTACCACTGGAATATTGCCAGGAGCGAATCATCATTTTCCTTGAGAGGGCTTGGGGTTTGACACCTGTTTAGGCATTAGCATCGCTACAACTGGAATGTTGCCAGGAGCGAATCATCATTTGCCCTTGTCAATTTGAACAAAGATGGCTTAGCAAACAGGGTTAGGATCTTGTCGACTAAGGTTTTTCGACTTTATGAGCCATAAGGGTCTCATAAAGGTATTTCTCCCTACAAGTCGAGAGGATGTGTATTTTCTCCTCAGGAATCGTGAGGATTCCTGAGTGCGTTTTCTCTTGTAAGTCATAAGGATCTTACAAGAGTGTTTTCTTCTTATAAGTCGAGGGGACTTACAAGTGTCGTTCATCATATGAGGACATTTCTCACCATCGGTAGAACCTGGTAAGGGATATATTTATTTATGCCTGTGGATTGTATACAAGGGTCAATATGGGACCGCCTGTAGGGAAACTTGGGGGATATGAAGGTTTAAGAACAGGTTCAGATCCCCGTAGCTTAAGGCTTTTGAATCCTATGAGCCGTGTAGATCTCATGGGAGGGAAATTCTCCTTACGAGTCGTGAGGATCTCACAAGTGTATTGTATTTTTTTTACGAGACTGCGCCCTTCCGGGTTTTCACAAGCTCACCGGTAGTCCTGCTGTTTTTACTCACGGCGCCCTTTCGGGTTTTCATCCGTACCCATTTTGCTTGTGGACATACCATTTTTTTTAACGATAGAATACCCGAGAGTAGTTTCGCCGCAGGTGCCCATCAATTTGTCGGTAGGACTTAGGGGTGGCTTCATTGCTGGAATAGCTGTGCAGCCAGTAGGACTTGAGTTGCAATCTTTGCAGCTAAGACTTCGATTGCAACATAGATCTCAAGGGAATGTATCGCCGTATTTGAGGCGATGCACTAGTTTAGGGACATTTTGGTCCATTATCGCCATGTTTGAGGCAAAATTTTAGTTTCGGGACTTTTCGGTCCATTGTCGCCATATTTGAGGCGAAGTTCTAATTTAGGGATATCTCCGTCCGTTGTCGCCATGTTTGAGGCGACGGAGCTTTTTGGATACTATTTTCGGGGTTCTGACTCAGGAAGATAGAGAGTAGAAACAAACGTCGTCATCTATCATTGACCTAAGTCATGACTCTTCAAGCGTAGTATTTTTTGAAGAATTGACCGTTTATTGGCCGAAAGGGTCTTTCGCCATGCATATCCATGAGCAGGTAGGCTCCACTTTGGTAGACTTTGTCTATAATGTATGGGCATTCATAGTTCGTCTTGAACGTCTCCCATTTTGCACGATTGGGGATCATTGGTCTTTTGACGACTAGCACGAGTTCGCCTCGGCGGAATGTTCTCGGCCTGGTCAGTTTTTCGTATGACCGCGTCATCCTTGCCTTATAAGCTTCCAGATTTTACTGTGCTATAAGGTGAGTTTCGTCGAGGGCATCGCGCTCCTCAAGCCAAAAATGAGCATTTTCTTCATCTGTCAGCTCGAATCAGACCGCTACTCCTAGAGAAGGGAGTTCTATTTTGAGGGGAAGCACTGCTTCCGTGCCGAATACCAATGTGTATGGTGTTGTATTCGTGGTTGTTTTGAACGTTGTTCGGTATGCCCAGAGAGGTTCGTGCAGCCTTTCGTGCCAGTCTTTTTTGATTCTGGACACCGTCTTTTTTATAATCTTTGTCAAAGTCTTGTTGAAAGCTTCAACTAGACCGTTGGCCCGAAGGTTATAGACTAAAGAGTATCTCCAATCTATTTTATGATGTTGTGTGAAGCGGCTAATTTTATGACTTCTATAAGCTGGCCCATTATCCGAGATAATTCGTCGTGGAGTGCCGAACCGATAGATGACATGTGTCCTAAAGAAATGGAGGATGTTCTCCGTCTTCACCTCCCTTAGTGGTACTGCTTCTGCCCACTTAGGGAAGTAGTCGGTCGTTGCCGGTATGAACCGATGTCCTTTGGACAATGCCGGTTCAATGGTGCCAATTATATCGGTTCCTCACATTTCGAATGGCTAGCTAGCCACTGTTGGGTGTAGCGGATTTGGATGTTGGTGGATGAAGTCCCCGTAAATTTGGCACGAGTGACACTACTTCACATATTCGAGGCAGTCCTAAATCGTTATGGGCCAATAGCAACCCATTCTTTTTATCATCAGCTTCATCTTTGGCCCAGCTTAATGAAAACCGCAGAGTCCGTCATGAGTTTCTCGGACGACACTCTTCGCTTCTTCTGGTCGCAGGTATCTTAGCCACAAACGGTCGAACGATCTCTTATATAGAGTATCATTAACGAAGGCGAAGGACAGAGCTCGTTTCATGAGCTGATGTCTAGACGATGTATTTTTGGGCGTTCGTTGGGATTTGAAGTAGTATATGAAGACCCCCCCAATCCTTGACCTTTTCTTCCTTTCTCTATTTGAAGGGCTACTTATCCGGTTGTTTCTTTTCTTTCGGAAGGCTCCATTAAGTCTTCCGAAGATATATCTGTTGGCGTGAGAACACGGCGACTTTGCACAATGATCCTTACGTCATTGAGGTCTTCATCGGCCAGTTCCTGAACCAATTTGGCCAATGCATCCGCCTTACTGTTTTCTGCACGCGGTATACTCTCCAAGATGTAGGAGGGGATTTGTGTCAGCAGTTGATGCACTCTTTCGCCATACTTTATCAGCTCTGGCTAGCATGTCTGATAGTCGCCATTTACTTGGCTAACGATCAGCTGGGAGTCTCCATATATGAGAAAGTATTTGATTCCCATGTCGATAGCGATCTCGAGACCTGCTATCAAACCTTCATATTCATCTTCGTTATTAGTTCTTGGCTCCGTTAAGGAGAGGGCGTAACACAATATTCCTCCTTGCGGAGTCACGAGGATAAGGCACACTCCGACTTTGATTATGGGGATGTTTTGATTTCTCCTTTTCACGTAAGATACTCCATCGAAGTAGAGTTCCCATTGGGAATCATTTTCTTCATTCTCTTCTTTGATTGTGTCGAACGCATGTTCATCCGGCAACTCGCAATTTAAGGGGGAGTCGGCTGGTATCGGATGCTCCGCGAGAAAGTCGGCAATGGCCTGGCCTTTCACTGCTTTGAGGGGTCGATACGTTATCGAGAACTCCATCAGGAGGAGGGCCCATTTGGGAAGCCTTTCTGTTAGTATGGCCCTTGACATCAGATATTTGAGAGGATCCACCTTTGATATGAGATAGACCTCGTGTGCCAAGACGTAATGTCTGAGCTTCGTTATCGCGAAAATCAGTGTCAGGCATTGCTTTTCGATGGGGGAGTAGTTGTTTTCTGTCCCCAGAAGAACTCGACTCAAATAATACAGAGCTCTCTCCTTTCCCTGATCGTTCTCTTATGCCCATAGCGCGCCTAGAGAACCCTCAAGGGCTGTTGTATATAGGATAAGGGGTTTTCCCTTAACCGGAGCGGTCAATACCGGCGGATTTTGCAGGTATTGCTTGATTTCGTCTAGTGCATTTTGGCACTTTTGGTCCCAGACGAACGGGGTCCCTTTCTTCATCAAATGACCATAGGGACGACATTTCCCGAAGAGGTTAGCTATGAACCGCCGGATATATGCGAGCTTTCCTTGGAGAGATAGCAACTGTTTGAGAGTTCTTGGCGTGGGCATTTCCATAATCGCCTTGATCTTTGAGAGATCGATTTCGATACCCCGGTACCGTATGATGATCCTAGGAATTTGCCTGAGGAGACTCTAAATGTGTATTTTAGAGGATTCATCTTCAGATTATACTTCCGAAGACGTCGGGACACTATTTTTAGATGTTCCCAATGTTCCTCGTAAGATCTGTTCTTTACCACAAGGTCGTCAATATAGAATTCGACGATCTTGTGTATGAAGTCATCGAAGATCTTTGTCATGGCTCTTTGGTAGGTAGCGCCAGCGTTCTTTAAACCGAAGGGCATCACCTTATAGCAGAATATGCCTAGCGGAGTCCGGAAGGCGGTATGCTTTTGGTCTTCTTGATGCATTTTTATCTGGTTGTATCCTGAAGATCCATCCATGAAGGAGAAGACTTCATGGGTAGACGTGTTATCGATCATCGGCTTAGTAACAGGTACTGGGAAATGATCTTTCGGGAAAGCTTTGTTGAGGTCCCAAAAGTCCACGCAGATGCGCACCGTCCCATTTTTCTTCCTCACTAGAACGATGTTAGCGATCCAGTCGGGGTATTGAACTTCTTGGATGAAGCCGGAGTCGATTAGTTTCTTGACTTCAGCGTTGATACTCATCTCAAGTTCAAGCCGCATTCTTCTTGGCGTCTGTTTGACTGGCTTTATGTCCGGCGATATGGCCAGTTTATGTACTGCTACCTTTGGATCTAAACCTGGCATTTCGGAATAGTTCTACACGAAGCAATCTTTATACTGCATAAGCACGTCTTTTAACATGGCCACCTATTTTTCAGATAGCAGTTCACTGACGAACGTTGGCCTCGGATCATTTTCCGTCCCTAAGTCAATTTTTCTTAGGTTGTCCGCCGTGATGTGTATCCTATCTTCCAGCTCTATTGGTGCTGGTGAAATCTCTGAGACCACCCCTTCCTCGTCTTTATTTGCGAAGCACATGTGGAGGCCATCCATAGTCTCGTCCCATCCCTCTTTTGAGAGTGTTATCATATGGCAGGTACGAGTTCGCTTCCCTTCTTGTGGTTGAGCTGATCCTATTCTGACGGTATAGGTCATCTTTGGCTCATGTTTTTGCGGCGGGGTTACCCTCTGGCTGTCGGATAAAATGAACCTGCCTTGTTGATACTGGTCTTCTACCCAGTCTTTGAAGGTGAAGCAGTCTTCGAAGGGATGACCTATTACTCGGTGATAGGAGCAATAATTCGGATGATGGACCTCATTTATTTGTTCGGGGAGCCAAGACTCCGGAAGTGTCATCATTTGGTGCTTCATAACAAGGTTGAATATTTTCTTCGTCTTGTCATGGGGGAAAGAGTATTCCCGACCCATCTTCTTTATAAAGGACGGGTTCCAACCAAGTTTTTCTTGATTGCACGGCTACTTGGATCTGCTTTGTTATTTTCGAACGTTGTTTGCATTTTTTTGCCTTGTTTTTGTCTCTATTTCGGGATTTTCTCCATTCGCGAGGACATACAGCGGGCCGGGGATGAAGAGCATTATAGTCTTCCTTTTCCGCATATTGCTGATTAAGGCGCTGCATCATGGATTTTTCATAAATGGCTATTTCGTGGCTGTGATTGTCTCTGCTCTTTTGACAAGCTTCTTTTATTAGCTTGTCTATTTGTTCTTCGAGCGACGGACTTAACGTTCTTAGAGCGGGATTTCGCTCTATTTCAACGTCACGGCCATTTGGAAGAGCGTTTTCCCCGTCACTGGAGTTGTTTATGACATGGCAACTGTGGAACTGCTCCCGTTTCTTGGACTGAACGTATCCGAGCCCGGTTGTTTCCATCTTCCCGTTGGGCATCTTTCGCTGAGTCCCGGGAATATCCCAAATCTTTTTGTAGAATTGGTCTTGTCAAACAGTTTGTTCGAGAGGTACACCTTGGAATCTTAACGGCCTTTTAAATCCCTCCGCATAATATCTTGGCAGACGGATTGGTTGAAGCCTATCAAGTGCAAAATTGGCACCATGCCAGACTTCTTTTTCTACTTTGGTCTCTGTAGATTGGTAGAAAAGGATTGCCTTTTCACCTCTTCGCTTGGGAGGGACGTAGATAGTCTGTAGTTCTTGTACGCTGTATGTATCGAGCGCATCATGTTCTTTGTAATGCCGAGGTGGAGCCATTGTGATTTGCAGACTCTGATTTGCTCCGGCGAGGGTTTGCACTGACGGGCGGATGGAGAACACTGCGCTGGCCTCGTCCTCTGAGTCGCTTCCAAAGACCAAAATAGGAGTAGATGGTCCGGGCCTATTGTTTTCTTTCTGGGGTTGCCCCGAGTAGACTATTTCTTCATCTTTCTCGGTATCGCTCCCAAAGCTCGGGATAGTGGCGATAGACTTTTGTTTATCCTCTGTCTTATGACACCTTTCCGTATCCTCGAAGTCCGGTAGAAAGTACTTTGCGTCTTCATATTTTTGGTCCTCGTTTACAGAGAACGGATTTAGCTCCCCTGTGACGGTGTATTCCAAGCCGTCTTTGAAATACTTCATACACTGATGTTGTGTAGAAGGGATGACATTGTACTCATATAACCAAGACCTGCCGAGCAAAACGCTATAGCAAGTCTTGGCGTCAATGACATGAAATTTGATGTCGAACCCAGAGATGGTAATTTTGTCTCGGGCCAGTATTTCGGACCCGAGCGTCCGTGACGACTGTGAGTCGAACCCGGAGATGGTAATTTTGTCTCGGGCCAGGTGCTGAGCGTTCATGAAAATCTCCTTCAGCACTCTCACGTTGAGAAGGTTGACGGAGGATCCATTCTCGACAAATATTTTCCCTATCTTGATGTCGTGGCAGTACCCGGTGATGTATAACGGGAGATTATGTTCACAAGTACCGAGGAGGAGATCTTCATCGCTGAATGTAATGTTAGCTGTGTGGAACTCTACCAGTTTATCTTTCATCTTCTCTTCCGCGAAGAAAGCTTGGAATTGATCGGGCTCTTGTAATGCCTTGATCAGTGAATCTCGTGCCTCTTTGGACATGAGGAGAGCATACAGTATGCTCAGTTGCGAGAGTATTTTTCTCAAATGAGTTAGGACATTGTAATCCACCTTGTTTTTCCTAGACAAGTCTCTTGCTGTGAGCTCTTTGCCAACTCCACCGTCGAGGGAAATTTCCTCAATGATTTTTTCATTCCCTTTGTCCATTTTGCTCGAACCTTTGTTTGTAGGTCCGAAGTTCTTTTCAAGAAGCGTGCGATTACACGGTTGAATATTCTCGCAGTTCTTCTCCTCCTCTTCTTTTTCGGAGGTGCAGTCTTTGAAGAGAGGGCTGAGGGGTATTTCGCCCTCAGAATCGCTCCCGAAAGTAAGAACTTGGGGTTTTCCCCCTTTCGAATTTGTATCAAACATATGATAGTTTCCAGTAGTTTTTTCATGTGCATCTATCACACTATTTTGTCATCGACGAGCTTCGCGCTTCATTATCTTAAAGTGTTTTTGATGGGCAACGTATCCTTACCACCACTTCTTGAAGGCACTGCATTTCTCGGTGGGGTAGGTGACCCTCCGATGATATAGGCAGCAGTTTGGATGTGAATCCTTTCCGTCGAGGCATTTGACCACCCCGGGAGTGTTACCTACGAGAGGTGGCAGCTTCATTCCTATTGACAGGGCTTTGAAGAACCGCTTCTCTATTTTGATACTGCTCTTATTTATTGCGGATATGCTTCGGTTTGGTTGGAGTACTTTATGACTCATCCTTGCTGCAGCCTCTTCATCCTGACGCTGACGCTTAGCCTTTTCGTATATGGTCGTTTCGCGTTCTCGGTCAGTTTTGCTTTTTTGAAAGGCTTTGTTTAACAGCCTATCGATCGGGTCTTCTGGCAGTTCCGGGGATTTTAGCGCCGATTCTGCCCCCAGTTCCTCCGCGTTGTTTTCTAATGCCGAGGGAGTTTCTTCGTCATTTAACAACGAATGGGAGACCATGTGGCAACTTGCTACACGGTCCCGGGTATCTCCTGATGAGTCATTTTCCCCATCGTTGTCATTATCTTCATTCTCAAGAATATACTTGAGGAACTCTTCGAGAGTGACCGGTGTCCGCGCCTTCTGGTTGTACTCCTCCCGCGCATCAATATACTTTTGTAGGTCTGTGCGCTTGTCGTCATACTCGGTAGGCTGTACAGGGTTCTTGGTCTTCTTCTTTTTCTTCGAAGACTTTGAAGGCTTGACTTGGGGATTTTGCCCTTTGTCAACAACTTTCCGTACGGGACGCGGTTTTAGCATCCCTTCGATGATTTCGGGTTCAAGTGGGATTTTCCACCTGACTGCTGGACATGCATGTGGATCCTTCAACATTCTTTTGGTTTGAGCTGAAAGAACGACTTCCCATGGAGTTTCTTCTACGAGCGAGCATGATGCCCCCGGCGTATCCACCTTTTTGGGAGTGTGCTTCTGCGGTGGGTTTACCCTCCAGTTATCAGACATCGCGGATTTCCTCTGTTGATACTGGTCCTCGACCCAGTTCTTGAAGATGTATCAATCCTCAATTGGGTGGCTCATCATTCTGTGATAGGAGCAGTAATTAGGGTTATTGACGTCGCCGGGTTGTGGTGGACGCCGCGGGTCTGGAAATATGATGAGTTTAGTATGCACTGCCAATTCAAATAGTCTCCTCGTCTTATCGTGGGGAAACGAATAAGCGCGTCCTAATCTTTCCTCCAAGGACGGATGCGGACGCACGTTGTTTTGGCGAGCAGACAGTTTTGGTCCACTCGGTTGTTGTTGCGTGTTGGCAACGAAGGCCGCTTTCTCTTTACCATTATTATTTTGAGGGTTCTTATTTGAGGAGGAAGGCTCGTGGCCCATCTGGTCCATTTGGGCCGGTTTATTTATCAGAGCCTGGAAGGTCGTTGGTTTGAAGAATGTCATGAACTGGGATACAGTCGTTTAAGGATCTAGGGTCCCGATAAACATACCTACGGCGGGAGATTCTTCAATGCGCTGTACGCACTTAGACCATAGGTTCCGCCACCGGATCGCATATTGGACCCAGCTTTCTTCCGGTTTTACGTTGGCATTGATTAATACCGTAATTAAAGTGCACTCGCTCATGCTGGAGAAACACTGCGTGAACAGCAGTTCCATCTCTGTGAATGTTTTTACGAAGTCATTTGGGAGCTCCGAGTACCATTCAAAGGCCGTTTCTGACAGGCTACCAACGAACTGGCGTAGCAACAGTTTGTCGTCGCCTCCAGTGTTGCCGCACAGAGCTCTGAACTGCGCGACGTGCTGGTGAGGATTGCATGTCCCTTTGTACAAACGGAACTTGGGGATCGTATATCCCGGCGGGTACTTGATTTGGTCATACCAGCCTGGATACGGTCGCCCAGTTCTGACGATTTGGCCAGTAGCTTCATGGACTTGATGAGCTCTTATTTGCTGAGCGATGTAGTCATCCAGGGCCGCATTAGAGATTGTTTCATCCTTGGCTGCCGATAAGGGCGGAAGAGAATTTGATGTTTCCCCTCTGTCATCCTTGATTATTGTCGGCAGATCTTCGGCTGGGGGTTCTGGTTGGATCATCATTCCAAGCACGTCCTGAAACAAGAGCACAGTAACATTTCAGAAATATAAAATATTATTTTTTGAATTTAAATAATAAAATAATAAATTTCACGAAAAATATTCGAGTATGAATTTGGGGGTTTTGTAAAATGGTATGATTATATATAACAATATTTGGAAAATAATTGGAGATTAATATGTATTATTAATTAAAAAGGTATTTATTGGATTTGAGCATTTTATAAATAATTATGCAATTAATTATATGTAAGTTTATGTTAAACTTGATTAGTGCACTACTAATCATGATTAAGCCAAATCCATCTTTTAAATAACCATGGCTAGTGCACCATGACACATTTCATTTTCATGCATGGTTCCATTTGTTTTTGTGGACTTTGGTATTTAAATGAGAGAGGAAAGGAAAAAGAAAACAAAAAGAAAATGGGGGGACAAAGGTGACATGGAGGGGGACATGAGGCAGGGGCTAGAGAGAGAGAGAGAGAGAGAGGGGGGTTATCCTTAACCATGGATTCATTCTTCTCCGTTTCATTTCATTCTTCACTTCATCTCCTTCATGTTCTTCTTCACTTCCTCCTTCTTCCACCTCACTACCCTATAACAAACACCTCTAAAACCTCATCAAAACATATGGCTTCCTTCATAAAAAATGACCACCACCTCATCCTACACCCCATAGAAAGCTTAAGTTTGGATTTTGAGCAACTTGCACCATCTTGGAACTTTCTTCAATTGCTCCAAGAGGTAAACCCTTCACTTTTCTTCTTGTTATCAAGTTTCTTCACCTCCTAGTTAAGTTTAGAGTTCGATTAGGCTAAGCGACCTTGGAAATTTCTAGGATATTTTTAGTGGATGATTTGAGTAGTAGAGATGAAATTGAGTTTTAGTTAGTATTTACAAACCCTTAGTGATGATATTCTGGCCAAACTTAAGACTAGAACCCCAAAACACGAACTTAGAATTTTTCCAATGTCGGTTTTTGACAGTTTGTGATGTTTATATGGAATCGGGTATCACTCGAGAGCTCTGAAAAATAAGTTCCCAACACAGTGAGACGTGCAAGCCACTTAGAATTTACCCTAGAAACTCGAGCCCTCGTCTATCTGATCTGGCCGTAGATTTAATCAGAATAGCCGCAAATTGCGGCCTGGTCTTGATTGTTTTGGGTGAAGTTTGTTCCATGGCCCGGTTATCTGATTTATAGACCTACCCTACATGCAAAATATCCTAATTTGACCTAGGGTATAATCTGGGAGTGTTTTTCCATGTTTCTGATTTCTGAAAACATGGTTTTAGTATTTGAGTTTTGTTACAGTCGTTGGGCGTTCGTACGCCAACGCTGAAGGTTATTTGGTTGTTCTTGCATGCGTAGGCTATAGGTTCTAACCTATGAGCACTTCGCGTGTCGTATCGGTTTTCGGATTTGGTTTTGATATCGTTACGATGTGTATTGATTTGTAGGTACCTTCGCGTGGACTTCCGATACGACGAAGGAGATCAAGATGTTCATCAACTTCGGCTAAGCAAGGATATTGCGGGTGAGTAGATCTATATCTACGAGGGAAGTCGGGTGGATGGTGTATAGCACCGCCGCAACCATAATAATGGGAGAACCGATATATAGAATACATTTTGGAGAAACCTATACTATGAACTTACGGATATGATCAAAAGATTTAGTATGAGATGACATGATGAAAAGATGACATGAGTGGATATGTTGATATGAGGATGTGAGGCGGTATATATATAAAGAAACGAGATGACATGAGTTGATATGTTGACATGAAGACGCAAGGAAAAATACATATTTATATCCATATGCCAAGATATGATATGAGATTGAGCTATATATATAAATGAGAACAAAAGATGATAGAATGTACAAGACCATAGATCCATACCCTTTTTGATGTATAAGACAATAGATCCTTAATCTAATTGATGACAACGTACGATGGATTACCGTACGCAATGATATATCGGATGATTGATCCGCACCTTTGACTCGAGGATGATGTTCGATGATATTACCCCATCTGATACTATGAGGCTGGATCGTCGACTTTTGGATTGTCTTGATTCGGAGAATCATTGATTTCTAAACACCTTGGTAGATAATGGTTTACATTGATGAATCTAGGTGTAGCTGTGTACCTTATACCCTTCATACTTAGATTATATCTTTTCCTTGTGGCATACGTACTATGTTCCCAGCACTTACCTGTATATGGCTTCGTCTGCTAGTACACCTGCACTATTACCGATGATGCGCATGTTACACTTACACAGATTTGCCGGCTCATACATTCATCATCGGTAATTGCCATGCCACTTACACTGTAGAACTGCTATATCACTGTATTGCTCTTGACTGAAAATTACAATCATTGTTCAGTAATTATCACATGACATGCTTACATGATAATACTTGAGATGCTTACAGTACTAATTTATGCTTGCATATACTGCACTTTATGGTTACATGCATCGAGATGCTGTTTTCATGAGAACTCTGGATTTGAGAACCGCAGTTATATTTCAAAGGAAATTATGAATTGTTTTAAAAACGCGGTTTCTCGTGATGTGATTTGTGGCGTCCACTATGGGTTTTCTCGGTTTTGAGCTATGTGATACCTGAATCGAGGAGTGAGGAGGAACCGTCTGTGTGTACATGGTGGGCCCGGTACGGTATCCCGGGGCAAGAAGATCGTATAAAAAGGCGATGAACTCGGCAGGGGATGCACTAACTACCAGTGATAGTTTTTGCTCGGTGGTTATCCAGAGGATACCAACCGGAGTCGTGAGATCAGATGGATATGAGGGCCGATCTGAGAATGCGGCTCCTGAGATATGAGGATTTACGTGTCAATACTGGACACAGGTTTTATGATATTTTCGAGTATCGATGTTGGACACTCAGGTTTCATGATGATTAATGTTTCGTTGATGGACATACATGTATACATGCATATATTGTAGATGACTGGATATTACATACTGATTACTAGCACGACATTGTTGTTGATACATATGCATATACGATCACCTTAGATACCATAGTATTACCTTCATGTTACAGTATGACCTAAGGATCGTTGTTCATTCGATTTCTACCTGCTGATATTTTCTACTCACGAGTTGGCAACAAACCCCCGTTGTGCCACAGTTTTCTGGCAGGTTCGACCGCTCAGATCAGTAGCGGCTCGCTGGCACACAGCTTTCTTCAGGGTGTTTTGCTTTGGTAGGTAGGATACACATTTGGATCGTGACCACCCTTGTACCTATTATTTCTATTATATCTAGTTAAAGCTCCATGAACCAGAAACCAGACTTTGTATATTTGGTAGACCTAGACACAGACTTGTATATTCTTGAGACTTAGAGCGAGATGGGTGTTTTGTCTCTTTTGAGCTGGATGATGTCTTGGTCTTATTTACTTTCATTCTATGATGGATTTTCGCCGTAGGGCGTCGTATATATGCTTTGTGCGTGGTTGTGATTCCGCCAATTGGTGAAGAGCTAGCTCCCGCTTGGGGATGCCTTTTTCATTGTATGTATGTGGTTTTGGATCAAAATATACAAGGGAGGTGCTGCCCAAATTTCAAGGACGAAAATGTTTTCAAAGATAGTAAACTGTTGCATTTTCATATGATATGACTTATATTTTAAAAGAAGGTTTGAAATTCATTATGTCGATGTTCAAAACCGCACCTCCACTATTTTCCGCAAAAAGGTTTAGATTTCTGGGCTTCGGCTTACTTGAATTACGGCGGAGTCCTGTAGACTTCACGTAATTCTCGTGCCGATCACGTGCCAAATTCCGGGTCGTGACAAAGTTGGTATCAGAGCGTTAGGTTTAACCTTGGTTCGAGTTTAGGCTTGACCTTACGGAAGTTAGACTTGACTAAGGGGGGTTTTGGGACCCGAGTTTTCATCTCTTAGGTTGACCTTGGTTGATGGAGTAGGTAACTTAAGTAGAGTGACGTACCGTGTGTATGTTCCGCGGCATACTTACGACACGCTGCTCCGCTTAAGTGACCTTAGGATGTACATTTCCTGAAATCCGTGCTTCTATTCGTTCCTATGATCATACTCCCCTTGATTCCATTCTTTCCTATGATCATATTTCCATTCCAAACCTATCGATTCCATTCGTTGTTATGATCTATCTTCATCAATATTTGCTTGAGCTTCATATCACCATGGCTATGAGAGCAGAGAAAGCTGCTGCTAGAGATGCGGTCAGAGCGAGCTTGTCACGGACGAGGACTAACCATGATATTCTTCTGGTGACATAGGAACGTATCGGTTTATTGTTTGTGTTAAGATCTCTCGTTTGAGGCGGGTGTTCGGATCTGTGCTGGATGATCAGTCCATTGATAGAAACAGCCAGATTGTGAGGACTGTTGATGTACAGCCTACCCCCAGAGATCGCGACGTTGTCTACCGTGCAGACAGATGACCCAGCTGTTGCTGAAATTGATGGGATGTCGCCTCCAGAGTTTTTAAGCTGAAACCACAGGAGCTTACAGGCAAGGATGTGACTGAAGATCGCTAGTCCATCTTGAATAGAGTGACTAAGATGATTCGTCTAATTGGATGCACCGACGTAGGTTCAGTTAGATTGAAGAATTCCAGTTCGAAAGATCTTACTCAGATCTAGAGTAAATCGATCAAGAAAGAACATTGTTCATTGGATGCTCCGATGCGAGATCAGTAAATTGACCAACTTCAGATAGAAGGACCTCGCCCAGACGTTTTGTGAGTTGATCGAGAAAGGATTAATGAAGCGTATTCTTCCGACAACTTGGACGAGTTCCCGAGGATGTAATCGGCTAGATATCTTCCACTGAGAGTTGAACATAACGAGTTCGTAATTTCGAGTCCTTGTGTGAGACTCCGGATTAACTGTAGCCGAGAATGAATTGCAGTACGCAGCCAGCAAGACATGATTTCGAAGTGGACGATAATGAAGATAGGTAGAACAAGAGGTTCGTGCGAGATATTAACGAGCTATTGTTACTCCCTATTGATACCATAGGATTGATATGTACGCAAAGGCATTGCATACGGCCAAATTCCAGAGGAAAACCGTGCTGAGGACGCAGCTGTCCGGAACAAAAAAGGATTAAGTAATGAGTGCCAACCTCCATACAGTTTGGCATAGGTGAGATCGGAAGAGACCATAAGCAGGTTCTTTCTAGGATGCCATAGCGATAAGGAATTGCACCCAGGGTCAGTTGTATCGTGCATAATCAGAGGGCCAGATGCTACCATCAGTAACGTGCTAGTTTACGAGTGGTCATATTAATTGTCCAAGAGATGATCAGAGGAGTGCCAGAGCGGGACCGTTCCGTCATTACACCTAACCGGGCCATCGAGTAGAGAGATTATGGGATTGGTAATCCACAGAGAAAAACGAGGATCCAGAGACAGAGGACGCCAGACCATGAGCAGAAGGCAAGTGGATGTTCTTGCTCTGCCAGATTTGGGCGCACCGGCTTTTTTCGACATTGAGGGAGGTGTACCTCAATGTAATTTATTTACGATTTGCGTTTTGTGATCCGAGTATCACACTTTTGTCGCTTGGACTTGAGTTTTGATGATTTGGTTTCATGGCATTTGTTTTCGTGCACCGTAGCTGCACCCCTTGGGCATTTTCATTTGTGCATAGTTGTTGCACTTGATTTATGCTTTATACATCTATTACATTGGTTTATGATTTGTGCATATCTATTGCACTTGAGATCTATTTTGTGCCTTAGCTGCACAAATTTATGATTCTGTGGATTTCGATACTGTCGATTTGACTTCGTGCATGTTAGTTGCACTTGATTGAGATTTCTGTGCGTTCTAGATGCACTTGATATTGTTGTCATGTACACCCGTTGCACTTGACAGATGCTTTCATGCACATCCGTTGCACTTAGTTTTGCTTATGTGCACATTCATGGCACTTGTATTTGACTTGGATTTCCGTGCGCACCAGACGCACATGATATTGAATACGCCTTTTGATGTTGATTTTACTCATGAGCATCATATCTTTATGATAGGTACTATATTATACAGTAGCCGAGCAGGACTGGTCTGAGGACAGTACCTGAGTATTTTTGCATGCATCAGTATTTACCAAGAGGTTTTCAAAAAGGAGCTATAATCTCGCTATTTCCTATATGACCATAGTGACACGAACTTTTACGAGGGAAACCTTTTGGGATATTTCAAAAATATGGGATGTATATTTTGAGCAAAACATATATAAACGTATATTTATTTCTTTACAAAATGAGTGTCCGCCACTTGTACCGTGAGTTACGCATCACACGACAGTTTGGAAAGGATTTTGCATGTATTTTATTCATCTTTTTAGACGGTTTTATAAGGAAGCGTACTATATATATATTATAATCTTGATTATAGTATATTCAGATTTTAGCGGTGGATTTCGAGACTTACATCTCCATTATAACTCCTATGATTGCGTGACGCTTAACAGAGTTTCGATTTTGAGTTTCACACTCGTTTTCATACGCACGCGATCCGCTATATTATATTTGTGTATTCATGATTTCGGAGCCCCATTGATTTGACTGATCACTGAAATGTTTTAGTATTTGGGGGTTTAAATTTAAATTCGGGGACTGAATTTATTTAAGGGGGGAAGATTGTAATATTTCAGAAATATAAAATATTATTTTTGGAATATAAATAATAAAATAATAAATTTCACGAAAAATATTCGAGTATGAATTTGGGGTTTTCGTAAAATGGTATGATTATATATACCAATATTTGGAAAATAATTGGAGATTAATATGTATTATTAATTAAAAAAGGTATTTATTGTATTTGGACATTTTATAAATAATTATGCAATTAATTATATGCAAATTTATGCTAAACTAGATTAGTGCACTACTAATCATGATTAAGCCAAATCCATTGTAACGACTCTGATTTTACTGTACGAATTTTTTTCAATTTAATGTACAGAAAGGAATTTACAAGCCTAAGTATAATTTAAAAGTTAATTTTTTGTTTAAGAATAGTAAGAAACAACTTGAAGCTCACTGGTACAGCCTTGCACTGCTGTGACGTAGCCTCTGTGTTCGAACCCCATCAGACACGTTTATTTTTTCAGATTTTATTTTTAAACTTTTTGGAAGCCCAAAAGTTTATACGTGCAATGCACATAAAAATGAAAAGTCTGAGAAAACAAACATGTGCAAAATGATATAAATACAGAGGAGGACACATGGCATGAATCCACCGGTCCCTACCCACTAAATGACCGGCGGATTGAGCATTTTCACCGGCGCCGACGAGCCCCCCTTGGCTAATTATGCCCGTGCTTTGCACACTTGTTGTTTCCCTTACCTCCACTACCCCTACACTGTTTGATTACTCTGCAATCAAACAGAAACCTCTCAATTCCTCAATTTATCACATTTTAATGCATTTTAATTCACTCTTTTAATCTCAAAACCATAATTCCACACTATAAATACTATCTTATGCCCTAGCCCCTCCTCATTTTGAAAATTCTAACCAAAACCCTCAAATTTTCTCAAGTACAAGTGGAGTAGAAGAGGACTTAGCTAACGACCAACTTCCGACGAGGAAATTATTCCGGCGACGCCACGACTACTAAGTTATCTTCTTCAACCTTTCCTTATCCTAATCCACTTGTAAGTCCCTTCCAATCTTCTTCCCTCTTCTTTAAAAATTCTTTTTAAAACGAATATCGGTAAGTGGAGTTAATACCGATATCGATCTTCTAAACCCTAAAAACTCACATTTTTCTTATATATTGTTCATACAAATTTTGCACAATACTTTTAAGCTTTAGTATAAATGTTTAGAATAAATTTCAACCTAGAATTCCATGTAAAATAACTTTAATCTAACTTTTACATGAAAATACCATGAACTTTATATATCACCTTTTAGTATGTTGTTAATACTTTACCTTTAGAAAACTTTATGGGGTGATGACCTACCCTTCACATACACACATTTTTCCATAGCAAGATATCCCTTGAGCATATTTTTTTACCATATTACATTAAAATACCATCAACTACAAAAAACGGTTCTCTTTAAATTGTATTTCAAAACCCTTTGCAAATAAGCCTCTACAACCCTTTTTAGGGGACTTGCTATTGGATAGTGCGGATCATCGCACATCCTTGAGCTAGTAGAGCGAGATACAGACCTCCTCATGGAGCATTCGGTCTCGAAAAGTTTTTAATACGATTTTTAAGAAAAACTAGATTTTCTATTTAATAATCAAAATTAATTTTAATAATTATATAAATATTATAAAATCCATATATTTTCAAAATATAATAACTTTATATTTTTTCAAAGGAAAGAATTACAAGTTTCATCAAAATACCGTTCGTCTATGAGTATCGCATGTCGGGCCTAGGGGGTTGGTAAAAGTCAGACCCCCAAAAGCGGTACAAGTCGTGTCGGAGCGTAGCGCAGAACACCCTGAGATACTACTGGAATACCTACCAGTAAATCTCCTGCCTCGGCCGAGGGCTTTGTGTAATGGCTCTCCTACACACAGCGCGACCTCACCCCCCAATACCGGGAGAGACGAACCCCTGCAGATCCGCTCACTGCCTCCATGTGGCTCGGGACTGTACCCAACTAAAACCTGTTTGCACGACTCCTTTGAGCCGTGGTAGGGTAGTAATCAAAGCACAGTGGGAACTCACACGAGACAAATGACGATCTCAGGTCGATGAACTAACCTGTACACATGTCACCAGGGAACTGCTATCTGACATCTGGTATAAGACCAACTAGCAGGTTCCCGGCGAGTCCTGTCCGGTGTACTCATAACCCAATGAGCACCTGTATACATCTTAGGTGAACCAACCGACACCAGTGGCTTGTGAGACCGGGCACCGCCCCTCGTCGGGGTCTCGACTGTATACACTAGTCTACTCTGGAGAATCGATGCCCTGTCTCGAAACTCCCACGACTAGGGACCTTTTAAGGATGTGCTTATAGACCACCAGCTCTCACGTATATGATCGCCATCATACTGCCGGCAGTCAAGCAAGAATCCTAGGGGCTCTATCAGCGTGTAATCGTGACCTGTAAGGTCACCTGAAGCAGTACACGATGATAAAGGTAAACCAGATAGCATACTATCATCTCGAGTAAGACTGTCCTACCGGGATAGGTCCTCCCTCAATCATTGCAATCACGTGCCTGTGATCCAATAATTGACTCTGAGGGCACTATCTCCAACAATCTCCCACTTGCACTCAAGGCTAATTATTGCGATGTCGCATACTCACAGCCCGTGTGATACCGAACACCCAACTCCTCTACTAGTCAGTCTCACAAAGCTCGTTTGCGAAACTATTGCGTTCGAGGAATATCCTCAGTGAGTGGATCCGCTGTGATGTTTCTTTCTATGTCTCTCTATATCTCAAGTTCGCAGAGAAAGCCATCTCCCGAAATGAGCAATACCTGTCTTAGAGTATGTCTGGATATCTGATGGGACCTAGCTCATAAATGAACTCCAAATCCAAACTTCTTAGACTGTATCGATAACTGAACTTAATCAGTATCCAGCGCCATGCCTCCCTCAGTATCGCCTTGGACCACCTGTCCAAAATACTGCCCCTCGTCAGAAGGAAAAACTATAACTCTGACAGCCACTCTGCCATCCAGGTCACCTTGGAAGCCTGGAATGATAATCGTCTCCTAAAGGAGGCTGCCGTTATCATATCCCTAGAACATCAACTTATGTTCTAAAACTGCTTCCGACTGTTTCTCCAGGATTGGATCAATATCAACTTATTGCATCTACTGCAAGAACAACATCTGGTGTGGTACTTGACATCTCATGATTGACTCAATTGCCTAAGCAAGTGATCTGTCAATCATGAGTATCCCTCTCCCCTTTAGTCTATAAGACACCTTTAGAGAGGGTGACTCCATCAACTGCAGGTGCACTACCGTGCCAGGAGTCGTCCATTCTAAATACTCATAGAATGCTGTCAAGGTACCCAGATTGGGAAACCACCCAAATCTAGATCTAAAACCATAGATCTAGTAACCAGAATGTCTGATATAATATCCAAGTCCTGTGTGGAGAAACAACTGTGTGACAACCAAAGTATAACCGATCGTAGTATAGGAATATCACTTCCTACTCTGTGCATGTCATCCAAATACCATGACATCACACCTTACTACCTTCTCAACAGATCCATCCCCTATTCTGATGAAGTCAAACCTATGACTGTCACATCAGAAATAGATGATCTATCTCCACTATATCTGCTTTAGTCTATAAATAAACATAAGCCTGATTTCCACCAATGCTTCCGCTGCTCCCACTGACTACGACAACCCTCTGGCAGAGTCATATAGACGTACACCTCTAAAACCAGATTAGAATGACGCTATACTCATCCTCATGCCGGGTTTCACAGTCTGGAACAACAGCAATGGCAAGTGTGGGTAAACAAGAACCTCCCTGCCACCGTCCTTGAGCATACCGGAGTACCTCTCGGGTGCCTGAGGTTACCCACCATATCTGCGGAGTGGCTAATGGAATGTCAAACCAGATTGAATCTTTAGGTTCCTTATCAAATCTTCAGTAATCGTTTGTGGTTCTGGAATTACTTCCAGTTCTATCATACTCCCACTACTGTTTTCTAAAAATATCCATTTTTATTAAAACTGTGGCGAGTCAAGAACAATATCTCTATTGATCTTCCAGATGGTAGAAAGTCAACCCTCGTCATATCCTGGGTCAACCCACAAACAGCCATTAC
The DNA here is from genome assembly GCA_030015575.1 of Agapanthus africanus. Classification (NCBI taxonomy): domain Eukaryota; kingdom Viridiplantae; phylum Streptophyta; class Magnoliopsida; order Asparagales; family Amaryllidaceae; genus Agapanthus; species Agapanthus africanus. The sequence goes on from CM057341.1 coordinate 190,143,487, forward strand.
AGAAACGTGCCTTGAGTTATCCAGAGTCTGGTTTTAAGCATAAGCCGGACAACTCCCCGTACCTTAACAATGTCAAGATATGAACTGTTCTATATCCAATATAGAAACAGAGGCACTGATTTAATTGGAACCAGATTCAAATCATGCAGCTGTCTCCAGTGCATGTCAACTAAATGGAAAGAGGCCGATCAGCGTTACTCAACTCAGGAATACTTCCAATTATGAGTAACCTGAAAGAGAAGCAAGTTCTCTTAATCATTACTATCAACTGAATACCATACACAAGTATCTACATCTTCGATCACTTTGAAGAATCCCGATACTTGCTACACCTGGTTCTCTACTCTATTCAAATACCTATAACTCCTCAAAACTTAGACCATGTGTTCCTACGAAACACATGTCTAAGAACTAGAGAAGTTAAAAGTAAACAGAATATAGTATGAGGACCAACCCCTCTGTCCTAATGGACACTGGAAAACATACAATACTCTGTATAAGTCCGCTGATTCTAACAACTCTTTCACTGTGCGTCGTAGGTTGAAAACGGTACTTATGGTTAAGAAGAATTACACCGCTGTTTAATGCTCCTTACCTAACCATCCACTGATATAGGTAAATATCATCGACATAATATCAAAAAGGTACATCTCACTCTATAAAAATAGACGTACAGATATATCATTTTGAAATTGGTGCATAGCAACGGATATTCAAAACCAAATATTTGCCGACCGGCAAACAACCCAGGTGGCTTCCTCAAATATCACCAATTACAACGAATCCCGATATAATGAGGATGGTCACCTAATTCCCAATAACTTACTCCCACTCATCATCTGTAAAACCATACAGATGTGAGAATCCAACCTGGTAAATACATACCCTGGACCAAGTGTCTAATCGGGAAATCAGTTTTCTTTTAACAGTACACAGTTGAACTGAAACATTGAAATGTTTCGATGGGGTATCCTGGTATTCCTAGTAATGCCTCTACCATTATCCAGATTCACAACTGTAACCGTATATCTCTTTGCCATCTCTCCAAATCCCTTTATATGTCTTTATTCATTACCGTCTGCACACCCCTTTAGGCCAAATGGTTTTCTTCCTTCCCTACCGTTCGGCACCAGCCTATGGTTTGGAAGAAGACTATCCAATAAGCATAAAAGGTGTACTGTCCTAATCCTAGGAGCACTCGAAAAGCGAGAGAAGGTGAAGATAAAAGACAACCGAATAAACCTTATTCCTATTTCTCCTGAACCAGAATCCATCCCCGAACTGGAACAAGTTCCTTTCGAGTTCGTATATAACCATACGATGGAGTATCCAAATAAACTGTGGATCTTCGTAGTGATACGGAGTGTCCTGGAGAAATACAAAGGTGATTTAGGATTGGCGAAGAAATACTTGGTCCGGTCGTGAATAGCAGTCGCAATTTACTTTGCCCTCTTACTAATCCCTTGCTTTGTCTTAATCTTAATACCTTCTGCACACCTTTTAGGCTAATTGGTTTTCTTCATTCCCTACCGGTCGGCACCAGCCTAAGGTTTGGAAGAAGACTATCCAATTTGCGTAATAGGTGTACTATCTCCTAAACCAAGGAGTACTCACAACTTGAGAGAAGGTAAAAGGGAAAAGACAACTGAATAATCCTATCCGTTTTCTCCAGAACCGGAAACCATCCTCGAATTCCTTCGAGTTCGTATCTAACCATACGATGGTTTTGTCCAATGGAAGTGGACGTTCGCAGTAATGCGGGGTGTCCTGGAGAAAAGGGTAAAAGTAGGAGTGGCAATGAGGTCTGCAACTCTGACAATCTAAAAGCCAGTGTTAAGAAGGTTCGGTCAACTTGGTCACTGAGTCATAGTCCAGGGTCGGGTCAATGGTCGCTGCCAAAGAGAGAGAGAAAAGAAACACTCAGCGTGCACTCTAACCTAGATCAGAATGGTTATCACTTTGTCTAATCTGGAAACCTCCCACTGTAACCTCAAATTCTCCTCCAAACCTGAAAGAAGAATTAGTCGGGATCACCCGAGGAGTAAACCAACTCATCAGTGGGAATCGGGATCCAACTATCATCGCATGATAACTTGACGGAATCCACTCAAGTCACCACACTCCAGAAGGTATGCGCATGCCTGGCAAGTTTCAGTTCTTTTGAAACTCCCGATGTGTGTTTTTACCCCTAGGACTCAAGTGACCTTGACGGAGTCAACAAATCAAAGAGTCCTAGTCAAGTTCAACCCGTCATTATCTGGATTGCATTAAACCCACCCGTACGTGCCCTTGACGGAGTCAACAAGGCCGCACGACTGTCCTAACCAATCCCATTTATGCAACAAACAAGCACCACTTAGCTACCGTACACTACGCCTTGACGGAGTCAACAAACGCAGCACGAATACTAAATAATACCCATAAGAAATGACGGAGGGCTACGAATGGTTTTTTGGCGAAAAACCTTTAACGTAAAGAACTTGATATCGTTGAAGGAACTGCATAGCCTTTTATAAAAATATAGTGACGAAAACCTTTGCTAAAGAGGTCACTCCCGGTGAAGGGATCTCGGCTCTTTCCCCGTAGAATGAGGTGCAGGATATTCCAACTGAATACCACGATGCAAAGCAAAAGTAATCGGCTATAGTGAAGTTAATGCCCTGACGCAAACTTCTGTCCAAGGGGTCACTCCCGGTGAAGGGATCTCGGCCCTTGCCTCGTCGACCGAGGAGCAGGATATTCCAAATGAATACCACGATGCAAAACAAAAGTGAACGTCCTTGCAATAACAGCTTTTTGAAAAATGTTCCAACAACATCAGAATAGGTTTGTTTATCTTGCATTGATCCGAATCAACGCAGTCCCATCAATTGATCACACCACAAAGAACGAAAATATACTGATGTACGTATATGCCATCCGCATTCGCCACTGGGTCCCGTCATCACCCGTTAGGTTACTTAACTAACGACAGAGCGGGGACTGGACTAGCGCGGATGCAAAACATATACAACATCTACTAATATATATACCAATATATTATATTCGCTCAAGGCGTGATAAGAATGCAACATCACAGAAATGTACAACATCACAGAACAATACAGATATCTGGGATCCCCGGGTTTCACAGAGCCGCTGCTGAAACCCGACGTTCCCCTGGTCGTGTGGATAGCCTGTGCAATGAAATCCTAGACCCCTACGGGCGCGGCAAGTCACCCGCCAAAACCTGAAGCGAGGCAGCCCCCTTCAGCACCGTGAATGGACCACCCAGCACTTCATGGAATCCGGTAACTTGGGCACCCCTCCTGGGTCAACCTGTACCCCCTACGAGTGCGGCGAATAGCCCGCCAATCCTAGAGTGAAGCCCCCCCCGTCTCAATGCCATGAGATGCGGGCCCGTTGCCCTCTAGAACCCGGCTATCCGTGCACCCCTCCGCGGGGTAATCCTAGTACAGAAAGTAAAATATACATACAACGGGTACATCGACCGCAACCAGGCCGTGCCCCAAAAGAATAATACAAACAGGCAGTGACGGCAGTCCACATGTCGGACGCTCGCCCCGCAATATCAAATGTACATAATACAACAAAACTGTACTAGCATTGCATCCAGGCTATCCCCCACGACCGATCCGCAACAACACAGCATAAACATAGAACATCAACGTGAATGTCACGTTCGCAAATCCGTCTAACCGGGCTATAGCAGTTAGACAGGATTTACCGATCGAGTGACATTCACGGTCGCAGATATAATGTAAATACTGCGAAATAATGTGTTTAAAATATTCAATCGATCAAAAATTAACAAGTGGGCCCCCAAGTAATACTGTAGTACTCACAGAAAATCTGGGCCCAATTTTAATATTCCAAAACCCCTATCAAAAGCCCAAAAGCCCAGTGCAAAAAATTGGTGGAATGATACACTATTCCTGCGGCGGAACCGCGGCCAAATAGGGGTTAAGGCCGCGGTTCCGCGGTCCTATGGAGGGATCATTCTACCAAATTTTCACAGTGTTCTTATAATTCCATGTACATCACTTTTCTGAAACCTGAAAAATTTTTCGAGCCCGGAAAAAATCGACAGAAAACTGAAGCATGCAAAACGCGGATTTTGGAATTTTGGTCGATCGGATAAGTAAAACACATTAGAACAAGCTAGGCAAGGTTAATGGCGTGGCTCTGATACCATGTTGCGCCACGGCAGCGCCCCGGCCGTCTATCCGAGGCCAAAATACGGAAACAAAATTTTCTTAACTTTTAAACTGGCGCTACCGCGGACAATATACCCGGATCGTAACCATTAACCGATACTAGCTAACAAGAGAAAGGGTGAGAGATATACCGAGTAATCCGAGTCCTCCGGTCTTCTCGTCATCGTCCCGATCTCCCGCGGAAACTCCGGTCGTCGCCTCCTTGCCGGAAGGGCACCACATCGTCTGCATCTTTTACGGGCTCCCACCTCAATGCCGAGGCAACTCGGGCGCGAAGTAGGCTAGCCGACGCGTCCAAGATTTGCTGTAGAATGTGTAGGGTTGAAGCTATGTCTCATTTGGGGTTTTGTTGCCTTTGAAGATGATGGAGGAATCAAGATAAGAAAAATGGTGCTTGCATTTTTCTAGCATGAAAATGAGATCAAGAATGCCACACTCTCAAGAATGAAACTCTCATCTTTTTTCTTCTCTCCAAAATGAAACCTTTTTTTTCTAAGAATGGTGGACGAAAGAATACATAAGCAAGAGGGAGGTGAGTGTAGGAAAAGAGAGAGGGTGACCATATCCAAACATCATCATCACTAACTCACATCAACTACTAATCACCTCAAATCAACAAAAAGCAAGTGATGATGATAGATTAGAATGGTATCAAAAGATGCTTTCATAATATCTCATCTTACAAATAAACCCCCCACAAAATGTTATTTGCAAACTTTCAAATAACACCCTCCATCGGAAAAGTCCGGCCGGGAAAGAACAAAGGAAAACCGGCCGGAACGGAATGCAAACTGGCAACTCCAGAAAACTGGTCCCGTAATAAATTACAGGAAAACCCCCATACTGTGCATACACACCCGCATCTGTATTCCGACCGGATACAAATGCAATGAGACAAAATCTACACAGTACTAAACTAAGACCGGCTTAAGCCAAAGCCGGCTAGTAATATCCGTTCGATCCTGATCCGTGCAATACCACACGTATCAGATCGAACCCTGCCATATAACTATACGGCCACTAGTACAAAACTGTCCGATCCTGATCCGTGCAATACCGCACGTATCTGATCGGACCCTGCCATATCTCCATACGGCCTCTACAGCGTTTCGCCCGAAAGCTTGAGTAACTGTAAGTGTGGTGGACTCTAAAGACTCGTCAATACTATGGCTGTGGATTTAACCACTAGCACGTCAGAGGTATTAGCCAATACGTGACGGGCCACCAGCTATTGACCAAAAGGGATGTCGATGAGAGAACTCATCCTGACACCCTACTGAGCCTGTCAGTGACAATATCCGTACAGTCCGGTCCGTTCGTCTATGAGTATCGTATGTCGGGCCTAGGGGGTTGGTAAAAGTCAGACCCCCAAAAGCGGTACAAGTCGTGTCGGAGCGTAGCGCAGAACACCCTGAGATACTACTGGAATACCTACCAGTAAATCTCCTGCCTCGGCCGAGGGCTTTGTGTAATGGCTCTCCTACACACAGCGCGACCTCACCCCCAATACCGGGAGAGACGAACCCCTGCAGATCCGCTCACTGCCTCCATGTGGCTCGGGACTGTACCCAACTAAAACCTGTTTGCACGACTCCTTTGAGCCGTGGTAGGGTAGTAATCAAAGCACAGTGGGAACTCACACGAGACAAATGACGATCTCAGGTCGATGAACTAACCTGTACACATGTCACCAGGGAACTGCTATCTGACATCTGGTATAAGACCAACTAGCAGGTTCCCGGCGAGTCCTGTCCGGTGTACTCATAACCCAATGAGCACCTGTATACATCTTAGGTGAACCAACCGACACCAGTGGCTTGTGAGACCGGCCACCGCCCCTCGTCGGGGTCTCGACTGTATACACTAGTCTACTCTGGAGAATCGATGCCCTGTCTCGAAACTCCCACGACTAGGGACCTTTTAAGGATGTGCTTATAGACCACCAGCTCTCACGTATATGATCGCCATCATACTGCCGGCAGTCAAGCAAGAATCCTAGGGGCTCTATCAGCATGTAATAGTGACCTGTAAGGTCACCTGAAGCAGTACACGATGATAAAGGTAAACCAGATAGCATACTATCATCTCGAGTAAGACTGTCTTACCGGGATAGGTCCTCCCTCAATCATTGCAATCACGTGCCTGTGATCCAATAATTGACTCTAAGGGCACTATCTCCAACAATCTCCCACTTGCACTCAAGGCTAATTATTGCGATGTCGCATACTCACAGCCCGTGTGATACCGAACACCCAACTCCTCTACTAGTCAGTCTCACAAAGCTCGTTTGCGAAACTATTGCGTTCGAGGAATATCCTCAGTGAGTGGATCCGCTGTGATGTTTCTTTCTATGTCTCTCTATATCTCAAGTTCGCAGAGAAAGCCATCTCCCGAAATGAGCAATACCTGTCTTAGAGTATGTCTGGATATCTGATGGGACCTAGCTCATAAATGAACTCCAAATCCAAACTTCTTAGACTGTATCGATAACTGAACTTAATCAGTATCCAGCGCCATGCCTCCCTCAGTATCGCCTTGGACCACCTGTCCAAAATACTGCCCCTCGTCAGAAGGAAAAACTATAACTCTGACAGCCACTCTGCCATCCAGGTCACCTTGGAAGCCTGGAATGATAACCGTCTCCTAAAGGAGGCTGCCGTTATCATATCCCTAGAACATCAACTTATGTTCTAAAACTGCTTCCGACTGTTTCTCCAGGATTGGATCAATATCAACTTATTGCATCTACTGCAAGAACAACATCTGGTGTGGTACTTGACATCTCATGATTGACTCAATTGCCTAAGCAAGTGATCTGCCAATCATGAGTATCCCTCTCCCCTTTAGTCTATAAGACACCTTTAGAGAGGGTGACTCCATCAACTGCAGGTGCACTACCGTGCCAGGAGTCGTCCATTCTAAATACTCATAGAATGCTGTCAAGGTACCCAGATTGGGAAACCACCCAAATCTAGATCTAAAACCATAGATCTAGTAACCAGAATGTCTGATATAATATCCAAGTCCTGTGTGGAGAAACAACTGTGTGACAACCAAAGTATAACCGATCGTAGTATAGGAATATCGCATCCTACTCTGTGCATGTCATCCAAATACCATGACATCACACCCTACTACCTTCTCAACAGATCCATCCCCTATTCTGATGAAGTCAAACCTATGACTGTCACATCAGAAATAGATGATCTATCTCCACTATATCTGCTTTAGTCTATAAATAGGCATAAGCCTGATTTCCACCAATGCTTCCGCTGCTCCCACTGACTACGACAACCCTCTGGCAGAGTCATATAGACGTACACCTCTAAAACCAGATTAGAATGACGCTATACTCATCCTCATGCCAGGTTTCACAGTCTGGAACAACAGCAATGGCAAGTGTGGGTAAACAAGAACCTCCCTGCCACCGTCTTTGAGCATACCGGAGTACCTCTCGGGTGCCTGAGGTTACCCACCATATCTGCGGAGTGGCTAATGGAATGTCAAACCAGATTGAATCTTTAGGTTCCTTATCAAATCTTCAGTAATCGTTTGTGGTTCTGGAATTACTTCCAGTTCTACCATACTCCCACTACTGTTTTCTGAAAATATCCATTTTTATTAAAACTGTGGCGAGTCAAGAACAATATCTCTATTGATCTTCCAGATGGTAGAAAGTCAACCCTCGTCATAGCCTGGGTCAACCCACAAACAGCCATTACAGAAACGTGCCTTGAGTTATCCAGAGTCTGGTTTTAAGCATAAGCCGGACAACTTCACGTACCTTAACAATGTCAAGATATGAACTGTTCTATATCCAATATAGAAACAGAGGCACTGATTTAATTGGAACCAGATTCAAATCATGCAGCTGTCTCCAGTGCATGTCAACTAAATGGAAAGAGGCCGATCAGCGTTACTCAACTCAGGAATACTTCCAATTATGAGTAACCTGAAAGAGAAGCAAGTTCTCTTAATCATTACTATCAACTGAATACCATACACAAGTATCTACATCTTCGATCACTTTGAAGAATCCTGATACTTGCTACACCTGGTTCTCTACTCTATTCAAATACCTATAACTCCTCAAAACTTAGACCCTGTGTTCCTACGAAACACATGTCTAAGAACTAGAGAAGTTAAAAGTAAACAGAATATAGTATGAGGACCAACCCCTCTGTCCTAATGGACACTGGACAACATACAATACTCTGTATAAGTCCGCTGAGTCTAACAACTCTTTCACTGTGCGTCGTAGGTTGAAAACTGTACTTATGGTTAAGAAGAATTACACAGCTGTTTAATGCTCCTTACCTAACCATCCACTGATATAGGTAAATGTCATCGACATAATATCAAAAAGGTACATCTCACTCTATAAAAATAGTCGTACAGATATATCATTTTGAAATTGGTGCATAGCAACGGATATTCAAAACCAAATATTTGCCGACCGGCAAACAACCCAGGTGGCTTCCTCAAATATCACCAATTATAACGAATCCCGATATAATGAGGATGGTCACCTAATTCCCAATAACTTACTCCCACTCATCATCTGTAAAACCATACAGATGTGAGAATCCAACCTGGTAAATACATACCCTGGAGCAAGTGTCTAATCGGGAAATCAGTTTTCTTTTAACAGTACACAGTTGAACTGAAACATTGAAATGTTTCGATGGGGTATCCTGGTATTCCTAGTAATGCCTCTACCATTATCCAGATTCACAACTGTAACCGTATATCTCTTTGCCATCTCTCCAAATCCCTTTATATGTCTTTAGTCATTACCGTCTGCACACCCCTTTAGGCCAAATGGTTTTCTTCCTTCCCTACCGTTCGGCACCAGCCTATGGTTTGGAAGAAGACTATCCAATAAGCATAAAAGGTGTACTGTCCTAATCCTAGGAGCACTCGCAAAGCGAGAAAAGGTGAAGATAAAAGACAACCGAATAAACCTTATTCCAATTTCTCCTGAACCAGAATCCATCCCCGAACTGGAACAAGTTCCTTTCGAGTTCGTATATAACCATACGATGGAGTATCCAAATAAACTGTGGATCTTCGTAGTGATACGGAGTGTCCTGGAGAAATACAAAGGTGATTTAGGATTGGCGAAGAAATACTTGGTTCGGTCGTGAATAGCAGTCGCAATTTACTTTGCCCTCTTACTAATCCCTTGCTTTGTCTTAATCTTAATACCTTCTGCACACCTTTTAGGCTAATTGGTTTTCTTCATTCCCTACCGGTCGGCACCAGCCTAAGGTTTGGAAGAAGACTATCCAATTTGCGTAATAGGTGTACTATCTCCTAAACCAAGGAGTACTCACAACTTGAGAGAAGGTAAAAGGGAAAAGACAACTGAATAATCCTATCCGTTTTCTCCAGAACCGGAAACCATCCTCGAATTCCTTCGAGTTCGTATCTAACCATACGATGGTTTTGTCCAATGTAAGTGGACGTTCGCAGTAATGCGGGGTGTCCTGGAGAAAAGGGTAAAAGTAGGAGTGGCAATGAGGTCTGCAACTCTGACAATCCAAAAGCCAGTGTTAAGAAGGTTCGGTCAACTTGGTCACTGAGTCATAGTCCAGGGTCGGGTGAATGGTCGCTGCCAAAGAGAGAGAGAAAAGAAACACTCAGCGTGCACTCTAACCTAGATCAGAATGGTTATCACTTTGTCTAATCTGGAAACCTCGCACTGTAACCTCAAATTCTCCTCCCAACCTGAAAGAAGAATTAGTCGGGATCACCCGAGGAGTAAACCAACTCATCAGTGGGAATCGGGATCCAACTATCATCGCATGATAACTTGACGGAATCCACTCAAGTCACCACACTCCAGAAGGTATGCGCATGCCTGGCAAGTTTCAGTTCTTTTGAAACTCCCGATGTGTGTTTTTACCCCTAGGACTCAAGTGACCTTGACGGAGTCAACAAATCAAAGAGTCCTAGTCAAGTTCAACCCGTCATTATCTGGATTGCATTAAACCCACCCGTACGTGCCCTTGACGGAGTCAACAAGACCGCACGACTGTCCTAACCAATCCCATTTATGCAACAAACAAGCACCACTTAGCTACCGTACACTACGCCTTGACGGAGTCAACAAACGCAGCACGAATACTAAATAATACCCATAAGAAATGACGGAGGGCTACGAATGGTTTTTTGGCGAAAAACCTTTAACGTAAAGAACTTGATATCGTTGAAGGAACTGCATGGCCTTTTATAAAAATATAGTGACGAAAACCTTTGCTAAAGAGGTCACTCCCGGTGAAGGGATCTCGGCTCTTTCCCCGTAGAATGAGGTGCAGGATATTCCAACTGAATACCACGATGCAAAGCAAAAGTAATCGGCTATAGTGAAGTTAATGCCCTGACGCAAACTTCTGTCCAAGGGGTCACTCCCGGTGAAGGGATCTCGTCCCTTGCCTCGTCGACCGAGGAGCAGGATATTCCAAATGAATACCACGATGCAAAACAAAAGTGAACGTCCTTGCAATAACAGCTTTTTGAAAAATGTTCCAACAACATCAGAATAGGTTTGTTTATCTTGCATTGATCTGAATCAACGCAGTCCCATCAATTGATCGCACCACAAAGAACGAAAATATACTGATGTACGTATATGCCATCCGCATTCGCCACTGGGTCCCGTCATCACCCGTTAGGTTACTTAACTAACGACAGAGCGGGGACTGGACTAGCGCGGATGCAAAACATATACAACATCTACTAATATATATACCAATATATTATATTCGCTCAAGGCGTGATAAGAATGCAACATCACAGAAATGTACAGCATCACAGAACAATACAGATATCTGGGATCCCCGGGTTTCACAGAGCCGCTGCTGAAACCCGACGTTCCCCTGGTCGTGTGGATAGCCTGTGCAATGAAATCCTAGACCCATACGGGTGCGGCAAGTCACCCGCCAAAACCTGAAGCGAGGCAGCCCCCTTCAGCACCGTGAATAGACCACCCAACACTTCATGGAATCCGGTAACTTGGGCACCCCTCCTGGGTCAACCTGTACCCCCTACGAGTGCGGCGAATAGCCCGCCAATCTTAGAGTGAAGCCCCCCCCCGTCTCAATGCCATGAGATGCGGGCCCGTTGCCCTCTAGAACCCGGCTATCCGTGCACCCCTCCGCGGGGTAATCCTAGTACAGAAAGTAAAATATACATACAACGGGTACATCGACCGCAACCAGACCGTGCCCCAAAAGAATAATACAAACAGGCAGTGACGGCAGTCCACATGTCGGACGCTCGCCCCGCAATATCAAATGTACATAATACAACAAAACTGTACTAGCATTGCATCCAGGCTATCCCCCACGACCGATCCGCAACAACACAGCATAAACATAGAACATCAACGTGAATGTCACCTTCGCAAATCCGTCTAACCGGGCTATAGCAGTTAGACAGGATTTACCGATCGAGTAACATTCACGGTCGCAGATATAATGTAAATACTGTGAAATAATGTGTTTAAAATATCCAATCGATCAAAAATTAACAAGTGGGCACCCAAGTAATACTGTAGCACTCACAGAAATTCTGGGCCCAATTTTAATATTCCAAAACCCCTATCAAAAGCCCAAAAGCCCACTGCAAAAAATTGGTGGAATGATACACTATTCCTGCGGCGGAACCGGGGCCAAATAGAGGTTAAGGCCGCGGTTCCGCGGTCCTATGGAGGGATCATTCTACCAAATTTTCACAGTGTTCTTATAATTCCATGTACATCACTTTTCTACAACCTGAAAAAAATTTCGAGCCCGGAAAAAATCTACAGAAAACTGATGCATGCAAAATGCGGATTTTGGAATTTTGGTCGATCGGATAAGTAAAACACATTAGAACAAGCTAGGCAAGGTTAATGGCGTGGCTCTGATACCATGTTGCGCCACGGCAGCGCCCCGGCCGTCTATCCGAGGCCAAAATGCGGAATCAAAATTTTCTTAACTTTTAAACTGGCGCTACCGCGGACAATATACCCGGATCGTAACCATTAACCGATACTAGCTAACAAGAGAAAGGGTGAGAGATATACCGAGTAATCCGAGTCCTCCGGTCTTCTCGTCATCGTCCCGATCTCCCGCGGAAACTCCGGTCGTCGCCTCCTTGCCGGAAGGGCACCACATCGTCTGCATCTTTTACGGGCTCCCACCTCAATGCCGAGGCAACTCGGGCGCGAAGTAGGCTAGCCGACGCGTCCAAGATTTGCTGTAGAATGTGTAGGGTTGAAGCTATGTCTCATTTGGGGTTTTGTTTCCTTTGAAGATGATGGAGGAATCAAGATAAGAAAAATGGTGCTTGCATTTTTCTAGCATGAAAATGAGATCAAGAATGCCACACTCTCAAGAATGAAACTCTCATCTTTTTTCTTCTCTCCAAAATGAAACCTTTTTTTTCTAAGAATGGTGGAGGAAAGAATACATAAGCAAGAGGGAGGTGAGTGTAGGAAAAGAGAGAGGGTGACCATATCCAAACATCATCATCACTAACTCACATCAACTACTAATCACCTCAAATCAACAAAAAGCAAGTGATGATGATAGATTAGAATGGTATCAAAAGATGCTTTCATAATATCTCATCTTACAGATAAACCCTCCACAAAATGTTATTTGCAAACTTTCAAATAACACCCTCCATCGGAAAAGTCCGGCCGGGAAAGAACAAAGGAAAACCGGCCGGAACAGAATGCAAACTGGCAACTCCAGAAAACTGGTCCCGTAATAAATTACAGGAAAACCCCCATACTGTGCATACACACCCGCATCTGTATTCCGACCGGATACAAATGCAATGAGACAAAATCTACACAGTACTAAACTAGGACCGGCTTAAGCCAAAGCCGGCTAGTAATATCCGTTCGATCCTGATCCGTGCAATACCGCACGTATCAGATCGAACCCTGCCATATAACTATACGGCCACTAGTACAAAACCGTCCGATCCTGATCCGTGCAATACCGCACGTATCTGATCGGACCCTGCCATATCTCCATACGACCTCTACAGCGTTTCGCCCGAAAGCTTGAGTAACTGTAAGTGTGGTGGACTCTAAAGACTCGTCAATACTATGGCTGTGGATTTAACCACTAGCACGTCAGAGGTATTAGCCAATACGTGACGGGCCACCAGCTATTGACCAAAAGGGACGCCGATGAGCGAACTCATCCTGACACCCTACTGAGCCTGTCGGTGACAATATCCGTACAGTCCGGTCCGTTCGTCTATGAGTATCGCATGTCGGGCCTAGGGGGTTGGTAAAAGTCAGACCCCCAAAAGCGGTACAAGTCGTGTCGGAGCGTAGCCCAGAACACCCTGAGATACTACTGGAATACCTACCAGTAAATCTCCTGCCTCGGCCGAGGGCTTTGTGTAATGGCTCTCCTACACACAGCGCGACCTCACCCCCAATACCGGGAGAGACGAACCTCTGCAGATCCGCTCACTGCCTCCATGTGGCTCGAGACTGTACCCAACTAAAACCTGTTTGCACGACTCCTTTGAGCCGTGGTAGGGTAGTAATCAAAGCACAGTGGGAACTCACACGAGACAAATGACGATCTCAGATCGATGAACTAACCTGTACACATGTCACCAGGGAACTGCTATCTGACATCTGGTATAAGACCAACTAGCAGGTTCCCGGCGAGTCTTGTCCGGTGTACTCATAACCCAATGAGCACCTGTATACATTTTAGGTGAACCAACCGACACCAGTGGCTTGTGAGACCGGCCACCGCCCCTCGTCGGGGTCTTGACTGTATACACTAGTCTACTCTGGAGAATCGATGCCCTGTCTCGAAACTCCCACGACTAGGGACCTTTTAAGGATGTGCTTATAGACCACCAGCTCTCACGTATATGATCGCCATCATACTGCCGGCAGTCAAGCAAGAATCCTAGGGGCTCTATCAGCGTGTAATAGTGACCTGTAAGGTCACCTGAAGCAGTACACGATGATAAAGGTAAACCAGATAGCATACTATCATCTCGAGTAAGACTGTCCTACCGGGATAGGTCCTCCCTCAATCATTGCAATCACGTGCTTGTGATCCAATAATTGACTCTGAGGGCACTATCTCCTACAAAAAACCCCTCGAGCTATATAAAACACTGTTAAGGACTTTAGTAAATATGGGTTTAAGCGGAATCAATTCTCTTGAGCCTCACGGAGCCGGAGAAAGTGAGTGCTTGCCTATTTAAGGTAGAAAAACTTAACGGTGTTATCAATGGTAATTGTCTTAGAAAAAGACACAAATCCTGTCGTCCATGTGCAGCGGTTACCGATAACTCCCGAACTTAATTCAGGATCCAAATCAGTTCTAAGTGTCTGACTCAAGTCTGAGTCTAAATCAAGCTTGAATTCAACTAAAACCAGAATCCAACTCAAACATGAATCCAAACACTAACATGTATACTTGAACCTGAACCTGAATACCAGAACAATATCAACATGCAAACATGACTTGACTTGACCGAACCATGGCTATAATTTGACTTGATTACATGACTACTTTTTTACATCCTGAACCTGATTACATGAATAACTTGTATCCATGGTTTCGGCAAGTCTGATAATTAAACTATGCAACACATTACGGAGTTAACGGGGTAGATTGGTATGGAATGTATTAAAAGTAGCACGATAATGGTCACTAAAAGACACATACATGAACTCTCGTGTCGTTGTCTCGTAGGTTTTGACGGGGCCTTATACTTACATGTTATCATAGTCCACGGGATAGTTGGACTCCTCTCGTATACACTAATACCTTCTGTACTAAGGTACCGACAACTACGTTAGAATAATAAACGGATACCTGTATAACTTAACAGTTTCTTTCCACATTACTTGTTATATTCCTTCCTTTCTTTTGGGACTTACCGAGCGCTAGTTCGCTGACGGCATTCATGTCTCTTTCTTTCTTTGGAATGTTCGTCAGAAGGACCGGACCCTCAGGAGACCGAGCCCAGCAAGGAGTACTTAGAGCAGATTGAGGCACAGCCAGACTACTAGCTTACTTGTACTTACCTTCCAGTTTGTATGACACTGTTTAGGCACTGCTTTATTCATTGTACATTTCTTTTTCAAATCAGTTGTATTGTAAAGATGAATGTTAATAAAAGTTGTTGTTCATTTTATATCTCTCGTCATTTCTTGTGCATTTTATATATATTGTTTATTTACGCTTAACGTGTTTACTTCTGAGTAAATACGTTGCGTGCCCGCCACGTCTCCTTCCTCGTATACTGGGAAGCGGGGCGTGATATCCATCTTTTAAATAACCATGGCTAGTGCACCATGAAACATTTCATTTTCAAGCATGGTTCCATTTGTATTTGTGGACTTTGGTTTTTAAATGAGAGAGGAAAGGAAAAAGAAAATGCGGGGACAAAGGTGGCATGGAGGGGGACATGAGGCAGGGGCTAAAGAGAGAGAGGGGGGGTTATCCTTGACCATGGCTTCATTCTTCTCCATTTCATTTCATTCTTCACTTCATATCCTTCATCTTCTTCTTCACTTCCTCCTCCTTCCACCTCACTAACCTATGACAAACACCTCTAAAACCTCATCAAAACACATGGCTTCCTTCACAAAAAATGACCACCACCTCATCCTACACCCCATAGCAAGCTCAAGTTTGGATTTTGAGCAACTTGCACCATCTTGGAACTTTCTTCAGATGCTCCAAGACGTAAACCCTTCACTTTTCTTCTTGTTATCAAGTTTCTTCACCTCTTAGTTAAGTTCAGAGTTCGATTATGTTAGATTAGCGACCTTGGAAATTTCTAGGATGTTTTTAGTGGATGATTGAGTAGTAGAGATGAAATTGAGGTTTAGTTAGTGTTTACAAACCCTTAGTGATGATATTCTGGCCAAACTTGAGACTAGAACCCCAAAACACGAACTTAGAATTTCCCCGATGTCGGTTTTTGACAGTTTGTGATGTTTATATGGAATCTGGTATCACTCGAGAGCTCTGAAAAATAAGTTCCCAACACAGTGAGACGTGCAAGCCACCTAGAATTTACCCTAGAAACCCGAGCCCTCATCACTCTGATTTGTCCGCAGATTTAATTAGAATGGCTGCAAATTGCGGCCTGGTCTTGATTGTTTTGGGTGATGTTTGTTCCATGGCCGTGTTATCAGATTTATAGACCTACCCTATAAGCAAAATCTCCTAATTTAACCTAGGGTAGAATCTGAGAGTGTTTTTCCATGTTGCTGATTTCGGGTTTTCAATTTCTGAAAACTTGATTTTTGTATTTGGCACGGTCTTTGGACGTTCGTACATCAACGCTGAGGGTTATTTGGTTGTTCTTGTATGCGTAGGCTATAGGTTCTAACCTATGAGCACTTCACGTACCGTATCGGTTTTCAGATTTGATTTTGATATCGTTATGATGTGTATTGATTTGTAGGTATCTTCGTGTGGACTTCCGAGACGATGAAGGAGATCAAGATGTTCATCGACTTCAGCTAAGAAAGGATATTGCAGGTGAGTAGATCTATATCTACGGAGGAAGTCAGGTGGATGGCGTATAGAACCCCCGCAACCATAATAATGGGAGAACTGATATATAGAATACATTTTGGAGAAACCTATGCTATGAACTTACGGATATGATCAAAAGATTTATTATGAGATGACATGATGAAAAGATGACATGAGTGGATATGTTGATATGAGGATGTGAGGCGGTATATATATAAAGAAATGAGATGACATGAGTTGATATGTTGACTTGAAGACGCAAGGAAAAATACATATTTATATTCATATGCCAAGATATGATATGAGATTGAGTTATATATATAAATGAGAACAAAAGATGATAGAATGTACGAGACCATAGATCCGTACCCTTGTTGATGTATAAGACGATAGATCCTTAATCTAGTTGATAACACCGTACGATGAATTACCGTACACGATAATATATCAGATGATTGATCTGCACCTTTGACTCGAGGATGATGTTCGATGATATTACCACATCTGATACTATGAGGCTGGATCGCCAACTTTTGGATTGTCTTGATTCGGAGAATCATTGATTTCTAAACACCTTGGTAGATAATGGTTTATATTGATGAATCTAGGTGTAGCTGTGTACTTTATACCGTTCATACTTAGATTGTATCTTTTCCTTATGACATACGTACTATGTTCCCAGCACTTACCTGTATATGGCTTCGTCTGCTAGTACACCTGCACTATTACCGATGATGCGCATGTTACACTTACACAGATTTGCCGGCTCATACATTCATCATCGGTAATTGCCATGCCACTTACACTGTAGAACTGCTATATCACTGTATTGCTCTTGACTGAAAAGTACAATCGTTGTTCAGTAATTATCACATGACATGCTTACATGATAATACTGCTTACATGATAATACTTGAGATGCTAACAGTACTATTCTATGCTTGCATATACTGCACTTTATGGTTACATGCATTGAGATGTTGTTTTCATGAGATCTCTGGATTTGAGAACCGCGGTTATATTTCAAAGGAAATTATGAATTGTTTTAAAAATGCGGTTTCTCGTGATATGATTTGTGGCGTCCACCATAAGTTTTCTCGGTTCTGAGCTATGTGATACCCGATTCGAGGAGTGAGGAGGAACCGTCTGTGGGTACATGGTGGACCCGGTACGGTACCCCGAGGCAAGAAAATCGTATAGAATGGCGTTGAGCTCGGCAGGGGATGCACTACCTACCGGTGATAGTTTGGGCTCAGCGGTTATCCGGAAGATACAGACCGGAGTCGTGAGATCAGATGGATATGAGGGCCGATCTGAGGATGCGGCGCCTGAGATATGAGGATTTACGTGTCGATACTGGACACGGGTTTTATGATATTTTTGAGTGTCGATGTTGGACACTCAGGTTTCATGATGATTGATGTGTCGTTGATGGACACACGTTGGATGACATACATGTATACATGCATATATTGTAGATGGCTGGATATTACATACCGATTACTGGCACGACATTGTTGTTGATACATATGCATATGCGATCACCCTAGATACCATAGTATTATCTTCATGTTACAATATGACCTAGGGATCGTTGTTCATTCGATTTCTACATGCTGATATTTTCTACTCACGAGTTGGCAACTCACCTCCGTTGTGCCACAGTTTTCTTGCAGGTTCGACCGCTCAGATCAGTAGCGGCTCACTGGCACATTGCTTTCTTCAGGGTGTTTTGTTTTGGTAGATGGGATACACATTTGGATCGCGACCACCCTTGTATCTATTATTTCTATTGTATCTAATTAAAGCTCCATGAACCAGAAACCATATTTTGTATATTTGGTAGACCTAGACACAGACTTATATATTCTTAAGACTTAGAGCGAGATGGGTGTTTTGTCTCTTTTGAACTTGATAATGTCTTGGTCTTATTTACTTTCATTCTATGATGGATCTTCGCCGTAAGGCGTCGTATATATGCTTTGTGCGTGGTTGTGATTCCGCCAATTGGCGAAGAGCTAGCTCCCGCTTGGGGATGCCTTTTTCATTGTATGTATGTGGTTTTGGATCAAAATATACAAGGGAGGTGCTGCCCAAATTTCAAGAACGAAAATGTTTTCAAAAATAGTAAACTGTTGCATTTTCATATGATATAACTTATATTTTAAAAGAAGGTTTGAAATTCATTATGCCGATGTTTCAAAACTGCACCTCCACTATTTTCCACAAAAAGGTTTAGATTTCTGGGCTTCGGCTTACTTGATTTACGACGGAGTCCTGTAGACTTCACGTAATTCTCATGCCGGGCACGTGCCAAATTCCGGGTCGTAAAAAGAGCCATCTGCTTCATGTTTGCAGCTTGTTCAGCGGATTCTTTATCTTTTCTTTCAAGCACCCTTCGCAGGAACTCTGTATCGGTCTCCTGCTCCTGGCACTGTTCGGCTGCTGGATCCGAACTTTCTTTCTGTCCGATAAGTGCTGCCATTTTGGTCAGCATTTTCTGGAGCTTTTGTTGTTGCTCCTGAGCTTTTGTCAGCGACCGAGTTTGCGGTCGGTGACTTACGGATGCACGGCTTTCTTCTTTTCTGGAAGCCATGTAGACCGTATGTACGATCATGGCCCCCAAACTGGGGCGTTTGGGTCCATCGGCTTTGGAATTTGCCACAGGCGATGGGATTTTCTCCAGCCTCGTCCTTTTGTGGGAGGTTGAAGTTGAAGGAGCCGTTGTCAAAGGCTCCCTTGTAGAAGGAGTCCCCCATTGTATGACGAAGGAGTGGTCTTCCTCTTGCCGAGCCTTCGATTTCTTCGTTCGACGAGAGTAGTTTTGATTTGTTTCCTCCTTGGCTGCCGATAATACCGGAAGAGAATTTGATGTTTCCCCTCTGTCATCCTCGATGATTGTCGGCGGATTTTCGGCTGGAGGTTCTGGTTGGATCATCATTCCAACCATGACCTGAAACAAGAGCGCCATCTGCTTCATCTTAGCGGCTTGTTCAGCGGATTCTTTATCTTTTCTTTCAAGAACCCTTCACAGGAACTCAATATCGGTCTCCTGCTCCTGGCGTTGTTCAGCCGCTGGATCTGGACTTTCTTTCTGTCTGGTAAGTGCTGCCATTTTGGTCAGCATTTTCTAGAGCTTTTGTTGTTGCTCCTGAGCTTTTGTCAGCGACCGAGTTTGCGGTCGGTGACTTACGGAGGCACGGCTTTCTTCTTTCCCGGAAGCCATGTAGACCGTATATACGATCATGCCCTCAGACTTGGGGCGTTTGGATCCATCGCCTTTGGAATTTACCGCAGACGGTGGGATTTCCTCCAGCCTCGTCCTTTTGTGGGAGGTTGAAGTTGAAAGAGCCGTTGTAACAGGCTCCCGTGTAGAAGGAGTTCCCCATTGTATGACAGAGGAGTGGTCTTCCTATTGTCGAGCCTTCGATTTCTTCAGTCGACGAGAATAGTTTTGATCAATCATGAAGCCCTGGACTTTTCGCCAGACCCATGAATTTGGGAGGAGAGCCGCTGGTGAGGCTGCTCCGGCTTTGCCTCCACTGTGACTTTTGCAGGCGGGGGTGATTTCTTCACCGCCGTCGGGGAGTTCATATGTACCCTCCTAAGCGGATCAAAGTTGTTCCCGGTTGGAACAACAACGTTAACTTCTACCATTGGAGCAGGTGGGGTAAGTCCAAAAGGGGAGTTGCCCCCAGCTTATCTCACTCGGCGCCAGTGGCGACATCGAGCGTGCCTTCCAGAAGAGATCGCTTTAGTTTTGGAAGCATCTTCATCACGCCCCTGGTTTTGCTGAGGAGCTGCAATTGACATCAGCCTGTTGATGACCGACGTCCTTGTTAAAGTTTGAGGAGGACCGGCCAATCTTTCAAAGATCGATTTTCTGATGGGGTAAGCGCTTTTGACGGCTTCGCCCGTAGCAGGAGTTTGGAGGGCTGTCCGTTTTGGGGTAGCCCCTTCAGGTATCACGAGCCTCTTTGCAGGCCTGTTCAAACTTTTGCTCAGCCTGTTGAAGACCGAGACACCAGATTTGGACAGCCCGTTGAGAAGGGCTGTTATGGTCGCCAGTCGATCGAAGACCGACCTCTTGGGAGCTTCCTCTTGCGGCGCTGAGGCACCGAAACTCACCGGTGGGAGCATGGTCCAAAAGAACAATCCAGTGGTGGCTTGTGTGACTTGCCCTACCAGCATTGAAAAGATAGAGGCCGCATTGGGCCCGTAGGTCACTCCTCCTGTTGAGGTAGAGCGAGAGTTGCTGCTACAAGAGGTGCATTGGGAAGCCATCGATTTCTGTGCCAGGAGCAAAACACCAAGTTTTATTACCTTAAATCTAAGGGCAACCATAGCGAACCACGATTTTTTTTGTGAAACACGACATACGAAGTGTGGAGTAGAAAGAGGAAAAGTGTTAGTTATATGTATACCCTAGAGGCCATTACTGTACATGTGATGTATATTGTAGTGGATGCTTGGACATATATAGAGAGGACTTTCTTGCTCGACATGATAGTATGCTATCTGACTGCTCTTTATCTTAACATGTTGACTTGTATAAGTGATGCTGTCTTGCTCTCACATGTTGATAAAGCCCTTAGGATGTGTACTTGACTACCAGGACTATGATGG
Organism: Agapanthus africanus; assembly: GCA_030015575.1. Taxonomy (NCBI): domain Eukaryota; kingdom Viridiplantae; phylum Streptophyta; class Magnoliopsida; order Asparagales; family Amaryllidaceae; genus Agapanthus; species Agapanthus africanus. The sequence goes on from CM057341.1 coordinate 190,164,863, forward strand.
AGATCATACTAGTGGGGCCAAGGGTAGTCCACAAGTACACCCTATAATTGTTCCTAGTCGAGAGTGTATCGAGACAGGGCATCGATACTCCAGAGTAGACTAGAGTATACGCTTCTTGACCCATATGATGGGCGATGGATGATCCCACATCCATTGGTGTTTGACATCAGAGAAGTATACGAGTGCTCAGTGGAGACTGGGTACACTGAACGGACTCGCCGAGAACTCCTAGATGGTATTATACCTATCGTCTGATAGCAGTTCTCTGGTGACACTAGTACAGGTTAGTCTGTTGACACGAGATCGTCATAGAGTCTTGTGTGATTCCCACTGTGCTTTGATTTCCACCATACCACGGTCAATAGATCGTGCATAAAGGTAGTTTTTAGGTACAGTCCCGAGTCATATGGAGGCAATGAGCGATAGGAGGGGATTCGTCTCTCCCGGTATTGGGAGTTGATGTTGCGCTATGCTCGATTGGCCATAACATGAAATCCCTGGCCAGGGTTGCTGAGATTTACTGGTAGGTGTTATCAGTAGTTTCTCGAACCGTTATGGACCTTTCATCGGCATGACTTATCAGGCTATTGGGGTCTGACGTTATACCACCCCCAGGCTGCGATATGCGACATATCAGACGAAGAGACCGGACTGTACGGTAGTGTTACTGATTGGATTCGCAGGAGTACGAGCATGCTTGCTTGTTGATCTTCTGATCGCTCAATACCCGGGTGGCCGTTACGTTTAGCAAATCGCTTGCGGCTTGTGGGTGTTTGATATGATCATCACCTACTGTCGGCGTATTGACGAGTCTTTAGAGTCCTACACAGAGGTTTCCTGGTTCATGTGAAACGGAGTAAGAGCACATATGTGATATGTGCGGGACCGAGATTAATGCATGTATGTGATACCGCATTCTATTCTCGCGATATGTGATATCGGTCGGTTATATGAGATAGCCGGGTTATCGGATCAAGTGTTGATTCGATAGATTGTTACATTTGATATTAGTCGGTTGTATGAGATATAGCCGGATTATTAAATCAAGTGTTGATTTGATAATTTAATGTATAATTATATATATGATATATTAATTTACATTAACTAATATTAGCACACTTAAACATTTCTTTTTCTCACTTGTGTGCATATAGTATATATGTGATATATATTAATGCACAATATTTTATGTCATGCTCTGATACCACTGTTGGGTTACCTAGAATGGCAGCAAGGTTTCGGGAGGAATCGTCCATGCCGTTTTCAAATTTTTGCCGTTCTAAAGAACCCTAACCCTAGAATCTTAACTAGAGAATTAAACAATACAATATGCAAACAACTTTGCAAACAAGTGAATGAGAAATACAACCTTTGTAGACTGGTCCTTCACTTCTAAAGCTCCGTGTAATATTCCTTTCGCTCCAAGCAGTGAACATCCGAACTCTAGTAAGGGTTCACATGAAGAAATGAACAAGCTTGCTCGAAGTCTTCGAGGCCGAAGATGATCTACGTCGAGGAGACTCAAGCTTATGCTACCTCTTCACTAAATTAGGGTTTAGTGAAGCAAACACCCTAAACTAAATGGCTAATAGTAGAGGATGATGAAGTAGAAAATGGGCTCTCTCTTTAGTTTTCTTTTTCTCATACACTACGTAATTTCGACGGGCTTTTGATCCACATCAAAATTCCGTGGCAACTGATCAAATGAGACTAAACTGCTAGATTTATAAAATTCAATCTAGTTATCTCATAACTAATTATGTGGATTCCAATTGTTGTAGTTTTTCACTTTCTTTTCTGCGACCGTAAGTGTAATATGTGGTGTATCGCCGGTTTTGTTGCTATACGTCAACGACAATTGGGATACATATATTTACTTACATTGATGACATGTGATGTTATGTGTTGCAGTGATATGTTATATTGGATCGTTGTGTTTTGAATAGCCTGGGTTTTTTATGTGAGATGAGAGTTTTTCTTTTTCATTCATGTAAAAGCTTGTATGTAATATTCTTTTATTGGGGCACTTCCGGATTAAGGATGATGTCACCATTGATGTATATTATTTACTTTTCCGCATTAGGATAGACCGAAGGAGGAGAGCACAAGTAACCGGGTTCTAGGGTCCAGTGGGAGACCATCTCGAGGAGTCGAGACCGGGTCTCCTGACTCTAGAATTGGAAAGGTTGCTTGCCGCTCTCGTAGGGGTCTAGGGATGTGGGTTTGGCTATTCATCGCGACCGTGGAATCCGTGTTTTATACTGGCTTAATTTAAAACACAGAATTCCTAGTATATCCAATATTTCATATGTGTTCTTCTACTGCTGATATTGTGTGATGTGATCACTTGATATTCTGAGATGAATGCTTATATTATATATATGATGATATATAATTAATATTGTTGCTTTCGTTTCATATGTGATACTTGGGAAGCATAGTTTCGTTTCATAATGGGACTTCATTAATGAGATTAATGAAATAAAAGAAACCTAAAGATGTTGTAGAAACTTGTTTAAAAACTGGTAGCTCTAGTTCTTGCTTTGCATAGCGGTATTCCTTGTAGATTATCCAGCACCTTATTTGATAAGAAAAGAGTCGAGATCCCTTCACTGGGAGTGACCTCTTTAGCGAAACTAGCAGATGCTATAACCCACTCGGTTTGTCTTTTGATTGCTTCTATAGTTTTTGATTTGCATAATGGTATTTGTGAAATATCCTGCACCTTATTCGATAAGGAAAGAGCCGAGATCCCTTCACCGAGAGTGGCCTCTTTAGCAAAACTAGTAAAGGCTGTTCCCCTCCGAACGGCGACCGAGACGCGTGGTCGTCTCGCCTGAGGTTTCGGGAAGATGCTAATTGGTGCTATCCGTCTACCTCTCCGAAGATGCCAAGTTGATTTATGGCACCGTATATCGAAGGTTTAAACGGATGTGTCCGATGTAGCAGACTTCGTCAGATTCCCCCTCACTTGAGGGGTTTTGATTGTGGGGACGCTCTTCCCTGCAGGCGCAAGCCCCTGCAGTTAATTACGCTACCGCATCGCGGTAACCACTTTCTCCTTATCCAGATGGTCAATTCGTGTCGTGCGTGTTTATTTTATGTTTGGTTGCCCGTGGATTGTATACGGAGACTGAGTTATGTCGTCGCCCATAGGGCGTGGACTAGTCCAAATCCGTATTATCTTAGATTTGGGTTTGGGGGGTTTGGGATTAAGGATACATTAGCCTCATTCGAGACTAAGATCGACTTAAACATTTGTTAAGGATACGTTAGTCTAATTTTCAGACTAAGATCGACTTAATGGGATCGTTTAGATCCAACAATACAGCAATTAAGGGAGCCCTGTTGTTTAGTTTAGTGACATTGCGGTCACTAGGTAGTTTAAGGACAGTGCGGTCCGTAGGTAGTTTAAGGACATTGCGGTCCAATGTTAGTTTTAAGACGTTGCGGTCAAGGTTAAGGACGTCATAGTCCGTGGATTTAAGGACTCCACAGTCCGAAGTTAGTTTTAAGACATCTCAGTCAAGGTTAAGGACGTCGTAGTCCGTGGATTTAAGGACCCCACAGTCCGTCGTTAGTTTTAAGACATCCCGGTCAAGGTTAAGGACCTCATAGTCCATGAGTTTAAGGACCCCACAGTCCGTATCAATATGTGGTCATCGGGACCCGTCACCTCTTTGAAGACGCTGAGGAATTACAACGCCAAGTATCAAAGGAGTGAAGAGATGTACCCTTAAACCGAGGTAGATTAAATAATCTTTGGCCTAATTTGGAACCAAGACCAATTAATTATATTATGAGCCCATTGGCTCAGTTGAATTTGAATTGAGGACTTATGGCCAGCTTGGGCTAAGTCCAATCATGTTTGGAATATTGGCCCTCTGTCGGTCCATTAGAGGAGAGGCTTTGCCTCTAGACACTTAGCCAATTGGGCTAAAGTTAGTGTTAAACACCAGCAACAAGGGGTCCAAATTAGTGTTAAACACTAAAACAAATCGGTGTTAAACACTAGCAACAGAGATCTCAAATTAGTGTCAAACACTAAGATAATCAGTGTTAAACACTGGCGACAGAGATTTTAATTTAGTGTCGAACACGAAGAAAATTAACGTTAAACTCTGTTAACAAAGATTTGATTTAGTGTTAAACACTAAGAAATTCAGTGTTAAACACCGCAAGAAAGCTCTTTAATTAATGTTGGACACTAAGGCAAAACAGTGTTTAACACTGGATTCAGGGGTTCCAATTTAATATTAAACACTAAGGCAAGAGGGGTCACGTGGTAGCACGCGAGGGCGCCCTCCCTTTATTTTATTCTGTCAAAAGCATTGAATACTTTGGAGCATCACGTGCTGTCACGTGATGGGCATCTTAGTGCTTGTCCGTTAAAGCTTCAGCCAAGGGGTCACGTGGTAGCACGTGATAGCGCCTTGTTTCCCTTTATTTTGTTCTACAGATAAGTGTTTAACACTTTTAATTCTAAAAGCCATCACGTGTGGGCACGTGATGGGGGCTCGCGCTTTGATCTGTTAAAATGTTCATTGGGGGTCACGTGGTGACACGTGAGGGCGCCCCAGAGCTTCTTTTCCTTTGCTTTTTCTTTGCGCGCTTTGGGGGTCACGTGAAGCACGTGAGGCGTTGCCTCAAAGTTTTAGCGGTGGCTCTTTACAGGGGTCACGTGGTAGCACGTGACCCTGCTTGCTTGGAGATGTGTTTATCTTTTAAAGAATCAAACTCTTCATAGGGTTAAACCCTAGCAATAAACTTTAGAGGAATTAAATTCCTGTTTTTCTTTTGAAAGATTATATTCTTAGATAGAGTTGAACTCTAACTTGTCTTCTGTGAAAATTGAATTCCCATTCGTGTGAGGAACTAAATTCCTGTCATTTTGACGGATTTATTTTCTTAACTAGGGTTAAACCCTGGTTCTGTTCATTTTGAAGGAATTAAATTCCTATAATATAGGGTTTGTTAGTGTATATGCCCTAGAGGCCATTACTGTATCATACTAGTTTGTATATTACTTAATGGAAGCTTGGGATATTCACCTTGTATAAACAATCTTGCCCAATATAGTAGTATGCTACTTGGTTTGTTTCTACTTCAATGTGTACATGTGTTTATTTTAGTATATCACCTATACACATTAGTGGAGCCCTTAGGATCTTTGCTTGATTACCAGCGTTGTGATGGCAGTCACACTAGTGGGGGCTGGGTAATCTATAAGCACATCCTTATGCAGGTCCCTAGTCGCAGGACTATCGAGACAGGGCATCGATACTCCGGAGTAGACTAGCGTATGCGCTTCTCATCCCAGTGTGGGAGATGGTCTGTCCCACAGCCATCAGTACGTCGTACTGGAGATAGTATACGGGTGCTCGTTAGGTTACGAGTACACTGGACAGGACTCGTCGGGAACTGACCGGTTGGTATTATACCTATCGTCAGTTATCAGTTCCCAGGTGACATGAGTACAGCTTAGTCCGCTGACTTGACACTGTCACTTCGCCTCGAGTGTGTTCCCACTGTACTTTGATTACTACCCTACCACGGCTCAAAGGAGTCGTGCAAACGGGTGGTAGTTGGGTGCAGTCCCGAAGCACTTGGAGGCAGTGATGGTTAGACAGGATTCGTCTCTCCCGGTATTGGGGGTTGACATCGCGATGTGTCTAGGAGAGCCATTACACGAGTAGTCCCTGGCCAGGGCAATCGAGATATACTGGTAGGCTTCCAGTGTTATCTCAGGGTATTTTGGGCTTCACTCCGACACGACTTGTACCGCTATTAGGGGACTGACGTTTACCGCCCCCCTAAGCCCGCCATGCGATGTATCAGACGAACAGACCGGACTGTACGGAGATTGTCACATTCAGGATAAGTAGGAGTTCAGATGGGTTTCACCTCGTCAGTCTTCTTGTCGGCATCTACCTGGGGACCGTTACGCACAGCTAGTGCCGCTTGCGGTCTGTGGTTAAACCCACTGCCAGCATAGTGTCGAGTCTTTAGAGTCCCACACAGAAAGCTATTCGCTTTTAGGCAAAAGAGTAGAGGTCGCATGGTTTTGCGGCAGGTCGCATGGTTTTGCGACAGGGTTCGGTCACATCTGTGCACTTGTGCACGTGCAGTGTCCGGACAATTAACACTAGCGGGCTTTGGTTTAAGCCAGATCCTAGTGTACGTATTGGGATTGGATTTATCTAGTATGTATTCGTGTTCCTCGGAACGCGGATGCGGGTGTGTATGCACAGTTGACGGAGAGACAGAGGCAGAGGATTCTCATTAGGGTTGTTGACCGTTGACTGTTGACTATCGACTTTTTGCTCAACCCTAATGACAATATGATATATGATTAACAATAATATTAATTAAGTATTGTGGTGACATGGTTGTTGAGGGGTTGACTATGTTGACTTGTTGACTTTGTTGACCGGTTGACTAGGTTAGACTAGTTGACCATCATGATGACAATGGCTATCATTTCATGGCAAAGACTTTTTACTTGCTTGTTTCTCTTGTGAGAAATGAGTGCATGAAATGATATGGCTATTGTAGCTTAAACCATTTACACAATACTTGATTACTATTTTGTGATGATGGTTTTGGATTATGAGAGCCAAGAGAGAAAAGTCTTCTATCATTCTATCATTCTCATTCTCTCTCTTGTTCTTGAGCTCTCATCTCCTTCCTCTTGCTCTCCCTCTCTTAGTCTATGGTTCACTTGTCTCATGTGTTGAGAACCAAGAACCATAGAGAAAATCCCAACACACTCTTCTCTACTCACTCTAGTTCACAAGGTTTGGCAAACCAAGTGAACTAGTTTCTTCAAAGATCGAAGAAGAAGTCAAAGGTGGAAGCTTTCGAGGTGGATCTATCTTCGGCGCAAGGAGACGACGGAGTGAAGCCGATCCGGACAACCATCGAGGCTTGAAGACGAAGGAGATCAAGAAAGAAAGGTATAACCTCCTAACCGAGTAGTTAACAACTCCTAGTTAGGTTGTTAGTTAGATGTTTAACAAAGATCCGGTTTTGAGTCCATGTTACCACCTCTAGAAAATTGTTTTTCACCAAATTCCGCATGCCCGAAAGTACCGGGAGAGGTAGCATGGACTTACAGGGTTAAACCCTAATTTTATTTTAAAGGAATTAAATTCCTATAGTTATATGAGAATTAAATTCTCAAACTTCCATTCCCTCCCTATGTTTTGGATCTGCATGGCAGGATCTCAACCCAATGAGAATTAAATTCTCAATTCATGTGGAGATGTGCACTTTGCAGATCCTCCACTAAAGAGAGAACTAAGTTCTTCTTTTTAATATAAGAGTTAAACTCTTTTTGAGAATTAAATTCTCTTTTTCTTTCAAAAGCCTTCCCTTTCTTACCTAGGGTTTTCTTTTTGCAGAAGATCAAATTCTCCCAAAGTCTCAAGGCTCTCTCTCTCTTTTCTTTATCTCTCTGTATATCGATCTCTGTCTCTCCCTCCCTTTTTTTTCCCTGTCTCTTGGCTCCTATTTATAGGAGAAGAAGCAGAATCAATTAGTTTTGGTGAATCTTTCATTGAGAGATTTGATTTGTATTCACCACTCATCTGGTCCTTTGGATTATTAAGTGAATTTTATTCACCATTGGATTTTAAATCCAGAGATTTCCCTTTGTTATTTCGGTTAGATTTTAAGGGGAAATCTTTCCAAGTTCAAGATTTTTCCATAAATTGGTGATATTTAATCACCTTTGGATTTTTAATCCAACGGTTCCAGATAATTCTTTTCCTCTTTGGAAAGACTTGAGAGATCTTTTCTCAGAATTTAATTCTGTTAACAGATAGGCTTTGAAAGCCGGTCACGTGTGGCCACGTGACCCTTGGTCATGTGTAAGCATGTGACCCCCCTGAAACAAGCCTCTCTTTCATTTCTGCGCTCTGTCTTCTAGCAGCTATTCAACCGTCACGTGCCAACACGTGACCCTGGTCACGTGGGAGCACGTGACCCTTTCTGAAGCCCTTTTCTTTGATGTAGTCAGGAAACTGAATCTGCCTTTGCCGCTGCTTTTAAATGTCACGTGCCAACACGTGACTGCTGGTCACGTGTGAGCATGTGACCCTTTTCTGAAGCCTCTTCCGTAGGCTTTCCTGATTTTAAATCAGGAAACAAATGCCCCCACAGCGTTGTTCTCACGTGTCTGCACGTGAGTGCAACGCTGTCACCTTTTGTGACGTTGGATTCCTCTAGGGATTTGGGGAGATGAAGCGTTTCCATCACCTCCTATAAATATTGGGGTCATTTCAGAGACGCCTCCACTTTGCTCATCTTCTTCCTTGCAAACTTTTTTCTGAGAATTTAATTCTCTTCTTCCAGAGCTTAGTTCTCTGTCTTGAAACCATCTTCAGAGTTTAACTCTGTTCAAGTGACCCTTTTCCTCAGGTAATGTTCTTGGACAAACAGTGAACTTTCACATTCCTCTGGATTTTAAATCCAAAACAAGGGTTTTTACCCTTTTTTAACAAAGAACCCATTTTTCTCAAGCTTTTTAACCAAAGTATGAAACCATTTTAGCCTTCAAAAGTAGATCTCTTAGGGTTTAGATGATCTTTAGGGAAATAATGGTGATAATCTATGGAGCTTAACCCCGTTCACAGAAAACATATTTCTGGGAATTTAATTCCCTTTTTCTCAATAAGGAATTTAATTCCTATGAAGAACTCAGTTTTCTTCACATGGAGGCTTCTTAGGGTCTCTTTGCCCTAGGTTGTCCTTCTGTAATGAATGGAACAGAAGCTTCGTAATAATTCTCACGATCTTTTTTTTTTAGGTATCATAGATGCCCATTTGTATGGTCTTGACGAAATCATTTCCTACGGGAACATTCGTGCATTGGGTTGCAGTCAGAACCAGGAGTTCACCAACGCTCAGTGTACTGAGATTATGAGCCGCTTTGACGAGTACAACCATCGGCTACTCCCCCGTCGCTCTCCTCTTTTGAGACTCATCATGCTGGCAATTTGGGAGGCGCTTCCTCTCTTCTGCGCCGGTGTACCGCTCAGGGCATTGGACGCTGCCGAGGACAAGATACATTCGGTGTATCTGATGAGTCTAATCTCGAGGAGAAGGCGCGACAACCTCATTGATCTCTTGCACCAGGCATTTCAGCAGTCAACCGTACTTGCCGCCTACCGGAGGGTGGAGGACATTCGCGAGGACCCCGACGCTTGTGGAGGATCTTGGACAAAGTTAAGCTTGAGTTTCTCAATCCGTGCCCCGCGTCTGAAGTCTTACCATTGTAAACGTGTTCTCCTTATTTTGTATGACCTTCTTGAAGTATGAATGATAAGTTCTATTATGTCTTTGTATGTTTGCATGCCTTTCTGTGGGATTTTATCATTTCACTATTGTTGTTGCTGATGCTTTTAATATGCATGGTGCTATTCCATTTTTAGTGCACGTCAAGTTTGGGGCTCACGTGTTCTGCACGTGGGGTCCTTTGATGGGACTTTTCAAAAATTTTCCATGCCACATTTTTAGTGCACAATATCAGATGCAGAAAAGGAGCCTTGGAAATAGTTCCATCTCCTTGATTTTCGATGCCTTCCCTTTTTTGGGCCTTGGAAATAGCTTCATCGTGCAAGATTTTCCGCGCACAGCACTTAATGCACCTCTTTATATCTGAAGCAATGGCTTCCCTTTTCTCCTCACAGAGAACTTTTAATCCCATTTTAACGCGATTTAATTTGAGAAGAACTAAGTGTCATGGCCTGCAACCGTCCACACGCTCGTCGACAGCCATGGGAAGTGCCTATCGAGGAGATGATTCCTCGCTTTGCTGCACGATTGGTGGATCCCCTTCTTACCGACGACGAATGCGACTTGGCAGCGTATGAACTCTCAATCCGCAGAGGGTCTCCCCTCCCAATGCGTTCCCTCTGGCTCCGGATGATTCTTTCCGCCGTGCTTGCTGACGTCCCTCCTCACCCGGCGGAGATGACCCTGGCGATGCTTGACGCTGCCGTAGAAAAGCTCGAGGGCTTTCACGAAGCGTGCCTAATTACTCAAGTTTTGAAAGATCGCTCGGTTCACCTTTTGAGCGAAATAAGGGCCCGTCGGGCCGTTATGTCTGCTTTCGCGGATGAACATGGTGCCAATCGGTGGGGAGCGACTCCTCGCAAGAACCGGCGCTTTGACGTGTTGGAGAGAGCGGAAAGAGAGATAGAGAATTATGTCCTTTGTTTCGTCAACCCTTGCGCTACCGATCCTTTGTTTGGCGACCTTTTCCCGCTAGTGTAGTGTTTTCAAATTAGTTTTCGCCCGCTTTTACGTTGAACTTTCATGTGTGCTGGGTATCCGCATGTATGTTTTTGCTCGCATAAATGAACCTTGTGTTCTTTCCATGAGAACTTTCTTTAGTTGCACATGATATTATCATTTTCATGCGTATCAGCCCTTTTTGGCATTATGAATATTCATATGAGTGCAAATGCTATTATTACTCTCCCTTTTTTTATACTCGTATGATTGCGAATGCATACTTGAAACACGTCGGAAATCTTTCTTGTTGTTTCCCACACCGGATGACGTGCAGGTGTTGCAGAATGACTATTACTATCGACCGGGGCATGTTTACATAGTCTTGAGCGTACCCGTCCTGTTTCAGAAGCTGAAGCCATGAAAATGGGCCTGCATAATCCGATAGAGCAATATGTAATGAACATGGTGTCATGCAAGAAGAGGCTCGGCCGTAAATTCTTGGAGAGGGAGCTGGCTTCTAAGGCCCTGAGCGAGCTTCAAGCTAATCTCACCGCCAAGGCCAACAAAGCGTATGAACTCTGGCGGGTTCTTCAAGAGTCTATCAGGGAGGTGGTGACTCTTGATAAAGCTGTCACGTTCACTCGTGAGAGGGTCGAGGCTCATAAGGCCACCGAGAAAGAGCTTGAAGGCCGGCTCGCTTCGTATCAGGCCCAGCAGGCTCAGGCGGAGGCCCGTCTTTTGGCGATCTTAAATCATGAGGCCGTGGCCCAACAAAAGCAGGATGAGCTGACCAAGCTGCTAAATCGCCCGCCGACTTGAAACATTTGTATCTTTTCCTTCCTTCTTTTATATACTCATAGATGAGAGTATTTTCTTTTGTTCTTTCATGAATTGTATTTTGTATCCATTTTGGTTTATGAATAAAAGATACATTTTTCTTCTCAATGATGTGTCTCTTTTATTGAATGTATTCTGCGGACAACTTATCTTGGCCTACTTGCCGGGCAGCGATGGCTTAGGATTTAGGGTTAAGATCTGCTTCCTAAGACTTTTGTGCTTTATGAGCCATGAGGGTCTCATAATGAGTCTTTCTCCCTATGGGTTGAGAGGATCCCATAGGTGTGAGTTCTTCTTAAGAATCGTGAGGATTCTTAAGCGGGTTTTCCCTTGAGAGTCGTAAGGATCTCACAAGAGAGTTTTTCTTCCTTACAGGTCGTGAGGACCTGCAAGTGCTGGATATGGTCACCCTTATCCGTGTTTCATGTGGTCGGGGGTTGCTCAAGGCATCGTAGTTTAAAGATGCCGTGGTCAAGGTTAAGGATATCATAGTCCTTGGATTTAAGGACTCCACGGTCCGATATTAGTTTTAAGACATCCCGGTCAAGGTTAAGGACCTTATAGTCCGTGGATTTAGGGACTCCACAATCCGATATTAGTTTTAAGACATCACGGTCAAGGTTAAGGACCTCATAGTCCGTGGATTTAAGGACTCCACAGTCCGATATTAGTTTTAAGACATCACGGTCAAGGTTAAGGACCTCATAGTCCGTGGATTTAGGGACTCCACAGTCCAATGTTAGTTTTAAGACATCACGGTCAAGGTTAAGGACCTCATAGTCCGTGGATTTAAGGACTCCACAGTCCAATGTTAGTTTTAAGACATCACGGTCAAGGTTAAGGACCTCATAGTCCGTGGATTTAAGGACTCCACAGTCCGATGTTTGGTTGCAGGGACCCGTCACCTCTTTGAAGACGTTGAGGAATTACAACGCCAGGTATCAAAGGAGTGAAGAGATGTACCCTTAAACCAAGGTAGAATTAGTACAGAATCAGGGTGGTTGATCGTTAGTTTTAAGACATTACGGTCGAGGTTAAGGACATCATAGTCCGTGGATTTTAAGGACTCCACAGTCCGATGTTTGCTCTGGATGCTTCACACGGGTTCACCGCCGTGCCTGGCGAGGACCAGGCTCCGCTCTGGGCGTTTTCCGCGGGGTCAAAGGGTGACGTTATCCGCGTTCCACGTAACCAGGAATTTTGCACTAGATGCTTCACACGGGTTTACTTCCGTGTTCGGCGAGGACTAGGCTCCGCTCTGGATGCTTCACACGGGTTCACTGTCGTGCTCTGCGAGGACCAGGATCCGCTCTGGGCGTTTTCCACGGGGTCAAAGAGTGACGTTATCCGCGTTCCATGTAACCAGGAATTTTGCACTAGATGCTTCACACGGGTTCACTGCCGTGCTCGGCGAGGACTAGGCTCCGCTCTGGATGCTTCACGCGGGTTCACTGCCGTGCTCTGCGAGGACCAGGATCCGCTCTGGACGTTTTCCACGGGGTCAAAGAGTGACGTTATCCGCGTTCCACGTAACCAGGAATTTTGCACTAGATGCTTCACGCGGGTTCACTGCCGTGCTCGGCGAGGACTAGGCTCCGCTCTGGATGCTTCACACGGGTTCACTGCCGTGCTCTGCGAGGACCAGGATCCACTCTGGACATTTTCCACGGGGTCAAAGAGTGACGTTATCTGCGTTCCACGTAACCAGGAATTTTGCACTAGATGCTTCACACGGGTTCACTGCCGTGCTCGGCGAGGACTAGGCTCCGCTCTGGATGCTTCACACGGGTTCACTGCCGTGCTCTGCGAGGACCAGGATCCGCTCTGGACGTTTTCCACGGGGTCAAAGAGTGACGTTATCCGCGTTCTACGTAACCAGGAATTTTGCACTAGATGCTTCACACGGGTTCACTGCCGTGCACGGCGAGGACTAGGCTCCGCTCTGGATGCTTCACACGGGTTCACTGCCATGCTCGGCGAGGACTAGGCTCCACTCTGGATGCTTCACACGGGTTCACTGCCGTGCTCTGCGAGGACCAGGATCTGCTCTGGATGTTTTCCACGGGGTCAAAGAGAGACGTTATCCGCGTTCCACGTAACCAGGAATTTTGCACTAGATGCTTCACACGGGTTCACTGCCGTGCTCGGCGAGGACTAGGCTCCACTCTGGATGCTTCACACGGGTTCACTGCCGTACTCTGCGAGGACCAGGATCCGCTCTGGACGTTTTCCACGGGGTCAAAGAGTGACGTTATCCGCGTTCCACGTAACCAGGAATTTTGCTGTTTGTATCCGCATTTCACGGAATGAAGGTTTGACTGTTGGTGATATGTATATCGCCGAGCCATGGAACTGGGGGTTGCCGCTGTTCCGCTTAGCTTGGAGTTGTGTCCGTTGTTACAAGACGGGTGTTGAGACGATCTCCAGGTCTCCTTTGGCCCGTCGAGATTTGGCTTCTTCTTCTGGTGAAACCTGGGAAGGAGGATGATATTTTTTGTTTACGCCCTTAGATTGTATACAGGGTGTGATGGAACATCGCCTGTAGGGCATGAATTTCATTTTTATTTTATTTCTTTTTCCGCGATGCTCTATCATTTCAGCTTTTATATCGCGAAGGTCGCGATTGCCCCATCATTTCGGCTATTTTTCGCGGTGCCCAATCATTTCAGCTATTTATTTATTTTCTACTCGCTGCTTTTTATTGCGAGTTTCCCCATCATTTCGGCTATTTTTCATGCATACATTTTTACTTGCTGCTTTTTATTGCAAGTTGCCCCATCATTTCGGCTATTTCGTAGGCATGTGTGGCTTGCTAGCCTTTTCGCTGCAAGCTTGGGTTTTAGACGCCTCTTTCGGCATCAGCATCGCTACCACTGGGATATTTCCAGGAGCGAATCATCATTTGCCTCTGTCGATGTTGAACAAAGGTGGCTTAGCAAACAGGGTTAGGGTCCTATGGACTAAGGCTTTTGACTTCATGAGCCGTAAGGGTCTCACAAAGGTATTTCTCTCTACAAGTCGTAAGGATCTTGTAGGTGTATTTTCTCCCTAGGAATCGTGAGAATTCCTAAGTGTATGTTCCTCTGCAAGTCGTAAGGATCCTACAAGAGAGCTTTCTCCTTATAGGTCGAGAGGACTTACAAGGGTTGCTCACCATATGGACATATCCCTAGTCACGGGTGGGACTTTGCTGGGGAAATGTTTATTCGCGCCCGTGGATTGTATACAAGGGTCAGTGTTGAGCCACTTGTAGGGCAATGTCGAAGGGTATGGAGGATTTTGCTTAAGCACAGGTTTAGGTCTTTGTGACTTAAGACTTTCAAATCTTACGAGCCGTGAGGGTCCCATAAGAGAATTCTCCTTACGAGTCGTGGGGATCTCGCAAGTATATTTTCTTCTTAGGAATTGTGAGAACTCCTAAGTGTATTGCTCCCTTGTGAGTCGCAAGGATCTCACGCGGGTGGTTTCTCCTTGCAAGGTCGTGAGGATCCCACAAGTGTCCTTTAACGAAGTTGCGCCCTTTCGGGTTTTCACAAACACTCGCCGGTAGCCCTGTTGTTTTTACTCACGGAGCCCTTTCGGGTTTTCATCCGTGCCCTTCTTGCTTACGGACATACCGTTTTTTTTTTATTTTATTTTATTCTTATTTTTTTTACGAGGTCGCACCGTTTCGGGTTTTCACGAACACTCGCCAGTAGCCCTGCTGTTTTTACTCACGGAGCCCTTTCGGGTTTTCATCCGTGCCCTTTTTTGCTGATGGACATACCGTTTTTATTTATATTTTTTTTCTTTTTTTTTATTCATCTCGTCAGCCTAAGGATGCTGCGGTAGTAGTTTAGGGACGTTTCGGTCCGTTCAGGGGAAGGCCGGCTACTGTTTATAGAGTCTGAGTTTAGGAAGATAGCGAGCGGACATAGTCGTTGTCATCTATCATTGACCTAGGCTGTGGCTCATTAAGCATAGTATTTCTTTAGGAAGCGGCCGTTTATTGTCCTGAAAGGCCTTTCAGCGTGCATGTCCATGAGTAGATAGGCTCCACCCTGGTAGACCTTGTCTATGATGTACGGGCCTTCATAGTTTGGCTCAAATTTTCCCCGCTTGGCACGATTGGGGATCATAGGTCTTTTGACCACTAGTACGAGTTTGCCTTGGCAGAATGTCCTCGGCCTGGTCAATCTTTCATACGAGCGCGTCATCTTTGCTTTGTAGGCCTCCAGATTTTGTTGCGCTATGAGCCGGGTTTCATCGAGGGCATCAAGCTCCTCAAGCCTAAGGTGAGCATTTTCTTCGTTTGTTAATTCGTGGTGGACTGCCACTCATAGAGAAGGCAGCTCTATCTCGAGGGGGAGTACTGCTTCCATCCCAAATACCAACGCGTACGGCGTTGTGTTCGTGGCCGTCTTGAACGTAGTTCGATAGGCCCAAAGGGCCTCTTGCAGCCTCTCGTGCCAGTCTCTCTTATTTCGGGTCACCGTCTTTTTTATGATTTTCGTCAGGGTCTTGTTGAAGGCTTCAGCCAGACCGTTAGCTCGTAGATTATAAACTGAGGAGTATCTCCAGTCTATATTATGCTGTTGCGTGAAGCGGCTAATCTTATGGCTTCTGTAGGCTGGCCCGTTATCGGAGATAATCCGCCGTGGAGTTCCAAACCGATAAATGACGTGCGTTTTGAAAAAGTGGAGGATATTCTCCGTCCTCACTTCCCTCAACGGTACTGCTTCCGCCCATTTGGAGAAGTAATCAGTCGTCGCCAGGATGAAACGATGTCCCCTGGACGATGCTGGTTCGATGGGGCCGACTATGTCAGTCCCCCACATTTCGAATGGCCAGCTAGCCACCGTTGGATGTAGTGAATTCGGATGCTGGTGGATGAAATCCCCGTGGATTTGGCATGAGTGGCATTGCTTCGCATATTCGAGGCAGTCCTGGATCATCATGGGCCAGTAGTAACCCATCCGTTTAATTTTTAACTTCATCTTCGGGCCTGCTTAATGAGAACCACAGATTCCGTCATGAACTTCTTGAACGACTCTTTCTGCTTCGTCAGGTCCTCAACATCTTAGCCACAGAGAATCAAACGACCTCTTATACAGAGTATCATTGACGAAAGCGAAAGATAGAGCTCGTTTCATGAGCTGATGTCTTGAGGACGCTTCTTCGGGCATTCGGTGGGACTTAAAGTAGTCTATGAAGACTTCCCTCCAGTCCTCCGCCTTCTCACGGTCTTTTATTTGTAGGGTCGTCTGCTCAGTCGCTCCCTTTTCTTTGTATGATTCGGGAGATATTTCTGCTGGGGCGAGCACTCGACGGCTTTGTACCATGATTTTGACGTCATCGAGGTTCTCGTCAGCCAATTCTTTAGCGAGCTTGGCCAACGCGTCCGCTTTGTTGTTTTCCACGCGTGGTATGCTTTCCAAAGTATAGGAGGGAATTTGGGTCAATAGTTGTTGCACCTTTTCGCCGTACTTCACCAACTCCGGTTTGCACGTTTGGTAGTCACCATTTACTTGACTAACGACCAGTTGAGAATCCCCGTATATAAGGAGGTCTTCAATTCCCATGTCAATGGCGATCTCGAGGCCTGCTATCAAAGCTTCGTATTCGGCTTCATTGTTCGTCCTCGATTCCGTTAAGGAGAAAGCAAAGCGCATTATCCCTCCTTGTGGGGTCACGAAGATGAGGCCTACTCCCGACTTGATTATGGGGGTACATTGTTTGCGCTTCTTCATGGAAGATGCTCCATCAAAATAGAGTTCCCATCGGGTATCACCGCCGCCGATCGCATAAAATGCATGTTCGTCCGGCAAATCGCAGCTCAGAGGAGAACCGGCAGGTATTGGATGCTCAGCAAGGAAGTCGGCAATGGCTTGGCCTTTCACTACCTTAAGAGGCCGATATGTTATTGAAAACTCCATCAGGAGCAGGGCCCATTTAGCGAGCCTCCCTGTCAATATGGCCTTTGACATTAGATATTTTAGGGGATCCACCTTTGATATGAGACGGACTTCATGTGCCAATGCATAGTGCCTGAGTTTTGTTATCGCAAAGATTAACGCCTGGCAATGTTTTTCGATCGGGAAGTAATTGCTTTCTGCCCCCAGAAGAACTCGGCTTAAATAGTAGAGCGCTCTCTCCTTCCCTTGGTCGTTTTCTTGGGCCCATAATGCGCCTAAAGAACCTTCTAGGGCAGTTGTATAAAGAATGAGAGGCTTTCCCTTAACCGGCGCGGCCAACACTGGAGGGTTTTGTAGGTACTGCTTGATCTCGTCCAGTGCGCCTTGGCATTTGTGATCCCAAACGAATGGAGTTCCCTTCTTCATCAGGTGGCTGTAAGGACGGCACTTGCCTGAAAAATTGGCGATAAACCGCCGGATGTATGCGAGCTTCCCTTGGAGAGACCGCAACTGTTTGAGGGTTCTTGGCGGAGGCATTTCCATGATCGCCTTAATCTTAGATGGATCTATTTCGATACCTCGGTGTCGGATGATGAATCCTAGGAATTTACCCGAGGAGACTCCGAACGCGCATTTGAGAGGATTCATCTTCAAATTATATTGCCGAAGGCGTTGAAATACAGTCTTCAGATGCCCTAAATGCTCTTCGTATGACATGCTCTTCACTACGAGGTCATCAATATAGCACTCGACGATTTCTTGTATGAGATCATCGAAGATCTTTGTCATAGCCCTTTGATAGGTAGCGCCGGCGTTCTTTAGACCAAAGGGCATAACCTTGTAGCAGAATATACCCAAAGGGGTCCGGAAAGCGGTGTGCTTCTGGTCTTCGGGATGCATCTTTATCTGATTGTACCCTGATGAACCGTACATAAAGGAGAAAACCTCGTGAGTGGACGTGTTATCTATCATTAGCTCGGTTACCGGTACTGGGAAATCGTCTTTCGGGCAGGCTTTATTAAGATCCCTGAAATCCACGCATATGCGCACCGTCCCATTTTTCTTCATTACCGGGACGATGTTGGCGATCCAGTCAGGATATTGGACTTCTTGGATAAATCCAGAATCGATCAGCTTCTTGACTTCGGCGTTGATGTTCATCTCAAGCTCGAGCCGCATCCTTCTCGGCGCCTGCTTGACTGGCTTGATATCCGGGGATATTGCTAATTTATGCACAGCAATCTCCAGGTCTAATCCCGGCATCTCAGAATAGTTCCACGCGAAGCAATCTTTATGCTGTAGAAGCACGTCTTTTAACGCAGCCACCCTTTCTTCAGATAGCAGCTCGCTGACGAATGTCGGTCACGGATCATCTGCCGATCCCAACTCAATCTTCTTGAGGTTATCTGCAGTAGTATGTATGCCATCTTCCAGTTCTTTCGGAGCCGGTGGAAATTCTGAGATTACCTCTTTGTCATTGTTTTCGAAGCACCAAGGGAGCTCATCTATGTCCTCGGGCTCTTCTTTTAATATCGTAATCATGTAACAGGTGCGAATCCGCTTCCAAGATTGATGTGGATCCGGTTCTGCTCTTGCGGCTTTGGGTTCGTGCTTTTGTGGCGGCGTTACCCTCCAGCTGTTGGATAAGGCAAATCTGCCTTGCTGGTACTGGTCTTCGACCCAGTTCTTGAAGGTGAAGCAGTCTTCGATAGGGTGTCCTATGGCTCGGTGATAAGAGCAATAGCCCGGATAAGAAACCTCGTTAGCTTTCTCAGGGTGCTTAGACTCTGGAAGTGCGATCATTTGATGTTTTATAGCGAGCTCGAGTAACTTCTTCGTCTTGTCTCGGGGGAAGGAATACGCTCGACCCATCTTCTTCATGAGGGACAAATCCGGGCCGCGCAATACCCGATCACGTAACTCTCTGATCCTACATCGTTGTTGTCGGCTCTTCTTTCCGCTTCTTGATTTATTTCTGCCTCTGCGTCGGGCCTTTTGTACAACGGGTTGACAGGGAGGAGCATCTTTGTCTTTTGCAGCCTGTTGAAACAGACGTTGCGTCCTGGCCTTCTCGTAGATGGCCATCTCGCGGTTGTGGTCTTCCCGAGCCTTTTGACCTGCTTTCCTGATAAGTTTGTCTACTTGTTCTTCAAATGACGAGGGGTTAGCGTTCCCCGACAGGGCGTCCTCCTCCTCATCGAAGTTATATATGGCGTAGCTGCCGTGGACTCGCTCCCGTTTCCCGGATCTCACATATCCAAGCCCAAGCGTTTCCATTCTCCCGTTGGGCAATTTGCGCTGAGTTCCAGGGACATCCCAAATCCTGTTGTAGAACCGAGCTTGTCGAACAGTCTGTTTTAAGGGTACTCCTTGGCGCTTCAATAGCCTCTTTAGTCCATTTGTGTAATATCTGGGCAAACGGATGGGTTGGAGCCTGTCGAGTGTAGCATCCACGCCATGCCATATCTCTTTCTCCACTCTCGTTTCTGTGGATTGGTAGAATAGGATCACCTTTTCACCCTTTCGCCTGGGAGGGACGTAAAACGTCTGCAGGTCCCGCACATTGTAAACTTGAAGTGCGTCGAGATCTTTGTAGTGTTTCCGCGGCACCATGGTGATTTGCAAACTCTGATTATCCCTAGGGGATGCCTGTATTGACGGCCGACTGGAGAATACGGCATTAACCTCATCTTCCGAGTCACTTCCGAAGATCAACATAGGGGCGGTCTTTCCCGGGTTGTTGCGTCGAGACAGCCCAGCATAAACTATCTCTTCTTCTTCTTCGGTATCGCTCCCGAAAACAGGGATGGTGGCGACGGCTTTGTTCTCCGGCTTGCGACACTTTTCTGTATCCTCAAAGTCTGGCAAAAAGTACTTCGCATCTTCGTACTTGCGGACTTCGTTCACGGAAAATGGGTTCAGCTCACCTGTTACGGTATATTCGAAACCATCCTTGAAGTACTTCATACACTGATGCTGTGTAGAGGGGATGATGTTGTACTCATGCAACCAAAGACGACCGAGCAAGGCGTTGTAGCAAGTCTTGGCGTCAATGACGTGAAACTTGATGTCCGTGAGGAGCAGTCCGAAGCGTAATGTCAATATTACGGATCCAAGAGTCCTTGACGATTGGGAGTCGAAACCAGAGATGGTAATTTTGTCACGAGCGAGGTGCTGCACGCTCATGCAAATTTCCTTTAACACCCGAACGTTAAGGAGATTGACAGAGGATCCATTATCTACCAGGATCTTGCCTATCTTGATATCATGGCAGTATCCAGAGACATATAGAGGACGGTTGTGGTCGCATGTTCCGAGGAGAAGGTCTTCGTCACCGAAAGTGATATCGGCCATGTGCACTTCTTCCAGTTCATCCTTCATCCTTTCCGCAGCAAGGAAGGCTTGGAATTGCTCGGGTTCTCGTAACGCCTTGATTAGTGAATCTCGCGCTTCTTTTGATAATAGGAGGGCATCGAGAATGCTGAGCTGAGAAGGTAGCTTCCTTAGGTGCGCTAGGATGTTGTAGTCCACCTTACTCTTCCTGGGAGGGTCCTTGGTAGTCAGCTCTTTCATGACTTGTTCATCTAAGGTGATATCCTCAGTGACCTTTTCCTTTCCTATATCTTTTCTATTTGCGGGCCCGAGATTCTTTTCCGGGAGCGTGCGATTGCGCAGCTGAATGTTTTCGCAGGCCTCTGGTTCTTCCTCTTACCCTAAAACGGATTCTTTAAAGAGAGGGCCCAGAGCCATTTCTTCATCAGAGTCGCTCCCAAAGATGAGAACTTGTGACCCTCCGGCGTTAACCATGTAACAGTTGCCAGCAGTTCTGTTGTGCCCGTCGGCAGTACTTCTTCGTTCCCGACGAGTCTTGCGTTTCATGCGCTTAAAGTGTTGCCGGTGAGAAACATATCCTTGCTACCACATCTTAAAAGCGTCGCACTCCTCTGTGGGGTGTGAAATCTTCCGATGATATGAGCAGTAATTAGGATGTCCCTCCGCCCCATCGAACGCGTTTTCTTCTGAGGGTGGTAGCTTCATTCCCATTGACATGGCTTTGGCGAATCTTTTCCTCGTCTTGAATATCTTGTTATCTGCGTCGGATGCCTTTCGATCTGGCGGGAGTACTTCAACTCTTTCGTTTAGTCGCCTGCGTTTGGCTCCTTCCGATGCGGCCATCTCACGCTCCTGATCGGCTTTACTCTTCAAACGAATCTCGTCTAGAAAGGCGTCGATCATTTCCTCTGTTGGCCATATAAGTTCTGGCTCAAGCTGTGCCCCCAGTTTCTTAGTGCCAGGAGTTTTTTCATCATCGGTAAACGAGTGGGAGATTACGTTACAACTCGCCACATATCCCTCGGATTCATCCGACGAACTCTCTCCATCATCTTCCTCTTGAAAGATGTGGTTGAGGAACTCTTGCAGCGTGACAGGAGTTCGCACCTTTTGATTGTACTCTTCCAGCGCGTCGATTTGCTTCTGCAAGTTCGTGCGCTTGTCTCCAGGCTTCACGGGCTTCTTAGGTTTCTTCTTCTTTTTCTTCAAAGATTTTGACGGTAGGGCGTGAGTACTTGGGCCATCACCACCGCTTTTTGTAGTTGGGCGCGGCCTCAGCATTCCTTCAATGATCTGGGGTTCCAGTGGGTCCTTCCATTCGACCGCCGGGCACGCATGAAGGTCCCTCAGCATTCTTTTGGTTTTAGTTGACAGCACGACCTCCCATGGAGCTTCTTCAATAAAGGAACAGGTTGCCCCGGTGTATCTGCTTTCTTGGGAGTATGCGGCTGTGGCGGGTTCACCTTCCATTTTCGGACAGCGCAAACTTTCCCTGGAGGTATTGATCTTCAATCCATCCTTTGAAGACGAAGAAATCTCAATCGGATGACTTACCGTTTGATGGTAAGGGCAATAGTTGGGGTTATTCACCTCAGTGGGTTGTGGCGGTCGTCTTGGATTTGGCAAGTTTATAAGTCTGTTGCGTACTGCCAGCTCGAATAACCGTTTCGTCTTGTCCCGTGAGAACGAGTAGGGACGCTTCATCTTCTCATTATAATACCGGCGTCTTTCTTCCAGTTGATCCGCCAGCTTTGGGGCATTGGGTTGCTGCTGGGCATTCGCGACGAAGGTTGCCTTTCCTTTACCCTTGTCACTTCGAGGCTCGGGCTTCGGGGGAGACGGTCTATGACCCATCTGGTCTATCTGGGCCAACTTGTCGATTAGAGCCTGGAATGTGGTTGGCTTAAAGAACATCATAAACTGGGAGATAGTTGCGTGAGGGTCTAGGGTTCCCACGAACATGCCCACCGCGGGCGCTTCCTCAATGCGTTGCTCGCATTTCGACCACAAATTTCGCCAGCGTATAGCATACTAGACCCACGTTTCGCCTAATTTTATCCTGGCATTAATCAATGCCGTTATTGGAGTGCGTTCGCTGGCGCTTGCGAATCGCTGAGTGAATAGCAACTCCATTTCAGCGAACGTCTTGATAGAATCGTTCGGGAGTTCCGAATACCATTCGAACGCCGTTTCTGATAAGCTGCCCACGAACTGGCGAAGCAGCAGTTTATCATCATCGCCGGTGTTACCGCAAAGGGCCCTGAACTGGGCAACATGTTGATGGGGATTGCCGGTCCCCTTATACACGTGGAATTTTGGTATTGTATAACCTGGCGGATATTTTATTTGGTCGTACCAGCTCGGATATGGTCGCCCCGTTTTTACGACTTGACCAGCTGCCTCAGTCGCATGATGAACCCGGATTTGCTGGGCTATATAGTCGTCCAAGTCAGCCTTAGAGATTGTCTCCTCCTTGGCCGTTGAGAGAGCCGGTGGTGGATTTGACGTTTCTCCCCTGTCGTCTTCAAGGACGATCGGAGGATTCTCAGCAGGTGGGTCTTGTTGGATCATCATTCCCACCATGTCCTGGAATAGGTGGGCTATTTGCTTTATATTGTCCGCTTGTTCCGCAGCCTCTTTATCTTTCTTTTCCAACATCCTCCGGAGGAACTCGACATCGGTTTCCTGTTCTTGTTGCTGATCCAAGGACGTTTCAGAGGTTTCTTTTGGCCCAGTTAGCGCGGCCATAGCGTTCATCATTTCCTGGAGTTTTTGCTGTTGCTCCTGAGCTTTGGTTACTGACCGTGTAAGCGGTCTATGACCTGTAGACGCACGGCTGTCCTCCTTCCCTGACGCCATGTATACAGTGTGGACCATCCTGCCCCCAGCCTTAGAGCGTCTGGGTTCAGCGCTTTTAGCTCTCGTTGCAGGCCCGGGGATCTTCTCCGGCTTCCTCTTTTTATGAGCAGTGGAAGTTGAGGGGGCCGTTGAGGTAGGCACCCAGACAGATTTTCGTGGCTTAGCGTGATGACTGATTTCCTGTTGGATTTTCAGCTTCTTGTGCTGGCGGGAGAAATTTGGATCGATCATCGAGTCTCGGGCCTGCCGCCAGACTTTATAGATTCGGGAGGATAGCCGTTAAGGAGACTGGGGCTGTTCTGGCTTCACTTCTATAGCCCTTTTCAGCGGATGGGGAGATTTATTTAGCGCCGCGTAGGAGAATTCCTACGCACCTTATTTAGCATCTCAAAGCTGTTCCCAGTTGGAACAGCTGCATTAACTTCTGACATCGGGGCTGGTGGAGTTAGCCCAGAAGGGGAGTTGCCCCCAGCCTTCCTTACTCGGCGCCAGTGGCGACATCGAGCGTGTCGAGCGGACGGCGTTGGTTCAACGGTGAGGATGGCTTCGTCTTGCCCCCTGTGTAAGTGGGGAGTCGCTGCTGGTGTCAGCCTGTTAAAGATTGATGTCCTTTGGGTAGCAGGAGCGGGAGCTGGAACAGTCAATCTCGTAAGGACCGACTTTTTGGGAGGAGAAGCCGCCTTAACGGCTTCAGGAGAGAGACTGGTTATTTTCTTAGGAGCAGCCTTCTCTGGGATTGCAGGCCCCATTGCGGTTCCACAGGAGCTCTGGCCCAGTCTGGAGAAGACCGAGGCACTGGTGTTAGGCGACCCGTTGAGAGGGGCCGCGGCAGGGGTAAGACGATCAAAGACCGACTTCTTGGGAGCTTCCGTTGTCAGCACCGGAGCGGTGAAGCTTGTCGGCGGGAGCATGGTCCCAAAAAACAATCCTGTGGTGGCTCAAGAGACCTGTTCCATGGGCATTGTGAATAGCGAAGCAGCTTGGGGTCCGTAGGCTATACCTCCTGGCGAGGCAGAGCATTGGTTGCGATTGCAGTCCGAGCATGTCGCACAAGTGGAGGCCATTGATTCTTTGCTTTCTGCAACAAACGAAACACCAAATCTTAGTACTTCGAAACCCAAGGGCAACCGTTAGCGAACCGCGATTGGTTTGCGAGTCACGACACACGAAGTGTGGAGTGGAAAGAGGAAAATGTCCCACCGGGCATGCCAGAATCTGTTCCCCTCTGAACGGCGGCCGAGACGCGTGGTCGTCTCGCCTGAGGTTCGGGGCAGATGCTAATTGGTGCTATCCGTCTACCACTCCGAAGATGCTAAGTTTATTTATGGCACCATGTATCGAAGGTTTAAATGGATGCGTCCGATGTAGCAGGCTTCGTCAGATTCCCCCTCACTTGAGGGGTTTTTGATTGTGGGGACGCTCTTCCCTGCAGGTGCAAGCCCCTGCAGTTAATTACGCTACCGCATCGCGGTAACCACTTTCTCCTTCTCCAGATGATCACTTCGTGTCGTGCGTGTTTATTTTATGTTTGGTTGCCCGTGGATTGTATACGGAGACTGAGTTATGTCGTCGCCCGTAGGGCGTGGACTAGTCCAAATCCGTATTATCTTAGATTTGGGTTTGGGGGTTTGGGTTTAAGGATACATTAGCCTCATTCAAGACTAAGATCGACTTAAACATTTGTTAAGGATACGTTAGTCTAATTTTCAGACTAAAATCGACTTAACGGGATCGTTTAGATCCAACAATAGAGCAATTAAGGGAGCCATGTTGTTTAGTTTAGTGACATTGCGGTCACTAAGTAGTTTAAGAACGTTGCGGTCCGTAGGTAGTTTAAGGACATTGCGGTCCAATGTTAGTTTTAAGACGTGCGGTCAAGGTTAAGGACGTCATAGTCCGTGGATTTAAGGACTCCACAGTCCGAAGTTAGTTTTAAGACATCTCGGTCAAGGTTAAGGACGTCGTAGTCCGTGGATTTAAGGACCCCACAGTCCGTCGTTAGTTTTAAGACATCCCGGTCAAGGTTAAGGACCTCATAGTCCATGAGTTTAAGGACCCCACAGTCCGTATCAATATGTGGTCATCGGGACCCGTCACCTCTTTGAAGACGCTGAGGAATTACAACGCCAAGTATCAAAGGAGTGAAGAGATGTACCCTTAAACCGAGGTAGATTAAATAATCTTTGGCCCAATTTGGAACCAAGACCAATTAATTATATTATGAGCTCATTGGCTCAGTTGAATTTGAATTGAGGACTTATGGCCAGCTTGGGCTAAGTCCAATCATGTTTGGAATATTGGCCCTCTGTCGGTCCATTAGAGGAGAGGCTTTGCCTCTAGACACTTAGCCAATTTGGCTAAAGTTAGTGTTAAACACCAGCAACAAGGGGTCCAAATTAGTGTTAAACACTAAAACAAATCGGTGTTAAACACTAGCAACAGAGATCTCAAATTAGTGTCAAACACTAAGATAATCAGTGTTAAACACTAAGATAATCAGTGTTAAACACTGGCGACAGAGATTTTAATTTAGTGTCGAACACTAAGAAAATTAATGTTAAACTCTGTTAACAGAGATTTGATTTAGTGTTAAACACTAAGAAATTCAGTGTTAAACACCACAAGAAAGCTCTTTAATTAATGTTGGACACTAAGGCAAAACAGTGTTTAACACTGGATTCAGGGGTTCCAATTTAGTGTTAAACACTAAGGCAAGAGGGGTCACGTGGTAGCACGTGAGGGCGCCCTCCCTTTATTTTATTCTGTCAAAAGCATTGAATACTTTGGAGCATCACGTGCTGTCACGTGATGGGCATCTTAGTGCTTGTCCGTTAAAGCTTCAGCCAAGGGGTCACGTGGTAGCACGTGATAGCGCCTTGTTTCCCTTTATTTTGTTCTACAGATAAGTGTTTAACACTTTTAATTCTAAAAGCCATCACGTGTGAGCACGTGATGGGGGCTCACTCTTTGATCTGTTAA
This sequence comes from Agapanthus africanus, assembly GCA_030015575.1. NCBI lineage: Eukaryota > Viridiplantae > Streptophyta > Magnoliopsida > Asparagales > Amaryllidaceae > Agapanthus > Agapanthus africanus. Next base: position 190,191,004 of record CM057341.1, read on the forward strand.
AATGTTCATTGGGGGTCACGTGGTGACACGTGAGGGCGCCCCAGAGCTTCTTTTCCTTTGTTTTTTCTTTGCGCGCTTTGGGGGTCACGTGAGGCGTTGCCTCAAAGTTTTAGCGGTGGCTCTTTACAGGGGTCACATGGTAGCACGTGACCCTGCTTGCTTGGATATGTGTTTATCTTTTTAAGAATCAAACTCTTCATAGGGTTAAACCCTGGCAATAAACTTTAGAGGAATTAAATTCCTGTTTTTCTTTTGAAGGATTATATTCTTAGATAGAGTTGAACTCTAACTTGTCTTCTGTGAAAATTGAATTCCCATTCGTGTGAGGAACTAAATTCCTGTCATTTTGACGGATTTAATTTCTTAACTAGGGTTAAACCCTGGTTCTGTTCATTTTGAAGGAATTAAATTCCTATCATATAGGGTTAAACCCTAATTTTATTTTAAAGGAATTAAATTCCTATAGTTATATGAGAATTAAATTCTCAAACTTCCATTCCCTCCCTATGTTTTGGATCTGCATGGCAGGATCTCAACCCAATGAGAATTAAATTCTCAATTCATGGGGAGATGTGCACTTTGCAGATCCTCCACTAAAGAGAGAACTAAGTTCTTCTTTTTAATATAAGAGTTAAACTCTTTTTGAGAATTAAATTCTCTTTTTCTTTCAAAAGCCTTCCCTTTCTTACATAGGGTTTTCTTTTTGCAGAAGATCAAATTCTCCCAAAGTCTCAAGGCTCTCTCTCTTTTTTCTTTATCTCTCTGTATATCGATCTCTGTCTCTCCCTCCCTCTTTTTTCCCTGTCTCTTGGCTCCTATTTATAGGAGAAGAAGCAGAATCAATTAGTTTTGGTGAATCTTTCATTGAGAGATTTGATTTGTATTCACCACTCATCTGGTCCTTTGGATTATTAGGTGAATTTTATTCACCATTGGATTTTAAATCCAGAGATTTCCCTTTGTTATTTCGGTTAGATTTTAAGGGGAAATCTTTCCAAGTTCAAGATTTTTCCATAAATTGGTGATATTTAATCACCTTTGGACTTTTAATCCAACGGTTCCAGATAATTCTTTTCCTCTTTGGAAAGACTTGAGAGATCTTTTCTCAGAATTTAATTCTGTTAACAGATAGGCTTTGAAAGCCGGTCACGTGTGGTCACGTGACCCTTGGTCACGTGTAAGCACGTGACCCCCTGAAACAAGTCTCTCTTTCATTTCTGCGCTCTGTCTTCTAGCAGCTATTCAACCGTCACGTGCCAACATGTGACCTTGGTCACGTGGGAGCACGTGACCCTTTCTGAAGCCCTTTTCTTTCATGTAGTCAGGAAACTGAATCTGCCTTTGCCGCTGCTTTTAAATGTCACGTGCCAACACATGACTGCTGGTCACGTGTGAGCACGTGACCCTTTTCTGAAGCCTCTTCCATAGGCTTTCCTGATTTTAAATCAGGAAACAAAGGCCTCAAAAACACTCATTTTAAAATTCACTCGATTCTACAATGATATCAAGTTCATTACGCAAAGGGTTTTCTTAAAAACCAGTCGTAGCCCTCCGTCATTTCAGATAAGTAATATTTAGTATTCGTGCTGCGTTTGTTGACCTCTGTCAAGGCGTAGTGTGTGGTAGCTGATTAGTGCTTATCTGCAAAGCATATGATGCGATTGGATTAGGGTAGTCGTGCGACCTCGTTGACCTCTGTCAAAGGTCGTGCGGATGGGTTTATTTCAATCATGAAATGGCGGGTTGAACTTGACTAGCAGCCTATGATTTGTTGACCTCTGTCAAGGTCATAGGACGCTTGGGGCAAAATATTATCGGGAATTTCAAGTGATGAAATTTGCAATGAGATTGCATACTTTCTATGAGATTGTTGGATCCCGATTCCCACTGCGAGTAAGAGTTACTCCTGGGAGAGGTTTATACATTACAATTAGCCGAAAGGTGTTAACGGGGTTACGCCCCTGGGAAAACGAGGTTTATTTTAATTAGATCCGTGCAAAAACACGGGGAACCTCCCTCAAAGTACCGACACTGGCCTGGCCGAAAGATTGGCGAACTTGCAGGGTGTAATTAATCCCGGCTAGTCTTACCTTTTAGGGTTTGAAGGAAGATTTGATAAAAACAGTAGGAGCCATCCTGATTAGATAAAATAATAACCAATCTAATCTTACAAAGAGCTCACGCAGAGTGTTTTCTTCTCTCTCTCTCTCTCTCCTGGTAGCAACCATGTCACGCCTTAATCAAGATAATAATATGGATGCATTGACCGAACCTGCTTACTATACTGAGCTAGGGAACGTTGGTTCCGCTCTATCTTATAATTTTTATAAGTCCGAGCAGGAAATAGGGGAATATCCGGATTCCCATGCCACCCAATCGAAGAAAGTACATATTGATGCATCTTCTTCGGGTGTGTTCATTACCGAGAACTGTTTCTCAGTATCCTCTACGTCCTGGGTATGTGATACCGGATCAGGATCCCGCATATGTAATGTGTTACATGAGCAACAGATAGGTAGAGAACTGGGAATGGGTGATATGTCTCTAAGTGTTATAGAATGATGCAATTGTTGCAGCCAAGTCAGTTGGCAGATATCACCTTGTATTAATACATTGATTCTGAACAAATGTTATTAAATAACGAACCTGATATACAACATTACATCAGATTCTTTATTGAGTTAAAGAAGGATATAATTCTGTATTAGAGGATAATGTGGTGAACATTTTCCTGAATCAAGAGTTGATTCGATTAGACACGTTATATAATAGCATACACGTTCTAAATCAAACCACAGTTCAAAGTATACCGAACACACACAAGAGGAGTAATTCAGAAATGAACGAATCCTTCTTATGGAATTGTAGACTAGGTCATATCAATGTGACACAACCAGCTAAATTACATAAAGATGAATATAAGAATCTATTCGAATTTTCATCTTATGCTACTTGCCAGTCTTGTCTCAAAGGTAAAATGACCTATACTCCATTTACTGGAAACAGAGAAAGAGTTACTGAACTCTTGGGACGGATACATGATGATGTATACGGTCCTATGTCTACAAATGCCAAGGTTGGTTCTTTGTACTTCATTACATTCATCGACGATCTCTTAAGATTTGGACATGTGTTCTTGTTGAAATACGAATCTGAAACTTTTGAGAAATTCAAAGAATATAAGCTTGAAGATTAAAAACCAGATGGGTAAAAGTATTAAGTCCTACGATGAGATCGGGGAGGCGAATACTTGGGCATGGAGTTCCTGGTGTTTCTAAAAGGAGAATGTGATTCTCTTTCAGCTTACTCTTTCGACTACACCAAAGCACGATGGTGTATCGGAGCGGAGGTATCGCACCCTATGAGATATGGCATACTCTATGATGAGTACTGCTGAGTTACATGTTTCCTTTTGGAGTTATGCACTTGAGAAGCTGCATACCTATTGAATGGGGTTCCAACCAAATCAGTGACTACCACTCTATATGAGATATAGAATGGGAAGAGACCATATCTTAAACGAGTTAAGATATGGGGTTGTCCGGCAAATGTTGAAAAACAAAATCTGGACAAGCTCGAGGAAAGGTCAGTACTGTATAAGTTTGTTAGATATCCCGAACATTCATGAGGGAATATTTTCTACCACACTGAGAAGCAAAAGGTGTTTTGTTTCTCAGCATGCCACCTTTTTAGAAAAGGAATTTCTTGTGAAGAAATTAGTGGTCATGAGGTAGAACTGGAAGAGTTCCAGCTAGACAAACTAATAGCTGATGATTTGCTAAAACCAAAGGATTCAATAGTCTCCAACGAACCTCGGCCTCTCCGCAAATCTGGTAGGGTTCCTCATCCACTTGAGAGATACTACGGTTTTCTCGGTGACAGTGGGAGCGAGGATTGCATAATGGTAGATGATGGCCCAACTAGGTTTAGGCAGGCCATCACGAGTGGGGACTCTGTGAAATGGCTGGATGCTATGCGATCAAAGATGGAATCCATGTACACCAACAAAGTATGACTTTGCATTTTTCACCTGAAGGGGTAAAACCCATTAGGAGCAAATGGATCTTGAGAAGATTCTTGGTGTAGATGGAAAAGTTGAGACTTTCAAATCTATGCTTAAGTCCATCAGGATCAATGCGCGCATCGCGGAGTTGGAACATCTGTTTTGATGTGGTAGTCAAAGAGTTTGATTTCATCAAAAAGATAGGTGAACCTTATATATACAAGAAGGTTGTAGAGAGTGAGGTTTTCTTACACGTATTGTACATAGATAACATACTCTTGATAGGAAACAGTTTCCTATGCTACACTTGGTCAAGCTCCTCTTATCACGAGGATTCTCCATGGAAGATCTGGATGATACCTACTACATCTTGTGGATTATGATCTATGGTGATAGATCTAACTGGATGTTGGGATTGTCCCAAATCCAGGTACAATAACACCATACTAAAGGGGTTTAGTATGGATGATTCTAAGCGTGGTGGTTCGTCCACTTACTCAGGAATCACTCTCTCCAAAAAGATGTCTTCCAAGACTGATTTGGAGAGAACTCGCGTGCAAGGGATGACCTATGCTTCAGCAGTAGGCTCTATCAGAGTATGCGATATTATGTACTAGACCAGATGTAGCTAACTCACTAGGTGTAGTGATCAGGAATCAATCGAAATTTGGGAAAATCACTGGATAGCTATGGAGGACATTCTTAAGTACTTGAGAATCACTAAATGGATGTTCTTGGTTCGAGCTTCCAGAGTGATAAGGTTGACTGAGAGTCAGTCACAGGCATTGTCTTTACCCTCAGTGGAAGGACGGTTTGTTGGAAGAGTTCCAAACTAGATACCATGGCATACTAGACGATAAAGGCTGAATACATTGCTACCAACGATGCTACCAAAGAGATTGTCTGGACATTTCTTGTTCATGAGATGAACAAGGTTCCTACCATTGAGCGTCCAATAATTGTTACTGTGACTACAATGGAGTTGTGGCTTTAGCCTAGGAACACATGTCCCATCATCGATCCAGACATATTCTGAGGACAGTATCACCTGATCAGGGAGATGGCTGATCTCCAAGGGATTGAGGTAAGGAGAGTAGATTTTGAGGTTAACACGGCGGATCCACTCACCAAGGCCTTCTTCCCCAAATACTATTTGAAAGATTTTGGGATGGTTGAGTATGGGATACTACAACCACTACTAAATTGTTAAGTATGAGATACTGCAACAAATGGCCTTAGTCCAAGTGGGAGATTGTTAGTTATATGTATGCCCTAGAGGCCATTACTGTATATGTAATGTATATTGTAGTGGATGCTTGGACATATATAGGGAGGACTTTCTTGCTCGACATGATAGTATGCTATCTAACTGCTCTTTATCTTAACATGTTGACTTGTATAAGTGATACTGTCTTGCTCTCACATGTTGATAAAGCCCTTAGGATGTGTACTTGACTACCAGGACTATGATGGAGATCATACTAGTGTGGCCAAGGGTAGTCCACAAGTACGCCCTATAATTGTTCCTAGTCGAGGGGTATCGAGACAGGGCATCGATACTCCAAAGTAGACTAGCGTATGCGCTTCTTGACCCATATGATGGGCGATGGATGATCCCGCATCCATTGGTGTTTGACATCAGAGAAGGTATACGAGTGCTCAGTGGAGACTGGGTACACTGAACGGACTCACCGAGAACTCCTAGATGGTATTATACCTATCGTCAGATAGCAGTTCTCTGGTGACACCGGTACAGGTTAGTCTGTCGACCCGAGATCGTCATAGAGTCTTGTGTGATTCCCACTGTGCTTTGATTTCCACCATACCACGGTCAATAGATCGTGTAAAAGGTGGTTTTTGGGTACAGTCCCGAGTCACATGGAGGCAATGAGCGATATGAGGGGATTCGTCTCTCCCGGTATTGGGAGTTGATGTTGCGCTATGCTCGATTGGCCATAACATGAAATCCCTGGCCAGGGTTGCTGAGATTTACTAGTAAGTGTTATCAGTAGTTTCTCGAACCGTTATGGACCTTGCATCGGCATGACTTATCAGGCTATTGGGATCTGACGTTATACCACCCCCAGGCTGCGATATGCGACATATCAGACGAAGAGACCGGACTGTACGGTAGTGTTACTGATTGGATTCACAGGAGTACGAGCAGGCTTGCTTGTTGATCTTCTGATCACTCAATACCCGGGTGGCCGTTATGTTTAGCAGACCTCTTGCGACTTGTGGGTGTTTGATATGATCATCATCTACTGCCGGCGTATTGACGAGTCTTTAGAGTCCTACACAGAGGTTTCTTGGTTCATGCGAAACGGAGTAGGAGCACATATGTGATATGTGCTGGACCGAGATTAATGCACATATATGATACCGCATTCTATTCTCGCGATATGTGATATCGGTCGATTATATGAGATATAGCCGGGTTATCGGATCAAGTGTTGATTCGATAGATTGTTACATTTGATATTAGTCGGTTGTATGAGATATAACCGGATTATTAAATCAAATGTTGATTTGATAATTTAATGTATAATTATATATGTGATATATTAATTTACATTAACTAATATTAGCTCACTTAAACATTTCTTTTTCTCACTTGTGTGCATATAGTATATATGTGATATATATTAATGCACAATATTTTGTGTCATGCTTGATGCCACATGATTTATGGGTGTATGAGACTCACACCATGATTGATATAATGTTGGGTTTTATTTATCTAAAGTTAATCAAATTAGATGGTAATTAGTCACATGGTTCAAGCTTATAGAAGCTTGTGGAACCATTGACTAAGTCCACTCATTTGTTTTACTTGTAGATATTTATTAACCTAACCATTATAGTTAGCCATGGTAAACTCTGTACATGAGTTAGTGTATGACACTAACTCACCCATGGTTTATATTCTCACCTTATGAGTTAATTCTCTCATTCTTGACTTGAGCTTCTTCTTCCTCATGAAAAAGCTTACTAGCTTTTCTCAAAGTGAGAAAATATTGTGAGAAAAAGAAAACTAAAGAGAGCCCATTTCCTACTTCATCATCATCTACTATTAGCCATTTAGTTTAGGGCGTTTGCTTCACTAAACCCTAATTTAGTAAAGAGGTAGCATGAGCTTGAGTCTCCTCGACGTAGATCATTTTCGGCCTCGAAGACTTCGAGAAAGCTTGTTCATTTCTTCATGTGAACCCTTTATGGAGTTTGGATGTTCACTGCTTAGAGCGAAGGGACTACTACACAGAGCTTTAGAAGTGAAGGACCGGTCTACAAAGGTTGTATTCCTCATTCACTTGTTTGCAAAGTTGTTTGCATGTTGTATTGTTTAATTCTCTAGTTAAGATTCTAGGGTTAGGGTTCTTTAGAACGGCAAAAATTTGAAAACGGCATGGACGATGTCTCCCGAAACCTTGCTGCCGTTCTAGGTAACCCAACAAAAAGGTCCCACCAGGCGTGCCAGAATCTGTTCACCGCCGAAAATAGAGACGAACTGCGATAGATCGTTTTGCCTGAATCTGGGGATGCTATTTGGATTTCTCCATCCATCTCTCCGAAAATACCAAGTTGATTTATGGCACCATATATCGGAGGTTTGGACAGATGCGACCGTTGTAGCAGACTTCATCAGATTCCCCCTCATTTGTGAGGGGTTTTTGATTGTGGGGACGCTCTTCCTTGTAGGTGCAAGACCCTGCAGTTAATTACGTTATCGCATTGCGATAACCACTTTTTCCTGCTTCGGCAGTTCACTTCGTGTCGTGTGTGTTTTTGTTTTATTTCGGGTTGCCCGTTGATTGTATACGAAGACTAGTTTATGTCGTCGCCCGTAGGGCGCGGATTATTCCAAATTCGTATATTTGAGATTTGGGCTTGGGTCAAAGGTTTTCTTGACGGGGTTTTGAACTTAGGTTGATATTCCTACAGTTTAAAAATATCTTTGTTTATTTAAGGATCGTTAATCTAGTTTGAGATTAAGATCAACTTAAATTTATAAGCGAGCATTTGGGTTCAGATTGTTTTCGCTAAGGATACATTAGTCTTATTTGGGACTAAGATCAACTTATCAATATTTTAGGATCATTTTTACTTAAGATCCAGCAAAAGAGCATTTGGGCTCAGTTGCAAGAAAACTTTAGAGACTTAGCCAATTTGGGCTTAGTCTACTTAGTTTTTTTTCTTTTTTTTTATTCAAAAGTGCTAAGCACTTATTTGGGCTCTGTTTGTTCAGCCCTTTTTCTTTTTATGTAAAAGAGCTAAGCACTTATTTGAGCTCTGATGCTCGCATGTATGTCATGTGAAGCATTCAGTCATGAGCGCTACCTAATAAATGTTGAAAACTTTAGTCATTTTGACTAAATGTGAAATGCTAAGCACTTCTTATGGCGTCCACGTGAGGTGCACGTGTAGTGCTGGGCGCTGCCCAATTAGTGCTAAGCACTCAACCGTTTTGGTTACATATGAAGTGCTAAGCACTTTTTATATAACGCCCACGTGAGGAGCACGTGCGGCGCTGGGCGCTGCCCAATCAGTGCTAAGCACTTAGTCGTTATGGCTGTATATAGAGTGCTAAGCATTTTTAGTCAGCGCCCACATGTGTTTCACGTAAGGCGCTGGCCTTCTGTTTTGGACGCCTGTGTGTTTTTCACGTGAGGCACCAGGCGCTGTTAAAAGAGCACCCACGTGGGAAGCACATAAGGCGCTAGTCTTTTTCCCCTTTTAGAGATTAAATTTCTGTTAATGGCATTTTGACCATTAATGATTACCAAGATCTTCATTTTTTGAAGATCTCGGATCAGGTTTTTCTTTAAGAACTAAGATCTTTTATATGTTCATTTTCCTTTTGTTTTTCTTTTGGATCTAGTTCTTTTCTGAATCTTTAATTCCCAAGAACAAGATCTTCCCGATAAGAATTAAATTCTCAACTTGTGGGAGACTTGTTTTGTGGATCTCTGATCCAGAGAAAGAACTAAGTTTTTTTAGAAGGGTTAAACCCTTAAAATAGGTAAAAGAGATATTTTTATCTATGTGTTTTCTTTACCTCGTTTTTTTTTAAAAGGGAAGTCTTCCTCTTTGAGAATTAAATTCTATGTTGTTTTTTAGAGCTCAATGTATTTTTACAGAAACTTATAGGGGTTTTTTCTATGTCTCTGTGGCGTCTATGAGACTTGAAGTCTCGGGGCCTTTATATAATGGAGGCAAATTAATAATTAGTTTTAAGAAAATCTCTCATTGAAAGATTCCAATTGATTTAATTGAACTCAAAATTGATTTAGGGAATTTTACCCACCGTTGGATCTTTGATCCAAGGACTTCTATTTTACAGAATACGTTTTCTTGTTTTGAAGAAAATTGGGGAAATATTTTTCCATATACAAAATTTATTCTGTAAAATGGTGATTTTTAATCACCATTGGATTTTTAATCCAAGAGTTCTCTGTTTTACAGAATATGTTTTCTTGTTTTTAACAAGATTGGGAAAATATTTTCCCATATACAGAATTTATTCTATAAAATGGTGATTTTTAATCACCATTGGATTTTTAATCCAAGGATTCTCTATTTTACAGAGAGCAATCTTTTTTTGTTTAGAAAAATTGAGAGAATATATTCTCAAAATAGAATTTTATTCTATTATTAGATCATTGATCCAACCGAGAGTATCTTTCTTATTTAGAAAGATTTGGGAGATATTTTCTCCTAGTAGAATTTGATTATATATTTTGATGATTTATCATCTCCAATGGATTTTTGATCCAAAGGCTCTGTTTAACAGAGAGTATCCCAAATTCTCATGTAGAATTTAATTCTATTGATCTTGACTTGGGCGCTGGCGCTCACGTGTTGTGCACGTGGGCGCCACTTAAGAATTTAATTCTTATGATAGGTACTCCTGTGCATTGCACATTGGCATCTGCGTGATGAGCATGTGCGGCGTCATATAAGAATTTAATTCTTATTCAGAAAGCGTTTCTGTGCTTTGCACGTGTGGCTCCGGCGTGACGAGCACGTGCGGCGCCACCACAAAATTGGTGCTAGCGCCCTCATGAGAAACACATGAGGCGCTGCCCCATTAGCTTTCAACAGAGCTTTGCTCTTTATACATATATATTTTATTATTTTATTATTTTTTATTTTTGGAGGAACAGTGATAATGTTGGTGGAGAGAGAGGGTGGCAAAGGTCGGGTGAGGGGGGCGGTGGCTGTGGGGTAGGGTGATGGTGGTGGTGATCAGGAAAGGGAATGGATGCTCTGAAGAAGATGTAGATTGTGGTGGTGATTATGATGATGGTGATAGTGATGAAGAAGGTTAGAAGAGGGCAGCTGAAGCAGATGGTGGTGCCGGCAAAGGGAGGACGTCGAGGGTGGTGCTGGAAGTGGTGCCGTCGCCGGTGGTGATGGACGAGAGATTTTTTTTAAAGAAATTAATTTTAATTTTTTTAGAAATTGGTTACGGTTAGATGAGAGTACTTTTGGGTTTTTTTTTAAAAAAATTGCTCATGTGGCGCAGACGGTGTAAAAGATGACCGTTAAAACGGTAGTTTTTCATCGTTTTAAAACTTTAGCGGAAAATCCTGAAACTTTAGAGGTGTTTTCGGTAAATAAGCCTTATTTAAAGCGTAAGCACAAATCCTGATACTCTATGTAGGACCCAAACCAAATCAAATTAAAGCAAAGACGGATACTCTATGTAGGACCCAAACCAAACATTGCTTAGAGCATGGACGGGTAACTCCATGTAGGACCCAGACCTATATTGATAAGAATCGGATACCCTTATAGGGGGTATCCGACAAAAGTCAATTCAAGCGGGTATCTTCTAGGATACCCGACAAGCGGATACCTATTTTTATAGATACTCGATGAGCAGGTATCTATTTTGAGGGATACCTGATGTGTTGGCAGAAGTCAGGTTCCTTAATGAAGGTCCCCAACATACGGGTATTTCTAAAGAAATACCCGCTTTGATCAATTTTTAAAGGAAAATTGTCAAGTGTTTGGCAATTTTCCGTCTTTAAAATGGAAAGAACGATATCTTATTTCCAAAGACTTAGAGAACATAACTTTATGTTCAATTTGAAAAGAATAAATTTTTCACTCTATTTTCAAAATGTAATATGAAGAATAAGGGTTATGGCTCATATCTAAAAACATACGCAGAAAAAAGGGTTTCCCTTATTTTCTAATTTACACGGAACACAAAATTGCTCTCATGTTCTCTACTTGTCAAAGAAAAAAGAAGTTCATTATGTTTCTTAAAAGTCCATCGGGATATACTTGGATATGGGAATTGATGAGAATTCTCCAACTATTATATCCCAAAAACATCCTAAGCAGGGGTTATAGAATAAAGAAGAGAAGAGATAGAAGATAAAAGACCTTCATCAAAACCATCACCTTCTTCTTCTCCTTTTTAGGCCGAGAGGACAAGTTTTTCAAATTCTTGAAAATTTTGAATGTAATGTGTGTCCCTTTTTCTGTCTTGAAAAAGGGGTGCTTAGCTGTGGGTAGTGCTTTCATTCAACTCGCTCTATACCATTTTTCTTCAAGTGGGGTGGTTATCAAACCAGCTTATGTTTGGGAGAGAAGTGGGGGTGAAAATATCCCTACTAACTTATGAAACCTGAGTATAACCGTCCATACGGGTATCTCCTGTTGCTACTTTAGTTAAAGGAAGATACCTACTTTTGATGAGGGAGCGGATACCCATGATAAGGTACCCGCTGTCGCTCTAGTCCATAGGGTATCCGCTTGAGAGTACCCACTTGGGGGTATCCTCCTGGATAGCACCCGCTTCGGGTATCTGGCTTGGAGATATCCGATGTGGGTATCCACCCAAGGAATTCCAGCACTTGTAGTAGAAAATTTTTCTAAAAGGCACCACCCCGCATCCCGCAAAGAGGTTGCTGCCCCCTTGACTCCCAACCCGCTGTCCGGGCAATGGGACCCCCGAAAACTCTGCAAGGCCCCATAAAATCCGAAGCGGGTTATTTTTTTCGCGTCACCAAATGCTCCACATCAATAAGAGCATACAACTTATTTAAGTTGTATGCACGAAATTGATGCATGCTCCTTACCAGTTTACTCGAAGAATTTCTCTCGGGTAGAGTTTTAGTTTAGATTCGATTTTGGATATAACTTGAGAAACTCTAGTTTAGTGTAATTTCGGACATAACTCGAGAAAATTTAATCTAGAGTCAATTCAGACATAATTTGAGAAACTTTAGTTTCGAGTCATTTCAAACATAACTTGAGAAACTTTAATTTTGTGTTATTTCGGACATAAGTTGAAAATTTAAGAAACTTTAGTTTAGTGTCATTTCGGACATTACTTGAGAAATTTTAGTTTAGAGTCATTTCGGGCATAATTTATGGAGCAAATGTATAAAAAGGATTTTTATTGGTCCCTGAACACAAGGTAGTATGTGTAGAATAGGGTGCGAACTCTAATCGTCATCCGTTAGTTACCCCTAACAAGCAATCAAAATACCAATAGAAATCCACACTACCAACACTTACGACCAAGAGTGCTTTCAAGATAGACTAAAATTTGGTGAGATTTTCCGTTATGCAGAGGACTTTTTACAACAGATTTATGTTTGTGGTAATTTTCTTTGGCGAATTTTACATTGTGAGGAGCATTCTCATAAAATGGTTTTCGTTGTGAAGAGAACTTTCATAACGAAGTTTGACTTGATGTTTTTCATTATGAAGAGAGATTTGACAAATGGATTATCGTTATGAAGTGGACAACAAAATTGTCCACTTATATAAATTTGGACCGCATAAAATTTTTATGCATGATAAATTTGTTTTAGACCGAAACAATAGCAAACAAAATCCTGATAGCTTATGGATTTTCATTATCCATTCTCGTCTTATTTTGATGATAGCTTAAACATGAATAGTTGTTTAGTATCACTCGTTTATCTTGCTTTATATTATCGACACTAAACTCTTATACACTTGATATTTAGCTTGCATATCCTATATCTTGTGTATATCAAGTAATATATCAATATCGACATGCTTTTCTTGTGTTATATTCTTTGATATCAATATATTACTCGCATTAGTTGTTTTGATATTCACAATATGAATATGTATATACATGTGTCCTATATATTGGTTTTTCATATATCATGTATATACTATTCATAGCTTGTGATATCAAAACAATGAATGTTTCATATACTTGTGTTTATTCATAACTTATTTATTTCATAATACTGTATATGATGAGCTTGGCCTATGAGATTGCTTTTCAGGATATCGAATATCTCGAGACGAAGCTCTATGACGGAGGATGGAGGAAAATGAGCTTAAAAGGAATTATCTAATGGATGTTGGAGGATATAGACGAGATCTTCTCAAATTACATATCAAGCCTCGTGAGTTCAAGCTACATAGTCGAGAAATAAAAATTCAAGAATTCAAACTACGAATAGCTTCGAGAAACTAGAAGCCTAAGTCCAAGTTGAAGAATCGAAGTCAAGACCAAGATTTGAGGTTCAAGAGATCGACTTCAAGACGCTAGTGAGTGTTTGGTGAGTTCAAAAGTTCAAGTGAAGCGGATCGTCAAAGTTCAAAAGTTAGAGACGTCAAGGATTCAAGAATTCAAAGATTTGTGAAACCGACATAGGAATCTTTGTAGGTACTCTATACATTACGGTTATATATGTAGAGTGTTTTTCATCACCCCAGTGAGATGGGAATGCGCGCGCATGTCAGGCGTATATAGATTCCCCCTGCCTAGGGTAGGCCAGGGTTTATTGATTGTGAGGATCTGAATCTCCGGCAGCCGCGGACTAAACTGTCGTTAATTACCCCTTGCCTTTGGAACGAGCGAACCTCCGATTGACGGGTCAAACTGGTCATACGAACTCAATGTACAGTGTGCGTGTTGTGTTTTTAAAAGGACTTGGACGTATCGGGGGCCTCGCAGAGTTACGGGGGAGGTATTTTTAGTGGGGAACGTTTGGGAAAAAGAGGAGTAAGGAGCGTCCTAAGGACGCATGAGACAACACATGACTGCTGGATGCCAGCGGGTCACGCGCGCTGCGCGTGGGCGCTGGGTGCCAGCAGGTCACGCGTGTAGGCGCTGGGCGCCAATGGGTACGTGCGTGACAAGCGATCGCTGGAAACACCAACGAAAGAAGGGGCTTTTCCCCTGGGCTGGGAGTTGAACTCCCAAGGGATTTTGGAGTTAAATTTATAGGAAAGAAATTGGATATGGATTTAGAGTTAAACTCGCAAAAGGCTTGAATTTAGAGTTAAACTCCTAAGAGGTTTGGATTTGGAGTTAAGCTCCTAAAAGCTCTGGATTTGGAGTTAAACTCCTTTGTGAATTTGGATCTTGGAGTTGAACTCCTCAAAGATTTTCGGGGATGATCAAAGGGGACCCCTTTCTTCTCCTTTGAGCCTTGGATCTTCCCAAAGTGGGATTTTGGAGGTGGGTTTTCTTCCTCCTCCTCTCTTTTTGCTGGATCTTAGAGAAAAATGGAGGTGAGATTAAAAATCTCCCTTTTAGGGATTTGATGGGAGATCTGAACTCTCCTTCGAAGGTTTTATAGTGAAACTTTATTTAGTTTTGAGAAAAAGAGAGCTAAGCTCTTGATTTAATTGGAAATGAAAAGAAAAAGAGAGAACTTGAGAGAGCGGAGATGGAGACACAAACCCTAGAGATTTTGCGGGGAATGAATTATTATTCTCATTTCATCATGATGATTTCCTTTTATATGCTACACAGTTTTACATATAACCCCTTGGGCTTTACAAAATAGCATTTTGTCCATCCCATGCCCATGTGCTTATTTCTTTTTGCACAAGAGCCATGGGCTTTACAAAAATTTGGCTTCTTGCCCATTTATTTTACATTCATGGATGAAAATTATATGTAACTTATTTATTATGTAATTTTCTTCTTGGCATGGGGGAAGCCGGTCGCTTCATGTTCGGGCTCTACTTGGACATGGGCCCACTTGACCTGGGCTTGGGCCCACTTGACTTGGAGTTGACTTTGATTTTGACTTGGTCAACCGGGGTGTAAATTTTGACCCCAACAAAGTGCCCCCATCAATAAATGCACATTGCGTATATGAGTTGTGTGCATGAAATTGATGGATCTTGTTCCGCAGAAGTTTGACTTTGAGGTGGAGCATCATTCCAAGGGCGTAATTCTGTTGTGTGGAGCATAATTCGGGCGCAGGGTTTCGGGAAGAAGCATAATTTCGACGCGGGATAGGTGTATCCTGAGACGAAGCGTAATTCCGGCACAGGGCAGACATTCTGACCGAAATATAGTTTCGATGTAGAGGTTGATTCCAAGGTGAAGCATAATTTCACCAGGGAAGGCAGATATTCTGGGGAGAAGCATGATTTCGACACGGGGTACATTCTGAGACGAAGTATGATTCCGACACAGAGGTTATTGGTTGACTTGATTTAGTCCCTGTTTTGACGACGTGGAGGTCGATACTGCCCTTTTTGCGACTTGGATGGTTGGTGCTGCCCTTTTTGCGACTTAGACAGTCAGTGCTGACCTTTTTGTGACTTGGACGGTCGGTGCTTGATTTGACTTGCTCCACTTTCTGCGGTGTCAGGGATTGGATTTGACTTGCTCCGCTTTCTACGGTGTCAAGGTTGGATTTTACTTGCTCCGCTTTCTGCGGTGTCGGGATTAGACTTGTTTCCGAGGTGGAGCTTGATTCCGCCAGGGAGGTAATTTGTTGACTTGCTGATTTGATTTGATTTCAGAGTTTCTTATCCGTCCAGCGGAGCTTTTGAGCCTAGGACTTGGAATTTGGGTTTTTGTTTGGCATCAGTATCGCTACACTGGAATATGGTACCTGGAGCGAATCATCATTTGCCGTGGAGAACATGGGATTTGGGTTGGTATCAGCATCGCTACACTGAAATATGGTACCAGGAGCGAATCATCATTTGCCATGAGAGGATTTGAGGATTTTGGTTTTGGTTTAACATCAGTATCGCTACACTGGAATATGGTACTATGAGCGAATCATCATTTGCCATGAGGGGATTTCCCTCATTCCCAGTTTAATGATTTAGGGGTCATCTGTTCCCAGTTTAACGACTTAAAGGTCATCTGTTCTCAGTTTAACGACTTAAAGGTCTATTGGATCGAAAGTTTGGAATTTTGGGGTTGGGGTCGGTAACAGCATTGCTAACACTGGAGCACAAGTGTCAGGAGCAATTCATCATTTTCCTTTGCCTATTGGGGAGCGATGGCTTAGGAGACAGATTTAGGTCCCTGTAACCTAAGGCTTTTTCAATTTTATGAGCCGTAAGGATCGCATAAAAGCATTTTCTCCCTACGAGTCGAAAGGATCTCGTAGGTGTATTTTCTCTTTAGGAGTCATGAAGACCCCTAAGTGTGTTTTTCCCTTATGAGTCATAAGGATCCCATGAAGATGTTTTCTTACGAGTCAAGAGGATCTCGTAAGCTTAGTTCTCCTCATGAATCGTGAGGACACATGAGTGGGTCTTCCCAAATGGAGCATAATTCCAAGGGCGGAGACCCCCCACGGGGCTTGTGATTGCGGTGAGGCATGGGTGTGATGAGAATTATTTGAGCCCGTGGATTGTGTACAGTAGTCAATTTGGGGACTGGCCGTAGGGCTGGGATTATTTGGGTGATTTGGAATTTTTTTGGCGTCTGCATCGCTACACTGGAATATAGTACCAGGAGCGACTCATCATTTGCCGTTTAGGGATTCAGATTTTGGTTGGCGTCTGCATCGCTGCACTGGAATATGGTACCAGGAGCGACTCATCATTCGCTTTTGGAGGGGTTCGAAATATTTATTTATACACACACATTTTTTTACCGCGATTGCTCTATCATTTCAGCTTTTCTTATCGCAAAGGTCGTGATTGCCCTATCATTTCGGCTATTTATTCGCGGTTGCCCCATCATTTCGGCTTTTATTTTCATTTTTATTTTACTCGCTGATTTTTTTTGCGAGTTGCCCCATCATTTCGGCTTTTTTTTTACAATTTTTTTTTACTCTCCCAGTTTAACGACTTAGGGGTCGAATGTTCCCAGTTTAACGACGTAATGGTCAATTATTCTCAGTTTAATGACGTAGTGGTCATCTTTATTGCCTTAGCTCGATTCTGCAGGAACCACAGACTCTTTTGGCTTAATGGCCTGAGCGGGCTCTTTATCATCTGGACCGAGCCAGTGTTGAATGGTAACAACCACATCATTGTCATGGCTATAAGGCATAGGAGTATTTGTTCCTCTGGGCTCCATCATGTAGACCGTATGGGTTATGTATCCGTCTACTGCTTCTTCATTAGCAATATTGCTCATTTGGCTTTTGGCTTGTTACCTTGGTCCGCTCTTTTTAAAGAAGGGTAAACGACTGAGGACAGAAGGTTCCCAAAGGGCTTCGGTCTCTGTTTGTATGAAATTGGCGGTCGTAGTTTGATTGTTTGCTAACACGCCTTTAGACAGTTCTATCTCTCCTGCCTTGTATTGTTTTTCGACTCAATCTTTAAAGACAAAGCAGTCTTCAATAGCATGACCTATCACTCTGTGATAGGGGCAATATTTGAGGTCGCCGGTCATATTCGCTTCTTGCGGTCTCTTTGATTCTGTCAATTGTAGATCGTTTCTTAGGGCGACTTTGAATATTTTATGGACTTTGTCCCTTCTGAAGGAATAGACCTTATCCAGCTTCTCTTTCAGTGGAGATTCTCCTCCCTCTCCCAACACTGGCTTCCGAGGCTGGTTGGCATTAGGCCCGCTCATCCTTCGCTTATTTCAGTGAGCTGAAGTGTTAAAAGATTCAACATCGTCGAAATTTCCGCTTTTGTGATTATCGTCCTTTCGGTTTCTCCAGGATTTATTGTTATTTTAGGAATCCGAGAAAGATTCCTGCTTTGAGCGCTCCAACATTTGAACATTCTTGGTCAGTTCTTGGAACATATTGAGACCCGCAGTGCATAGAAAATGATTCATCCAAGTGCCGAGATTTCCAATGAGGAGATTGATGGATTGGTCTTGTTCCAACGGTGGCTCACATTTGACGGAGGGATTGCACCATCGGGTTATAAAATCCGTGCTGCTTTCGTTGTTCTTTGGCTTGGTCCTTACGAGGTCGGCAATGGTGATTTTATCGCTGACACTCATGAACCTTTGCCGAAACAGAGATTCTATTTGGACGAAAGTAGTAACGGAGCCATCCGGTATGCTCGTGTACCAGTCGAAAGCGACATCGGTTAAGCTATTAACGAACTGGAGGAGGAGAAGCGCATCAATTCCCCCAGTATTCCCCCATGAGGCTTTAAAGTGGGCGATGTGTTGATTCGCATTTCCCGTCCCATCGAATCTTCCGAATTTAGGGATGACATAAGAAACTCTACCAGATCATACTGACAGGATATGGTCTCCTACCACTGCTGACATCTTTTTGCGCTTCAGCTTCGGTTACTAATGTTTTGACTTTTTTGGCGACCAAATCCATGATTTGATCTTGAGTTAGCGGATTGCTGTCATCGGTAGTCAAGACATTTCCCGAGATAGGATATGACTTACCTTCATGCGGTTTGCCTACCTTTGGATTTGAGGGAATAGGCGTCGGCTGTCTCGGGACACCGTTTCCCGGTTCATGAACAGAGCCCTGCTCTTAATTGGGCGGCTGAGAGGCAACTTGGGCTGTGAGCTATAAGATGATGTTTGTCAAGTCGTCAATCTTCGACTAGAGTTAGGCCATCTCCTTATCTTTGTTTCTGAGCTGCTTCTGGAGCTCTTGGAGAAGTTGCTGCTCTGCGGTCTTGGGACGGAAGATCGGCTTCTCTTCTCTTTTCTAGCTCGACTCCTCATGAATCGAAGGATCTTTTTGCTTATCAACCTCACTGGAAGGGTCTTCATTACCATGCAGAGGAGGCTGGTGTTGGAAAGTGGCAGCCATATTCACACCATATTGGATTTGAGATGTAGTGGCGCCATCCTTGCTCTTGCTGCGTGTGCCCACCATATAGACAATATGGATCACATATCCAACCATCTCTTTATCTTTGGTGGCAGATTTCTCAGACCGTTGGCGTGGCCCTTCCTCTTCAGGAAAGGACAAGCGACCGAAGACGGTTGGCCTAGATGGGTCTTTGGGTGGCACTGGTGCCTCTTTTGTGGTTTTACCCCGCTGCTTTTGCGCTACACGAAGTTCTTGGTAAACTTCTGAAGAGAGGGTGTCACACCTTTTGTGCTGGAGAAAGGACACATCTTTTCATAGCACATTTTGAATTGCGGCCTACTTAATCTTGGCAGACATCATATTCTTCTGGACCCACTTTAAAGGTTCGAAAGAATTGTGGGTTTTCATGGCTGACAAGGCTGTAGTCGCAGAGCAGTCCGGTCTTTGGAACTTCATAAAATTTAACTTGGCCGGAGCTCTGGCCCTTTTGTTGGCCCTATATCTAAGCCGCTTCTGCCTCAGCATTTCCGAATTGAGCACCAGGCGGGCTTCTGCTCTTCAGGAAGCCACCGTAGGCCGAGTGATGGGGAGCCTTGAGAAGACATCCGTTCGCACGTCCGTCGAAGGCATTGCCTAAGCTTTCCCGCGACGTTGGTTCCGACGGTTTTTCTCCCAGCTGTAGCCACAGAAAGCCATTCAAACACCGACTTATGCTTGAGTTATGGTGCCCTTGCAATCACCACATTTGGACTCTTGCCCCTTGAGGTCGGTTTGGCTACTTGGTTTGACGGGGTCTCCGCAAGATGAGCACTTCCGGCAGGGTAGATGATGACGGAACCAAATTGGCGTGGATGCTCCTCCCACTGCCTCATAATACTCACCGGGAGGATCACGTGCGCATTTTTCTTGACCATATAGGTCACCGGAGTTGCGTCAGAAACGAAGCTCGTCTTGGGAAACATGATTGCTGAGTTTGAGATTGTGACTGAAAGCTGTTAACCTGTAAACAAAAATATGACTTTAGTACAGGCAATCGATATATATGCTGATTGAGTTCGTATGAACGTTTAACCCGAGAGGAGAGAAAAGGTCCCACCGGACGTGCCAGAATCTGTAGAGTGTTTTTTATCACCCCATTGAGATGGGAATGCGCGCGCTTGTCAGGCGTATACAGATTCCCTCTACCTAGGGTAGGTCGGGGTTTATTGATTGTGGGGATCCGAATCTCCGGCAGCCGCGGACTAAACTGCCGTTAATTACCCCTTACCTTTGGAGCGAGAGAACCTCTAATTGACGGGTCAAACTAGTCATGCGAACTCAATGTGCAGTGTGCGTGTTGTGTTTTGAAGGGGACTTGGACATATCGAGGGATTTGCAGAGTTTATGGGGGTCCCTCTACCCGGATAGCAGGCTGGGAGTCAAGGAGGCTAGTAGCCCCTTTGCAGGGTGCGGGGAAATGCCCCGTTAGAAATTTTTTCTAACGGGGGAGGTATTTTTAGTGGGGAACGTTTGGGAAAAAGAGGGGTGAGGAACGTCCTAAAGATAAGTGTGACAACACGTGACCACTGGGCACCAGCGGGTTACGGAGGTGGCGCGTGGGCGGTGGACGCCAGCGGGTCATGTGCCGGGCGCTTGGGCGCCGAGCGCCAGAAAGGTCACACGCGCGGCACGCGACCGTTGGGCGCCAGCTGGTCATGTGTGTGGCACGCGACCGCTGGAAACACCAGTGAAAAAAGGGGCTTAGCCTATGGGCTGGGAGTTGAACTCCCGAGGGATTTTGGAGTTAAACTCCTAGGAAAGAAATTAGATGCGGATTTGGAGTTAAAATCCCAAAAGGCTTGGATTTGGAGTTAAACTCCTAAAATATTTGGATTTGGAGTTAAGCTCCTAAAAGGTCTGGATTTGGAGTTAAACTCCTTTGAGAATTTGGAACTTGGAGTTGAACTCCTTAAAGATCTTCGGAGATGATCAAAGGGGACCCTCTTCTTCTCCCTTGAGCCTTGGATCTTCCCAAAATGGGATTTTTGGATGTGGACCTTCTTCCTCCTCCTCTCTTTTTGCTGGATTTTGGAGAAAAAGGGAGGTGAGATTAAAAATCTCCTTTTTAGGGATTTGATGAGAGATCTGAACTCCCCTTCGAGGGTTTTATAGTGAAACTTTATTTAGTTTTGAGAAAAAGAGAGTTAAGCTCTTGATTTAATTGGAAATGAAAAGAAAAAGAGAGAACTTGAGAGAGGGGAGATGGAGGCACAAACCCTAGATATTTTGCGGGGAATGAATTATTATTATTCTCATTTCATCATGATGTTTGACTTTTATAGGCTACACAGTTTTACATATAGCCCCTTGGACTTTACAAAATGGCATTTTGTCCATCCCATGCCCATGTACTTATTTCTTTTTGCACATGAGCCATGGGCTTTACAAAAATTTGGTTTTTTGCCCATTTATTTTACATTCATGCATGCAAATTACATCAAACTTATTTATTACGTAATTTTCTTCTTGGCATGGGGGAGGCCGGCCGCTTCATATTCGGGCTCGACTTGGACATAGGCCCACTTGATCTAGGCTTAGGCCCACTTGATTTTGGGTTGACTTTGATTTTGACTTGGTCAACCGGGGTGTAAATTTTGACCCCAACAATATAGAGCTCTTGAACCTGCACACACTCACGCACAAAACAAGTTCTACATTATTTGAAAATTGGGCAAAAAGATTTAAAAGTGTTCATGTTTTAAATGCCCAAAATATTCTGTTTTGTGTCAGGTCAGACGTCTGCACATTTATTCCTCAGACATCTGGTTCCTGTAGTATATCTGATATTTGATCAGGTATATGTTTTTGAAGCAGGTCAGACGTCTGAAGTCATTTATGGTCAGACGTCTGAAGTCATTTATGGTCAGACGTCTGAAGTCATTTATGGTTAGACGTCTGAACAAGGTATTTTTAAAGCTCGAGACATTTGCTTTTTTGAACTTCAGACGTGTGGTTTTCGCTCTATTTTTTTCAGTAAGGAACACAGACGTCTGCAGCTCATCGTGGAAGACGTCTGATATTATTTTTGAGCCAAAACTTTTCTTATTAAGACATCTACCTATTTAAATTTCAGAAGTCTGCAGTTAAGATTTTTTGAAAAATATAGCCATTTATAGCTGTTAGGGATTTATTTTGTTTGAGGCCAGATGTCTGACCATCTTACCTTCAGACGTCTGCCGTGTGTCAAAACCGCTTGTCCCTACTTTTTTTTGAGTTGTTTTTTCTTGGGTAAATAGGTTTTGGTCGGAGAGCTAACATTTTGCAATCACTTGAGCTTTTCAATTGTCAATATCTAAGTGATCTTGAGCCAAAAATCTCATATCTTGTGGGAGTTTAAAAGAGTTTTCATTTGCTTATCAATTCGCTCTCACACACAAAAACTTCAAGAGCTTAACTTAATCATCCATACTTTGTATGAGTATTAGAGAGAGAGCTTTGAGGGAAACTCCTTTGTGAGTAATTGTGCTTAGTTGTAACCCTCTTCTTTTCTTTGTGTGAGAATATCTTGAGTGCAAGAGAGTCCTTTGTAAGAGAGAATGGTGAGAGAAGTTTTTCTTTTCTTTGTGTGAGGATCCTTGAGTATAAGGGTGCCTTTGTAAGAGAGAAGAGATTATAAAGTGAAGAGTTGCTCGTGTGTCGAGTAACGTGTTTGTCTCGGTGGAGACGTGTTGGGTTGCGGGTGCGCAACGTGTTGTCTCGGTGGAGACGTGTTGGGTTGCAGGTGCGCAACGTGTTGTCTCGGTGGAGACGTGTTTAGTAGAACGGGCTCGTGCACCTAAAGAAAGTGGACTAGGGGATCTCCTGAATCACTATAAAAAGTGCTTTGTGTTTGCGTTTGCTATTTCTAACTCTCTCATTTTTTATTAGTTTAAAAATTGTATGCTAGACTATCTTCCGCTTTATATGCTCATTGCTTCTGCTTGATATTGGTCTTGCTTGCTATATGTTGAGTTTGTCACAATTGTAGCTTGCTTAGCCACTTATTATATTGGTATATGTTTTGCTAAGTTATTCAATTGTGTTATCTTTACAAGTTGTGTAGATTTTTTTAATTTGGGCATATCGGTAGGTTATTCCTATTCACCCCTAGTCTAGGAATTATTTCAATTAGTATTAAAACTTGGTACTCAATTTTTCGTCGGCATAACATTCTTGAGTGATCCATGGCTTCATCTTGCTCTTATTCTATTCTTGATCCACCTCTTTTTTATGGAAATAAATTTAAGATGTGGAAAATAAAGATGGAGTGTTTTCTTGAATGTCAGGATAGGGATTTTCAGAAAATTGTTATAAACGATTATTCTATTCCTACTATTGCTAAATCTAAATGGAGTAGTCGTGATAAAGATTTGTTTTCTTTAAACATCAAAGCTATTAAATTTTTCATTTTGCTTTAGATGTTGATATTTTTAATAATTTTTCATTTTGCTTTAGATGTTGATATTTTTAATAATTGGTGCTCACGGTATTTGGTGCTCATTGGAGCAAACTTATGGAGAGCACGTAGCTTGCAAGAAAGTAAA
The DNA here is from genome assembly GCA_030015575.1 of Agapanthus africanus. NCBI lineage: Eukaryota > Viridiplantae > Streptophyta > Magnoliopsida > Asparagales > Amaryllidaceae > Agapanthus > Agapanthus africanus. The sequence continues at coordinate 190,214,529 of CM057341.1, forward strand.
AAAAGAGACTTGCTTAGTGACTTTAGATGATTCTCAATAAATGAAAAATGAAAGAGAACATCCAACTCTAAGGAGTCAATCGAATCTTTTTTGGATCATAGCGTTGTGGGTATTTCTTCCCTTGATTATTATAAACTTATGTATAATCAATTACTTATCGCTTATCATGATCTCCGTGAAAAATTTAATGTAATTGCATCTAGAAATGAATTCCTCGAAAAAATTTCGTATGATTTTGATATTGAAAGAGAGGAATTGATGACTTGTTGTGATTCTTTTGAGATTTTGAATAAGGCGATGATTACCAAATTTAATGCTTTAACGTGTTCTTATGATTCTCAAATTGCTTTAATTGATAGATTAGAAGTTGAGAAGAATGAGCTTCTTTCAAAGCTTGATTAAAATGTAGTTCTTTTGATGTTTTGAAGATAGAAAATAAAAATTTAGTTTTTTCTTGCGATTCTTTGAGAAGAGAAAAAGATGATATTATTTCTAATTTGAAAAATGAGATTGATATTTTAAAATCTTCTATTTCTTCTCAAAATTCATTGATTGATGATTTTGCTTCTTTCAAAAAGGAAAATAAGTTTTTGGTATTTTCTTGCGAAGTTTTGAGAAAAGAAAAAGTTGATTTGATTTCGAGTTTTAAAAACAAAATTGATTTGTTGAAATCGTCTATTATTCTCAAGACTATTGTTTTTGGAAACTCTTTTCTCAAAGCTCAGAATGTTGATTTGGTTGCTTCACTTGCTAAACTTTCAAATGTTAACTCTTCACCTAGCAAGGAAAAGTTTTTAAATCGAAGAGGTGTTGATTTTAAAAATACTTTGAAATTTCAAAAACCCACTTTTTCTAGACGTGTCAAGCATGCTTCTCATCATACTAAATCTCATGTGCATATTCATGCATATCTTTATAGATTTAGTTCAAGGCAAATTTTCAAAATGCATGCGCATTTTAAACTTGCTTCATTTCATGCCTTAGTTGACACTTCTTGATCCATGCATGCACACACTCACACTTGTTATTCTTGTGGTGCACATGGACACTTTGCATTTGCATGTACTTTAAAAATGAATATATGTTCGCATGCCAATATTAGATGGGTTGCTAAAGCTAACTCAATTGGATCCAAGCAGACTTGGATACCGAAATCCCTCCCATGCCTTATTTTGTAGGTATGGACAATTTGAAGGAGTAAGTGATTTGGAATCATGATGAGCAAGAGCAACTCAATGGATTATTTGATTGGCTCATCAATATGCAGGGTATTGTATTCTTTGCTATAATCTTTTAGAATATCGCCTATTCATTTGTGCTTAAATGTTAATATTCTAATTGTGTATGTTATTTACATATACCCCCAGTGATGCACAAGTGTTAACTTGACTATCGTTTAGTGCTTGTTCATGTATGAGATGTTATTCATAAGATATTTCAATTAGTTTTTACAATTGGTATCATTATTGTGCTCATATGTGATTTCTTTTGTGCTCATTTGATTTTAAACTTGCGATCTTTTAAACTTGAGCATAATATGGTTTGAAAACATGATTTAGATTTACTTATCTTGTATTTTCTTACTATAAACCACTCACATTTGCTTATAACGTGATTTTAATTTTATAAGTGAGAGTTTGTATCCATACAGCTTTAATTTGTTTAAATCTTTTTTTATATGGATATAATTTGGCACTTGTTTTAACTTGAACCAATTTTCAATTGGAATCTTTGCTTTGTGTCTTATTGTTGTGTGTTTATGCTTAAACTTACTTATCTTTGTTACACACACCTTCTTGCATGAGTAAAATTATTCATTGGTATTGAATTCTTAGCTTATCTTGCCAAATGGCTTCTGCAACCCTTTTAGGGGACCCATTTGTGGATTTCATTAATTACAATGAATCTTATATGTATAGCGGAGAGAATTAGAGACCCTTCGCCGGGGAGTCGATACTTAAGATGAGACAGTTACTCATGCTTGCACTCACATACGTTTTTTTTAATCTTTTCCAATTGGTATATTGCTTTCAATTGGTATCTCTGTTATGTGAGTTGCTTGCCTTCACATACTAGTATAACGTGTTTATCTTTTCTTGTGATTGGTTTTGATTTATTCATGAGTTGGCATCATTAAAATTCTATCACTTATGTTCCATTATATATTACTTTTGAGCTCTAATAGTTTGGTATTCAAGTGATTGTAAAATAGGACTTATAAATGAATTGTTTGGGCTCGCTTCTCGTAGTTAGGAGATTCAAGCATTTAAGGGAGGTAAATCTCACGCTTATGAGATTATTTTTCGTATTTACTTCCCAATTCTTGTATTGTGCACATTTTAAAATTCCATACTTTTAAAGAAACACGCACACACTTTGTACATGCGTAGTACGATTATGTTTTTCGTTGATTTCCTATGATTCATATTACAACATGTATTCTAACTCATAAGTTTCAAAACTTGTCTTACTTTTTATGAGTTAGTGCATGTTTTTAAGCTTTTCATTGTATATCATTTTCAAAACATGTTTTTGTTTATGAGTTGAGCCCCGCTTTCAAAACTTGTCTTACTTTCTTCCACATGCCATTAGAACTTGCGTATATTTTGCTCATGTGGATATTTGTTGCATGTATACTTTCTTTATATTGCATATTTCTATATACATGCATTTGGATACGAGTTGAGCTTCATTTTCAAAATTTACATTTTACTTGTGCTCGTATCCATTTCCTGGTGTTCTCCTATGCATACATTTAGGAGGAGTAATTCAAACGTTTGATTCGCTTTAGCTGTACGCATATGTTTAACGGGGGTAGTTCGAACGTTCTAAATTCCCTAAATACCCTTTTTAATTATATCAAAAAGGGAGAGAATAATAGGAGTTTTGGTATATCAATATCGAATATTTTGTTTATTTGATATAGATATACTATTTTCTATTCATATTTTGACATCATCAAAAAGGGGGAGATTGATAGCTTATGCATTTTCATTATTCATTCACGTCTTGTTTTGATGATAGCTTAAACATGAATAGTTATTTAGTGTCACTCGCTTATCTTGCTTTACATTATCGACCCTAAACTCTTATATCCTTGATATTTAGCTTGCATATCCTATATCTTGTGTGTATTGAGTAATATATCAATATCGTCATGTTTTACTTGTGTTATATTCTTTGATATCGATATATTACTCGCATTCGTTGTTTTGATATTCACAATATGAATATGTATAAACATGTGTCTTATATATTGGTTTTTCATATATTATGTATTTACTATTCATAGCTTATGATATCAAAACAATGAATATTTCATATACTTGTGTTTATTCATAACCTGTTTATTTCATAATACTGTATATGATGAGCTTGGTCTATAAGATTGCTTTTTAGGATATCAAATATCTCGAGACAAAACTCTATGATGGAGGATGGAGGAAAATGAGCTTAAACGGATTTATCTAATGGAGATTGGAGGATATGGACAAGAGCTTCCTAAATTGCATATCAAGTTTCGTGAGTTCAAGCTACGTAGCTGAGAAACAAAAGTTCAAGAATTTAAGCTACGAATAGCTTCGAGAAGCTAGAAGCTGAAGTCCAAGTTGAAGCGTCGAAGTCAAGACCGAGATTTGAAGTTTAAGGGATCGACTTCGAGACGCTAGTGAGTGGTTTGGCGAGTTCCGAAGTTCAAGTGAAGCAAATCGCCAAATTTCAAGAGTTAGAGACGTCAAGGATTCAAGAATTTGAAGATTTGCAGAACCGACATAGAAATCCTCATAAGTACTCTATAAATTATGGTTATATCATTTAGAGCTCTTGAACCTGCACACACTCACGCACAAGACAAGTTCTACATTATTTGAAAATTGGGCAAAAAGATTTTAAAATGTTCATGTTTTAAATGCCCAAAATATTCTGTTTTGTGCCAGGTCAGACGTCTGCACATTTATGCCTTAGACATCTGGTTCCTGTAGCATATCTGATATTTGATCAGATATATGTTTTTGAATCAGGTCAGACGTCTGAAGTCATTTATGGCCAGACGTCTGAACAAGGTATTTTTAAAAGATTTTTAAAGCTTCAGACGTCTGTTTTTTGAACTTCAGACGCCTGGTTTTCGCTCCGTGCTTTTCAATAAGGAATACAGACTTCTGCAGCTCATCGTGGAAGACGTCTGATGTTATTTTTGAGCCAAAACTTTTCTTATTCAGACGTCTGCCTATTTGAACTTCAGACGTCTGTAGTTAAGATTTTTTTTTAAATATAGCCATTGGGGATTTATTTTGTTTGAGGCCAGACGTCTGACCATCTTACCTTCAAATGTTTGTTGTGTGTCAAAGCTGCTTGTCTCCACTTATTTTTGAGTTGTTTTTTTCTTGGGGCTATAAATAGGTTTTGGTTGGGATTTTTAGGAGCTAACATTTTGCAATCACTTGAGCTTTTCAATTTGCCAATATATAAGTGATCTTGAGCAAAAAATCTCATCTCTTATGAGAGTTTAAAAGAGTTTTCATTTGCTTATCAATTCACTCTCACACACAAAAGATTCAAGAGCCAAACTTAATCATCTATACTTTATAAGAGTATTAAAGAAAGAGTTTTGAGAGAAACTCCTTGCTTATCAATTCACTCACACACAAAAAAAAATTCAAGAGCCTAACTTGATCATCCATACTTTGTAAGAGAATTAGAGAGAGCCTGGAGAGAAACTCATTTGTGAGTAATTATGCTTAATTGTAACCCTCTTCTTTTCTTTGCGTGAGGATATCTTGAGTGCAAGAGAGTCCTTTATAAGAGAGAAGAGTGAGAGAAGTTTTCTTTTTTGTGTGTGAGGATCCTTGAGTGCAATGGTGCCTTTGTAAGAGAGGAGAGCTTGCAAAGTGAAGAGTTGCTCGTGTGTCGAGCAACATGTTTGTCTCGGTGGAGACGTGTTAGGTTGCGGATGCACAACGTGTTGTCTCGGTGAAGACGTGTTTAGTGGAACGGACTCGTGCGCCTTAAGAAAGTGGACCAGGGGATCACCCAAACCACTATAACAAGAGCTTTGTGTTTGCGTTTTCTATTTCTAACTCTCTCATTGTTTATTAGTTTAGAAATTGCATACTAGATTATCTTCCGCTCTATATGATCATTGATTATACTTGATATTGCTCTTGCTTGTTATATGTTTAGTTTGTCACAATTGTAGCTTATTTAGCCACTTATCATATTGGTATATCTTTTGCCAAGCTATTCAATTGTGTTATCTTTACAAGTGTAGTGTAGAATTTTTTAATTTGGGTATATCTGTAACTTATTCCTATTCCCCTCCCTCAAGAAATTATTCCAAATCCAAATTTAATAATCTTGGATTCACGACTCGATGAAGAATAACTTTACAGTTCAAATCGAAGGCCGAATCGTGATAGAAAAGTCCAAATATAATGGATTACTCTCGGATTGCTGCAGACTGCACACTTATGCATAACTGTTTTGTGAGGTTTGATGCTATAGCAAATAAACCCCGATATGGGTAATCTTATATTCATTGAATTCATAATTTGATGAAGAATATATTTGCAGTTTTGTGAGGGTTTGATGCTATAGCAAATAAACCCCGATATGGGTAATATTATATTCATTGAATTCATAATTTGATGAAGAATATATTTGCAGTGAAACTCACGAACCAAATATGAGTCAAAAACATGCCAAATTAGTCGAAACTATAAGCTATTTTAGCATAATTTATATTTTACTAATTTTGTGCAATATTTCCATATGTACATGCATCATACGTGCTATATATATATATATATATATATATATATATATATATATATATATATATATTCTTGATATACGTGCACCACACATACACCCACATTATATGTACATCACATGTGCATAAAATAACTAGTCATATTATATGTGTATGACACGTGTATAAAATTAAGACTATCATATCAATATAATATTGAGATAATTTTAACCTTCTATATTGTCCTTCGATACTCAACATTATCTGGACATATCTAATATATAAATCCTTTAATATATATGATTATGACAAATATTTTGATTATCCATGTCATCACTCATCTATCATGACATATCAGTTTGTTCATGCCATAGTTGATATACCATAACTAATATTTTGGTTGTTCATGTCATGGTTGATCTATCATGACATATCAACTTGTACATGCCATGGTTTATATGCCATGACTAATATATTTTGGTTGTTTATGTCATGGCTCATATATCATGATATATCGACTTATATGTATAATGATCAGATGGATAATATGTACGTTTGATACGTACGATGATAAGTGAGTATATAAGAATGAGATTATGATAAACAGACTCGATAACTCACCATGATAACTCTCTTCCTAATCACTACATGCATGGCATCTGTCCACGACCACCGCACATGTCCTCTTATTAAAAAAAGTCTTCGCTCTCACCTCAGGAGATCCATCACACAATTTTCAACAAAAAAAACAACATAAATCTCTCTGTAAGGAAGAATTTTTTTTAAGACTACAAGGTGAGGGTCTTGGCATCAGGCCTAGAAACCCATGACTCTCAAGTCTCACCCCATGATTCTACTTTGTCATTCTAAATTCAAGCTAAATGTGTACAATCTTGTATAAACCCTTTTTTAATTAAGAAAAATGTTGTGTATAGTTTATTTTATAAAGCCTTTTTTAAAAAGGGGTGTGTTGGGAGAAAATCGATTCACGGAACAATACTCGCGACAAATCAAATCACGCAATAACAACAATCACGCAATTAATCAACGAAAGATAAATAAATAAGTGCGAGAATAAAATAGAAAACACAAACCAGAGAGGCACAAGGATTTGTTGATGGGGTTCACCTACTGCATGGTTGGTCCCTGGCAGAGTGGAATCTGCAAACGCCTACTAAATCCTTGAATCAAGTTTACAAACAACGTTAGGAGATTTTTTTCAAATCTCTCTATTAGCAATCACCCTCTCAATACAATGATCTCTTAAATTAATTCAGCTTGGCCTTGTGAAATTAATTTAACATAGCAATCGCCGCCATTTAAGAAGCCTCTGTTAAATTAACGTGGCTTCTCCTTTTCAATTTTTTTAGTGGATGCATACATAATTGATTTACTGATCAATTATATATATAGGTGAATGGCTTCCTTATAGATAATGTGAAATTTAAACTTAGATTAATTTAAATCTTCACAAAATCCAATTAATCTATGATATATATATCCATATATATCCATAGGCTTTTAGAAATAACTTGGAATTTAGGTAAAGATTAACATAAATCCATACATCCAATTCCAACTAACTTGATTCAAATTCATCATAATCTTTAGGAAGATTCTCCACAACATAATATTCTCCCACTTGGAGATTTCTTCCGCCTTGATTCCCAACACTAGTAGATTTCACACGATTTCGCTGCTGCTCTCTCCTCATCAAATTTTCATGGAGAGGTTCACCAACCGCAACAGAGATTCAACTTCTCTCTGTCTACGTCCTTTGTGAACATATCCGCTGGATTCTTTTCTCCAGCGATCTTATGCAATGTCAACTCCCCATCTTCAATCGATATACGAATGAAATGGTACTGCACTTTGATGTGCTTCGTTCGAGAGTGATATGCCGCGTTCTTCGCCAAATGTATCACATTTTGGTTGTCGCTCCATAAGGTGTAATCTTATTTCTTCCCCAATTCTTCAATTAACCCTTGCAGCCATATCATCTCCTTGCTGGTTTCCGTGATCGACACGTACTCAGCCTCCGTAGTTGACAATACCACCATCTTTTGTAATTGAGAGACCCAACTCACCGTTGTTCTCTCAACCATGAATACGTACCCCGTTGTGCTCTTCCCGCTATCTCGATCTCCCAAATAGTCTGCATCAACGCAGCCTTGCACCTTTAGAGAGTCACCTACGAAGTATAAACAATGACTAGATGTACCCCTAAAATATCATAGAATCCACTTCATCACATTCCAATGCTCCTTTCCCAGATTTTTCATATACTGGCTAACAACTCCCACTGCATGTGCAATATCAGGTCTAGTACTCACCATCGCATGCATCAAACACCCCACTGCAGAAGCATATGGTACTCTCACCATCTCGTCTTTCTGCTCTTGAGTTGTCGGGCACAACTCCTTTATGAGTTTGAAATGCCTCGCTAAGAGCGTACTCACCGGTTTTGACTTGTCCATGTTGAACCGCTTCAAAACCTTCTCAATATAGTCCCTTTGCGATAACCACAGTTTTCGTTGCTTCCTATCTCGAACGATCATCATGCCTAAGATTTGCTTTGCCGCTCCCAAATCCTTTATAGAGAATTTCTCGGCCATCATCTTCTTTAAACTTTGAATTTTCTCGAAATTCGGACCCGCTACCAACATGTCATCCACATACAATGACAAAATGATGTAGTCTCCGTCCTTGAAAATTTGAACGTAGATGCAGTGATTTGATTCACTCCGCACAAATCCCGTCTCTTGCATAAACCAATCGAACTTGAGATACCACTGCTTAAGAGCTTTCTTGATGCCGTACAAGCTCTTTCATTGCTTACACACCATATCTTCTTTCCCCTTCTCCTCGTATCCCAGTGGCTGCATCATATAGATCTCCTCCTCCAAATCTCCATAAAAGAACGCAGTTTTAACATCTAGCTGCTCTAAGTGCAAATCCTCCACCGCCATAATAATAAGGATTACCCGAATGGATGCCATCTTTACCACAAGGGAAAAATCTCTTGATAGTCAATTCCTTGCTTTTGCGTGTAACCTGTGACTACCAAGCGAGCCTTGTACCGCGTCACACCATCGGCCTCATCTTTAATCCTGTACACTCACCTATTAAGCAATGCTTTCCAATCCTTGGGTAGCTTCACTAGATCCCATGTATGGTTCTTCTTCAAAGAATCCATCTCCTCGTCCATAGCTCGCTCCCACTGCTTGCTAGCACCATCGCTTGTTGCTTCTTCAAAGGATTCGGGCTCTTCCGTATCTGTGTACAAAACGAAATCAACCACAAGTCTTTCAGGTATCCTTCTTTCTCTTGTAGATCTCCTCAGAACTGGCACATCTAGTTGCTGAACATGATCACCATCTTGTTCTTTAACCCGATCCTGCGCTACGGCTTCCTCCAAGTTCTGATCACCACCTGTGGGTACCTAAATGCTCTCTTGAGTTATGTCTAGCTCGACGAACTCACGTACTGCACCTTCCTTTGCTTGATTTTCTTCTTTTTATAAATGTTGCTCATCAAAGATGATGTTCCGGCTTCGTATTATCTTCTTACTTGTGTAATCCCACAGTCGATATCCGAACCCATCTCCACCATATCCGATGAAAGCGCACTTCCTAGACATGGAATCAAGCTTTTACTCATTTCCGCCTTATCAACTAAAGAATACGCAATACATCCAAACACTTTTAGGTGCGAATAATCAACCGGTTTACCTGACCAATTTTCTTCCGGAATGCCTCCATCAAGTGCACTTGCCGGGCTTCTGTTGATCAAGTACTCAGCAGCATCGACCGTCGCTGCCCATAGGAACTTAGGTACATCCGTATCCAAGGCCATGCTCCGCACTCACTCCAGGATCGTTCTGTTCATCATTTATGCGATGTCATTCTGCTGTGGCGTCCCCGGTACCATTTTCAACCAACGATACCCTTCTGCGAGAAAAATACCTCGAACTCCTGTGTGCAATATTCCTCTCCATTATCAGACTTAAGGCATTTAACCTTCAGCCCCGTTTGGTTCTCCACCTGCGCAATCCAGTGTATGAAGATACCAAACACATCGAACTTCTTTTTCATCGCATACACCCATGTCTTCCGGCTTGAATCGTTGATGAATATCACGAAGTACCGACTCCCACCATAAGACTCCACCGAGGCCGGACCCTATATGTCCGTATGTACCATCTCCAGCTTCTTGGTCTTCTTTGTTACGCCTCCAATCTGAAATTTGATCGCGTTTTGCTTCCCGCAAATGCAACTCTCACACAGCCCCAACTCTACCTTTTTCAGCCCCGAAAAAAGCCCTCTTCCTTGAAGAATTTTCATGTTCTTCTCACTAAGGTGCCCCAATCGTCTATGCCACAACGAAATCTCTGATTTTAATTCCGAACCTGTTACCAATGCAACTGAACATCCGCTACTCCCACTGAAGGAATGCAACGAACCACTCAACTTGCCCCTAGCAACCACCAATGACCCTTTGGTAATCAATCTTTCAATACGAATTCCCAAATGTCATAATAAAACCTTCATCGTCAAGCTGACTAGTAGAAATCGGGCTCTTCTTCAAATCTGAAATATGACGAGCATTCTTCAATTTTAATTGACCACCTCCTGACGGTTGCAAGATGATCGTCCCCTTTCCAACGATCTTACACGGCTGACTGTTCTCCACCGTCACATGTCCAAGGTCCCTCTGAATATACTCGCTGAAGTGATGTAGTCCCGAAATGCAATGGAAGGATGCCCCCGAATCAAGGAACCAAGTATCCGCCTTTGTGTTCTCGCTTGCCGATAAACAAAGACTTTGTTCCCCATGTTCTTATGTAGACACCACATTAGCTTCCTTTGCATTTGCCTTCTCGTTTGAGTCTTTCTTTGGAGCTTTACAGTCACTTTTTCTATGGCCTTTCTTTCCACAGTTCCAACAGTCGTCTTGAATCTTCGCCTTCGATTTTTCTCGGCTCTTAGACTTGCACTTTTTGCCATTTCCTCTTTCCATCGTTCTACAACGATTCTCCACCGAAAGTACAGAAGTTCTGAACTCCCACTCACGACCTTTCTCTGCATCTCATCGTTTAATATGCAACTCACTGCATCATTAAACGTGAGAATCCCCGAGATCGAGTTGCTAACCACCATCACTAGGTTCTCCCAACTCTCCGGTAACGAACAAAGGAATAGAAGTGCTCGAATCTCATCTTCAAAGACGATTTCAACCGATTCGAGTTGGCTCATCACGCTGTTGAACTCATTTAGATGCTCCGTTACCGAACCGTTTTTAGCCATCTTCATATTAAAAAGTTTCTTCATCAGGAAGATTTTGTTTGATGTAGAAGGTTTCTCATACAACTTCGCTAACGTCGTCATTAGCGTCTTGGTTGTTTTCTCCTTCGAGATATTAAAGGCCGCCTGTGGAGTCAACGACAACCGGATTGTCGCCACGGCTTTCCTATTCAAAAGGTTCCACGTCTCATCGGTCTTCTTCTCGGGGTTCTCTCCAAGCAACGGAAGATACAAGTCCTTTTGGTATAGATAGTCCTCAATCTGCATGCGCCACCAACCAAAATTGTGACCATTGAACTTTTCGATCCTTATTTTATCCTCCGCCATCTTTCGCCTAACATCGCAGCATACTTGACTTCTCCCTTAATCTGAACCAGCGCTTTTAAAAACGACGATCTAAGAAAATGGGGAAGAGGATGTAGTTGTCGTTACCCACCGTTGACCTAGATCGTAGGTTTGAAGAACTCTAGCTTCCTTAACGAAGCTCTGATACCGGTTGTTGGAAGAAAATCGATTCACGGAACAATACTCGCGATAAACCAAATCACGCAATAACAATAATCACGCAATTAATCAACGAAAGATAAATAAATAACTGTGAGAATAAAATAGAAAATGCAAACCAGAGAGGCACAAAGATTTGTTGATGGGGTTCACCTATCGTATGGCTAGTCTCCGGCAGAGCGGAATCTGCAAACGACTACTAAATCCTTGAATCAAGTTTACAAATAACGTTAGAAGATTTCTTTCAAATCTCTCTATTAGCTGTCACCCTCTCAATACAATGATCTCTCAAATTAATTCACCTTGGCCTTATGAAATTAATTTAACATAGCAGCCGCCGCCCTTTAACAAGTCTCTGTTAAATTAACGTGGCTTCTCCTTTTCTTTTTTCTGGTGGATGCATACATAATTGATTTACTAATCAATTATATATATAAGTGAATGGCTTTCTTGTAGATAATGTGAAATATAAACTTAGATTAATTTAAATATTCACAAAATCCAATTATTCTATTATATATATATATATATATATAGGCTTTTAGAGATAACTTAGAATTTAGGCAGTGATTAACATAAATCTCTACATCCAATTCCAACTAATTTGATTCAAATTCATTGTAATGTTTAGGAAGATTCTCCACAACATAACAGGGTGTTCTTCACGTATGTGATTAACAAAGGAGATAGATAGTTCTACTTTTTAATATAAAAAAAGGTTTATATAAGATTGTACACATTTAACATGAATTTCGAATAGTAAAGTAAAATCATGGGGTGAGGGTCATGAGTTTCCAGGCCCTGAGGCCAAGGCCCTTACTTTGCAGTCAAAATCTTCTGCCTTCGAGAGAGTTCCTAGGTTGCTGTTTTTTTTTCCTCTTTTTGACAGTTGTGTGATGGATCTCCTGAAGTGCGATGGCTTTTGACAAGGGCGGTTGTCATGGACGGATGTTATGCATATGGTGATTGGAAAGGAAGTTATCATCATAAGTTATCGAGTCCACTTATCATAACATCTTTTTCATATACTCAATTATCATCGTAGGTATCAAACGTATATATTATCCATCTGGTCATTATGCATATAAATTGATATATCATGATATATTAGACATGATATAAACAACCAAAATAATAGTTATGGCATATAAACCATTGCATGAACAAGTTGATATGTTATGAAAAATCAACTATGACATGAAAAACCAAAATATTAGTCACAGCATAAAAGGCATGCCATTAACAAGTTGACATGTCATGATATATGAGTGATGACACGAACAACCAAAATATTAGTCATAATCATATATATAAAGGGATTTTTATGTTAGATATGTGCAGATAATGTTGAGTATTGAAGGGCAATATAGAAGGTCGAAAGTATCTTAATATTATATTGGTATGATGATTTTCTTGATTTTATGCATGTGTTTGTAATATGACTAGTTATTTTATACACATGTGATATACATATGATGTGGGTATAGTGGTGCAGGTATATCAAGAAAGAATATATATATCTTCAATTTACTATATTAAGCCTATGAAGCACATACATATGGAAATATTGCACAAAATTAGTAGAATATAAACCATGCTAAAATAGCTTATAGTTTCAACTAATTTGGCATGTTTTTGACTCGCATTCGGTTCCCGAGTTTAACTACAAATATATTTTTCATCAGATTCTGAATTCTGCGAATATAATGTTACCCATATCAAGATTTATTTGCTATAGCGTCAAACCTTCACAAAACAGTTGCGCAGAAGTGTGCAGTCTACAGCAATCCGAGAGTAATCCATTAGTTTTGGACTTTTCAATCATGATTCGGCCTTCGATTTGAATTATAAAGTTATTCCTTATCGAGTCACGAATCCACGATTATTAAATTTGGATTTCGGTTTGCTATTATTTCTGTCTAAATCAAGTTTATTGGGCATAAAAAATTTTCCTAGTCCGAATTTATATGAATAGACAATTTTGTCGAGGACTTTCATAACTTTCATAATGAAGTTTTAACTTGATATTTCCATTCTGAAGAAGACTCACAAAGAGGTAATCGTTATGAATAGAACTTTCATAATGAAATTTGAACGTGATATTTTCTGAAAAGCACTTTCACAAATGAAAACTCTCACAAAGAGGTTATTGTTATGAGGAAGGCTTTCATAAGAAAGTTTGTCTTGATATTTTCCATTTCCTAAATGGATGAGAAAGAAATTTTTTATTATTATGAGAATTCTCACAAAGATGTTACCGTTATGAAAAAGGCATTCATAACGATATTTGAACTTGATATTTTCCATTGTAAAGAAAACTACGATATTTGAACTTGATATTTTCCATTCTAAAGAAAACTTCCACTGTAAAAAATACTATCGCAAATGAATTATCGTTGTGAAGAGGACTTTCATAATGATGTTTGAACTTGATATTTTCCATTATGAAAAATGCTTTCATAAATGGATTATCGTTATGAAGAAGACTTTTATACCGAAATGCTGGGATTCCCTCCCTCCCAACCCCCACCCCACCCCCAATATTGTTGCTTTCCTAACGGGACCCCCGAAGACTTTGGAAGGCCCTACAAAATCCGAAGCGGGTTATTTTTTTTTACATGAACAAGATGCATAACGAGATATGTGGTTACTTTTTTGACGTCAACAAGATGCATAACCAGATATGTGCAACCAGAATGTCTCTGAAACTATCGATCGCAGTCTTAACTTTAGACAACAAGAAACCTGATAGATATTGCTAATTGAGTCTAATTCAGAGATAAACTTTTCCCAAGATGTCGATCACTAATTTGTACCCACATAAATGCAGCAGGGAGACCAAATTTTCAGGATACTAAATGTCTAAAACTATAAACTTTTCTTTTGTCGAATTCAAATGGCGAGCAACGGTTCTTTTTTGTTTTCATGCAACAAAATGCAAAGAATAAATTATATCAAACACAAGCATGGAGCTAGTCCCAAATTAATTTAATGAAACCCAAACCCATAAACAAGCGTAGAACATAATTTATATGTGTGCACTGACCACGTTTTAAATAATTTGGCTAATATAACAAGCAATATTATGTACAGCGAGATCATAATCTTAACATCATAAGGCATAGATTGTTACCCAAGTAAATCAAATTCATGCATCAAGCAAAAGCGGCTCCGCTGTGATTGTGGACCCATTGTCCTCTTTGGTAGCTTTACATGCATGGATCGAAGTGCATACATCTTGCGACTCGAGAAACTTCTCGCCATTTACCAAGATAAGTGGACCATACCGAAATACCAATCTCTTGCACTAAAATAAATAGAAAATGGTCATATAATAAATTACTCGATACCTTGACTAATTGTTATTGTAATGCCATACTCTTTCGAGGGGTTTGCAATTTGAGGTTCTGGAAAAGGTCAATCAGTGACAAGTGGAATCCTACTCTCTTATCTCAGAAAAGAAAGAACACGAAAAATTTCATTTCTGTCCAACCAATAGGCATCACTTTTGATTCAAAATTCAAACCTGCATTCCATCTTTGTCTACTTTTTAGAGAAAACCTCTTAATAATGTGCTTGCGTCGAAATGCAACTTTTAGAGAATTAAAGAATATCTTTGTCTACGGAAAATTAATTCCAAAATTTTGCTGAACAGGAGTAGAAAGTGCCAGAAATCTAGTCCAACCATTAGGTGGGCATTAAAATCAACCTCGGTTGCAAGTGTATAGGCAAGATTGTATTTGCTTAGTTTTAATTATGTTTCTTGTTACTTATCAAAGTTCTTATTTCTTTATCAGTCTTTTATAGGTATAAAGGTACTGGACATGCTCACCTCTTTTACATAATGCTCCATCTTGTTGCATTCTTTGAGAAGAATCTGGATTATCTCCAACTGAGATAAATTTAACAGAGAGAACCACCATCAGAAATCAAGCATTGTAAGCGCATATATATATTTGAGCAAATAACATAGTAAGGTGTCAACAAGGTAATTATTAGATTAGGTGTAAACAAGGATTTTCTTTTGTTTGTTGGAAAATAAAAATAATAACAAAAAGATAAAAATATATTAAAAAAATCAAACACAGCTGCATGAAGTTGAAAACAATGCATGAAGTTGAAAACAATACATGAAAGCGGCCTATATAAGCTAAATAAAAGATGGTTAGACTAAGAAGAAGAAACTGAAATCTGTAATAAGAAGATATGATCCACGACCATCACAAAAATAGCCTGCACTGCATAAGTCTGAAAACATTTGGAACCCTCAAAGCATGTACGAAGCATACCATATGTCAAGAGATTCACAGTACAAAAAGTATATCTATACTATTATAATGCAAACTCTTGTGGTTTTGCAGTTTCAGATATGTCCAAGGCATCCATCTCTTAGAATGTCATGTGGCACGACATACAAAATTTTCTACCGATCTATTAATTTTGTGCAGATTCCCTAAAGCTGATAGAATTCTATTATAAATACTTTGCTAAGACTTCGAAAATAAACTCAAGTTTACAAATCATTCTAGTACCATATATAGACCTCACGCCATACAAGTGCCAAAATATTAGTAAAGACAACATTAGAAAAGAGATAGCAAGAGTTGAAAGTAGAAATAGTTCATTTAGCGACTATGTCATAGGCTAAAACTTTATTAAAATACCATGAATATAAGCATCTTTCAGATAAATACTGAAAATTTATAAATTGCATATAAATACCCTGAATATAATTAAAAATAGATACCATACACTTTTAACTTTTTTTGTTTAATATCCTGTCCTTGAACAATTGTATTTGCTTGTATAGTAATTAATGTGAGAGTTGACAGCCCGACCAGCATGCTTAGGTTCGTTGTGTGCTTATAATTCGAGCGGCCTCATAATCGATATGAACCCCGGGCGGATCTGTTTAAAGAGTGATGAGGATATAATTTGTCGTCTAGTGTAGAAGTCAGCTACTACACAGTATAGTGGGCGTATCACCAGACATCTACCACTCCTGCCATTGTTCTTTGATAACTAACTACCTGAAGAAGTGCTTTTGACCAAATCTACCCTCGTGTTAAGACCTCAATATAATCCATGCTAAAACCCTAGTGAAGTAAGCTTTTCGCTCTACTCTTCTTCTTTTTTATGAAAGCTTTTCCCTCTACTGTAAACCCTCATTCTCACTTTTTACATGCTTTATTTATTAACTTCGGCATCAGAGGAGGTAAGTTGGAGCACACCTTTGGCTGCCACTGGTTACTCCTTATTACCTTCCCCTGCCTGGCTCCTCACCGGTGGCGGATCCAGGAATTTTCAAAGGGCGGGGCACATGAAAATTCAATATAAGTTTATCAAATATTATTGTAATCTTTTGAGTTATAATTAAGTGAAAATCGACTTCAAATTTACAACCTTGAAGTTTCAATTCAGTGAAAATCCACTTCAAATTTGTAATCAATCAAGTTTCAGTGAAAATAAACATCTAAAGAGAGACCTAATTAAAAGCACCAATCCAAAATATAACCACCACCAAATTCATTTTTTGCTTCAAAAGAATAGAAAATTAGAACCATTAAACCCATCAAAAATCCAAATTTTATCTAAAATAAATCTTGAGCAACCAATTTATTTTAAAATCCTTCTTCAATCCTAAAATCAAAATCAATCCAAAACCCAGATGAATTCCAAACCCTCCAATCAAAATCAATCCTTGCAATCTCCAATTCTCCACCATCAATTCCAAACTAACCCTGCAAACCCAAACCAATCCAAAACCCCCCAAAATTCCCAAATCAAACCCCAACCCATCTCAATTTCACCCCTCAAACCAAAACCCCCTCAATCAAAACCCAATCTTACCTCCACCCTCAATCAATCAATCGTTAAAAAATAAAAATTCCCAGCACAAAACCAAAATCAAACCAAGACCCATCTCAAATCCCACCCCAAAACCAAGAACCCATGATTCAAAATCGAACCTTTTACCTCCATCCTCCTTACAATCGGACAGGTTCTCGAATATCAACACCGAGAGCTGCTTATGAGCCATGCCGATATCGAACAGGATCACCCCAGATTTTGGATCGGCGACGAGGATCTCCTTGATGGGGAGCCAGAGGAAGAGCTCCTCCTGCGTCAAGCCCTCGCCCCCCTTCAAGCTCCCAAAGGTGAGGATGGCATTGATTGCGCTCTCGAAGCGGACCGGGCTCCGCTCGTACTCAGCAAGGCAGAGGCGGTCGAGATGGACGGTGAGGAGGCCGGTGGCTTCGTTGAGGGAGAAGGAGCGGATCGATTTGGGGAGGAGCCCTGGGGGCAGACCATGGTCGCGGAGGAGGGAGTGGACCGAGGCTAAGGAAGAAGAGGAGAGAGAGAAACCCTAGAGAGAAAGAGGGAGAGGAGAGAGAGGATGGGTCTTCTGCTGGCCATTGATGATTGAGGTTTACGCGAGAGAGAGAGAGTGAATGAATGAGAATTTTCGAAAAATAGGGTGGGGCCATGGCCCCACCCTGCCCTTGAATAGGCCCGCCCCTGCCCCTCACCCATATCATCTAATTCATTAGTGTAATGTGATGCTCTGTATTTCAAGTT
Source organism: Agapanthus africanus (assembly GCA_030015575.1). Taxonomy (NCBI): domain Eukaryota; kingdom Viridiplantae; phylum Streptophyta; class Magnoliopsida; order Asparagales; family Amaryllidaceae; genus Agapanthus; species Agapanthus africanus. The sequence goes on from CM057341.1 coordinate 190,232,661, forward strand.
ACATAAAACTGAAGGTTAAATTGGAAAATGGCACTGTAAGTATCGGGAAATTGCTGCTATTTCATTGTATTTGTTTGGAACAGTAAAGTTCATGGGAGAAAACCCACCGTGGCCGGTCCCAAGTCCGGATGAGAAAGGGTGAGGGTTGTGGTAGGCTTGTGACAGCCAACGGAAAACTTTGTCACATTCTATGACATGAACCAATACAAGAATATCGTTGGAGCGTCCCCTACTCAGCGACGCGCTACATCGGATCCCGGGTGTAGTGTTAAATATGCAAGGGCTTGGTCGTCGTCCAGATACAGCGCGCTACATCGGACCCCGGGTGTAGTGACAAATAAGCAAGGGTCGTCGTCTACAGACGGCGCGCTACATCGGACCCCGGGTGTAGTGACAAATAAGCAAGGGTCGTCGTCTACAGACGGCGCGCTACATCGGACCCCGGGTGTAGTGACAAATAAGCAAGGGTCGTCGTCCAGAGACGGCGCGCTACATCGGACCCCGGGTGTAGTGACAAATAAGCAAGGGTTTCATAGGATCTGTCTAGCTTCCTGGAACATAGGTTCCCTTACGGGTAGACTAATAGAATTAGTGGAGGTGATGATTAGGAGGAGAGTTGGTATTATGTGTTTGCAAGAAACTAAGTGGGTAGGTGAAAAGAGTAGAGTCATAGAGCCTTGGGGTTATAAGCTTTGGTATACGGGTAGAGATAAAAATCGTAATGGGGTAGGTATAATCATAGATAGACGGTTGCTTGAGGATGTAGTTGAGATTAGAAGAAAAGGTGATAGAATTTTACTGGTTAAGCTTATTCTAGGTGGAGAGATCTTTAATGTTATTAGTGCTTATGCACCACAGATAGGTCTTGATGACGCTAGTAAGCGTCTATTCTGGGAGGATTTAGACGAGGTGGTGCAAAGTATACCTAGTGGAGAGAAGTTATTTATTGGTGGTGATCTTAATGGACATGTAGGTACTAGTCGTAGTGGGTTTGATACTATCCATGGAGGTTTTGGTTTCGCACAAAGGAATGAAGTGGGTGACTCGATTCTAGATTTCGCTTTATCTTATGACTTGATCTTAGCAAACACCTGGTTTAGGAAAAGAGAGTCCCACCTTATCACTTTTAGGAGCGGATCAAATGCTAGTCAAATAGACTTTTTTCTGACGAGAAGAATAGATAGAGATTGTTGTATCGACTGTAAGGTAGTGCCAGGTGAGAGTGTAACTACCCAACATAGACTTTTAGTTCTAGATTTTCGATTTAGAAAAGAACCTAGGAAGATTAGACGTAAGGTAGAGCCTAAAATTAAATGGTGGCGATTGAAAGAAGGTAATCAAAAGGCTTTTATAGATCGTGTAGTACAAGAAGCGGATTGGCAGTCGGAAGATGATCCGGACAAAACATGGAACAAAATGGCTAGTTGTATCAAGAAAGTAGCTAGAGATCTACTTGGTGAGTCGAGAGGTGGTGCTCCACCATCTAAGGACATATCATGGTGGAATGAAGATGTAAAGGCTGCTATTAAAATTAAAAGGGATTCTTATAAAGATTTGAAGAAAAGTAGAGATGTGGAGAGATTTGAGAAGTACAAAATAGCTAAAAAGGAAGTTAAGAAAGCTGTTCGGGAAGCTAAATCTAAGGTCTACAAGGAGGTGTACGAGAAATTAGACACTAAAGAGGCTGCAAATGATATATACCGGATTGCTCGAATGCGGGAAAGGAAGACCAGAGACTTATGTGCGGTGAAGTGTGTGAAAAATGAAAATCAGAAGGTTTTAGTTCGAGATGAGGATATCAAGGAAAGATGGAGAGATTATTTTGACAAATTGTTCAATGAGAGCTTTACTAAGAATTTGGATGGACTTGTCATTCAATCTCAAGATATAAATCGTGATTTCATGCGTAAAATAAGACTTACTAAGGTTAAAGAAGCTTTGAACAGAATGGGTTTAAGAAAAGCTGTTGGTCCTGACGGGATTCCTATCGAGATTTGGAAATGCTTAGGTGAAATAGGCGTTAAATGGCTGACAGATCTGTTTAATAAGATTTGGCAGACAAAAAAGATGCCAAATGAATGGAGGAAAAGTATCCTTGTACCTATCTACAAGAACAATGATGATATTCAAAATTACTCAAACTACCGTGGAATAAAACTTATGTGTCACACTATGAAACTTTGGGTGAGAGTGATTGAACACAGGCTAAGGAAGGATATTAAGATAACAGAGAACCAGTGTGGGTTCATGCCTGGACGATCGACGACAGAGGCGATTCATTTGCTTCGTCAACTTGTCGAGCGCTTTCGAGAGAGGAGAAGAGATTTGCATATGATATTTATTGATTTAGAAAAAGCGTACGACAAGGTACCTAGAGAGGTATTATGGGGGACAATGATGAAAAAGGGGGTCCCCGTCAAGTATATTGACATAATCAAGGATATGTACGACGGAGTAGTGGCAAATGTCAGAACTTGCGGTGGCTTAACAAGTGATTTTCCGATTACTATTGGTTTACATCAAGGATCTGCATTAAGTCCTTTCCTGTTTACCATCGTGATGGATGAGCTTACTAGAACTATCCAAGATGAAGTCCCTTGGTGCATGCTATTCGCTGATGATATTGTTCTAGTAAATGAGACGAAAGCAGGGGTTAATGCCAAATTGGAATTATGGAGACAAACATTGGAATCTCGGGGATTCAGATTGAGCAGGTCCAAGACAGCATATATGCACTGCAAATTTAGTAGCCAGAGAAATCAAAACCATATTGGTATAACATTGGAAGGGCAAGAGATATCACCGAGCGACCAGTTTAGATATCTAGGTTCCATCATCCAAAGGAATGGGGAGATCGATAGTGATGTTAATCAAAGGATCCAAGCTGGTTGGTTGAAATGGAGGAGTGCAACAGGGATTTTGTGTGATCGTAACTTTCCGTTAAAATTGAAAGGGAAGTTTTATCGGAGCGCTATTCGGCCTGCCTTATTATATGGTACAGAATGCTGGGCTCCTAAGAAGCATCATACACAGAAGATGCACGTAGCGGAGATGCGCATGCTTCGTTGGATGTGCGGTAACACTAGAAAAGACAAGGTACGAAATGAGGATATCCGTGCAAAAGTTGGTGTAGCACCCGTGGAGGAGAAGATGCGGGAAAACCGGCTTAGATGGTTTGGTCATGTGCGACGCAGACCTATGGAAGCACCGGTTCGACGAATAGATACTCTCGATATGGGTAATGGCAAAAGGGAGACCGAAGAAAACATGGAGGAGGTGATACGAAATGATATGGTTGCCAAAGGACTCAATGAAAGTATATTGTTCGATAGAAGTGAGTGGAGACAGAGGATTCATGTGTTGGACCCGGCGTGATTCTCATGTTGGTTCATGTAGCCTACCCCTTATGCTTGGGATAAAAGGCTCAGTTGTTGTTGTAGTAAAGTTCATGGGAGATATTTGCAATCTATAAAGTTTATGGTATCTATAAGATCAACGCCGATAGTTCATGGTTTTGTTTTGTTTTTTTACTGAAATGCCTCAAACAATAGCTGCGGGAAAGTCTGAGCTCAAAACACATGCGTGTATTTATATGGAATCAGAATCTTAGAAACATGACTATGTACCTGTGAATCAGGATCTTTCAGTTTCGTAAGTATCTCTGTGACAACTTGATGGCAAAGTGTACAGGTGTCATCTTTCTTTGGTAAAAAAGTAGAGACCCTTTCACATAGATTAACCTTTGTGCAGAACTCCTCAGGCCGTATTTTACCAATCTCGATGAAGAAGAGTTGTGAATAATAGTCAACCAATATGTCGCACTGCAATAACATTTACTTCAGAATAGAATAAAGACAGCCATATTTTCATCAAGATTGATAATCTGACCCCCAAAAAAATACCTGCTGCTTAAAGGAATGCAGCTGAGAACATGCTTGATGAAGAGTTTCAATTATTTCGCTCTCGGTCTTGTTAGCATTGAGATAATTGGTTGCGAGAGCAGTGTATTCTTCGCATAATGTACATAATTGTTCATTTCTTTGTAACCCTTCTCGAATATTGCTTTCACCTCTTGGAATTTCGAGGTCTTCTGGCCTAACTGAAAATGGGAATTAGATATATCAGCTTTGTATTTTTGTTCTGCTGAGAACTTTTTCACTCTTGCATGAGGTTAAAATTCCAAAAGTGGCATCAAAGCAATGGGTAACTTAGGTAATAATAATGAGACGAGAATAACGCCAACCATATGTATGTGAATTCATCACAAGAACATCTTTTATCTATGTTCTGTAATGCTTTAAGTCAATGCCTTTATTGGAAGGTAAAGACTTTTGATTCATTATATTTACTTCCATAATCATTTAGGTGATCTTAGCTTGTTATATCATATCCTGGGTAAGCATAGATTCGTTCATATGAACTTGTTATATATGACAGATTGACAGTAATCACCCTCCGTAAATTAGAAAATGTTAGTTGGATCCTTCTGAATGGCTTTCCTCATATTGACACATATCTTAATTCATCGTCTTTAATTTGGAAAGCACTTGTAGAAATATAATATCTTAGCTGCCCATAGACAATAAAACTGTATTTTCTTTAATTCCTCTTTAAATGCATGTCCGGCTCTCATCCCATATCCTAAAGTCTTTACTGTTGCACCAAAACCATAAATGTCGTGAGGGTTTAGGAAAAATATTTTTAATACTAAGAAACCAATATAGATTTCTTGTTATAAAGATACAATTGCCAGTCTCCAGTCTACTTAGTATGTCAAAAGATTGTTACAATGACAACATATTTGATGTCTTGCGGTAATTTCTGGATTCGATGTCTTCAAGCCAAAGCAAGCATTGGAAAGAGAACTATGATAGATTCAATCATATGAGGAAAAACAGTTAAAACAAGAAATTCTTATACTTAACCCAAATTAAATTAGAATCTAGAAACCATTAAATACAAAGACAATGTTTTGAGACTTCCATCCCAAGATTTAAGAATTAATACTACAATAAATTCTAGTTAGGAATCATTAAACATTCCAAACTTTCTTGAACTTGACATTATAAATTCTGCTGCAGTCTCCGATATATTGCTAGAATATATCACAAAGGTCTAAGGATAACATAAACTAAGCTCGGACCTTCAGTTTTGGGTAACGACTTAAATTTTAACTTCAATGACTCTGTAATAAGCCTTATATGCAATGTTTTAAAAGCGGGAGAAAACGTAAAATAATACTGCTTAAGCAGCCACATAATGCCTAGATAACTAATCAGGGATTTAAATGGTGAATCACTGTATCCAAACAAATATTCAATGAAAACATAAGTCACAGTAGTTCAATATGTAGAAAGTTTGCATCAATTTGCTGCTCATTACTGAACTACACCTTTCATTATCTATTAACTAATCCCTCCACTCTGCCTTGCTCTCTTTATAAGAACTTAGCAAGTCAACAAAAACCCCTCACTCCCCTGAGTGCTCTCGGCGAAGCATACCCAAAAGATATACAAAAGCCTTCCCTCCAATTCATGCACTCTCCAATTACTTTATCCCCTGTAATAAAACCAAAATCCAACCTTTTTCTCTTAAATAATCACCAATCCCTTCTTTTCTCCTCACAACAATGGAGAAAGCCAATCAATAAAATGGAGTTGAATGAATTTCTATTATTCTTGGAGCAACCTAATCAAAATATTGATGGAGTACTGAACTCCATTATTTCATCTCTCAGCATACTGCAAAATAACCAGAAAATTATAACCTATATTGTTGGGTCAAACTTCGTTTAACTGGTTCAAGGTGGCAAGGTGCTTAATGCTAGCCCAACTCATTTGATAAACAGGTCAAGGCTAAAAAATGCACATATTATGACTCACAAATGATAATTGTATGTTTTATTTGTTTCAATTTATCGGGTTGAGTCATACTTGTAGCCCCTGTCTTAATCGAAATCAATACAGACTCGTTATCAGTCCACCCACACAAGAAAAAGAAAAGGAAAACCATACGCACTTGTCTCCATCCCACATTAACAAATATGTATTTTACTAGAAAGAAGCTTAGGGATAACATCAAAATCAAATCTATTTGTCCGGTGATTCATCCTATAGGATATTTTTCTTGGGGTGAAAATTTGTAACTCTACACAAACACGATATAAGAGGTACAATGCATTCACGTATTTCACTTAATACAAAAAATAGAAGGTAAAGATAGAAAACTAAAAGAAAGAAATGGGGGGAAAGAGCACAAAGAAAAAACAAAGGAAAGAAGGAAAAATCAGCCTAAGCAAAAGCGAATAACCATTGCGGGAAGTGTCGATTTGAACACAGTTGTGAAGTTTGTTCTTGAGGATTGGTAACTTTAGTTTTGATTAAGTTTAGGATTGGTCGAGAAGGGGTATTAATTCACGATTTCAAGGAGGACTTGTCGCGTTAGAGATGGGGCCAACTAAGGATGGATATTTTATCCATATCATGAATTAATTGCATTATTAATAACATTAATTGTGGTGTACGGTAACGAGATATTTTATGAAGAATGGGCTTTGTCAAAGTCACCCTTATTAATTACAGGAGAGAATAATCACCAACTTAATCTTAAGCAAGTGAAATGATCAACACCCTAAGACCTGCCTAGGCCAACCACTTTGAGTTATAGCATGGGTTAGTGAGATTTTGGAGCATCCCTTGGTTCAGAAAAAAATGAGAGATGAGAGAGGGCTTAATTTAAATCATGTGATTGGCATCAGATATATTGGCGGACCATTTCTTGTTCTTGAATGGATTTAATTCCATATTGTTAGTCATGGATATGTAGAGCCCAACCATCTACATGCATCTGAATAATTTATGAACCCATAAGGTAATCACACACATTGATTATTCATGGAGTCTTATGTTTCATAGCTGACCGCATTATGCTGGGACAGGTCTTCGATGAGAGCTAGGATAGCATTGTGGCAATAATCTAATTAGCATAACATTCTCGTGAAAAGACTAATCAAATCGATGATTATAGAATCCATTACCAGCTTGAAATCTATATATGCACATATAAATCATTAAAGGAGAGCGCAAATAATATTATGGCTTACCCTTTATATCATAAGTATCTATACTTCTGCCATCCGTGTAGCTCCCGGCGATGACAAATAAGAAAAAAAGGATAATTCCATTTCTATAAGCCATACCACCTGTGACAAAAATTCCATCAGTTCTGCAACTTTGAGAAAAGTATATGTGGTGAAATAAAGTAAAGCTCATGGTAATGCTTTGTATACTATGCCAATTAGTTGACTCATATGAGGATCTATTATTTGTAAGCATAAATCTTTTTTATACTGATCAGAAGGACAAATTCTGGATATACAGTATACGCATGTTTCAGCTTTGCTAAAAATGTGCCAACTCTTTTGCGAAGCCTTCATGGTCTCGACTCCTGGAGCCTGCTCCCAAACCAATGGGATTACAAGGGGAGAAGCTTGAATGATTATAGTTATGAAATAATAAGCGGGACTTGGCTAAGGGGGTGTTGGTCAATTAAAACCTTTAGATGGAACTGGAATTTGTTGGAGTAATTTCACATTTAGTGTTAGTCAATTAGAACTAAAACCACAACTCCAAATTCCTGGTGTTGGTCATGGATAGAACTGGAACTGATGGGTTAAAAGTTTCAATTTTTAGTTCTATTGTATAAAAGCTTCTAATTTTAGCCTAACAATTACACAATCTTAAGTGGAACAAATATTTCCCTACCTTTCCCACAGACCCACTCTGTCTTCCATCCATCGCTCTCTTTTTCTACATCCCTCTCTCTCTCCCTCTCTGTTTTTCTCTCTTGTCAAAACAAGAAAATTAATCAAGTATTAATTTAATTAAATTATTGAACTACAAAGATTGCTAATTTAATTTATGATATTTCTATTTCTTGTCTTTTAAAATTAAGTTATTTATTATACTAATTAAATATAATTGATATTATTGTTAATATTAATTAAATATAATTGACTGATTTTTTTAATTAAAAAATAAAAATCGAATTATATATTTTCAAGAGTTCAACTAAAATATTTGTGGATTTGTTTTTTCAGTTTTTTTGGTCAAGTATTATTGTGTTGTAGAGTCTTTAAACATGCTATGAGTTTTTTTTTAACATGAAATACCATTTTTTAAATTAATAGATCATTCTTTTATCTATCATTCAAAAAATTTGTTCTATGTTTTGAAGAAAATAATGTATTCAGATCGTTGCTCTAAATTTAACGTAATATTACCATACAGTAATTTTATTTTAAATTCTTATTAATAATTATTTCTCAATAGCCTCATTCAGATTATTAAAATATAGTTTATTTTATTATAACATTTAAAAACAAAAAATAATTTTGGTCAATTATAAATAACATAAATTCATATACCATAAAAGTTATAATATAGTTCAGATTTTCAATTCTAGTTCTAATAGTATAGTTCTTTAATACTATTAAAAAAGCTCCAGTTCTGATAAAATGGTTTCAGTTCCAAATACCCTAGTTCTATTTAAAAATTCCAGTTGACTAACAGGGCCTACAAGACTTTTTTCCAATATATAGGACAATTTTGTTGGGGGGTATGGAAATTTGACCGATTACATAGTTGAAGTCTTCGACGCCCCGTACTTCATGCTAACTATATAAAAGTTTAATATAGGGAACTTTCAGCAGACATCAGTCAGAGTCTTTCATGAAAACCATGGAAGCCAGCATACATATTGGCGTTGCAAGGAAAATGGCACTAAACAAAGATAGGAATATTAATATGTCACATGAACAACTGCAAGGTACAATATTTATTCAATATGAATAATATTTGTTTATTATCCTCAGTTTATGTAGGAAAAGGTATGAAGCTTCAAAGTTATCTTGTTTAAATTACTAATCGGATTCCATACAAATCAGATTCCTCACAAATTGCAAAATGAGATAGTGCTCAACAAATTATTATAACAATGTTTCACAGCCATAACGTATTAATCATTAAGTCCCAATAGTATAGGTTCTTGTGGGTTCCCCTAAGCCATTATGTCTGCATGAGAGTAACATTCAATTGTTTTCTCTAGCTTTCATTTTTCTAAACACTTTCGTAGCTCCCAAGTTTTGATACATGAACAAAATATCATAAGCCAGAAATATGCCAAAATAACTAGCTAATGAAAGGGAGAAAAGAAAAAAGCCAAGGCAACACATCTATTCTATGATTCAATTATCTTTTCTAGCCAATATAGTAATCTATCAATGTCGACTACAAAATTAAGAAAATAATTAAGAAGGGCTATTTACAACAACTAAACAATCAAATAGGACAAATTGGTAGAACAAAGAGAGGAAAGAGAGAATTTGAAAGAGAAATAATTTAATGAAGTAAAAAGAAAAATCTCAAAAGAACTCCAACACTTTCAAACAATAATTTACATTCAAACCAAGATGTTCTTATTGCTTACATTGATCTTCCTTTATAAGAGTAACTATATAATTAACATTAAGTTAAACAAAAATTACATCTATGTAAAACAAATCTGAAATGTTTCTCAGTAATAGCCAATGGCTCTTATCTAAACAAAACATACAAGATTGACTTGTATAACAATTAATGACAAGATAATTTCAAATACACTTGGTCGAACAAACTAAAAAACGAAATGGACTAACTAAAATATCAATTCAATTTTTTAAAAAATTAGGTTTTTCTTGGATCCCAAACTTCCATATTTTCAAAAAAGACACCCAAAATCGGTTTTCTAAGAAAGACACCTAATTCTTCTCCGCTTACTAAAAAAGACCATTTCGTTAGTGTAGTGTTAGTTTAGGAGGAGAGTTAAATTAACTAGGTTTAAATTAAATGTTTGATTTAACCCTCATCACCCTTCTTCCCCTTCCCCAACACCCCCTCTGCTCGATGCTCATCCTCCCTTCTCATCTCCCCTTCCCCAACTCCCCTCCTTTCCTCCGCCACCGTTACCACATCTGCCTCTTCGCAGCCATCTCCGCCTACGACTTCTCCCCTCTCATCCACCACCTCGCCTCCGATGTCAACATCACCGACATCCCCAAGCACGAGTGGCATGCGCTGATGAAGAGCCTATCCTCCTCCGCTTCCATCTCCTCCTCTGTCGCCGCCGCCGCCGCCCTCCTTCCTTCCCTCCACCGCAGCCACCTCTGCCTCCATCTCGACATGCCCTTCTCCATCCTTCCCGCTCTCTCTCCAACCACAATCGACCTCCTCTCTGACCAACTCTTCTCCTTCATCCCCTCCTCGCCGCTGACATTCAACGCCCTAATCTCCTCTCCTCTTCCTCTCCTCCACCGTCGTCCGCCACTTCTCTCCGCCGTCTCCTCCCCCCTCTCCCCGTCCATAAGTTTGATGTTAATTCGATGTTAATCCACAAGTAAAACAACCATAATGGCTATGATTATATCTAATTAATGAAGTTTAGATGTTAATTGGATGTCAGTTAACTAGGGGGTCTTTTTTAGTTAACTTTAGATGTTCATGATGTATTTTTTTTAGAAAAAACAAGTTTTGGACGTCTTTTTTGAAAAAATGGAAGTTTGGGGGGTCCAGAAAAAAAACCTTAAATATTAATGAAACCAACGTCTATGTTATAATCTAAAATCACATAAAATTTTAATCACTTTAAAATTAGATGTTGGTGTTGGGGTCAAAAATTACACCTCGGTTGACCAAGTCAAAGTCAAAGTCAACCCCAAGTAAGCGGGCCCCTGCTCAAGTCGAGCCCCGCGGCCGGCCTCCCCATACCAAAATGAAATCATGTAATAAATAATTTTGATGTAATTTTTTTTATGCATGAATGTAAAAAAAAATGGGCATAAACCAAATTTTGTAAAGCACATGGCTCATGTGCAAAAGAAATGAGCACATAAGACATGGGATGAGCAAAATGCTATTTTGTAAAGCCCAATGGGCTATATGTAAATTTGTAAGCCTATATAAGACAACATGGTAATGAAATAAAGCATAATTTTTATTCCCCTAAAAATCTAGGGTTTTTGTGCCTCCTCCTTCCTCAAGGTTCTAAACCTCCTTCCCCTTTTTGAATTAAACCAAGAGTTTTAACTCTTCTTTTTCCAAAAATAAACAGTTTTTCACCATCAAACCCTTGAAGGGGAACTCAGATCTTCCATCAGATCTAAAAAAGGAGGATTTTTAAATCTCACCCCTTTTCTCCAAAATCCGGCCAACAGAAGAGAAGGAAAAAGGAGACCCGTCTCCAAAAATCTCATCTTAGGAAGAACCAAGGCCTAAAAGAAGATCCAGGGTCAAAGGGGAGAAGAAAGGGGTCCCCTTTGATCATTTCCAAAGATTTCCAGGAGTTTAACTCCATTCAAGATCTGTTGGAGTTTAACTCCATAAATCAAACCCTTTTTATAGGAGTTCAACTCCATTCAACATCTGTCGGAATTTAACTCCGTAAATAGAAACCCTCTTTCGGAGTTTAACTCTTATTTCCGGGGCTAAAAGCCCCTTTCTTTCTGTCAACGCCCAGCGTCCACGTGCCGGGCGCGTGAGGCGCTAGCGCCCAGCGTCCACGTGCCGGGCGCGTGAGGCCCTAGCGCCCAGTGCCTAGCTCCCTAGCGTCTTTAAGACGCCCCTCACCCTACTTTTCCCACTATCCCACACTAAAAAACCTTTCCCGTTAGAAAAAAATTTCTAACGGGACGCTGCCTCGCATCCCGCAAAAGGGCTGCTAGCCCCTTGACCCCCAGCCCGCTATCCGGATAGCGGGACCCCCGTAAACTCTGTAGGACCCCCGATATATCAAAAACCCCTCAAGAAATGCATACGCACACTGCATATTAAGTTCGCATGATCAGTTTGACCCGTCAATCGGAGGTTCTCTCGCTTCAAAGACGAGGGGTAATTAACGGCGGCTTAGTCCGCGGCTGCCGAAAATTCGGATACAATCAATAAATCCCAGCCTACCCTAGGCAGGGGGAATCTGTAATGCGCCTAACAAGCGCGTGTGTATTCCCATCTCAATAGGGTCACGAAAAATACCCTACAGTTGGTTTTCTTTAATTGATGAAAATTACAATATTGATGTCGCTGCAATAGAAATTAAGAATTTAATGGAGACTACGTTCTGACATGAAAAGGTTATTATCATTATCCTGAGAATTTTTTTAAAGAAATTGCATTCTAAGGCCGTAGGACCTCCTCATATCGAACATAAACTTAGCCCTCATGCATATCTACTTGACATGCCTATGGATACGAATATTAGTATGAATTTCAATGTTGTGAATTTAATTCCTTGCCGAGGCACCATTGACACTCGTATTTTGCCTCTAAGTATTTGTGTAGGTAGTATTGTTTCAACTTTATGTCCTTGACTATCTTCTACACGACATATTTTTTTATCATGCCGATGTTACCTTAGATAATGAGCAAATAACTATTTCATATTGTGGACTTCAGAGGTTTTTGGCTCATTGAAGAGCTCATCTAGACATGCATGAACCTAAATTGAGGACGAGCTTTGACACATTGCCACAAGCCTACTTGATTCAAATAAACACTTCTCGTCGAAGTCGAGTTCTTTCCAACACAGGAAAATAAAATGAGAATCTTTATGGCTTTAGATTACATTACAAACAATGGTTTCATAAATATTTGAACTTTGATGTTACCTTTTAGTTCATTTGTTTGTTAGAATATGTTAAAGCAAGTGGATTTGAGTCATCTTGTAATTAGTTGTTTGAGTTAATAGTTCAGATTTGTTTAAATAAAGACACTAATTATTATTTAAGTCAATCTTTTTAAATTGTTTTACATAGATGTGTTATCATTTAACCTTATCTTTGTTATGTACTTGCTCCAATTAAGAAGATCCATGTAAACCAAGATGTGCAACCCTATGGTGATGGTTGAGCTCAAGCGCAAATGTATGGTTGTGATTGAAAGCGTAAAATGGGTTTAAGTTGGGACAGGCAACGGTTGTGCTCAAGCGCAAATGTATGGCGGTAATTGAAAGGGTAAAATGGGTTTAAGTTGGGGCAAGCCCCACCCCTCAAGGCTACGTCACACAAGCGCAACCCCATGGTTAAGCCTTACCCCAGCCCTATTTATCACATACTAATTCTTGTAATTGTATGGAAGATCTTTATGATTCCTCTTTTAAATTTTTTTCTTGTAAAATTTTCTCTTTATAATATTTCTCTTCACCACAAACATGCAAAACAACATAGCTAAGTTAACTTGATTAATTTCAGTCTGCCAACAAGGTGAGCAAAATTATATTGATATGGCAAGGTCACTTCTACTTGTCAATATATTTAAATAGCTTTGGAGTTCAAATGTGTGAATGCGAGGATGGACAAAATTTGGGAATTAGAGTTAAGTATGAAACTCGTCTTTCAAGACTTAGCCCTTCTCATTTTCATTTTAATTGCTGGTAACTCATTAAAATTCCTAATTGTATTCCACATATCCTATTAAAACAGGGTTTTCTCTGAATTGTTCCAGCTACTTATTCCTTTCTTCAGTTTACATGGCAAGGAATGGGCATCCACCGACGAATGGTAAAATATTAGAGATATCCATGCAATAATATTTTTTTACACATTTAATTTCTATTGAGCCAAATTATGAAGATAAAAACAAAACACATCCATTATTTCTTTAGTTGCTACTCTTTTAGTACGACATCATGGATACTATTAACCACCTTAATATCACCTAGATCTCTATACTCCTTCCCTTTTCTTCACCACCATGGTTGTGTATAATCATATCATTTGATTTACAATCACAAGCAACTTTCTTAAACTTTATAACTTATATCTTTTGGAATTTTCACTAGCTCAAGACTTGTATCAATCTTTCAAAACTTATGTTTGATGCTTGTACTTCTGGCTGTGTTATTCTGACAACTCTAGGTATTATTAAGCTCTCTTAACTATTATTATTATTAGTATTAGTATTATTATTATTATTATTATTAAGCTCTCTTAACCAAAAATAATAATAATAATAATTGGGCCAATTATCCCACCTCTTACCAACCAAAACAAAAGGAAAAATTAAGTACATCCCAAACATTTTGAATTCTGTAGGGTCCGATGGTTTGCTTGTTCCCCCATGAAATCAAAAACTCATAGGCAAGGCCACAAGAATAAAATACCCTATCTGTTTTCATAGTTAAAAGGCATGGAATTGATATTAAGCAGCTAAAGCTTCCACCATAGCATAATCATCATACACGATCTCAATTAGACTACAACAACAAGCAGATATATAAAGGAAAATAAGAGAACTAAATGTCAAAACAACTCTTTTATTGAACCCTAATTACCAAAAACAAGAAAAAATACGAATAGAAAATTAGCAATTACAAAAATTACTCTAATTTCAAGAGGATATTGTTTCAAATCAAATAATAAGAACCAAAATCAGCATCAGATCATGGCCCAGATGATGAATTGCAAAATAAAAGTCTGTTCTTGGCGTAGATCCAAGATTTTTTCAGAAAAACTTGAAAACCCACAGAGATTTGAGCAATTATCGCAATTATTAATTAGAGAGAGAAAGAGAGTACCTGAGGGAAAATTAGAAAATTGGAGTTGTGATGTGAGTTTTTGCCTCTTTGGAGAGACAGAAGAAAAACAGAAGGATATTTTGATATAAGTTGCTGGCGTGAAAAGATAAGTTGATATTATTGTCGATCTTTAGTTTGTAATAAAGGGTAAATTGTCAAAAACACTCAAAGCGGTTTTTCCCCTTCAAAAGGCAAAAAGTAGTACGCAAGGTGCAAGCCACTTGCAAAGGTTTGAATGGCTTTGGGTTTTGTGCAAGAAAAGTCATTTAAGGGCTTGCAAGTGGTTTGCACCATTCAAGTCCTTGCATAGAAGTTTTTATCTAACAAAAGCCCCGGGTCTTGAAGTGGTTGTCAAAAAACCCTAGGAAATTTTTCAGTTGTCAAAAAACCTCAACATGTTATATCTGTATAGTTGCGTGCTATATCTAGTTAGTATGTCATATCTATACATTTGTGTGTAATATCTATGAAGTTGCCTGTGATATCTGTGGCCTATTTAGATATAATAGGAAACTACAGATATTGCATGAAAATTTTTCTATGAGACACTACCGTTCTGAGACCAAGGGTTTTTTGACAGCAGGAAAAACTTCTTGTGGCGTTTTGACTGTTTACCCTTTTTTTTAAAACAACTAAATAATAGCAGAGATTATAAGAATTGTAGAATTATGGAGCTTTCATAATTTTCCGGATTTAATATCAGAAAAACTATAAAAATCTTTTACTCTAAGATGATCAACGATTATTTTAATATGAGAAAATCTTTTAGAATCAACAAATATAAACCCATAAGAGAAATTATTCGATGTGTGAGGTATAATACACCGGGACAAGAGAGAGAAACAGACAATTCCAGGCACCTTCGGATAGTTTGAGGATATCCGTGTTCTTATTGCTTTCTATATTATAATCAGCATATACGGTCGGCTGTTACACTCGAACCGTGTGTTTCCTTTATGATTTTGATATTGAGATTGTAATTGATCAAGAAATGAAATAACAAAACAAGATAAGATTGATTTGGAGTTGTTTGAACAAAAACAGAATTATAATTAAAAAAAGATATAAGAATTAAACTAGGAAATAGAATTATAACGGGAAATATACAAGAATCACAACTGAGTCTGATTTCATACAAATCACATTATTTTCTATCACATATCATGTCTTTCATTTATAGACCAAATTTGGGCATTTTCTACAAAAGCCCTTCCTATTCTATATTTACAAAGAAATCCCTAATTAACAAGTTCTATATTTGCAAATAAACCCTTCATTAATAAACCTGTAAGAATGCTTCCCTCTTAAAATTGACCTTGTACTCAAGGTCAATAAAAAACTCTACTCTCTTTCAAAAATTCTTCAATCCCAAATCAAGATTCTTGATTCTTTGAAAAATCTTGATTCTTGAAGTTTCTTGATTCTTTGATTCCATGCACTAAGCCATTCCATTAGCTTCTACTCTCCCATCTTTTTATTCCATCCTTCCTTATTTATCGCTAACACCCATTCATCCTGTAATGGGTTTTGCTTCGCATCGCCCAAAAATTCAATTTCTCGATTAATCGCTTCGTTTCTTGGCGTCTTCTTGATATTGATCACGATCTTCTTCAAAATATAATCAATTATATTACTCGGATTCACCATCAATTTTCCATTAATGGATCGAGCAGCTTCTCGGGATAACAGACTCGTTGGTTTTATACCCGAAGCAGCGATGAACTCATCGGAAAACTGTCACGCCCCGCTTCCCAGAGTGCGCTAAGATTGGCACGTGACAGAGCCAACCATACTACCTGCGGCTAGGAATCATCCGTCCACAGTCACATTACGGCTGTCTATAGATATCAAGAACAGTAGAAATAAAACAAACTATCTAGTACATGTCCATAAGCCAGAGTAAACGAGTCAAGAATTAATATGCGGAAGCAATAAATCCAATAAACAATAAATATCTGGAAAGTATGTCCCAAATACGGGCTCACATCAGGGAATGGAAATGCTGAAAGAAAACTAAACTAAAAATACTAACAGGGTCCTCACTGCTCGGCCTGTCTGCTGAAGTACTCCTGCTCGGCTTGCGACAATGGTAGCGGATCTGGGCCATGCAAAACCCAGACGTCAGCGCGTCACAATATCAACAATAATATAATCAGGAGATAATAAGATATATAGGCATGAGTATGAACAGTAATAAAAGTATAACAGTAAAATGAATAAGGAACAATGAAGGGTATAAGTATATGTGATGTGCAGTGAGTAATCTGAACTAAGATACTGGGTTAACTACTCTCAAGTCTATGAAATCAATTTAATGAATCATCGATGTAACTCAATAGTATCCCGTGCATGCCCGGGACCATGGTCAAGACTCTCGGGCTGAATCCGAGACGTGCCGATAGGCAGTAAACAGGTAACATGTACAGACGAATAATGTCAGCAGCATCATCCCGGGGCTGGCCCAGCCCATAAAACTGATCAGTATAAGCGTCGAACTGTTGAGTTACAAGTCAGGTTTCATCATTGATTTCCCCTTACCCCCAAGTTATATGTTCAAGTCAGGTATTGATAAATCTGGAGCTAATGCAAACACAGGATCAAGCAGGTACAGGTTTGTCTAAAATAGACAACAGGATATGTTCATCGGGACAACATGTCAGGATTGTCGGCATTAGGAACAGGATCAGGTATCAAGTCAAGCATGGTGCATCAGGTCATGTCAGGGGGTGCACAGTGTATCAAATGGGTGTCCAACAGTAAAAATGTAGCAAGTATCGAATCACGGTAAAAGTATGGATGTACGGTAAAAGTATGGATGCACAAATATCTATCAGGGGTTACATCTACAGCTCCATGACTACGTAGGATGCACATTATCAAGCATGGGGTACTAATGTAACAGTAATATGAATTAATGTGACATGGCATGCACCTAGATATATAATTAATGGTATGGATACACAATAAAACACGGATGCACAAATATCTATCAGGGGTTACATCTACAGCTCCATGACTACGTAGGATGCACATTATCAAGCATAGGATGTTAATACAACAGTAACATGAAATAATATGATTTGTCGATGCAGCTACATATATAATAAATGATATGGATGCATACGGGTATCCGAAAACTGTAACAACCGAGTCCAATTCTACAAATTTCAGTTACCGTATGTGTGGTGTGTGGTATTTATTTCATTTATCTTGCTTGACTGTTGCTAGTTATAATTTATCCCGACAATTCATATTCTTGCATATAACAATTTAAGTCGTTTAAAATAAATTAAAAATAATTGACATGGCTTGCTCGATGCCTCTAACCCTGTGGTAGCATCCTTGCATCGTGTTCTCGTCCCGTTCAGTGAAACAGACGTGTTTGGACGTCTACGCGCACGCGCGTGCGTTCGTTCTTGGGGGTTGGCTTTTTAATTATAAAATCCTTCATTTCAATGTTTGGAACCTGCCAACATTTTTATATTTCAAATTCAAATTTTTGGACCCGACCCGGGCGCAATTCTGAAATATTTTGTATTTCCGCTAAATCCTTTTCTAAATTTTTAAACCAGCCAAATTATTCCCCAGCATAATATATTTCAGCCACGATATTTTTATAACTCCTAAAATCTTTTATAAATTTTCCCCACCTATTCTCTTATGAAGGATTCTTCATTGAAATCTGCAAGTAAATTTCTTTAACAGATCCTTTCATATTTTATACCTAAACAAACCTTAACTCCCCACCAATCAAAATCCTTGATTCCTTCGACCGGGCCCCATCTCCTTCTCTCTCTCTCTCTCTCTCTCTTCCCCTCCCCTTCTCTTTCCTCCTCGTTCTCTCTCTCTCTCTCTTTCCCCTTCTCTTTCCTCCTCGTTCTCGCTCACCCCCCACTAACAGACAATTCCCTCTCTCCTTCTCTTTCTCTCTCCTCTCGTTTCTCCCTCTCTCTCCTCTCGCACCCGCTTCTCTCTCCTCTCGCGATGCGCGAGAATCCCGTCACCGCTCCCTCTCTTCCGATCACCTCCCTTCTTTATCTTCTCCTTCTTCTTCTGAGTTCTTAATCCATGCAAGAGCACAGAAAAAGAAAACCCTAACCCTAGCCGCCTCTGCCTCGTCGCCATCTCCATCTCATCTTCTTCTTCTCAACCTCCTCCTCCTCGTCTTCATCTTCTTCCTCTTCTTTTCCTTCTCCCGAGCCTCGCCCCCTGCACACACACACCCGAGAAAAACCCTAACAACCATAATTCCTTTCTCCACCACCACCTCGTCGCTGCCGACTCCTTCATCTCATCATCACCTTCTTCCTCTCCCTCTCTTCCTTTCTTCTGCTCTTTCCCGAGTACCAAACCCTGCAACGTAACCCCACCTAACGCAACCCTAACCTCTTACCCGAGCATCTACACCCTCGCCGGAACGCCGACGACGTTCACCGACGACGCAGCCATCCCTCTACAATCCAGTGGGTAAGTTCCTTCCTCAATATCCTTCGATCTCTGTCACTTTGCTTTGGTTCTAGTTCATGCATTCCTGTAGCATCTTTAATGTTCACTGTGTTTACTGTTTTCTTTGGTGGCTGGAATCCGACCATGTCGGCGACGTTTCCCGACGACCCAACAAGGACTCCTGACCCGTGTGACTCCACTGTTCGTCATTTGGGCTCTTTCTATGAACCGTGTGCGCGTCGCGATTTTCCCCGCCGACGCGTAACGTTCCGTTTTCCTTTTCGCGACCCGTCGAGGCAAGTGAAACTTGCTACATGCTATTTTAAACTATTCGTATGCTAAATTATTTATTTCCTGTTAAATCTCTAAATAGAATCGATAGAATTGGATTTCAAGTTAACCGTATAAAGTTCCGTTACACATTTTATGATCCCGAACTTGAAACTTAATTTTGCATCTAATTATTTATACCTAGTAATCACCTGTAAGGGATAGACCACATGATCACATTTGTCTATAGCCATGATACCCCTTTTATCCAGTTTTGACCTATCGGACATCCATGTGCAACTTTAACCGGTTTAATTACAACTGCATTCATTGAACAGATTATACATGTCATCGCATCCATAGATCACTCAATATTAATTAACCTGGTTTTTAGCATTCACATCTATCATACTGTATTTGTATATTGCTGACACCTTCTGATAAACACAACTGATAACTGTACGGCTAATTGATTAAATCTGCTTTATTGCTTAACTTATTGCGTAGATTGTGTTGTTGATAACCATGCTTGATTATTTATAACCATGATTATGCTAGCTGTTTATGAGTACCCACATGTTATCTTTTACACCCTGGCCTGACTTGCTACACACATATTGATTGACCCGACATGGTACCGTACACTACTTGACTTGACCTGTTGTACCATGGCTTGACCCGTTGCCTAATCTTGTGTCTAATGCCAACAAACCTGACATGTAGTCCTCACAGACCGTTCCTATTGTCTATCCAGATAAACCTGCTCTTACCTGATCCTGTGTTGGCATTAGTTCTTGATTACTGAATACCTGACTTGAACACTTATAACTTGGGGGTATGGGGAAATCAATGATGAAACCTGACTTGTAACTCAACAGTTCGATACCTGTTCTGATCAGTCTTACGGGCTAGGCCAGCCCCGGAGTGATGATGCTGACATCACTCATCTGTACTTGCTACCTTCTACCGCCTAACGGCACGTCTCGGATTCAGCCCGAGAATCTTGACCGTGGTTCCGGGCACGCACGGGATACTATTGAGTTACATCGATGATTCATCAAATTGATTTCAAAGACTTTAGAGTAGAAAACCCAATAGAACAGTTTAGTTTACTCACTGCACACTACCCTTCACTGCCCTGATTTATATTACTGTTACACCTGCTTTCATTCATGTTTATATTTGCATTGTCTGTTACCCTGTTTATATTTTATCACTTGATGACATGACGCGCCGACGTCTGGGTTTTGCATGGCCCAGATTCCGTACCTTTGCTGCAGTCCGAGCAGGAGTACTTCAGCCAGCAGGCTGAGCAGTGAGGTTTCTGTCGTAGTTGGTTCTTTCATTTTCTGCATTTTATTCCTGATGTGAGCCCGCATTATGGGACATACATTCCAGTTATTTTGTATTGGATCTTTTGCTTCCGCACTTTTATTATTATTGACTCATGTTATCTTGGCTTATGGACATGTATTAGATAGCTATATTTTGTTCTTAATATCTCTATAGCCGTAATGTGACTGTGGATGGATACTTCCTACCCACAGGTAGCATGGTTGGCTATGTCACGTGCCCAATTTAGCGTACTCTGGGAAGCGGGGCGTGACATGGTTCTTTTGGCATCAGAGCCATAGGTTAGTCGGGTTGATTCTTTTATAGTTGGGTATTGTACCCAATACACGAATCAGAATACCCGTGTTTAGGAAACATGTCCTGCCACCTTGCCGTTTTACTGTTCTTGAATCTAAGTTCTTCCTGATTATATCTTTTACGGTGTGCAAACTTCCTTTGCATATCGACTCGAAACCTGATTCCTTGTTATCTCTAGGACTTAGGCGACTTGGGTGGAATTATGTAATTGTAGCTATGATACCGCGGCATAGTTACAATGCGGTACTCTATTTAAGTAACTTGGAGTTCTAGCCTTGATCTATATTTTGAATCCGTTATCATGCTAATCTTTGGGTGTTTTGGTTTCAGGAGTATGGCAGACAAGAATCTGAAGACGTACCAAAGGCGTGTTGACGAAGCCGCCATGCTTGGAGTAATACGGGGAATGCTGGAGAATCAAAAGAGACAGACCGAGCTGATCCAGCAGCAAACTGAATCGTTTCAAGAAGGTTTGCGGACCGTTCAGCAGTCCGTGAACAATGTTGGAGCTAAACCAGTTGATCGTGTGGGGACCGTAGCAGATTTCAGGCGTTTGGGTCCGTCTGTCTTTACTGGTTTGGAAGAGCCGTTGCCAGCGGAGCAGTGACTAGTTGACACGGAGAACTTACTTATTGCGTCGCAGATTCCAGATGATAAAAGAGTGGATATGGTGCGCATTCAGTTAGTGGACTACGCCCGTGAGTGGTGGCTTGTGGAGGAGACCCGCTTGCCCAAGCCGATCAAGTGGCGGATTTTTCGAAGAGTTTCCTGGAGAAGTTCTTCCCGCGGATTGCACGGGAGGAAATGGAAGAGAAGTTCATCAGTCTAAAGCAGAATGGTGCACCCGTAGATGTACATGCAGCAGAGTGGACACGGCTCAGTCCTTTAGTTGCCAACGATGCAAACAGGGCAAGGAGGTTCATGCGCAGCTTGGATGTGGACATCCAGAGGCAGATTGTCTCCCTGGGTTTGACCACTTTCTCACAGGTACTTACGGCAGCACGAGAACAGCAGAGCTTATCTGGGAAGACTGGGAGTTCACAGAAGACAGCAGTTGCGGTAAGGAAGACGGCATTTGTACCAAACTGAGCTCATGGTCGTGGAGGTATTCCAGTGGACCGTCGTGGTGTAACACCGATGAAGAAGCCTGTTGTTGTTGATCGAAAAAGAAGCGTGATTTGTGACTACTGCCATTTACCTGGCCACGTGCAAAAGGATTGTCGAAGGAGGCAGGGACTCTGTTTGGTTTGTGGAGCGGCAGATCACACTGTCAGCGCATGTCCGTCGAAGCTTCGTACGAAGGATGATATTCAGAAGCCTCCGCAGAAACCGTTCCAGGGGCAGAAGCAACTGACTCAAGGACCTAATCAGGCTCGAGCTTTTACCTTGAGGGCTGAGGAAGCCAAGGCCTCGGGAGAAGTTGTTTCAGGTATTCTACTCGTTCATGGTTTTCCCGCATTAGCGTTATTTGATTCTGGTGCATCCCATTGTTTTATGTCGTCCAAGTTTATAGCTACACACTCGATTACCTGCACGACCCTGTCTAGTTTCTGGGACATACACACTGGGAATGGGAAAATCATATCTAGTAGAGAATGTAAAGATTGTACAGTTGTTGTTTGCGGACATGAGCGTTTTGCAGATTTCTTGGTGATTGATACGGGCAGCTACGAAGTCGTCTTGGGAATGGATTTTCTTGGCACTTTCCACGCTCACATTGATTGTCGGGCAAAGAAAGTAATTTTCCAGATTTCTGGACATCCCGAGTTTACCTTCACTGGAGGAAGCAGTTCTGTCGGGCCAGTCGAGTTTAGGGCTAAGCCGACAACTAATATTCTTGCATCAATGGAGGTTAATGAAAGTGAAGAGCCAGCTGTTGTTCGCGATTTTATGGACGTGTTTGAAGATATATCGGGATTACCGCCGAAGCGAGACGTGGAGTTCGCAATTGATCTTATTCCTGGTGCAGCGCCAGTATCTAAAGCATATTATCCAATGGCACCAGTGGAGTTGGAAGAAGTCAAGAAACATGTTGCTGAATTGCTTGAGAAGGGTTGGATTCGAAGCAGTAACTCGCCTTGGGGAGCTCCAGTTCTTCTAGTTAAGAAGAAGGATGGCACTAGAAGGATGTGCATCGACTATCAAGAATTAAACCGGGTGACTATTAAGAACAAGTACCCGATCCCTCGCATTGGCGAACTATTTGAGCAGCTTAGTGGCGCGAGGGTATTCTCGAAGCTGGATTTGCGATCCGGATATCATCAGGTCCGAGTGAAAGCAGAAGATATTTGCAAGACGGCGTTCTGAACTCGGTATGGACATTATGAGTACTTAGTGATGCCCTTCGGAGTAACGAATGCACCGGCGATATTCATGGACTTGATGAACCGAATCTTTTCACCATTCTTGGACCAGTTTATTGTGGTGTTCATTGACGATATTCTGGTTTATTCGAAGAGTTTTGAAGAGCATGCAGAACATTTGAAGATCGCACTGCAGACGTTGAGACAGGAGAAGTTATATGTGAAGATGAGCAAGTGCGAGTTTTGGCTGGAAGAAGTAAAGTTTTTGGGGCGTGTTGTGTCTGGCGATGGAATCGCCGTCGATCCCGAAAAGATTGCAGCAGTTTGTGATTGGCCGATTCCGAAGAATGTTGCGGAGATAAGAAGTTTTCTTGGACTCGCCGGGTATTACAGAAGTTTTGTGGAGAACTTTGCTCGTCTGGCGGAGCCGTTGACCAAGCTTACGCGCAAGGAGGTATCTTTTGTGCGGACGGATAGTTGTGCATCAGCTTTTAAGACGTTGAAGTAGAGATTGATAACCGCTCCTATTCTGACTGTGCCAGACAGTTCCGGAGGATTGGTGATTCACAGCGACGCATCTGGGAAAGGATTGGGATGCGTTTTGATGCAGCATGGGAAGGTTGTAGCGTACGCATCAAGACAGTTGAAGACCCATGAGAAGAATTACCCAACTCACGACTTGGAGCTTGCGGCTGTGATTTTCGCTTTGAAGATTTGGAGACACTACCTTTTGGTAGAAAGGGTCGAAGTTTTCACGGATCATAAGAGTTTGAAGTATCTGTTCACGCAGAAGGAGCTGAATATGAAGCAACGTAGATGGTTGGAGCTGATGGCTGACTACGATATTGAGCTTAAGTACCATCCGGTGAAGGTTAATGTCGTGCCGGATACGCTCAGTCGGTTACCAGCAATTCAGATGTTGACTACGCAGAAGGAACTTGTGGAAGACTTTCGAACATTTGATTTGGAGGTTGTGCTACCGCATTCTTCGGGACAGTTGATGCAGCTACAAGTACATTCGTCGTTGATCGAGAATATTAAAGCAGTGCAACAACAGGACACTAGACTGCGAAAGTTTCGAGAACAGGTTGAAGCCGGACTACGAACAGATTTACTGATCCATAAGGATGGTTCGTTGAGATATGGTATCCGTTTGTGTGTGCCAAAGGGAGATATTCACGAAGAGCTTATGAAGGAGGCACACAGTTCAGCTTATTCCGTACATCCAGGAGACACGAAGATGTACCGAGATATACGACAACATTTCTGGTGGGAAGGCATGAAACGGGAGATTGCTCACTTTGTGGCAAAGTGCTTGGTATGTCAGCAAGTTAAGGCTGAACATCAAAGGATTGCTGGTTTATTGCAACCACTTCCGATTCCTCAGTGGAAGTGGGAACATATAACCATGGATTTCGTGACAGCTTTACCGCGGAGTCCAAAAGGCAACAATGCAGTATGGGTGATTGTTGATCATTTGACCAAAGCAGCTCATTTCATTCCTTTTCGGGTTAGTCAATCAACAGAAACTTTGGCGGAGCGGTACATGCAGGAGATTGTAAGATTGCATGGAGTACCGGTAAGCATCGTGTCCGATCGTGACACTCGGTTTTTATCACACTTCTGGAAGAGTTTACAGGAAAATTTGGGGACTCAATTGAAGTTTAGCACAGCTTATCATCCTCAAACTGATGGCCAGTCGGAGAGAACGATCCAAACTCTTGAAGATATGTTGAGAGCGTGCATGTTAGACTTCAAGGGTTCTTGGGAGGATCATCTACATTTGGTGGAGTTTTCTTACAACAACGGTTTCCAGGCAACTATTCAGATGTCTCCATTCGAAGCTTTATATGGTCGCAAGCGTCGTTCACCTGTTTGTTGGGACGATGTCGGTGAACGAAAATTGTTGGGACCAGATTTGGTTGTGCAGACAGTTGAGAAAGTTAATGCTATTCGGAATCATATGAAAGCAGCTCAAGACCGACAGAAGAGTTGGGCAGATACGTCGAGAAGACCTCTAGAGTTCGCCGTGGGTGATTTGGTATTCTTGAAGATATCACCGACTAGAGGGGTGATCAGTTTTGGAAGTCGAGGAAAGCTCAGTCCTCGATTTGTTGGACCCTTTAAGATCTTGGAGCGTGTTGGCGAGGTAGCGTATCGTTTGGCGTTACCGCAATCCTTGACAAATGTTCACGATGTATTTCACGTATCATAACTCCGTAAGTATGTTCGGGATGAAACGCATGTATTGGATCATTCGGAGCTGACGGTACGAGAAGACTTGACTTTTGAGGAGCGACCGGTTGAAATTGTGGATTGAAGGGAAAATGTTCTTAAGAACAAGGTTATCCCTCTTATACTTGTTTCTTAGGGTAATCGCTCACATGGAGAGTCCACTTGGGAACGAGAAGATGAAATCCGGCAGAAGTTTCCTCATCTTTTCTTGAAGTTTGATTTTTGTCTATCCTTTGTATTCTTGGAATTTCGAGGACGAAATTCTTTTGTAGTTGGGTATAATGTAACAACCGAGTCCAATTCTACAAATTTCAGTTACCGTATGTGTGGTGTGTGGTATTTATTTCATTTATCTTGCTTGACTGTTGCTAGTTATAATTTACCCCGAAAATTCATATTCTTGCATATAACAATTTAAGTCGTTTAAAATAAATTAAAAACAATTGACATGGCCTGCTCGATGCCTCTAACCCTGTGGTAGCATCCTTGCATCGTGTTCTCATCCCGTTCAGTGAAACGGACATGTTTGGACGTCTACGCGCACGCGCGTGCGTCTGTTCTTAGGGGTTGGCTTTTTAATTATAAAATCCTTCATTTCAATTTTTGGAACCTGCCAACATTTTTATATTTCAAATTCAAATTTTTGGACCCGACCCGGGCGCAATTCTGAAATATTTTGTATTTCCGCTAAATCCTTTTCTAAATTTTTAAACCAGCCAAATTATTCTCCAGCATAATATATTTCAGCCACGATATTTTTATAACTCCCAAAAATCTTTTATAAATTTTCCCCACCTATTCTCTTATGAAGGATTCTTCATTGAAATCTGCAAGTAAATTTCTTTAACAGATCCTTTCATATTTTATACCTAAACAAACTTTAACTCCCCACCAATCAAAATCCTTGATTCCTTCGATCGGGCCCAATCTCCTTTTCTCTCTCTCTCTTTTTCCCCTTCTCTCTCCTCCTCGTTCTCGCTCACCCCCCACTAACATACAATTCCCTCTCTCCTTCTCTTTCTCTCTCCTCTCGTTTCTCCCTCTCTCTCCCCTCTCGCGCCCGCTTCTCTCTCCTCTTGCGGTGCGCGAGAATCCCGTCACCGCTCCCTCTCTTCTGATCACCTCCCTTCTTTATCTTCTCTTTCTTCTTCTGAGTTCTTAACCCATGCACGAGCACAGAAAAAGAAAACCCTAACCCTAGCCGCCTCTGCCTCGTCGTCATCTCCATCTCATCTTCTTCTTCTCAACCTCCTCATCCTCGTCTTCATCTTCTTCCTCTTCTTTTCCTTCTCCCGAGCCTCGCTCCCTGCACACACACACCCGAGAAAAACCCTAACAACCATAACTCCTTTCTCCACCATCACCTCGTCGCTGCCGACTCCTTCATCTCATCATCACCTTCTTCCTCTCCCTCTCTTCCTTTCCTCTGCTCTTTCCCGAGCACCAAACCCTGCAACGTAACCCCACCTAACGCAACCCTAACCTCTTACCCGAGCAGCTACACCCTCGCCGGAACGCCGACGACCTTCACCGATGACGCAGCCATCCCTCTACAATCCAGTGGGTAAGTTCCTTTCTTAATATCCTTCGATCTCTGTCACTTTGCTTTGGTTCCAGTTCATGCATTCCTGTAGCATCTTTAATGTTCACTGTGTTTACTGTTTTCTTTGGTGGCCGGAATCCGACCGTGCCGACGACGTTTCCCGACGACCCAGCAAGGACCCCTGACCCGTGTGACTCCACTGTTCGTCATTTGGGCTCTTTCTGTGAACCGTGCGCGCGTCGCGATTTTCCCCGCCGACGCGTAACGTTCTGTTTTCCGTTTCGCGACCTGTCGAGGCAAGTGAAACTTGCTACATGCTATTTTAAACTATTCGTATGCTAAATTATTTATTTCCTGTTAAATCTCTAAATAGAATCGATAGAATTGGATTTCAAGTTAACCGTATAAAGTTCCGTTACACATTTTATGATCCCGAACTTGAAACTTAATTTTGCATCTAATTATTTATACCTAGTAATCACATGTAAGGGATAGACCACATGATCACATTTGTTTATAGCCATGATACCCCTTTTATCCAGTTTTGACCTATCGGACATCCATGTGCAACTTTAACCGGTTTAATTACAACTGCATTCATTGAACAGATTATACATGTCGTCGCATCCATAGATCACTCAATACTTATTAACCTGGTTTTTAGCATTCACATCTATCATACTGTATTTGTATAATGCCGACACCATCTGATAAACAACTGATAACTGTACGGCTGATTGATTAAATCTGCTTTATTGCTTAACTTATTGCGTAGATTGTGTTGTTGATAACCATGCTTGATTATTTATAACCATGATTATGCTAGCTGTTTATGAGTACCCACATGTTATCTTTTACACCCTGGCCTGACTTGCTACACATATATTGATTGACCCGACATGGCACCGTACACTACTTGACTTGACCTGTTGTACCATGGCTTGACCCGTTGCCTGATCTTGTGTCTAATGCCAACAAACCTGACATGTAGTCCTCACGGACCGTTCCTGTTGTCTTTCCAGACAAACCTGCTCTTACCTGATCCTGTGTTGGCATTATTTCTTGATTACTGAATACCTGACTTGAACACTTATAACTTGGGGGTATGAGGAAATCAATGATGAAACATGACTTGTAACTCAACAGTTCGATACCTGTTCTGATCAGTCTTACGGGCTAGGCCAGCCCCGGAGTAATGATGCTGACATCACTCATCTGTACTTACTACCTTCTACTGCCTAGCGGCACGTCTCGGATCCAGCCCGAGAATCTTGACCGTGGTCCCGGGCACGCACGGGATACTATTGAGTTACATCGATGATTCATCAAATTGATTTCAAAGACTTTAGAGTAGAAAACCCAATAGAACAGTTTAGTTTACTCACTGCACACTACCCTTCACTGCCCTGATTTATATTACTGTTACACCTGCTTTCATTCATGTTTATATTTGCATTGTCTGTTACCCTGTTTATATTTTATCACTTGATGACATGACGCGCTGACGTCTGGGTTTTGCATGGCCCAGATTCCGTACCTTTGCTGCAGTCCGAGCAGGAGTACTTCAGCCAGCAGGCTGAGCAGTGAGGTTTCTGTCGTAGTTGGTTCTTTCATTTTCTGCATTTTATTCCTGATGTGAGCCCGCATTATGGGACATACATTCCAGTTATTTTGTATTGGATCTTTTGCTTCCGCACTTTTATTATTATTGACTCATGTTATCTTGGCTTATGGACATATATTAGATAGCTATATTTTGTTCTTGATATCTCTACAGCCGTAATGTGACATGGTATGCACCTAGATATATAATTAATGGTATGGATGCACAATAAAACACGGATGCACAAATATCTATCAGGGGTTATATCTACAGCTCCATGACTACGTAGGATGCACATTATCAAGCATGGGGTGTTAATACAACAGTAACATGAAATAATATGATTTGTAGATGCAGTTACATATATAATAAATGATATGGATGCATACGGGTATCCGAAAACAGTAAAATATTAATATGGAGGTATAATGCAATCAACATGTAATATTTTTATTCATATGGATGCAAAATAAGATGCATAGCATGTAGCAAGATAAACTTGCCTGATTAGATCTCACGATGGGTGCGTACGACACGTCCGACGTCGGGTAAACGTCGCAACGCACACACGGCACACGGGACGGGTCCAGGCAAGGCAAGAAGGCAACCACGCAGGCATGGGACGTCCACTGGATTACTCGGATCATCGGCAGCGGCACGGCTCCGGCGGTGATCACCGGAAACGAAAAACAAGATCAAGAAAAGAAAGAAGAAAGAAGAAGAAGAAAAGAAATGGGCTGGGTGGCTCTGGTGTGGTGCTGGGGTTTGGGAGAAGGCGAGGAGGTGGTTGCGAAGGTGTTGAGGCGACAACAAGGGATCGCCGGCGAGGAAGCAGGTCATGGCAGTGAGGTGCCAGGTTCTAGAAGTCGGGAAAGAAGGTGATGGAGTTGATGATGGCGTCAAGAGTCTGAGGTGGTGACGATGGTGTGAGGTCGTCGGGGTTATCGGAGCTCCGGCGATGGGTGCAAGCGCGAGTTGCAGGGGTCGCAGGCTCGGGATCGGGTGTGCTGTCAGGGTTCAGGGGAGACGAGTAAAAGAGTGGAGGAGGTAGAGGAGATGGAGATGAGGACGAGGGTTAGACGACGACGGCGACGAGGGCCGACGATGGGTTCTTGGATTGTAGTGAAAGATGGGTTGTCGTGGGTTCTCGTGCGGGGAGAGGAGAGAGACGGAGGTGATCGAAGAAGATGAGGAGGCGAAGGAGGAGAGACGGGGTCGAGGGGGAGGCGGCGACAGCGAGGTGCGGGCGAAGGGCGTGGGTTCGAGCTCGAAGGGGGCGGGAAAAAAATGAAAATAAGAAGAAGGAGAGAGATGAGAGAGAGAGACGTGCATGGGGAGGTGTTAACTTTATAGGGTAAAAAAATATAAAAGAAAAATATAAGAGAATATTATATATATATGAGAGAGAGAGAACTGGGTGATAACTGTTGGGATTTGGAAATATATTTAGTTAAAGAAAATTATATAAACCGTATATAAAACAGTTAAATAGATTAGAATATAATATTAAGAAATTTTGAGATTTTGGCTAATACAAAAATAGTCCAAAACACGTCCGGGTCGGGTCTAAAAATCTAGTTTTAAAATACGGAAAATATACGTGTCAACCAACATTAATACTGAATATCCGGGTAACGAAAATGCATACCCCCCAAGAACGGGTGCACGCATGTGCATGTAGCCATCCAAACGAGTCTGTTTCACTGAACGGGACGCGAACAAGGTGCGCGGATGCTACCACAGAGTTAGGGGTATCATACAGGCCATGCTAGACATTTTAAAAATATTTTATTTGGCTTTACTTGTTTTGTTAAAAAAAATGCATATGCTAGATATAATGCAGTGATATAACATGAAAGTGCACGGATTCTCAAAACTATCCAGGATAAATCATAAACAGGAATCAAGACGGGTTTCCAGCATGCGGGTCGGATCGGATGCAAATACAGATGTCAAATACACTATTTGCACCCAAAACACGATAAATCAGGAAAATACCATAAATAAAGAAATACTTGAAATAGAACTGGTATAAATGAACTAGGGTGTTACAAAAACGGTGGCTTGTTAGAGATTGAAAGTGAAGATGATAATGAGATTTTAGGTTTCAAGATTTTGTTTTTTCCTACTTTCTTCTTGGCTGCATTCAAATTCAAGAGAGAGATTCTTGATTTTTATTGAGAACAAGAATTCGAAGTTTTTTCTTAAACATTATTTTTTTGAAGATACCGAGCCTTTTGATTATACAAAACATACAGAAACCAGCTTCAAAATTATTTAATGATGACCAATATTGCTCTTTAGGACGAAAATCATTATCAATTTTTTCTCTCGTCAAGCACCCATTTTGTCGAATGGTTCATGTGTGACTGAATAAATGGGATACCGGTTGTGGACGCCTCCTAACTTGCTGAGATTTTTGCCAAATAGGTTGTGGTCTCTTCATTGTGGGACTTGTTGAAAGTCTTCTTTCTTGAGCTTGGCTCTGTGAATACCTCATCCCAATTGAGTATTGTTCGCTAAACTTTAGATTTGAAAAGATCATCATTTGAATCGAAAAGGTCATCATTTTCAGATGATGTTCAATTCTCTCAACGTAATCGGTTTTTCCCATTCTCTTCAAGATTCCCCATTCTTGGATCAAGATCCTTGATTCTTTGATAATCATCTTCAACTCGAATAGAACTCCTAACTTCTCATTAAACTTTTCCAAGATCTTCATCGTTACTTCATGGATTGGACTCGATC
The DNA here is from genome assembly GCA_030015575.1 of Agapanthus africanus. Lineage (NCBI taxonomy): Eukaryota > Viridiplantae > Streptophyta > Magnoliopsida > Asparagales > Amaryllidaceae > Agapanthus > Agapanthus africanus. The sequence continues at coordinate 190,264,060 of CM057341.1, forward strand.
TAGAGCTCTGATATCATTTGTTACATCCGAACCGTATGTTTCCTTTATGATTTTGGTATTGAGGGTGTAATTGATCAAGAAATGAAATGACAACACAAGAATAATATTGATTTGGATTTGTTTGAATAAAAACGGAATTACAATTAAAAAAAGATACAAGAATTGAACCAGAAAATGGAATTACAATGAGAAAAATACAAGAATCACAACTGAATTTGATTTTATACAAAAATCATTATTTTCTATCACATATCATATCTTCCATTAATAGACTAAATTTGGACATTTTCTACAAAAGCCCTTCCTATTCTATATCTACAAAGAAAGCCCCGGTCAACAACTTCTATATTTATAAATAAACCCTTTATTAATAGACCTGTAACACCGGGCACACCACATAATTTTTCCATAAGATATAGATTCAAACAAAAAAGCATTGAGGAGATCATAATTCTAATTTTTTTTAACATTTATTACAAATAAAAAACCTAGGTTCATAAACGAATTTTTTTACATAAAAAATAGCAAATTCTTTTTTGTAAGGATGACAAGTTTCTTAAACAACGCCACGTGGCAAGCAAGATTTTCATCCTTCTGAAAAAATATTCTTAAACCATATCTAATTTCTGAAATCTTCGCTAAACTATTATAAGTTATTAATTTAGATTAAATAATTTATTTTATTTAACTTATCCTAGCGAGACTAGTTGTTGCTTGGTAATAAAAAATGTATACTTAAAGATAGGGCTGTAAACGGATCCTATATAGATGTTAACATATTCATATATGATAATTCTAGACGGATTCAATAAGGATATGGATAATTATCGAAAATGAAAATTACGCACCGTATTTGATAAAAGTTGGATACATATAAATATATTATGAAATGAATATTGAAAAAATATACTCAATAAAACCAAAAATTGCTATCTTATGTATTAACATATCCGTATACGTATCATATCAAGTGGCTATTGACGATACGGATTTGGAATAATTGAAAACGAAAATATATATCTGTATTAGATAAAAATTGAATACGGATACAGTGTCAGCTCGGATTATCCGTATATGTTTACTCTTAATTCTTAAAGACCCCCTCAAAAGATTGCTAATTACTAAAACCCCGCAAAACTTGATAATTACTTACTATTACCAATTAGTTACTCATAAAGAACCGTGGCAATCTAGAAAAGGCATATTTTAAAAATATTCCTTTTAATTCGATTTAGGATATAATGTCAATAACTATTCTAAGATTCTTTTCCAATTAATTTTCTTCTAAGTTTAGTTTATTTTATAATTAAGATAATTTCAAGTTAAAAATGAATAGAATTCTTTCTCTTTCCTTTTTTTCTAACTTCAATTAAACATGGGAAAATATGAGCTCACCACATTAAATCAAGACAGTACCAAATCCACGCTATTGTGGCAACCATGTGCTCCTTTCATCTCTATTCAACAAATTTTTAGGTTTTGTGAGGCTGATAGAGAGAAGTTTAGTGAAATCGGTAGGTTATTTTGGGATAATAATAAGTAGTATGAGAAAAGAAGAAGACTCGTTGCATTTAGGGTTACTAATTAGAGTTAAGAGATGAGAAATAAAAGTGGGGAATGATTGGATATTAGCGTTTTTTTAAGTTGATGAGATTCTCGGAGTGTGAGATATTGAAAGTGAATTTGTTAGTTTTAACGTAATTAAGAACAAGATTAGAAATAAATACTGGATTGGAAGATTTTTTAGGGTTATTAAAATAGAAGGAGAAATGATAAAGAGATTAATCGCCATACATAAAATCAATATGTTCCCGGAATTTTAGATAAGCGCTTCAAATAGAAAATGAAAATCTTCTATGTCTAGCAACTTTGAATCTTCTCGGTAGTTCTTGATAGGCAAATTATTATAAGATTCATATATGCTATATCTTTTATTCACCGGGTCTCTTACCTCATGTCCTCTCTTAACTAAGATATTTTCCTGAGTCTCATCTAATCGAACAATTTACTCAACGCCCACTAATTTCTTAAGTTACTCCTCCAACAACCCCTAACTATACAGTATTTTAAAGATATATTCCTTCAACTTTGCTAAAGGGTAACGACAATTCGGTGAGAGGCTTATTTTGAACCAAAATCATCCAACCCCTATTCTAATTGGCCCCAAAATAGAATTTTAGAGGTTCAAATTGAGTTTTCTCTCTCAAATTAAAATCTAGAATTTAAGGAATTGAGTTGGTTTCTACCAATTCCCTATGGATTTCTCTCTGAGCTCCTTATCCTTATATCATCCATAACAATTCTATAATTGGTGAAAAAACAGGCAGAGTTTCACCTGTACATTCAACAACAATTCAAAATCCTAAAACTAATCCTAAAATTATGCAAAATTGCTAACTTATCTATGCTAACTCAACACCAAGAACATCAAATCAAAGTCCTAGAATGCAATATTTCTCAAAATTTTCAAAAGAACGGAAAAAAGAACTGCACAAAATAACTAAGATTAGAGGAAATGTGGATTTGTTTACCTTTAGATCTTGTTGCCGACTATGTTTTATTGAAGATCTAAGCCCTAGATGGTGATATCGACTATGGATTTGAGAGAGAACATCGAAGATGGTGAGATATTAGAGAAAGATTAAAGAGATGGAGTGAATTCTCAAATTGAAACTAACTAAGAACGCTTAGAGGGACAATATGAATAACGATGGATTTTTGGGGAGACGGAAAACGTTAAAAAGGGTCTGAAAGAGTAACCTAAGGGATTGGGGAGACTTGGGGTAAATAGTACAATTACGGGAGGAATCAGGAAAATAATATCTCGGCTTAGAGGAGAAGTGAGGTAAAAAATCCTTTTTAATTTTTATCTTATAATTTCTATCACTTCAAAATTTTAATGAAATATTTTATATGACTAGGGCCTTTTTGACCTTATCCATTTTTCTCAAAAGAAATTTTAAAACTACACTCGTAATAAGTAATAAAAAATGGAATTTTTAAGGTTAAAAGAAAACCCACAAAAAGAGTTTAAGAAAAAGAGAAGATATGTTCAAATGCATTGCATCAAATATATATAGAAAGATATATATATATATATATATATATATATATATATATATATATATATATATATATATATATATATATATATATATATAATAATGAAGGAAAATAATATATCAGCTTAGAGGAGAAGTGAGGTAAAAAATCCTTTTTAATTTTTATCTTATAATTTCTATCACTTCAAAATTTTAATGAAATATTTTATATGACTAGGGCCTTTTTGACCTTATCCATTTTTTTCAAAAGAAATTTTAAAACTACACTCGTAATAAGTAATAAAAAATGGAATTTTTAAGGTTAAAAGAAAACCCACAAAAAGAGTTTAAGAAAAAGAGAGGATATGTTCAAATGCATTGCATCAAATATATATAGAAAGATATATATATATATATATATATAATAATAATAATAATAATGAAGGAAAGAGTCCCCAGGAAGTTTTTTCGTTAGGTGGCGACATAATCTACACCCTTCACAATTTTTTCGACGATCGGCACCGTCCATCTTGATCTTGAACGTCTAGCATGTTGATACAACAAATTTCATGTGATTCTAACACTTTTTGACTGTTGATTTAGCAATGTAAACAGTTCTATTATCAGTAAACCGTTAATTTTGTACACATTAAATCAGCGGTGAAAAAATGTTAGAATTACATGAAATTTGGTATATCGACATATTAGACGATGAAAATCAAGATGGACGGTGCCGACCGTCGAAAAAAATAGTGGAGTATATAGTTTTAGTCGCCACCCAACGAAAAAAGCCTTCTAGGGCCTCTTTTCTCTATTATTCTCATATATATAGGATTTTTATAGTTTTCCAAATTAAACCCCAAGTATACAGCTTTATCGCCAATCGTACTTGAGAATCATTCCCACGAAGATGTGTGTTAATTTAAATTTTAAAAACAAGTTACAGAAATTTTTTGATTTTTAATAAAATAAAATTGCAATAATTTAACAACGCGGAAATTTAAAAGTAAGGAAATTTAAAAAGATTATTTTACTTATAAAAGGAATATCTAGGGTTTTGATTTACTTTTCTAATGTGGTGGTTTAAATAATATCTTTAGTTCTTTTTTTTCTTCTAGTTTTAATTAATTATCAATCAACAACATAAAAACATAAGATAAATTAATTATGATTTAATCTAATTATGTTATCTCATTTAGATTTAATTAAAACCCTAATTCTAGTTTCTTAACTTAACCTTGGGTTAACCGTCTATGTTAATGTGGTGGTTTAAATAATATCTTTAGTTCTTATTTTTCTTCTAGTTTTAATTAATTATCAATCAACAACATAAAAACATAAGATAAATTAATTATGATTTAATCTAATTATGTTATCTCATTTAGAATTAATTAAAACCCTAATTCTAGTTTCTTAACTTAACCTTGGGTTAATTACGATTTAATCTAATTATGTAGGCCATGAATCTACAAATAACATGTTCTAGGTTTTATTCTAAATTAGATTAATTACTAGATTAGAATATTAAAGTTCTATACATTATTCTTACCGTCCCTAATTAAGTTTCTAGACGTTATCTACCATGAACTTAATTAGTTTTTAGGTATTCTAATCTATCCATAATTTTATTAAAGACGTCAACTTTTTAATTATAAAAATTATTTTTTTAGATTAGAACTAGAAAAACATAAAGATCTAAGAACATTCATATTAAAACAAAGAACATAAAGAGAAGAAAAACATTCACAACATTAGATGCAAACAAAAAACCTAAACTACTGAATTAGCAACACATATTGAAAATAAAAAAACTAAACTTTATTAATGGCATAAAAGAACTTACAAATTGCCGATCCCTCCCTAAAAAACCCTAGTTCGAAAGTAACGAAAGAGATCATATAACTCTAATCTACAAAGGAGTTTATATTCTTTTGGCAAAAACGAAACAAAGTCTACAGATAACTAAAAGTAACAAATCGTCGCTCAAAATTCGGGTTTGTTCCGCCTCTAAATTTCGGTTGAATCTTCAATATAGGCCAAATCGGCCGAACTTTTATGACCCAGCAGTTTCTTGCTTCCTCCATAAAATTTGTCTTAATCTCCAGATCTCCAAAGTTTGCTCCAAAACCGCTAATTTGTTCTCGAATTTTGATTTAGCTCCGATTTGATTTCCATTGCATGCAAATATCCTGTTTTTAGTACAGTTTTCCGTCTTTTTGCATTTAAGCCCTGTAACATGTATTTATTGACAAAAATACCCAAAGTAGTATAAAAATATGAAATATGAAATATAAAATAATAAATGTGATATAAAAATATGCAATAAATTAATTGCACTAATAAATAAAGAGAGAATAATGATGAAAAGAGGTCCTATTAGGCTTTTCCGTTAGGTGGCGTAAAAAATCTATACCTTTCGCAATTTTTTTCGACGATCGACACCCATCATCATCTTTATCAATTAAGATATGGATACACCAAATTCCATATGATTCCACCACTTTTTCACCGTTAGATCAGCAATATAAAAAGTTCTATTGTCGGTAAACCGTTAATTTTGCACCCACTACATCAAGGGTACGTAAAAAAGTGATGGAATCGCACGAAATTTGGTGTATCCACTTCTTACATGATAAAGATGATGATGAAGGATGCCGATCGTCGAAAAAAATCGTGGAGATTGTATTTTTCGGAAGCCATAGAAAGAAATTACTTTCTATGGCACCTTGCCTCAATTATCCTCATATATATGAGAATAATGGAGGAAAGGTTCCGTAAGAGGGAATTTCCTCCTATGACGTCGAAAAAATACATCCTTCATGATTTTTTTCGACGATCGGCATCCATCACCTCCATTTTTATTATCTAAGATGTGGATACACTAAATTTTGTATGATTCTCTCACTTTTTGACCGTTGATTTATTGATTGCAAAATTAACGATTCACCGACAATAAAACTTTTTGAATTGCTAATCCAACGTGAAAAAGTGGTAAAATCACGTGAAGTTCGACGCATCCATATCTTAGATTATAAAGATGAAGATGATGGGTGCTGATCGTCAAATAAAATGGTGGAGGGTGTAGATTTTTGACGCCACCGGACGAAAAAGCCTCGTAAGGCCTCTTCTTCATTACTTTCTCTCTCTGTGTGCACGCGTGCATATATATATATATATATATATATATAAATATATATATATCCAAAATAAGGACTTGGATGAAGAAATATAAATCAATATACAATGATGATTATTTTGGGATTGAATCTTTACTCTCTAGGGACTGGAATCCTAGAATTTATCTAGCTTAAAACGGGAATATGGAATTTTTAAGCAAGGCATATCGAATGAGGTTAATGGAGCTTAAAAACAATGGGGACCATCCCCTTTCTTACTCTCACATAGCTTAGACAATTTAGCTAAGGCATACACGTCTTTTCGGACCAGAACCTTAATCTGGTGTCTTAGACCAACTCGGCCATCTCAACCTTTAAATATTAAATTTTGTTAATTATATTAAAATGATTTTACTACATGTTTGGGTTAAACAATGTTTTACAACACTACTAAATGATTACCCCCCTGCATTCCATTCATAAGTTAATACATACCTAGATATCAAAAGTTATGAATGTTGGGGATCGACTGGGAGAGGTCAAAACGCGGAACAATACTCGCGACAACACCCAAATCACGCAAACACTTACGCAATTAAACGACGAAAGAACAATATAAATATGCGAGAATAAAATAAGAAATTAAACACAAAGAGGCAAGAGATTTGTTAACGGGGTTCGCCTACCATATGGTTAGTTTCCGGCAGAGTGGAATATGCAAAGTCTCCTCTATAATTTTTGAATCAATCACATGAGAAAACCTTGGGAATTTCTTCTCAAAATTCTCCAGCCCTAACCGTCACCCTCACATACAATGATCTATCACAAATTTGGCTGTTATTAGCTGTTAAATAATACATATGGGGGGTTCTTTTATATAGGCAAACCCTAATCCTAACTATACTAGGAAATAAACAAACTTTCCAAAGTTAGTTATCATCAGAATTCGCTGTCGCTAGACATCTGCAGTTCACTTTGGCAGACGTCTGCCTCCATTTTGGATGGGTTTCATGGCTCCTGCAGACGTATGTCCTGATGAACTATAGACGTCTGCCTCCGCTCTGTTATTTCTCATGTAGATACCAGACATCTGATGTTGATTTGGCCAGACATCTGAAGTGAAAATATTGACACCTCCATTCGTCTGCCATCTTTTTTGAATCAGACATCTGCCCTGAAGAAAGTTCCACCGTTTCTAACATTCTTCCACATGGAAATTCTTCAGCCTTGATTCTCGACGCTAGTAAACTTCACACGACTTCTCTTTACGCTCTCCTCATCAGATTTTCATGGAGAGGTTCATCAATCTACAACATAGATTCATCTTATCTCTGTCTACGACCTTGGTGAACATATCCGCCGGATTATTTTCTTCAGCGATTTTTTGCAATGTCAACTCCTTCTCTTCAATCGCTATACGAATGAAGTGGTACCACACTTTGATGTGCTTAGTCCAAGAGTGATATGCCGGATTCTTCGCCAAATGTATCGCACGTTGGCCGTCGCTCCACAAGGTGTTGAAGTCTTGCTTTTTTCCCAATTCTTCAAGCAACACCCTTGCAATCATCATCTCCTTGATGGCTTTCATGATCTCCATGTACTTCGCCTTCGTAGTTAACAATGCCACCACCTTTTATAATTGAGATACCCAACTCACCACCGTTCCCCAACCGTGAATACATATCCCGTTGTGCTCTTCCCACTGTCTCGATCTCCCGAATAGTCCGCATCAACGTACCCTTGCACCTTTAGAGTCACACCCGAAACATAAACGGTGACTAGATATACCCCTAAGATATCTTAGAATCCACTTTACCGCATTACAATGCTCCTTCCCCGGATTTTTCATATACCGGCTAACAATTCCCACTGCATGTGCAATATCTGGTCTCGTACTTACCATCGCGTATATCAAACTCTCCACCGCAGAAGCATGCGGTACTTTCGCCGTTTCATCCTTCTGCTCTTGAGTTGTCAGGCACAACTCCTTCATGAGTTTGAAATATTTTGCTAAGGGCGTACTTACCAGCTTTGACTTGTCAACATTGAACCGCTTCAAAACCTTCTCAATATAGTCCCTTTGTTATAACCACGGCTTCTTATCTCGAACGATCTTCATGCCCGAGATTTACTTCGCCGCTCCTAAATCCTTAATAGCAAATTTCTCGGCCATCATTTTCATCAAACTTTGAATCTTCTCGAAATTCGGACCCACTACCAACATGTCATCCACATACAATGACATAATAGTGTAGTCTCCATCCTTGAAAATTTGAACATAGACACAATAATTTGATTCACTCCGCATAAATCCTGTCTCTAGCATGAACTGATCAAACTTGAGATGCCACTGCCTTAGAGCTTACTTGAGGCCATACAAGCTTTTTCGCAGCTTACACACCATATTTTCCTTCCCTTTCACCTCGTATCCCAGTGGTTGCATCATCTAAATCTCCTCCTCCAAATCTCCATGAAGGAACACAGTCTTGACATCTAGCCGCTTTAAGTGCAAATCCTCTACCGCCACAATACTAAGGATCACCCGAATAGATGTCATCTTTATTACAGGGGAAAAATCTCTTGATAATTAATACTTTGTTTTTGTGCGTATCCCTTGACTGTCAAACGAGCCTTGTACCGCTTCACACCATCGACCTCATCTTTAATCCTATACACCCACCTATTAAGCAACGCTTTTCGATCTTTGGGTAGCTTCACTAGGTCCTATGTATGGTTCTTCTTCAATGATTCCATCTCCTCGTCCATAGCTTACTCCCACTGCTTGATAGCACCATCATTTGTTGCTTCTTCAAGAGATTCGGGATCTCCCGTATCTGTGTACAAAATGAAGTCGGTCACAAGTCTTTCAGGTATCCTCCTTTCTCTCACGGATCTTCTCAGAACTGACACATCTGGTTGCTGAACATGGTCACCATCCTGTTCTTAGACCTGATCTTGCACTGCGGCTTCATCTATGTTCTGATCACCACCTGTAGGAACCTGAATGCTCTCTTGAGTTCCATCTAGCTCGATGAACACACGTACCGCACCTTTCTTGACTTGCTTTTCTTCTTTGTACAAATACTGCTCATCAAAGATGACGTTCCGGCTTCGTATTACTTTCTTGCTTTTGTAATCCCCCAGCCTATATTCGAACTCATCCCCACCATATTCGATGAAAGCTTACTTATTAGACTTGGAGTCAAGCTTACTCATTTCCGCCTTATCAACCAAAAAATAAGCAACGTAGCAAAACACTTTTAGGTGTAATAATCATCCGATTTACCTGACCAATTTTCTTCTGGAATACCTTCATCAAGTGCACTTGCCGGGGTTCTGTTGATCAAGTACACAGCAGCATCAACTGCCGCTGCCTATAGGAACTTAGGCAATTCGCATCTAAGGTCATGCTCCGCACTCAATCTAGTGTCGTCCTGTTCATCCTTTCAGCGATGCCATTTTGCTGTGGCGTTACCGGTACCGTCTTCAATCAACAAATACCCTTCTGTGAGCAAAATCCTTTGAACTCATGTGTGTAATATTCCCCTCCATTATCGAACTTAAGGCATTTAACCTTCAGCCCCATTTGGTTCTCTATCTGCGTTATCCAGTATTTGAAGATACCAAACACATCGGACTTCTTCTTCATTGCATACACCCATGTCTTCCGGCTTGCATTGTCGATGAACTTCATGAAGTATCGATTCCCACCATAAGACTCTACTGAGACTGGACCCCATACGTCCGTATGCACCATCTTCAGCTTCTTGGTCTTTTTTGCTACACCTCCAATATGAAATTTGAGCGTGTTTTGCTTCCCGCAAGCACAACTCTCGTACTGACCCAGCTCCACCTTTTTCAGCCCCGAAAGAAGCCCTCTTCTTTGAAGAATTTTCATGTTCTTCTCACTAAGGTACCCCAATCTCCTATGCCATAATGAAGTCTCTGAATTTAATTCCGAACCCGTTACCAATGCAACCGAACCTCCGCTACTCCCACTGAAGGAATACAACGAACTGCTCAATTTTCTCCTAGCAATCACCAACGACCCTTTGGTAATTTTTCCACTGTGAAATCCCAAACGTCGTAATAAAACCTTCGTTGTCAAGCTGACTAGTAGAAATCAATTTTTTCTTCAAATCTGGAATATGACGAGTATTCTTTAATTTTAGTTGACCACCTCCTGAAGGTTGCAAAATGATCATCCCCTTTCTAATGATCTTACACGGATGACCATTTCCAACTGTCACATGCCTAAGATCCCATTGAATGTACTCGCTGAAGTGATTTCGCCCCGAAATTCAATGGAAGGATGCCTCCGAATCAAGGAACCAAGTATCCCCTTTTGTGTTCTTGCTCATTGATAAACAAGGACCTTGTTCCCCATTTTCTTATGTAGACACCAGATTTGCTTCCTTTCCATCTTCTTTCTTATTCGAGTATTTCATTGGAGCTTTACAGTTACTTTTCTTGTTGCACTTCTTCCTACATTTCAACACGCGCCTTGAATTTCTCCTTGTGGTTTTCCTGGAACTTTAGACTTGCCCTTCTTCTCTTTCCCCCGTTCCATTGTTCTACCGCGATTCTCCACCGAAAGTGCGGGAGTTTTCGAACTCCCACTTCTGGCCTTTTTTCGCATCTCATCATTTAATATGCAACTCACTGTATCATTAAACGTGAGAGTCTCCAAGATCGAGTTGCTAATCGACATTACTGGGTTCTCCCAACTCTCCGGCAAAGAAAAGAGGAATAGAAGTACTCGAATCTCGTATTTAAAGATGATTTCCACCAATTTTAGTTGGTTCGTCATGCTGTTGAACTCATTCAAGTACTCCGTCACCGAACCGTTTTTAGCCATTTTCATGTTGAAAAGCTTCTTCATCAGGAAGATTTTGTTTGATGTAGAAGGCTTTTCATACAACTTCGCTAGCATCGTCATTAGCGCCTTGGTTGTTTTCTCTTTCAAGATATTAAAGGCCACTTGCGGAGTCAACGACAATTGAATTGTCGATATGGTTTCCTATCCAAAAGGTTCCACGCCTCATCGGCCATCTTCTTGGGCTTTTCTTCAAGCAACGAAAGAAATATGTCCTTTTGATATAAGTAGTCCTCCATTTGCATGCGCCACCAACCAAAACTCTGACCATCGAACTTTTCAATCCTTACTTTATACTCCGACATCTTTCGTCTCTGTTGCAGCAAACTTGTGTCATGCCCCGCTTCCCAAAAGACGAGTGTAGGTACGTGACGAGGCCCACAACGTATTTATTTTGAGAAGGTCGTTTCCTAGAATAAATACGCGAAGCGTAAATGAGCAATATAAAAATGACAAGAAATTAACATGAGATTAAAACTTCAACAATTTTATTTACATTCATAATTCTCACATAGTTGGGATACAAGATAACCGAAAACAAAGTACAATAACATGAAATGTCTAAACATGTGGCATACTGATGCTAGAGCTGCAAAGAAAACTAAAGATCGACCTGTGAAGCCAGCTGGTCGTAATGCTCTGCAGTCGCTTCTATCTCCTCAATCTCTAAACAACCTGACGAACATCCAAAAAAAGAAAAAGATGGATGGATGTCCGTCAGCGAACTTGCGCTCGGTAAGTCCCCAAGAAAAGGTGGGAAGTATAAAAGTATAATGACAAATAGAAGGATAGACGGATTAATATGGTGATTAAGCATACAATTAATATAGCATGACAGTTCTAATATAAAATGACAATGTAAAAGAAACTATATAAGCATGATAATGTAATGTGAGCATTGCAAACAAATGCAGCATGGATGTGGTGTAAGTGTAGTGAACCTGATGTGAATGTAAGTGTCCTAAGAGGTCTCTACAATAATAATCTAACTTAACGTCGGTTCAAGTATGAATGTCAACCAATCTCAAAAGTGTTTTCGAACCCAACGGGCTGTAATCCAGGAGTAAGAAATCATGGGCCCGAATCAAGTATTAGTAACGAGATTTCAACCTAGTGTTGAAGTATTCCAAACTCAATAGGCTATAATCCAGGAGAAAGAAAATACGAGCCCTCATGATAGATTGCTTGTGTTAGTAGATATGGATTCATGATCTAGGGTTGCTCCTGAGATTTTGTTGGATTCACACTTAAACTACCAAAATACCCCGTGCATTCTAGATTATAATTAAAATTACCAGTTTTGTCCATGAATACATCAAGTTGCAAGATTGAGTTCATATCAAGATCAAGTATTCGTGTCCAGTGTTCATGTATTCATGTCAAATTGTATTCATGGTTCGAGTCGAGTCGGTTCAAGAGTATATATAGTGGGTTCCGGTATTCATATTGGATTCGTGTATTCATATAAAATTCATGTCAAGTTATATTCATAGTCAAGTCAAGTCATGTTTGAATATTCAAGTTCAAGTGTGCAAGTTTTAAGATTAGGTTCGGCTTTGGGTTTGAGTTCGAGTTCAAATCAAATTCAAGTTTGTATTCAGATTTTAAGAATATCTTATTAATAGATTTAACTTATGAAATTCTTGAGTTTGGAAAATATCGACAACCGCTGCATATGGACGACATGATTTGTGTTTTTTTCAAAGATGATTATCATTTGATAACTTCCACCCTAAGATTATAGTCTATATTTAAGGAGAGGAAAATGGTGTATCATTATCTCTGGCAACTCCAAGGCAAGTTATAAGAGAAGATGCCACTCAAACCAATCTGCAAGCTAAATACGTAACCTAGACTAATCTTTTGATTTCTAGGGTATTTTTATAAAAAGTCATTTAAAACTGCTCGACGGTTTTTAATTCGTCCTAGAGTCTCGAATATGTTTAAATAAAAATAAGTAGATTAAAATCTCAAGATTTTTGTATAAAAATGTATTTTATATCGGGTGATATTTTAGTGACAAAACTAGCTTTTGAAAGTTTATTGTATTTAGATGAAAATCTATCTTTTGGAAAATTAAAGTATTTTCATTAAATCTTTTCAATTTAGAGGTACTTTTATATGAAATCTTATTTTTGAAATTTCTTTTCTTTTAAATTACAATCAGGAATGTTATTTTTTTAAAAAAAAATGTTTTACTTTGAATTAAAAAAAAATGTATTTTCTTTTCTTTTGAGAACGCGTTCTGTGAAGAGCTCCGATCTCACCCACCAAATCCAAGATGTGCAATAATCCATACCATCCTTTAACAGGGTTCCTCTAAAGAGGGTTGTGAGGGGCGTAATTACCAAGGAGAAAGAAGTATCGATTTAATTTTTCCATATTTAGAACTTGAGGGTATTTTAATGAAATCGTTTCTTTTAAAGTACGAAAAATGTGATCGTGCTATGAATTAAAAGTGTGCGTATGGAGTAGGTGGCTACCCCGTATGTTTTTTTACAATATTTTAACCATAAACTACCACAAAGATTAGCATGAGCACATGGTATTTATTAGCTATTTTATTTTCAAACTAAGAGCAATATTTACATGTTAAAGTTATGTTTCCCCCAATCAGAGCAAGGCTCTGTTTGAATTTCAAAAATTCAAATTTTCTGAAGCAACGCTTCAAAATCCCGTGCGCTGCGCGCAACGCGCCACGTGTCAGAAGTTGATGCGTCAGCACAGCGCCCGAGACAGTGCGTCCAATCAGAGCAAGGCTCTTTTAAAACAAAAAGTAAAGGAAGCAACGTTTCAGTTGCGCAAGCGCTGCGCTGCGCGACACGTGTCTGCGCAGCTGCGCAAGCACAGCTGCGCAAGCGCTGCGCTGCGCGACACGTGTCATGCGCTGAGACGTTTGCGCAAAACAGAATTGAGATTTTAAAGAAATCTTTTCTTTTCTTGTTAAAACAAGAAGATTTTCTTCTGTAAAACAGAGGCCCTTGGATCAAAGATCCAACGGTGGGGAAAATTCCCCAAATCACTCAGAGAAAGATCTTTTTAACAAATTTAACTAATTTATGGGCACTATAAAAAGGACCCCAAACCTCAACTCAAATCATCAACATTATTTTGTGAGAAATTAAACAGAGAGAACTCTGAAGAATTGGAGAGAAATCCTCAAGAACAAAAAAAGGTAAAAACCTTTAGAAAAAGAGAAAATTCTCTTATGAACAGATCATTGATCTGAGAACAAGATCAAGGTTCTCTAATGAAAAGAAAAATAAATAATAAACAGTGCCTTGCACTTCTTTTTATGAACCATTGGTTCTGAATCTAAAAGATTCTCAAGATAACAGTGCCTTGCACCTTATATGAACCACTGGTTCTTTAAAAAACAAGAAAAAACTTGTTTTCTTTGATCTAAAATTGATCCAAAAGAATAAGAACAGTGCCCAGCACTTGCTAAAACTGCACTATTGCGCAAACCGCCAGGAAGCGCCACGTGTCAGCAGTGTAACATCGCAGCGCACTGACGCAGCGCACTGCGCTGTTGCGCTTGCGCTCACCAGAACGTGACACGTGTCACCTCCACGAGCGCTTGCGCTCATTAATTGGCGCAAAACGCCTGACAAGCCACGTGGGGCACTGTCAGAGTATTAAATGCAATGCATTATTAAAGGGCAGAGCCCAATCAAAGGTCTAATTGACCAAATAAAAGTACTGCACATTATTTTAAAAAGGCAGAGCCCAATTAAAAAGTCTAAACAGACCAAAAATAATGCTATGCATTATTTAAAGGGCAGAGCCCAATTGAGAGGTCCAATGGACCAAAACAAATGCTCTGCATTATAATAAAAAGGGCAGAGCCCAGTCAAAATAGGCATAAATAGCCTGAAGTAATGCTATGCATTATTTTAAAAAGGGGAAAGCCCAAACAAAGGCCTGACAGGCCAAATGCAAACAAAATGTGAACATTTTCAACTGGACTTAGCCTAATTTGGCCGTAAGTCCTCAAATTAAATTGACTGAGCAAGATTGCTCTCTTAAATCAATTTATATCCGGTTTGAGGGTACATCTCCGAGCTCCTCTGACACATGTCGTTGTAATCATTCAACGTCATCAGAAAGGTGACGGGTCCCGACGACCACACACATCAATATGGACTGCGGGGTCCTTAAACTCGTGGACCGAAACATCCTTAAACTAATATTTGACCACCACGTCCCTAAACTGGCGATGGACCACCACGTCCTTAAACTGGAATATGGACCACTATGTCCCTAAACTGGAACAATAGAGCCCCCAAATGCTCTTTTGTCGGATCCAAACGATCCCGTTAAGTTGATCTTAGTCTCAAACGAGACTAACGTATCCTTAACGAACGTTTAAGTTGATCTTAGCCCCAAGCATGGCTAACGTATCCTTAAACTAAAAACACCAAACCCAAATCTAAGTAAATACGGATTTGGACTAATCCACATCCTACGGGCGACGGCATTACTCAGTCTCCGTATACAATCCACGGGCAACCACAAACAAAACAAACACACACGACACGAAGTGAAATTCTGGAGCAGGAGAAAGTTGTTACCGCAATGCGGTAGCGTAATTAACTGCAGGGGCTTGCGCCTGCAGGGAAGAGCGTCCCCACAATCAAAAACCCCCTCAAGCGAGGGGGAATCTGACGAAGTCTGCTACATCGGCCGCATCCGTCTAAACCTCCAATACACGGTGCTATAAATCAACTTGGCATCTTCGGAGAGGTGGACGGATAAAACCATATAGCATCTGCCCCGAATCTCAGCGTCAGTACTTCGCAGTCCTGTGCGCCGTCTTTCGGAGGGGAACAAGTTCTATGAATATGAATCATGGTTTGCAATGAATTATAGAAAGGTAATTTATATGTTTCTTGTTGGCATGAAAATTTTAACGAACACATCAAGTTGTGCAACGAATATTTTTAATTTAAAATTTAACCTACTAATAACCGTATTAGGTGTTGATGAGAGAGGATGAACAAGAGAGAGGGATCAAGGAGGACTTATCCTAGTTACAAGTGATGAGGAATGACGGCGTGGAAAAAGAGAGGAGAGTATACAAGATGGAAAAGAAGAGAGGATGAGAGGACTTACTCGTTTTGTGAATCGATATAACAATCGATTCACCAATTAACTTCTTGAACGTAACCCAGGAGATGGCTTCACTTATATTTAGAAGAAGATCAAGAGAGGAAGAAGAAGCTTCGGTTGGAAGAACCGATACCACAAAGCGACGGAGAAGGTGAGCTTGATTTACGACTTCCTTTGGCTATTTGCGGTGCTTCGACGTTCGTGAGCTTAAGCAAGGTCTTCAGGAGTTTTGGGAGGAATTTTGAGAGAGTTTTTAGAGTATGATATAGGAAAAAGTAAGGGGCTGCCATAGATATTTATAGGAGAAAGGTAAAGAGAGATGGTGTAAAAAATTGACTTAAAGGGTAATAAAAAGGATTTAATGGAGGAAATGAAGAGTTGTGAGCTCTCGGTTTGAATGGGGCAGTTTGGGGTATCAAAACGAGCTGGATGGAAGCTAAATGAATCATGTGCAAAAGACGGACCTAAATGGACCTGCATAGGCCGACGGTTGTGGCTAAGTGGTGGCCAAGTTAGGGGTGAATGCCTTAGGGTTTGTGCCAGTAGTTTAATTGTGTTCAAGAGTCGCAGTTACATACTTTAAATCTGTTGCAACTTTTTGTATCTCCATGAAATGAACGTGCAAATTCTTGGGCTTCCAAAACGTTAAAAAGGAAAACATTAAAAATAATTGAGGCTGATGGGATTCGAACATGTGAGCTGTAGGACAGCAGTGTAGAGGCTTAATCAGTGAGCTACAAATTGTTTCTTGCTCTAATTTAACTAGAATATCTTATAACTCATAGTCAGAAAAGAAATACACTTTTATATTAATATTGAATTAACAAAAGTGTACCGGGATTTTAGGGTCGTTACATCCTACCCACCTTAGAAAAAATTCGTCCTCGAAATTTACACAAGGTGGGTGTTGTAACAGATTCAAGAAAAAATTTAGGTTAATGCAGTCGTGAAGGCTGGGACTACTAATATCGTACCGAAGGTGCGTGGGAATGAAAGTATGAGCTGAAAAAGATACAAGGGAATTTACCGGTGTTATCTTGACCCATGGCTTCGGTCTCTATGGCTGTCAAAGTGAAAGCCTAATGTCTCGGCACGTTTCTCTGTGTCTGCCGGTATATTGTTGACTGACAAGGTAAAGATGGTCTGCGTGGAGATGGTGCAGAAAGAGCCAAACGAGTAGGAGGAGCTTGAATAGCTGGTCTAGCTGCGGGGGCTGGGTCAGCTTGGTCCTGTGGGCAAGTTCCTATAGTGTGAGAGAGCGATCCACATATCAAACAAAGACTATTTGCTCGACGGCAATCCTTGACCTGATGTCCGGTCCTTTTGCAATAGTTACAGAAGCTTGGTTTAGTCTTGGAAAATGATCCTCCTGGCCTTATAAGTGGTGCTGAAAGAGTTGGCCTAAAAGAGGCTCCTCCGGTAATCTGGCCGGCGGGATGTTTCATACCGGCCGACTGTGGCCTTCTTTCTTCTTAATGACGGCTTCATAACGACGGGATGACTTCAAAGCAGTTTTATGTGTTAGGTAATCTCCCGTTGCTAGGGCAGCCTGGATTTCGTGGTCTTAAACCCTTTTGGAAATGTCTGGCATGGATTTTTGCCGTGGGGATCATATGTGTAGCGAACCTGCCGAGCATGGTGAATTCCATATCGTACTCATCCACAGACTTGTCCCATATAGATCCTTGTTGCAGGTGTATGAATTGTTGTTCCATCTCGAAATGTACTGTTTTCGGAAAATACTTGGCATTGAAGAGATCACGAAAAGTCTTCCACTCGATCGGCTGCTCAAGACGGCTCTCTTCGGCCTTCCACCAGACTCTGGCATTATTAGTAAGTTGGAGTTTTCTACTCTGACCCAAACCACTTCTAGAACTTGGGCTGCTGCTAGGTCGTCTTCTATGCTTTAAGCCCGTTCCTTGGCTTCAAGCAGTCTCTCTTTCCCTGAGAATTTTTTCGGGTGTAATGCTCAAAATTGTTTCACTCCCAGTGCTTCTGCTTCAGAGCAGATGGAACTCTGTTGAAGGAGAGCAGTCTGCTCCTCCTACAATATTGTGCCTTGAGCCTGCTGACCCTCAAGTAGGCTTTTGATAACCTTCAGAAGTATTGTCTGTTCTGTGAGTGGAGTGGCTACAGTAGATGGAGGTGGTAGAACGGTAAGGGTAGGTGGTGGTGGTGTACTTCCGATGATATTGGTGCTGGTGTTGTTGGGAGAATCCATCACCTTGATAGAAAAGAAAGATTATGATAGATTCAAGGGATTGAAATGCAAAGAATGTAAAGTTGAATTTCATATTTCTTATGATATATTGCTTAAGACTTCATGCAGAATGGACCTACATGAGCCATCAATAAAACCTGTCACACCCCACTTCCCAAAAGATGAGTGCAGATACGCGACGAGGCCCACGACGTATTTATTTCGAGAAGGTCATTTCCCGGAATAAATACGCTAAGCTTAAATGAGCAATACAAAAATGATAAGAAATTAACATGAGATTGAAACTTCAACAACTTTATTTACATTCATAATTCTCACATAGTTGGATACAAGATAACCGAAAACAAAGTACAATAACATGAAATGCCTAAACAGGTGGCATACTGATGCTAGAGATGCAAAGAAAACTAGAAGCTAGCTGGTCGTTATCCCCTACAGTCACTTCTATCTCCTCAGTCTCTAAACCACCTGAAGAACATCCAAAAGAAAAAAAAAGATGGGTGGATGCCCGTCAGTGAACTTGCGCTCGGTAAGTTCCAAATGAAAGGCGGGAAGTATAAAATTATAATGACCAAATAGAAGGATATACAGAATAATATGGTGGTTAAGCATACAATTAATATAGCATGACAGTTCTAATATAACATGATAATATAAAAGAAACTATATAAGCATGGTAATGTAATGTAAGAATATCAACTAAATGTAGCATGGCTGTGTAGTGTAAGTGTAGAGAACATGAAGTGAATGTAAGTGTCCTAAGAGGTCTCTACAATGGTAATCTAACTTAACGTCAGTTCAAGTGTGAATGCCAACCAATCTCAAGAGTGTTTTAGAACCCAACAGGTTGTAATCCAGGGGTAAGGAATTACGGGCCCAAATCAAGTGTCAGTAATGAGACTTCAACCTAGTGTTGAATTATTCCAAACTCAACAGGATATAATCCAGGAGTAAGGAAACACGAGCTCTCATGATAGATTGCTTATGTTAGTAGATATGGATTCATGATCTAGGGGGACTCCTGAGATTTCGTTGGATTTACATTTAAACTATCCCACACTCTACGTATTCTAGATTATAGTTAAAGTTACCAGTCTTGCTCGAATCTATGAATACATCAAATTGCAAGATTGAGTTCATGCCAAGATCAAGTATTCGTGTCCAGTGTTCATGTATTCATGTCAAGTTGTATTCATAGTTCGAGTCAAGTCGGTTCAAGAGTATATATAGTGGATTCAGGTATTCATATTGAATTCGTGTCTTCATGTTAAATTCATGTCAAGTTATATTCATGGTCAAGTCAAGTCATGTTTGAATATTTAAGTTCAAGTTCAAGTGTGCAAGTTTTAAGATTAGGTTCGAATTTGGGTTCGAGTTCGAGTTCAAATCAAATTTGAGTTTGTATTCAGATTCTAGGAATATCTTATTAATAGATTTAACTTGCAAAATTCTTGAGTTTGGAAAATATTGACAACCGCTGCATATTGACGGTTGGATTTGTGTCTTTTTTCACTCTAAGCTTACGGTCTATATTTAGGGAGAGGTAAATGGTGTATCATTGTCTCTGGTAACTCTAAAACAACTGACAAGAGAAGATGTCACTCAAACTAATTTATAATCTAAATACGTAAGATAGACCGGTCTTTTGATTTCTAAGGTATTTTTATAAAAAGTCATTTAAAAATGCTCGAGGGCTTTTAATTCGTCTTAGAGCCTCAAATATGTTTAAATAAAAATAAGTTGATTAAAATGTCAAAAATTTTGTATAAAAATGTATTTTATATCAGGTGGTATTTTAGTGTCAAAACCTAACTTTTGAAAGTTTATGGTATTTTGAAGAAAATCTATCTTTTGGACAATTAAAGTATTTTCATTAAATCTTTTCAATTTAGAGGTACTTTTATATGAAATCTTATTTGTGAAATTTCTTTTCTTTTAAATTACAAGTAGATATGTTAATTTTTTTTTTATTTTTTTTACTTTGAATTAAAAAAAAAGTATTTTCTTTTACTTCAACAACGCGCTCCGTGAAGAGCTCCGATCTCACCCAATAGACCCAAGATGTACGATAATTCACACCATCCTTTAATAGGGTTCTTCTAAAGAGGGTTGTTAGGGGCGTAATTGCCAAGTAGAAAGAAATATCAATTTAATTTTTCCGTATTTAGAACTTGATGGTATTTTAATGAAATCGTTTCTTTTAAAGTACGAAAAATGTGATCGTGATATGAATCAAAAGTGTGCGAGTGGGGAAAGTCAATTCCCGTGCGTTTTCTACAATATTTTAACCACAAACTACCACAAAGATTAACATGAGCACATGGTATTTATTAGCTATTTTATTTTCAAACTAAGAGCAATATTTACAAGTCAAAGTTCTATGAATATGAATCATGGTTTGCAATGAATTATAGAAAGGTAATTTATACGTTTCTTGTTAGCATGAAAATTTTAACGAACACATCAATTTGTGCAGCGAATATTTTCAATTTAAAATTTAACCTACTAATAACCGTATTAGGTGTTGATGAGAGAGGATGAACAAGCGAGAGGGATAAAGGGGGACTTAGTGTAGTTACAAGTGATGAGGAGTGACGACATGGAAAAAGAGAGGAGAGTATTCAGGAGGAAAAAGAAGAGAGAATGAGAGGACTTACTCATTTTCTGAATCGATATAACAATCGATTCACCGATTAACTTTTTGAATGTAACCTAGGAGATGGCTTCATTTAGATTTGGAAGAAGATCTAGAGAGGCAAAAGAAGCCTTGGTTGGAAGAACCGAGACTGCAAAGCGATGGAGAAGGTGAGCTTGATTTACGACTTCCTTTGGCTATTTGTGGTGCTTCTACGTTCGTGAGTTTGGGAAAGGTCTTCAAGAGTTTTAGGAGTGCTCCTTCATAAAAATGGGGCAGCGCCTCACGTGAAAGGCACGTGAGCGCCTGCGTGCAAAGCACGTGGGCGCCTATCTCTGTTAGGATTAAATCCTAAAGCGTCGCCTTACGTGTTAGACATGTGAGTGCCCATGTGCAAAGCACGTAAACGTTTGTTTTGATATGATTAAATCCTATGGCAACGCCTCACGTGTTAGACACGTGAGTGCCTGCGTGCAAAGCATGGGGTCACCTGCTTTAGAAAGGATTAAATCCTATGGCTACGCCAACGTGTATAGCACGTTAGCGTCAGCGCCCAAAGTTGAAGCAGTTTTTCCTTGGGTAGAATTAAATTCTACACGGGAAAATATTCCCCTAAATAAGAAAGATATTCTCTATTAAACAGAGAGCCGTTGGATCAAAAATCCAATGGTAGAATTAAATTCTATTAGGGAAAAATATCTCCCTAATCTTTCTAAATAAGAAAGATATGCTCTGTTAAACCGAGAACCCTTGGATTAAAGATCCAATGGTAAAATTAAATTCTATTAGGGAAAAATATCTCTCTAATCTTTTTAAATAAGAAAGATATACTTTGTTAAATAGAGAACCCTTGGATTTAATTCATCAAGAGTTAGAATTAAATTCTATATGGAAAAATATTTTCCTAATCTTGTTAAAAGCAAGAAAAATATATTCTGTTAAACAGAGAGCTTTGGATTTAAGATCCAACGGTGATTAAAAATCACCACTTGATTATAAAATCAAGTCGAGATATCTTAAATAAAGAATCCTCTCAATTAATCAACATCTTTCCTCACCTATATAAAGGACCCGAAACTTTAAGTCTCACGGAGATAAAAACCTCGATAACCTTCTGCAAAAGAGATAGAAACTATAACCGAGAATTTAATTCTCTTTCTGAAAAAATCTTCTTCCTTCTCTTAAATCCTAGGTAAAGAAAAAAGCATAGATCAAACCATCTCCCTTTGCCTATCATATATAGTCACAAGGTTTTAACCCTTTATAAAGAACTTAGTTCTTTCTCTAGATCTAAGATCCGCAAGACAAATCTTTCATAAGTTGAGAATTTAATTCTCGTCGGGAAGATCTTGTTCTTCAGACTCAAGATCTAGGGGAAAATTAAACATGAGAAAAGAAATATGAAAGAAAGAAATGGAATTTATATTTCAGGAATTTAATTCTTCTAAAAATAGGGTTTAACCCTTCAAAAAACTTAGTTCCCACAAAAAGGAACAAAATAACTTAGTTATCAAAAATCCTATCCCATATCTTCAAAACGGTGATCTTGGTGATCGTTAATGATCAAAATACGATTAACAGAAGTTTAACTTCTCTCAAAATAATAAGCAGAGATTTAATCTCTAAGTACATAGCGTCTCACGTGATGTCCACGTGAGTGCTCAAAAGATTTTATGAAGATAGCGCCTCACGTAATATTCATGTGAGCGCATAGAAGACCCATGGAGATAGAGCCTCACGTGCCACACACGTGAGGGCCCATGAGCAAAGACTCAGCGCCTCACGTGATATATACGTGAGCGTTAAAAAGATGCCGATCTTCAGCGCCTCACATGATATACATGTGAGCACTGCATAAAGAAAGTGCTTAGTACTGATAGGGTAACGCCCAAGCCTGAGCACCTCACGTGACACCCATGTGGGTATTAGAGCGGAATTTGGATATTATATCCATAGTCAAAAGACTACGTGCTTAACACTGTTGGATGATGAAAAAATCCCAAGACTGAGCCCCAATATAGGCTAAGCCCCTGAAACTTCATGCTCTTTGAGCCTATATTGCTCATCATAACTGAGCCAATATGCTCATCCCTGTTAATGGATCTTAACAAGATTTAATGATCCTTAACCATGTTTTTTCAAATAAATTGAGCCCATATGCTCATATATTTAAGTCAATCTTAATTTAAAACCAGATTAACAGTCCTTAAATAAATAAAATATCTCTTGAACTGACGGAATATATAACCTAGGTTCAAATCCAAATCTAATATACGGATTTGGACTAATCCGCACTCTACGGACGACAACATAAACTAGTCTCCGTATACAATTCACAGGTAACCATAATAAACAAAATATATAACACGACACGAAATGACATACCAGGGTAGGTGAAAGTTGTTATCGTAATGCGATAACGTAATTAACTGCAGAGGATTACGCCTGCAAGAAAGAGCGTCCTCACAATAAAAAAACCCCTCACATATGAGGGAAAATCTAATAAATTCACGCTACATAGGTCGCATCTGTCCAAACCTCCGATATACGGTGCTATAAATCAACTTGGCATCTTCGGAGAGGTGGACGGATATGCCAAATCGCATCTGTCCCCAAATTCAAGCAAGATATTCAATCCCAGTTCATCGCTGTTTTCGGCGGTAAACAGAATCTAGCACGCCCGATGGGACCTTTATCTCTTTCCACTCCACACTTCATGTGTCGTGTTTCATGAAAAAAATCATGGTTCGCTATGTTTATAGTTGCCCTTAGGTTCGAGATACTAAAACTTGGTGTTTCACTTCTGTGCAGAAATAATGGCCTCCAACTGCACTTCATGCAACAACAACTTTCACTCCATCCTATCCAGAAGAGTGACTAACGGGCCCAATGTAGCCACCATCTTCTCGATGCCGGTGGGACAAGTCACCCAAGCCACTACCAGACTATTCTTTAGGACCATGCTCCCACCTATGAGCTTTGACGTCTCAACGCCCCAAGAAGAAGATCCCTGAAAGTCGCTCTTTGATCGGCTAGCTACTGTGGCGGCTCCCATCAGTAGGCATAGTCACATAATTCGCGAATTATGTGACTGCCGATTAAATCTGCGAATTATTCGCCATCACCGAACGCGCCGAATTATTGCCGAATTATTCGCGAATAATTCTCGAATTATTCGCGAATTATTTAAAAAAACGAATTATTCAAAAAACAGCAAATAATTCACGAAATCAAAATCTAGCCTCTCATATATTAATTTTTTGCTCGAAATCCTTCTCGAACATTTCCCGAATACCTGCCGATTTTTTCCGAATAGTTCTCCGAATCCGAATTTTCGACCTCACCGAATTATTTCCGTATCACGAATTTGTGACTATGTCAGCAGGTCGTTCAACTCTGAAGTTTCAGTCTTTAATAAGCTGAAAGAAATATCAAAGGGGCTCGCAAAATAGTCCATGATTCCAGAGGGGGTTTCCCCAAAACGGCTAGCTCTCCCCGCAACTGCCATGCATGAAGATAGCAAAAGTAATTCACCTCCCAGACGGTCAGACTTTGACAGGATGACTAACTCTTCTCCGGATCTGCTAAGAACGCCTGTCTTCCATAGGCTAACACCAAGCGAAGCTCTCCAGCAATGCCGGGGGCATGATGAAGACGCCTCTAATGCTAAGTCGATTCCTACTGCTAGGCATGCTAGACGTCGCCATTAGCGCCGAGTGAGACAGGCTGGGGGCAACTCTCCCTCCGGAATTACCCTGCCAGCTCCTATGGGGAAACTCTCCCTTCAATCTGCTTAGGAGGGTGTTCAAAAACTCCCCGACGGCGGTACTGAAGAGGTCACTTTCTCTCACAAAGGCTTTAAGGCAAACGAAGCTGGAGCGGCCTTATCAGTGGTTCTCCTTATAAATCCACAGAGTCGGAAAGTCCAAGACCGAGTGCTCGATGAAAGCTATTCTTGTCAACCGACAAAATCCAAGGTCCGATGAGAAAATGATTGCTCCTCCTCTATACAACGGCGGACTTCTCATAAAGAGGTGCCTGTCATAGCGGCTCCTCCTGCTCCAACCTCTCATAAAGGAGTGATGCGGGAGAAAATTCTATCGCCAGAGGCAAAACCCAAAGGCGAGATTTCTAAACACCTTAAGTCTGGGGGCATAACTATATGTACGGTCTATATGAATAATAGCAAATAAGAGAGTCGTGCTTCTGTGAGTCACAGACTGCATACTCGGTCACTGACAAAAACTCAGGAGCAATAGCAGAAGCTCCAAGATATGCTTGCCAAGATAGCAGCACTTACCGGACCTAAAGAAAGTCCGCACAAAAAAAACAGAACAACGCCAGGAGCAAAAAACCGATACAGAGTTCTTGCGATGGGTGCTCGAAAAGGAAGATAAGGAAGCTATAGAGCAAGCTGCTAACATAAAGCAGATGGATCTTCTCTTTCAAGATATGGTTGGGATGATAATCCAGCCAGAATCACCGGCTGAAGACGCTCCGGTGAATATTGAAGATGATAAGGGGAAACATTGAATCCTCCCAAGCCCTATCAATGGCTAAGGAGGAGACGATTTTCAAGGCAGTATTAGATGATTATATTGCTCAACAAATTAGAGCTCACTAGACCAATGAAGGTACCAATCAACTCATCAAAACTGGGCGACCATATTCGGCCTGGTATGACCAGATGAAGTACCCACTAGGATATACGGTCCCGAAGTTCTACGTTTATAAAGGAACGAGTAATTCCCATCAGCATGTTGCACAGTTCAGATCTCGATATGGCAATACTGGAGGCGACGACAAACTGTTGCTTCGCCAATTCGTCGGAAGCTTATCATAGACAGCTTTCGAATGGTACTCGGAACTCCTAAATGACTTCATAAAAACCTTCTCTGAAATGGAGCGCTCTTCACGCAAAGGTTCGCCAGTGCGAGTGAGCGCACTCCAATCACATCGCTAATCAATTCCAGGGTCAAGCCAGGGGAATCATGGGTCCAATATGCGATCCGATGGCGGAACCAGTGGTCCAAATGCGAACAACGCATTTAGAAGTCTCCAGCTATGGGGATGTTCATTAGAACTATTGATCTTCAGTCGAACGTGTCCCAATTCATGGCCTTCTTCAAGCCCACCACATTCCAGGCGTTGATTGATAAGTTAACACAAATGGATCAGATGGGTCATGGTCCTTCCTCCTCAAGCAAGGATCCCCGGAACAATAAGGGCAAAGAAAAAACAGCCTTTGTCGCCAATATGCAGCAACAACCAGGCAGCCCGAATGCAGCTGTCCGCCAAAACAACAACGTACGCGCCCATCATTGGAAGAAAGGATGGGACGTGCATATTCGTTCCCTCGCAATAAGACGATGAGATTGATTGAGCTGGCAATGCGAAATAATCTAATCATATTACCAGATCCACGGAGACCCGCACAAGTTGGCGACGCCAATGACCCCAACTACTGCCCCTATCACCGGGTAGTAAGCCATCCAATTGAGAACTGCTACGTCTTCAAGAACTGGGTCGAGGACCAGTACCAGCAGGAGAAATTTGCACTGTCGAATAATTGGAGAATAGATCCACCCTAAAAGCACGCTCCCAAAAAAGTGGACGTGCAAGGGGAATTCCGCTCGCTCGTGGAAGAAGCTCCATGGGAAGTATTTCTTTCAGCAAAAACCAAAAGAATACTAAAAGATTTACAAGCATACTTGGCGATCAAGTGGAAAATCCTGCTTGAACCCGAAATCATAGAAGGGATGCTGAAACTGTGTCCCACGCTAAAAATTGCTGTCAAAGGGAAAAGCCCCCAAGTCAAGCCTTCAAAGTCTTCTAAGAAAAAGATGAAGACTAAGAAGCTTGTGCAGCCTGCTGAATATGTCGACAAGTGCACAGACCTCCAAAAATATATAGATGCGCTGGAAGAGTATAATCAGAAAGCATGAATACCAGTCACACTCGAAGAATTCCTCAAGCATATTCTTGAGGACGATGACAGTGACGATGATGAGGAAAATGACTCATCTAAAGAAAAGGAAGAACGTGTAGTAAGCTGCCACATGATCTCCCATTCATCAATATATGATAAAGAAACTCCACTGGCATCGGACAGTGACACGAATGAACTGGGGGCAGAATCGACATCAAAAATCCCGAAACTGTCAGAAGAAGACCCGATTGAAAGGCTGCTGAAAGAAGCCTTCCAAAAAAGCAAAGATGATCATGAATGCGAAACTGCCATATATGAAAAGGCTAAACGTCAGCGTCTGAACTAAGAAGCCACGGTGAGGACGAGTTATAAAGCTCTCTGACCAAACCAAGGCACGCCTGTAACAAATAAGAGCAGGACTAAAACTAAGAAGCGGTTTGCCAAGGTTCTATCAATGGGGATGAAACAACCACCTCTCATGATGTACACGCCTAGGGTCCCATATTTCGATAGTGGAGAGGGACACCCAAAATACTGTGCATACCACCAAAGGATCGCTCATCCCATCGAGGAATGCAATGCCTTCAAGAAGTGGTGGTAATGATATGTTTCCTACAGAAAACACTTCAAGATGGAGAAGCGTGAAGCTTGCGCTCGTCGAGATGAGAGTGGTGAGACAACCATGTATAAAGAAACAACTGGCAGCTGTCATATGGTTGGTACCAGTTCAGAAGGGGAAAAATCGTGAGTTCTCACATTCGGGAGCGATTCTGAGGATGAAATGCCCCTCAACCCTCTCTTTGAAAGTTCCGCCTTGGAGAAAGAAGAAGAGGAAAGGATTGCAAGAACATCCAATTGCGCAACCGCACACTGCCTGAAAAAAACCTCGGACCCGCAAATAAGGGTTCGAATAAAAAAGATAAAGGGAAAGGGCCGCCATTGATGAAGAGGTGGCCAAAGAGCTCGCCGCAAAGGACCTGCCTAAGAAAACTAAGATGGACTATAATGTCCTTGCGCATTTGAGGATGATACTCTCACAACTGAGTATATTGGATGCTCTACTCTTGTCCAGAGAGACACGAGACTCCTTGATCACGGCCTTACAAGAACCTAATCAGTTTCAAGCATTTCTTGCAGAAGAGAAGATGAAGAATGAACTTGCAGAAGCCCATATGGTTGACATCACATTCAGTGATGGAGATCTTCTCCTAGGTACATGCGAGCATAACCGACCGCTATATATCACCGGGTACTACCATGACGTCAAGATAGGGAAAATCCTTATCGACAACGGATTTTCTGTCAATCTTCTCAACGTGAGAGTGCTGAAAGAAATATGCTTGAATGTTCAGCATCTTGCCCGAGACAAATTACCATCTCAGGGTTCGACTCGCAGTCGTTACGGACACTTGGATCTGTAATATTGATGCTCCGCTTTGGGCTGCTCGTCACTGACATCAAATTCCATGTCATTGACGCCATGACCTATTATAACGCTTTACTCGACAGGATTTGGCTACAAGAGTACAACGCCATCTCTTCTACACAACATCAGTGTATGAAGTATTTCAAAGATGGCTCAGAGTACACCGTCATGACAGAACTCAATCCTTTCTCGGTGAACGAGGTGCGAAAGTATGAGGATGCAAAGTATTTTCAGCTGGATTTTGAGGATACTGAAAGATGCCACAGGCCGGAAAATAAGCAAAAATCTGTGGCCACCATCCCAGTCTTCGGAAGCGATACTGAAGAAGACGAACAAATAGTCTACTCAGGACAGCTTTATAGGAAGAACAATAAGCCCGGACCATCGACCCCTATCCTAGTCTTTGGCAGCGACTTCGAAGATGAGACAAACGCGATGTTCTCCATTCGCCCATCAACACAGACTCTTGCCGAAGAGGTTCAGAGTCTACATATTATGATGACTCCTCCTAGACACTATAGGGAACTTGACGCGCTTAATACATATAGCGTGTAGAAGCTGGAAACTTTTTACGTGCCTCCAAGACGAAGTGATGAAAATGCGATTCTCTTCTATAAATCTATGGAGACTAAGGTGGAAAAAGAAGTCTGGCATGGTGCCGATCCCACTCTCGACAAGTTCTAGCCCATCGGTATGCCAAGATATTATGCGGAGGGATAAAGGAAGCTGTTAAAGCACCAAGGCGTACCTCTCGAACAAACGGTTTGGCAAGCCCAATTATACAAAAGATTTGGGATATCCCCGGGACTCAACGAAAGAAGCCCAACGGGAAAATGGAAACAACTGGGTTGGGATATGTTCGGTTCAAGAAACAGGAGCAAATCTACAGCTACCACGCCATAAACAGCTCAAATGTAGAAGAAAATGTTTCTCCAAACAGCCATGTTACCGAACAAGAGAAAAGTCTTGCTTGAAGAAACTTAAGTCCGTCGCTAGAAGAGCAAATTGACAAGACAATAAAAGAAACTTTTCAAACTAGCTGAGACAGCCATAATCGCGAAATGGCCATTTATGAAAAGGCCAAGACGCAACGTCTCAGTCAGCAATCAATAGAAGAAGTAGCTCATGATACTCTTCATCCATAACCCGCTGTGTGTTCTTGTGAAAAAGGAAAATACCGAAACAGAGACGAGAATAAGGCAGCGATCGCGAGCAACGTTCAAGGACAACAAAGTAAGTCCACGATACCTTCCAAGTGAGGAAATTTCGCTCTTAGCTCGTCCCTCATAAAGAAGATGGGTCGACATTATTCATTTCCTCGAGACAAGACAGGAAAGATCTTCAGCCTTGTCATGAAGCACGAAATGATGACGCTTCCGGAGTCTCAGCATCCCGAATAGATAAATGAAGTTCGTCACCCGGATTATTGCTCCTATCACCGAGCAATAGGTCACCCCCTTGAAAACCGCTTCACGTTCAAGAACTTGATCGAGGACCAATATCAACATGGAATGTTTATGTTTTCTGATAGCTGGAGGATAAGCCCGCCACAAAAGCACGAGCCAAAGAAGCCTATACCATCAAGTTAGGACCAGCTCGACCGTAAAAATGGAAGCATACTCGTACCTGTCATATGATAACACTCTTAAGAGAGGGAGGGGACAAGAATATGATTGACTTCTTTAGATGCTTCAAAAACGAAGAAGATGGCAAAGAGATCTCAGAATTTCCACCGGCACCAAAAGAACTGGAAGATGAAATACATACCACAGCGGACAACCTAAGAAAAATCAACTTAGGAACAAAGGATGATCCGAGGCCGACGTTTGTCAGTGAGCTGCTGTCTAAAAAACAGGTAGCCACATTAAAAGATGTGCTTATGCAGTATAAAAACTATTTCGCTTGGAACTACTCCGAAATGCCGAGTTTAGATCCAGAGGTAGCGGTGCATAAGTTGGCCATATCGCCATACATAAAGTCAGTCAAACAGGCACCAAGAAGGATGCGGCTTGAACTTGAGATGAATATCAACACCGAAGTCAAGAAATTAATCGAATCCGTCTTCATCCAAGAAGTTAAATATCCCGAGTGGATCACCAACATCGTTCCGGTGATGAAGAAAAATAGGACAACTTACATTTGCATGGACTTTCGTGACCTCAACAAAGCGTGCCCGAAAGATAACTTCCCAATGCTTATTACCGAGCTGATGATCGATAACATGTCCACCTATGAAGTCTTCTCCTTCATGGATGGATTTTTAGGATACAACCAAATAAAGATGGATCCTGAAGACTAGAAGCATACCGCCTTCCGGACTCCATTGGGCGTATTCTGCTACAAGGTGATGCCCTTCGGTTTGAAGACCGCCGGAGCTACATACCAGAGGGCCATGACAAAGATATTCTATGGCCTCATACACAAGATCGTCGAATGTTATATCGACGAACTTATGGTCAAGCAAATCTCATAAAGAACACTAGGAGCATCTAAAGGTTTTGTTCGAGCATCTTCGGAAGTATAATCTGAAGATGAACCCTCTAAAGTGCGCATTTAGAGTCTCCTCAGGAAAATTCCTAAGTTTCATCATCCATCACCGAGGTATCGAAATTGATCCTTAAAAAATTAAGGCGGTTATGGAAATCCCCTCGCCAAGAACCCTCAAATAACTGCGATCTCTCCAAGGAAAACTCACGTATATCCAGCGGTTCATAGCCAACCTCTCCGGAAAATGCCGTCCTTATAGCCATCTAATGAAGAAAGGGCCCACGTTCGTCTGGGATCAGAAATGCCAAAATGCTTGGACAAAATCAAACAATACATGCAAAATCCGCCGGTATTGGCCGCTCCGGTTAAGGGAAAGCCCCTTATCCTATATACAACGGCTTTTGAAGGTTCTCTAGATGCACTATGGGTATAAGAGAATGATTAAGGAAAGGAGAAAGCTCTGTACTATCTAAGTCGAGTTCTCTTAGGGGTAGAAAGCAACTACTCCCCTATCGAAAAACACTACTTGGCGCTGATCTTCGCAATAACGAAGCTCATATACTACGTCTTGGCGCATGAGATCCATCTCATATCAAAAGTGGATCCTCTTAAATATCTGATGTCAAAAGCTATATTAACAGGAAGGTTTGCCAAATAGGCCCTACCGTTGATGGAATTCTCGCTAACATATCGGCCCTTCAAAGTGGTGAAAGGACAAGCCATCGCCGACTTTCTTGCGGAACATCCGATACCGGCCGATTCTCCCCTAAACTGCGAGCTGCCGGATGAACACGCATTCGACGCAGTCGAAGAGGAGAAAGAAGAAAATGAGTCTTGATAGGAGCTCTATTTCGATAGAGTATCTTCCATGAAGCAGCGAAAGAAGAACAATCCCATAATCAAAGCCGGGGTGGGTCTTATTTTCGTGACCCCGTAAGGAGGAATACTGTGTTACGCCCTCTCCTTGACAGAACCCAGGACTAATAATGAAGTGGAATATAAAGGTTTGATAGCCGGTCTTGAGATTGCTATCGAAATGGAAATCAAGGACCTCCTCATATATGGAGATTCTCAGCCAATCGTCAGTCAAGTAAATGGTGATTACAAGACATGCAAGCCAGAACTAATAATGTATGGCAAAAGAGTGCAACAGCTGTTGACCAAAATCCCTTCTTATACCCTGGAAAGTGTACCGCGAGTGAAAAACAGCAAAGCGAATTGTTTCCCCAATAAAAGAGCAAAGCTCTGTTCAAAATTCAAGAGGCAACGCCTCGCGTGTTTGCCACGAGGGTGTCAGCGCCAAAATTAAAAAGCTCTTAAAAGAGCAAAGCTCTGTTCAAAACTCAAGAGGCAACGCCTTATGTGTCTGCCACAAGGGCGCCAGCGCCAGGGTTAAAAACTCTTATTGGCGTCGTACGTGCATAGCACGTGAGCGCCGGCGCCTGGTAGAATTAAATTCTACTCTCTGTTAAACAGAGCCGTTGGATCAAAGATCCAACGGAGATGATAAATCATCAGGATGCAGAATTAAATTCTGTCGAGGAAATATTCCTCAAATCTTTCTAAACAAGAAAGATTACTCCTTGTAAAACAGAGTACCATTGGATTAAAAATCCAATGGTGATTAAAGAATCACCGATCTACAGAATAAATTCTGTATGGGAAAATATTTCCCTAATCTTGTTAAAAACAAGAAAAATATCTTTTGTAAAACAGAAGTCCTTGAACCAAAGATCCAACGGTGGGTAAAATCCCCAAATCAATTAGGATCTCTCAATTAGAGATTTCTTCAACTAATCATCAGACCTGCCTCTACTATATAAAGGACCCAAGATTTCAAGTCTGAGAGAGAGGAACCCCCCATAAGCTTTAAAAAAAAAGAGAGAAAAACCTTCGAAAGAATAGAGAATTAAATTCTTGAGGAAGAAGAATTCTCTTCTTGGAAATTTTAGGTAAACAAAAGTAATAAAAATCCTGTGGATCATTCAAAAAAAAGAGAGATAAATAAAGAGTGCTTAGCACTCAGTGGCTGGAGCTCAGCGCCTCACATGCCCCTCACGTGGGTGCTACAACATAAAGAGTGCTTAGCACTCAGTAGCTGGCGCTCAGCCCCTCGCGTGCCCCTCATGTGGGCGCTACAATATAAAGAGTGCTTAGCACTCAGTGGCTGGCGCTCAGCGCCCAGCGCCTTACGTGCTCCTTACGTGGGCGCTACAACATAAAGAGTGCTTAGCACTCAGTGGCTGGCGCCCAGCGTCCAGCATCCCACGTGACCCTCACGTGGGCTCCACAGAACATAAAAGTGCTTGACACTCATTATTTAGTGCCTAGCGCCTCACGTGCTTTGCACATGGGGTGCCATAAAAAGTGCTCAACACTCTATATAGAGACAAAAGAAAAGAGAGAGTAAAGTGTGAGCGTCAGAACTCACATAAGTGCTCAGCAATTTTTGCAAGAAAAGGGGACTGAGCCCAAACAAGTGCTTAGCACTTCTTTCAGATAAAAGAAAATTGAGTAGGTCAAGCCCAAGTTGGCTAGGTCCCTGATTCAGGTCAACTGAACCCATGGGTTCGTTGCTTCCCAAACATGACTCATGACATCCAAATGATTCATCCCACATTTCCTAAATTAATCTTAGTCCCTTAAAAATGGCTATTGATTCTTAGATGGTCCACCATGATCTCTTCCCTCAGACACATGAATTGGTTCAAGGGTACATCTCTTCATTCCTATGATGCATGTCATTGTAATTCCTCAACGTCTTCAGAGAGGTGGAGAGTCCCGACAACCAACTGTTTTTGGGTGCGCTTCCCAAACTGACGTGCACACCTTAAACCAAACTACACCCCAAATAGGTGTATCCCACATCATCACCGTACATCCCGTCACGTAACAATACATGGGCATAAAAGGGTGATTTACGGACCGTAATGTCCTCAAACTACTACGGACTGTAACGTCCTCAAACTAAACCCTCACCTCAAAAATGGTGATCTATGGACCGAAACGTCCTTAAACTAACAACGGAACATAACGTCCTTAAACTAAAACAATAGAGCCCGAATGTTCTTTTGTTGGATCTGAATGATCCTAACATCCTGTTAAGTAGATCTTAGTCTCAAATTGGACTAACATATCCTTAAAAGAAAACCAATTGAGCCCCAACCGCTCACAAACATTTAAGTCGATCTTGATCTCAAAATAGATCAACGATCCTCAAATCAACCCAAACCCAAATCTAAGATATACGGATTTGGACTAATTCATACCCTACGGGTGACGACATAAATTAGTCTCCATATACAATCCATGGGCAACCAAAAATAAAACAAGCACACACGATACGAAGTGAATTTCTGGAGCAGGAGAAAGTGTTTATCGCAATGCGATAACGTAATTAACTGCAGGGGCTTGCGTCTGCAGGGAAGAGCTTCCCCACAATAAAAAAACCCTCGCAAACGAGGGAGAATCTGACGAAGTCTGCTACAACGGCCGCATCCGTCCAAACCTCCGATACACGGTGCCATAAATCAACTTGGCATCTTCGGGGAGGTGGACGGATAAACCCAAATAGCTTCTGCCCCCAAATTCAGGAAAGACGATCCATCCCGGTTTCGTCTCTGTTTTCGGCGGTAAACAGATTTTGGCACGCCCGGTGGGACCTTTTCCTTTTTTCACTCCACACTTTGTGTGTCATGTTCGCGAACAAATTGCGGTTTGTTATAGTTGCTACTAAGATTCGGTGTCTTGCTTCTGTGCAGAGAAAAAAAGATCAATGGCTTCCAAGTGTACCTGCAACAACAACTCCTGCTCCGTCCCCGCTGGAGGAGTAACGTACGGACCAAATGCGGCCTGCATCTTTTCGATGCCAGTGGAACAGGTGACTCAGGCCACCACTAGATTGTTTTTCGGGACCATGCTCCCGCCAAGAAGCTTTGGCACCCCAGTGTCATCTTAAGAGGCTCCAAAGAAGTCGGTCTTCGATCGACTTGTAACCACCACGGCCCCTCTCAACGGGTCATCCAAGTCTGCCACCTCAGTATTCAACAGGCTAAACTGAAGCTCAATTGGGCCCGCAAAGAGGCTCACAATACCTGAAGGGGTTATCCCAAAACGGATAGCCGTTCCAGATCCGGCGGGTGAAATTGTCCAAGGGGCTTCTCCTGCTAAAGGATCGGTCTTCGCGAGATTGGCCATTCTAACTCTTGCTTACGGCGAAGTCATCAAGGTTGTTTCCCCTACTAAAAGGTCGGCCTTCGAAAGACTGACCGTCCAATCTCAACGGATGTCAGTTTTCAACAGGCTGGCCTCGGCACTAGCCCTTCACCAAAGGAGGGGGCATGAAGAAACCACTCCCACAACAGAGGCAATCTCGTCTTCAAGGCATGCTCGACATCGCCACTGGCGCCGAGTGAGGAAAGCTAGTGGAAACTCTCCCTCTGGACTTACTCCACCAGCTCCAGTGGTGGAAGTTGACGCTGCTGTTCCAACTGGGAACAACTTTGATCAGCTTAGGAGGGTGCGAAAAAACTCTCCGACCGCGGTGCTGAAGAAATTACCTCCACTTGTTGAAGACATGATACTGGAAAAGCCGGAGCAACCCCCTCATCGGCTGTCCTCCTAAGTCCACAGGGTCTGGCGAAAGGTCCATGATTCTGTGATCAATAAAGACTACTCTCGCTGACTGAAGAAAACAAAGGCTCGGCAAGAGGAGGACCATCTCTCCACCATGCAACGAGGGACTTCTTTCACGAAGGCTCCTGTTACAATGGCTCCTTCAACTTTGACTTCTCACAAAAAGAGGAGGCCAGAGAATCTCCCGCCGCCGGCGGCAAATCCCAAGGACGCTGGATCCAAACGCCCAAAGTCTGGGGGGCATGATCGTGCACACGATGTACATGGCTTCCGGAAAAGAGGAGATCCGTGCTTCCGTGGCTCATCGGCCGCAAACTCGATCATTGACGAAAGCTCAAGAGCAGCAACAGAAGCTCTAGGAGATGCTGACGAAAATGGAAGCAGTCACCGGGCAGAAAGAAAGCCCAGAAGCAGCGTCTGAACAGCGCTAAGAGCAGGAGACAGATACGGAGTACTTGCGAAGGGTGCTAGAGAGAAAGGATAAGGAGGCCGCAGAACAAGCGGCTAATATAAAACAGATGGCGCTCCTGTTCAAAGACATGGTTGGAATGATGATCTAACCAGAACCTCCCGCTGAAGACCCGCCGATAATCATCGAGGACGACATAGGGAAAACATCAAACCCTCTTCCGGCTTTATCAGCAGCCAGGGAGGAAATGATATCCAAAGCTGCCCTCGATGACTACATAGCTTAGCAAATATGAGCTCATCAGGCAAGCGAAGCGGCTGGCCAAGTCGTTAGAACTGGGCGACCTTATCCAGGATGGTACGATCAAATCAAGTACCCGCCGGGAAATACGATCCCTAAGTTCCACGTATACAAGGGGACAGGCAACCTGCATCAGCACGTCGTCCAGTTCAAAGCATTATGTGGCAATACTGGAGGCGACGACAAATTGCTGCTTCGCCAGTTCGTTGGCAGCTTGTCAGAGACGGCGTTTGAATGGTACTCGGAGCTCCCAAGTGACTCCGTCAAATCATTCATTGAAATAGAGCTTCTATTCACACAGTTTCGCGAGCGCAAGCGAGCACACTCCGATCATGGCGTTAATCAACGCCACGGTGGAACCAGGAGAGACCTGGGTTCAATACGCAATTCGGTGGCAGAACCTATGTTCAAAATGCAAGCAACACATAGAGAAAACTCCGGCCGTGGGCATGTTCATAGGGACTCTCGATCCTCAAGCGACTGTATTCCAGTTTATGATGTTCTTCAAGCCGACCACCTTCTAGGCCTTGATCGACAAACTGGCCCAAATGGACCAGATATGCTATAGGCCGTCCTCTTCAAAAACGGATCCTCGGAATGAAAAGGGCAAAAGGAAAGCGGCCTTTGTTGCCAACACTCAACAACAGCCGAGCAACTTGAAACCGGTTGTTCACCAAATCAATGTGTGCCCACGCCAATCCCTCGAGGAGAAACTAGGACGTCCTTACTCGTTTCCTCATGATAAAACGAGGAGACTGTTCGAACTGGCAATGCGCAACAAACTCATCACTTTGCCGGATCCAAAATGTCCACTGCATCCTGGTGACGCCAACAGTCCCAGCTACTGCTCCTACCACAGAGTAGTGGACCACCCAATTGAGGATTGCTACGTCTTCAAAAACTGGGTCGAGAACCAGTACCAACAAGGGAAGTTTGTGCTGTACGAAAACTGAAGGATGAACCCACCACAGAAGCACGCTCCTAAAAAGGTGGACACGTCGGGGGCATCATGTTCGTTTGTAGAAGAAGCTCCGTGGGAAGTTTTCCCTTCAGCTAAAACTAAAAGAATGCTGAAGGACCTTTAAGCATGCCCGGCGATCAGGTGGAAAAGCTCGCTGGAGCCCGAGATCATTGAGGGAATGCTTAAACCGCGCCCAACACCGAAAACTACTAACGATGGGCAAGACCTCCAGGCCAAGCCTTCGAAGTCTTCGAAGAAAAAGAAGAAGACCAAGAAACCCGTGTATCCCGACGACAATCGTACGGACCTACAAAAATACATCGACGCACTAAAGGAATACAACCAAAAAGCGCGGACTCCAGTAACACTCGAAGAGTTTCTCAACCATATACTTGAGAACGGAGACAGTGACATTGATGAGGGAAACGACTTGTCAGAAGAACCCGAGGATTATGTAGCGAGTTGCTACATGGTCTCTCACTCGTCGTTTACGAAGAAACTCCCTCGGCGTCGGAAAGCAACATAGAGGAACTGGAGGCAGGACTGGCGTCAAAATCCATGGGACTATCAGAAGACCCAATTGACAGGCTGCTAAACAAAGCCCTTCAAAAGAGCAAAGCTGACCGAGAACGTGAAACAGCTATATGCGAAAAGGCCAAGCGTCGGTGTTAGGATGAAGAAGCTGCGATAATGATGATTCGTAAAATACTCCACCTAAAGCAAAGCACACCTGCTACAAACAAGGGCAGGATCAAAGCAGAGAAGCAGTTCGCCAAAGCCTTGTCAATGGGAATGAAGCTGCCTCCTCTCATGGAAAACACTCCCAGGGGTATGTGCCTCGACGAAGCGGATGTACATCCGAACTACTGCTTATACCATCGGAGGGTCACACACTCCACCGAAGAGTGCAATGCCTTCAAGAAGTGGTGGCAAGGATACGTTTCTCACCGACAACACTTCAAGCGGATGAAGCGCAAAACCCGTCTACAACAAAGAAGCGCGATAGACGAGCATGAATGAACGGCTGGCAACTGTCATATGGTTGATACCGGTTCGATAAAAGGAAAATCTCAAGTTTTTACATTCGGGAGTGTTCCCCTCCGAACGGCGGCCTGGACTCGGGCGTCCGAGCCTGAGGTTCGGGGCAGATGCTAATTGGTGCTATCCGTCCACCTCTCCGAAGATGCCAAGTTGTTTATGGCACCGTGCATCGGGGGTTTAGACGGATGCGTCCGATATAGCAGACTTCGTCAGATTCCCCCTCGTTTGAGGGGTTTTTGATTGTGGGGACGCTCTTCCCTGCAGGCGCAAGCCCCTGCAGTTAATTACGCTACCGCATCGCGGTAACAACTTTCTCCTTCTCCAGCTGGTCACTTCGTGTCGTGGGTGTTTGTTTTGTGTTTTGTTGCCCGTGGATTGTTTACGGAGACTGAGTTATGTCGTCACCCGTAGGGCGTGGACTAGTCCAAATCCGTGTTTATCTTAGATTTGGGTTTGGGGGTTTGGTTTGAGGATACGTCAGCCATACTCGAGGCTAAGATCAACTCAAACGTTTGTTAAGGATACGTTAGTCCGATTTGAGACTAAGATCAACTTAACAGGATCGTTTAGATCCGACAAAAGAGCGTTTGGGCTCCATTGTTCCAGTTTAGGGACATAGTGGTCCATCGTATATATGGCCGTCGGGACCCGTCACCTCTCTGACGACGTTGAAGGATTACAACGACGGATGTTAGAGGAGTTCAGAGATGTACCCTCGAGCCAAAGTTAATTTGGGGGATTCATAGTCCGATCTGTTTGAAGGTTTAAGGATACGTTAGCCATCTTTGAGGCTAAGATCAACTTAAACGAGACCGTTTAGATCCGACAAAAGAGCATGCGGGGCTCTATTGTTCTAGTTTAAGGACATTGCGGTCCATGGGTAGTTTAAGGACATTGCGGTCCATGGGTAGTTTAAGGACATTGCGGTCCATTGTTAGTTTTAAGACATCTCGGTCAAGGTTAAGGACGTCATAGTCTATGGGTTTAAGGACTCCACAGTCCGGTATGTGCTCTGGATGCTTCACACGGGTTCACTGCCGTGCTTGGCGAGGACCAGGCTCCGCTCTGGGCGTTTTCCGTGGGGTCAAAGAGTGACATTATCCACGTTCCACGTAACCAGGAATTTTGCACTAGATGCTTCACACGGGTCACTGCCGTGTTCGGCGAGGACTAGGCTCCGCTCTGGACGTTTTCCGCGGGGTCAAAGAGTGACGTTATCCGCGTTCCACGTGACCAGGAATTTTGCATTAGACATGGGTTTAAGGACCCCACAGTCCATATCATGGGTGGTCGTCGGGACCCGTCACCTCTTTGAAGACATTGAGGGATTACAATGCCAAGTATCAAAGGAGTGAAGAGATGTACCCTAGAACCGGAATGGATTAAATAGTCCTTGGCCTAATTTGGGATCAAGACCCATTAATTATATTATGAGCCCATTGGCCCAGTTAATTACGAATTGAGGACTTATGGCCAGCTTGGGCTAAGTCCTATCATGTCTGGAATATTGACTTCTTGTGGGTCCATCGAGGGAGAGGCTTTGCCTCTATCCCTTTAGCCAATTGGGCCAAAGCCTAGTGTTAAACGCTTCAGAGCAATTAGTATTGAACACTGGTAATGAGGTTGACAAGTTAGTGTTTAACACTAAAAGATAATTGGTGTTAAACACCAGCAGCAAGGCTTTCAGATTAGTGTTAAACACTAAGACAGATCAGTGTCAGGCATTGGCAACAAAGCTCTCAAATTAGTGTTAAACACTAAGGTAGTCAGTGTTGAGCACTGCAAATAAAGTTAATTGATTAGTGTTGAACACTACGGCCCAACAGTGTTTTAACACTGGATTCAGGAGTTCCAACTTAGTGTTAAACACTAAAGCAAGAGGGGTCACGTGGCGACACGTGAGAGCGCCCTCCCTTCATTTATTCTGCTGAGATTGCTGCATCTTTCAGAGCATCACGTGCCATCACGTGACGGGCATTCATATGCCTATGTATTAGAGCTTCTGTCAAGGGTCACGTGGGTCACGTGGGGGACTGCCTCAAAGGGCTTTCTGTAGATCTTTTGAGGGGGTCACGTGGCCCTGCCTCCATGTAAATTGTTTAGAGAATCTGTTGATCTTTCAGGAATTAAATTCCTCGAGCTTTAATTTTCAAAGGAATTAAATTCCTACTTCCTTTTGAAGACTTATATTCTGGAGTAGAATCGAATCCTGAATCTTCTGTAGGAATTAAATTCCTCATTTATGTGAAGAACTGAATAGGGTTAAACCCTAATAAAAGCTTTTTAAGGAATTAAACTTCCAGTCCCTGTTAAATTATGATTTAAGGGAATTGAATTCCCGTTGTCTCAACAGAACTAAGTTCTTAATTAGGGTTAAACCCTGTTTCTCTCTGTTCTGAAGGAATTAAATTCCCATAACACAGGGTCAAGCCCTACTTTTATCTTGGAGGAATTAAATTCCTATAGTTCTGTGAGAATTAAATTCTCGTTTTTCCATTCCCTCTCCATGTTTTGGATCTGCATGGCGGGATCTCAACCCATTGAGAATTAAATTCTCAACCTGAAGGGGAGATGTGCACTTTGCAGATCCTCTACCAAAGAGAGAAGAAATATGTTCTTCTGTTTTTTTTTTATTTTGTCAGAGTTAAACTCTGTTGAGAATCAAATTTTACTTCTTTCAAGAAGCCTTCCCTTTCTTACCTAGGGTTTTCTTTTGCAGAAGCTCCAAATTCCTCAAAGTATCAAGTCTCTCTCCTTTTTTCTCCCTCTGCGTGTTTATCTTTTTTGTGTGTCTTGGCTCCTATTTATAGGAGAAGCAGCCGAATCAATCAGTTTTCGATGAATCTTCATTAAGAGATTTGGTTTGCATCCATCATTCGTTCTGGACCTTCGGATTATTAGGTGAATTTTATTCACCATTGGATTTCAGATCCGGGGATTCTCCCTTGTAATTTCTGTTAGATTTAAAGGGGAAATCTTTCCAAACTTGAGATTTTTCCATAGATAGATGATATTTAATCATCTCTGAATCTTTAATTTGATCGGTTCCAGATAATTGCTTTCCTTTGGGAAGATTTGAATCTCTTTCAGAATTTAATTCTGTTAGCAAAATGGGCTTTGAAAGCCGGTCACGTGTGACCACATGACCCATGGTCACGTATGGACACGTGACTCTCTTGGAACGAGCCTTTCTCCTCTTTTGCACTCTGCCTTCTTCTGCTGCTTAGCCGTCACGTGCTACCACGTGACCCCTGGTCACGTGTGAGCACGTGACCCCTGTCTGGCGCCTCTTTCCTTGGTTCAACTGGAGAGCGAGTCTGCTGCTTTGAACGTCACATGCCAACACGTGACCCTGGTCACGTGGGAGCACGTGACTTCTTCTGAAGCCCCTTTCCTTGACTTGATCAGGGAACCAATGTGCCCTTTTCCGCTGCTTTTATATGTCACGTGTCAACACGTGACTGCTGGTCACGTGTAAGCACCTTTTTGAAGCTTTTCCCAGAAGCTTTCCTGGTTTTAAATCAGGAAACAGGGAGCAATTCTGAGAAAGAAATAACCCTCGGCCCTCTCTTCAAAGAATCCACCTTTGGAAAAGAGAAGAGGAGAAGAACTGCGAGAACTTTCAGCTGCGTAACCGTACGTTGCCTGAAAAGAACATCGGGCCTACAAACAAGGGTCCGAACAAAAAAGACAAGGGGAAAGAGAAAGTCCCTGAGAAAATTGCCCTCGACGATTGAGTCATCAAAAAGCTCGCGGCCAAGGACCCGCCTAAGAAATATAAGGTGGATTACAATGTCCTGGCACATTTGAGGAAGATACCCTCACAACTGAGTATACTGGATGCTTTCCTCCTGTCCAAAGAGGCATGAGATTCTCCGATCAAGGCATTGCAAGAGCCTGATCAGTTGCAAGTTTCCTTTGCGGAAGAAAAGATGAAAGACGAGCCGGCAGAGGTTCATACAGCCGACATCACATTCGGCGATGAAGATCTACTCCTTGGAACGTGCGAGCATAACTGTCCTTTATATGTCACTGGGTACTGCCACGACATTAAGATAGGGAAGATCCTGGTTAACAACGGGTCTTCCGTCAACCTTCTCAACGTGAAAGTGCTGAAGGAGATTTGCATAAACGTTCAGCACCTGGCCCGTGACAAAATTACTATCTCCGGCTTTGACTAGCAGTCATCACGAACGCTTGGGTCCGTGAGATTGATATTACACTTTGGGATGCTCGTCACCGACATCAAATTTCATGTCATCAATGCCAAGAATTGCTACAACGCTCTGCTCGGCCGGCCTTGGTTACATGAGTACAACATTATTCTTTCTACACAATATCAGTGTATGAAGTACTTCAAAGACGGCCTCGAGTACACTGTTATAGGGGAGCTAAACCCATTCTCCGTAAATGATGTCCGCAGATATGAAGACGCTAAGTACTTCTTACCAGACTTCGAAGACACGGAAAGATGTCGTAAATTGGAGAACCAACAAAAAGCCGTCGCCACTATCCCAGTCTTTAGGAGCGATACCGAGGAAGATGAAGAGATAGTCTATTCGGGGCAATCCCAAGGCAACAGGCCCGGACCATCTACCCCTATTTTGGTCCTCAGCAGTGACTTTGAAGACGAGGTCAATGCAGTGTTCTCTGTCCGCCCGTCAATACAGACTTTTATGGGAGCTGATCAGAGTTTACAAATTACTATGGTTCCACAGCGGCATTATAGGGAACTTGATGCACTCGATACATACGGCGTGCAAGAGCTGCAGACCTTCTACGTCCCTCCTAGGCGAAGAGGTGAAAAGGAGATCCTCTTCTACAAATCTATGGAGACTAATGTATAAAAAGAAGTCTGGAATGGTGCCGAACTTGCGCTTGACAGGCTTCAACCAATCCGTCTGGCTAGATATTTCGAAGAGGGACAAAAAAGGCTATTAAGATGCCAAGGCATATCCTTCAAACA
This sequence comes from Agapanthus africanus, assembly GCA_030015575.1. Taxonomy (NCBI): domain Eukaryota; kingdom Viridiplantae; phylum Streptophyta; class Magnoliopsida; order Asparagales; family Amaryllidaceae; genus Agapanthus; species Agapanthus africanus. The sequence goes on from CM057341.1 coordinate 190,307,215, forward strand.
AACCGCTCGACAAGCCTAGTTCTACAACAAGATTTGGGACATTCCCGAGACTCAGCGAAAGATGCCCAACGGGAAGATAGAGAAGACTGGACTTGGATACGTTCAGTCCAAGAAACGGGAGCGATTCTATGGCTGTCGTGTCATAAATAACTCCGGTGGAGAAAGGAATGCTTTTCCAGATAGCACTGATATTGAACCAGAGCGAGATCTCGCCGTAAGAATACCAAGTCCGTCATTCGATGAACAGATTGACAAGCTAATAAGGAAAGCAGGTCAAAAGGTTTGGGATGACCAAAACCGTGAAATGACCATTTACGAGAAAGCCAGGACGCTGCGTCTTACTCAGCAGCTTGCAGAAAGAGGAGACTACGATGCCCTTCACCCTCAGCCCGCTGTGCGCTTTCGTAGCAAGGAAAATGCCCAACGTAAACACAACAACAAGGTGAAGAACAAGAATGACGTTCGAAAACAGCAAATAGGATTCAAGAAGCTACGCGATCGAGAAAAATTCAGCTGGAATGCGTCTTTTATTAGAAAGATGGGTCGGGAATACTCTTTTCCTCAAGGCAAAACAAGGAAAATATTCGACCTCGTCATTAAGCATCAAATGATGACGCTCCCAGAGTCTCGGCACCCCGAACAAATAAACAGGGTCCATCACCTGGCTTATTGCTCCTACCACCGAGCAGTAGGACATCCTCTTGAAGACTGCTTCGCCTTCAAAGACTGGGTCGAAGACCAGTATCAACAAGACAGGTTTGCTCTATCTGACAGTTGGAGGGCAACCCCACCACAAAAGCATGAGCCAAAAGCAACCTACATTGCGAGGGTAAGTCTAGATCAACATTGAGCTTGGAAACGAACTCGTACCTGCCACGTGATAACATTCTCATAGGAGGAGGAGCATGAGAATATGGAAGACCTCTCCCACTGCTTCGCAGATGAGGATGGGGATGAGGTGATCTCAGAATTTCCACCGGCGCCAAACGAGCTGGAAGATGGGATACACACCATGGCGGAAAATTTAAGGAAAATTGACTTAGAGACGGAAAACGATCCAAGGCCAACATTCGTCAGTGAGCTGCTGTCTAAAAAGCAGGCGACCACACTAAAGGACGTGCTTATGCAATATAAAGACTGCTTCATATGGAACTATTTCAAGATGCCGGGACTAGATCCAGAAATAGCGGTACATAAACTGGCTATATCGCTGGACGTTAATCCAGTCAAGCAAGCGCTACGAAGAATGCGGCTCAAACTTGAAATAAGTATCAACGCCGAAGTTAAGAAACTAATTGACTCCGGCTTCATCCAAGAAGTTCAATATCCTGACTGGATAGCCAACATTGTTCCAGTAATGAAGAAAAATGGGACAGTACGCATCTGCGTGGACTTCCGGGACCTCAACAAAGCTTGTCCTAAGGATGACTTCTCAGTACCTGTTACTGAGCTGATGATCGATAACACATCCACCCATGAGGCCTTTTCCTTCATGGATGGATCATCGGGGTATAATCAAATAAAGATGCATCCCGAGGACCAAAAGCATACTGCCTTCCAGACTCCGCTGGGCATATTCTACTATAAAGTGATGCCCTTCGGTCTGAAGAATGCTGGCGCTACCAACCAGAGGGCCATGACGAAGATCTTCGATGACCTCATACACGAGATTGTCGAATGTTATATCGACGACCTCGTGGTGAAAAGCAAATCGTACAAGGAGCACTTGAAAATAGTGTTCTAGCGTCTTCGGAAATATAATCTGAAGATGAACCCACTGAAATGCGCATTTGGAGTCTCCTCAGGCAAATTCCTAGGATTCATCGTACGACACCGAGGCATCAAAATAGACCCACCAAAGATCAAGGAGATTATGGAAATGCCCTCGCCAAGAACTCTCAAGCAACCACGGTCTCTCCAAGGAAAGCTCGCGTATATCCGAAGGTTCATAGCTAACCTCTCCGGCAAATGCCGCCCCTACAGCCATCTAATGAAGAAGGGGACCCCGTTCGTTTGGGATCGTAAATGCCAAAATGCACTAGACGAAATCAAGCAATATCTGCAGAACCCACCAGTACTAACCGCTTCAGTCAGGGGAAAGCCTCTCATCTTGTACACAACAGCTCTTGAAGGTTCTCTAGGCATGCTATGGGCACAGGAGAACGACCAGGGGAAGGAGAGAGCTCTCTACTATTTGAGTCGAGTTCTTCTGGGGGCAGAAAACAACTACTCCCCCATTGAAACGTATTGCCTGGCACTGATCTTCGCGATAACGAAGTTTCAACATTATGCCTTGGCATATGAGGTCCATCTCATATCAAGGGTGGATCCTCTCAAATATCTGATATCAAGGGCCATACTAACAGGAAGGCTTGCCAAATGGGCCCTCCTATTGATGGAATTCTCGATAACATATCGACCTCTCAAGGCAGTGAAAGGCAAGGCCATCACCGACTTTCTCGCTGAACATCTGATACCAGCCGATTCTTCCTTAAATTGCAAATTTCCAGATGAACACGCGTTTGACACAATCGAAGGGAAAATGGAGGAAAATAATGTTCAATGGGAACTATACTTTGACGGAGCATCTTCCTTGAAGAAGCGAAAGCAAAGCACCCCCATAATCAAAGCTGGGGTGGGCCTTATCTTCGTGACTCCGCAAGGAGGGATAATGTGTTTCGCCCTTTTCTTAACAGAACTAAGGACAAACAACGAGGTTGAATATGAAGTTTTGATAGTGGGTCTTGAGATTGTTGTCGACATGGGAATCGAAGATCTCCTCATATATGGAGACTCCCATCTTGTCGTTAGTCAAGTAAATGGCGACTATCAGACGTGTAAACCGGAGTTAGTAAAATATGGCGAAAGAGTGCAGCAACTGCTAACTCAAATTCCCTCCTATATCCTGGAAAGCATACCGTGGGTGAAAAATAGCAAGGCGGATGCGTTTACCAAGCTCGCTAAAGAACTGGCCAACGAAAACCTCGATGATGTAAGGATCATTGTGCAAAGCCGCCGGATTCTCGCGCCCGCAGAAATATCCCTAGAGTCGTCTGAAAGAAAGGAAGCGACCGAACAAGCAGCCTTCCAATTAGAGGATGAAGAAAAGGCGAAGGATTGGAGAGAAGTCTTCATAGACTACTTCAAATCCCATCAAACGCCTGAAAACGCATCTTCAAGATATCAGCTCATGAAACGAGCTCTGTCTTTTGCCTTCGTCAATGATAATCTATATAAGAGATTGTTCAACAGTTTGTGGCTAAGGTGCTTGGGATCAAAAGAAGCAAAAAGGGCCATCCAAGAAACTCACGACGGACTCTGCGGTTCCCATCAAGCCGGGCCAAAGATAAAGATGAAGATCAAGAGAATGGGTTACTATTGGCCCATGATGATTTAGAACTGCCTTGAATATGCGAAGCAGTGCCACCCGTGCCGAATTCATGTGGACTTCATCCACCAGCATCCAAATCCACTACACCCAATATTATCCAGCTGGCGGTTTGAAATGTGGGGAACCGATATAATTATGCCCATCGAACCAGCGTCATCCAAAGGACATCGGTTTATATTGGCAACAACTGATTACTTCTCTAAGTAGGCAGAGGCGGTACCGCTAAGGGAAGTGAAGAGGGAGAACATTCTCCATTTCTTCAGGACATATGTCATCTACCGGTTCGGCACTCCGCGACGGATCATCTCAGATAATGGGCCGGCCTACAGGAGCCATAAGATCAGCCGTTTCGCACAGCAGCATAATATAGACTGGAGATACTCTTCAGTCTATAATCCCCGAGCTAATGGTCTAGCTGAGGTTTTCAACAAGACCTTGACAAAGATTATAAAGAAAACAGTGTCCAGAAACAAAAAAGACTGGCACGAGTGACTGCATGAAGCTCTCTGGGAGTATCGAACCACATTGAAAACGGTTACGAATACAACGCCATTCGCGTTGGTATTCGGCACGGAAGCGGTACTTCCCTTGGAGATAGAGCTACCTTCTCTACGAGTGGCAGTTCGATATGAGCTGACGGATGAAGAAAATGCCCATCTTCGGCTTGATGAGCTCGATGCCCTCGATGAAACTCGTCTCATGTGTTAGTTATATGTATGCCCTAGAGGCCATTACTGTATATACAATGTATATTGTAGTGGATGGTTGGACATATATAGGGAGGACTTTCTTGCTCGAAATGATAGTATGTTATCTGGTTGCTCTTTATCTTAACATGTACACTTATTGTCTCTCTATTACATATTGGTAAAGCCCTTAGGATGAGTACTTGACTACCAGGATTATGATGCAGATCAGACTAGTGGGAATGTATTAGTCAGTAAGTACATCCTTCAAATGTTCCTAGTCGTGGGTATATCGAGACAGGGCATCGATATACCAGAGTAGACTAGCGTATAGCTTCTCGACCCATGTAGATGGGAGATGGATGATCCCATATTCATTGGTGTTTGACATCAGAGATAGTATACGGGTGCTCAGTGGAGACTGGGTACACTGGACGGAATCGCCGAGAACTCCCAGATGGTATTGTACCTTACGTCAGATGGCAGTTCTCTGGTGACACTGGTACAGGTTAGTCTGTAGACCCGAGATCGTCATAGAGTCTTGTGTGATTCCCACTGTGCTTTGATTTTCACCTTACCAAGTTCAAGAGAACGTGCAAAACGGTGGATTTTGGGTACTGTCCCGAATCACATGGAGGCAATGAGCGATATGAGGGGTTTCGTCTCTCCCGGTATTGGGGGTTGATGTTGCGCTGTGCTCGATTGGCTATAATAGGAAGTCCCTGGCCAGGGCTGCTTCAGAGATATACTAGTAAGTGTTATCAGTAGTTTCTCGACCCGTTACGAGCCTCACATTGGCATGACTTATCGAGTTACTGGGGTCTGACGTTTACCACCCCTAGACGAGATATGCGACATATCAGACGAAGAGACCGGACTGTACGGTAGTGTTACTGATTGGATTCGCAGGAGTATGAGCAGGCATGCTTGTTGATTTTCTGATCGCTCAATACCCGGGTGGCTATTACGTTTGGCAGACCGCTTGCGGCTTGTGGGTGTTTGATATGATCATCACCTACTGTCGGCGTATTGACGAGTCTTCAGAGTCCTACACAGAGGTTTCCTGGCTCAAGCGAAATGGAGTAGGGGCATATATGTGATATGTGCGGGACCGAGATTAATACGATATGTGATACCGTATTCTATTCTCGCGATATGCGACATTGGTCGGTTATATATGATATAGCCGGGTTATCGAATCAAGTATTGATTCGATAAGTTGATACACATGGTATTAGTCGGTTATATGTGATATAGCCGGATTCTTAAGTCAAGTATTGATTTGATAATTTAATATATAATTATATATTTGATATATTAACATACATTAACTAATACATGCTCACTTATGATTTGTTTTCTCACTTGACTTGTGCACATTGTATATATGTGATATATATATATATATGTGTGTGTGTGTGTGTACGCGCGCGCGCGTGTACATGATATGTGTCATGCTTGATGATACATGCAACAAGGGTGTGTGTATGAATTACACCATGCTTGCTTTAATGTAAGGTTTTTAATTATTTAAATAATTCAAAATTGATGGAATTAGTTATGCTTGAAGCTTGTAGAAGCTTGTAGTGTTTTTGATTAAGTCCACAAGTTTTGTTTTACTAAAGATATTTATAAACTTAACCATTATAGATAGCCATGGTTAACTCTCTACAAAGGTTAACATATGATGTTAACTCACCATGGTTGCCATTCTCTACTTGATATTATTGATGAGAGATATTTCTTCTTCTTCTTCTTCTTCTTCCAAAAGCTTTCTAGCTTCAATGGAGATGAGAGAAAAAGAGTGAGAAAATTATTTCTAAAATGAGTAAAATTCCTACTTCATCATTTTCTACTACTTTCCATTTAGTATAGGGTGTTTGCTTCATTAATTCCACAATTAGTGAAGGGGTAGCTTGGGTTAGTATCTCCTCGACGTAGATCATCTTCGGCTTCGAAGACTTCGATGCAAGCTTATTCATTTCTTCATTGGAGCCTCTCTAGAGTCCAAGAGTTCATGATCGCAGCGAAGGGACTACTACACGGAGCTAATGAAGTGAAGGATCAGTCTACAAAGGTTGTATTCCTTGTTCACTTTAGTTGCAAAGTTGTTTGCTTTTAATTTCGTCGGATTTTCTAGTAATGATTCTAGGGTTAGGGTTAGCTAAAATGGAAAATTTTTGAAATTGGCATGGATGATGCCTCCCGAAACCTTGTTTCTGTGCTAGACAACCCTGCAGTGGTATCAAAGCTATGCTAGAAAAATTAGACAGATTTTGTTAAGATTACGAAACCGAAAATACTCCGAAATGTGTAACACGAAACTCTAGTGTCTGTCGATTTTAAATTGTCCTCTAAATTTTTTTTAAACAACTGTAGAATGTTGTATGAGATGCAACATGAGCACACAAGGAAATTTAGCACATCTCACCGGATTTTGGCCGAGCACAATGGTCTTTTTTCTGAGCCGGCCGGCCAGTTAGTGGAGTTTGGGGCTGAATTTTTTGGTGTGTTCCAGAATCTGGGTTTTAGTGTTTCAGGTGTTGTTTGTTTTTTCTAAGTTTTCATGTGATGTGATCTTACACGATAAGCAATTCGGAGTGTTTCGTATTCGTAGTTTTAATATTGTTTCGGGTAGTTGCATGTTGTCTAGGCGAAGTTAAAAAGTTCGATCGAATGTCAAAAACCTATTTTTCCAAGTTTAACGTATTCGGAAAAATATGCAAGTAATTCTGTGAACCCTCTAGAAGAATGAAACCCTAACTTGACTTTTTGGATCGTAGAACCGCGGTCATACCCTAGGATTTGCCGCAGTTCCGTGGCGACATGAGTGAGGCTTGGGTCTGCCCTTCTACGGCTGGTGCATAGGTACTGTGGCATGTTCTAGGTATTATTAAACTGTGCTCAAGTGTTGAGCTCTCAGTAATTTATGGGACTTTGATGAATCGATCGAAAAGTTTAACGTCGTCTGGGTATCATGTGATGGGATACAATACTTGGAATCCATAAATGTAGTTATGAGATAACTAGTTTGAATTTTATAAATCTAGCAGTTTAGTCTTATTTGATCGATTGCCACGGGATTTTGATGTGATCAAAAGTCCGTCGCAATCACGTAGCGTACGCGGATACTCACCGGGTAACCTTACTAGATAGCCACGCCCCATAGCCCCGACCAAGTGACTGTAGGAGAACCCCGTCACCAAAAGCATCCGTTCGGGTGCTCGCGGCAGCGGTGTTCCATCTTAGTGCACTTCGTCGACGACATCGGGGGGTTCGGCCGTCTGCTAAAGTTTCCGACGAGCATTCGATCAGGTTATCGGGAATCTTGTTGAATTACCCGACAGGTTATTGGAAAGTGTTTTCAATATCGAGACTAAAATGAGTGATTTATAATTGTTAGGCATATGATGTCTAAGGAATTCATTTGGTTATGCATGAAATCCAAAGTATGTGATACATTGGGTTTATGATATCTAAGGTGGTTGTGGATTCCAACTGTTGTAGTTTTTCACTTTCTTTTCTACGACTGTAAATGTAATATGTGGTGTATCGCCGGTTTCGGTGCTATATGTCAACGACAATTGGGATACGCATATTTACTTACGTTGATGACATGTGATGTTATGTGTTGCTGGGATATGTTATATTGGATCGTCGTGTTTGAATAGTTGGGGTTTTTTTTATGTGAGATGAGAGTTTTTCATTTTCATTCAAGTAAAAGATTGTATGTAATATTCTTTTATTGGGGCACTTCCGGGTTGAGGATGATGTCACCATTGATGTATATTATTTACTTTTCCGCATTAGGATAGACCCAAGGCGGGGAGCACAAGTAACCGAGTTCTAGGGTCCAGTGGGAGACCATCTCGAGGAGTCGAGACCGGGTCTCCTAACTCTAGAATTGGCAGGGTTGCTTGTCGCTCTCGTAGGGGTCTAGGGATGTGGGTTTGGCTATTCATCGCGACCGTAGAATCTGTGTTTTACACAGGCTTAATCTAAAACACGGAAATCCTAGTATATCCAATATTTCATATATTTTATTCTGCTGCGATATTCTGTGATGTAATCACTGTGTATATTCTGAGGCGAATGCTTATATTATATATATATGATATATATTATATATTGTTGCTTTCGTTTTATATGTGATGCTTAGGTAACTTAAATGATGAGACTTCATTAATGAGATTAATGAAAGAAAATAAACCTAAAGATATTGTGGAATCGAATTTTCAAAAACATGTAGCTCTAGTTGTTGGTTTGCATAGCGGTATTCCTTGTAGAATATCCAGCACCTTATTCGATAAGGAAAGAGCCGAGATCCCTTCACCGGGAGTGACCCCTTTAGCGAAACTAGCAGATGCCACAACCCACTCGGTTTGTCTCTTGATTACTTCTATAGTTTTTTGCTTTGCATAGTGGTATTTGTGAAATATCCTTCACCTTATTCGATAAGGAAAGAGCCGAGATCCCTTCACCGAGAGTGAAATCTTTAGCAAAACTAGTAAAAGCCTCAAAAACACTCCTTTTAAAATTCACTCGATTCTTCAACGATATCAAGTTCATTACGAAAAAGGTTTTCTTAAAAACCTTTCGTAGCCCTTCGTCATTTCAGATAAATACTAGTTAGTATTCATGCTACGTTTTTTGACCTTCTCAAGGCGTAGTGTGCGGTAGCCAACTAGCACTTATCTGCTGCATACGATGCGACTGGATTAGGGTAGTCGTGCGACTTTGTTGGCCTGCGTCAAGGGTCGTGCGGGTGGGTTTAATTCAATCATGAAATGTACAGGTAGAACTTGATTAGCGGACTATGGTTTATTGGCCTGCGTCAAGGTCATAGGAAACTTGGGGCAGAATATTATCGGGAATTTCAAGTGTTGAAATTTGCAATGAGATTATATACCTTTTATGAGATAGTTGGATCCCGATACCCACTGCGAGTAAGAGTTACTCCTGGGAGAGTTTTACATATTACAATTAGCCGATCAAGTAGGTGTCTAAAATGGTGTTAACGGGGTTACGCCCCTGAGAAACGAGATTTATTTTAATTAGGTCCGTGCGAAAGCATGGGAAACTTCCCTCAAAGTACCGACACTGGCATGACCGAAAGATTGGCGAACTTGTAGGGTATAGTTAATCTCGGCTAGTCTTTCCTTTTAGGGTTTGAAGGAAGATTTGACTAAAACAGTGGAAGCCATCCTGATTAGATAAAATAATAACCAATCTAATTTTGCAAGAGCATACGCAGAGTGTTTTCTTCTTTCTCTCTAGGTAGCGACCATGTCACGCCTTAATCAACATAATAATATGGATGTATTGACCGAACCCGCTTGTTATACTGAGCTGGGAAATGTTGGTTCCGCTCCAACTTATAATTGTTATCAGACCGAGCAGGAAATAGGGGATTACCAGGATTCCCGTGCCGCCCAAACGAAGAAAGTGCATGCTGATGAATCTTCTTTCGGTATGTTCATTACCGAGAACTTTTTCTCAGTATCCTCTACGTCCTGGGTATGAGATACCGGATCAGGATTCCATATATGTAATCTGTTACATGGGATACAGATAGGTAGAGAACTGGGAATGGGTGATAAGTTTCAAGAGTTGGAAACAGTACAAGTGTTGCAGCTAAGCTTGTTGGCAGTTATCACCCTGTATTACCAAATACATTGATTCTGAACGAATGTTATTGATACCGAACCTGATATACAACATCATATCAGTCTCTTTATTATGTAAAGAAGGATATAATTTTGTATTGTTGGATAACGTTTTGAACATTTCCTGTATCAAGAGTTGATCGGATTAGGCACGTTATCTAATGGCATATACGTTCTAAATCAAACTACAGTTCTTAAAGTACAGAACACACACAAGAGGAAGAGTTCAGAAATGAATGAATCCTTCTTAAGGCATTGTAGACTAGGTCATATCAATGCGACACAACTAGCTAAGTTACATTTAGATGCATATTTAAATCAGTTTGAATTTACATCTTGTGAAACTTGCCAGTTATGTCACAAAGATAGGATGACCATAGCTCCGTTTACTGAAAACAGAGAAAGAGTTAGTCAACTCTTGGGATTGATACATGATGATGTATGTACGTCCCCTGTCTACACATGCCAGGAATGGTTCTTTGTAACTTCATTACATTCACTGATGATCTTTCAAGATTCGGACATATGTTCCTGTTGAAACACAAGTCTGAAACTTTTGAGAAATTCAAAGAATATAAGTTAAAAGTAGAGAACCAAAATGGGTATAAGTATTATGTCGTTTGATATGATCAGGGAGGAGAATACTTGAGCACGGAATTCCCGGACTATTTTAAAGGAGAATGAGATTCTCTCAGCATTACTCCTCCGAATACACCACATCACATCGGTGTATCGATGCGGAGCAAATGCACCCTATTAGATATGGTGCGCTCTATGATGAGTACTACTGAGTTGCCTATTTCCTTTTAGGGAGTTATGCACTTGAGAAGCTGCATATCTATTGAATAGGGTTCCAACCAAATCAGGAGACTACCGCTTTATATGAGATATGGAATGGGAAGAGCCCATGTCTTAAGCAAGTTATGATTTTAGGGTTGTCCGGCTTATGTATAAAAGCAAAATCCGGACAAGCTCGAGGCAAGGTCAGTTCTGTGGAAGTTTGTTGGGTATCACAAGCATTCGCGAGGGAATATCTTCTACCACACCGAGGAGAAAAAGGTGTTTTGTTTCTCAGCATGCCACCTTTTTAGAAAAGGAATTTCTTGTAAAGAAATTAGTGATCATGAGGTAGAACTGGAAGGAGTTCCATCCATACAAACTACAGCCGACGATTTGGTAGAACTGGAGGATTCAATAGTTCCCGACGAACCTCGGGCTCTCCGTCGATTTGGTACGGTTCCTCATCTGTCTGAGAGATACTTCGGTTTTCTCAATGAAAGTAGGAGAGAGGATTGCATCATGAGATGATGACCCAACTAGTTTTGAGTAGGCCATCAAGAGTGGCGACTCTGTAAGATTGGCTGGATGCTAAGCGATCTGAGATGGAATCCATATACACCAACAAAGTATGGACTTTGGTTGCTATATCTGAAGGGTTAAATCCCTATCAAGAGTAAGTATATCTTGAGAAGATTACTTGGTGTAGATGGAAAAGTTGAGACTTTCAAAGCTAGACTTGTTGAAAAGGGTTCTCGTCATCAATCATGTGTGGTTTATGATAAAATCTTTTCTCCAGTAGCTCTGCTTAAGTCCATCCAGATCCTACTTGCCATTGCTACATACTATGACTACGATATCTGGCGGTTGGGTGCCATGACTGCTTTTCTAAATAGTGATTTAGAAGAGAGCGTCTATAAGTACACAGCCAGAAGGCTTCATAGACAGTAGGAGCAGCAGAAACGTGTGCAAGCTGCTTTACAGGTTAAAGCAGGCATCGCGGAGTTGGAACATCTGTTTTGATGTGGTAGTCAAAGTGTTTGACTTCATCAAAAGCGAAGATGAACCTTGTATATACAAAAAGGTAGCAGAGAGTATGGCGGTCTTTCTCGTATTGTACATAGATGACATACTCTTGATATGAAAGGTGTTTCCTATGCTGCACTCGGTCAATCTCCTCTTATCACATAGATTCTCCATATAGGATCAAGGTGATACCTCCTAAATCCTGGGTTTTGGATCTATGAGATAAATCTAAATGGATGTTAGGATTCTCACTAAGTGTAGTAAGATGGTATCAATCGATCCTATGGAGAATCACTGGAAAGCTTCCAGGGTGATAAGGTCGACTGAATGTCAGTCACATGCATTATCTTTACCCTCAGTAGAGGGAAGGTATGTTGGAAGAGTTCCAAGCTAGATACCGTGACATACTAGATGATAAAGGTTGGATACATCGCTACCAATGATACTACCAAAGAGGGAATCTGGATGTATATAAGTTCATGAAATGAACTTTGTTCCTACCATTATGTGACAATGGAGTTGTGGATTTGGCCTAGGAACCCTCATCCCATCAGTGATCCAGACATATTCTAAGGCAGTATCACCTGATCATGGAGATGGTTGATCTCCAGGAAGATCGAGGATAGGAGAGTAGACACAGAGGACAACACGGCGGATCCACTCACAAAGGCCTTTTCCAAAAAGAGACTTTTATGGGATGGTTGTGTATGAGATACTACAACCACTGCTGATTGTTGGGTATTGGATACAACAACAGATGGCCCTAGTGCAAGTGGGAGATTGTTAGTTATATGTATGCCCTAGAGGCTATTACTGTACATACGATGTATATTGTAGTGGATGCTTAGACATATATAGGGAGGAATTTCTTGCTCGACATGATAATATGCTATCTGGTTGCTCTTTATCTTAACATATACACTTATTATCTCTCTATTATATGTTGGTAAAGCCCTTAGGATGAGTACTTGACTACCAGGATTATGATGCAGATCATACTAGTGGGAACGAAGTAGTCGGTAAATACATCCTGCAAATGTTCCTGGTCGTGGGTGTATCGAGACATGGCATCGATATACCAGAGTAGACTAGCGTATAGCTTCTCGACCCATGTAGATGGGCGATGGATGATCCCATATCCATTAGTGTTTAACATCAGAGATAGTATACGGGTGTTCAGTGGAGACTGGGTACACTGGACGGACTCGCCGAGAACTCCCAGATGGTATTATACCTCACGTCAGATGGAAGTTCTCTGGTGACACTGGTACAGGTTAGTCTGTAGACCTGAGATCGTTATAGCGTCTTGTGTGATTCCCACTGTGCTTTGATTTCCACCTTACCACGTTCAAGAGAACGTGCAAAACGGTGGCTTTTGGGTACAGTCCCGAATCACATGGAGGCAATGAGCGATAGGAGGGGTTTCTTCTCTCCCGGTATTGGGGGTTGATGTTGCGCTGTGCTCGATTGGCTATAACAGGAAGCCCTGACCAGGGCTGCTTCAGAGATATACTGGTAAGTGTTATCAGTAGTTTCTCGACCCATTATGAGCCTCACATCGGCACGACTTATTGAGTTACTAGGGTCTGACGTTTACCACCCCTAGACGAGATATGCGACATATCAGACAAAGAGACCGGACTGTACGGTAGTGTTACTGATTGGATTCGCAGGAGTATGAGTAGGCATGCTTGTTGATCTTCTGATCGTTCAATACCCGGGAGGCCGTTGTTTACCCCAATCAGAGCAAAGCTCTGTTCAAATTCCAAGGCGGGAAATGAAGCAACGCTTCTGATCCCCCCAATCAGAGCAAAGTTCTACTTTGAAAATGAAAATTCAAAAATTGAAGCAACGCTTCAAATTCCTTGCGCTGCGCGCAACGCGCCACGTGTCAAAAGCTGACACACCAGCGCAGCGCCCAAGGCAGCGCACCCAATCAGAGCAAGGCTCTATTTAAAGTAAAAAAAAAGAAGGAAGCAACGCTTCAGCTGACTTGCGCTCTGCGCTGCGCGACACGTGTCAGCGCAGTTGCGCTAGCACAGTTGCGCTGCGCGACACGTGTCAGCGCAGTTGCCTTGCGCTCTGCGCTGCGCGACACGTGTCAAGCGCAGGTGTGTTTGCGCTAGACAGAATTAAAATTCCAGTAAGATCTTTCTGTTCTTGTTAAAACAAGAAGATTGTCTTCTGTAAAACAGAAACCCTTGAATCAAAGATCCAATGGTGGGGAAAAAATCGCTAAATCACTCAGAGAAAGATCTGTTTAACTAATTTAACAAACTAATTGGCACTATATAAAGGCCCCTAGACCCCAAGTATAAAAAAACACATTAAGACAGAGAGAACTCCTCTAAAGAAAATTTTGAGAAGAGCTCAGAGAAAGAAAAGGTAAAAAACCTCTGAATAAAGAAGAATTTCTTCTAAAAAGATCATTGATCTAAGAACAAGATCAAAGATCTTCAATAAAAAAACATATATAAAAATAATAAAGGCATTGCCTTTTGATGAACCACTGGTTCTTTGAAAACAAAATTTTTTGTTTTCTTTGATCTAAAATTGATCAAGATAATAAAACAGTGCCCTGCACTTGCAAAATCTGCACTGTTGCGCTCTCGGGTTGGCGCAAGCCACCAGAGAGCGCCACGTGTCAGCCCCATAATGATCTGCGCTATGCGCTTCTAAAAAACAGAGCACTGCTCTCATGAATTGGCGCAACTCACCAGACCACGCCACGTGTCAGCAGCGCAACAGCGCAGCGCATTGCGTTTGCGCTCACCAGAGCGTGACACGTGTCACCTCCATATGCGCTTGCGTTCATTAATTGGCGCAGAGTGCCTGACAGGCCACGTGACACTCTGTTAGAGAAATTAATGAAGTGCATTATTTAAAGAGGGATAGAGCCCATTTAAAAGGGCCTAACAGGCCTAATAAAATGCTCTGCATCATAAAAATAAAGGGACAGAGTCCAAATCAAAAAGGCCTAAAATGCCAGAATAAAATGCTATGCATCACTAAACATGGGCAGAGCCCTAGTAAAGGCCTAACAGGCCAAATGCAAATAAAATATTGAACATTTTCAACTGGACTTAGCCCAATTCTGGCCGTAAGTCCTCAAATTAAATTGACTGAGCACGACTGCTCCCTTAAATCAATTTACATCCGGTTCAAGGGTACATCTATGAACTCCTCTGACACTTGTCGTTGTAATCCTTCAACGATGTCAGAGAGGTGACGGGTCCCGATAACCACACATTACTTATGGACTCAAGCGTCCTTAAACCAACTCATGGACTCAAGCGTCCTTAAACTCCCAGACTCAAGCGTCCTTAAACTCCCGAACTCAAGCATCCTTAAACTCCCGGACTCAAGCATCCATAAACTCTCGGGCTCAAGCGTCCTTAAACTCCCAGACTCAAGCGTCCTTAAACCAATGGACCCCTATGTCCCTAAACTGGCAATGGACCCCCATGTCCCTAAACTGGCAATGACCCCTATTACCCCTATGTTAGCCAGTTTAAGTTGATCTTAGTCTCAAATCAGACTAACGTATCCTTAACAAACGTTTAGGTTGATCTTAGCCTCAAATATGGCTAACATATCCTTAAACCAAAACCTTCAAACAGACTTTAGTCTCAAACTGGACTATAGATCTCCCAACCAACTTTGGTTCAAGGGTACATCTCTGAACTCCTCTGACATCTGTCGTTGTAATCCTTCAACGTCGTCAGAGAGGTGATGGGTCCCGACGGTCATACATTCAATGGACCACTATGTCCCTAAACTGGAACAATAGAGTCCCCAAATGCTCTTTTGTCGGATCTAAACGATCCCGTTTAAGCTGATCTTAGCCCCCAAATATGGCTAACGTATCCTTAAACGAAAAACCCTAAAACCAAATCTAAGAAAACACGGATTTGGACTAATCCATGTCCTACGGGCGACGACATAAATTAGTCTCCGTATACAATCCACGGGCAACCACAAACAAAATAAACACCCACGACACAAAGTGAAATTCTGGAGAAGGAGAAAGTTGTTACCGTGATGCGATAGCGTAATTAACTACAGGGGCTTGCGCCTGCAGAGAAGAGCGTCCCCACAATTAAAAACCCCTCAAGCGAGGGGGAATCTGACGAAGTCTGCTATATCGGCCGCATCCGTCTAAACCTCCGATACACGGTGTTGTAAATCAACTTGGCATCTTCGGAGAGGTGGACGGATAAAACCAAATAGCATATGCCCCGAATCTCAGGCAAGACGTCCATGTCTTGGCCGCCATTCGGAGGGGAACAAATTCCGGCACGCCCGGTGGGACCTTTCCCTCTTTCCACTCCACACTTTGTGTGTCGTGTTCGTGAACAAATCGCGGTTTGCTGTGGTTGCCTGTGGATTCGAGATACTTAGATTTGGTGTCTTGCTCCGTGCAGAAAACAGAAGATCAATGGCTTCAAACTGCACTAACTGCAACTGCAACTCTCGTTCCGTCCTTGCTGGAGGAGTGACTTATGGGCCCCAAGCGGCCTCTCTTTTCAAGATGCCAGTGGAGCAGGTAACTCAAGCCACCACTGGACTATTCTTCGGGACCATGCTCCCACCGATGAGCTTCATTGCCCCAATGACGTCGCAAGAAGCTCCAAAGAAGTCGGTCTTTGATCGACTTACCACTGCCGCGACCCCTCTCTACGGGTCGCCCAACTTCAATACCTCAGTTTTCAACAGACTGGGCCAGAGCGTCTACAAGCCCGCGATACCCAAAGTTGCCATCCCAAAGCGGATAGCCATCCCGGCTTAAGCGGACGAAATCATTGGAAAGGCTTCTCCTTCTAAGAAGTCAGTTTTTACAAGGCTGACCATTCCGGTTTCTGCTCCAGGCGAGGTCCTCAAAGTTGCTTCCCCTGCCCAGAGGGGGGATGATGAAGTCACCCCTACGGCTAAACCAACTCCAATCGCTCGACACACTCGACGTCGCCACTAGCGCCGAGTAAGGAAGGCTGGGGGCAACTCCCCCTCTGGGATAACTCTGCCAGCTCCAATGGTGGGGATCAATCCTGCTGTTCCAACCGAGAACAGCTTTGAACTGCTCAACAGGGTGCGCAGAAACTCTCCTACTGCAGTGCTAAAGAGAATTCCTTCACCTGTGAAGAATGCTACAGAGAAGAAGCCGGAGCAACCTCCTCAACGGCTATCCTCTGAAATTTACAAGGTCTGGCGTCAAGTCCAAGACTCCGTGATGGATCAAGACTATCTCTGCCGACAGAAAAAGATGAAGGTTCGACAGGAGAAGGACTACTCTGTCAAGCCAGAAAAAGCAACAGCTGGCTGGGTGCTCACTGCAACGGCTCCCTCAACGTCAATTGCTCAAAAGAAAAGGAGGCCACAAAAAGCCCCTGTGAACATGGCGAACGGTAAAAGCGCTGAGCACAAACGCCCCAAGTCTGGGGGCATAGTAGTGCATACTGTTTATATGGCTTCCGGAAAGGAGGAAAGCCGTGCTTCGACGGGTCACCGACCGCTAACGCGATCCGTGACAAAAGCCCAGGAGCAACAGCAGAAGCTTCAAGAGACGATGACCACGATGACCGCACTTACCGATCCAAAAGAAAGCCCAGAGGCATCATCAGAGCAGCGTCACGAACAAGAAACTGATGCTGTCTTCTTACACAGCGTCCTCGAAAAGAAGGACAAAGAGGCAGCAGAACAAGCTGCCAACATAAAACAAATGACGCTTCTCTTCCAAGACATTGTAGGGATGATGATCCAGCAAGATCCTCCTGCTGAAGATCCTCCGATTGTCCTTGAAGACGACGGAGGGGAAACATCAAATCCACCTCCGGCTCATTCAGCAGCCAAGGAGGAAACCATTTCAAAGGCCGCACTGGATGCCTATATAGCTCAGAAAATACGAGCTCATTAGGCGAATGAAGCGGCTTGCCAAATTGTCAAGACCGGACGACCCTATCCGGGCTGGTATGACCAGATTAGTTACCCGCCGGGATATACGATCCCTAAATTCCACGTATATAAAGGGACAGGGAATCCACATCAGCATGTCGCTCAATTCAGGGCCTTATGCGGCAACACTGGAGGCGACGACAAACTGCTGCTTCGCCAGTTCGTCGGTAGTTTAGCGGAGACGGCCTTTGAATGGTATTCGGAGCTACCTAACGACTCTGTCAAAACATTTGCGGAGATGGAGTTGTTGTTTACCCAGCATTTCGCGAGCGCCAGCTAACGTACTCCAATAACAGCACTGATCAATGCCAGGATAAGGCCTAGAGAAACATGGGTTCAGTATGCGATACAGTGGCGTAATCTATGGTCGGAGTGCGACAGCGCATTGAAGAAGCACCTGCGGTAGGCATGTTCATGGGCACTCTTTATCCGCAAGCGACCATCCGCAATTCATGATTTTCTTCAGGCCGACCACCTTCCAGGCCTTGATCGACAAATAAGCCCAAATGGACCAGATGGGCCATGGACCGTCTCCTCCAAAACCGGACTCTCGAAATGAGAAGGGGAAAGGAAAAGCGATCATTGTCGCCAATGCTCAACAACAGCCAAGCAACTTGAAGCCGGTTGTCCGTCGAAACAATATGCGTCCACGCGTATCCCTCGAGGAGAGGCTAGGACGTCCTTACTCGTTTCCTCAAAATAAAACGAGAAGACTGTTCGAGCTGGCACTGCGCAACAGGCTCATCAATTTGACAGATCCAAGACGCCCGTTGCAGCTAAACAACGTTAATGATTCCAATTACTGTCCCTACAACCGAGTGTTGGGTCATCCGATTAAGGATTGCTACGTCTTCAAAAACTGTATTGAAGACCAATACCTACAAGGGAAGTTTGCGCTGTCTGAAAAGTGGAAAGTAAACCCACCACAGCCGCACGCTCCAAAGAAGACGGACGCACCGGGGGAAACTTGTCACGTGATCTCTCACTCATTGATAGATGATAAAGAGGCTCCTTGCGCCGAGAAAATGAGGGCGGATTCTAAACCGGAACTTCTGTGGCCGTCAGACGAGATGATCGATACCTTCCTGAATGAGATTCGTCTGAAAGTTAAAGCCAATCAAGAGCGTGAGATGGCCATATTGGAAGGAGCTAAACGCCGGCGATTAGACGAAAGAGCCGAGACACTCCCGTCAAATCAAAAGACATCCGCTGCGGATAAAAACAAATTCAAGACGAGGAAAATGTTTGCTAAGGCCATATCAATGGGAATGAAGCTACCACCCTCTGAAGAAAACATGCTCGGTGGAGTAGAGATGCATCCTAATTACTGCTTATATCATCAGAAGATCGCACATCCTACCGAAGACTGCGACTCCTTTAAGTGTTGGTGGCAAGGGTATGCCGCTCACAGGCAATACGTCAACAGAACAAAGCGTGAAGCTTGTAGACAGCAGAAGAATGCGACAGATGTGCATAAAAGAGTTGTCGGAAATTGTCATAGGGATGAGCCCGGGGGATCACGAGTTCTCACCTTCAGGAGCGACTCCGACGAAAAAGTACCCCTCGGCCCTCTCTTCAAGGAGTCTGTCTCTGAAGAATTGAGGAGTTGCGAGAACATTCAGTCGTGCAATTGCACGATACCTGGAGAGAATCTCGGACCCCCAAACAACGGAGCGAACAAAAAGGATAAAGGAAAAGGAAAAATGGCCTTTGTCGCCAACACTCAACAGCAATCGAGTGGCCTTAGACCGATTATTCGCCAAAACAACAAGCGGCAACCCCTCTATGAGAGGTTGAAACGTCCTTACTCATTTCCCCAGGATGAAACAAGGAGGCTGTTCGAAGCGGCAGTGCACAACAGGCTTATCACTCTACCGGAGCCGAAACACCAGCTACAACTGAATGATGTCGACAATCCTAATTAATTCCCTTACCACCGAGTGTTGGGCCATCCGATCGAAAATTGCTACATTTTCAAAAACTGGGTCGAAGACCAATACCAACAGGGCAAGTTCGCGTTGTCCGAAAACTGGAAGGTGAGCCCGCCACAACCACATGCTCCGAGAAAGATGGATATGCCGGGAGCATCATGCTCAGGAAAAGCCCCATAGACCGAAAAGTCAGTAAACTAAAAATCCGCCTCTAATACGGCAATGACGGACCGAAACGTCCTTAAACTAATGACGGACCGCTACGTCCTAAAACTAGCTGACGACCGAAACGTCTTTAAACTACTACCGCAGCATCCTCAGGCTGACGAGATAAAAAAAAGGGAATAAAAAAAAATAAAAAAAAATATAATAATAAAGACGGTATGTCCATAAGCGAAATGGGCACGGATGCAAACCCGAAAGGGCTCCGTAAGTAAAAACAGCAGGGCTACCGGCGAGTGTTTGTGAAAACCCGAAAGGGCGCGACCTCGTTAGAAAAAAAGAATAAAAGAAGAAGAAGAATAAAAAAGACGGTATGTCCATAAGCAAAGTGGGCACGGATGAAAACCCGAAAGGGCACCGTGAGTAAAAACAGCAGGGCTACCGGCGAGTGTTTGTGAAAACCCGAAAGGGCACAACTTCGTTAAAAGACACTTACAGGGTCCTCTCGACCTTGTAAGGAGTAACCACCCGCGTGAGATCCTTACGACTCACAAGGGAGCAACACACTTAGGAATCCCCACGATTCCTAAGGAGAAAATACACTTGCGAGATCCTCACGACTCGTAAGGAGAACTCTCTTATGGGACCCTCACGGCTCATAAGATTTGAAAGTCTTAAGTCACAGAAACCTTAACCTGTTCTTAAGCAACTCCCACAACCTTCGATATGGCCCTACAAGTGGCTCAATATTGACCCTTGTATACGATCCACGGGCGCGAATAAACATTTCCCTAACCAAGTCCCACCCGTGGCTAGGGATATGTCCATATGGTGAGCAACCCTTATAAGTCCTTTCGACTTATAAGGAGAAAACCCTCTAGTAAGATCCTTACGACTTACGGGGGAATATACACTTAGGAATCCTTACAATTCTTAGGGAGAAAACACACCTACGAGATTCTCAAGACTTGTAGGGAGAAATACCTTTGTGGGACCCTTACGGCTCATGAAGTCAAAAGCCTTAGTCGACAGCACCCTAACCCTGTTTGCTAAGCCACCTTTGTTCAACATCGACAGAGGAAAATGATGATTCGCTCCTGGCAATATCCCAGTTGTAGCGATGCTGATGCCTAAATCGGTATCAAATTCCAAGTCCTTTCATGGCAAATGATGATTCGCTCCTGGTAATATCCCGGTCGTAGCGATGCTGATGCTAAGATTGGCGTCAGATTCTAAGTTCCACACTCGCGATAAAAAAAATCAGCGAGCCATTCGTGCATACGAAATAGCCAAAATGATGGGGCAACTTGCAATAAAAAGTAACAAGTAAAAATGTATGCATGCAAAATAGACGAAATGATTGGGCAATCGAGACCTTCGCGATATAAAAGCTGAAATGATAGAGCATCGCGGAAAGAATTAAAAAAATGATGAAAGAATGAAACTTTTTGCCCTACAGGTGAGATCACATCGATCCCTGTATACAATCTAGGGGCACAAACAAAGATGGAACCATACCTTCCCAACAGGCTCTACCAGAAAATGAAGCCAAATCTTGATGGTTCATAGACAATCTAGAGACAATCTCGACATTTATCGCAATATTGAAGACACGATGTCAACAAACGGAGCAAAAGAAGATCCCTAGCTTCAGGGTCTCGACGTCGATATCGAAAACTTAGAGATCGCTAACGGCGTTTCTCCTCACTCCAACCAGATGCTGACGTGACGTCAACAACCGACCTCAGAGTCGCAATGAAACGGAGCCATGGCAAAGTACCTAGTTCCAAATCTCAATGGCCACATCTGTGACCCGGAAACCAACAACGGTGTGCCTCCTCATGCCAGCAGGACACAGATGTTACACTATCAAACGAAGCCATGACAAAATCCCAGCTTCACCTCAGCATTCGTCTCGATACAGCAGACGAGATGTCAACAAAGGCGTACCTTCGCAGTCCAGCAGGATGTAAATGCAACGTCAACAAAAGACCCCATGGTCAGCAAAGCGGAGTGACGGTAAAATCCAAGCTCCACCCCAGCATTCGTCTCGATACAGCAGACGAAATGTCAATACAACGTCCCTCCTCTAACAGGATTCGGACACACCACAGCAAGCGAAGAGAAGGCCAAATTTCTAGCTTCAGGGTCTTAACGGCAAGTCATATAAAGCTGGAAAGACAATCGGAGATGATCTTGCGCCAGTGCGGAGTGGTCACCACCTCGACGATCTTCTCGATACAGCAGACGAGATGTCACCCCAGCGTTATTCCCCCAGCAGGATTCGGACGCGCCAAAGCAAACGAAGCAAAGGCCAAATTCCTAGCTTCAGGGTCTTAACGGCAAGTCATATAAAGCCTGAAAGACAATCGGAGATCATCTTGCACCAGTGCAGAGTGGTCACCACCTCGACGATCGTCTCGATACAGCAGACGAGATATCACCCCAGCGTTCTTCCTCCAACAGGATTCAGACGCGACAATCAAACAGCGGCGCCACGGCAAAGTCCCCAGTTCCAAACCTCGACGGTTCACCAACAACCTAGAGACAACCGCGACATTCATCTCGATATAAAGGACGCAATGCCAGCAAACAAAGCAAAGGCCAAATTCCTAGCTTCAGGGTCTTAACGGCAAGTCATATAAAGCCTGAAAGACAACCGGAGATCATCTTACACCAGTGCGGAATTGTCACCACCTCGATGTTCGTCTCGACACAGCAGACGCAACATCATCAAACAGCGGAGCCACGGCAAAGTCCCTAGTTCCAGACCTCGACGGTTCACCAACAACCTAGAGACAACCGCGACATTCGTCTCGATATAGAGGACGTAATGCCAGCAAACGAAGCAAAGGCCAAATTCCTAGCTTCAGGGTCTTGACGGCAAGTCATATAAAGCCTGAAAGACTATCGGAGATCATCCCACACCAGCACGGAGTGGTTATGACTCATCGGGGCTCTCCAAAATGAGCCTAACCTCAAGTAAAAAGTGACATAGAATATCCCTACGCTTGATGTTGGAGATAGTGCCCTCAGAGTCAATTATTGGATCACAGGCACGTGATTGCAATGATTGAAGGAGGGCCTATACCGGTAGGGCAGTCTTACTCAAGATGATAGTATGCTATCTGGTTTATTTTTATCATCGTGTACTGCTTTAGGTGACCTTACAGGTCACTATTGCACGTTGATAGAGCCCCTAGGATTCTTGCTTGACTGCCAGCAGTATGAGGGCGATCATATACGTGGGAGCTGGGGTCTATAAGCACATCCTTAAATGGTCCCTAGTCGTGGGAGTTTCGAGACAGGGCATCGATACTCCAGAGTAGACTAGTGTATACAGTCGAGACCCCGATGAGGGGCGGTGGCCGGTCTCATAAGCCACTGGTGTCAGTTGGTTCACCTAAGATGTATACAGGTGCTCATTGGGCTATGAGTACACCGGACAGGACTCGCCGGGAACATGCTAGTTGGTCTTATACCTGACGTCAGATAGCAGTTCCCTGATGACATGTGTACAGGTTAGTTCATCGACCTGAGATCGTCATTTGTCTCGTGTGAGTTCCCACTGTACTTTGATTACTACCCTACCACGCTCAAAGGAGTTGTGCAAACAGGTTTTAGTTGGGTACAGTCCCGAGCCACATGGAGGCAGTGAGCGGATCTGCAGGGGTTCGTCTCTCCCGGTATTGGGGGTGAGGTCGCGCTGTGTCTAGGAGAGCCATTACACGAAGTCCTTGGCCAAGGAAGGAGATTTACTGGTAGGTATTCCAGTAATATCTCAGGGTGTTATGGGCTACACTCCGACACGACTTGTACCGCTTTTGGGGGTCTGACTTTTACCAACCCCCTAGGCCCGCCATGCGATGCTCATAGACGAACGGACCTAACTGTACGGATATTGTCACTGACAGGCTCGGTAGGGTGTCAGGATGAGTTCGCTCATCGACGTCCCTTTTGGTCAATACCTGGTAGCCCGTTACGTATGGCTAATATCTCTGACGTGCTAGTGGTTAAATTCATAACCAAAGTATTGACGAGTCTTTAGAGTCCCCCACATACTGTTTTCTCAAGTTTCGGGCGAAACGCTGTAGAGGCCGTATGGAGATATGGCAGGGTTCGATCTTATACGTACGGTATTGCACGGATCATGATCGTACGGATAATACTAGCGGGCTTTGGTTTAAGCCGGATCCTAGTATTGTACAGTGTAGATTTTGTCTCTTTGCATTTGTATTCAGTGGGAATACAAGTGCGGGTATGTATATACAGTCGCGGGGTTTTCCTGTAATTTATTACGGGATCAGTTTTTTTGAAGTTTCCAGTTTGTATTCCGTTTCGGCCAGTTTTCCTTTGTTCCTTCACGGCCGGATTTTTGTGATGGAGGGGCTAATTTGCATTTACACTTGCTCTTTCGATGGTAATACTGCCTGGAAGATTACTTGAAGACGTCTTGTCCAGCCCCCGAAGGGATCAGAGACACGACAATCGCAAGTCTACTCGAACAGCAAGATTGCATATCGAGGAATATATATCAGCCAACGCGATGGTACGACGGCCAAAACCCTAAGTACCACAGACCCTAATGGACCTCTGTCGTAAAGAGCAGAGGTTAACTGTGACGTTAGGATATTCTTGCGAGAAATGCTCGATTCGTCTCGACTCGTGAGGAAATTAGTGTCTTTGCGAGAAGTGCTCGATTCGTCTCGACTCGTGAGGAAAAGCCTTAGGCAGCAGGGATTAAAAAACCTGTTTCCTAAGCATTGGGGCCCTGCAAGTCGTCCCAAAATGGACTCTTGCACACTATTCACGGGTCACACTCTCCAAAGTCAAATCTCGACAAGGAGGGAAACAACTGCTTACGGGTCCTCTCGACTCATAAGAGGGAAAAATTCTCTTATAGGATCCTTACGACTTATAAGAGAAAATGCACTTAGGAATCCTCACGATTCCTAAGGAGAAAATACACCTACGAGATCCTCTCGATCCGTAGGGAGAAAAGCCTTTGTGGGACCCTCACGGCTCATAAAGTTGGAAAGTCTTAGGCAGCAGATCTGAACCTGCCTCCTAAGCCATCACTACTCCCCAAGATATTCAAGACAGAATGTGCTATATCACCTACAGGCTATGCTTACTTAAGGAATACGCCAATAACAAAGCAGAAAATGAAGGGAAGTTGGCAAAAGATTTGTCATTCATACTTGGAAAATTCTTACAATCATAAAGAAATAAACGAAGATATTATTTAACGATTACAACGGTATGACCTCGGACCCAGGACATGGATTGAGGAACTCGAAAGTAACCTTATCTAAGTCTTTCCAAGCCTGGCGAACCATCCTAGTGTGCTTTCTTTCGCGAGCACAAGTGTCGGGGTCCCCACTGTTGTCCTCTTCCCTCCAATAAGCAGCGAGTATGGCGGACTGTTGGAAGGCCTGGTGCAGGAGATCGACAAGATTGTCTCGCCGTCTTTTCGAGATTAAGTTCATCAGGTACACCGAGTGCACCTTATCCATGGCGGCATCCAACGCCCTAAGCGACACACCGGAAAAGAATAGGGGAAGCGCTTCCCAGATGGCTCCCACGATAAGCTTCAGGAGGGAGGAACGTCGGGGAAGCAGTTGACCGTTATATGCGTCGAAGCGGCTCATGATTTCAGCACACTCCGCGTTTGTGAATTCTCGATTTTGAGAACGGCCAAGTCGGCGGATCTCCCCGTAAGAGATGATCTCGTCGAGATCGTACATGTGGGCGTCCATTGTTTCTGTGAAAGAGAATCAACAAAATTATCATATAGACTGATTAAGCAAAACGATATAATACATCGAGGAATAAAATGCCATCTTTAAACTCCAAGATCCATAAAAAAAACTCTTGAGAGTTCTTTTGTATGATTTGGAAGGAGCAAAGCTCTATTGATGAATTAAGAAAATACAAGGAAAATCTTTTAAAGAGCACAGCCTTATGATGAAACCCTAATAGGGTTCTCTTTAGTTCTCTCTAGATCCTTTAGAGCAAAGCGCTGCTAAGTGAAACCCTAAATGGGTTTACTTTAGATCAGGGATCTATTGAGAGCAAGGTTCTATCGATGAAAATTAATTTAATTTAATTTGATTTAAATTAAAAAATTTACCTAAAAGTTTTAAGAGTTTAACTCTTGGAGTTCTTGAAAGTAAAGAGCAGGGCTCTGAGATTTTGAAAGTAAAAATTTTGAAGATGATAATCATCTGTTGAGGGACCAAAGGTCCTATTTATAGGCATTGAGAATCCTTTCAACTTCCAAAAGTTGCCGCAACGATTGGAATTCTGCCACCGCTGCGCTCACGTTTGGGGCCACGTAAGCGCAACGGTGGGAGGGCATTTGTTTACCTTAATCAGAGCAAAGCTCTGTTCAAATTCCAAGGCGGGAAATGAAGCAACGCTTCTGATCCCCCCAATCAGAGCAAAGCTCTACTTTGAAAATGAAAATTCAAAAATTGAAGCAACGCTTCAAATTCCTTGCACTGCGCGCAACGCGCCACGTGTCAAAATCTGACACGCCAGCGCAGCGCCCAAGGCAGCGCACCCAATCAGAGCAAGGCTCTATTTAAAGTAAAAAAAACAAAAACAAAGGAAGCAACGCTTCAGCTGACTTGCGCTCTGCGCTGCGCGACACGTGTCAGCGCAGTTGCGCTGCGCGACACGTGTCAAGCACAGGTGTGTTTGCGCCAAACAGAATTAAAATTCCAGTAAGATCTTTCTGTTCTTGTTAAAACAAGAAGATTGTCTTCTGTAAAACAGAAGCCATTGGATCAAAGATCCAACGGTGGGGAAAAATCCCTAAATCACTCAGAGAAAGATCTCTTTAACTAATTTAACAAACTGATTGGCACTATATAAAGGCCCCTAGACCCCAAGTCTAAAAAAACACAATAAGACAGAGAGAACTCCTCTAAAGAAAATTTTGAGAAGAGCTCAGAGAAAGAAAAAGTAAAAAACCTCTGAATAAAGAAGAATTTCTTCTAAAAAGATCATTGATCTAAGAACAAGATCAAAGATTTTCAATAAAAAAACATATATAATAATAATAAAGGCATTGCCTTTTGATGAACCACTGGTTCTTTGAAAACAAAAAAAATTGTTTTCTTTGATCTAAAATTGATCAAGATAATAAAACAGTGCCATGCACTTGCAAAATCTGCACTGTTGCTCTCTCGGGTTGGCCAAATGCAAATAAAATGTTGAACATTTTCAACTGGACTTAGCCCAATTCTGGCCGTAAGTCCTCAAATTAAATTGACTAAGCACGAATGCTCCCTTAAATCAATTTACATTCGGTTCAAGGGTACATCTCTGAACTCCTCTGACACCTGTCGTTGTAATCCTTCAACGACGTCAGAGAGATGACGGGTCCCGACAACCACACATTATTCATGGACTCAAGCGTCCTTAAACTCCCGGATTCAAGCGTCTTTAAACTCCCGGACTTAAGCGTCCTTAAACTCCCGGACTCAAGTGTCCATAAACTCTCGGACTCAAGCGTCCTTAAACTCCCGGACTCAAGCGCCCTTAAACCAATGGACCCCCATGTCCCTAAACTGGCAATGGACCACTATGTCCCTAAACTGGAACAATAGAGCCCAAATGCTCTTTTGTCGGATCTAAACGATCCCGTTAAGTTGATCTTAGTCTCAAATCAGACTAACGTATCCTTAACAATCGTTTAAGTTGATCTTAGCCTCAAATATGGCTAACGTATCCTTAAACCAAAACCTTCAAACAGACTTTAGTCCCAAATTGGACTATAGATCTCCCAACCAACTTTGGTTCAAGGGTACATCTCTGAACTCCTCTGACATCTGTCGTTGTAATCATTCAACGTCGTTAGAGAGGTGATGGGTCCCGACGGTCATACATTCAATGGACCACTATGTCCCTAAATTGGAACAATAGAGTCCCTAAATGCTCTTTTGTCGAATCTAAACGATCCCGTTTAAGCTGATCTTAGCCCCCAAATATGGCTAACATATCCTTAAGCCAAAACCCCTAAAACCAAATCTAAGAAAACACGGATTTGGACTAATCCACGTCCTACGGGCGACGACATAAATTAGTCTCCGTATACAATCCACGGGCAACTACAAACAAAATAAACACCCATGACACGAAGTGAAATTCTGGAGAAGGAGAAAGTTGTTACCGCGATGCGGTAGCGTAATTAACTGCAGGGGCTTGCGCCTGCAGGGAAGAGCGTCCCCACAATCAAAAACCCCTCAAGCGAGGGGGAATCTGACGAAGTCTGCTACATCGGCCGCATCCGTCTAAACCTCCGATACACGGTGCCGTAAATCAACTTCGTATCTTCGGAAAGGTGGACGGATAAAACCAAATAGCATCTTCCCCGAATCTCAGGCAAGACGTCCATGTCTTGGCCGCCATTCGGAGGGGAACAGCCGTTACGTTTGGCAGACCACTTGCGGCTTGTGGGTGTTTGATATGATCATCACCTACTGCCGGCGTATTGACGAGTTTTTAGAGTCCTACACAGAGGTTTCCTGGCTCAAGAGAAACGGAGTAGGAGAACATATGTGGTATGTGCGGGACCAAGATTAATACGATATGTGATACCGTATTCTATTCTTGCGATATGCAATATCGGTCGGTTATATGTGATATAGCCGGGTTATCGAATCAAGTATTGATTTGATAAGTTGATACACATGGTATTAGTCGGTTATATGTGATATAGCCGGATTATTAAGTCAAGTATTGATTTGATAATTTAATGTATAATTATATATTTGATATATTAACATAATTAACTAATACATGCTCACTTATGATTTGTTTTCTCACTTGGATTGTGCACATTGTATATATGTGATATATGTATGTGTATGTGTGTGTGTACATGAAATGTGTCATGGTTGATGATCCATGCAACAAGGGTGTGTGTATGACTTACACCATGCTTGCTTTAATGTAAGGTTTTTAATTATTTAAGTAATTCAAAATTTATGGAATTAGTCATGCTTGAAGCTTGTAGAAGCTTGTATTGTTTTTGACTAAGTCCACAAGTTTTGTTTTTGACTAAGCTTGTATGGTTGCCATTCTCTACTTGATATTATTGATGAGAGATATTTCTTCTTTTTCCAAAAGCTTTCTAGCTTCAATGGAGATGAGAGAAAAAGAGTGAGAAAATTATTTCTAAAATGAGTAAAATTCCAACTTCATCATCCTCTACTACTTTCCATTTAGTATAGGGTGTTTGCTTCACTAATTCCACAATTAGTGAAGGGGTAGCTTGGGTCAGTGTCTTCTCGATGTAGATCGTCTTCGGCCTCGAAGATTTCGATGAAAGCTTGTTCATTTCTTCATTGGAGCCTCTTTAGAGTCCGGGAGTTCATGATCGCAGCGAAGGGACTACTATATGGAGCTAATGAAGTGAAGGACCGGTCTACAAAGGTTGTATTTCTTGTTCACTTTAGTTGCAAAGTTGTTTGCTTTTCATTTCGTCGGATTTTCTAGTAACGATTCTAGGGTTAGGGTTAGCTAGAACGGTAAATTTTTGAAATTGGCATGGACGATGCCTCCCGAAACCTTGCTGCCATGCTTGACAACCCTGCATCATGGTGCAACAAAACCTGGAAGCTTACAAAGCACAGATGACGTGCTCATATGAAAGACTAACCAGATCGAGAACATTCCGCCAAGGCAAACTCGTGCTAGTCGGGAAAAGATCTATGATCCCCAACCGTGCAAAGCGGGGGAAATTCGAGCCGAACTATGAGGGCCCGTACATCATAGATATGGTCTACCAAGGTGGGGCATACTTGCTCATGGATATGCATGGCGAAAGACCCTTCCGACCAATAAACGCCCGGTTTCTTAAGAAATACTACGCTTGAAAAGTCGCGACTCAGGTTAATGATAGATGACGACGCTCGTGTCCGCTCGCTTTCCTCCTGAGTCAAGACTCTATAAGTAGTATTCGGCAAAACTTCGCCTCGAAGCTGGCCGGACCGAGATGTCCCTAAACTAACAATGGACCGCAATGTCCTTAAACTAATACGTTGCCTTAAGCATGGCGATAATGGAATTCAAGTCCACAAGTCCTAACGGCGATGACTGCAACTTAAGTCTCGCTTACATAGCTACCCCGGTGGTGAAGTCCCCCCTAAGTTCCATTGGCAAATAGAGGGGTAAAAAAAACGGTACGTCCACAAGCGAAATGGGCACGGATGAAAACCCGAAAGGGCGCCGTGAGTAAAAACAGCAGGGCTACCGGCGAGCTTGTGAAAACCTGAAAGGGCGCAATCTCGTTGGTAAAAAAACGGTACGTCCACAAGCGAAATGGGCACGGATGAAAACCCGAAAGGGTACCGTGAGTAAAAACAGTAGGGCTACCGATGAGTATGTGAAAACTCGAAAGGGCGCATTCTCGTAAAATTTTCACTTATGAGATCCTTTCGACTCGTAAGGAGAACTCCCCATGTGAGACCCCCACGGCTCATTAGATTCAAAGTTTTAAGTTACAGGGATCCAAACCTGTCCTTAACCCGTCATACTCTCCAAGTTTCCCTATAGGCGGTCCGATATTTGCCCTTGTATACAATCCACGGGCACAAATAAACGTTTTCCACACCAAATTCCACCAATCACGAGGAATGTCCTCATATGGTGAACGATACTTGTAAGTCCTCTCGACTTATAAGGAGAAAACACTCTTGTAAGATCCTTACGACTTATAAGAGAACATACACTTAAGAATCCCCACGATTCCTAAGGAGAAAATATGCCTATGAGATCTTCATGACTCGTAGGGAGAAATGCCTTTATGAGATCCTTACGGCTCGTAAAGTCAAAAAGCCTTAGTCGATAGGATCCTAACCCTGTTTGCTAAGCCACCTTTGTTCAAAACGACAAAGGCAAATGATGATTCGCTCCTGGCAATATCCCAGTCGCAGCGGTGCTGATGCCAAGATTGGTATCAGATCTCAAGTTCCATACTCGCAACAAAAATTAGCAAACAAAAATAAATGCATATGAAATAGCCGAAATGGTGGGGCAACTCGCAATAAAAATCATCGCGCAAAATATATGCATATAAAAACAGCTGAAATGTTTGGGCAACTCGCAATAAAAAGCAGCGAGTAAAAAGAAGAAATAGCCGAAATGATTGGGCACCGCGATAAAAAGCCGAAATATTGGGCAATCGCGACTTTCGCGATATAAAAGCTGAAATGATAGAGCGTCGCGGAAAGAAATAAAAAAAAGAAAAAAAATGAAACTTTTGCCATGCATGTGAGTCCACATCGATCCCTGTATATAATCCATGGGCACAAACGAAAAGGGAACCACATTTTCCTATCAGGCTCCATCAGAAAGAGAGCCAGATCTTGACGGAAATATCTACGGCCTAGAGATCAACAACGGCATTTCTTCTTACTCCAACAGGATGCAGATGCGACGTCAACAAGCGACCCCAGGGTCAACAAAACGGAGACATGACAAAGTACCTAGTTCCAAATCTCGACGGTTCACTAACAATCTAGAGATCACCTCGATATTCGTCTCATTACAGCAGATGCAACGTCAACAAAACGGAGCCATGGCAAAGTCCCCAGTTCCAACTCTTGACGATTCATAGACAGCTTAGAGATCAACAACGGCGTTTCTTCTCACTCCAACAGGATGCAGACGCGGAGTCAACAAGCGACCCCAAGGTCAACAAAGCAGAGCCATAGAAAAGTCCCTAGTTCCAAGTC
This sequence comes from Agapanthus africanus, assembly GCA_030015575.1. Taxonomy (NCBI): domain Eukaryota; kingdom Viridiplantae; phylum Streptophyta; class Magnoliopsida; order Asparagales; family Amaryllidaceae; genus Agapanthus; species Agapanthus africanus. The sequence goes on from CM057341.1 coordinate 190,338,550, forward strand.
TCGACTGTTCACCGACAACCTAGAGATCACCCCGACATTCGTCTCATTACAGCAGATGCAACGTCAATAAAATGGAGCCATGGCAAAATCCCTAGTTTCAAATCTCGACGGTTCACAGACAGCCTAGAGATCAACAACGGCTTTTCTTCTCACTCCAACCGGACGCAGACGCGGCGTCAATAAGCTACCCCAGGGTCAACAAAGCGGAGACATGGCAAAGTCCCTAGTTCCAAATCTCGACGGTTCACCAACAACCTAGAGACCACCTCAACATTCGTCTCATTACAGCAGACGCAACATCAACAAAGCGGAGCCATAGCAAAGTCCCTAGTTCCAAGCCTCGACGGTTCACAAACAACCTAGAGATCACCTCGATATTCGTCTCATTACAGCAGACACGGTGTCAAAAAAGGAAGCGAAGGCCAAATTCCTAGCTTCTGGGTCTTGACGGCAACTTAAATAAAACCTGAAAGACTATCGGAGACCATCCCACACTAGCACGGAGTGGTTATGACTCATCGGGGCTCCTAATCTGAGCCTAACCTCAAGTAAAAAGCGTTATGGAAAATTCCTTACGTTTGCTCTTCCGACGGTAATATGACCTAAGGAGATTACTTGAAGACGTCTTGTCCAGCCCCCGAAGGGATCAGAAGCACGACAGTCGCGGGGCTACTCGAACAGCAGCGTAAAGTCTGCATATCGGGGAATGCATCAGCCAACGCGATGGTACGACGTACAAAACCCTAGTATCACAGACCCTAACGGACCTTTGTCGTAAAGAGTGGGGGTTAACCGTGACGTTAGGATAAGTTTTCCTGCAAGCCCAAGGAAGGTAAACTAAACAAACTCCGAAATGAGTTCATAAACTAGAGGCTCCAGGATGAGTGAATAAACTACAAACTCCGAAATGAGTATATAAACTACTTCATACCAAATCAAGACATTAAAGAAAAGAGAAACGCCAGTATGAAATAAAATATGTCTTTTATTCATGAATTCAAGTGAATACAAGATACATTTCATAAAGGAATCAAAATGAATACATGTTATTCATGAATCACAAGTTTACAACCAGTATAAGAAAAGGGGTACAATGACTGTTATTAAGGAGGAGGTGTCTTCAACAAACTGACAAGCCGCTCGTGCGCTCCTCTCAATTCTTTCTCGTGTACAGCTACAGTGGCCAACTCCGCTTCGATTTGAGTCCGTTGCTCCAAACAAGATGAAAGCTTTTCATCGATTTCTTGCTTGGAAGCTTCACAGTCCTGCGTGCCCCGCTCGGTGAAGTCAAGCTTCCGCCTTAACGTCAACCCATCTGAAATAAATCGTTGGAGGTTGTTGAAAATAGATTTTAGCTGCGCATCATTCGCTTCAACATGGATGCGCAATTGGACAGATTCGCCAGAAGCCGCCTCATGTTACTTTCGCCTCAGGGCCGCCTCTTGTTCAAAATGGAGAATGAAAGGAACACTCTGCTCGACCCACGCAGCCCGCTGAGAGTTCGAGGCCAACACTTCAAGAGCGAGATGCTTAACCTCAATCTCGTGCAGGAAAGCCTCGATCTTCCTGCAATAATCAACCCAAGAACCGAAGAGATCTTCATTATGGAAGTTCACAAGCGTCGCCAGCATTGGATTGACTTCGTCGGCAAAATTCGTAGCAGAAGTGAGGGCCTCGGCATTGAGATCTTCGATAAACTCTCTTAACGTTCGCCGGCTATTCGCGGTGCCCCTGGAGGATGTACGTTTAGCGAAGGGCCCCGCGGGCATTGGAATGCGAGACTCAAAAGGAACTGGAGCCGGTGTAATCACTGCAAAATGAATTACGGTTAAATTTCGACTCGGGAGACAAAGAAAACACCTAAAGGATGGAATCTATCGTACCGGCTGTTGCAGGAGGCAGAATAGGGAGTACCGGAGGCGGGCTATTCTTTCGCTTCCTCCTCCGACCCATGATACTGTGGTCAATATAAGGAAGGCTTGGCAACAATAAGTCTACGAAAAAAGGGGGAGAAACATTATGTGAAGAATATACTGACCAATACCAGAAGGTGGAACGATTTTCGACTGAAAAGAAAAATGCGGGTTTAACACCTGGTACAAATGGTCGAAAAGTGCTCCTACAGAGTTGCGACAATATACAGTCAATAAAAGGAGGATTGTATCCACAGTGAAACAAATAAGTGAGAAACCCATACCTTCCAAGATTTGAGGAGGCGCAGAAGAAAGCAAAGGGGCAGCGACCATCAAAGTAGCGGCCAGTGACACTTCTTCAGCCGGCACAGCTTCAGGGTTTACCGAGCCTATACTCAAGACGAACGAAATATCATTAGAAGGGGTTAACAGAATTGAAAAACTCAAAAACAACAACCCAAGGAATACCTGATAGATCAAGGACCGAAACCGCGTCAGAACCGTCACCAAGTGTAATGACTTCCTCACTCTCTCTCGGGGAATAGATTCTGTACCCATAACTTCATCCCCAGAATCGACGAGGGCCATCGTAATGCTTGCGACACCCGTCGATACTAAGGAGCCACAAGGAGAAAGAGAAGCAGTCTGGATAGTCCCAGATTCCTGAGAAAGAGTGGCCACTTCGGGCTCTTTAATCATCGGCGTTTCACCTACCATACCATCGTCAGGACTCGGCCCTGCTTAAAAGAAAATACGTATGTCAGAATTCGAGGACCAAGTTCTAATAAAGGACTGGGCGTTATGTTACCTTGATGTAGCTTTTCAGTTTCTTCCCGATATGCACGTGCAACCTGTCTATGGGCGGTAGACAGGACGGAAGGAACATCCGCCGAAGGAATGTCAGCAGGCGGAATACTGCTTGAGCCTGCACCTGCGGCCAAAACAGCATCGTGTTCCCTCGCCGCGTTCTTCCTGCGCTTCGTTTCGGTCTGAGTAGTGAGAACTGACCTCCTTATGACTTCCGACAGGGGGACGTCATCGTCCGAACTAAGCTCTGCCTCCGGAGCCGCTACGGTATCCATCATCGGCTGCTTCAATAATGCCTCCTGTGGTGACTTTGGGATGGCCGTGGCCATAGTAGCTGGCTCTAGAAGCTTTGCTGCATCGCCACTTAGGATTGGCACTGCACTTGGAATGATCTGAGTTACGGTAGTTCTTGCAATAGAACGAAGAGAAGGGTCAGATCATGAATAAAAAAGAGTAAAGGAGTAATGAAACGAATTATACCAAAGCCCAAAGAAGCGCGGAGCCTCTCTTCCTCCTCGAACGTCTTGAGGGAAGCCGCGAGAGCCTCTTCGGTAGAAATATCTATTGAAGAAGAAAGTGTTAATAGAAGCATAATAAAGAGAGAAGGGATAGGCGCAGAAGAATATAACTGAAGTATACCTGACTTCGCGATAGAGATCAATGTCGCTTCCTCACGAGCCAGTCGCTCGGAAGCTGCAAGGGCAGCCTGTAGAACAGTATCGGTCGCAGGCGTGTCGAACAAACCCTCATTGGTGCCGTATTCGCACTAGCCCTCACTGTAGGGAGCATGTGGCTCCTGGCCGAATACGACGTAGGCAGAAAATAGAGACTTCTTCTTTTTCTGTGAATGGACACCAGCGGCCGATGACAAGAGCTTGCGCTTAACAGGCATCTTCGGGTGGCGGGTCCCGATTTCTGTACTAGCGCCAGATTTCGGGGAAGCCACGGCTACTTCAGTTGCGGGAACACCTGATTGAAGCTTCTCAGGGAAAGCTCATGGGACCACAGCCGTAATATCTTCTCTTAAGGAGGAACAAACGATAGTCCGTCGCTTTAAGGTGACAGATGGATTACCAGCGGGGATTGCATCCTTGCGATCGAGCAATAGCCGCCTTTGTTCCCTGATAACAGCACCCGTCGCATGCTGGCACTACGCCACGTAAGCGTTCGAAGCTTTCGACACATAGCTCGGCTCGCTAATGAGAAAATTAAACCCTGTATTTAATCGCATAAAGTGGTTCAGCGCACTGCGAATACCCTCCTCCGTAGCAACCGGCTCGGCTAAGAATGCCTCGAGAGAAACACCCTGATTATAATCGGACTGTTGAGCGAAGCGGTATGGGTTTTACCTCATGAACAGTGCCGAGGCGTTCTGTCTGAATACTAAAAAGCACGGCTTGATAGAATACAAGTGCGAGATTTCCTGAGCCTTCAACGTGGAAGCCTCGTCTTTAAAAGTGTCATGCAACGGTTGCACCACATTAGTATATTTCTTGCCGATAGTCACGACTCTATCGACAAAGGTCATGCTATCCCCAAACATGCTCGGGCGGAGGACCAGTCACCGAGCCTCTCGCTGCAACGGGTCTGACGCAGAAGCGTCAACCAGATACATGACCCGAGAAAAGTTGTAGCTGTCATAGAAGTGGGGTCATCTGTGAACACCGAAAGCACCTAGCACGTGCATCTCGATCCATGACGTGAAGTAGTGCAACGAAAGATGTGCGGGCTTTACCCCTGGCTGAGCAGTGTCTGCCGTTAAGCTCAAGCCGTAATATAGATGAGCCAGCCCTGTGATCCCAACGGCCACATGCGTCCCTGCAATCATGCGGTGGGCTGGATAAAAGATGGATGGCCTCATATAGCGAGGATGCGTCGGAAGCACAAACCAATTCAACCATAAGCCGATGAACCCCAGAAAGAACGTCTCTTCATTGACGTCTGAAGTAGCGAGCTCTGCTAAAGGGATGACAAGAACGTCTGGAATGAAGAGATTCTTCAAATCCGCCTCTGTCGTCGGCAAGTTATCCAAACCAAAACCGAACGGGTCATTAAGCATAGCGAATTTCGCGGCTTATTTTGACAAGACTTCTGGGCAAAGAAAGCGGGCGATGAAATCTGCAAAGCTGACCTCGTGCCCTCCAAACTTTAAGAACAAACTCTCATAAATGTTCAACACCTTGATTAAACTTGGGAACCGGTGTTGAACAACATTCTCTGGAGTAAGGCCCATCATCACTGATTTGGTGGCAAAGATATACTCATCAGGTCATTAAGTTATTTGGTTTGTCTTCATCTTAACATATGTATATGTTCTACCAGTTATTTCATATCGCTGATATATGTTGATAAAGTCCGTAGGATTCTTGCTTGACTACCAGCATTGTGATGGCAATCATACTAATGGGGGCTGGGTAGTCTATAAGCGCATCCTTAAATTGTCCCTAGTCGTAGGATTATCGAGAGTGGGCATCAATACTCCAGAGTAGACTAGTGTATATGTTACTTATTTTCGTTATGGGAGATGGCCGGTTCTACAACCATTGGTGTACGGCCCCAAAGATTGAATACAGGTGCTTATTAGGTTATGAGTTACACTGGATGGACTCGTCGGGGGTTGCTGGATGGTACTATACTTAACGTCAGATAGCAGCTTTCAGGTGACATAAGTACATGGTAGTCTCTTGTTGACCTGAGATCGTCATTTGTCTTGTGTGAGTTTCCACCGTGCTTTGATTACTACCCTACCACGACACTACTGAGTTATGCAAACAGGTTTTAGTTGGGTATAGTCTCAAGCCATATAGAGACAGCGAGTGATTTTCGGGGAATCTTCTCTTCCAGTATAGGGAGTCGATGTCGCGATGTGTACGGTTGGCCGAAACTATATGACCCTGACCAGGAAAGTTGAGATTTACTGGTAGTTAGATCAGTAGTTTCTCAAATGGTCTTGAACCATATCGACACGACTTATCAGGTTATTAGGGGTCTGACGTTTTCAACCTCCTGGACTTGATATGCGATACTCTTAAAGAACAGACCGAACTGTATGAAGATTGTCATAGATAGGCTAAGTAGGAATACAGATGAGTTTGCTTGTTAGCCTTCCTTTCGACAGATATCTGGGTAGCAGTTACGTACAGCTAGTGCCACTGACATGCTTGTGGTTAAATCTACTGCCAGCGTATTGTTGAGTCTTTAGAGTCCCATACAGAGGGTTTCCCGGTTCAGGAGAAACGATATAGTATGCGTATTTTGATACGTTTAGGTGTTCGATTAAACACGTGTATTTTATACACGTGCTTTATTCGGACATTTTGGTAGTACTAGCAGGTTTGAAAGATAGCCAGATATATGAGCTAGTATTATATTGTTTTCTTTAGGTATTTGTATTTTAACACGAATACGGTATTTATACGAATACGTGTATTTGTATGAATATGTGTATTTGTGTCTTAATACAAATACATGTATTTCTTTCTTAATATTAATACGCGTATTTTGTATTTTCGATACAAATACGGTATTCGTATTTTAGTAGAAATAAGGGTATATGTATTTATTATAAATACAGGTATACATGTTTGTATATATATGTGTGTGCACGCGCGCGCGCAAAGTGAGGTCGCGTCTCTCCTCTTCTAATCTCTTCTAGGTTTAAAGAGATGTGTGTGGACATATGATTCACCTAATGAGTCACAAATCTACTCAATTATTTAGAAAATATATATGAAGAGATAAAGAAAGGAGAAGATAAAGAAAGGAGAGTGTGAGGATTTGATCGTTATCTTTTGGCCATTCTCTTGTTCATCTTCTTTCTTTTTTATTTATTGAGTTTTAAAGGAAAAAAGAAAGGGAGTTTTTTTGCGCTAATACTATAGCTCTAAGCATCATTTCTTAGCAAGTCTTGATTTTTAGTTGCTTCTTAGTTAACTGCTAGAAACTAGAGCTTGAACCGGCATACTCGGGTGAATCATCTTTGACGTGAGGAGACTACATCGCAAGCTCAATTCAGGAACCCTAGAAGTTTAAGAAGAGGAACATAAAAGACTCGAAGGACACGCCTTCAAAGGTGTATGTTCCTCCGAAAGGCGGCGACGACGTGAGGACGCCTTGCCTGAGATTCGGGGCAGATGCTATATGGTTTTATCTGTCCACCTCTCCGAAGATGCCAAGTTGATTTATGGCACCGTATATCGGAGGTTTAGACGGACGCGGCCGATATAGCAGAGTTCGTCAGATTCCCCCTCGCTTGAGGGGTTTTTGATTGTGGGGACGCTCTTCCCTGCAGGCTCAAGCCCCTGCAGGCTCAAGCCCCTGCAGTTAATTACACTACAGCATCGCGGTAACAACTTTCTCCTTCTCCAGAATTTCACTTCGTGTCGTGTGTGTTTGTTTTGTTTGTGGATGCCCGTGGATTGTATACGGAGACTAAGTTATGCCGTCGCCCGGGATGTGGAGTAGTCCAAATCCGTATTTACTTAGATTTGGGTTTGGTGTTTTAGTTTAAGGATACGTTAGCCATATTGAGGCTAAGATCAACTTAAACGTTCGTCAATGATACGTTAGTCTGATTTGAGACTAAGATCAACTTAACGGGATCGTTTGGATCCGACAAAAGAGCATTTAGAGGCTCTATTGTTCCAGTTTAGGGACGTAGTGGTCCATATTCCAGACTAGGGACATGGTGGTCCATATTCCAGTCTAAGGACATGGTGGTCCATATTCCAGTCTAGGGACATGGTGGTCCATATTCCAGTTTAGGGACATGGTGGTCCATAGGTAGTTTAAGGACGCTTAAGTCCGTGGGTTTAAGGACCCCACAGTCCGTGTTTTAGTTTAAGGACGCATAAGTCCGCAGGTTTAAGGACCCCACAGTCCGTGTTTTGGTTTAAGGACGCATAATTCCATGATTTTAAGGACCCCACAGTCCGTGTTGATGTATGGTTGTCGGGACCCGTCGCCTCTCTGACGTCGTTGAAGGATTACAACGATAAGAGTCAGAGGAGTTCGGAGATGTACCCTTGAACCGGATATAAATTGATTTAGGAGAGCAGCTGTGCTTCGTCAATTTAATTTGAGGACTTACGGCCATGATTGGGCTAAGTCTAGTTTAAAAATGTTCAACGCTTTTATTTGTTTTTGGCCTATTAGGCTTGTGCTAGGGCTTGGCCCCTTTTTAATAATGCATAGCATTAATCTTGGTCTCTGTTGGCCCTTTATTTAGGCTCTGCCCCTTTTAAATGATGGACAACATCTGTTCTGGTCTGACAGACCCTTGTTGCATCTATTTTTATTTGGGCTCTCATGCATTGCATCTGTTTGAAAATAATGCATAGCATTTACTAGGCCTGTTAGGCCTTTTTAATTGGGCTCAGCCCTTCTCTTTAATGATGCAGTGCATCAATCATCTGACAGTGGCCATGTGGCCTATCAGGCGCTTTGCGCCAATCAATGAGCGCAAGCGCTTGTGGAGGTGACACGTGTCACGCAAGCGCAGTGCGCTGCGCTGCTGACACGTGGCGCGCTCTGGTGAGTTGCGCCAATTTCAGAGAGCAAGGCTCTATCTTAAAAGCGCAGAGCGCAAGTGGTTCAAGTGCTGACACGTGGCGCTCTCTGGTGGCTTGCGCCAACCCAAGAGCACAACAGTGCAAATTTTACAAGTGCAGGACACTGTTTGATTTCTTGATCCAATTTAGATCAAAGAAAACAAGTTTTTCTTATTTTCAGAGAACCAATGGTTCATAAAAAAGTGCAAGGCACTGTTATTTATATTTTACTGAAGATCATTGATATTGTTCTTAGATCAATGATCTATTAGAAGAAATTTTTCTATTTTAAAGATTTTTTTTTACCTTTTTCTTGAATTTCTCTTCAAGTTTCTTCAGAGTTGAAGTTCTTGATATTTTTTGATGTTCATGATCTTTTGAGTTGGGGTCTAGGGGTCTTTATATAGTGCCCATAGATTTGTTAAGTTTGTTAAAGAGATCATTCTCTGAGTGATTTGGGGAATTTTCCCCACCGTTGGATCTTTGATCCAAGGGCTTCTGTTTTACAGAAAGCAATCTTCTTGTTTTAACAAGAACAGAAGGATCTTACTAGAATTTTAATTCTGTTTGGCGCAAATGCCCTAGCGCGTGACACGTGTCACGCAGCGCAGAGCGCAGCGCAACTGCGCTGACACGTGTCGCACAGCGCACAACGCAGCTGCGCTTGCGCAACTGCGCTGACACGTGTCGCGCAGCACACAGCGCAGCGTAACTGCGTTTGCGCTGACACGTGTCGCGCAGCGCTGCGCTGACACGTGTTGCGCAGCGCAGCTCTTGCGCAACTGCGCTTGCGCTACTGCGCTTGCGCTACTGCGCTGACACGTGTCGCGCAGCGCTGCGCTTGCGCAACTGCGCTGACACGTGTCGCGCAGCGCACAGCGCAGCGTAACTGCGTTTGCGCTGACACGTGTCGCGCAGCGCTGCGCTGACACGTGTTGCGCAGCGCAGCTCTTGCGCAACTGCGCTTGCGCTACTGCGCTGACACGTGTCGCGCAGCGCTGCGCTTGCGCAACTGAAGCGTTGCTTCCTTTAATTTTTGTTTTAAATAGAGCCCTGCTCTGATTGGGCACGCTGCCTTGGGTGCTGCGCTGACGTATCAACTTCTGACACGTGGCGCGTTGCGCGCAGCGCACGGGATTTGAAGCGTTGCTTCAATTTTTGAATTTTTAAAATTCAAACAGAGCCTTGCTCTGATTGGGGGAAACAAATGCCCCCCACCGTTGCGCTCACGTGGCGCACACGTGAGTGCAGCGGTGGCAAGATCCCAACGGTCGGATCAACTCAGGAGTTGAAGGGGCGCATGCGCCTATAAATAGGACCCTTGGTCTTTAGTAGATGATTACCATCTTCAAGATTTTACTTTCAGAGCCCTGCTCTTGCTTTTAACAACTTCAGAGCCTTGCTCTTGTTTTTCAAGAACTTCAGAGTTCAAACTCTAGAACATTTTTAGGTAAAATTTAACTTAAAATAAATTAAATTAATTTTAAACAAGAGAGCCTTGCTCTCATAGATTTTTGATCTAAAGAAAACCCCTTTGGGGTTTCACCAGCAGAGCCTTGCTCTCAAGAATCCATAAATCTGAAGAGATCTTGTTCATGGGTTTTAACCCATGAACAGAGTTTTGCTCATGGATCAAATGTAGATCTTTCTTGATCTGAAAATGGAGAACTCCTAAAAGTTTTCATGGATCTTTAAGATCCCAAATTTTTAATCTTTAGGAGTTAAATTTTTCTTTTTGATGGATTTTTCCATCATTATTATAGAGCTAGGCTCTCTTTTTTTAAAGAAATTTTTATTCCCTTGAGACCAGAGTTTGACAAATGCCACTCTGTGACAGAGCTTTGCTCTAAATGAGGAGATTTTCTCTTTGTCTCTAGGGATTTCCCATCAATGAGGATATTCTCTTGGGGATCTTTTCATTAATTGACAGTCTCACCCAATGATGGGGCTGTCTTGTTAAATGATGCACTGTCATCCAGATTTTGTGGGTCCCCATTTGGTCCCCTACCCACTGCATTGCAGTGTGGTGTAAAATTTTAAAATGTCGAGCGTTGGAATTACAACACCGACGGCTAATTTTTTGTCCCTTCGCAGGAAACATGTCTGCTAATTTGTCCTTCCCGTTTATTCGCTCGGAGGGAGGGTTTCCCCAGGCACCGGTGGATCGAGTGGTGCTCGCTCTCATAAAGGATCATGACCCCGAGCACAAGAGCCTTCACTTATGGGGTATGTGGTACAATGAGATCATCCAGGGTCGCCGAAGTTTCAGTTCCGCCACGCCGTCTGAGCCCATAACTTCAATCCCCTATGCGGATGAACCCCCGGTGAAGTATGCCGTGGAGGTCAAAAATTGGAATTCTGATGACCTCCTGCAGCCTGCAATTGGTGCCATTCCCGTGCAGCCGCCGCCGGCAATAGACATTCTGGGGAGGCGAATCTGTCAGGGTGAAGCACGCCCTTAGGGACAGGCCTATAATATTGGATTGGTCCCGCGACCGCCCACCAGATATTTGCAGTGGGTCTGGTACATCTTATCGGCGAAAAGGACTCATCTAACGAAGATTGGTTTGTATTCGGCCATCTACGTCTCGCTCTTCGAGTATCCCTCTCCTCCAACTTGGTGGATCAAGGCCTTTATCGAACAATGGAATATTCCCACCCACACCTTCCTGATGATGGACATGGAGGTCTCTATCTCCTTGGCGGAGTTTGCTGAAGTCTCGGGTCTGCCGATGAGGGGGAGCATTACGAGGAGCTTCTTCCTCCCGATGAATACGTCTTTGCCACTAAGACGCTGGTGTTTGATTTGACTCCGGAGAATGCTATTCAGCACCAGTTCCCGGGCTTGGTGAAGGTGCTGGAGATTTATGAAGGGCTCTATCTGGAATCGGGTGTTCGGGGCGTCAGTTTCGCGGATTTTATTGCCCGCTTCATTCGACCGGAGTTCCTATCGGAGCGGAGTGAGAAGTTCGCCCAGCTCGACGACCCTTTTGGCTTCGGCTTGGACCGCCGACCCATATCAGAGAATGATCAAAGGTACTTTTATCTCCCCGGCACCTCCGTCGTTCCTTTCTCGGAAAACGCCGTCCCGGGCATGGATGAGGAAACCTTTTTTGTAGGGTTCCTGGGCTTGTGGCCGTGCAGCTTTGCGCTCTCCATGCACCCGTGCCACATGCGGCCATCTGTTTTCTACCCAGCGCATCGGATGGTGGCTGGTTTGCAGTTGTCAGTAGGAATTGCCGGGCTGGCTTATCTTTATAATGGACTTAGCGTAGCGGCGGACGCTAGTGAGCCTGGGGTGCAGCCCGCTAACTTCCCGATGCACTACTTCACCTCCTGGATGGAAATGCACGTGCACGGGGTGTTCGGCGCCCATAAGATCCCTCCTTTTTTTGAGAAATGCAGACTCCCAAGAGTCATACGGTTGGTCGGTGCTTTGATTGTAGTTGCACCTCCACGGGAGTCTAGGGGGCTACTCCTTCGTCCATACCTGGTCGGAGCGACGGTTTCCTTCTTGGATAAGGTCATAACAATAGGCTCAGAGACCACCAAGTCGGTAGTGCCGCTGCGCGACGATTTTAAAGACGGGGCTTCCATATTGAAGGCTCAGGAAATCCTCCATCTCTACTCCATTCGGCCGGGCTATTTGGTGTTTAGGCAGAATGAGACGGCACTCCTCGTGAGGTATAACCCTCACCGGTTTGCTCAGTAATCGAGCTATAACCAGGGGATCCCGATGGAAGCTTTCTTGGAAAGGCCCGTGGTTAGCCGAGAGGGGATAAGGGATGCAATGCACCATTTTATGCGGCTTAACACGGGTTCCTATTTCTTTATCAGCGAGCCGAGCTGCGCCCCCAAAGTCCTCAACACGTACGTGTCCTGGTACGCGCACGCAATGGGTCCAGTTATCCAAATAGAAAAGCGCATGCTGGTTGACCGCAAGGGCGCGCCTCCCGGCGGCGATCGCAAGGCTCCCCTGAAGACGAAGACCCCAGTCATTCCTCCATTGAAAGGTGCTGGAGTTGGACCTCCGCGCGTGTTGAGCCCTCCGCACGGATTGCCGCTTCGCTATACCGTGGATGCGCCACCAGCCCCCCGTGCTCCAGTAGAAGTGGTAAATGTGGTATCACCGGAGTCCGGCACAGGCGCGGATATCGGGACCCGCCGCCCCAAGGTGCCTGCCAAGCGCAAATCAATCCCGGGTGCATCCAGAGCTGGCGGGAAAAAGAAGAAGAAGTCTCTCCTCTCCCTCGACGCGATCCTCGGTTTAGAGCCTGAGGCCCCTCTTACCGAAGGAATAAGCGAGTATGGCAGCAATAAGGACTTCTCGGTAGACCCCGCAGACACCGATTTGGCGGCCGCTATTGCAGCTTCTGAGCGATCGGCGAGGCTCGAAGCGATGTTGAATAAACTCGCTGAGTCAGGTAATCATTAGCTGCTTTCTTCATCATTTTATCGCATTTTTGATCATTATTTTTGACTAATACTTTCCCCCATTTTTCAACAGGTGTCAATACCGAAGAAGCCATTGCTGCCTCTTTAAAAACCTTCCAGGAAGAGGAGAAGAAGCGCACCTTAATGGGCGTTGGTATGTCTCGGCTTATTGAGTTTTTTTTATCCTCTTTTCTTACGGCCAACCTAACCTTTTTTCTTTGTTTCTTTACAGGGGCTGCGCCAGCTGATGCGGGGACTCTCCCCGGATCCTCTACTGAAATCCCAGCTTCTTCGGGGCTGCCGCGAGAGCCTCAACTTGACAAATCGACGAGGGATGCCTTGAAGGATTTGGAGGCATCCCTGTTCACGGACGAGGACGTCTCAATGAGGGAAGCCTTGGAGAGCTCCGTCTTGATGGCACGGGAAGAGAGAAAGTGGCTAAGGCGCGAGGAGAAGGCACGCAGGGCTGCTTTGGCCATTGGAGCGGGCCCAAGCACCGTCTCTCGTGCTGATACTCCCTCAGAAGAGGCCCCCGTCGCCCTATCCACTGGTCGCAGATAGGTGGCGCATGCAGTTCGGAGTGCTAACGATAAATCCACTTCAGGTAATGAATCTTTTGAGACTTGTTTGTAAAAATTGTAAACTCGTCGGTTCTTATATATTTTGCTCTGCAAAGCCAAGTCCAACCGAGGGGGAGGCGGAGACCGTCGAACCCAAGGAGACAGAGGAAGAGGCACCGGCCGAACTCGAGCCGACGGTGGGCAACGTCGCCGGGGTTGCTGAGCCTGAGCTGGGGGCTGAGGAAGCCGCACCCGAGAAGGTCATTGATGCCGAGCCTGGGATGGCGGCAAATGAGACGACCGCTACAACTGAGCCCGAGGCAGCGTCGGACGATGCGCTGGAGGCTAGTGACCCCCTGGTGATGGCGGATGAGATAATGGAGACCGCTGAGCCCGAAGAAGTAGCGGGTGAGATGGGCACGACTCTTGGGGAAGAGCCAGCCGCTCCTTCTCAAGAGTCCGGCAATGCTCCGATTATTGCCCTCCCCGTCTACGGTCTTCAACCGTCTCCCGGCCACGCAAGCACGACGACAGCCCCCATTGAGTCGGGTGATGAGGCCACAGGCGGTGGCCTCATGTCGATGGTGGAGGGAGACGCCTCTGCTTCGGCCGGCGGCTCATCAGGTAAATCTCGAGTTACAGTCCTCCTTTTTTTATCTTGCAACCGCTTCTGACAGCTTTATCCTTGTTTTTAACGCAGGTACGGCCAGTGTCGATGCTCCATTGCTCGAGGGAGCGCCGTCAACTACTGCCTTGGCGGTGGTCACCTCTCAGCCCTCTCTTGTACCATCGAAGATGTTGGAAGGTATGGATTTGCAACCTACTAGTTTCATCTTTCAGCCGCATAGTTTTTGTACTAAAGTCGTACTGTTGTGTCTTTTCAGGAGTTCTTTTTGATCATCTTTATCAAGTGTTGCTCCCACACTTCTCCTTCCCATCTGAACTCGCTTCTTCCTCGAGTGGCGCTGGTGAGTATAGTTTCCAACTGATGTCTTTCTTTTTTTAGTAATGGAATTATTTCTAATTTTCCCTTGTCCTAATTGCAGTGCTACAAATCGAAGGAGGAGACGAAAGAACGGTCGCGCCACCGGCCCTTCCGGCCTTGCCACTTGCTGCAGCTGGTATAGTAGACTATCTCATCAATGACTTTTTCATATTTCATGAACTGTTATCTGATCGTATCTTGTTGTTTTTTTAGCTGTCGTTCCGATCTCGGTGCCCTTCGAGCCTCACTTCACAATGCCGGCAGGCCCTTTCCTGAGACATCCGTCCTCGAAAGGCGCCGCGAATAGTCTGCGCATGTTGAGCGACTACATCGAGGAACACGACGTCGAGAATCCTACGTCTGCTGCAGATTTCGCTACGGCGGTTAACCCGATGCTGGTGATACTCGTAAATTTCCACGACGAGGGCATCGTTACGTCTTGGGTTAACCACTGCAGGGAGATCGAGGCTCGCCTGCATCAGCTGGAGTTGATGTGCCCTGCTCCCGAGACCTTAGCCGCAAGCAATCAAAGAGCAGCGTGGATTGAGCAAAGCGCTTCTTATGTCCACCACTTGGAACAAGAAGCGGTTTTAAGGCTGAAGGAATACCAAGAGACCTCGAGCGAGACGGCTCGTCTGCGTGCTGAGGTTGAGGCGAATGCTGCCCAAGTGAAGGCTATCTTTGAGGGCTTCCTGGAACGCATCTCTCATGGGCTAAACTTGAAGCGAAAGCTTGATGTCGCCGAGCGTGACACCCCAGGCCGCGAAGCTGCTCATCAGGCCATTGGGGAGCAGCTTGTAACTTTCTTGCAGCAGCGGGCTCAAGTGGAGGCAGAACTGGCGGTGATGGCCGATCAGGAGAAAGCGTGGAAGGAGGTGCGCGAACAATTGCTAGAGCTATGCAAGACGCTTCCTTCCCAGTAGTTCTCCTTGTATCCATATACTTGTAAAAAACTTTCTTTTTCGAATAAGGTGTATCCATTCTTTATTCTTTTGTACGCTTCACCTTGTACTTGATTAAATTAATAAATAAAGATACACATTTTTCTTTGCAATGTCTTGTACTATTTCTTTGCTTTCTCCTTTCTCTTATTATCAGCATGCTGTCTTGATAAACACAATTGATAGATAATAGAGTAAGCATTTAGATTTCTCCAAGAGATAGCGATAGCTTAGGCCGCAGGTTCAGATCTGCTACCTAAGACTTTTCAACTCTATGAGTCGTGAGGGTCTCATAGAGACTTTTTTCCCTATGGATCGAGAGGATCTCGTAGGTGGATTTTCTCCTTAGGAATCGTGAGGATTTCTAAGTGTGTTTGCTCTTATAAGTCGTAAGGATCTTATAAGAGAATTTTCTCCCTTACAAGTCGAGAGGACTTGTAAGTGGTTGTTTCCCTCCTTGTCGAGATTCGACTTTGGAGAGTGAAACCCGTGGATAGTATGCAAGAGACCGTTTTGGGCCAACTTGTAGGGTCCCAATGCTTAGGGAACAAGTTTTTTAATCCTTATTGCCTAAGGCTTTATCTTACGAGTCGAGCCGCCTCGAGAAGTTCTCGCAAAGACATCAATTTCTTCACAAGTCGAGACGAATCGAGTATTTCTTGCAAGAATATCCTAACGTCACAGTTAACCTCTGCTCTTTACGGCATAAGTCCGTTAGGGTCTGTGGTACTCAGGGTTTTGGCCGTCGTACCATCGCATCAGCTGATATGTTCCTCGATAGAAAATCGTGCTGTTCGAGTAGCCCTGCGACTGCCGTGTCTCTGATCCCTTCGGGGGCTGGACAAGACGTCTTCAAGCAATCCTCCTTGGCAGTTTGACAGTCGGAAGGGCAAGCGTTAGGAATTTGCCATGGCGCTTTTTACTTGAGGTTAGGCTCATTTTGGTGAGCCCCGATGAGTCACATTCACTCCGCGCTGGTGTGGGATGATCTCCGATAGTCTTTCAGGTTTTATGTGAGTTGCCGTCAAGACCCTGAAGCTAGGAATTTGGTCTTTGCTTCGTTTGCTGGCATCACGTTTGCTGTATTGAGACGAATGTCGCGGTGGGAACTAGGGATTTTGCCGTGGCTCCGTTTGTTTGATTGTCGCGTCTGAACCCCGCTGGAATAAGAACGCTGGGGTGACATCTCGTCTGCTGTATCAAGACGAACGTCGCGGTTGTCTCTAGTTTTCTTGTGAACCGTCGAGGTTTAGAACTAGGGATTTTGTCGTGGCTCCATTTGTTTGATGATGTTGCGTCTGCTGTGTCGAGACGAACGTCGAAGTGGTGACAATTCCGTACTGGTGTGAGACGATCTCCAGTTGTCTTTCAGGCTTTATATGACTCGCCGTTAAGACCTTGAAGCTAGGAATTTGGCCTTCGCTTCGTTTGCTTTGTCACGTCCGAACCCTGTTGAGGGAAGAACGCTGTCGTGACATCTCGCCTGCTGTATCGAGACGAACGTCGCGGTTGTCTCTAGGTTGCTGATGAACCGTCGAGATTTGGGACTAGGGATTTTGCCGTGGCTCCATTTGTTTGATTGTCGCGTCTGAACCCTGTTGGCGGCATAATGCTATGGTGACATATCGTCTGCTGTATCGAGACGAATGCCGATGTGGAGCTGGGATTTTGCCGTTACTCCGCTTTGTTTCAACCGCGAGGTCTTTTGTTGGCGTTGTATCTGCATCCTGATGGACTGCGAAGGAACGCCTTCGTTGATTCTTAGGCCGTAGATATTGCCGTTAAGATTTGGCTCCGTTTTCTGATGGAGCATTGGGAGGGAAAGGGTACTTCCTTCTTTGTTTGTGCCCCTGGATTGTATACAGGGATTGCTGAGCTATCGCCTGTAGAGCAAAAAAGTTTCATTCTTTCATTTCATTTTTTTTATTCTTTCCGCGATGCTCTATCATTTCAGCTTCTACATCGCGAAGGTCGTGATTGCCCAATCATTTCGGCTATTTTTTGCAGTGCCCAATCATTTCGGCTATATTTTTTTATTTTTACTCGCTTCTTTTTATTGCGAGTTGCCCAATCATTTCGGCTATTTTGTATGCATACGTTTTCTTTACTTGCTGCTTTTTATTGCAAGCTGCCCCATCATTTCGGCTATTTCGTATGCACGTGCGGCCTACTGGCTTTTCGCTGTAAGCCTGGAATTAGACACCGATTTCGGCATCAGCACCGCTATAACTGGGATATTTTCAGGAGCGAATCATCATTTGCCTCTGTCGATGTCGAACAAAGGTGGCTTAGCGAACATGGTTAAGGTCCTGTCGACTAAGGCTTTTGACTTCATGAGCCGTAAAGGTCTCACAAAGGTATTTCTCCCTACGAGTCGTGAGGATCTTGTAGGTGTGTTTTCTCCTCAGGAATCGTGAGGATTCCTAAGTGTATGTTCCCCCGTAAGTCGTAAGGATCTTACAAAAGGATTTTCTCCCTATAAGTCGAGATGGCTTACAAGGGTTGTTCACTGTACGAACATATTCCTAGTCACGGACGGGACTTGGTTAGGGAAATGATTATTCACGCCCGTGGATTGTATACATGGGTCAGTGTTGAGCCACTTGTAGGGCAATATCGAAGGTTGTGGGGGTTGCTTAAGCACAGGTTTGGGTCTCTGTAACTTAAGACTTTCAAATCTTATGAGCCGTGAGGGTCCTATAAGGGAGTTCTCCTTACGAGTCGTGAGGATCTCGTAAGTGTATTTTCTCCTTAGGAATCATGAGGATCCCTAAGTGTGTTGCTCCCTCATGAGTCGTAAGGATCTTACGCGGGTGATTTCTCCTTACAAGGTCGAGAGGACCCTGTAAGTGTCCTTTAACGAGGTTGCGCCCTTTCGGGTTTTCACGAACACTCACCGGTAGTCCTGCTGTTTTTACTCACGGAGCCTTTCGGGTTTTCATCCGTGCCCATTTTGCTTATGGACATACCATTTTTTTATTATTCTTTTTATTCTCTTCTTTTTTTTACGAGGTCGCGCCCTTTCGGGTTTTCACGAACACTCGCCGGTAGTCCTGCTGTTTTTACTCACGGAGCCCTTTCGGGTTTTCATCCGTGCCCATTTTGCTTATGGACATACCGTTTATTATATTCATTTATTATTATTATTATTTTTTTATCTCTTTTTTTTATATCGGCTTTGTGATGTTTCAATCCACCGTAGTTTATCGACATATCGGTCAACAGCTAGTTTTAGGACGTAGCGGTCCGTCATTAGTTTAAGGACATTTCGGTCCGCCGTTAGTTTAAGGACTTTGCGGTCCATTGTCGCCGTATTCGAGGCGAATATCTAGTTTACTGACTTTTCGGTCTATGGGGCTTTCTCTATGAATGAGCATGATGCCCCCGGCGTCTCCATCTTTCCCGGCGCGTGCGGTTGTGGCGGGCTCACCTTCCAGTTTTCGGATATGACGAACTTGCCTTGTTGGTATTGATCTTCAACCCAGTTCTTAAAGACGTAGCAATCCTCGATCAGGTGACCTACCATTTGGTGGTAAGGGCAATAATCGAGATTGTTGACATCGCCTGGCCATAACGGACGTTTTGGTCTCGGCAGATTGATGCGTCTGTCGCGCACTGCCAGCTCGAACAGTCTCCTTGTTTTATCTTGAGGAAACGAGTAAGGTCGTTTCAACTTTTCCTGGAGGGGTTGCTGCTTGTTGTTTCGGCAAACAACCGGTTTAGGGACACTCGATTGCTGTTGAGTATTGGCTACGAGGGCTGTTTTTCCCTTCTCTTTATCCTTTTTGCTCGATCCTTTGTTCGCGAGGCCGAGATTTTTTTCGAGTAGCGTGCGATTGCACGACTGAACGTTCTCGCAACTCCTCAATTCTTTCATTTTTTGAAATGGATTCCTTGAGGAGAGGGTTGAGGGCGGCTTCTTCGTCAGAGTCGCTTCCGAAGGTGATAATTTACGATCCCTTGGAGTCGGCTCTGTGACAGTCGTCGGCGGCTCTCTTGCGCTCATCTATCGCATTTTTCTGATGTCTACGTGCTCCATGCTTTGTCCTGTTGAAGTGTTGCTTTTGAGCGACATACCCTTGCCACCAACACTTAAAGGAGTCGCAGTCTTCAGTAGGATGTATGATCTTCTGATGATATAAGCAGAAGTTAGGATGCATCTCTACTCCACCGAGAGTATTTTCTTCAGAGGGTGGTAGCTCCATTCCCGCTGACAGGGCTTTAGCGAATCTTTTCCTCGTCTTGAATTTGTTTTTATCCGCAGCGGATGGCTTTTGATTTGACGGGAGTGGCTCGACTCTTTGGTCCAGTCGTCGGTGTTTGGCTCCTTCCAGTATGGCCATCTCACGCTCTTGATTGGCTTTAACTTTCAGACGAATCTCATTCAGGAAGGCATCGATCAACTCGTCTGACGGCTACGGAATTTCTGGTTCAGGGCCCGCCCTCGGTTTCTCGGCGCAAGGAGCCTCTTTATCATCCTCCAATGAGTGAGAGATCATATGACAAGTTGCCCCCGGTGCGTCCGTCTTCTTTGGAGTGTGCGGCTGTGGTGGGTTTACCTTCCACTTTTCAGACAGCGCAAACTTGCCTTGTATGTACTGATCCTCGATCCATCCCTTAAAGACGAAACAATCTTCAATCGGGTGACTTACCGTTTGGTGGTAAGGGCAATAATTGGGATTATTAAGATCGTCTGGCTGCAACAGACGTTTTAGACTCGGAAGATTGATGAGTCTGTTGCGCACTGCCAGTTCAAACAGTCTTCTTGTCTTATTATGAGGAAACGAGTAAGGACGTCCTAGTCTCTCCTCGAGGGATGGGCGTGGACACACGTCGTTTTGGTGAACTACCGGCTTTGAGTTGCTCGGCTGCTGTTGAGTATTGGCGACGACGATCACTTTCCCTTTTCCTTTCTCATTTCGAGAGTCTGGTTTTGGAGGAAACGGTCCATGACCCATCTGGTCCATTTGGGCTAATTTGTCGATCAAGGCCTGGAAGGTGGTTGGCCTGAAGAACATCATGAATTGCGAGATGGTTGCTTGCGGATCGAGAGTTCCCACGAACATGCCTACCGCAGGTGCCTCTTCTATGCGTTGTTCGCATTTCGACCATAGGTTCCGCCATCGTGTTGCGTATTGGACCCACGTTTCGCCTGGCCTTATCCTGGCATTTATCAGTGCTGTTATCAGGGTGCGTTCACTAGCACTCGCGAATCTTTGTGTAAACAGTAACTCCATCTCCGCAAATGTTTTGACAGAGTCGTTAGGTAGCTCCGAATACCATTCAAAGGATGTTTCTGCTAAGCTGCTGACGAATTGGCACAGCAACAGTTTGCCCTCGCCTCCAGTGTTGCCGCATAAGGCCCTGAATTGAGCGACGTGCTGATGTGGATTCCCTGTCCCTTTATATACGTGGAACTTAGGGATCGTATATCCCGGTGGGTAACTGATTTGGTCATACCAGCCCGGATAGGGTCTTCCAGTTCTAACAGTTTGCCCAGCCGCTTCACTCGCCTGATGAGTTCGTATTTGCTGAGCTATATAGTCATCCAGTGCGGCCTTGGAAATGGTTTCTTCTTTGGCCGCTGAAAGAGACGGAGGAGGATTAGATGTCTCCCCTCTGTCGTCTCCAACAATGATCGGAGGGTCTTCAGCTGGAGGGTCTGGGTGTAACATCATCCCTACTATATCTTGGAAGAGGAGCGCCATTTGCTTTATGTTGGCAGCTTGTTCGGCTGCCTTTTTGTCCTTCTTTTCGAGGACTCTGCGTAGATAGACAACGTCCGTTTCTTGTTCATGACGCTGCTCTGATGATACTTCCGAACTTTCTTTCGGTTCGGTAAGTGCAGCCATCACAGTCATCATTTCCTGAAGCTTCTGTTGCTGCTCCTGGGCTTTTTTCAAGGATCGGGTGAGCGGTCGGTGACCCGTCGAAGCGCGGCTTTTCTCCCTTCCGGAAGCCATATAAACAGTGTGCAGTACCATGCCCCCAGACTTGGGGTGTTTGCGTTCAACGCTTTTACGGTTCGCCATATTCACAGGGGCTCTTTGCAGCCTCCCTTTCTTTTGAGCGATTGGAGTTGAGGGGGCCGTTGTAGTGTGCACCCAAGTAGCTGTTGCTTTTTGTGGCTTGACGGAGTAATCCTTCTCCTGCCAAACCTTCATCTTTTTCTGTCGTCGGAGGTAGTCTTGATTGATCACTGACTTTTGGACTTGACGCCTGACCTTGTAAATTCTAGAGGACAACCGTTGAGGGGACTGCTCTAGCTTTTTCTCTGAAGCATTCTCCACAGGTGAAGGAGTTCGTTTCAACACCGCAGTAGGAGAGTTTCTGCGCACCGTGTTCAGCAATTCAAAGCTGTTCCTAGTTGGAACAACAGCATCGATCCCTACCGTTGGAGCTGGTGGAGTTATCCCAGAGGGGGAGTTGCCCCCAGCCTTCCTTACTCGGCGCCAGTGGCGACGTCGAGCGTGTCGTGCGGATGGAGTTGGTTCGGCGATGGGGATGGCTTTGTCATGCCCCCTATTCTGGTGAGGCGCTGCTGGTACCAGCCTCTTGAAGACCGACGTCCGTTGAATGGGGATAGCCAACCTATCGAAAGCAGACTTCCGAGCAGGTGAACTTGCCTTGACGATTTCATGAGCAGGAATGGCTATCCGCTTGGAGATAATACCTTCTGGTATTGTGGGCTTCTTCACGGGCCCATTGGAGTTTTGACCCAGTATATTGAAAACCGATGCACTGGATTTGGGCGACCCGTTGAGAGGGGTCGCAGTAGTTGCAAGCCGATCAAAGACCGACTTCTTCGGAGCTTCTTGCAACGGCAAAGGGGCATTGAAGCTCATTGGTGGGAGCAAGATCCCAAAGAACAGCCCAATGGTGGCTTGAGTTACCTGCTCCACTGGCATCTTGAAAAGAGAGGCCGCTTGGGGCCCGTAAGTCACTCCTCCAGCAGAGACCGAGCGAGAGCTGCAGTTGCAAGCAGTGCAGTTTGAAGCCATTGATCTTCTGTTTTCTGCACGGAGCAAGACACCGAATCTTAGTACCTCGAATCCACAGGCAACCACAGCAAACCGCGATTCGTTCGCGAACACGACACACGAAGTGTGGAGTGGAAAGAGGAAAAGGTCCCACCGGGCGTGCCAGAATCTGTTCCCCTCCGAAAGGCGGCGACGACGTGAGGACGCCTTGCCTGAGATTCAGGGCAGATGCTATATGGTTTTATCCGTCCACCTCTCCGAAGATGCCAAGTTGATTTATGGTACCATATATCGGAGGTTTAGACGGATGCGGCCGATGTAGCAGACTTCGTCAGATTCCCCCTCGGTTGAGGGGTTTTTGATTGTGGGGACGCTCTTCCCTGCAGGCGCAGCCCCTGCAGTTAATTACACTACCGCATCGCGGTAACAACTTTCTCCTTCTCCAGAATTTCACTTCGTGTCGTGTGTGTTTGTTTTGTTTGTGGATGCCCGTGGATTGTATACGGAGACTAAGTTATGCCGTCGTCCGTAGGACGTGGAGTAGTCCAAATCTGTATTTACTTAGATTTGGGTTTGGTGTTTTAGTTTAAGGATACGTTAGCCATATTGAGGCTAAGATCAACTTAAACGTTCGTCAAGGATACGTTAGTCTGATTTGAGACTAAGATCAACTTAACGGGATCGTTTGGATCCGACAAAAGAGCATTTGGAGGCTCTATTGTTCCAGTTTAGGGACGTAGTGGTCCATAGGTAGTTTAAGGACATTGCGGTCCATATTCCAGTTTAGGGACATGGTGGTCCATATTCCAGTTTAGGGACATGGTGGTCCATAGGTAGTTTAAGGACGCTTAAGTCTGTGGGTTTAAGGACCCCACAGTCCGTGTTTTAGTTTAAGGACGCATAAGTCCGCGGGTTTAAGGACCCCACAGTCCGTGTTTTGGTTTAAGGACGCATAAGTCCATGAGTTTAAGGACCCCACAGTCCGTGTTGATGTATGGTTGTCGGGACCCGTCGCCTCTCTGATGTCGTTGAAGGATTACAACGATAGGAGTCAGAGGAGTTCGGAGATGTACCCTTGAACCGGATGTAAATTGATTTAGGAGAGCAGCTGTGCTCCGTCAATTTAATTTGAGGACTTACGGCCATGATTGGATAAAGTCCAGTTGAAAAATGTTCAACGCTTTTATTTGTTTTTGGCCTATTAGGCCTGTGCTAGGGCTTGGCCCATTTTTAATAATGCATAACATTAATCTTGGTCTCTGTTGGACCTTTATTTGGGCTCTGCCCCTTTTAAATGATGGACAACATCTGTTCTGGTCTGACAGACCCTTGTTTGGGCTCTGATGCATTGCATCTGTTTTTATTTGGACTCTGATGCATTGCATCTGTTTGAAAATAATGCATAGCATTTAATAGGCCTGTTAGGCCTTTTTAATTGGGCTCAGCCCTTCTTTTTAATGATGCAGTGCATCAATCATCTGACAGTGGCCATGTGGCCTGTCAGGCGCTTTGCGCCAATAAATGAGCGCAAGCGCTTGTGGAGGTGACACGTGTCACGCAAGCGCAGTGCGCTGCGCTTGTGCTGCTGACACGTGGCGCGCTCTGGTGAGTTGCGCCAATTTCAGAGAGCAAGACTCTATCTTAAAAGCGCCGAGCGCAAGTGGTTCAAGTGCTGACACGTGGCGCTCTCTGGTGGCTTGCGCCAATCCAAGAGCGCAACAGTGCAAATTTTACAAGTGCAGGACACTGTTTGATTTCTTGATCCAATTTAGATCAAAGAAAACATGTTTTTCTTGTTTTCAGAGAACCAGTGGTTCATAAAAAAGTGCAAGACACTGTTATTTATATTTTACTGAAGATCATTGATCTTGTTCTTAGATCAATGATCTATTAGAAGAAATTCTTCTATTTTAAAGGTTTTTTTTTTACCTTTTTCTTGTATTTCTCTTCAAGTTTCTTCAGAGTTGAAGTCTTGATGTTTCTTGATGTTCATGATCTTTTGAGTTGGGGTCTAGGGGTCTTTATATAGTGCCCATAGATTTGTTAAGTTTGTTAAAGAGATCATTCTCTGAGTGATTTGGGGAATTTTCCCCATCGTTGGATCTTTGATCCAAGGGCTTCTGTTTTACAGAAGGCAATCTTCTTGTTCTAACAAGATCATAAGGATCTTACTAGAATTTTAATTCTGTTTGGCGCAAACGCTCCAGCGCGTGACACGTGTCACGCAGCGCAGAGCGCAGCGCAACTGCGCTGACACGTGTCGCGCAGCGCACAGCGCAGCGCAACTGCGTTTGCGCTGACACGTGTCGCGTAGTGCTTGCGCAATTGCGCTTGCGCAATTGCGCTTGCGCAACTACGCTGATACGTGTCGCGCAGCGCAGCTCTTGCGCAACTGCTCTTGCGCTACTGCGCTGACACGTGTCGCGCAGCGCTGCGCTTGCGCAACTGAAGTATCGCTTCCTTTAATTTTTGTTTTAAATAGAACTTTGCACTGATTGGGCGCGCTGCCTTGGGCGATTGTTCATATCAGATTTTTGCATTTTCATACCGCCCAATTTTTATCACATTGCATATCGGTAGATACTCTTGAGCCGTGTTTGCTAGTCAATTGCAGGATACAGGTTCTCGGTTCTAAAACGGTGAAATTCATGGAAAACACGACAAAATCCGGGTTCCTGCCAACCACAGATAAAACACGGTCTCCGCTCTTCATCCGTATGTTGCCAGATACCAGTTTAGGGAGACGAAATGTCAAATCAATGTCGTTTTCAGGCACAAGGCTCAATGGCAGCACAAGATCCAAGAAAATCTACGCGGAGCTCGAGGCAATCATGCTAAATCTTGACAAAAAGTCCTCCTTTCCCTCAACAGAAATTCTGGAAAATTCGTGATGAAATTTCCAGAAAATACATATACCAGAATGAAGGGGACAGAGAACCAGGGTACCACCAAAAAGCCCTAGGCCCAACTCAACAATAAGGCCGCGGATCCACGGCCAAAGGGGGGTCTAGGCCGCGGATCCGCGGCCATTCTGGCGCCGCTTGTACAGTGTTTTTGGGGGCATTTTAGTCTTTTCATTTTAGTTCAGAATGTTGCCCTAGGTTTTCATTCTCCAGCCTATAAATACCCCAGAACTTTGAGAAGGAAGGGGGCCATTCTTGTATTTTCATTTTGCTAAGTTTAGTGTGTTTCTTCTTCCTCTTCTCACCTCTTCTCCATTGAAACTTGTAGTGAGCTTATGAGTGAAGAGTGATGAATAAAGAAGAACCATTTATTATCATGCTTGTCTCTTTATCTTGTCAATTGTTGTAATTTTAATTTGTTAAGTAGTTGTTCTTATTTTCTTGTTGTTTCTTTCTTCTCTCTTTTTCTTTATCCTTAATTCGACAATGATGCTTACGCTCGATCCTCACCAAGGTGAGGTCGCAAATAGCTAGTCGTATTCTTCTAATCTCCTTCTTTCTATCTTCCTCTTTTGTTTTGTTTTATTTTTCCGTATCATGATGTGTGAGTAGTTCATACTTGTTAGAGTAGGATAAGGGAAGTTTGAGAGAAGGAAATCTCTCTCACTCTTTCCTTGCCCAACAGCTTAAATCGACTCCCGTTAATTGAACCACAATCCGCTCCTTACGGCACCCTATCCTACATGATAGCGGTGATTCCGTGGTGAGACCGGTTGTGGTTGAATTAACCGGAGGTTATGGCTAAGAGCCAAGAACGGACGGACAAGCACCAAAAGGAAGGACTTATGCGTTGGAAAGCCTAGCTTATACTCGCAAGTTCCTTCCTAGTCGTGCTAATCCCCGTTGTTGCCGATTACCGTAACACCGATATTAAGAGGGGCAACGAAAGATGAGGGGACTCCTAACTCAAACTAACCTAATCTTAACCCTAACAAGCTCTCTTTAAAACATCAACTTAACACTTAGATAATCACAAACAACTCTGAACTCTCGGACTTAACTCGTTAAAACACATAGAAAAACACTCCCATCTCCCTGCGGACGACCCGTACTCAACCGGCTAGCTACAAGCGAAACCGTCTTGATTGCGGTATTTAAACTAAAACTTGAACACGCACAACCACTAACAATCAAATGGCGTCGTTGCCGGGGAGACGGTAGTTTATTTCCTTGTGTAATTTCGGGTTAATTTGTAAGTATAAATATAACCAAAAAACGAAAAAAAATATATTCTTTGTAAAAAAACCATCTTGTTGTTTTTTGATTAGCTTTTGTGCAAGTGTGCAGGAAAATACGAAGTTCAAGATCGGCGCCAAAGACGTCGGATAATACGGAGTTCAAGTACAGTGCTAAAGACGTGGGAAGATAGACCCACATTTCGCGGCTACACCGCGACGGACAAAACGAAGCATCCGGTCTACTGTAAAAATCTGGAGCAGATACAGTGAGCAAATCAAGATTCAACACATCCAGACAAGTAGGGAACAACCACAGTAGCATACCCAGAAAGTTTGGCAGCCCAATACCTCCACATAGCCGCGGATCCGCGGCTATTGCATGCGTTTGGCCGCGGAAACGCGTCCATCTGTTGGCTTCAGGGCTTCAGTTTCTTTTGGTGAGTCTCTCTCTTCTCCCCACTCCTCTGGACTCCAATAAATTGTGTTTTCTGCAGCCTTCTTTGCGCAAATTCTTCTCCCAATTCCAATAAACTGTTCTTGTGCAGGATTCTTTGCGCCGCAAAATAAAAATTGTTTGCAGTTGATTTGTTACTGCTTTGCATTTCTTTAATACGGACTTAAGGGGCTTGAAACCAATCCAGATTGGGTGGGGATTTCATCACCCTTCCCAGGACCCCAAAAATCACAAAAGCATATGCATTGTCCATTGTAAATTAAAAAATACTAGACTTCAGCCCTAAGGACTTCGCGCTCATTAGGAGAAGATAAACCGTGTTTAGAACCTCGCTTAACGGTATATTGTTTACGGGGTGTCTAGGAAAGTGTTAAAGGCGCAACCGCCGAAAGAGAAAGGGTTATTTAATTAAGGAACTTCGCGAAAGCGTTGGACAACCTCCCCTTATCTCTGCACTTACCTGGCCTCGTTATCAGTGTATTTTTAAGCCCGTTTCTCGACACTGTTTAACTTCGACAATCAAGTTCAGGAGGAGGTCTAGTAGACCTAGGTTACCCTAGATCTAGGTGAGATTGTGCATATCTTGTTTGTGATTGCTTAAGCCGTATTTCCATACATATTTCTGTAAAAATCTTTCAAAAAAAAAATCAAAAACTTTTATAAAAACTTGCCCTTTGTCGCCAAATCCATTTTTCTCCCACCACCCATCGCCTTTCTCCATTGACGTTTTCTTACCCTCACCTTCTCCGCTTTGACTATACTAAACTCGTTTAGTGTATGTCCGCTTGGACTCGGGACACTAGCGCCCGTCTAGTCCGCGTTACGTTAGTCGCTACCGACTACGCCATCGACTCCGAAGTCGATACTCCGTCCACTCCTCTTTCACCCCTTCCTTTGCCGGCCAACTCCGACGTTGACCGGAATTCTGTTCATACATCTTCACCTTCACCTTCACCTTCACCAACCTCTTCTTCCGCGATGTCGGGATTTAATCCGAACATCTCTTTGACCACCGCTGGATTGGCTCCACCTCCTACGGAGACCAATCTCCCACCACCTCCGCCTGTTGTAGCGCCGCAGCGAATCGCGCTCCAGGATCGTTTCTACCCCACCCGTTCTGCACTTCCCACCTGCCTTTCTCTTCCTCCGGCCAATGGGGACAACTTTGAAATTAAGCCTCATTTCATCAACATGCTTCCACGTTTTCATGGGCTTGAATCTGAAGATGCATATATCTTCATCAATAAATTTCAAAACGTCTGTGCCATGATGAAAACCACCCAGCTGTCGGACGATGCTATACGTCTACGGGTCATTCCGTTCACTTTATGCGATCTTGCTGAAAAATGGCTGTATAGCACCGCTTCCCACTCAATCACCAGCCGGGACGAGTTTGTTAAAGCGTTTCTGAAAAAATTCTATCCGAATCATAAGACCGCAAGGATTCGAAATGAAATCAACCAATTCTCCCAGCTTCCTTCTGAACCCTTCTGGAAGTGCTTTGACCGGTACAAAGACCTTCTTGTTCAGTGTCCTCACCATGGTATAGAGAAATGGCAACTCTGCCAAACCTTATACGAGGGACTGAACCCAGCAACGAAGCAGTTGTTGGAAACCATCTGTCAGGGCCACTTCCTATCGAAATCTGACGAGGAAGCGTGGCAGTTCTTTGACGACCTTGCGGAGCAAACGCTACAGTGGGAGAGCACCAGACCGACTTCTTCTTCTTCTACCTCTACTTCTACCGGTCAGTCTAGGGTAGGAATCCACCAACTTGATGTCTCTATTGCGATGAAGGCTGAAATGGCTGCAATAACAAGAAAGCTTGAAGCAATAGAAAGCAAATTTTCTGCTCCTGCTCCTGCCCCTGTTCTCCCCCTTCGTACCATCTGCGCTTGTTGTTCCGATCCTTCCCACTTGACCGAAGAGTGTCCTTACAATCCACCCTCGCAAGGACAGGATCAGGTTAATGCCGCCTTCCAGCAAAGACCGAGGAATGATCCATACTCTTCCACCTACAATCCCGGTTGGAGGAACCACCCCAATTTCGCCTGGAATCAGAATCAGAATCAATTCCAAGGCAACAATTTCCAAAGGGCCCCTCCGCCGCAACAACAAACTCAACACTAATATCAGCAGCCCTTCCAACCCCAACCTTTCCAAAATCAGACGAACAACTTTGCACCAAACAATTCTTTTCCACCAAACAACTTTGTTCCGTCAAACAACGATAAGGTTTCCTCGCTCGAGCGAAGTCTGGAGGCATTTGTTAAACAATCGACTCAATCCACCGCCAACATCCAGTCTTCGATTCAATCTTTAGTGCAACACACTGCCGCACACGGGCAAAGCATCAAGACCATCGAGGCCCAGATTGCACAGCTGAACGCGGCCTTAAGCGAGCGAGAGAAGGGGAAGCTCCCGTCCCAGCCACTTCCAAATCCCGGTCACCCACATAATGCACATGTTGTTCTTGAACAACAAAACCATAATGTGAGTACCGTGACTACACTGAGATCGGGGAGGATGCTGCAAAACAACATTGGCAAACGGATTAACGATGACACCCCGACCGCTGCTTCTTCTTCTTCTTCGTCTTCTGAGCCTATTCTCCGTTCTTCAACAGGCTCACCTTCCTCTTCTTCTGCTCTGAACGGACCCACTTCTCACTCCGCGAAAACACCTATTCTGGGATCCGTTCCAACTCCACAATCTCCTCCTCCAGCATTAGACTCAACCAATTTTCAAAATGTTCCATTTCCAAACCGGTTGAAGTCTAATAAACAAAATCCTCAAATGGAGAAGATTCTGGAGTTATTTAAGCAGGTTAACATTAACATTCCTCTTTTAGATGCTGTCCAACAAGTCCCGTCCTACGCGAAAATCTTAAAGGACTTGTGCACGAAAAAGAGGAAGTCTCAGGTACCCAAGAAAGTTTTCTTGGCTAGTGCTGTGAGTGATGCCCTTACCCAATCTTTACCACAAAAACGAAAGGACCCTGGCTGTCCTACGATTTCAATTACTATTGGGGATAAGAACATCAACCGCGCACTATTAGATCTTGGTGCTAGTGTTAACCTTCTTCCGTATTCAGTATACGAGCAATTAGGCGTCGGAGAGTTGAAACCCACACACTGCACTCTCCAAATGGCCGACCGATCGATCACCCACCCTAGGGGTGAGCTAGAGAATGTGTTGATAAAAGTCGGGGACTTCATATTCCCCGTTGACTTCATTGTATTAGATACACAGCCTGTAGCTAACCCCCGGAATCAAATTCCGGTGATACTCGGTCGCCCATTTCTCGCAACCTCAAATGCTGTGATCAATTGTCGCAATGGTTCGATGAACCTCTCTTTTGGAAATATGACAATTGAACTTAACATTTTTAGGTTGGGGAATCAGCCCGCCGAACCTAATGCTCATATACTGGACGTCTGCTCGATCCAGGAGATCACACCAGAAGAGTGTGAATTCGAGGAGTTTCTGTTTGATCACGATAATCTTGACGCCACTAGTGCGTTTCTGTTCGAACCTGCTGCTGTTTCTGCGCCCGACAACGACTACGAGTGTTTCACGTTTTCGAACGATCTTAGCTGCGCACAACCCGAGTTTGAATCCTTCGACTTTCCGGATGAGTTACCTAAACCATCCAACTCGGTTGCCTACACTCGCTTTGAACCTTTGCTGGAGTCCTTTGAGTTCGAGACCTTTGCACCAGTCTTGCCTTCCATCGTTTCACCTCCAACGCTCGAACTCAAGCCGTTGCCGTCTCACCTTAAGTATGCTTACTTAGGTGAGAACGAGACCCTCCCTGTCATCATCTCGGCTTCTCTAGCTCCCGAGCAAGAGAAAGCCCTTCTCGCGGTCTTGCACGGCAACAGGCAAGCTTTTGGCTGGTCCATGGCGGACATCAAGGGGATTAGTCCCCTGATCGTTGAGCATCACATTCATCTGATGGATGATGCCAAACCAGCCCGGGATCCACAAAGACGTCTTAATCCAGTCATGAAGGAGGCTGTGAAGAAGGAGATCGTCAAATGTCTAGATAGTGGTATCATTTACCCTGTCTCTGATAGCCAATGGGTTAGCCCCATTCATGTTGTCCCCAAGAAGTCGGGCATCACGGTCATAACCAACGAGGAGAACGAGTTAATCCCTACTCGCACCCAAACTGGGTGGTGAGTTTGCATTGATTACAGAAAACTCAACGCCGCAACGCGGAAAGACCACTTTCCGCTACCTTTCATTGACCAGATGCTTGAACGATTGGCCGGACATGAGTACTACTGCTTTCTTGATGGCTACTCCGGCTATAATCAAATTCCCATCGCCGAAAAAGACCAGGACAAGACCACTTTCACTTGTCCTTTCGGCACGTTTGCATATCGTCGCATGCCCTTTGGGTTATGCAATGCGCCCGCTACCTTCCAGCAGTGTATGATGGGTATCTTCTCGGACATGGTGGAGAAATTTCTGGAGATTTTCATGGATGACTTCTCCATCTTTGGCGACTCCTTCAACGAGTGTTTGCTGCATCTTGACGTTGTCCTTACCCGATGTAAGGACAAGAATCTCACTTTGAACTGGGAGAAATGCCACTTCATGGTGCGCGAAGGTATTTTCTTAGGACATATCATCTCGCAAAATGGCATAGAGGTTGACAAAGCAAAGATTGAGGTCATTTCCAATCTGCCTCCTCCCCGATGCGTCAGAGATATCCGAGCCTTCCTTGGCCATGCCGGTTTTTACAGACGGTTTATCAAGGACTTTAGCAAGATTGCTAGGCCCTTGACTCTTTTGCTGGCCAAGGACACACCATTCGACTTCAACTCGAGCTGTGTGACTGCATTCGAGTCACTGAAACGCTCACTCACTTCTGCTCCCGTTCTTTCTTCACCTGACTGGACGCACCCATTCGAGATTATGTGCGATGCATCCGACTTTGCCATTGGTGCTGTCCTTGGACAGCACATCAACAAGATGCCGCACGTAATCTATTACGCGAGCCGAACCCTAAATGGCGCCCAACTCAATTATACAACAACTGAGAAGGAATTCTTGGCTGTTGTATTTGCTTTAGAAAAGTTCAGGCCCTACCTCATCGGCTCTCCAGTCATTGTCTACACAGACCATTCAGCTCTGCGCCATCTTTTTGCGAAGAAAGATGCAAAATCTCGGTTAATACGTTGGATCCTCTTGCTTCAAGAGTTTGACCTTGTCATTAAGGACAAACGAGGATGTGAAAACGTAGTTGCCGACCATCTCTCACGACTTCCTTCTTCACCTTCGCTTCCAATTCCGATCAACGACGTTTTCCCGGATGAACAACTCTTGACGGTATCGTGCGAACCCTGGTTCGCAGATATTGTGAACTATTTGGCCACGGGATTACTACCGACTGAATGGTCGAGTCAGGACAGACTTCGCTTCTTATCCCAAGTAAAACACTTTTACTGGGACGAACCCTACTTGTTCAAGTACTGTCCCGACCAGATTATTCGTCGGTGTGTCCCTGATGAGGAATTCAAGAGTGTGCTGTCATTTTGCCACGATCAAGCGTGTGGCGGGCATTTTGGACCCAGAAAGACAGCTGAGAAGATCTTGCAATATGGTTTCTACTGGCCACAACTTTTCAAAGACGCTCACGACTATTGCAAGACTTGCTCCCGGTGCCAACACATGGGCCGGATATCCCGGAGGAACGAAATGCCGCTCCAACCAATCTTGGTTGTGGAGATTTTCGATGTTTGGGGGATAGATTTCAAGGGGCCGTTTCCCAGCTCTTTCGGGAACTTGTACATCCTTCTAGCTGTTGATTACGTCTCTAAATGGGTCGAGGCTGTGCCCAGCCGGACTAGTTAGGTTCCTTAAAGAAAACATTTTCTCCCGGTTTGGGCACCCCCGAGCGATCATTAGCGACAATGGAAGTCATTTCTGCAATAGGACTTTCGAGGCCTTGATGCGGAAGTATTCCATTAATCATAACCTCTCTACGCCCTACCACCCCCAAACCTGCGGGCAGGCCGAAGTTTCAAATCGGCAAATCAAGCAGATACTGGAGAAGACGGTTTCCAAGAGCCGTAAGGATTGGTCGCTGAAACTCACTGATGCCCTTTGGGCATTTAGAACCGCTTATAAGACCGACCTTGGCATGTCTCCCTATTGGCTTGTGTACGGAAAAGCCTGCCACCTACCTGTCGAAATCGAGCATCGCGCATTTTGGGCGATAAAGGAGCTGAATCTGTCTCTTGAGGATGCGGGCAGCCATCGGAAGCTGCAGTTGAACGAACTGAGCGAGCTTAGGGATGAGGCTTACGATAACGCGGTTGTCGTTAAGAATCGAACAAAGGTGTTTCATGATAAACACCTTTTGCGCAAAACTTTCGTACCTGGTCAACAGGTACTGCTTTACGACACCCGACTTCACTTCCATCCTGGAAAGCTCAGATCTCGCTGGAAAGGGCCGTATTTTGTGCGGAATGTGTATCCGCAGGGCGCTGTGGATTTGGAAAATCCAAAGGACGGTTCACTTTTCAAAGTAAACGGACACCGATGCAAACCGTACCTTAGCGCCGAACCAACAGAGGAGCTCCTGTTCTTACAGGAGCCGGTTTACCCTGAATGATCTTCCTCTGCCTACCTCCAAACTTCGGTTATCCAGCCAAGAACAGTGGACACTGTTCCAAATAAGTTTGGGGGTATGTACAAACCATTTTGTATATATTTGTGTATATTCTTTTTCTTTTCAAAAAACAAATAAAAAAATTGTGTATCGCTAACCGACAACTTTTTGACCCTTCAACTGCTCTCTTCATACACTGACAGTGAGGACACTGTCAAGTTTAAGTTTGGGGGTACGCTCGGTACGCATTTCTTACCTTCGCATTCATATGTATATTTTGCATCTGCATATTAATATCCATAAAATCCATAAAAATCTGAAAATTTTCTAAAAATATAAAAATCTGAAAGAACTCTGATTCAACATTCGACGGTTTTTGTTTGAAAAAAAAAAATAGGAATAACTAAATCTTATGTTTGGATTTTGAAAACCTGAAAGATAACTCTCCTTTGAAGTTAACTATAGCTGATATACGTCTTTACATCACACTACACGTGTCGTAAGATTTTGGGAATTAGATGACAAGTCTTTCATGTTTAAACTTTTAAACAGATAAATGATTTTCTGAGGATCAAATAGGTTTGTTCTGAAATAAGTAATGTCAAAAATAGTTTATGAAGTAAAGTGAATATAAAGGAATGTTATTGATGCCGTAATTGGAGCTAAGTCTGAAAAATAACCCATCTGAAACTTGATTGGAATGATTACACACCAAACCCACTAAACACGTCTTTTATCCAAAAAATAATTGAACTGCCGGTTATATCTCCGTTCGTATTAAATCATCTGATTTTCACGCCAAACTGTCTTTTGTTTTTGGACCTAGGTAACTTGAGTAATTAAGTCCGCTGTGGTGTTTCTACACCTAATGCCCTAAAACCAACTGGTTTGGGTGGATTGGCCCAAAGCTCGCTAAGAAGCCTAGAAAGTCCAGTCTAAAACAAAGTCAAGCAAGTGTTCTCTCCGAGTTAAAATTCCTAACGGTTCTTTGTGTGAGAATAATCTTGATAAAAGACAGGCTTTTATAAAAATTTTAACGGAGATATGAAGGCTTTATTCTATGATAAAAGACTATTGCACGTTCATAGAGGTGTGTATGAAATGAAAACAAGAAAAAGGTGGAGTGAAAAATACGATTTAGTTCCTGTTAAGGAAGATAGAAATTCTGAAGTTGAAACCTTACTGGAAAACGAAACTTGAAAAATGCTTAACTCTTTATAAAACTTATGTGATCCTTTTAAAATTGTTATCTGGGCTTTATTGTGCGACATGATGACTTTAATCGATCCTTCTGGAACTTAACGACACTATTTGCACTGCACGTGAAGACATATAAAATCTGTAGTTAAATAAGAAGAGAGGTGTGAAAAATAAAGGTTCGATGGTCTAGACTTAGGATTATAGAATTGTTATTTTCTGAAACAAAACCTTAGGGTTTGAATCTTAGTTATTTTACAAAACCAACTTGACCGGATTTTGTGGGTAGTATCCGCTGAAAACCCTCAGGAGACAACACTCCTCCTACTAGGGACACCTAGAGGTTTAACGGCTTGTTGCACATGCTCAGTGCAATCGCGTTCCCTGCGAAAGTGAGGTTATGAAATTTTTTGTGAATAAATTGGCTTTGCTCAGGACGAGCAAATGATAAGTTTGGGGGTATTTGTTCATATCAGATTTTTGCATTTTCATACCGCCCAATTTTTATCACATTGCATATCGGTAGATACTCTTGAGCCATGTTTGCTAGTCAATTGCAGGATACAGGTTCTCGGTTCTAAAACGGTGAAATTCATGGAAAACACGGCAAAATCCGGGTTCCTGCCAACCACAGATAAAACACGGTCTCCGCTCTTCATCCGTATGTTGCCAGATACCAGTTTAGGGAGACGAAATGTCAAATCAATGTCGTTTTCAGGCACAAGGCTCAATGGCAGCACAAGATCCAAGAAAATCTACGCGGAGCTCGAGGCAATCATGCCAAATCTTGACAAAAAGTCCTCCTTTCCCTCAACAGAAATTCTGGAAAATTCGTGATGAAATTTCCAGAAAATACATATACCAGAATGAAGGGGACGGAGAACCAGGGTACCACCAAAAAGCCCTAGGCCCAACTCAACAATAAGGCCGCGGATCCGCGGCCAAAGGGGGGTCTAGGCCGCGGATCCGCGGCCGTTTTGGCGCCGCTTGTACAGTGTTTTTGAGGGCATTTTAGTCTTTTCATTTTAGTTCAGAATGTTGCCCTAGGTTTTCATTCTCCAGCCTATAAATACCCCAGAACTTTGAGAAGGAAGGGGGCCATTCTTGTATTTTCATTTTGCTAAGTTTAGTGTGTTTCTTCTTCCTCTTCTCACCTCTTCTCTATTGAAACTTGTAGTGAGCTTATGAGTGAAGAGTGATGAATAAAGAAGAACCATTTATTATCATGCTTGTCTCTTTATCTTGTCAATTGTTGTAATTTTAATTTGTTAAGTAGTTGTTGTTATTTTCTTGTTGTTTCTTTCTTCTCTCTTTTTCTTTATCCTTAATTCGACAATGCTGCTTACGCTTGATCCTCGCCAAGGTGAGGTCGCAAATAGCTAGTCGTATTCTTCTAATCTCCTTCTTTCTATCTTCCTCTTTTGTTTTGTTTTATTTTTCCGTATCATGATGTGTGAGTAGTTCATACTTGTTAGGGTAGGATAAGGGAAGTTTGAGAGAAGGAAATCTCTCTCACTCTTTCCTTGCCCAACAGCTTAAATCGACTCCCGTTAATTGAACCACAATCCGCTCCTTACGGCACCCTATCCTACATGATAGCGGTGATTCCGTGGTGAGACCGGTTGTGGTTGAATTAACCGGAGGTTATGGCTAAGAGCCAAGAACGGACGGACAAGCACCAAAAGGAAGGACTTATGCGTTGGAAAGCCTAGCTTATACTCGCAAGTTCCTTCCTAGTCGTGCTAATCCCCGTTGTTGCCGAATACCGTAACACCGATATTAAGAGGGGCAACGAAAGATGAGGGGACTCCTAACTCAAACTAACCTAATCCTAACCCTAACAAGCTCTCTTTAAAACATCAACTTAACACTTAGATAATCACAAACAACTCTGAACTCTCGGACTTAACTCGTTAAAACACATAGAAAAACACTCCCATCTCCCTGCGGACGACCCGTACTCAACCGGCTAGCTATAAGCGAAACTGTCTTGATTGCGGTATTTAAACTAAAACTTGAACACGCACAACCACTAACAATCAGCGATGCGCTGACGTATCAACTTCTGACACGTGGCGCGTTGCGTGTAAGTCTACGGTAGCGTCCCGGCCGTCTACAGACGCCAAATGCGGAACAAAAACTTTTTAACTGGCGCTGTCGTATACTTTAACCCGGATCTGCCATTATTGCTAAACTAACAAACTGTAAAGAGTGTAGAAAGGTTATACCGAACGATCCGAGTCCTTCGTTCTTTAACCATCATCCCACGCTCCGTTGCGGCTGCTCCGATCTCGTCGATC
Organism: Agapanthus africanus; assembly: GCA_030015575.1. Taxonomy (NCBI): domain Eukaryota; kingdom Viridiplantae; phylum Streptophyta; class Magnoliopsida; order Asparagales; family Amaryllidaceae; genus Agapanthus; species Agapanthus africanus. The sequence continues at coordinate 190,375,436 of CM057341.1, forward strand.
TCCGATCTGCTCGTCCAGGTGGCACCACGTCACTGATTCTTTAAACGGGCTCCCGCCTCTGACTCGAGGCAACTCGGTCGTCAAGTTTGCTAAAAGAGACGACCAAGAATGATGTAGAGAATGAGTAGATGACTTTGTCTCACTTCGTCCAAATCCGTGGACGATCGGTTAATGAAGTTGCCACTCGAATCGGGTGATGGAATGAAATGAGCTGTGAAATTCCATGCACCCCAAATACTATCATAATCTTTTAACAAATGAATCAAGCAAGTGAGAGTGTGTGTGAGAGAGAGGAGGGGCCGGCCATATATAGGGAGGAGGAGGGTGAGTGTAGGAGAGAAGAGGGTGACCATAAGGATAAATATCAACAACAAATATCCTTAAGCAAAACAAAACTCATTAATGAAATGAATGACTCACTAAACCTAGTCATCCATTCATTAATGCAACCAATGAAAACACAACACCATTTAACCTAGTCACCACCTTCTAGAACCTTCTAGAAGCATGACTCACCCTCATCCAAGAAAAGATAAATCCGTCTTTAACCGAATGTTAAAAGACGGCTGATAGAAAACTGGAAACTGGCAACTTCCAAAAGTGATCCTGAAACAACTTTCAGGATAACCCCGTAACAGTATAAATATACCCGCATTTGTATTACGACTGAATACAAATGCAACTGAGACAAAGATATTATACCTACTCAAAATAATACTCGGATCCGGCTTAAACCAAAGCCGACCAGTATCATCTGCCCGAAAAATAACACGTGCGTAAACACACGTGCATTTTCCGAACCCTGCCATAAAACCATACGGCCTCTACAACGTTTCGCCTGAACTTGGGAAACTGTCTGTGGCGGACTCTAATGACTCGTCAGTACCCTGGCAGTTGGTTTAACCACAAACCGTCAGCGGCACTAGCTATGCGTAACGGCTGCCCATGGACTGACCTCAAGGGAGGCCGATGAGCGAACTCATCCGGAAACCCTACTGAGCCTAACAGTGACAATGTATATACAGTCCGGTCCGTTCGTCTATGAGTATCGCATATCTGCCTAGGGGGCTAGTAACGTCAGACCCCCAATAGCAGTATAAGTCATGTCGGAGTGTAGCCCAATAACACCCTGAGATACTACTGGAGTACCTACCAGTAAATCTCCTGCCATGGCCATGGACTTTGTGTAATGGCTCTCCTAGACACAGCACGACCTCGCCCCCAATACCGGGAGAGACGAATCCCCTGCCCATCCGCTCACGTGCCTCCATATGGCTCGGGACTGTACCCAAAAACTACCTGTTTACACGACTCCTTTGAGCCGTCGTAGGGTAGAAATCAAAGCACAGTGGGAACTCACACGAGACAAATGATGACCTCAGGTCGATGAACTAACCTGTACACATGTCACCAGGGAACTGCTATCTGACGATATGTATAATACCAACTAGCAGGTTCCCGGCGAGTCCTGTCCGGTGTACTCATAACCCAATGAGCACCTGTATACATCTTAGGTGATCCAACTGACACCAGTGGCTTGTGAGACCGGCCACCGCCCCTTGTCGGGGTCTCGACTGTACACACTAGTCTACTCCGGAGTATCGATGCCCTGTCTCGAAACTCCCACGACTAGGGACCACAATTAAGGATATGCATATAAACCACCGAACTCTCACGTATATGATCGCCATCATACTGTTGGTAGTAAAGCAAGATCCTAAGGGCTCTATCAAAGTGGAACATGTAATCAGTCACCTGAACATGTACACGACTGATAAAGGCAAACCAGATAGCATACTATCATCTCGAGTAAGACTGTCCTACCGGTATAGGTCCTCCGCAATCATTGCAATCACGTACCTGCGATCCAATAATTGACTCTGAGGGCACTATCTCCAACAATCTCCCACTTGCACTTAAGGCTAATTATTGCGATGTCGACTACTCACAGCCCGTGTGAAACCGAACATCCAACTCCTCTACTAATCAGTTTCACAAAGCCCGTTTGTAAAACTATTGTGTTCGAGAAATAGCCTCAGTGGGTGGATCCGCCTAGATGTTTCTTTCTATATCTCTCTAAATCTCAAGTTCGCGGAGAAAGCCATCTCCCGAATTGAGTAATACCTGTCTTAGAATATGTCTGGACATCTGATGGGACCTAGTTCATAAATGAACTCCAAATCCAAACTTCTTAGACTGTATCGATCACTGAACCTAATCAGTATCCTGCACCAAGCCTCCCACAGTATCCTCTTGGACCACCTGTCCATAATACTGTCCCTCTTCAGAGGGAAAACTATAACTCTGACAATCACTCTGTCATCCATGTCACATTTGAAGCATGGAATGATAATCGTCTCCCGAAGGAGGCTGCCGTCATCAAATCCGTAGAACATGTTCTTATGTTCTAAAACTGCTTCATTATGTTTCTCCAGGATTGGATTAATACAAATTTATTGCATCTAGTGCAAAAACAATATCTGGTGTGGTACTTGACATCTCACGATTGACTCAATTGCCTAAGCAAGTGATATGCCAATCATGCGCATCCCTCTCCCCCTTAGTCTGTAAGACACCTTTAGAGAGGGTGACTCCATCACCTGCAGGTACACCACCATGCCAGGAGTCCTCTATTCTAAAAACCATTAGAATATTGTCAAAGTACCCACATTGGGAAACTACCCAAATCCAGATCTAAAACCATAGATCTAGAAACTAGAATGTCAAATATTATATCCATATCTTGTCTGGAGAAACAACTGTGTGACGACCACAGTACAACCGATCGTAGTATAGGAATTTTACTTCCTACTCTGTGTATGTCATCCAGATACCATGACATCACACCCTACTACCTTCTTAACAGATCCATCCCCTATTCTGATGAAGTCAAACTTATGACTGTCACATCAAAATTAGATGATCTATCTCCGCTATAACTGCTCAAGTCTATAAATAGACATAAGCTACCTGCCCACTATGCTTCTGCTGCTCCCACTGACTACGACAACCCTCCTACCGGGTCTCATAGCCTGGAACAACAGTAGTGTCAAGTCTGGGTAGATAAGAACCTCCCTGTCACCGTCCTTGAGGCTACCGGAGTACCTCTCGGGTGTATGAGGTTACCCACCATATCTGCGGAGTGGCTATTGGAATGTCAAACCTGATTGAATATATAGGTCCTATTAAATTTTCCGTAATCGTTCGCGGTTCTGGAATCACTTCCAGTTCTGCCATACTCCCACTACTGTTTTCTGAAAAAGATCCATTTTACTAAAACTGTGGCGAGTCAAGAACAATATCACTATTGATCTTCCAAATGGTAGAATATTAACCCTCGTCATAGCTAGGGTCAACCCACAAACAGCCATTACAGAAACGTGCCCTGAGTTATCCAGAGTCTCGTTTTAAGCATAAGCTGGACAACTCCCCGTACCTTAACATCTTTTAAGGTACGAACCATTCTATATCCAATATAGAAACTTTGGCACTTTATTTAATTGGAACCATATTCAAATCATACAGCTGTCTCCAGTGCAAATCAACTTAATGGAAAGAGGCTAATCAGCATTACTCAACTTAGGAATCCATCCAATTATGAGTAACCTGAAAGAGAAACACGTTTCTCAAAACCATCACTATTATCTGAATACCAATCACAAGAATCTACATCTTCGATCTCTTTGAAGAATCCCGATACTTGTGACACCTGGTTCTCTACTTTATTCTTATACCCACAACTTCTCAAAACTTAGACATTGTATTTCTACGAAACACTTGTCTAAATACTAGAGAAGTCATAAGTAAACAGAACATAGTATGAGGACCTACCCCTTTGTCCTGATGGACACTGGACAACATACAATACTCTGTATAAGTCCGCTGAGTTTAAGCAACTCAAAACCTGTGCGTCGTAGGTTAAAAAACTGTACCCTGGCGATTTCCTCAAATATCACCAATTACAACGAATTCCGATATAATGAGGATGATCACCTAATTCCCAATAACTTACTCCCGCTCATTATCTGTAAAACCATACAGATATGAGAATGAAACCTGGTAAATACATACCCTGAAGTAAGTACCCAATCGGGAAAACAGTTTTCCTTTAACAATGCACTGAAACATGAAAATGTTTCGTAGGGGTATCCTGGTATTCATAGCAATGCCTCTTCCATAAACCAATTCATGACTTTAACCGTATATTTCTTTGCCACCTCTCCAAATCCCTTTATTTGTTTTTAGTCGTTACCTTCTGTACACCATCGTTAGGCTAAATGGTTTTCTTCCTTCCCTACCGTTCGGCACCAGCCTATGGTTTGGAAGAAGACTATCCAGTAAGCATAATAGGTGTACCCTCCTAAACCAAGGAGTACTCACATCTTGAGAGAAGGTGATGATAAAAGACAACTGAATAATACCTTATTACTTTAAAGGTGAAAATAGGAGTGGCGATGAAGTACGCGGTTTTGGTCGTGAATGATAACAGTCGCAATTTACTTTGCCCTCTTTCTAATCCCTTTATTTTGTCTTTACATAATACCTTCTGCACACCCTACTTAGGCTAATTGGTTTTCTTCATTCCCTACCTTTCGGCACCTGCCTATGGTTTGGAAGAAGACTATCCAATATGCGTAATAGGTGTACTCTCCTAAACCAAGGAGCCCTCGCAACCTGAGAGAAGGTGATAATAAAAGACAACTGAATAAACCAATTCTCTTTCTCCTGAACCTGGATCCATCCTCGAAGAAGTCCCTTCGAGTTCGTATATAACCATACGATGGATCTATCCAATGGAAGTGGATATCCGTAGTAATACGGGTGTTCTGAGAAAATGCAAAGGGTAGAAGAAGGAGTGGCAATGACTTATGCAACTCAGACAATCCAAAAGCCAGTATTTTAAGAAGGTTCGGTCAACTTGGTTACTGAGTCATAGTCTAGGGTCGGTCAAAGGTCGCTGCCAAAGAGAGAGAGAAAAGAAACACTCTGCGTGCACTCTAACCTAGATCAGAATGGTTATCACTTTATCTAATCCGGAAACCTCCCACTGTCTTGTCAAATTCTCCTCCAAACCTGAAAGAAGAATTAATCGGGATCGCCCGAAGAGTAAACCAACTCATCAGTGGGAATCGGGATCCAACTCTCATCGCATGATAACGTGATGGAATGCATCCACGTTACTCATACTCCAGAAGGTATGCGCATACTTGGCAAGTTTCAGTTTCTTTAGAAACTCCCGATATGATTTTTGCCCCATGCTCTTATAACCTTGGCTTTGGTAAAAATGTCATAAGTCACATGCCAAGTTCTACCCGTCACTATCTTTTCAATTTGAACCCACCCGCACATGCTCCTGACTTTGGCCAATCGGCAGAACGACTGTCCCAAACCAACTCATCTATCTATGCAACAAATGAATACCCAGCAGCTACCAAACACTATGCCTTAACTTTGGCTAAAATGCATAGCTTGAATACTACTGAATACCCAAAAGAAGTGACGGAGGGCTACGGCTGGTTTTTGGCGAAAAACCTTTAACGTAACGAACTTGATATCGCTGAAGGAACCTGATAGCTTTTTAAAATATAATGGTGAAAAACCTTTTGCTAAAGAGGTCACTCCCGGTGAAGGGATCTCGGCTCTTTCCTCGTGGAATGAGGTGCAGGATATTCCACTGAATACCGCGATGCAAAGCAACTTGTAATCGACTATAGTGAAGTTATTACCCTGACACAAACTTCTGCCCAAGGGGTCAGTCCCGGTGAAGGGATATCGGCCCTTGCCCCGTCGAATGAGGTGCAGGATATTCCACTGAATACCGCTATGCAAAACAAAAGGAAACGTCTTTGTAATAACACTTTTTAAATTTGTTCCAACAACTGTAAACAGGTTTGCTTTACTTTGCATTGATCAGAATCAACGTAGTCCCATCAATAATCACACCAGAAAAGAACGAAAATAAAATGTACGTATATGCCATCCGCATTCGTCACTGGGTCCCGTCATCACCCGTTAGGTTACTTAACTAACGACAGAGCGGGGACTGGACTAGCGCGGGTGTAAAACATATACAACATATAATAGTATATAAACCAATATACAATAATCGCTCCAGGCGTGATAATATGCAACATTACAGAAAAGTAATAAGCATCACAGAACAATACAGATAATCTGGGATCCCCGGGTTTCACAGAGCCGCTGCTGAAACCCGACGTTCCCCTGTCGTGTGGATAGCCTGTGCAATGAAACCTAGACCCCTACGGGTGCGGCAAGTTACCCGCCAAAACCTGAAGCGAGGCAGCCCCCTACAGCAAAGTGAATGGACCACCCTTCACTTCATGGAATCCGGTAGCTTGAGCACCCCTCCTTGGGTCAACCTGTACCCCCTACGAGTGCGGCAAATAGTCTGCCAATTCTAGAGTGGGGCCCCTCTGCCTCTCAAAGCTATGAGATGCGGACCCGTTGCCCCTCAGAACCCGGCTATCCGTGCACTCCGTCGCGGGGCAAAACCTAGTACAGTAATGAAAAATAGTACAACAGGTACATCGACCGCAACCTGGTCGTGCCCCAAAAGAATATTATACAACAGGCAGTGACGGCAGTCCACATGTTGGACGCTCGCCCCGCAATATCAAATGTACAAATAAACTCAAACTGTACTACCATTGCACACTGCTATCCACCACGACAAATCCGCAACATCACAGCACAACACAGAACATCAACGCGAATGTCACGTTCGCAAACCCGTTTAAAAGAACTATAGCAATCAGACGCGGTTTACCGATCAAATGACATTCACGGTCGGAGATATAATGTAAGCACTGTAAACTAACACATTTAAATTTCGATCGACTAAATTTCCCGAAGTGGGCCCCACGCAAATCTGCTGTACAGTAAAAAATACTGGGCCCAAAAAAATAGTTCCAGAAACAACAATTTCCCAAGTAGAATCCACAGAAGAAAGATGGTCCACTGATTCACCTAGACGGCCGCGGTTCCGCGGCCAAAGCATGGCTTTGGCGGCGGTTCCGCGGTCGTACGGTCGAATCAGTGGGTCGAATTTCTCCTGTGTTCTTTAAAAACCCTGCTTGATTTTCTGGTATGGTCAAAATGACATTTGGACCAGTTTGAAAATTAACAGAAACTTTAAACTTGAAAATTGTAGTTTTTGAAAATCCGTTCGATCGATCTTTTAAACGTGTTAGCACAAGTTAGTAAAGCTTAATGGCGTGGCTCTGATACCACTGTAAGTCTACGGTAGCGCCCCGGCCGTCTATAGACGCCAAATGCGGAACAAAAACTTTTTAACTGGCGCTGTCGTATACTTTAACCTGGATCTGCCATTATTGCTAAACTAACAAACTGTAAAGAGTGTAGAAAGGTTATACCGAACGATCCGAGTCCTTCGTTCTTTAACCATCATCCCACGCTCCGTTGCGGCTGCTCCGATCTCGTCGATCTCCGATTTGCTCGTTCAGGTGGCACCACGTCACTGATTCTTTAAACGGGCTCCCGCCTCTGACTCGAGGCAACTCGGTCGTCAAGTTTGCTAAAAGAGACGACCAAGAATGATGTAGAGAATGAGTAGATGACTTTGTCTCACTTCGTCCAAATCCGTGGACGATCGGTTAATAAAGTTGCCACTCGAATCGGGTGATGGAATGAAATGAGCTGTGAAATTCCATGCACCCCAAATATTATCATAATCTTTTAACAAATGAATCAAGCGAGTGAGAGTGTGTGTGAGAGAGAGGAGGGGCCGACCATATATAGGGAGGAGGAGGGTGAGTGTAGGAGAGAAGAGGGTGACCATAAGGATAAATATCAACAACAAATATCCTTAAGCAAAACAAAACTCATTAATGAAATGAATGACTCACTAAACCTAGTCATCCATTCATTAATGCAACCAATGAAAACACAACACCATTTAACCTAGTCACCACCTTCTAGAACCTTCTAGAAGCATGACTCACCCTCATCCAAGAAAAGATAAATCCGTCTTTAACCGAATGTTAAAAGACGGCTGATAGAAAACTGGAAACTGGCAACTTCCAAAAGTGATCCTGAAACAACTTTCAGGATAACCCCGTAACAGTATAAATATACCCGCATTTGTATTACGACTGAATACAAATGCAACTGAGACAAAGATATTATACCTACTCAATATAATACCCGGATCCGGCTTAAACCAAAACCGACCAGTATCATCTGCCCGAAAAATAACACGTGTGTAAACGCACGTGCATTTTCCGAACCCTGCCATAAAACCATACGACCTCTACAACGTTTCGCCCGAACTTGGGAAACTGTCTGTGGGGGACTCTAATGACTCGTCAGTACCCTGGCAGTGGGTTTAACCACAAACCGTCAGCGGCACTAGCTATGCGTAACGGCTGCCCATGGACTGACCTCAAGGGAGGCCGATGAGCAAACTCATCCGGAAACCCTACTGAGCCTAACAGTGACAATGTATATACAGTCCGGTCCGTTCGTCTATGAGTATCGCATATCTGCCTAGGGGGCTAGTAACGTCAGACCCCTAATAGCAGTATAAGTCGTGTCGGAGTGTAGCCCAATAACACCCTGAGATACTACTGGAGTACCTACCAGTAAATCTCCTGCCATGGCCATGGACTTTGTGTAATGGCTCTCCTAGACACAGCACGACCTCGCCCCCAATATCGGGAGAGACGAATCCCCTGCCGATCCGCTCACGTGCCTCCATATGGCTCGGGACTGTACCCAAAAACTACCTGTTTGCATGACTCCTTTGAGCCGTGGTAGGGTAGAAATCAAAGCACAGTGGGAACTCACACGAGACAAATGACGACCTCAGGTCGATGAACTAACCTGTACACATGTCACCAGGGAACTGCTATCTGACGATATGTATAATTGTCACGACCCGAGAATTCGACTCGTGACCGGCACTTAACCACGCAACGTCTACAGGCGTAACGCGGCTAAGTAAGCCGAACCCAGAAATCAAAACCAATAAATATAGAGTGATTTTAAAACATTTTGTAAAACAATCGTACATGTCCGAAAAACTTCCATTTATTTAGTAGAAAACCTTTTTAAGTTCAAAAGTTATAAGTTTTATAATTTTGGTAACATTTCCCTTTTAAAACATTAGCCCCGAAAGTCGGGTAAAAACAAGGTGTAGCAGAAATAACAAGTGACAAGAATGAAGCATCACAATATGATATACGACGCCGTAGAGAAGAATACACAGTAAAACAAGGACAATATCATAAAGATAAGACTGCATAAAGTAAAGTCGGCTCACATGCGAGCTCGACACCAGAATATAAAATCATACATATCGTCCTCACAACTGTCTCTAAGTCAATACAGAAAAGTAGATGGAGAATACTAGATACATCAATGTACAACAGAAAGATAACAGATACCGTACAAAACCCACCTAAACAGCAAAAGGGCTATCTCAGCTCAAAAGGGGTATCTGTGCCAAAAGATGCGGTAACAGCCAGCCGTGACTACTCCCCAGGGCAACCTGCAAGCACTGTGGCACAACGGGGGTGAGTTGCCAACTCGTGAATAGAGATAACATATAAAGGTAATCGCAAGCATGCACATGTAGCGTGGCTCTACTAATGCCAGCAGATAATATCAATGCGATGTGGCAGTATGCATAATAATAATGCCAGTCCTCTATCAGGTGATACACTACAGGATGAGATGTGATAATGAATGCTGAGCATGGGGACATAGTATCTACATGAAGTATCGAGGTGGACTACATAAGTATGTATGCACCACAAATCCCAACATCTCAAACGCCGGTACTCCATCGGCCCTCATATCCTGTATATCCCTGAAAATCCCGAGTGCCCAACATCGGCACCCAAATATCATAAATACTCGTGTCTAGCATCGACACGCAAAACATCCTGTATCGGCCTCCGTCAATCCGGGTCAGCCCTCTCTCACGTATATACCGGGAATCCGTCAGTCCGGGTCATCCCTCTCTCAATATATCGGGCGTCCGTCAGTCCGGGTCAGCCCTATATCAATCCATCGGGCATCCGTCAGTCCGGGTCAGCCCTATACCAACCCATCGGGCATCCGTCAGTCCGGGTCAGCCCTCTATCAATCCATCGGGCATCCGTCAGTCCGGGTCAGCCCTCTATCAATCCATCGGGCATCCGTCAGTCCGGGTCAGCCCTCTATCAATCCGTGCCTCAAGCACCGAGAAAACACGGGGCGACGCCCCAAATTATCATATCAAGGGAACCGGGTTTTTAAATGGTTACTTATTTGAAAAGGCTACGGTTCCCAAATCCATAAATCATATGAAATCCCAACAATAATACAAGTAACTGCGATGTGATAGGTATCAAATATAGGTGAGTTACAACAATATACAATAGTATGATCATGGCAGTTCTATCAGTTCTAAGCAATATGTATATATGTATAGCAAGGAATGCAATATGCAATGACAGTCTATGGGGTGCATGAAACATATAATAACAAAGTCCTATCAGCCCTGACGCATAACGCCATGCGGGCGATATCCCCGTAGATGTGAAATCTACTCACCGTGTCTCGCGCTAGGTGTATCCAACCACTTGCTTGCCCTTCTTCGCAGCGTCCGTCTCACTGGCCTGCGAACCTAGAATCACATACACATATCACACATAAACTTAAGTCACAAAACGCGACATTATAAACCAACAAGAAACCTGTGTCGCAAACCAATCGCGCGTGTGCGCGATACGCTAAAACGTGTAAACACGCGCCACGAAACTACCCCGACGCGCCGCGATACGCAGGAACCCAAACCTACTCACGTATCACGCGTGTCGCGAAGGTTTAGAAAACGGCAAAATAGGTAATTGGTCCCAGATTTTCCTACAGAATTGATCTTAAAAATATATATATACCAAAAGACCCTACACACAAAAATACACCTACAGAACCCAAAAAACACCAAAACGTCCCCTGTCTGGCCGCAATTTGCGGCCAGAATGGCGGTTTTGGCGGCCGGGAAGGGGAGTTAGGGGGTCGGGTTTCATCTAGTGTATCATCTCCACTCCACTATGCCACAGTCCACTCAAAATCAATCTGAACTTACAGGGTCAAAAGCAGATCCAGAAAAACTCAATTTTGCACAAATACGACATTTGCATCCAATATGAAAACTGGTGGTATTTTAGTGTAATAGGGGTTCGACTAAGTTTACATGGTCACAACAATCCTCAAGCATCCTACTGAAACCAATCTACACCTCATTAGCACAAAGTTCACACTAAACATCCCATATCGCACTAAAACGCACCAATATCCATTAACCGATGCAAATCAACACTAACCAAGCTAACTAGGGACTAATTTAGGAAATATACCTCATACTTAACCCTAGGAAGCTGGAGGAAGGTGGAGAAGTGGACGGAAGAGGCTGCACTTGCTGTTGGTGCTCACTGCTGTTCACTGTGTTGCTGCTGCTGCTGCTTCATGCTGTTGCTGCTGCTTCATGCTGCTGCTGCTGTGGCTTCATGCTGCTGCTGCTGCTGTTGTTTCATGCTTCAGCTGAGGTAAGTGGGTGTGTGTGTGAGTGTGTTGTGTATGTGAGAGTGTGAGAGTTTGAGAGAAAAACCAAAAAGAAATGAGAGCCACCCTAATCATTCATACAAAAGTCACCCCTCTCTCTCTCTCACCTCATTTAATGCAAGCATGGCCTAAAGCCATGATGCACTCTCTCTCTCTCTCACAAGTCAACACTAAATCTAAAATTCAAATTAAAGCAACTTTTAACTAATTAATAAAACCCACTTAAGAATCCAAAAGAATTAATCCTACAATTAACCCACCATGGTTAATAATTATGGTATTTTCTTCATTTAAAAACCCTAGTTTACATGCACATGTTTGCGCAAGCCTAATAAAATTTTGGAAAAATATTTATTAAATTAGGAAAAATATATAAAACCCAATTTAGTAAACTTTTTATTAAAAACCATTATTTAATTATAATTATTCACTAACCCTTATCCTAAGGTGTTACAATCTCTCCCCCTTAAAGAAATTCGTCCCCGAATTTCAAAAATCTAACTAAGGTTACCTTCAAAAAGATGGGGATACGTCTTCATCATCTCGCTTTCGGTCTCCCAAGTGACCTCTTCACGGTTCTGACCACGCCAAAGTACTTTAACTGATGGAATCTCCTTCGATCTTAATTTCTTCACTTGTCGATCCAAGATCATCACCGGGTGCTCTGCATAGGAAAGATCGCGCTCAAGCTGGATCGTCGGATGCTGAATCGCATGCGAAGGATCATGTAGATATCTGCGGAGCATCGAAACATGGAATACGGGGTGCACGTCTGGAAAGCTGGGCGGAAGGGCTAACCGGTAAGCTACTGCACCAACACGCTCGAGGATCTCGAAGGGGCCCACATACCTGGGGCTAAGCTTCCCCTTCTTCCCAAACCTCATCACACCTTTCATTGGGGAGACCCTCAAGAAAACATGCTCACCAACAGAAAACTCAAGTCTGCGTCGTCGACGGTCTGCATAAGCCCTCTGCCTACTCTGCGCTGCTCTCATCCTATCGCGAATCAACTGGATCTTCGCGGTCGTCTCCTCAACGATCTGTGGCCCTAAGATACTGCTCTCACTGAGCTCTGTCCAACAAGTAGGTGACCTGCATCTCCTCCCGTAAAGAGCCTCAAACGGTGCCATCTGAACGGTCTCCTGGTAGCTGTTATTGTAGGAAAACTCTACTAAGGGCAAATGATGATCCCAGCTACCTCCAAAATCTAGTACACAAGCTCTGAGCATGTCCTCGAGAGTCTGAATGGTCCGCTCTGACTGTCCGTCGGTCTGCGGATGAAATGCCGTGCTGAAACTCAAGCGAGTGCCCAAAGCCTCCTGAAGCCTCTGCCATAGTCTACTAGTAAACTGGGTGCCTCTGTCGGACACAATGCACGTCGGGACTCCGTGTAGTCGCACTATCTCATCAATATAGATCTGAGCATACCGAGTAAATCCGAAAGTCGTCTTCACCAGTAAGAAGTGAGCCGCTTTCGTCAAACGATCCACGATCACCCAGATGGAGTCATACCCCCTACTAGTCCTGGGTAGACCCACCACGAAATCCATCGAAATCTGTTCCCATTTCCACTCCGGAATGGGTAACGGCTGTAGCTCTCCCGCGGGCCTCTGGTGCTCAGCCTTGACTTGCTGACAAGTCAGGCATTTCGCTACAAAATCTGCAATGTCCCTCTTCATTCCGTCCCACCAGTAAACATCTCTCATATCATGATACATCTTGGTGGAACCGGGATGGACGCTATATACCGATCGATGTGCCTCCTCAAGAATCTCACGCCTCAGTCCCTCAGCATCAGGTACGCACAGTCTGACTCCAAACCGTAGTATCCCCTGATCATCGATCACGAACTCGGAAAATCTGTCCTGTCCCATCTGTGCCATGATCTCTGAACATCGGTCATCCCTAAGCTGTGCCTCACGTATACGATCAATCAACTGTGGGCGTGCACGGACATGCGCTATCTGTCCTCCAATCGGCGTGAACTCGAACTGTACTCGACTGTCGCATAATATCTGCCAATCTGCGGATGACTGCTCCTGCACTGCGCTCAAACATGATAAACTACTCCCAGGCCTCCTGCTCAAAGCATCCGCTACCACATTAGCCTTGCCCGGGTGATATAAGATCTCGCAGTCGTAATCCTTCACTAACTCCATCCATCGACGCTGCCGAAGGTTCAGGTCCCGCTGCTGGAATATGTATTTCAGACTCTTGTGATCCGTAAATATCTGGCACGACTCGCCGTACAGGTAATGTCGCCAGATCTTAAGTGCGAAGACCACTGCTGCCATCTCCAAATCATGAGTGGGGTAGTTCTGCTCGTGCTTCTTCAATTGTCGCGAGGCATACGCGATCACCCTATCATGCTGCATCAGAACGCATCCCAATCCCACTCGAGAAGCATCACAAAAGACCACAAATCCGCCCGATCCGGAAGGTAAGGATAACACCGGTGCCGTCGTCAGCCGTGTCCGTAACTGCTGAAAACTGTGCTCGCACTCCTCCGTCCAATCGAAGGGAACTCCTTTCCTGGTCAACCCGGTCAACGGTGTAGCAATACGTGAGAAGTCCTGCACAAAACGCCTGTAATAACCGGCCAATCCCAAAAAGCTGCGAATCTCCGTCACCGATGTGGGTCTGGGCCAACGCTGAACGGCCTCGATCTTCCTCGGGTCAACACATATACCGTCTCGTGAAATCACGTGACCCAAGAAGTCCACGCTGTCTAACCAAAAAGCACACTTGGAGAATTTCGCATAGAGCTGGTGCTCCCTCAATGTCTGCAATGTAACCCGCAGGTGCTGCTCGTGCTCCTCACTACTCCGGGAATACACCAAGATATCGTCAATGAAGACTATGATGAACAGATCCAAGTAAGGCCGGAAAATGCGGTTCATCAAGTCCATGAAGGCTGCTGGCGCATTGGTGAGTCCGAACGACATCACCAAAAACTCGTAATGGCCGTAGCGCGTACGGAAGGCTGTCCGGGGAATGTCCTCCTGTCGAACCCGCAGCTGATGATAGCCCGATCGTAAATCGATCCTCGAAAAGTACCCTGCCCCCTGAAGCTGGTCGAACAAATCGTCGATACGCGGCAAAGGATACCTGTTCCGCACTGTCACCCTGTTCAGCTGGCGGTAGTCGATACAAAGATGTAAGCTGCCGTCCTTCTTCCTGACGAACAGGACTGGAGCACCCCAAGAAGAAACACTGGGTCGAATAAGTCCCTTGTCCAGCAAATCTTGCAACTGCTCCTTCAACTCTCGAAGTTCCGCCGGGGCCATCCGATAGGGCGGTATAGAAATAGGCCCCGAACCAGGAACCAAATCAATACAGAAAGAAATGTCGCGCTCGGGCGGCAACCCAGGAAGCTCGTCAGGGAACACATCAGGAAACTCGCTAACAACCGGAACCTGATCCAATGGAACCTCTGTAGCGCGAGCATCGCGAACATAAGCGAGAAATCCCTGACATCCCTTCCTCAAAAGCTGTCCAGCGCGAAAAGAAGAAATCACACTGTGAGGGGCGGCACTACGGTCCCCCAACACAACAAAAACCGACTCGCCGGGGAAACAGAATCTAACTGTCTTCTCGCGGCAGTCCACAGAAGCATAGCACATGGCTAACCAATCCATGCCCAAAAGAACGTCGAAGTCCAACATCTCCAGAAGGATCAAGTCGACAGGCAACTCTCTCTCGTCAATACAGACGATACAGGATCGGAACACGTGCCTAGCAACAAACGACTCTCCCACAGGAGTAGTCACCACAAGCGGCTGATCAAGTAAGCCGGACTCTCTACCCAAACTCGGCACAAAGTGCGTGGATACGTACGAGTGTGTGGATCCGGGGTCGAACAGTACATGTGCGTCAACTGAACATACAGGGAGGATACCTGAAACCACTGCATTGGACGCCTGTGCGTCCTGATGTGTCAAAGCAAAAACCCTCGCCTGTCCACCACCTGCGGCTGGCTGCCCTCTGCCTCGGTCACCTCGCCCTCTCTGAGCAACTCCTCCACGCCCACGACCTCGCTGTGTATGAGTCTGGCGCGGAGCAACGGTAGGTACGATAGGCAACGCTCTCTGGGGTGGTGAAAGTGGTAATGTGACATGCGGTGCTGTCGCCTCTGTCCGGGGTAACTCAGGACAATCCCGTACACGGTGGTAAGAACTCCCACAGCGAAAACATCCCGACGACGGCCGCTGACCATCCTGGGAATAAGAACTGAATAACCGGCCCCGCCCTGAATCTCTGCTGCCTGCAATACGTCTATCACGGCGCCGAAAAGGCTGTCTCTGTGCTGAAGTATCCGCACGAGCTCTCTTCGGCTCTGGGAGTGCCGAAGTCTCAACAAGGTGCTCCTCGACCACTAGGGCCGCGTCTACCGCTGCTGCGTAGGTCTCGTAGTGCTGTGCGCTGATCGCGAGGAATACTGGTGAAATCAAGCCTCGAACAAATCTCCGGACTCGCAACTCCTCGGTGGCCACTAAATGTGGGGCGTAGACTGCTAGCTCTGTAAACAGTACGTCATACTCTGCCACTGTCATCCCTGGCGTCTGGCGCAAAGACTCAAACCTGCGTGCTCGGGCATCTCTAACACTCCGGGGAAGGAAACGGGCTAGAAATATAGTCACGAACTCCGTCCAGGTCATAGGAGGAAGACCTGCTGCTCTGCCCTTCTCCACGGAATCACACCACTTCTGCGCAAGACCTTCCAGGCGAAAGCTCGCGAACTCGACCCATCTCGCATCTGCGCACCTGAGGGAACGGCATATCCTGGCCATCCTGTCGATGAAAGACTGTGGGTCATCGGCTGTATCGGTGCCTGTGAAAACCGGAGGCTTCAGCCTCATAAACTCTGATAGCGATACTGTAATCACCTCCGTGGCTGCAGGGGCAACTGGCTGTGCGGTAGGTACCATAGCGGTCTCTGGAACTGGTGGAGCTACCTCTGGCCGCTGCGCTCGAAGCGTCTCAACAAGCGATCCTATCATCTGGCGCATCTCCTGCATGCTAGATCCCACCGTCTGGCGCATCTCCTGCATGCCAGCCCCTAGCGTGGCGATCTGCTCTGTCACGGCAGGAACAGCCTGCTCGGGTACAACGGGTGCACTGCCCGGATCAGTCCTCGTCTCAGACGAGTCAACTCGAATCTCGGCCCTCGCGGCCGCTCTCTGTGCCCTCGTAGTCTTAGGCGGCATATTGGCTGAAAGAAAATTTGGATTCGATAAGAACACAGAAATCGAATCACAAGAATATAAGGAGGAATCAAATCAACAAGTCCTAAGGTCGCGTAAGCGGAGTACCGTGTCGTGAGTATGCCGCGGAACATACGCACGCTACGCTACCCTGCTGCAGCTACCTACTCCATCATACCAGGGTCATCCTACACTCCGAAGGTAAAACCTACGCTTTGATACCAACTTTGTCACGACCCGAGAATTCGACTCGTGACCGGCACTTAACCACGCAACGTCTACAGGCGTAACGCGGCTAAGTAAGCCGAACCCAGAAATCAAAACCAATAAATATAGAGTGATTTTAAAACATTTTGTAAAACAATCGTACATGTCCGAAAAACTTCCATTTATTTAGTAGAAAACCTTTTTAAGTTCAAAAGTTATAAGTTTTATAATTTTGGTAACATTTCCCTTTTAAAACATTAGCCCCGAAAGTCGGGTAAAAACAAGGTGTAGCAGAAATAACAAGTGACAAGAATGAAGCATCACAATATGATATACGACGCCGTAGCGAAGAATACACAGTAAAACAAGGACAATATCATAAAGATAAGACTGCATAAAGTAAAGTCGGCTCACATGCGAGCTCGACACCAGAATATAAAATCATACATATCGTCCTCACAACTGTCTCTAAGTCAATACAGAAAAGTAGATGGAGAATACTAGATACATCAATGTACAACAGAAAGATAACAGATACCGTACAAAACCCACCTAAACAGCAAAAGGGCTATCTCAGCTCAAAAGGGGTATCTGTGCCAAAAGATGCGGTAACAGCCAGCCGTGACTACTCCCCAGGGCAACCTGCAAGCACTGTGGCACAACGGGGGTGAGTTGCCAACTCGTGAATAGAGATAACATATAAAGGTAATCGCAAGCATGCACATGTAGCGTGGCTCTACTAATGCCAGCAGATAATATCAATGCGATGTGGCAGTATGCATAATAATAATGCCAGTCCTCTATCAGGTGATACACTACAGGATGAGATGTGATAATGAATGCTGAGCATGGGGACATAGTATCTACATGAAGTATCGAGGTGGACTACATAAGTATGTATGCACCACAAATCCCAACATCTCAAACGCCGGTACTCCATCGACCCTCATATCCTGTATATCCCTGAAAATCCCGAGTTCCCAACATCGGCACCCAAATATCGTAAATACTCGTGTCTAGCATCGACACGCAAAACATCCTGTATCGGCCTCCGTCAATCCGGGTCAGCCCTCTCTCACGTATATACCGGGAATCCGTCAGTCCGGGTCATCCCTCTCTCAATATATCGGGCGTCCGTCAGTCCGGGTCAGCCCTATATCAATCCATCGGGCATCCGTCAGTCCGGGTCAGCCCTATACCAACCCATCGGGCATCCGTCAGTCCGGGTCAGCCCTCTATCAATCCATCGGGCATCCGTCAGTCCGGGTCAGTCCTCTATCAATCCATCGGGCATCCGTCAGTCCGGGTCAGCCCTCTATCAATCCGTGCCTCAAGCACCGAGAAAACACGGGGCGACGCCCCAAATTATCATATCAAGGGAACCGGGTTTTTAAATGGTTACTTATTTGAAAAGGCCACGGTTCCCAAATCCATAAATCATATGAAATCCCAACAATAATACAAGTAACTGCGATGTGATAGGTATCAAATATAGGTGAGTTACTACAATATACAATAGTATGATCATGGCAGTTCTATCAGTTCTAAGCAATATGTATATATGTATAGCAAGGAATGCAATATGCAATGACAGTCTATGGGGTGCATGAAACATATAATAACAAAGTCCTATCAGCCCTGACGCATAACGCCATGCGGGCGATATCCCCGTAGATGTGAAATCTACTCACCGTGTCTCGCGCTAGGTGTATCCAACCACTTGCTTGCCCTTCTTCGCGGCGTCCGTCTCACTGGCCTGCGAACCTAGAATCACATACACATATCACACATAAGCTTAAGTCACAAAACGCGACATTATAAACCAACAAGAAACCTGTGTCGCAAACCAATCGCGCGTGTGCGCGATACGCTAAAACGTGTAAACACGCGCCACGAAACTACCCCGACGCGCCGCGATACGCAGGAACCCAAACCTACTCACGTATCACGCGTGTCGCGAAGGTTTAGAAAACGGCAAAATAGGTAATTGGTCCCAGATTTTCCTACAGAATTGATCTTAAAAATATATATATACCAAAAGACCCTACACACAAAAATACACCTACAGGACCCAAAAAAGACCAAAACGTCCCCTGTCTGGCCGCAATTTGCGGCCAGAATGGCGGTTTTGGCGGCCGGGAAGGGGAGTTAGGGGGTCGGGTTTCATCTAGTGTATCATCTCCACTCCACTATGCCACAGTCCACTCAAAATCAATCTGAACTTACAGGGTCAAAAGCAGATCCAGAAAAACTCAATTTTGCACAAATACGACATTTGCATCCAATATGAAAACTGGTGGTATTTTAGTGTAATAGGGGTTCGACTAAGTTTACATGGTCACAACAATCCTCAAGCATCCTACTGAAACCAATCTACACCTCATTAGCACAAAGTTCACACTAAACATCCCATATCGCACTAAAACGCACCAATATCCATTAACCGATTTAAATCAACACTAACCAAGCTAACTAGGGACTAATTTAGGAAATATACCTCATACTTAACCCTAGGAAGCTGGAGGAAGGTGGAGAAGTGGACGGAAGAGGCTGCACTTGCTGTTGGTGCTCACTGCTTTTCACTGTGTTGCTGCTGCTGCTGCTTCATGCTGTTGCTGCTGCTTCATGCTGCTGCTGCTGTGGCTTCATGCTGCTGCTGCTGCTGTTGCTTCATGCTTCAGCTAAGGTAAGTGGGTGTGTGTGTGAGTGTGTTGTGTATGTGAGAGTGTGAGAGTTTGAGAGAAAAACCAAAAAGAAATGAGAGCCACCCTAATCATTCATACAAAAGTCACCCCTCTCTCTCTCTCACCTCATTTAATGCAAGCATGGCCTAAAGCCATGATGCACTCTCTCTCTCTCTCACAAGTCAACACTAAATCTAAAATTCAAATTAAAGCAACTTTTAACTAATTAATAAAACCCACTTAAGAATCCAAAAGAATTAATCCTACAATTAACCCACCATGGTTAATAATTATGGTATTTTCTTCATTTAAAAACACTAGTTTACATGCACATGTTTGCGCAAGCCTAATAAAATTTTGGAAAAATATTTATTAAATTAGAAAAAATATATAAAACCCAATTTAGTAAACTTTTTATTAAAAACCATTATTTAATTATAATTATTCACTAACCCTTATCCTAAGGTGTTACAATAATACCAACTAGCAGGTTCCCGGCGAGTCCTGTCCGGTATACTCATAACCTAATGAGCACCTGTATACATTTTAGGTGATCCAACTGACACCAGTGGCTTGTGAGACCGGTCACCGCCCCTTGTCGGGGTCTCGACTGTACACACTAGTCTACTCCGGAGTATCGATGCCCTATCTCGAAACTCCCACGACTAGGGACCACAATTAAGGATATGCATATAAACCACCCAACTCTCACGTATATGATCGCCATCATACTGTTGGTAGTAAAGCAAGATCCTAAGGGCTCTATCAAAGTGGAACATGTAATCAGTCACCTGAACATGTACACGACTGATAAAGGCAAACCAGATAGCATACTATCATCTCGAGTAAGACTGTCCTACCGGTATAGGTCCTCCGTAATCATTGCAATCACGTACCTGCGATCCAATAATTGACTCTGAGGGCACTATCTCCAACATTGCACGCAGCGCACGGGATTTGAAGCGTTGCTTCAATTTTTGAATTTTTAAAATTCAAACAGATCCTTGCTCTGATTGGGGGAAACAGTGTAGTTCTCAACCTAGTAGATAACCTCTCTAGTTTTTGTTAGTTTAGTATTTGTATTCGATTTCTAGAGTTATAGTTTCTAGTGCTCAATTAAAATTTAAGTTTTTCGATTTCGCAAAGGTCGTAGTTGTCACGGCACGAGCACTAGCAACCTACAGTAAATGCCCCGGGGTTCATGCCAATGGTTTAATTGTGTTCAAGAGCTGCAGTTACATACTTTAAATCTGTTGCAACTTTTCGTATCTCCACGAAATGCCCGCGCAAACTCTTGGGCTTCTAAAACGTTAAAAAGAAAGACATTAAAAATAATTGGGGCTGATGGGATTCGAATACGTGGGCTATGAGACAATAGTGTAGAGGCTTAACCAATGAGCTACAAGTTGCTTTTTGCTCTAATTTAACCATAATATTTTATAACTCATTGTCAGAAAAGAAATACACTTTTATATTAATATTGAATTAACAAAAGTATACCGGGATTTTAGGGTCGTTACAACTTGAATTCTCCCTTGAACTGAACTAACGCCTTCAAAACGACGATATAAGAAATTAGGGAAAAGACGTGGTTATCATTACCCACCGTTTACGTAGATCGTAGATTTGAAGAACCCTAGGTTGCTTAACGTAACGTTGATACTAGTTGTTGGAATCAGATAAACGCAACTCCGGCTCTGATATCAGTTGTTGGGGGATCGACGGGAAGAGATCAAAACGCGGAACAATACTCACGACAACATCCAAATCACGCAAACATAATTATGCAATTAAACGATGAAAGAACAATATAAATATACGAGAATAAAATAGGAAATCAAACACAGAGAGATAAAGGATTTGTTAACGGGGTTCATCTACCATATGGCTAGTTTCCGGCAGAGCGAAATCCGAAAAGCCTCCGCTATAATTTTCGAATCAATTACATGAGCGAACCGTAGGATTTCTCTCTCAAAATTCTCTATCTCTAGCCGCCAACCTCTCATACAGTGATCTCTCACAAATTTGGCTATTATTGTCTGCTAAATAATACATATAAGGGGTTCATGTATATAGGTAAATCCTAATCCTAACTATACTAGGAAATAAACAAATTTTCCAAAGTTAGTTATCATCAGAATTCGCCGTCGGCAGACGTCTGCAGTTCACTTTGGCAGACGTCTACCTCCGTCTTAAATTGGGTTTCGTGGCTCCTGCAGATGTCTGTCCCGATGAACTACAGACATGTGTCTCCGCTCTGTTGTTTCTCATATAGATACCAGACGTCTGAAGTGAAAATGCTGACACCTTCAGACGTCTGCCGTCCTTTCTGAATCAGACGTCTGCCCTCTGAAGAAAGTTCCACCGTTTCTAACAACGAAAACATAAAACAACAACATTCATAGAACACTAAAAACGGGATGTATTTAAATTCTAACTGTTGTACAGACAACTGTCAGGAATGTATTTCCGAAGAGAAAGATTTATGGTAAACCTATAGCCCTTTTTATATCCATTTTGCATTTTGCTTAAAAGGTACATCCAAATGACCTCTCTTGGAAAATCCTCTCCTTAATTATCTCCTAATACTCTTATTGGTGGTTGGGTTCTTTGAGTGTACTCAATCCATCTCCCTTGTCCCAAAATTGGCTTTGCGAGTGATTTGGTAGGGCCCTCTCTTTCAATATCAGCCTTATCCTTATTTTGCTCTTTTCATGTCATGGTTCCTGCTCAGCTCCAAGAAATTTTTTATAATATGCGGGTCATAAATATTTAATCATGAAAAATAAAAGAAATATAAATATAGACTATACCAAGTTGTCCAAAGAATGCCCGGAATTTTCCACCTTTTTTTTTCTTGCCTAAATGATTTACACATGGCACACCGATATTCTCTCATTTTAGCGTTCTTCCCTCGTCATCCTCGTTGGACGGAGGCATCTCCACACCCCCACACCCCTATCCATAAAATTACTTTTCTCTCTTCTAATTTTTTTTTATCCCTTATAGTATTTTTCTCTCTTCTCATTCTTTTTTATGAATTAAATTATTTTTCTTTTCGACTTATACTGTTCTGTTCATAATCTCGAACTTTACTTTAATGCCAATCGTTATCTTTGTCCGTAAACGGGAAAACGTTACGTTGACATCTTCTAATACTGTAATTCTCAGTCCGACCCTCCCTCCCTCCCTTTCTTTCTTGATTTGACATCAAATGAATTGATGGACTGTATTACCACCTACAGAAATGCTACTATATGATCTAATGACTTGCCACGAAACCGTACACCTTTTTTCAAATATAAAAGATGAAAAAAAAGATGCATGCATGTTAGACTCGGCAAATAACATGATGTCACTACATATAACATCACATCGACAGATTAGTTACAGGCCATTTTCAGCCATTAAGCCTACGCCAGTTTTAAATACATTATTTTTGATAAGACTAGACACTATGAGTAGATTGATAATGATGAGAGTAATTATAGCGTGTAGATGACAAGCTAGACCTCTACTAAAATTACGGTACTTTTAGTAATTTTCCTCGTTGCTCGTTTTGACACCGTGGGTCAATTTGTAGTCAAGGTGAGTCGGATCGCTCATTCTTACATGAGATTCATTATCTATATAGTTGTTGTTGAAGAAAATCAGCAACAGAACCAGATAAAATATAAATAAAATTACATATAAGGAAACAAAAGATAGGAATTTGAAAGTTGGCAAAGATGTAGACCGAGGCATTGAAACTCGTTCTTTCTTTAAGGCAATTCTTGCCATCTCGATCCAGGATTTGTGTTTTCTAACTGATACAGGGGTCTTGACACGTCGCAATTAGGATACAATTATCGAGAATTGGACAAGTGGAATAAAGGTGGCATTTTATCAATAAATCATTTAATGTTATTACAAAAGTGATCCTTACTCTTTCTCTCTATACAAGGCACCGCTTACACTCTTGTATTCTTATTGCTCAACCGTATTGTCTCTCGTATATCTTTGTTAGAAACATTTCTTATTCGAATGTGCAGTTTCTTTCCTCTTGCACTCTATCTACATACTACCGAAGAGAGGTCTCGATATAGAGCTCCCTAGTCCTAGACAGTTCATATCTTTATTTTTCTATAATATAATAGTATTTATTTTTCTATAATATAATAGTATGGGCCCTTAGGCATTCACATGGGATATATTGCAAATTCAAATGTAGTTGTTGCATGTTGATGAGTATTCTACAACACCATATTAAACATGTGAAAATCATAAATAAATAAAAAAATAAAATTTACTTTGTACAAACCCAAACATACCAATCTCGGTGGCCCTCTTGAAAATTTATATCTTAACCAGATTACAGCTCGACCATAGCTATCAAGGGCATGAAAAGTTATATTGATGTGCTGAAAAATTAAGATGCTTTTATGAAGCTTAGACTTTATAAAATAACATTATCAACTCCGAATGAGAGTACCAAATGAATGTGAAACCAATTGAGGGTCCTAAATTAATTTTACAGCTCATAACTGAGCAATAAGATGGACTAAATTAAAGTAAAGGGCAGGTGAGGGATCAAAATAACATAATATGAGGGGATAAATTATAGTAAAAAGCAAGCGAGGGACTAAATATAGATTTTGCAGCCTTCACAAATGCTCATGCGTTGGGCACAAGAGGACAAAATCAAGCCCAATTTTGCTTTTAAAATATCTAGGGCTTCTCAACATCTAGATAATTAACCAACATGTTACATGTGGTTAATCAAAGAATATTCCAAATCAATATTCCAAAGAATATTTAAGTTTCAACAATAATATCCAGCCATCTTAGAAATCATGCACCTACTCCTTTCCTCTATCCTCTATCCATTTTTATGGATGAAACAGTATAAGAAAATGTTATATCAAAGTATATCATTAAAATAGAGCCATATAAAATTGCCCCTAAGATTAACATGTATGATGGGAAACCTTGCAGTTTCCTTTAATCATTTTTTAATGAAACACGAAGGTTAACTTTTAGACTTGGTTTATTTCAGAAAAAACCCCTATATGAGGGGAAAATAAATATAGAATTAATAAAAATTAAGAGACAGGTAGTATGTCAATTAATTGGTTACATCTTGCCCCAGCTGATATTGGAAAGAAGATATCCGAGCTTTGCCGACAGATGGTTCCTAATTCGCAGCGAATACCCCAGAGATGAAGGCGAGGAATAATCCTTCACAAAAAACATAAAAAATCCACAGAAGAATCTGGGGAATGGAATTCAATCCTTCAGTTCACTTAACAATTATGAAAACAATCAAGCCAATCCATTTCATTTATAAAATTTAAGGTCTGATTTTTCTCAGAACATTACACTTAATTTAAGCAGCAACAAAATACACTTCAAAAAACAGCAAAAAATTAACACATGACAACAACATAGCTCCAAATTAAAAAAGAAAAAGAAACAACATTCAGAGAATTTATAGTATAATTTCCCTTTAGTTAATCTTACTGCAAACCTTCCTAATCTCCCCTTTGGAGCCAGTGAGTGGCTGAATGTCTCCCATCCTAATCATTGCTGCCACAAAATCAGCATTGAAAGTTGCTAAGCTTTGAGAGTATGTCTTCACCAAGGAATCAGTAGATCCATTATTGAACAGCTCTTGGTCTGAGTGCAGCAGACCCTTCTTGTTGATGAGGTTCTGATAGTACTTGTTGTCGAAGGCCGTCGGGGTTTGAAGATCCTCCGGGGCCAGATTCGTGTCCCCGGATCCGGGGGTCTTCGGGCAGATCGATTGCCGGGATTTGGCGAACGAAGCGTCGATGTTGGCGTCGTTGTAGATGTGCCCTCTGAAGGTTGTGCACCTTGCTACGCCTATCGTGTGTGCACCTGCGTTGTATTAATTAATTGTTAAGTGTTATGTCTATGCGCAATGTTCAAATATGGTCCACATCCTACATTTTGATCCCAATGCATGGCCTGAAATATTGATACTACACCAGACATTTCATCGATCGAAAGCTAAAAAAATTACCGGAAAGGGCCACCATGTCCTTGGCTGAGAGACCATGAGCCTTAAACATAGAGATGAGAGTTGAAAGGCTTGAGGTTGGGGCTGGGATGTTGCTGTTAGCTGCCTTCAAGCTTGCTGTTCTTGCATCCCTTCTCCCTAATTTTACGTTCCAGCTTGGCCCTCCAAGCTGCAACAAATCACATTTTTGAGTACAGCATATGATGGTGTTTTCACGATATATATGGTGAAAATGAGCTAACCACCGTTTTTGAGCTTCAAATTTAGACAAGTGAAATGGGAAAAATAGAAATAACTTTATTTTTAAGATTCGAAAAACAAAAAACCCCCTCCCCCCTCCTTTCAAGTTTTCCTGCTGACAAAAAATCCATGGCCCTGAAATGGGCGTCAAAAACCTCTTGAAAAGGTTTTCAGTTGTCAAAAAGAACCCCTACATGCAATATGTGTATAATTTTCTGCCGTTATATCTAATTTTTATACGATATGCATGCAATTACTTACGATATATATACAGTTGCTTGCGATATATATATGAACTAATTAAATATGGCAGGCAACCATACGGATACCACAAGAAATTTTTTCTAGGGTTTTTTGACAACTACTTCGGGGCCTAGAGCTAGTTTTTTTGTCAGTAGTAAAACCTACCGGGGTTTTTTGTTGACAATTTACCTAAACATTAATATTTCTATCTCAACAATTCATGTCTCAAATGCATATATAGTCGGTGGATAATCTAATTCTAATTTATAGAGGTTCTAAGGTTGCTCTAATCTAATTCTATTTTATAGATGTTCCAAGGTTGCTCACAATGACTACTGAGTCTCTTGCAGCAATGGCTAAAATATCTGCACACGATACAACCCCTGGGCATGCCTGCTCGACCGCAACCTTGATTTTCTCTATGGTTTTGAGTCCTCGAATAGAGCGGTTGTTCGCCCCTGCATGCTGCTCTCCGGTGAAGGTTGGAGTGTCGGCCAAGAGTATTGACCCGTCGCACCCCTAAAAAATAAGCATCTCATTTGAGTCAGTTAAAGTATTTCGTAATAACAATTTGATGTTAATGATCGATAGAGTCAGTTTAAACTTATACGAGAGTCATCTAACTTCAAATCTAATCTAAAGGAGATTTAAAGTCGACGAAAAACAACTCTAGATCGAGTTTTGATAAAGTTTTAATGAGAAAGCAATCGTGTTTAAATAATAATAAAAAAAAAAAAACAACAACATCTAGATGATAAAAGGAAATAAGAAACAGGAACAGGAAATTGAAAAAGGCAATAGACAAGAAAGGAAAAAAGAAAGAAAAAGTAAAAACATCCAATCAATAAGATAAGCTAAAATTTTTGGTTCAAGGAAAACCTCGGTAGTTTCTTTTGAAATAATTGAATAAATATATTCTATTCAATGACGTTCTGAATTCAAGTTCAGTGAAAAATTGGAAAATGGGGTCCCATTTTTGAATAAATATATATCTTTTATGGAGTGGCTGCTATTTTTGCATCCTATCTGTTAATCTCCCATCAAAAAACCACACAAACTGCAGCCCTGTTTTATTCATTTTCGGCCGTCCGATTCAATAGCAGCCAATAACGGCCGCAAAATCAGAGCCGCCACCTCTAAAAAGAAAACGCAGACTTTCCTGCTAAAAGTCTAATATTTAATATATTTTAATTATTGATATAAAGATAATATGCTAAAATCAATATTAATTAAAATGCCTATTAGAAAATTGTGATAAACTTGTTAATTATAAATTCATGGCACATGAACCCCTTACTGCACACTGTCCCCTCCAATAATAAAGGGAGCAAGTATTTAGGAAAACATTATTTTATTTATTTGGACTCTACATTCCGAAATAAAATTATTACTGCCATATTTATTTAGGTAGACAAGTCCTATATGAATCCGTCCTTATAATTAAAATAAGAAGGAAAAAGGCAGCTCGAAATCAAATTACATTAACAAAGCAGTCATGGAAGAAGAGGCGAAGAATGGAGGCACCCTGCCTCTTCTCTCTCGCGATCACAGACTGAAGCACCGGCTTCGCCGTGCTAAAGAGATTCGGGCACCTCGCTGAGTAGTAGTTAGAGGAGAGCTGAGCATGAGAGCTCCCAAGAGAGAGGGAGATGATGATGATAGCCAAAGATGCATAAACTATTGAAAAAGAAGAAGCCATTGCTTCAAACTTTCTTTTTTTTGAATTGAAACGAAGAAGAGATGGTGTTTGGAATGAGGCAGAGCATATTGTTTGGCTCATGTTTATATATGAGTTTAGAGCTGAGAAGTAGTCGTTTCAAGCCTTCAAGGCAGTTTGACTTGGTTGTGCATGGGATAAGAACAGGGGTAAATTATGTTGATCTGATTAGATAGATTAGGCCCCCGTTTACAAATCATTTTCTAAGATTTCCGGGTTAATTGCTAAATAATACCCTAAAATTTCACCTATTTTGCATTTATATACCTTATTGATTTTTTCGCTGTACTTATATATCTTTAGTACAAACCGTTAATATGTTGCTCTCTTCAGTTGACCATCAAATTCATCCCTACTTTAAATAAAATTCATACCGTTTGTATTTTAGGGTATCTAAGCGAGGCGAGAAAATCAATAAGCTATATAAGTGCAAAATAGATGAAATTTTGTGGTATTATTTAGCAATTAACCCAAAATTTCCCTCCTTTTTCCATCATCATTTTTCTTTTCCAAAAGAAAAATGTATTTACACTACTACAAATAGGGGTTGCCCCTACGGATAAATCCGTAGGGGAAACCCACTGCCCTTACGGATAAATTTGTAGGGGCATATAAATACGCCGTAGATGCACACGCCGCAGGTGCAGGTCTTAGCCTTAATCATGTCCCTACAGTGAAATATTTTCCCCTACGGTTTAATGCGTAGGTCTACTTGTCTCTACGGATTTCACTGTAGGGACAATATATTTATTTAATTTTTCGGTTTATAAAATAAAATAGTTGTCCCTCCGGAGAAATCCGTAGGGACAAAAATACGTCCCTACGGTTTAAGGCGTAGGTACAGATGTGTAGGGGCAAAATATCAGGTATCCTGATATTTTGTCCCTACGGGTAAATTTGTAGGGGTAAAGGTATGCCCCTACGGATTACTCCGTAGGGACAAGTCTAACCCCTGTTACTGAGTCCATAGAGTCAAAATATCAGGTATCCTGATATATTGTCCCTACGGATAGATGTGTAGGCAAAATTGGACCCTACGGATTAAACAGTAGGTGCAACATTTGTACCTACGGGTTAATCCGTAGGGACATATTATCAGGTTTTTTTTATAAAAAGGGCTGTCTGTTTTTTTCTCGCACTGAACACAATAATATATACATTATATATGAAAGTAATCAACAAGCAGAATATATACAACAATATTCATAATCAACATCTCACGCATAATATATAAAGGAAATCAACAAACAGAATACGATATCAATCTAAATCAATATGAACACCACCAATATCGTCCAAAATATATACAATATGTATCATATAAGTAAATACATGTTTAAAATATAAAAATCAAAAAGCTACCCTAACTTGGTCCAGCTCCACCTCTGATAATCGCTGTAATCTGGCGCATCTGCTCCTCGGATAAACCCTGAGTCAACAACTCGAGCAATGAGGACGATGCGGGAGTCGGAGCGGGCTGTGGAGCTGGTATGCGCAACCGCAGCCGAGGTAGTGGCTCGCGGAGTCGCAGCTGCGGGTGTCTGAACGGGCTGTAGAGCTGTAGGAGTCGAAGGAGATGCATGTGGAGCCTCAGCCGAAGTACCCTGTCGCGTCTGTTCAGTTTTGCGTGTGATAAACAAGTAAGAACCGTGTATTAGTCGAATTCGTATCATTATCAGGTTATTACGAAACCCCAATCTATGAATATCTAGTTTGGAAAACCGTAGTTTATTTTAATTACACAGTTCTATTTATGTATGATTAATCAAAACTAAGTCTACAACCAAATAAGCTTAGGCTACGTACTAATATTGGATATGTTGCTATCTATAATATGACATAATATTTTACTATTAAATAGTATACATACCATCATCTCCTTCAACTCTTGGACGGTGCCCTTCAAGGTGTCAAGTTCTTGCTCTAGACGTCGCTCACGGGAGATAGAGGAAGTAATCGCCGGAGTGGAGTCCAACCTCATATGGGCCCCGCTAAGACCCAGTCCTCGGCCTCTCTCCCAACCTCCATGGTGCCCTCTGTGTGCGGCGTCTAGGGCTGGGGTCAGCAGCATCGGATCGTTCTGTCCAGTAAAATCGATCTCCGATGCCTCGGCCTGCTCAACCACCCGCTCCTACACCCATATTAACCAGTAAAATATAAGTATATCATTTAAATTTGAACTTTTCAAAACAAAAATTTCAAATAGGGGTTGAATAAATATTAACACTTACGCAATACTCCTGGGTAGCGGTGTCAGGGTATCGAAGCTCGCCCGTGGCGGTATCTGTCGAGGTGCCGTGGACGGCAAGATACGCGGACAGCACGCTCGGTGTACCACCCTGCGCCAGGGTCTGAGCTCTCTGCAATTCGCCAAAAAATTATATTTATTATAAAATAACTCTTAAATTCACATTATATTAAAATAGATCTATTGTAATTTACCGATGCCTCCATGGCACGAGTAATATTCCTCGAGCCACCTGTATAAGTGGGGCGACCCCTCTTCGCCGACTTTCCATTCTCTTTATTTTGATCCGCTTGTTTCTGCACAACATATTCAGATTTAGTTTTCTAATTAAGCAACACAAAAAACTAAATTATATACTAAACAATGAATTACATTTAAAATACATACCTGCTTGCGCTGAGAGTCGAAATATTGGTACAATAGAGGCCATGTATCTACGTCGACTCTCACAAAGGCCGGAGTATATAGGAGGGCCGCTCTCTCTATCTCGGGGGTCGCCATCCACAGGGATAGCAGTCGATCTTTAGCTCGTTCCTATTGTATCGGACCTTCGATTGCATGTTCTTCATCAAGCCATGGTACAGAGCGTGAAGATCAAGCACCCTTCCAGGGTGATCAGGGCCGGGTACAGGCTGAAAATCGTAATCCAACTGCAAATATAAAAAAACAATGTTATTAAATTGCAAGTGTTAATAATAAATATATTGGATAAATCAAATGAAAATATATATTAATACCCGAGCCTGATACCAGAAGAGGGCGAATGAGCGCCGGTGCTTGTCGCCCTACTCAATGTGAAGTGGATACTTCTTCATGAGGAGGCTCTCATTCCCCATATACCGGCCGAACCTCTCGGCATAATCGCCGGTATAGCGATAATCAGGGGTAAAGAAGAGGGAGAATGCTGCCTCCCCCTGGCTCTGTCCGGCCTCAGCCTGTGAGACTGATTTGGCCCTCGAGTCCCTCTCTCGGGATGAGGATGCCCTGCGTCTACAAGAAATATCAATACAATAAATATTAAGACAAAGTGGTATTAAGAAATCAATGTTTAACGAAAATTGAAGTGTGATATATACTTCCGACGACAGAAGCACGAGCCTGGGCCCGGGCAGCAGCACGAGCGGGGCGATAGTTCCTCCGGTAAGGAATAGCCGGTGACCCGGACGTGGACGCATCCCCTTCAACTAGAAAATAAACATCGATAAAATTACATGAATATTTAAAAGATATGTAAAATGAATAAATATTTTATATTTATTCATACAAACCTGCAGACTGAGCGGAGGGTATGGAAGTGACGGGAGTGGCCCCTGCACCGGGAGTGCCTCCTGCACCAGACGTGGACGCACCACCTATAATTAGACAATCAAACAATGACTATATAAGTAATTGCAAATAGAATGCGTATATCTACAATATAACATTCTAAATCAACATGTATACACTATAGGATATATAAATATACCCGCAGGTGCGGTGGCGGGCTCTGCCCCTGATGTAAGTACGTAAGAGCAAAAAGAATGTATGTATCTTTATGATATAGCATTCAAAATCAATAGACATGCACTATATGATATATAAACATACCTGGAGGTGCGGGAGTGGCCTTTGTCCCTGATATGGACGCACCAACAGCTAGACAATCAAACATTGACTATGTAAGTAATTTTAACATGACTATGCATGTATATCTATAATATTACATTCAAAATGAATAAGGGTGTAACATACCTGGAGGTGCGGGAGTGGCCTCTGTCCCAGATATGGACGCACCACCACCAACTAGACAATCAAAAATTGATTATGTAAGTAATTTTGACATGAATATGCATGTATATCTATAATAGATATTACATTCAAAATGAATATGCGTGCAATATACCTGGAGGTGTGGCAAAGTCCACACGGAAGGAGGCCTCCGAAGGGGTCTCCAATCGGGGTGCAAGACCGGCCCTCTGAAACTCCCTACGAAGATCTCCGGGCGGCAGAACTGCTCTGCTTCTGCCGGTGCTACGCTGGAGCTCCTGCCGCCCCTCGCTGCTCCCGCGTCGTCATCAAATTTAGATAAAATGGTTTGTGTACGCATTAGACAATCATTACATATGCATGCTATATATGTATAGATTGTAAAATGGGAAGTAATAATATAACATTACTGATAACCTTTTTCGTTTCGTGGACGCATTAGACATATCTACTTGGATTTCATCATCGATATCATTTCTAACCCACGCAACTTCATGATCAGCCGAAGACAACCCGTCTTTCGAAACAGACGGTCGGAGCACTCTAAGTCTTTTCTCTTCTTCATCCTCATCGCTGTCCTCGAATTCTGGGACATCGTAAACATCCCTGGGTTTCCAATGGCATACGACGCTCCATCCCGGATGCTTCAAACACCGTGAGTAGTATACTTGGAACGCTTGGTTCGGAAAGATAAACGGATCTTCCTGACTGTAAAATCGAAGTGTGTTCACACTGGTCAATCCATATTCATCTTTCCAAGTCCTAAGATTGCTTCTCCAATTATCCGTATCGGTTCGTGTATCGTACCAAGTACACTGAAATATATAAAAGGGTTCTGATCGTACGGGATATTGGATGCCGAGTATACAATTTAAGTATCCATAATAAATCACACCATCCGATCCTACCGTTGCAATCCCACTATTCTGAGTGGTTCTAGATGTTTCTATGTCCTTAACTTCGAATTTGTATCTAAGGACACCGAATCCTTTATAATATGCAACCTCCATTCTAGGAAACTTAGCTAAACATCTTGTGTCACTCTCTAATGATGCAGACAAGTTCGGATCATGGATCTAACAAAACAAATTTTACGACAAATACATAACGATATAAGTTTAGATTAAAACTGATAGTAATAACATATTATTCGAATAACTTACATGATCTGCAATCCAATCGCAAAAATTATCCTGATGATATTTTTCCAATCGTTCATCGTTCCAATCAGGATGCCCCTCACGTACCTCGTTAAAATGAATTCTGTTCTCGACAATAAATTATGACATTAATATTATATCATTTCATACACACAAACATAAATATAACAATTAATACAAAAAAACATACTTTCTAATTTGTTCAAGACATGCGCTGTTGAGGAGGATAAACCGGTATATCTTGTTGATAAACATAGTGTCTACCTTCTTATAATCGGCTTTACCATATGGCATGTTCTGAATTCTTCGAGGCCGGTTAAGTCTCGTCTCAATGTTCTCGTCCAGATAGCGGGAACAAAATATGGTTGCTTCATCTAAAAGATAACCTTGCATAATAGAACCCCCTGGTCGATTTCTATTGCGTATATACTTTTTAAGAGTGTAGAGGTACCTAAAGAAAAATATGTTAAATAAATAAGTACAGGCATACATGACAACAATAATTTTACTAATTGCGTGAAACGAAAAATTCCACGTACCTCTCGACGGGATACATCTATCGATATTGTACCGGTCCGGCTAACTTAGCCACAGTTGCAAGATGAACCGTCAGGTGTATTATGATATCGAAGAATGACGGTGGAAAAAAACGCTCAAACTTGCAAAGTATCAACGCAATAGAATTTTCTAGTTTCTCCAGCGTCACAACATCCAGTGTTTTAGCGCATAATTCTCTGAAAAAACAATATAGGTCATTGATTACTAGACCAACCGATTCGGGGAGGGAAGTCCTGAGGGCTAATGGGAGAAGGTGTTCCATAATAACAAGGTGATCATGACTTTTCAGCCCATCGATTTTGCCTTTCACAATTTTTATCTTCTTGTTGAATGATCCTGAGAAACCTGTGGGAACTTTCAAATCATGCAACACCTGCAGAAATCTTTTCTTCTCCAGTTGTGACATATGATAAGCGGCATTAAGAATTACAAACTTGTCTGGTTTACCCGCTACCGGTTTAGGATGCAATTCACTTCAAATTCCCCAGTCCTGTAGATCCATCCGAGCATTAAGGTTGTCTTTCGATTTCCCGTCTTTACAAAGAAGCAAGTTGAGTACGTGCTCGGATACTCCCTTCTCTAGGTGCATGACGTCCCGACAATGACGCACTAAATTTGTTGACCAGTACGGAAGCTCGAAGAAAATGCTTAACTTGTTCCAGAATGGTGGTTTGACCTATTTTGTCCGATCCATCCTGAAGGTCACATTATTGTAACCATCCCACTGAGCAGTCACGTCCTTTCCGGACAATAGGGCTGGAGGTCCACTAAGCTCCTGATGACCATTAAAGTGAATATCGTCTAACCTGTAAGGGTGGTCTAAAGGCATGAAACGTCAATGGCCGCAATAACAAACCTTCCTGCTAAAATTCAAGAATTTCGATGTTGTATGTTGATGGCAATGAGGACATGCTTTGTGACCATGTATGGACCAACTTGATAGCATTCCATACGCAAGAAAGTCATTAATTGTCCACATTAAAGCCACACGCAGTATGAAAGTTGTATTTGTGTTTGCATCATAAGTCTCTACACCATCAATGAACAAAGATTTTAACTCCTCGATCAGAGGTCGGAGATAGACGTCGATATTGTTTCCCGGTGAGTTTGGTCCGTCGATAAGAAGAGGCATCATAAAGTATGATTGGTCCATAGCCAACCAAGGCGACAGATTATAAACTATCATTACAACGGGCCATGTGCTGTGGCTTTTAGCCATATAGTTGAATGGGCAGAAGCCATCAATAGCCAGTCCGAGCCTGACATTGCAAGGATCGCTACTGAATATTGCGTGCCTCCTATCGAAATCCTTCCATGCCGGTGAATCTCTTGGATGACTCATTTTTCCATCTTCACTTGGAGGAGCACGGTGATGCCAAATTATTGTCTCAGCTGTTTTCTTGCACCTGAATAGCCTCTGCAGCCTCTGTGTTATGGAAAAGTATCGTGCTATCTTGACAGGTATATATGGATTCTTATCAGAATCTTTCGGCTTATACTTGGGCTCTCCGCATGTTGGACACTCTTTCAAATCTGAATTCTCTTTCCGGTACAACACGTAATTTTTAGGACATGCTTGAATTTTCTCACACTTCAGATCCAAATCAGACATCATCTTCTGGGCTCCGTACCAGCTGTCGGGCACGTTATTTTCTGGGGGTATAGAATCTTTCAAGAATGAAAGAAGCATTGTGAATGACTTGTTGCTCCATCCATTTAGGCACTTAATCTGGAAAAGTTGGACGAACCATGAGAGGGTGGAATACTTTGCATTCTCATAAATTGGTTTTCTAGCATTATTCATGAAATTTTCATATTTATCCGCACGCGGTCCTTGACCGGAAGGAATGCCATCTTCGGTACGAATAGATTCACCTAGGGCGGCCTCTACTATATCCTCTATTTTTTCAGATGGAAAGAAATTACCGTCTTCTTCTTCTGCCGCATTACCGTCTTCTCTTTCTTCTCCTGACGCATTATCGTCTTCTCCTTCTTCTTCTGCCGTATTACTGTGTCTTCTCCTTCCCCGTGATATATCCAACTTGTATAAAGTCTAGTAAAACCATGTTTTACGATATGAGGCTCTTCCAATTCTACCTTCTGCCAGTACTTATTCCTACAACTATTGCACGGGCAGAGAATCTTCTCTATCACGATCTTATTATGTGCACGTGAAAATTCAATAAAAGCAGCAACTCCTGCGACAAATTTAGGTTGCATACGTTGTTGCCAATCTATATACATCCAGTCCTTAACTCTGACGTACTCATGGGCCATGTTAGACTGTATAACATATAAATTGCAGGTTATGATAACTATATTGAGAAATCTAAGAACAGGATGGTTGCTGACAAATGAGAAAATCCGTGTATATTCTTTGTATGTGCGTTTGTCGTTGAAAAGAATAAATTATCGATAATCAAAGTTATATTTGAGGATACCCATGTATGAGTTGTATTCTATATATGTGTGTTTCAATTTATGATTTCGCTTAAGTGTAGAGTTGTTAGTGTGTATGTGCTGTGTGTGTTTGTTGTGTATTCGTGTTGTATGTGTGTGTTTCGGCTGTCGGGGGTAAGGCTTCTATCCCATTAAGAATGTATAGAGCGGACACCCTTTCGCTTGTATTTTCAACCGTTTCGAGTAAATTTCGGCAGCACCTTCCCGCTGTTCTCCGAGTACACTGTAATAGAATAGATAATCATTTCAAAACTGTAAAACAACGTTGAAATGAATATCTAATCTATCTTCATACACGGAGAACCAGCGGAAAAGTACGGACGAACTATCTCGAAATGGATGAAAACACAAGTGAATGCAGGTGTTTGCTTTATACATTCGTAACTTGTCCACATGGGATAAATCTATCGGTTATCATACGATTGAATCTTCTCGTCACATAGACTACACGACGGTTGTTAGTACCGAGCTATACCATCCGATATTTAATAACCTTCGTCTAGTTCTATGTCACGACGAACATCGAACGTATGTTAACCGATAGACGGGGACTAAGTGGCGCTTTGAGTTTCATATATGAGTATTGATGAGAATATGAAAGTTTCATATTATCATCGAGTATCACATATTGGTTTTAACTTGAACATCTTGAATCACTCTCTAATGATACGTTTGTTGTGTATTCGTGTTGTATGTGTGTGTTTCGGCTGTCGGGGGTAAGGCTTCTATCCCATTAAGAATGTATAGAGCGGACACCCATTTGCTTGTGCTTTCAACCGTTTCGAGTAAATTTCGGCAGCACCTCCCCGCTATTCTCCGAGTACAC
The DNA here is from genome assembly GCA_030015575.1 of Agapanthus africanus. NCBI lineage: Eukaryota > Viridiplantae > Streptophyta > Magnoliopsida > Asparagales > Amaryllidaceae > Agapanthus > Agapanthus africanus. Next base: position 190,412,337 of record CM057341.1, read on the forward strand.
TGTAATAGAATAGATAATCATTTCAAAGCTGTGAAACAATGTTGAAATGAACATCTAATCTATCTTTGTACAAGGAGAACCAGCGGAAAAGCACCGACGAAATATCTCAAAACGGATGAAAACACAAGTGAATGCAGGTGTTTGCTTTATACATTCCTAACTTGTCCACATAGGACAAATCTATCGGTTATCATACGATTGAATCTTCTCGTCACATAGACTACACGATGGTTGTTAGTACCGAGCTATACCGTCCGAAATTTAATAACCTTCGTTTAGTTCTATGTCACGATGACATCGAACGTATGTTAACTGATAGACGGAGACTAAATGGCGCTTTGAGTTTCATATATGAGTATCGATGAGAATATGAAAGTTTCATATTATCATCGAGTATCATATATTGGTTTTAACTTAAACATCTTGAATCACTCTCTAATGATGCGTTTGTTGTGGTTTTACGTTTACGTTTCGTTATTAAGGGTTCGAAATTTCAAGTTTAGGGTAATTTTTTCTTGCGTTTATGGTAAAATTGTACGTTTACGTTATCATCGAGTATCCTACTGTAATGAACTAGTACACCCTAAACCCTAAACCTAAATAACCCAAATTAACCTAATTAACCACAATTAACCATAATCGTTACCCTAACATAAATTATCCCTAATTAGCCCAAATTTAACCCAATTAACCCAAATTAACCTAATTAACCCTAATCAACACCCTAACCCTATTTACCTAAATTAATCCAAATTAACCCTACCCTTTAATTAACCCTAGCCTCTAACCCTAAACTTGAACCAAACCCTAACCCTAAACCCAACTAATTAACCCTAACCCTAGCCCCAACCCCAACCGAACCCTAAACCTAACCCCAACCCGAACCCCAACCGAACCATAACCCTAACCCCAACCCCAACCCCAACCCAACCCTAACCCCAACCCCAACCGTACCCGAACCCCAACCCCAACCCAACCCCAACCCCAACCCTAACCGAACCCTGCAGAACCCGATGCCCAACCCTAACCCTCAGGCCCCCACCCGAACCCTGCAGAACTAAGAACCCTAGCACTAACATCATCAAAATTATAAGTAATTGGAGATTTACTAACTTGTAGCAGGCGGTGGAGGGGACGACGGAGGCGGGCGGTGGTCGACGACACAATCGGCAACAACTCACGGGCGGTGGCGACGAGGAAGTCGTGGGAACGAGGGCGATGGAGGGCCGCTGGCGGAGGGCGGCAGCGATGAGGAAAAAATTGAAGGCGCGGGAACGAGATCTAATCGACGTGGGAGAGATTAAGAGAGAGAATTTTGGGAACGAGATTGAGGCGTATGGCTTTTCTGTGCCTTTTTATATTAAATACCCATTTATATGCCCCTACGGACTTCACCGTAGGTCATTTGTTTGCGGCTCCACAGGGCCAAACAACAAATTACGATTTAATATTTTTAAATTAAAACGTAGGGCACCGTAGGGACAACCATGGGGACCTAGGGATTAGTCCGTAGGGGAAATAAAAAGTTGCCCCTACGGATTCTTATAGTCGTAAGGGCAACCCCATATTATAGTAGTGTTAGGTCCCTAAGCTCCAAAAGAAATAGGGTTTAGTCCTAGGCAAAAAAATACTTATCAAAAACTCCCTTAATTCAAACATTTCTTTGTTTAGTCCTTATTGTTCGTTAACTAACGGTTTATGCCTATAATACCCCTTTAAGATAGAATACTATTATCTTTTAAAGTGCTTTTTTTTAATAAGAAAGGTGGTTAATTAGGCCACCCGTAATCCAGTAAAAATATATCAATGAAAGTCAAGTTACAACACATAAAGTGTAGCTAATCGGCATATCTTCCGTTACTGCAAACGATAATCCATCGATCAAACACCAAAATAATCATGACATCCTCATGATGATAAGCCAAAAAAGATAGCATCCAAGCCAAACTACAGGCTAGCAGCAGTGTCCCCGTCTCCTCCATCCTCAAAGTGCAACATTAGAACTTTATGAGATAAATATAGTACTTTATAAGATAAATATAGTTCTTTAAGTGTAAAGGTAGTTTTCATCTTGAAGGACGGTATAGGCAAAACATGTTAGTTAACGTGACTATAAGGACTAAAATAAAGTAATATTTAAGTTTAAAGAGTTTTTTGACAAGTTTTTTGGCTTTTAACACCCAAAAACCTAAATACATTTTTTCCCAAGAAAAAATGAGCTAAATCCCTACTCAAAAAACCATATTAAGAAATTAATAATTATCGTAAGATAATTGTTGGTTTACAAAAAATTCACAAGTTTTGCAATCAATAAGATACCAATATACAAATTAGAATTATATACGAGGATGGGGAGCAATCCTTGTCCTCCACCACACACAAGCATAGGACCATCATCATCTTTTACGTTTACCAATTGATGACTTTGCCTTTTTGTTTTTGGAACTAGCTCATAAGTACGAGCAAGAATCACACCCCAACGCACATAACACACGGAAGCAGACAACACATACACGCGCCCAACAAATTTGCCCCAAATGCGTTAGTTAATGTGACTATAAGCACTAAAACAAAGGGATGTTTAAGTTTAGGGGGTTTTTGACCAGTTTATTTGGCCCAGTGACTAAGCCCACCACAAGATACTGTGCATATTAGCGACCATACGAAATGGTCGCTAATACTTAATGCACGGTCGCTAAAAAGTATTAGTGACCGTCTAAATTTTATACGGTCGCTAATACACGGTCGCTGAAACGTCAGTTGCTGATACGTGTATGAGCGACTGTATAGTAAACGGTCGCTAATACATTCGGTCGCTAATACGTATCAACGACCATTCCATACGACCGCTGATACATACACGTGGACTATCCACAATGGATTTTAAACGGTCGGTAATATGTATTAACGATCGTTCCTGTATCAGCATATAGTCGCTAATACCGAAAATTTGGATAAAAATATACATATAATCACAATATACTTTCCAACAATACCCGTAATTACAATATATTATCCAACAATAGTGTTTTGAATACAAGACAACATATAAACATAACACACTATATATCTAATAATATCAATAACTCAAACCAACACATACATAAACTAAAATCATAATAAACCAACACATACTCAAACTAACTCAAACCAACATATACAACAATAATATTTTGAATACAAACCAACACATACAACAATAAATATCCAACAATATCAACAACTCTTTAAATCACAATCCCAACTCACTTAACTCTGTGAACCCTGCAAATCCAACCAAATAAATAAATAAATGAACTAAAATCATAATTTTCGAAACAACGCTAACTACACAAACACACACACACACGTACCTCACTAACTCCCACCGCTGCCATCGCCATTAGAACCTCACTTTGATATGTATCGATTGTATTTATCTCAGTTTTCCTCCGAAAAAATGAAGAGAATTGTTCCGGTGGGGGAGGCTGATGGTAATACGGTCCCTGTGGCGGAGGCTGTTCAGTTGATAAAACTGCACACTTGTATTACATTTTTCCTACCATTTTCATATTAAAAAAGGACTATATTATAATATATTATACATATGAGGGTTTATGTGTAAAAACATTATTTTCCATGTGTTAATATATGTTAATTATCATTTGGTAGGAAAATGTATGCAAATAATATTATTGATCTAATCCTAGTAGAACAAAGTCTACTAAAATCTTATTTGAGTTATTGTGCAGAATATTTCCAAGTTGTTATGAAGGATTTAACAAACAAATCAATTTGTTGAAGAAAACTTGCCAAATTAAGAAGCAAACTTGGAGACCAAGTCTGGAAGCAACAGAGAAAAGATTTTCAGATTCTGAAGATGCCTAGGATTGCCACATGTCACCAAATGAAAGCCCAAGAAAAATAAGCAATTGATCACATCCCTTGAGCGCGGATCCGCGGCCAAACACACCTTTGGGCCGCGGATCCGCCGCAATAATGATGAGTTGGAAGGCAATATTTTGGGAGATTGACAACTGCTGAATTTTACCAACTTCTCAACAATAAGATTCTGGGTTTGCACTATAAAAATGCACCGAGAGCCTCTTGGAAAAGCATCAAGCCGACGAGATCACGAAGCCCCAGACGCTCACGCATCCAGGCTGATCATCAACTGTTCGTCTACTCCTTGGAAGAGATCAAGAAGCAAACTAGTCTTTGTAATCATTTTCTAAGGAATCAAAGTGTAGATTGTTCAAGTTGATTAATAAAGGTAGTTGTTTTATTTAATTCTTTTGCATTTTACATTATGTTTTCCCTCTCTTTCTTTTCATCTTCTTCTCCCAACATGCGCGAGTAATTCCCCGCTTGTTAGGGTTCGTAGGATTAGGGTAGGTTAATGGGCGATGAAAATAATTAAACCCTTTTTAAATCCTATAAAATTTAGGAACTTTATCAAAATAATCATTAACATCCTAATCGGGCGCGCTAGCAATTCTTTGCTAGTTCCGACCGCGATTAAAGATTAGATTAATGATTGTTTTGGTAAAGGCTAGATATGAACGGAGTCCGTGTCGAGATAAGGGTTAAGAGTGGGATTCCTTTTCCCTCCAGAAACCCTAATCTACACGCATCACCGTCGTTCTAGTTCTAAATCTATTAATGGATAAAAAGGGTAACTTTTAATTAATCTTCCATAACTACTAAATCCTAACGAACCCTACAAGCCCTATTATTATATTATTTAAATCTCTAAAATAATCTAGATCTATATTTAACATTCTTGTTTAAAGTAGATCTAGAAACTTTTCACAAAATTCTTTATTCCTCCTCTCTTTCTCAACACATCTAAAGTAAAAATAAAAGGTTCCACGTTTCCCAGAGGACGACCCGTACTCATCTCGGTCTAACTACACGCGACACCGTTATTGATTGCGGTTAACTACAAACACACTTTTTCGCACCAATCAAATGGCGCCGTTGCCGGGGATATGTGCGTAATTTTTTATTTTTACTATTTGTGTTGAATTCTTAGACGAGCCATATCATTATTAAAATAAAACTGCAAACTGCATATTTAACGATTTGTGCGTGGATTTTTGCAAGGAGATCTGGAGTCACAGAATTGAGGAAAACAGGAAACAGAGATATTTTTAGAGATCCAGAGGAGCAAAGGAGATCACAGAAAAAATTTCATCAACTGATCTCTCTACCTCGCGGCGGAACCGCGGCACTAAGGTGTTTCCTGCGGCGGAAACGCGGCTGCTTGGAGGGATTAAGGCTACAGAACTCTCTGGTAAGATTCTCAACTCCTTCTCTCTCCTCTCAAATCCAATAAAATCTATCTTCTGCAGGATTCTTTGCGAAAATTGCGCCGCTAAAAAATCTTTTTGCAAAAGTTTTGTGATTGGTTTTGTTTTGCATATTTTAATACGGATTCTAAGGGGCAAAGACCAAATCAAGATTAGGTGGGGATTTCATCACCCTTCCTAAGCCCCACAAATCACAAACCGAGCATATAGATCAACCCTACATTAATTTAAAAAAATATCTAGACCAGACTCTAAGGACTTTCGCGCTCAATAAGGACAGAGGAAGGTCGTGGGTAATCTATCGTTTATCCGCATTACTTTTGTAGTGCCTAGGCAAGTGTGACAAAGGCTAGTGGTTTTTAGTTAGGCCCACGACGTGGTTCCTTCCCACTTACCTGGCACTTATCTGGCTACAAGAGTAGTACGGAGGCGGTAGAGGATTTATCCTGCGGCTTGTCCTTTGGAAGTCTAGGAGCGGTCTAGAGACTGACCTAGGTAACCTAGTTCTAGGGTTGCTTGTGCATCTTAGGGAGATTTGTCTTGAGTCCCACTTTTTCAAAACAAGCCAATTTTAAATCACACACACGCTGCCACTTGCACTAAACCCGCTTAGTGCATGCTCGGCTGGACACGGGATCCTAGTGCCCGTCTTGTCCGCGTTCCTGCTATCGACGCCGAAGTCGGTACTTCTTCATCTTCTTTTCCCCCACCACACACCACATCGACCGTGATGGACAACACTCCATCAAATTATAACACCACGCTGCCACCGCCCGAAGGTGCGCAGAATCCACCGCGCATCTCTCTCCAAGAGAGATGCTATCCTATTCGTGGTCCTCTTCCCACTTGTCTATCTCTTCCACCACCTAACGGGGATAATTTCGAGATTAAACCCCACTACATCAATCTGTTGCCCAAATTTCACGGGCTTGAGTCGGAAGACGCGTACGTTTTCATCACCAAATTCGAAAACGTATGCGCAATGATGGGTACTTCACAATTGACCTTAGATGCTATGCGCTTACGTCTTCTCCCATTCACTCTGTGTGACTTGGCAGAAAAATGGCTTTATAATACTGCCGCACACTCTATCGCTAATTAGGATGAATTCATCGTAGCATTTCTTAAGAAGTTTTACCCAAATCATAAGACTGCACATGTTAGGAGCGAGATCAACCAGTTCACCCAGCTTTCCAATGAACCATTTTGGAAGTGCTTTGAACGTTTCAAAGATCTGCTTGTCCAATACCCCCATCACGGAATACAAAGATGGGATTTATGTCGGATTATATATGAGGGCATTAATCCAGCGACAAAACAGATGCTTGAAACAATGTGTCAATGCAATTTCATGTCTAAAGATGACGGTGAAGCATGGAAATATCTGGAAGATCTCGCTGAACACACGTTGCAGTGGGAAAGCATAAGACCACCTTCAACTAAGGGAGGTATTCACCAGCTCGATGTTTCCATCGCAGTAAAAGCTGAAATGGCAGCGATGCAGAAGAAACTCGATGCTATTGAGAGCAGATTCTCATCAGTCTCCCTAAATCAGGTTACGCTTCCTAAGACTGTCTGTGGTTGCTGTTCGGATCCTTCACACTTAACGGAAGAATGTCCTATGAATGCATCGTTTCAAGCTAATGCTGCTTTTCAGCAGCGACCTAGAAACGATCCTTATTCTTCCACATACAATCAAGGATGGAGGAATCATCCTAACTTTGCTTGGAATCAAAACCAACAAAGCAATTATCAAAGACCTCCTCCACAGCAACCACAACCACAGAATCAGCCCCCCTTTCAGTCACAGAATTTCCAAAATCCGGCCAACATTTCTACACCACAAGTGGCCGGTACTGACAACTCACTTGCACAAACTTTGGATATGTTCATGAAACAATCCATGCAAAATTCGGCTGAGATAATGTCTTCTATTGATACCCTAACGAAAAACTCCTCCTCCCATGGTGAGAGTATTAAATCAATAGAAAACCAAATCGCACAGTTAAACGCCGCAATGAGTGCGAGAGAGAAAGGGAAACTCCCATCTCAACCCCTATTGAATCCTGGCCATTCACAAAGTCATAATGTGAATGCCATTACTACGTTGAGATCGGGGAGAGTGCCGAATAACCAAGTGGGTAAGCAATTTGATGATAGTGACACATTTGATACCCCTTCTTCTTCTTCTTCTTCCCCTAATTCGTCTAGTCTTCCATCTTCATCCGAGCCTATTCTCCGTTTTCCCCAAGGCTCGAACATTTCGCCAAATCTATCTAAGTCGATTCCCACTCCAATTTTGGGATCGAATCCATCCCCACAGTCTTCTCCACAAACGTTGGACCCAAAACTTATTGATCAAGCACCTTATCCAAACAGGTTAAGGGGCAACAGACCAAGTCCACAAATGGAGAAGATCGTGGAAATTTTTAAGCAAGTTAACATAAACATTCCTCTCCTAGATGCTATTCAGCAAGTTCCGTCATATGCGAAAATCCTAAAGGACTTGTGCACTAGGAAGAGAAAAGTTCAAGTACCTAAAAAAGTTTTCCTTGCGAGTAATGTGAGCACAGCTTTTACACAACAACTTCCCAAGAAACGAAAGGACCCCGGAAGTCCTACAATTTCAATCTCTATTGGGGGTAAAAATATCAATCGTGCTCTACTCGATCTAGGTGCTAGTGTTAACTTGCTTCCGTATTCTGTTTATGAGCAATTAGGGATCGGAGAGTTAAAGCCAGCGCATTGCACTCTTCAGATGGCCGATCGATCTATCACCCAACCTAGGGGTGAGCTAGAGGATGTGTTAATCAAAGTCGTGGAATTCATATTCCCTGTAGACTTTATCGTTATAGATACACAATCTGTAGCAAACCCACGCAATCAAATTCCGGTGATACTCGGTCGACCCTTTTTGGCCACTTCCAACGCAGTAATTAATTGTAGAAACGGCTCTATGACCCTATCCTTTGGAAAGAAGTCAATTGAGCTTAATATTTACTAGTTGGGAAGTGAACCCTTCGAACCTTATGCTCATGTGTGTTCTGTCGAATTAATGGATGTCGACAGCAGCGAATTTGATCAACCTCATGATACAGACTCTTTTCATATGTTGTTGTTTGACCCAACCATTTACTCTTCCACCGAATTGTCCGGGTCAACATCTAATGAGGAACTTTATATTGAGTCTGACGATCACCCCATTTTTTCTGATGACATTATTTTTCGGGGTATCGATGAAAGCTTTGAGGAAATTTTCGCTGATGAACTCGCATTTTTACAAGACACGGGTGTTGAGATGAATCAACTCCAAGATGAAGAAATTGGACCTCCACCCCCTCTTTTGGATAATCATGACAATGCGAGTAATCCATCAGTACTATCACTGTGTCGTCTCTCCAAATTGAGACGCAATCCTTTTCCAATACACCTCTTGTCACCTCCCCACTTCTTCACGTCAATAGGTAACATGTTCTTCCACCAACCTTGGTGCTTCATCGATAAATTTTTTGAATGGTTGGTGTTGACCTTCGGTCTTTGCAAAGCTTGACATTGACCAATAACCTTGACCCCCTCATGTGATTTTAAAACATTAAAAATGTTTAACTCAAGTTTGGGGGAGGGGTGGTATATTTTGGCTCTTGAAAGAAAATGATTTTTACAAAATTGTGAGCCTAAAATAAGTTTGGGGGAGGATTTTCACTTTCATATATTCTTGCCCCCATTAATAATTTCCTCCCAAGTCTACAGGTTTTTTGAGCTTAACGGATGATATCAGTGAGGACACTGCTGTAAACAGGTTTGGGGGAGGTTTGTGCTTATTTACACATCAATTTGCATCATATTTTGCATAAGCACAACATTTTCAAAAATTAAAATTTTTTTATAACAAAAGAGTAGAAGGTGAAACATTACATCCAAAAGATAGGAATAGTTTAAGAAAACCAAGAAAATTAGAAGTTTTCTTATACGAACTAGTAATAAGTAGTTATGAGCTGTTGTCCCAAGGGTTAGTAAGATGAAGGAAGTCACTAATCTGAGGATAAATATAAGTCTGAAAAATAGTTTCTATTCTGGAAGCCAAACATTTTGAACGTTGATACCCTACTATATGCACTTACACACGTCTTGAAACTCGGGATAGTAGAGGATACCTTGAAATGCTCTTGTCTAAAAGCCAAAGTATGAAGGAAATAAAAAAAATGATGAAGAAAATATAAAAATGGTGAAAAGAAAAAAATGAACACTGGTTTTGTTATCGCCAAGGCAGCAATAAAAAAATATAGCGAGGGTGCCTCTTCACCTAGTGCCCTAAGGCCAACTGGTCTGGGAGTCACTGCTAAGCCTTAGGTGGTGCAAGACGAGGAAAATATTATCACCTAATCAGCAAGCACATGAGTAATCGGTCGGTTAGTACCTCAAGAAGTATTAACGGTCGCATGAAAAGGTGTGAGCAACCCTAAATATTCATCAAATTAAAAAGTGCTAAGGTAGATGGACAAGAGTATGATAGATTGAATTGAATTCTCCGAGTGTAGGGATGTCCATTTCACACACGTGGGGTTATATGATCAATGTTGGATGAAAGGTAGGAATGAAGAATAAAGAAGATGTTTTATTGAGGGATAATGCGATTTCTAACATCTTTTCATGACTATTAAGATAGGGCTCATGACAACTGAAAAGCTGGCATAGTTGGAAACTCTTCTTTTCAAAGTATTTCTTTTATGGTTCTTGTCTTTATATGTAAATTTCACCATCTTTCTTTTGTTATAGGATTTTGTGGGTGTAATCCGCTGAAAACCCTCAGGAGACAACACTCCTCCTACTAGGGACACCTAGAGGTTTAACGGCTTGTTGCACGTGCTCAGTGCAATCGTGTCTGCCTACGAAAGTGTGCTTAGTTTTCTCCTTTCTTTTTCTCCTTTTAAATAAACTAGTTTGCTCGGGACGATCAAAGATAAGTTTGGGGGTATTTGTTCAGTTGATAAAACTGCACACTTGTATTACATTTTTCCTACCATTTTCATATTAAAAAAGGACTATATTATAATATATTATACATATGAGGGTTTATGTGTAAAAACATTATTTTCCATGTGTTAATATATGTTAATTATCATTTGGTAGGAAAATGTATGCAAATAATATTATTGATCTAATCCTAGTAGAACAAAGTCTACTAAAATCTTATTTGAGTTGTTGTGCAGAATATTTCCAAGTTGTTATGAAGGATTTAACAAACAAATCAATTTGTTGAAGAAAACTTGCCAAATTAAGAAGCAAACTTGGAGACCAAGTCTGGAAGCAACAGAGAAAAGATTTTCAGATTCTGAAGATGCCTAGGATTGCCACATGTCACCAGATGAAAGCCCAAGAAAAATAAGCAATTGATCACATCCCTTGAGCGCGGATCCGCGGCCAAACACACCTTTGGGCCGCGGATCCGCCGCAATAATGATGAGTTGGAAGGCAATATTTTGGGAGATTGACAACTGCTGAATTTTACCAACTTCTCAACAATAAGATTCTGGGTTTGCACTATAAAAAGGCACCGAGAGCCTCTTGGAAAAGCATCAAGCCGACGAGATCACGAAGCCCCAGACGCTCACGCATCCAGGCTGATCATCAACTGTTCGTCTACCTCCTTGGAAGAGATCGAGAAGCAAACTAGTCTTTGTAATCATTTTCTAAGGAATCAAAGTGTAGATTGTTCAAGTTGATTAATAAAGGTAGTTGTTTTATTTAATTCTTTTGCATTTTATATTATGTTTTCCCTCTCTTTCTTTTCATCTTCTTCTCCCAACATGCGCGAGTAATTCTCCGCTTGTTAGGGTTCGTAGGATTAGGGTAGGTTAATGGGCGATGAAAATAATTAAACCCTTTTTAAGTCCTATAAAGTTTAGGAACTTTATCAAAAGAATCATTAACATCCTAATCGGGCGCGCTAGCAATTCTTTGCTAGTTCCGACCGCGATTAAAGATTAGATTAATGATTGTTTTGGTAAAGGCTAGATATGAACGGAGTCCGTGTCGAGATAAGGGTTAAGAGTGGGATTCCTTTTCCCTCCAGAAACCCTAATCTACACGCATCACCGTCGTTCTAGTTCTAAATCTATTAATGGATAAAAAGGGTAACTTTTAATTAATCTTCCATAACTACTAAATCCTAACGAACCCTACAAGCCCTATTATTATATTATTTAAATCTCTAAAATAATCTAGATCTATATTTAACATTCTTGTTTAAAGTAGATCTAGAAACTTTTCACAAAATTCTTTATTCTTCCTCTCTTTCTCAACACATCTAAAGTAAAAATAAAAGGTTCCACGTTTCCCAGAGGACGACCCGTACTCATCTCGGTCTAGCTACACGCGACACCGTTATTGATTGCGGTTAACTACAAACACACTTTTTCGTACCAATCAGAGGCGAAGGCAGAGACTAGTACGGTCCCTATGGCGGAGGCGGAGGCTGAGGGTAGTATGGTCCCTGTGAGGGAGAAGGGTAATACAGTCGTTGCATCGGAGGAGGGAAAATATGCCGGCTGCGACGGTTATGGACCCTGTTCTGAAGACAGTTATAAAGGCGGACCATTTTGTTGCGAGAATTGAGTTCATTGCTCCGTCATTTAAGCTCTCTATGTCGCATCAGCTTCCTCCCTCTTCCTAGCTTCTTCATCCCTCCTCCTGAGCTGCTCCTTTAGCTCTTCGATCTCCCATACCTAATCCATTTGTGGGTTGGAGCGAGCGGTCGACATTCTTAAAGTTCTACTGGAACTCGACCGTGAAAGACTAAGAGGACTACCGAAAATAGAAATACGGCCGTGTGGCTTTGCGCGAGAGAACTCTTACTCTATAATAGAAACTTCGGCCATGAATGGAATAGGATAATCGGCCGGAAATTCGGGATTTGATTCTCGATAGCTCCTCTCTGTCTCCTTGAAATGCATCTGCGATAAATGAAACAGTAATTACATACTAATGCAAAATTAACAAGTGTATTTACTTAAAAGAATATATAAATACAATCTTACTAGACGTTGAGTGGCTGTATTCATTTTTTCTTCTGGCATGCCTTCTTTAGTATGCAATGCCTCCCAAGTCTCAGCAAATCCCGGGTTTTTCCCAACCTTAGCATGTACCAGATATATAATTTATCTATATGTCAGGATAAGTAACGATAAACTTAAAAAATCTAACATATATGTAATTAAAGATAAACTCACCAAAATATATCTATATTTGATCAGTAGGAACCGATCTACCAAAATAGTCATCGGTGGCTTTCCTTCGGTTCTGGCTGTTCCTTGCTGAGTCTGTTTGCATATTCAGAAGATAACATATCTTAATATAAATTAATCTAAATTCGGTGTTCAAATCAAATAAATATCTTTTTAATTACCTTTTTCTCGGGTGTCTCCCAATACCATAGGAGAAAAGCAAAGTTCTTTATAGAGATATTAGAGGGAAAACCGGCAAAACGTTCCCAATCCTCTTTAAATCTACCTGACTTTGTGTATTTTCTTTTTATTCTATCACACCGTCTCTTGAAACACTGATGCATCTCATACTGGACATACTTCCAATGTATGTTTATATAATCTTCTAAGACAAAATGTTTCTGTAATACAGATTAACAAGTATATTAATGAATAAATTAATTCAATTTAATAAGTATGTAATGGTGAAATATGATTAATTGAGTTATATATTACCAAGAGAGTGCGCTAAGCTCATACATAGGCTTCCTAGGAGTTTTCTGTAAACGTGAATCCCATTTTTCAGTATTTCATGTTGTGGAAAAGAATACCTATATAAGTATTGAAATGAGTAGTCCACTTTTCCGAACCTACGGGCTTCCCACTTACTTGAAAGTAGAATATAAGCTCTCTACTATAATTTATAAAGCAAGATAGCATGGATTTCAAAAATTCAAGAGAGTTAAAAATCTACAGCTAGGAATCTATAGCTCAAGCTATGAACTTGTAAGCATATCAAGGAGTTATCCATATAAGGTTGGGATTACAACCTTTGTAGTATTTTCAAGTGCTTCCAAATTGATGTTGGACTCCTTATATGCTTCTTGATGGTCCACGAAACAAGTTTGATTGTAGATCTCCTTCATCATAGATGGATCCATCTTGAAGACTCTTACTTTGGTTCCTAACTCCACTAGAAGTCTACTAAGATCAAACATTTACTAATGGTTTGAACTTAGGATGTAGCCATGATCACTTATATATAATTATCTCAATTAATTATCATTTATTTTTCTCTTTTTAGAAATTAAACAGGAAGAAAAAGATGAGAGCTCTCACTTTGGAGAGAGAAAGCTAATGAGATTATGTTGAGAATTCTAAATGGTTTCAATACTTAACATAATTCAAATTAATCTCAACCATCTAAATTCTTATCAAATTTCAAGTATCCATTCTCTTCTCTCCTCTCCATATGTCACTCTAAAGAGAGTGGACAAGTATATGCTAAATCCATGGAACAACATAACTTAAAGAGAAACAAACTAAAAAAAAGAATACACACACACACTTGTTATTATTTACCAATGTATTTAAAATACATAGAAGAGATAAATATCATAAGTGACAAAACACTAGTAAATACAAATATATGTATTAATATATTAAATCCATAACCGGATTTAATATCCGTCTTTCCAAAAAAGACTAGCTAGTATTTTCAACCGTCCGATTAACATCAGTGTAACTAGTACACTAGTTTTAATCAGACTTTTGCACGTACCCAGTACGGCTAATACATCGTTTCGCTAAAGATGGAAAAGCTCTCTGTGTGGGACTCTAAAGACTCGACAATACGCTGGTAGTGAGTTACTGAAGATACCCTAAAACTCACAAGCACGTCAGTGGCACTAGCTGTATGTAACAGCTACCCAGATATCTGTTGAAAAGAAGACCGACAAGTAAACTCCTTCGAACCCCTGACTGAGCCTATCAGTGACATTCACCGTACAGTCCAGTCTGTTCATCTGAGAGTATCACATATCAGATATAGGGGGTGGATAACATCAGACCCCTAATAACCTAATAAGTCATGCCAATATCAAGCACATCACCAATCGAGAAACTACTGATTCCATCAGTAAATCTCATCTGCCTAGGCCCAGGCCTTATGGTGATGGACAACCGTACACAGCGCGATATCGACTTCTAATACCGGGAGAGACGAATCTCTTCTATCGCTTACTGCCTCCAAGTGCTTCGGGACTGCACTCAACCATTACTTGTTTGCATGACTTTTTAAAGCCGTGGTAAAGTGGTAATCAAAGTACAGTGGGAACACACTTGAGACAAATGACAATTTCAGGTTGACAGGTTACCCTGTATTCATGTCACCAGAGAACTGCTATATGACAATAGGTATAATACTATTTAGCAGGTCTCGGTGAGCCCGTCTAGTGTAACTCATAACTTAATAAGCACCTGTATACAATCTTTAGTGCCGAACATCAATGGCTGTGGGACTGGACATCCCCCTCTCGGGAATAAGAAACGTATACGCTAGTATATTCTGGAATATTGATGCCCTGTCTCGATACTCCTATAACTAGAGACATTTAAGGATATGCTTATAGACTATCCAGCCCCCATGAGTATGACTTCCATCACAACGCTGGTAGTCAAGCAAAAATCTTATGGGCTTTATCAACATGTATTAGTGATACGTAACAATAAATATATACACATGTTTAGATAAAAACAAACCAGATTGAATACTATCATATCGAACAAGACCGTCCTTTACATATATATCCCAAGCAATGTAATATACAATCACGTAATATACAATAATGGCCTCTACGGTATACATATCCAACAATCTCCCCTTGCACTAAGGCCATGTATTGGAGTATCGAAGATCTATCATCTCAAATAGCTGCTCGAACTGTGTTTTAGGAAGGGCCTTGGTGAGTGGATCTGCTGTGTTGTCCTTGGAATCTACTTTCCGAACCTCGATCTTCCGGCGATCAACGATCTTCCTGATTTGGTGATACCGCCTTAAGATGTGTTGGGATTTTTGATGGGAGCGTGGTTCTTTCGTTAACGCCATATCCATATTGTTATCGCAATACAGAGGTATTAGATCAACAATGGATGGAACCACCTCAAGTTCAGAAATGAACTTCTCATCCAGACAGCCTCTTTTGCGGTATCGTTGGCAGTAATGTATTCAGTCTCTATCGTCGAGTCTACTACGGTATCTTATTTGAAACTCTTCCAACAGACCGCCCCTCCGTTGAGGGCAAATACATAACCCGAGATAGACTTACTGTCATCTTTGTCACTCTGGAAGCTTGAATCGGTAAATGCCTCCGTCTGAAGGTCTGCATTACCGTATACTAAAAACATCTATTTAGTCCTTCTCAGATACTTAAGAATGTTTTCACTGCTATCCAGTGTTTCTTCTCAGGGTTTGACTGATACCTACTTACTACGCTAAGTGCGTACGCTACATTTGGTCTGGTACATAATATCGCATACATTATAAAGCCTATTGCCGAAGCATAGGGTTTAGTTGTCATGTGAGCCCTCTCCTCATCAGTCTTAGGAGACATCTCTTTGGAGAGAGTGATTCCGTGACAAGAAGGTAAATTACCGCGCTTAGAATCTTCCATACTAAACCGCTTTAGTATGGTGTCAATATACCTGGACGGTGAAAGTCCCAACATTCTCTTAGATCTATCACGATATATTTTAATCCCTAGAATATATGAGGCATCACCTAGGTCCTTTATGGAGAACTTCTGTGACAAGAACAGTTTGAGCAACTGTAGCATAGGAACATCATTTCCTATTAAGAGAATATCATCTACATACAATACTAGGAATACGACAGTTTTCCTTACAATTTTTTTGTATATACATGGCTCATCTGCGTTTTTGATGAAGTCAAACTCTTTGAATGTTTCCATCAAAATAGATGTTCTAACTCCGCGATACCTGTTTTAATCCATAAATGGATTTAAGCAACCTGCACACCTTCCCTCTGCTCCCACTATCTATGAAGCACTTGTTCCCTCATAAAATAAGGCGGCGCCTCACGTGAAAGGAACGTGAGCGTCGGCATGTAAAGCACGTGGATTCCTGTCTTGGTTAGGATTAAATCCTAGGGTAGTGCCTCATGTGAAACATACGTGAACACCGGCATGCAAAACACATGGGTACTTATTTCAGTAAGAATTAAATTCTTTGGTTACGCTACATGCATAACACGTGAGTTTCAGCGTCCAAATTAAAGCAGTTTTGCTTCTGTAGAATTAAATTCTAAACAAGAAAGATATTCTTCGCTAAACAGAGATCCGTTGGATCAAAAATCCAATGGTGATAATAAATAATCACCAATAAATGACAGAATTAAATTCTATTAGAGAAAAATATATCCCTGATCAAATTAAATAAGAAAGATATTCTCTATTAAACAGAGAGCCGATGGATCAAAGATCCAATAATCATAAAAAATTATAATTAAATTCTATATGGGAAAATATTTTCCTAATTTTTCTAAATAAGAAAGATATATTCTGTTAAACAGAGAACTCTTGGACTAAAAACCCAATGGTGATTAAAAATGACCGTTTGAATTAAAAGATAGAATTAAATTCTATGCAAGGAAAAATATTTCCCCAATCTTGTTAAAAACAAGAAAAATATATTCTTTTAAACAGAAAGTTTTGGATCTAAGATCCAATGATGATTAAAAATCACCCTCTGTGTAACACCCTAGTTCATTTATACCATATTTTATTTGAGTTTTTTTAATCTTATAGCTATTTCTTGGTTATTACTTGCTTTGGGTGAGGATAGTCTTTTGGTATCTGTTTTTAGTATCCGACCCGACCCGCATGCTTGAAACCCGTCTTGGTTCTAGATTACAACATATCCTTGCTACTACTGAGAATCCGTGCACACAAATGTTCTGTATACACATATCTTATATCTAATATTGCATATATTTTCAAATACTACAAATTATAGTCAAATAATATATTTCAAGTACCTAGCATGGTTTGCATCATACCCCATACCCTATGGTTGCTTCCATATATCGTGTTCATGTCCCGTTTAGTGAAACAGACTCGTTTGGATCGCTACGTGCATACTGCGCATATCTATTCTTGGGGGTATATGTTCACACCATAATATTGCATTATTATATTCCCCATTCTTATTCTTTTTATAAATAAACAGGTGCTTTTGACGCATGTCTGCTACATATTACAGGTTACAGGTTCTTGGAGCGAAAACAGTGAAAAAAACAAAAGACGATGCAAAAAGGGACTTTTGACCAACAAATAGAAGGATCTTAATCAAGCCTACACAAAAGATCAGTACAAGGCAACGTAAGGTCCAAGATTACAAAGCAAACGGTTAAAAGTCCACTGCAATTGTTCACTGGAGATCTGGAAGAAATAGAGAAGCCAAATTGAATAAATATCCAAAGAAATAAAAAGCCCAAGAAGCCCAGAATCAGTTCCAAAATTTCCAGACATAAATTTTACCAAAAGCTTGGAAGTCTACTTTGACTAGGTCTTCCTAAGGATATTTTGGTAAATGTAGACATGCGAATCAATTGTAACCTAGGGTTTCTATGTCTTATAAATAGAAGCCCAAATCATTGTATTCTTTTCATGCCTCCCTTCATTAATAAATTCAGCATTCTTTTGGAGAGCATCATTTTTGTAAGTTCTTTATTTTCTGCCCTAGGTTAATTTTCTATTCTTGCCCTAGATAAATTTAATTCCTTACCCTAGTAAATCTTTTATTCCCTGCCCTAGATAAATGTATTTTAATTCCCTAATGAGTGAGTAGTCTCCTCGCTTGTTAGGGTTAGATCTGGGGAAAGTTTGAGAGACGAAGATCTCTCATCCCCTTTCTTGTCCATCATATATTTTTATAGAACTCCATGCATATCTTCTTATTCCGCTCCCTACGGCACTCTACCCACGAGGTAGCGGTGATACCGTAGTCTAAAGGCTCGGATTTTAAGGTTTTCCATGGAGGTTAGGGTAAAGATTTCTAAAGGAAGGATAAGGATCTAGAGGAAGAACAATCTTCCCAATCATCCTAATCCCTTTTATTAATATTTACCATAACACCTAATTAGATCTTCATATGGGTATAGAAAGCGGTGAGATTTATAGACTTTCCAAACTTAACCTAGACCTAACCCTAGCAAGACTTAGATATAGATTAATTTAGTTTTTAGATTTAATAATCAATCCGACCACAATCGGAATTAACTCGTTTGAGCGAATAGGAAATTCACAACAACCCTGTGGACCGACCCGTACTCACCGGCTAGCTTCTTGCGACGCCGTTCTTGATTGCGGTAAATATTTTTGATCGACAGAACATCTCTCAAATCAAATGGCGCCGTTGCCGGGGATGGCGTGTTATTTCCTTTTTGCAATTTCAGGTTAATCAAAATTCAAAAAAATCATAAAAAACTGAAAAATAAAAAAAAATATAAAAATTTATCATTTTGTTATTTTATGAAGGGTATCTTTGTTTGAATTTTGCAGGATCTACAATCAAGTTCGGATCTGGAAATCTCCAGAGATCAAAACAGCAGATATCAAATCTGAACAAACAGAGGAATATTACAACAGACAGCAGAAGAAATTTGGAGGATCGAGTCAACAAGTCAACCGCGGCGGAAGAGAAGAGAAGGAAAACAAAAAGCCGAGCAGACGAACCCGCGGCGGATCCGCGGTCGCGAAGTGCAACTCGCGGCGGTTCCGCAGTGGAGGCAGCGGTTCCGCGCGAAAAGAAAAAACCTGTAAGTCTTCTGATCTCCTTTTTTGTGAATCTATGATATCTCCTCTGAAAAATCTCCTGCAGGATTCTTTGCGCTTAAAAATCTTTTCCCTTCCAAATAACAAATCTTGTGCAGGATTCTTTGCGCGCGCTTAAAATAATAATTGATTGCAAGTTATCTTTTCTGATTTGCATATCCTTAATCTTTTTGCTAAAAATATCTTTCCAAATAAAGAGCAAGCGGAAAAAGGAAAATTTTAATTAGAAAACTTGCAAACCTTGAAATTCACAAAAAAGATTTTATTGCAAGTGATTTACTATTTTGCATATCTTTAATCGGATTTTAAGGGGCTTTTGACCAATTCAGATTGGGTGGGGATTTCATCACCCTTCCCAGGACCCCAGAAATCACATTAAGCATTTGCATTGACCAATCTTTAATTAAAAAATACTAGACTCATCCCTAAGGACTTCGAGCTCAATTGGACAGAGGACTAGTTATAGGCATCGACCGTTTATTCTAACCTGACTTTGCGGTATCTAGGCAAGTGTGTCTAAGGCAAGTGGTTACTTAATTAGGACCGCTACTTGTAGCGGGGAGCCTCCCACTTACCTGGAACTTACCTGGCCGCAATTAGCGGTGAAGAGGCGGTTTGAGGTCCTATTTCTAGCCCTTTGGAACAGTTAGGAGCTGTCTAGCTGACCTAGGTGACCCTAGATCTAGGCCTGATTGTGCATTTTTGGTTGATCGAAAGTGTGTCTTAGCTCTTTTCTTGAAAATCTTTTTGCAAACAGTTCTAAATAAAGAGAAAAAGAAAAAGGAAATTTTTTATTAAAAGACTTGCAACTTTTGTCGCTGAGAAATCCTTGCACCACCTACCTTCATCTTCTCTTTCTTCTAACATGGGTACCCCACATAATAAATCACTTGCCGAACTTTGGTATCCCGAACCTAATTTTGCGTCGTTCGGCAATTTGTTCGATCAATTTAAAGACGATCCTTCCATGCCTAAAATATCTTTGAAAGATCAAATAGAGGCGTCTAGGAGAAACAGTTTGACTTTTCAACCCACTTTGTGTCAACCGAGTCACCCTTTACCACCTCCATATGTTGATACCACTTTCTCAAGTCCTTCTGTCACTCCTAAGCCGATGTCCATTGCTGAGCATATTGCTCAATCTCGCAGCCGATCTTTCACCCCTCTCCACTCATCTAGTTCTAGGGATTCACACGATTATTCACCTTTTTATCCATATGTTGACCCTACCCCTGTCCAATCACCCACTTCCTACCAGTCCTACCCGACTTTTCCACCGTCACTAGACAATGTTTCTACACAGCCTGTTGGGAGTTTTGCATATCCACACGATTTCGAATCTTTTACCAAAACCCCCTTACCACCTAAGTCTAGCTTGGAAGAGACGTTGGAGGCGTATATCGCAGCAACAAACAAAATGGTTAGGAATGTGGAAGCGTTCGTGGCCGCCCTTATGCAACCTGCTGAACCGGTAGCTAGTTTCCCGCTAGCCCCAAATTTTTCAATGTATGAGGAGGCGGTTGGACAGAATGAGAATGTGAGAGGATTTCCAAATCAAACCTACCCTTACCCAATTGAAGCCCACAACTCCAGTTTTCCATCGAATGTCCTAAATGATTCACAAGTTCAAAATAAAAACGAGTTGTGCGACTTTGTAGTGTTTGATTTGCCAAATTATGAAGAACCCCTTTTGAGTGAAACCACACTTAATCCTTTCGATCTTTACACCTCCACTCTAGAACCTAAATCGATAAATATCCATGCTTTTGATGAGGTGTCAGAAAAAATTGATTTTCACTTGATTGAGGATATAGATGCCAGGAATATTTCGGATGATGAACCCGTCGATTTAATTGAAATTTTATGTCCAATTCATCATCCCGAATCATTAAATATTTCCCCCGAACTTCATATGCGTCTTGATTTTGATGATATTGGCATGGATAAGCAAATTTTTGAGGAAAATATTGAGGAGAATTATGAGGATAGTACTGAGGATACTATTGAGGTTGAACCATTTTCGTTTGATGTGTCGAATTTTCCAATACACCCTCCTAAATCCTTAACTGATACCCTTCCTCACTCACTTCCTTCCATCCTTCCTATTGTTCCGACTGTGCAAGTGACCGTTACGCTTTCATCTCCTATATCAAGTTCGGCGTACCCATGTTTTCTTGCGAATCTTGAGGGATTTGACTCCATTGCACAACGAGTTGATAGATTAGCACAATCAGTTTTCACACTTCGGTCATCCCAATTTGCGCTAATTTATTCACTCGATTTACACCTTCAAGATCGTGCTACCCTTCTTTCTCCTTTCCGCCATTCTTCTCCTACACCGAGACCATATTCTACCCTTCTTCCTACACGGTCTCGCGTGTTTCTCATTTCTTTCTTTTACACCCCATTCTTTCACCAACTTGACCATTACCACGAAAAGATTTTTGAATGGTTGGTGTTAACCTTTGGTTTGTGTAAGGCCAAGCTTAAGTTTAGGGGGAACCTTTGTATATATGTATATATATTTTTTGTTTTCTTTTTCTATAAAAAATAACAAAAAAATTTCAAAAAAATAAAATAAAAAAATTATAAATAAATAAACAGGGGAGTGCCGGTATTTTGACCCTCTTGGTTTAGCATGACAGTGAGGACACTGTCAAGTTCAAGTTTGGGGGTATGCTCGGTACGTCTTCTTCCTTCGCATTCATTTGTACATATTTTTGCATTTGCATACTTATTTGAAAACCCATAAAAAATTGAAAATTATAAAAATTATAAAAATTATTGTATTCAATTTTGGTCTAATTGACTTGAGTTTCACAAATAGGTTAACTGGCTAGGAACAACTAGATCTTAGACTTAGTGAATTAAAAACCCTAAAAATAACCTTACTTAAAGTTTAACGGTAGAAAGTATATGTCTTTGTAGTTTATTTAGAAATATGCAAATTTTGGGTTCACTTCTTGGGCTAAGTCGAAACAAAGGAAAAATATTGATGTTCTTATTAGAGTATAACTTTGAAAAATAGTTCCTAGCTTAAGTCTAGATTTTGAAAATGTATACCCTACAATCTGTACAATCACGCACCTTGAAACTTGGAATAGTAGAGGAGACCTTGAAATGCTCTTGTCTATAGTCCTTAGTACGAAGAAAATAAAAGAAAAAAAGAGTGAATAAAGAAAAGAAAAAAATGAACACTGGTTTTTGTGATTACTTAAGGCTGTAAAAATAGAAAAATATTTAGCGAGGGTGCTTCATCACCTAGTGCCTTAGACCAACTGGTTTGGGAGTCACTGCTAAAAGCCTTGGGTGTTGCAAGACTAGGAATTACGCTTTAAAGTGCAAACATATTTTGTAATCGGTCGTTGGTACCTCAAGATGTATTAACGGTCGCATGAAGGATGTGTAGCAAAATTCATTTAAACATTCACCAATTAATAAGTGCTTTGGACAACAGACAAGGGTATGATTGCTTGATTTGAATTTCCAAGTGTAGGGGTGATTTATACACAGACGTAGGGGTATGCGATTGGAGTTTAGATGAAAGAAAGGAGTGAAGAATAGAACTTGTATCTTTAATAGAGTTAATAAAAATTCCTAAGTAGAGATGGAACCCTAGAAGGAAAACTTGGAGATGCCGAAAGCTAAGTAGGTCTGCAGAACATATATAATCTTAAGTTAAATGATGAGGAAGTGTGAAAAATATGGGTGGATAATTTACGGGTCGACTATAATAGAATTCCTTGTTAGAAAACCTAATTGGAGAATTAAAGTTAATGGGCTGAATTGATAGGATTTTGTGGGTAGTATCCGCTGAAAACCCTCAGGAGACAACACTCCTCCTACTAGGGACACCTAGAGGTTTAACGGCTTGTTGCATGAGCTCAGTGCAATCGTGTTTCCCTGCGAAAGTGCGGTTAGGTTTTTGTAGAGAATAAAAAATAAGTTTGCTCGAGGACGAGCAAAAGATAAGTTTAGGGGTATTTGTTCACACCATAATATTGCATTATTATATTCCCCATTCTTATTTTTTTTATAAATAAACAGGTGCTTTTGACGCATGTCTGCTACATATTACAGGTTACAGGTTCTTGGAGCGAAAACAGTGTAAAAGATAAAAGACGATACAAAAAGGGACTTTTGACCTACAAATAGAAGGATCTTAATCAAGCCTACACAAAAGATCAGTACAAGGCAACGCAAGGTCCAAGATTACAAAGCAAACGGTTAAAAGTCCACTGCAATTGTTCACTGGAGATCTGGAAGAAATAGAGAAGCCAAATTGAATAAAGATCCAAAGAAATAAAAAGCCAAAGAAGCCCAGAATCAGTTCCAAAATTTCCAGAAATAAAATTTTACCAAAAGTTTGGAAGTCTACTTTGACTAGGTCTTCCTAAGGATATTTTGGTAAATGTAGACATGCGAATCAATTGTAACCTAGGGTTTCTATGTCTTATAAATTGAAGCCCAAATCATTGTATTCTTTTCATGCCTCCCTTCATTAATAAATTCAGCATTCTTTTGGAGAGCATCATTTTTGTAAGTTCTTTATTTTCTGCCCTAGGTTAATTTTCTATTCTTGCCCTAGATAAATTTAATTCCTTGCCCTAGTTAATCTTTTATTCCCTGCCCTAGATAAATGTATTTTAATTCCCTAATGAGTGAGTAGTCTCCTCGTTTGTTAGGGTTAGATCTGTGGAAGGTTTGAGAGACGAAGATCTCTCATCCCCTTTCTTGCCCGTCATATATTTTCATAGAACTCCATGCATATCTTCTCATTCCGCTCCCTACGGCACTCTACCTATGAGGTAGCGGTGATACCGTAGTCTAAAGACCCGGATTTTAAGGTTTTCCATGGAGGTTAGGGTAAAGATTTCTAAAGGAAGGACAAGAATCTAGAGGAAGAACAATCTTCCCAATCATCCTAATCCCTTTTATTAATATTTACCATAACACCTAATTAGATCTTCATATGGGTATAGAAAGCGGTGAGATTTATAGACTTTCCAAACTTAACCTAGACCTAACCCTAGCAAGATTTAGATATAGATTAATTTAGTTTTAGATTTAATAATCAATCCGACCACAATCGGAATTAACTCGTTTGAGCGAATAGGAAATTCACAACATCCCTGTGGACCGACCCGTACTCACCGGCTAGCTTCTTGCGACGCCGTTCTTGATTGCGGTAAATATTTTTGATCAACAAAACCTCTCTCAAATCAGTATACATTTTCTTTAACCGGAAACCGCATTATGGTTTTGGTTGATACATATATTATCCGTATTTTCAAACTAGATTTTTAAACAGGACCCGGGTATTTTTTGGAGTATATTTGATATTAGCTAGAAAACCCAAAATATATATAATATAATATTCTTTAACAGTTTATAATATATATTTTAAATATATTTTATAAATAATCCTAACTATTAATCCTAACAGTAGTTTCTCTGTCTCCCTCTCTCTCAACCCTATCTCTCTCTGTCTCTCTCTTCCATATATATATATCATATATGAGGTTAATGGAGGAAAGAGGCCATAGGAGGGAATTTCCTCCTATGGCGTCGAAAGAATATAGCCTTCCTCATTTTTTTCGACGATCGGCATCCACCATCTTTATCATTATCATCTAAGATGTGGGTACACCAAATTTCATGTGAATCTACAACTTTTCACCGTTGATTTAGTGGTTTCAAAATTAACGGTTTACCGACAATAGAACTTTTTATATTGCTAAATCAATAGTGAAAAGGTTGTATAATCACATGAAATTTGGTGTACCCAAATCTTAGATGATAACGATGAAGATGGTGGGTGCCGATCGGTGGAAAAAATGAGGGAATGTATATTTTTTCGACGCCATATGAGGAAATTCCTTCCTATGGCATCTTTCCTCCATTATTCTCTTCATATATATATATATATTATATATACTAATTTACCTATTTAAACCTAATCTCACCCACGCCCCCCTCTTTCTCTCTCTTCCTCATCTTTTTCCTTTTCTTCCCGCTTCCTCGCGATGAGAAACCCACGCCTTAACCCTAGCCTCACCTCCGCCTTCGTCGCCAATGACCCCCCTCATCGTCTCTTCACCCTCGTCGCCTTCACCTCCACCTCCACCTCCTCCATTCTTCTTCCTCTCTCCTCTTTCTCCCCGTCGCAACCCAACCCAAGAACCCCCGACTGCACGCCCGCACCCATCATCTCCAACCCCCTACCTCGTAGCCATCCCCTCACCCCGACGTCATCACCTTGACCTCCTCCTTCTCCTCACCAACACACTCAATCCCCGAGAACCCAACACCCCCGAGCCAACCCCAAACTCCCTGCAACCCACGACCCCGAACAACCTGCACCCTCACCGCCGGTGACCCCTTGTCATCACCACTCTGTCATCACCCCTTCATCTCCTCTCCTATTCCCCGACCACCAGAACCTATCCCCGAGCTCCTCTTCTTTCCCTGCACACCCGAAACCCCTCACCGCAGCTACACCCACCTCCGGCACCACCATCGCAAGAGACCTCGTCTTCACCCCTCCCCTCTAACCCCAGAGCCACACCAGAGAACCCCAGCCCCTCTTCTTCTTCTTCTTCTTTTCTTCTCTTTTTCTTTCTTGGTTTCTTTTTTCGGTGATCGCCGGAGTCGTGCACATCACCGACGATCCGGACGACCCGGTTTTCGTCCTCATCTAGCGTGGTCACGTCCTTGTGCAGCCTGGTTCAGTTCTGTACGCATGCGGTTCGCATCGCGACGTTTACCCAACGTCGAACGTGACGTACACACCACGTCGTTAGATCCGATCAGGCAAGTTTATCTTGCTACATGCTATGCTACTATATTTATATTCATATGAATAAAAATATTACATGTAGTTTAATTATGTATCCGATGTTACAGTTTTACCATTTTACGATACTCGTACGTATCCGTACTGTCTATTGCATATCTAAGTTGCATGCCGTAATGCCCTGATGTCATTGCACTATTATATAATTATGCCATGTTATCTAGCTTGTATCATAAGTAGTTGAGGATATATATAGGTTATTATAGATAGACACATATGCATCATGGTATCAGTACTTTTTACCGTGATCCCGATATTGTTTACAGTTTTATATTGGGTATCCTTTTGATACATATGCACACCATGACATGCCCTGATACACTACTTGATTTGTTACCTGATCTTGTTACTAATACCAACAATCCTGACTTGTTGTCCTGACGGACGTAATCTGTTGTCTATATAGACAAAATCTGTACCTGCTTGATCCCGTGTTGGTATTAGACTTGCATTATCAATACCTGACTTGAACACCTAACCTTGGTGGTAAGGGGAAATCAATGATGAAACTTGACTTGTAACTCAACAGTTCGATGATTATGTTGGGTTATGGCAGCGCCCTGGCCATTAAATCATGGCCGATTGTGGAACAAAATTTTTACAAACTGGCTCTAACATAATCCGCTACCCGGATCTACCGTTAACCTTACACTAGTAATACAATAAAGAGTTAGAAAGGTTATACCGAATGATCTGTGTCCTTCGGTCTTTAACCTTCATCCCAAGCTCCTAGTGGCCTCCATGATCAAGCTTGATCTCCGGTCTCCCTCCATCGAAGATGATCCACCTGAGGATTTGTATTCCGAGCTCCTACCTCAATAGCCGAGATAACTAGGGTACCTGGTTCGCTAAACTAGATAGCCTAGAGGATGTAGAGTGTGGTGATGGATTAATTTGTCTCATAACACCCTAGGTTTCTCAACACATGAGACTTGAAGGGTGGAGGTAGAAGAAGAAGCTTGAGGATGAGAGTGTGAGGCAACCCAAGAAAATGGTCAAGTGTTGTGTGTTGTGTTGTGAGCAATAATGAAGCCAATAAATATCTCAAGTCTCCAAAATATCTTTAGTCTCCAAAATATCTCAAGACTCCAAATATCTCACAACAAACAAATATCAAGCATGCTAGAAGAGTAACCATGAGTCACTACAAAGCCATGCTACAATAAATGCACACAACACCTCATCATCCACCTCATTAACCATTTAATCCTAAATGGTTAAAACTAAATGAGGTGGCATCTTCTAGAAGCACTTTGTAATAAATTACAAGATTACCCCTCATCCGTATATACATACCCGTATCCGTATTCCAAAAAATACGGATACAAAAAGACAAAAATAATCCATCAATCCAATACTAGAATCCGACTTAAACCAAAGCCCACTAGTATAATCCGTCCGAATCATGATATGTGCACAAGTGCACGATATGATCGAACTCTACCGTAAAACCATACGGTCTCTACATCGTTTCGCCCGAAGTAGGGAAACCCTCTGTGTGGGACTCTAAAGACTCGTCAATACGCTGGTAGGGGGTTTAACCACAAGCACGTCAGCGACACTAGCTGTACGTAACAGCAACTCAGGTATTGAGCGAAAGGAAGGCCGATGAGCAAACTCATCCTGACCCCTACCGAGCCTATCCATGATAATGTCCATGCAGTCCGGTCTATTCGTCTAAGAGTATCGCATATCGAGTCTAGGGGATGGATAAAGTCAGACTCCTAATAACGCGACATTTCGTGTCGGTATGAAGCCCATCACCAACTGAGAAACTACTGATCCAAATCAATAATTCTCGACTACCTTGGCCAAGGATTTCTGGTGATGGCCATCCGTGCACTGCGCGACATCAACCCCAATACCGGCAGAGATGAATCCCCGACGATCCGCTCACTGCTTCCATGTGGCTCGGGACTGTACCTAACTAAAACCTGTTTGCACGACTCCTTTGAGCCGTGGTAGGGTAGTAATCAAAGCACAGTGGGAACTTACACGAGAAAAATGGCGATCTCAGGTGGACAGACTAACCTGTACACATGTCACATAGGAACTGCTATCTGACAATAGGTATACTACCAACTAGCAGGTTCCCTGCGAGTCTGTCCAGTGTACTCATAACCCAATGAGCACCTGTATACTATCTTAGGTGAACAAACTAACACCAATGGCTTGTGGGACCTAACCACCACCCCTCGTCGGGGTCTCGATCAGTATACACTAGTCTACTCTGGAGTATCGATGTCCAGTCTCGATAGTCCCACGATTAGGAACATTTAAGGATGTGCTTATAGACCACCCAGCTCCCACGTATATGATCGCTATCATAATGCTGCTAGTCAAGCAAGAATCATATAGGCTCTATCAACATGTAATAGTGATCTGTAATACCACATAAAGCATGTACATGATGATAAAGAAAAACTAGATAACATACTATCATTTTGAGTAAGACTGTTCTATCCGTATAGGTCTTCCCTCAATTATCGCAATCGCGTGCCTGCGATTCAATAATTGACTTGAGGGCAGTATAGCCAACAATCTCCCACTTGCACTTAAGGCTAATTATTGCGGTGTCACATACTCATAGCTCGTGTGATACCGAACACCCAACTTCTCTACTAATCAGTTTAGCAAAGCTCGTTTGTGAAATTATTGTGTTCGAGAAATAGCCTCAGTGAGTGGATCCGCTCCAATGTTTCTTTCTATATCTCTCTATATCTTAACTTCGTGGAGAAAGACCATCTCCCGAAATGAGCGATACTTGTCTTAGAATTTGTGTGGATATCTGATGGGACCCAGTTCATAAATGAACTCCAAATCCAACAAACTTCTTAGACTGTATCATCCACTAAATTTAATCAGTATCCTGCACCATGCCTTCCACAGTATCCGCTTGGACCACCTGTCCAACATACTGTCCTTCAAAAGAGGGAAAACTATAACTCAGACAGCCACTCTGTCATTCAGGTCACCTTGGAAGCCTGAAATGATAACCATCTCCCGAAAGAGGCTGCTGTTACCATATCCTAAGAACATCCACTTATGTACATAATTGCTTTCCAACGTTTCTCTAGGATTGAATTAATATATATTTATTGCAGCCTGTGCAAAAGCAATATCTGGTGTTGTACTTGACATCTCATGATTGACTCAATTTCCTAAATAAGTGATATGCCAATCATGCAACTCCCTCTCCCCATCAGTCTGTAAGACATCACTTTAGAGAGGGTGACTCCATCACCTGCGGGTACACTGCCACGCCAGGAGTCTTCCATTCTAAAACACTTTAGAATAATGTCAAAGTACCCAAATTGGGACACTTCCCAAATCTAGATCTAAAACCATAGATCTAGTCACCAGAATCCCTGATATTATATCTATATCCTATGTGGAGAAACTCTTTGTGACAACCACAGTATAACCGATCGTAGTATAGGAATATCACTTCCTATCAAGTGTATGTCATCCAAATAACTGGACATCACTCTCTACTACCTTCTTACCAGATCCATCTCCTATTCTGATGAACTCAAAACCTATGACTGTCACATCAAAAATAGATGATCTATTTCCGCTATACCTGCTTTAGTCTATAAATAGACATAAGCTACTTTCTCACTTTGCTTCCACTGCTCCTACTGACTACAACAACCCTCTGGCAGAGTCATATACACGTGCACTTCTAAAGCTAGTTTAGAACGACGTTATACTCATCCTCCTGCCAGGTCTCACAGTCTAGAACAACATCAATGGCAAGTTTGGATAATCATAAACCTCCATGTCACCGTCTTTGAGGATACCGAAGTACCTCTCGGGTGCCTGAGGTTACCCACCAAATCTGCGGAGTGGCTAATGGAATGTCGAATCTAATTGAATTTTTAGGTTATATTAAACTTTCAATAATCGTTTATGATTCTGGAATTACTTCCAGTTCTACCATACTCCCACTAATATTTTCTGAAAAGAATCCATTTTACTAAAACTGGTGGCGAGTTAAGAACAACATAACTATTGATCTTCCTGATGGTAGAATGTTAACCCTTGTCGAAACCCAGGATAACCCACAAACTGCCATTACTGAAACGTGCCTTGAGTTCATCCAGATTCTGGTTTTAAGCATCAGCCGGACAACTCCTTATACCTTAACATCATTAAGATACGAAACCATTCTATATACCATATAGAAAAAAGGTACTAATTTAAATTGAACCAGATTCAAAAATCATGCAGCTGTTTCCAGTGCATATCAACCAAATGGAAGGAGGCCATACAACATTACTCATCCAGGAATACATCCTCGTATGAGTAACCTGAAATAGAAGTAAGTTCTCAAAACCATTACTTACAACGGAATACCTAGCACAAGTATCTACATCTTCGACTACCTCGAAGAATTCTGATACTTCCAACAAATGGTTCTCTACTTTATTCTTATACCTGTAACTTCTCAAAATCCGGACCTTGTATTTCAACGAAATACTTGTCTAGAACTGGAGAAGTCATGAGTAAACAGAATATAGTACGAGTACCAACCCTTTTATCTTAATGGACATTGGACAACATACAATACTTTGTATAAGTTCCCTGAGTTCAATAACTCAAACCATGTGTGTCGTAGGTTGAAAACTGTACTATGGTTAAGAAGAATTACACCGTTATTGAATGCACCTTACCTAATCACCAACTAATATAGGTAAATGTTATAGACATAATTTCAAAAGGTTATATCTCACTTTATAAAATAAACGTACAGATATATCAGTTTGAAATTGGTGCATAGCAACGGATATTCAAAACCAAATATTTATCGTCAGGCAAAACCCAGGTGATTTCCTCAAATATCACCAATTACAAAGAATTACGATATAATGAGGATATAATCACATAATTCCCATTATTCTACTCTCACTCATCATCTTCAACGCTATACAGATGTGAGAATCAAATCTGGTAAGTACATATCCTGGAGTCTGAATCAAAAATAGGAAAACAATCCCAATATCTTACTCCTACTCATCATCTGTAATGCTATACAGATGTGAGAATCAAAACTGGTAAATATATACCTTGGAGTAAGAATCTAATTGGGAAAATAGTTTTCAATTAATATCGCACAGTAAAACTGAAACATGAAAATGTTTCGAAGGGGTATCCGGTTATTCCTAGTAATGCCTCTTCCACTATCCTGATTCATGACTGTAACCGTATATTTCTTTACCATCTTTCCAATCTCTTTATATGTCTTTACTTATTATCTTCTGTACACCATACTTAGGCTAATTGATTTTCTACCTTCCCTACCCTTCGGCACCAGCTTAAGGTTTGGAAGAAGACTGTCCAATAACCCCAATAGGTGTACTCTCCTAATACCAAGAGCCCACGCAACCTGAGAGAAGGAGAAGAGAAAAGACAACTGAATAATCCTATTCTATTTCTCCTGAACCAAAATCCATCCTCGAACTGGAACAAGTTCCTTCAAGTTCGTATGTAACTATACGATGGCATATCCAAGCAATATGGATCTTCGTAGTGATACGAAGTGTTTTAGAGAAATCCAAAAGTGAAGTAGGAGTGGCAGGGGTATACGCGGTTTTGTTGTGAATGATAGCAGTCGCAATTTACATTGCCCTTATTCTAATCCCTTTATATGTCTTTACTTATTACCTTCTGTACACCACACTTAGGCTAATTGGTTTTCTTCCTTCCCCACCTTTAAGCACATTCCTATGGTTTGGAAGAAGACCATCCAATAAGCGCAATAGATGTACTATCTTAATACTAGGAGCTCTCGCAACCTGAGAGAAGGTAAAGGGAAAAGACAACCGAATAATCCTATTCAATTTCTTCAGAACCATAATCCATCCTCGAACTGGAACAAGTTCCTTCAAATTCGTAAGTAACTATACGATGAAATATCCAAGCTATATTGATTTTCGTAATGATATGAAGTGTTCTGGAGAAATGCAAAAGGGATGTAGGATTGGCAATGATATATGCGACTCCGTGACAATCTAAAAGCCAAAGTGTTTTAAGAAGGTTCGGTTAACTTGGTTCATGAGTTTTAGTCTAGGGTCGGGCCATGGTCGCTGCAAAAGAGAGAGAGAGAGAAAATAAACACTCAGCGTGCACTCTGTAGGGTGTTTTTCGTCACCCCATTGAGATGGGAATACGTGCACGCTTGTCAGGCGTACTATAGATTCCCCCTGCCTGGGGTAGGCCGGGGTTTATTGATTGTGGGGATCCGAATCTCCGGCAGCCGCGGACTAAGCTGCCGTTAATTACCCCTCGCCTTTGGGGCGAGGGAACCTCTGATTAACAGGTTAAACTGGTCATGTGAACTCATTATGCGGTGTGCGTGTGTTTTGTTTTGAAAGGGGTTTTTGGATATAGCGGGAGCCATACAGAGTTTTTACGGGGGTCCCGCTACCCGGATAGCGGGCTAGGGGTCAAGGGGGCTAGCAGCCCCCTTGCGGGGTGCGAGGCAGCGCCCCGTTAGAAATTTTTTTCTAACAGTGACAGTGTCGTGGAGCACGTGTGTGTGCAAATATGTATACATATGTATATGTATATGTATGTACATAAAAAGAGGGGGAAAAGGCATCCAAGGGATGCGTGGGGCCAGCGCCTTGAGCGTTGTGCGCTTAGGTGCTGTACGCTCAGGCGCAAGCACGCCACGCGTCGACATGTGGGCGCTTTGCACATGAGCGCTGGGCGCTCGAGCACAAGCGCGCCACGTGTCGGCACGTGGGCGCTTTGCGCTTGAGCGCAAGCGCTCCACGTGTCGATACGTGGGCGCCTTGCGCTCGGGCGCAGAGCGCTGGAGCGCGAGCGCGCCACGTGTCGGCACACGGAAGCCTTGCGCTCGGGCGCAGAGCGCTGGAGCGCGAGCGCGCCACGTGTCGGCACGCTGGCGCCTTGCGCTCGCGCACAGTGCGCTTGAGAGCGAGCGCGCCACGTGTCGGCACGCGGGCGCCTTGCGCGCGCGCGCAGTGCGCTTGAGCGCGAGCGCGCCACATGTCAGTACGTGGGCGCTTTGCGCTCGAGCGCAAGGGCGCTGGAACGCAAACACGCCACGTGTCGGCACGTGGGCGCTTTCCGCTCGAGCGCTAGCGCGCCACGTGGGCGCTCGGCGCTTGAGCGCTTGGGCGCTGGCGAGGAAAAGTGGGCTTTTACCCCCAGAAACCAGAAGCTATGCTTCAGAAAGGAAATATTTATTATATATATATATATGTATATGGAGTTAAACTCCTAGGATGTGTTGAAGCTGATTAAGGGGATTCTTCTTCTTCCTCCTGTGGTTTGGCCAGATCTTGAAGATCTAAAAATCTCTTCTTTTGAGATCTAATGACAGATCCAAGCTCCCCTTGGTGGGTTTTATGGTGAAAAACTATTTAGTTTTGGAAAAGGAAGAGTAAAACTCTTGATTTAATTCAAAGAAAGAAAAATGTTTGAAACCTTCAGAAAAGGGAAAGATGTACAAACCCTAGGTTTTTGAGAGAATGGAAAAAGTGTTACTTTATTTATCATCATGTTGCCTTTTATAGGCTTACATATTTGCATATAGCCTCTTGGGCTTTACAAAATGGCATTTTGCCTATCCCATGGCTCATGTGCCATTTCTTTTTGCACATAAGCCATGGGCTTACAAAAATTTGGCTTTATGCCCATTTTGTTTACATTCATGCATAAAAAATTACATAAAAATTATTTATTACATGATTTTGTTGTTGCCATGGGGAGGCTGGCCGCGGGCTCGACTTGGGCATGGGCCCGCTTGACCTAGGCTTGGGCCCACATAGCTTGGGGGTTGACTTTGACTTTGACTCGGTCAACCGGGGTGTAAATTTTTACCCCAACAAATTGCCCCCATCAATGAATGCACACCGCACAGGTGGGTCGTGTGCATGAAATTGATGGATCTTCTTTTGCGTGGAGGCTACTTGCTTTGGTTCCCATTTTTTTTGGGATGCACTGCCCTTTTTACGACATGGACGGTCGACGCTTGACGCGTCTCCGAGACAGAGTGTCCGTGGTAGATGTTTCCCTAGCCCGGAGTGATTTCGTTGACGTGCCCCCGGCACGGAGTGTCGCTGGTCGACGTTTCCCCGAGGCGGAGTATCGGCTGGTTGACGTGTCCCCGAGAGGGAGTGTCTGCTTGACATTTCCCCGAGACGGAGCGTTGCTGGTCGACGTATCCCCGGCGTGGAGTGTCTGCTGGTTGACGTATCCCCGAGACAGAGTGTCGCTGTTGGACGTTTCCCTGATGCGGAGTGTCTGTGTTTGAAGTTTCCCCGATGCCGAGTGTCTGTGTTGGACGTTTCCCCGATGCAGAGTATCGCTGGTTGACGTGTCCCCGGCACGGAGTGTCTGCTTGACGTTTCCCTGGCACGGAGTGTCGCTGGTCGACTTTTCCCCGACGCGAAGTGTCGCTGGTTGACTTTTCCCCGGCACGGAGTGTTGCTGATCGACTTTTTCCCGGCGCGGAGTGTCGCTGATCGACTTTTTCCCGGCGCGGAGTGTCGCTGGTCGAATTTTCCCCAGCGCGGAGTGTCGCGGGTTGACTTTTCCCCGGCACGGAGTGTCGCTGATCGACTTTTCCCCGGTGCGGAGTGTCGCTGGTTGACTTTTCCCCGGCACGGAGTGTCGCTGATCGACTTTTTCCCGGCGCTGAGTGTTGGGTTGACTTTTCCCCGGCACGGAGTGCCGCTGATCGACTTTTCCCCGGTGCGGAGTGTCGGGTTGACTTTTCCCCGGCACGGAGAGTCGCTGATAGACTTTTCCCCGGCGCGGAGTGTCGCTGGTTGCCTTTTCCCCTGCACGGAGTGTCGCTGATCGACTTTTCCCCGGCGCGGAGTGTCGGGTTGACTTTTCCCCGGCACGGAGTGTCGCTGGTCGACTTTTCCCCGGCACGGAGTGTCGCTGGTCGACTTTTCCCCGGCGCGGAGTGTCAGGTTGACTTTTTCCCGGCACGGAGTGTCGCTGATCGACTTTTCCCCGACACGGAGTGTCGCTGATCGACTTTTCCCCGGCGCGGAGTGTCGGGTTGACTTTTCCCCAGCACGGAGTGTCGCTGATCGACTTTTCCCCGGCTTGGAGTGTCGCTGGTTGACTTTTCCCCGGTACGGAGTGTCGCTGATCGACTTTTCTCCGGTGCAGAGTGTCGGGTTGACTTTTCCCCGGCACGGAGTGTCGCTGATCGACTTTTCCCCGGTGCGGAGTTTCGCTTGTTGACGCAGAGGTCGATGTTGGAATTGGTTGGTTTGATTTGTTTGATTTGAGTCGACATCATCATCGCTACACTAGAATATGGTACCAGGAGCGAATCATCATCAGTCTTTGAGAGGATTTAGGAATTGGGGTTTTTGTTTGGCATCTGCATTGCTGCACTGGAATAATGCCAGGAGCAACTCATCATTTGCCTCGGGAGGATTTGGGAATTATTTTTTTTTGTTTGGCATTTGCATTGCTGCACTAGAATAATGCCAGGAGCAACTCGGCATTTGCCCCGAGAGGATTTGGGAATTGGTTTTTTTTTGTTTGGCGCCTGCATTGCTGCACTGGAATAATGCCAAGAGCAACTCATCATTTGCCCCGAGAGGATTTGGGAATTGGTTTTTTTTTGTTTGGCATCTGCATTGCTGCACTGGAATAATGCCAGGAGCAACTCATCATTTGCCCCGAGAGGATTTGGGAATTGGTTTTTTTTGTTTGGCATCTGCATTGCTGCACTGGAATAATGCCAGGAGCAACTCATCATTTGCCTCGAGAGGATTTGGGAATTGGATTTTTTTGTTTGGCATCTGTATTGCTGCACTAGAATAATGCCAGGAGCAACTCATCATTTGCCCCGAGAGGATTTGGGAATTAGTTTTTTTTGGCATCAGTATCGCTACAATGGAATATGGTACCAGGAGAGAATCATCATTTGCACTTGCTTATCAGGAAGCGATGGCTTAGGAGATAGGTTTTAGGTCCCTACCACCTAAGACTTTTCAATTTTGTGAGCCGTAAGGGTCTCACAAAGCATTTTCTCCCTAAGGGTCGTCAGGATCCCGTAGGTGTATTTTCTCCTTAAGAGTCGTGAGAACCCCCAAGTGTGTTGCTCCTTTGTGAGTCGTAAGGATCTCACGCGGGAATTTTCTCCTCACAAAGTCGAGAGGACTTTGCGAGTGCATTTCATTTCTTTTTTCACGAGTTTGCGCCCGTTCGGGTTTTCACAAACTCGCCGGCAGTCCTGCTGTTTTTACTCACGGAGCCCTTTCGGGTTTTCATCCGTGCCCCTCTTGCTTGTGGACATACCATCCTTTTTATTTTTTTATTTTATTTTTTTAAATTTTTGGTGGGACTTTGAATGTGGTCTCACCGGTAGGACTTGAGAGAGATTGGGGTTGTTTTACGCCCATGGATTGTATACGGTTTTGCAGGATGTATGATCCAGACCGTAGGGCCATAAAAATTTCGGGACTTTGTTGGCGTCTGCATCGCTGCACTGGAATATGGTACCAGGAGCGACTCATCATTCGCCATTGTGGTATGGGGGTTGGAATTTGGTTGGCGTCTGCATCGCTGTATTGGAATATGGTATCAGGAGCTACTCATCATTCGCCACTTAGGTATTGGGATTTAGAATATGGTTGGCGTCTGCATCGCTACACTGGAATATGGTACCAGGAGCGACTCATCATTCGCCATTGAGATTTGGAATTTGGCTGGCGTCTGCATCGCTGCACTAGGATATG
The DNA here is from genome assembly GCA_030015575.1 of Agapanthus africanus. NCBI lineage: Eukaryota > Viridiplantae > Streptophyta > Magnoliopsida > Asparagales > Amaryllidaceae > Agapanthus > Agapanthus africanus. Next base: position 190,449,060 of record CM057341.1, read on the forward strand.
GTACCAGAAGCGACTCATCATTCGCCATTTGGGAATTGGGGAGCGATAGCTTAGGAGACAGGTTTAGATCCCTATCGCCTAAGGTTTTTCAATTTTATGGGCCGTGAGGGTCCCATAAAAGAATTTTCTCCCTGCGAGTCGTAAGGATCCTGCAGGTGTATTTTCTCCTTAGGAGTCGTGAGGACTCCTAAGTGTGTTTTTCCTTTGTGAGCCGTAAGGATCCCACAAAGGTTTGTTGTCCTCATGTTTCGTGGGGACACATGAGTGGATTTCCCTCGTTCCCAGTTTAATGACTTAGAGGTCGACTGTTTCCAGTTTAACGACTTAGCGGCCATCTGTTTCCAGTTTAAAGACTTAGGGGTGTTGGAGATAGTGCCCTCAGAGTCAATTATTGGGTCACAGGCACGTGATTGCAATGATTGAGGGAGGACCTATCCCGGGAAGACAGTCTTACTCTAGATGATAGTACGCTATCTGGTTTACCTTTATCATCGTGTACTGCTTTAGGCGACCTGACATGTCGCTATTGCACGTTGATAGAGCCCCTAGGATTCTTGCTTGACTGCCAGCAGTATGAGGGCGATCGTATAAGTGAGAGCTGGAGTCTATAAGCACATCCTTAAAAGGTCCCTAGTCGTGGGAGTTTCGAGACAGGGCATCGATACTCCAGAGTAGACTAGTGTATACAGTCGAGACCCCGACGAGGGGCGGTGGCCGGTCTCACAAGCCACTGGTGTCAGTTGGATCACCTAAGATGTATACAGGTGCTCATTAGGTTATGAGTACACCGGACAGGACTCGCCGGGAACATGCTAGTTGGTCTTATACCTGACGTCAGATAGCAGTTCCCAGGTGACATGTGTACAGGTTAGTTCATCGACCTGGGGATCGTCATTTGTCTCGTGTGAGTTCCCACTGTACTTTGATTACTACCCTACCACGGCTCAAAGGAGTCGTGCAAACAGGTTTTAGTTGGGTACAGTCCCGAGCCACATGGAGGCAGTGAGCGGATCTTCGGGGGTTTCGTCTCTCCCGGTATTGGGGGTGAGGTCGCGCTGTGTCTAGGAGAGCCATTACACGAAGACCTTGGCCAAGGCAGGAGATTTACTGGTAGGTATTCCAGTAGTATCTCAGGGTGTTCTGGGCTACACTCCGACACGACTTGTACCGCTTTTGGGGGTCTGACTTTTACCAACCCCCTAGGCCCGACATGCGATGCTCATAGACGAACGGAACGGACTGTACGGATATTGTCACTGACAGGCTCAGTTGGGTGTCGGGGTGAGCTTCCTCATCGACGTCCCTTTTAGTCAATAGCTGGTGGCCCGTCACGTATTGGCTTATACCTCTGACGTGCTAGTGGTTAAATCCACAGCCATAGTATTGACGAGTCTTTAGAGTCCACCACACTTTCAGTTACTCAGCTTTCGGGCGAAACGCTGTAGAGGCCGTATGGAGATATGGCAGGGTCCGATCAGATACGTGCGGTATTGCACGGATCAGGATCGGACAGTTTTGTACTAGTAGCCGTATAGTTATATGGCAGGGTTCGATCTGATACGTGCGGTATTGCACGGATCAGGATCGGACGGATATTACTAGCCGGCTTTGGCTTTAAGCCGGTCCTAGTTTAGTACAGTGTAGATTTTGTCTCACTGCATTTGTATCCGGACGGAATACAGATGCGGGTGTGTATGCACAGTATGGGGGTTTTCCTGTAATTTATTACGGGACCAGTTTTCTGGAGTTGCCAGTTTGCTTTCCGTTCCGGCCGGTTTTCCTTTGTTCTTTCCCGGCCGGACTTTTCCGATGGAGGGGGTTATTTGCAATTGTGCAAATAACATTTGTGGAGGGGTCTTCTTGCACTTGTATTCATTATGATAAGCATCTTTGCTTTATCATCCATGCTTTTGCATTAATGGGATTTGATGTGAATAGAAGGATTAAGCATGGTTGATGTCTTTATGTTTGTTTGTGGTCACCACTTATGTTTCCTACACTCACCTCCCTCTTGCTTCATATTGTTTTCCTCCACCATTTCTAAAGAAGAGAGATTATTATTCATGGTTAAGAAAAGAAAGAGAGGAGAAGAAAAGAGAAGAAAATGAGAGAGCTTCATCTTCATCTTGGAGAGAGTAGCATTCATTCATCTCATTTTTGATACAAGGAAAAATGAAAGCACCATTTTTCATACCTTCATTCCTCCATCTTCGAAAGGCAACCAATACCCCAAAAATGAGACATACATTCTACACTACACTTCCTACAGCAAACCTTGGGCATGTCGAGTTGCCGGCTTCATGGCCGAGTTGCCTCGGTATAGAGGCGGGAGCCCGTAAAAGTTGCAGGCGACGTGGTGCCCTTCCGGCGAGGAGGCGACGACCGTAGATCCCGCGAGGAGATCGGAGTGGAGATGAAGACCGGAGGACTCGGATCAGTCGGTACATATCTTCCCTTTCTTGTTAGTAGCTTAGACTTGTTAATGGTTACGATCCGGGTGTTTAGTGCGCGGTGGTGCCGGTTTGCTAAGTCCGCAAAAATTAAAGTTTATCACCGTTTCCGCGTTTGGCCGTCGGATTGACGGCCGGGGCGCCGCCGTGCACTTACAGTGGTATCAGAGCCTCGCCATTAACTTCGTCTAGCTTCGTTTGGTGTGTTTGCATTTCCGATCGACCAAAATTTCCAAAAACCGTATTTTTGTTCACATCAGTTTCTGTCGAAATTTTTTGGAGTCTAAAAATTTTTCAGGTGGTCTCAGAATGATGTGCAGGGAGTTCTAAGAACTCTGAGAAAATTCGAGACAGTGACCCCTCAACCAGAGCGCGGAAGGGCGGCAGAAACCACCTTGTTGCCGCGCTTCCGCCGCAGGTTGGTGGGCTCACTGCTTCGAAGTTTTTCAGTGGGCTTCTGGGCTTATTTTAGGGTTTTGGAATATTAAAATTGGGCCCAGGTTTTCTGTGAGTGCTACAGTTTTGATTGGGGGCCCACTTGTTAATTTTTGGTCAATCGGAAAATTATAAACACATTTTTCACAGTTTTTACATTATATCTGCGACCGTGAATGTCACTCGATCGGTAAATCCGGTCTAACTGCTATAGCCCGGTTAGACGGATTTGCGAACGTGACTTTCACGTTGATGTTCTATGTATTTGCTGTGATGTTGCGGATCGGTCGTGGGGGATAGCCTGGATGCAATGCTAGTACTGTGTTGTTGTATTATGTACATTTGATATTGCGGGGCGAGCGTCCGACATGTGGACTGCCGTCACTGCCTAATTGTATTATTCTTTTGGGGCACGACCTGGTTGCGGTCGATGTACCCGGTGTATGTATATTTTACTTTCTGTACTAGGATTACCCCGCGGAGGGGTGCACGGGTAGCCGGGTTCTAGAGGGCAACGAGCCCGCATCTCATGGCATTGAGACGGAGGGGGCTTCACTCTGGGATTGGCGGGCTATTCGCCGCACTCGTAGGGGGTACAGGTTGACCCAGGAGGGGTGCCCAAGTTGCCGGATTCCGTGGAGTGCTGGGTGGTCCATTCACGGAGCTGAAGGGGGCTGCCTCGCTTCAGGTTTTGGCGGGTGACTTGCCGCGCCCGTAGGGGTCTAGGATTTCATTGCACAGGCTATCCACACGACCAGGGGAACGTCGGGTTTCAGTAGTGGCTCTGTGAAACCCGGGGATCCCAGATATCTGTATTGTTCTGTGATGCTGTACATTTCTGTGATGTTGCATTTCTTTTCACGCCTTGAGCGAAATATAATATATTGGTATATATATTAGTAGATGTTGTATATGTTTTTCATCCGCGCTAGTCCAGTCCCCGCTCTGTCGTTAGTAAGCTAACCTAACGAGTGATGACGGGACCCAGTGGCGAATGCGGATGGCATATACGTACGTCAGTATATTTTCTTTCTTTGTGGTGTGATTAATTGATGGGACTGCATTGATTCGGATCAATGCAAGTTAAACAAACCTATTCTGATGTTGTTGGAACACTTTTCAAAAAGCTGTTATTGCAAGGACGTTCACTTTTGTTTTGCATCGTGGTATTCATTTGGAATATCCTGCTCCTCAGTCGACGAGGCAAGGGCCGAGATCCCTTTACCGGGAGTGACCCCTTGGACAGAAGTTTGCGTCAGGGCATTAACTTCACTATAGCCGATTACTTTTGCTTTGCATCGTGGTATTCAGTTGGAATATCCTGCACCTCATTCTACGGGGAAAGAGCCGAGATCCCTTCACCGGGAGTGACCTCTTTAGTAAAGGTTTTCGTCACTATATTTTATAAAAAGCTATCCGTTCCTTCAACGAGATCAAGTTCATTACGTTAAAGGTTTTCTCCAGAAACCATTCGTAGCCCTCCGTCGTTTCATATGGGTAGTCAATAGTATTCAAGCTGTGTTTGTTGGCCTTAGTCAAGGCACAGTGTTTGGTAGCTATTGGGTATTCATATGCTGCATAGATAGATGTGTTGGTTTGGGACAGTCGTATAGCCTTGTTGGCCTTAGTCAAGGGCTTGTACGGGTGGGTTCAAATTAACCTGGACAATGACGGGTAGAACTTGACATGTGACTTATGATTTGTTGGCCTTAGTCAAGGTCATAAGAGCATGGGGCAGAAATCACATCGGGAGTTTCAAAAGAACTGAAACTTGCCAGATATGCGCATACCTTCTGGAGTGTGATACCGTGAGCGGATTCCGTCACGATATCATGCGATGAGAGTTGGATCCCGATTCCCACTGATGAGTTGGTTTACTCCTCGGGTGACCCCGACTAATTCTTCTTTCAGGTTTGGAGGAGAATTTGAGGTACAGTGGGAGGTTTCCAGATTAGATAAATTGGTAACCATTCTGATCTAGGATAGAGTGCACGCTGAGTGTTTCTTTTCTCTCTCTCTTTGGCAGCGACCATTGACCCGACCCTAAGACTACGACTCAGAGACCAAGTTGACCGAACCTTCTTAACACAGGCTTTTGGATTGTCAGAGTTGCAGACCTCATTGCCACTCCTACTTTTACCCTTTTCCCCAGGACACCCCGTATTACTACGAACGTCCACTTCCATTGGACAAAGCCATCGTATGGTTAGATACGAACTCGAAGGAATTCGAGGATGGTTTCCGGTTCTGGAGAAAACGGATAGGATTATTCAGTTGTCTTTTCTTTTCACCCTCTCTCAGGTTGCGAGTACTCCTTGGTTTAGGAGTAGTACACCTATTGTGCAAATTGGATAGTCTTCTTCCAAACCATAGGCTGGTGCCGACCGGTAGGGAATGAAGAAAACCAATTAGCCTAAAAGGTGTGCAGAAGGTATTAAGATTAAGACAAAGCAAGGGATTAGTAAGAGGGCAAAGTAAATTGCGACTGCTATTCACGACCAAACCAAGTATTTCTTCGCCAATCCTAAATCACCTTTGTATTTCTCCAGGACACTCCGTATCACTACGAAGATCCCATTTTATTGGATAATCCATCGTATGGTTATATACGAACTCGAAAGGAACTTGTTTCAGTTCGGGGATGGATCCTGGTTCAGGAGAAATAGGAATAAAGTACATTCAGGTGCCTTTTATCTTCACCTTCTCTCGCGTTGCGAGTGCTCCTAGGATTAGGACAGTACACCCTTTATGCTTATTGGATAGTCTTCTTCCAAACCATAGGCTGGTGCCGAACGGTAGGGAAGGAAGAAAACCATTTGGCCTAAAGGGGTGTACAGAAGGTAATGACTAAAGACAGAATAAGGGATTTGGAGAGATGGCAAAGAATTATACGGTTATAGTTGTGAATCTGGATAATGGAAGAGGCATTGCTAGGAATACCAGGATACCCCACCGAAACATTTCAATGTTTCAGTTTCACTGTGTAATGTTAAAAGAAAACTGATTTCCCGATTAGATGCTTACTCCAGGGTATGTATTTACCAGGTTTGATCCTCACATCTGTATGGTTTTACAGATGGTGAGTGGGAGTAAGTTATTGGGAATTGGGTGATCATCCTCATTATATCGGGATTCGTTGTAATCAGTGATATTTGAGGAGATCATCTGGGCTGTTTGCCGGTCGGCAAATATTTGGTTTTGAATATCCGCTGTTGTGCACCAATTTCAAATTGATATATCTGTACGTCTATTTTCATAGAGTGAGATATACCTTTTGATATTATGTCGATGAAATTTACCTATATCAGTGGATGGTTAGGTAAGGAGCATTAAACAGCGGTGTAATTCTTCTCAACCATAAGTACAGTTTTCAACCTACGACACACAGTGAAAGAGTTATTAGACTCAGTGGACTTATACAGAGTATTGTATGTTGTCCAGTGTCCATTAGGACAGAGGTGTTAGTCCTCATACTATATTCTGTTTACTTTTAACTTCTCTAGTTCTTAGACATGTGTTTCGTTGAAACACAGGGTCTAAGTTTTGAGGAGTTATAGGTATTTGAATAGAGTAGAGAACCAGGTGTAGCAAGTATCGGGATTCTTCAAAGTGATCGAAGATGTAGATACTTGTGTATGGTATTCAGTTGATAGTAATGATAAAGAGAAATTGCTTCTCTTTCAGGTTACTCATAATTGGAAGCATTCCTAAGTTGAGTAACGCTGATCGGCCTCTTTCCATTTAGTTGACATGCACTGGAGATAGCTGCATGATTTGAATCTGGTTCAATTAAATCAGTGCCTCTGGTTCTATATTGGATATAGAACAGTTCATATCTTAACGATGTTAAGGTACGGGGAGTTGTCCGGCTTATACTTAAAACCAGACTCTGGATAACTCATAGGCACGTTTCTGTAATGGCTGTTTGTGGGTTGACCCAGGCTATGACGAGGGTTGACTTTCTACCATCTGGGAGATCAATAGAAATATTGTTCAAGACTCGCCACAGTTTTATTAAAAATGGATTTTTTCAAAAACAGCAGTGGGAGTATGGTAGAACTGGAAGTGATTCCAGAACCGCAAACGATTACTGAAGATTTGATAAGGAACCTAAAGATTCAATCTGATTTGACATTCCATTGGCCACTCCGCAGATAAGGTGGGTAACTTCAGGCACCCGAGAGGTACTCCGGTAGCCTCAAGGACGGTGACAGGGAAGTTCTTGTTTACCCACACTTGCCATTGTTGTTGTTCCAGGCTGCGAGACCCGGCAGGAGGATGAGTATAGCGTCGTTCTAAACTTGCTTTAGAAATGCATGTCTATATGACTCTTCCAGAGGGTTGTCGTAGTCAGTGGGAGCAGCGGAAGCATTGGTGGACATCAGGCTTATGTCTATTTATAGACTAAAGCAGATGTAGCGGAGATAGATCATCTATTTCTGATGTGACAGTCATAGGTTTGACGTCATCAGAATAGGGGATGGATCTGTTGAGAAGGTAGTAGGAAGTGATATTCCTATACTACGATCGGTTATACTTTGGTCGTCACACAGTGGTTTCTCCATAAAGGATTTGGACATTATATCAGACATACTGGTTACTAGATCTATGTTTTTAGATCTAGATTTGGGTGGTTTCCCAATCTGGGTACTTAGACAGCATTCTAAGAGTATTTAGAATGGACGACTCCTGGCACGGTAGTATACCTGCAGGTAATGGAGTCACCCTCTCTAAAGGTGTCTTATAGACTAAAGTAGAGAGGGATGTGCATGATTGGCAGATCACTTGCTTAGGCAATTGAGTCAATCATGAGATGTCAAGTACCACACCAGATGTTGTTCTTGCACTAGATGCAATAAGTTGTTATTGATCCAATCCTGGAGAAACAGTCGGAAGCAGTTTTAGAACATAAGTGGCTGTTCTAGGGATATGATAACGAAAGCCCCATTCGGGAAACAGTTATCATTCCAGGCTTCCAAGGTGACATGGACGACAAGGAGGTTGTCAGAGTTATATTTTTCCTTCTGACGAGGGACAGTATTTTGGACAGGTGGTCCAAGGCAATACTGAGGGTGGCATGGCGCAGGATACTGATTAAGTTCGGTTGACGATACAGTCTAAGAAGTTTGGATTTGGAGTTCATTCATGAGCTAGGTCCCATCAGACATCCAGACATTCTAAGACAGGTATTGCTCATTTCGGGAGATGGCTTTCTCCTCGAACTTGAGATATAGAGAGACATAGAAAGAAAACATCAAGGCGGATCCACTCACTGAGGCTATTCCTCGAACGCAATAGTTTCACAAACGGTTTTTGTGAGACTGACTAGTAGAGGAGTTGGGTGTTCGGTATCACACGGGCTGTGAGTATGCGACATCGCAATAATTAGCCTTGAGTGCAAGTGGGAGATTGTTGGAGATAGTGCCCTCAGAGTCAATTATTGGGTCATAGGCACGTGATTGCAATGATTGAGGGAGGACCTATCCCGGGAAGACAGTCTTACTCTAGATGATAGTACGCTATCTGGTTTACCTTTATCATCGTGTACTGCTTTAGGCGACCTGACATGTCGCTATTGCACGTTGATAGAGCCCCTAGGATTCTTGCTTGACTGCCAGCAGTATGAGGGCGATCATATAAGTGAGAGCTGGAGTCTATAAGCACATCCTTAAAAGGTCCCTAGTCGTGGGAGTTTCGAGACAGGGCATCGATACTCCAGAGTAGACTAGTGTATACAGTCGAGACCCCGACGAGGGGCGGTGGCCGGTCTCACAAGCCACTGGTGTCAGTTGGATCACCTAAGATGTATACAGGTGCTCATTAGGTTATGAGTACACCGGACAGGACTCGCCGGGAACATGCTAGTTGGTCTTATACCTGACGTCAGATAGCAGTTCCCAGGTGACATGTGTACAGGTTAGTTCATCGACCTGGGGATCGTCATTTGTCTCGTGTGAGTTCCCACTGTACTTTGATTACTACCCTACCACGGCTCAAAGGAGTCGTGCAAACAGGTTTTAGTTGGGTACAGTCCCGAGCCACATGGAGGCAGTGAGCGGATCTTCGGGGGTTTCGTCTCTCCCGGTATTGGGGGTGAGGTCGCGCTGTGTCTAGGAGAGCCATTACACAAAGACCTTGGCCAAGGCAGGAGATTTACTGGTAGGTATTCCAGTAGTATCTCAGGGTGTTCTGGGCTACACTCCGACACGACTTGTACCGCTTTTGGGGGTCTGACTTTTACCAACCCCCTAGGCCCGACATGCGATGCTCATAGACGAACGGACCGGACTGTACGGATATTGTCACTGACAGGCTCAGTTGGGTGTCGGGGTGAGCTTCCTCATCGACGTCCCTTTTAGTCAATAGCTGGTGGCCCGTCACGTATTGGCTTATACCTCTGACGTGCTAGTGGTTAAATCCACAGCCATAGTATTGACGAGTCTTTAGAGTCCACCACACTTTCAGTTACTCAGCTTTCGAGCGGAACGCTGTAGAGGCCGTATGGAGATATGGCAGGGTCCGATCAGATACGTGCGGTATTGCACGGATCAGGATCGGACAGTTTTGTACTAGTAGCCGTATAGTTATATGGCAGGGTTCGATCTGATACGTGCGGTATTGCACGGATCAGGATCGGACGGATATTACTAGCCGGCTTTGGCTTTAAGCCGGTCCTAGTTTAGTACAGTGTAGATTTTGTCTCACTGCATTTGTATCCGGACGGAATACAGATGCGGGTGTGTATGCACAGTATGGGGGTTTTCCTGTAATTTATTACGGGACCAGTTTTCTAGAGTTGCCAGTTTGCTTTCCGTTCCGGCCGGTTTTCCTTTGTTCTTTCCCGGCCGGACTTTTCCGATGGAGGGGGTTATTTGCAATTGTGCAAATAACATTTGTGGAGGGGTCTTCTTGCACTTGTATTCATTATGATAAGCATCTTTGCTTTATCATCCATGCTTTTGCATTAATGGGATTTGATGTGAATAGAAGGATTAAGCATGGTTGATGTCTTTATGTTTGTTTGTGGTCACCACTTATGTTTCCTACACTCACCTCCCTCTTGCTTCATATTGTTTTCCTCCACCATTTCTAAAGAAGAGAGATTATTATTCATGGTTAAGAAAAGAAAGAGAGGAGAAGAAAAGAGAAGAAAATGAGAGAGCTTCATCTTCATCTTGGAGAGAGTAGCATTCATTCATCTCATTTTTGATACAAGGAAAAATGAAAGCACCATTTTTCATACCTTCATTCCTCCATCTTCGAAAGGCAACCAATACCCCAAAAGTGAGACATACATTCTACACTACACTTCCTACAGCAAACCTTGGGCATGTCGAGTTGCCGGCTTCATGCCCGAGTTGCCTCGGTATAGAGGCGGGAGCCCGTAAAAGTTGCAGGCGACGTGGTGCCCTTCCGGCGAGGAGGCGACGACCGTAGATCCCGCGAGGAGATCGGAGTGGAGATGAAGACCGGAGGACTCGGATCAGTCGGTACATCTCTTCCCTTTCTTGTTAGTAGCTTAGACTTGTTAATGGTTACGATCCGGGTGTTTAGTGCGCGGTGGTGTCGGTTTGCTAAGTCCGCAAAAATTAAAGTTTATCACCGTTTCCGCGTTTGGCCGTCGGATTGACGGCCGGGGCGCCGCCGTGCACTTACAAGGGGGTCTGTGGTGCCCAGTTTAACGACTTAGCGGTCATCTGTTTCCAGTTTAACGACGTGGTGGTCATCTGTTTCCAGTTTAACGACTTAGAGGTCATCTGTTTCCATTTTAACGACTTGGTGGTCATCTGTTTCCAGTTTAACGACTTAGAGGTCCACTATTTCCAGTTTAACGACTTAGAGGTCTACTTTATCCAGTTTAACGACTTAGAGGTCATCTGTTTCTAGTTTAAAGACTTAGAGGTCATCTGTTTCCAGTTTAAAGACTTAGGGGTCTATTGTGCCCAGTTTAACGACTTAGCGGTCATCTGTTTATAGTTTAAAGACTTAGAGGTCTTCTATTTCCAGTTTAAAGACTTAGAGGTCTAATGTTTCCAGTTTAACGACTTAGAGGTCATCTGTTTCCAGTTTAACGACTTGGTGGTCATCTGTTTCCAGTTTAACGACTTGGTGGTCATCTGTTTCCAGTTTAACGACTTAGGGGTCTATTGATGGCGAGCTTGGAATTTTGGGGTAGGGGCCGGCATCAGCGTTGCTAACACTGAAGCAGAGGTGCCAGGAGCAATTCATCATTTGCCTACTCTTGTTGGCGGAGCGATGGCTTAGGAGACGGGTTTAGGTCCCTATCGCCTAAGGCTTTTCAATTTTATGGGCCGTGAGGGTCCCATAAAAGCATTTTCTCCCTGCGAGTCGTAAGGATCTCGCAGGTGTATTTTCTCCTTAGGAGTCGTGGGGACTCCTAAGTGTGTTTTTCCTTTATGAGTCGTAAGGAACCCACAAAGGTTTGTTCTCCTCATGTATCGTGAGGACACATGAGTGGGTCTTCTCAATGGAGCATAATTCCAAAGGCGGAGACCAGCCGCGTAACCGGTGGTTGCGGTGGGGCATGGACGTGATGAGAATTATTTGAGCTCGTGGATTGTATACGGCAGTCAATTTGGGGACTGGCCGAAGGGCTGGGAGAATTTTGGAAATTTGAATTTTGGTTGGCGTCTGCATCGCTGCACTGGAATATGGTACCAGGAACGACTCATTATTCGCCTTTGTTTTGTTTGTTTTTGTTTTGTTTTATTTTTGTTTCACCGCGATTGCTCTATCATTTCAGCTTTTCTTATCGCGAAGATCGCGATTGCCCTATCATTTCGGCTATTTATTCGCGGTTGCCCCATCATTTCGGCTTTATTTTCATTTTTATTTTCACTCGCTGATTTTTATTGCGAGTTGCCCCATCATTTCGGCTTTATTTTCATTTTTATTTTCACTCGCTGATTTTTACTGCGAGTTACCCCATCATTTCGGCTTTTCTTTATTTTTCTTTTATTTACACATTTTTTGTTTATTTACATTTTTTTACATTCCCAGTTTAACGACTTAGAGGTCGACGGTTCCCAGTTTAACGACGTGGGGGTCATCTTTGCTTATCCCAGCTCCTTGAACTTTGATCTTGGCGGAGCTGTGTTAATGACCTAGCTCCGTGGCTTGTCGATACATCTGAGGATTGTGAGGTTTTTCCAAGCTTATATTGGTCCTCTGCCCAATCTTTGAAAATATAGCAGTCTTCGATGGTATGACCCACCACTCTATGATATGGGCAGTATACGGAATTGCCGGTCATGTTCATTTCCTGTGGCCTCTTTGGAACAGGCAGTTGCAGACCGTTGTTCAAGGAGTCCATGAATATTTTGCGGACTCCATCCCTCCTGAAGGAGTATACCTTCTTCTTTCTCTCCATTGGAGTAGGTGCCTTTACTGATGCTGGTCCTCGAGGCCGATCGGTCTTTAGTTCGCCCTTTTCAGATAATGGCACATGTCTAGGAGGATTAGGTTCCCGAAAGGCTCCGGTCTCCATTTGCATGAAATCGGCGGTCGTAGCTTGACTGTTTGCTAACGCGCCTTTAGACAGTTTTATCTCTCCCGTCTTGTATTGCCTTTCGACCCAATCTTTGAAGGCGAAGCAGTCCTCAATGGCATGACCTATCACCCTGTGATAGGGGCAATATTCTGGGTCGTCGGTCATATTCGCTTCTTGCGGTCTCTTTGATTCCGGCAGTTATAGACTGTTTCTTAGGGCGTCCCTGAATATCTTGTTGACTTTTTCCCTTTTGAAGGAATAGACTTTCTCTAGTTTCTCTTTCAGAGGCGATTCCTCCCCGGCGTATGTGTCGGAGGGACTAGAGGCTGATTGCGGCCGTTTTCCGCGAAGGCGCTCCGCCCTTAGGTTGAAGGGGGTATCAGCTGGCTGCCTCCGGGTATCAATCCCTGGCTCATGAACCAAAATTTGATTCTGTAATTGCAATCGGGGGACTTGGGTCGCAAGATCTGCCACGACGTTTGCCAGCTCGTCGACTTTGGAATAGACCTCGGCCATCTTCTCATCCTTGTCCAGAAATTGCCTTTGAAGCCATTGGAATAATGCTTGTTCTGTAGTTCCGGCTATGACAACCGGGTAATCTTTATTGCCTGAGCTCAATTCCGCAGGAACCAGGGCTCCTCTGGCTTATCGGCCTGAGCGGAATCTTCATCATTTAGATCGAGCCGATGCTGGGTAGCATCAACTATATCATCACCATGGCTGTGAAGAAGAGGAAGGTTCTTTTCTTCATATCCGGCCATGTAGACAGTGTGGATAACACATTCAACCATTCTTTCATCACTGGCAGCTGGTTTCGCGGAGCGGTCCGGGCTTTGGAAATTCATAAATTTTAACATGGGCAGAGCCCTAGCCCTTTTGTTGGCTCTATATCTGAGCCGTTTTTGCCTCAGCTTCTCTGCCTTAAGCGCTTGGCAGGTTACTTCTCTTCGGGGAGCCGCCATAGGCTGAGTGATAGGGAGGCTTGAGAAGACACCCAATCGAGCAGTTGTCGGAGGCGCCGCTGGAGATTGCTCAAGACGCGTTGTAGCTTTGTTGGTGTTGATGGCCTTGCCCCCAGTTGGGGCCAAGGAAAGTCGTTCAGACACCGACTTGCGTTTGGGTTGGGGCGCTCTCGAGATCACCACATTTGGTCTCTTTCCTTTCGAGACCGGTCTGTCTGTTGCTGGAGCTTGAGGAGCGGGAATGGCGTTAGCGGGCACGAACAGAATAGAGCCGAACGGTAGCAGCGGCTCCTTCCACTGTCGCCCAAGACTGGCTGGCAGGACCGTCCTGGAGTCCATCTTCATCGTGTAAGAGATGGGAGCTGAGTTCATCATTGGAGACATTGTTGAAAGACGATTGCTTGAAAACCTGCATGAAAGAGCATTATTTTAGTATAAATATAGACATGTAAATTGATTGAGTTCGCATGAACGTTTAACCCAAAATATGGGAGGAAAGATTGGTCCCACCGGGCGTGCCAGAATCTGTAGGGTGTTTTTCGTCACCCCATTGAGATGGGAATACGCGCACGCTTGTCAGGCGTACTACAGATTCCCCCTGCCTGGGGTAGGCCGGGGTTTATTGATTGTGGGGATCCGAATCTCCGGCAGCCGCGGACTAAGCTGCCGTTAATTACCCCTCGCCTTTGGGGCGAGGGAATCTCCGATTAACGGGTTAAACTGGTCATGCGAACTCAATGTGCGGTGTGCGTGTGTTGTGTTTTGAAAGGGGTTTTTGGATATATCAGGAGCCACGCAGAGTTTTTATGGGGGTCCCGCTACCCGGATAGCGGGCTGTGGGTCAAGGGGGCTAGCAGCCCCCTTGCGGGGTGCGGGGCAGCGCCCCGTTAGAATTTTTTTTCTAACAGGGACAGTGTCGTGGAGCACGTGTGTGTGCAAATATGTATACATATGTATATGTATATGTATATGTATGTACATAAAAAGAGGGGGAAAAGGCATCCAAGGGATGCATGGGGCCAACGCCTTAAGCGTTGTGCGCTTAGGTGCTGTATGCTCAGGCGCAAGCGCGCCACATGTCGACACGTGGGCGCTTTGCGCATGAGCGCTGGGCGCTCGAGCGCAAGCGCGCCACGTGTTGGCACGTGAAAGCTTTGTGCTTGAGCGCAAGCGCGCCACGTGTAGGCACGTGGGCGCCTTGCGCTCGGACACAGAGCGCTGGAGCGCAAGCGCGCCATGTGTCGGCACGCGGGCGCCTTGCGCTCGGGCGCAGAGCGCTGGAGCGAGAGCGCGCCACGTGTCGGTGATTGTTAGGAATTCTGCGTGTTCAAGTTTTAGTTAATTACCGCAATCAAGACGGTTTCGCTTGTAGCTAGCCGGTTGAGTACGGGTCGTCCGCAGGGAGATGAGAATCTTTTTCTATGTGCTTTAACGAGTTAAGTCCGAAGGTCCAGATTTGTTTGTGATTAACTAAGTGTTAAATTGATATGTAAAGAGAGCTTGTTAGGGTTATGATTAGGTTAGTTTGAGTTAGGAGTCGCTCACTTCTTTCGTTGCCACTCTTAATATCGGTGTTACGGTAATCGGCAACAACGGCGATTAGCACGACTAGGAAGGAACTTGCGAGTATAAGCTAGGCTTTCCAACGCATAAGTTCTTCCTTTTGGTGCTTGTCCGTCCGTTCTTGGCTCTTAGCCATAACCTCCGGTTAATTCAACCACAACCGGTCTCACTACGGAATCACCGCTATCATGTAGGATAGGGTGCCGTAAGGAGCGGATTGTGGTTCAATTAACGGGAGTCGAATTAAGTTGTTGGGCAAGGAAAGAGTGAGAGAGATTTCCTTCTCTCAAACTTCCCTTATCCTACCCTAACAAGTATGAAACTACTCACACATCATAATGAAAAGAAAACAAAATAAAAGAGGAAGATAGAAAGAAAGAGATTAGAAGATAACTAGTTATTTGCGACCTCACCTTGGCAAGGATCAAGCGTAAGCATCATGGTTGTTTTAAGGATAAAGGAAAAGAGAAAAGAAAGAAACAACAAGAAATAACAACAACCAAGTTAACAAATGAAAATTACAAGCAATAATAAGAGAACAAGATAAGCATAATAATAAAAAGGAACTTCTTTATTCATCATTCTTCACTCACAAAAGTTCACTACAAGTTTTTCAATGGAGAAGAGATGAGAAGAGGAAGAAGAACATGTATTCTAAAATCTAGAAAAAATACACGATTATGCACCCCCTCCCTTCACAAGGTTCTGGGCTATTTATAGGCTGGAAAATGAAAACCTAGGGCAAAATTCTGCCTCTATACAAAAAGTCCAAACTACCCCTGAAATACGACACACTGCGGCGCCAGTATGGCCGTGGAACCGTGGCCTAGACCCCCCCATTGGCCGCGGTTCCGCGGCCGTATGGAGGAGTTGGGCCCTCGTTTTTCTTGTGCTTCCCTGGTTCTGTGTTCCCTTTATTCTGGTATATGTATTTTCTCAGATTTTCTTCACGATTTTTCCAGAATTTCTGTTGAGCAAAAGGTGATTTGATGTGGATCTTTTTGTCATGATTTTCTTGAGCTCCGCGTAGATTTCTTGGATCTTGTGTTGCCATTGAGCTTTGTGCATGAGGTGACAATCGATTTGTCATTTTGTCTCCTAAAATGGTGTGTGGCAACAGACGGATAAAAAGCGGAGATCCGTGTTTTATCTGTGGTTGGCAGGAACCCGGGTTTTGTCGTGTTTTTCCATGAATTTCACCGTTTAGAGCCGATAACCTGTATCCTGCAATTGACTAGCAAACACGGCTCAAGAGTATTTACCGATATGCAATGTGATAAAAATTGGGCGGTATGAAAATGCAAAAATCTGATATGAACAGTCGGCACACGGGCGCCTTGCGCGCGCGCGCAGTGTGCTTGAGCGCGAGCGCGCCACGTGTCGGCACGCGGGCGCCTTGCGCTCGAGTGTGCCACGTGTCGGTACGTGGGCGCTTTGCGCTGGAGCGCAAACGCGCCACGTATCGGCACGTGAGCGCTTTGCGCTCGAGCGCTAGCGCGCCACGTGTCGGCACGTGGGCGCTCGGCGCTTGGGCGCCGGCGAGGAAAAGAGGGCTTTTACCCCCAGAAACCAGAAGCTATGCTTCAGAAAGGAAATATTATATATATATATATATATATATATATATATATATGGAGTTAAACTCCAAGGATGTGTTGAAGCTGATTAAGGGGGTTCTTCTTCTTCCTCCCGTGGTTTGGCCGGATCTTGAAGATCAAGAGATAAAAGATCTAAAAATCTCTCCTTTTGAGATCTAATGATAGATCCAAGCTCCCCTTGGTGGGTTTTATGGTGAAAAACTATTTAGTTTTGGAAAAAGAAGAGTAAAAGTCTTGATTTAATTCAAAGAAAGAAAAAGGTTTGAAACCTTTAGAAAAGGGAAAGATGTACAAACCCTAGGTTTTTGAGAGAATGGAAAAAGTGTTAATTTATTCATCATCATGTTGCCTTTTATAGTCTTACATATTTGCATATAGCCCCTTGGGCTTTACAAAATGGTATTTTGCCTATCCCATGGCTCATGTGCCATTTCTTTTTGCACATAAGCCACGGGCTTACAAAAATTTGGCTTTATGCCCATTTTGTTTACATTCATGTATAAAAAATTACATAAAAATTATTTATTACATGATTTTGTTGTTGGTATGGGGAGGCTGGCCGTGGGCTCGACTTGGGCATGGGCCCGCTTGACCTAGGCTTGGGCCCACCTAGCTTGGGGGTTGACCTTGACTTTGACTCGGTCAACCGGGGTGTAAATTTTTACCCCAACACACTCTAACCTTGATCAGAATAGTTAATCACTTTATCTAATTAGGATGTCTTCCACTGTTTCCTCGAATTCTCTTCTAAACCCAAAAGGAGAATTAGTCGGGATCATCTAAAATCACCCGAGAAGTAACACCTACTCATTAGTGGGAATCAGAATCCAACTATCATCGCATGATAACTTGATGGAAGCCACTCAAGTCACCACACTCCAGAAGGTATGCGTATGTCTGGCAAGTTTCCTGTATGTTTGAAACTCCCGATATGATTTTTACCCCAAGCGGCTTATAACCTTGACTAGGTCAACATGTCATAAGTCGCAAGTCAAGTTCAACCCGTCATTATCCTGGATTAATTAGATGCACCCGTACGAGCCCTTAACTAGGTTAACATGATAGTACGACTGTTCTAACCAATCACATATCCATGCAGCATAAAAGTACTACAAAGGTACCGAACACTACGCCTTGACTAGGTCAGCATACGTAGCAAGAATACTAAGCAATACAAATCTGAAATGATGGAGGGCTACGACTGGTTTTTGGCAAAAAACCTTTAACGTAATGAACTTGATATCGTTGAAGGAATCCAAGTGGTTTTACAAATATATAGTAGCGCAAAATTTTTCTAAAGAGGTCACTCCCTGTGAAGGGATCTCGGCTATTTCCTTGTCGAATAATGTGCAGGATATTCCAAACTGAATACCACTGTGCAAAGCAAAAAAATTGACTGTAGTGAAATTATTACACTGACTCAAACTTTTGCCCAAGAGGTCACTCCCGATGAAGGGATCTCGGCTCTTGCCTCGTCGAATGAGGTGCTGGATATTTATAACTGAATATCACTGTGCAAAGCAAAAGAGAACGTCTGTAATATCAGTTCTTAAAAACTTGGTTCCAACAACATCATATATATAGGTTTGTTTTCCTTGCATTGATCGGAATAAACGCAGTCACATCAATTAAACATATTACACCAGATAAAGGAACGAAAATAAAATGTACCTATATGCCATCTGCATTCGCCACTTGGCCCCGTCATCACCCGTTAAATTACTTAATTAACGACAGAGCGGGGGCTGGACTAGCGCGGGTGCAAAACATATACAACATCTACTAGTATATATATAAATATATATAACATTCGTCCCAGGCATGATATATAAGCAACATTACAGAATCCCAGCCAAGCAACACAGAGTGGTGGATAATCCTGGAGCCTTGGGTTTCACTTGAGCCGCAAATGAGACTCGACGTTTCCTGTCGTGTGGATAGCCTGTGCAATGAAAACCTAGACCCCTGCGAGTGCGGCAAGTTACCCGCCAATCCCAGAAGAGAGGCAACCCCAATCAACAACGTGAATGGGCCACCTAGCACTCCACGGAATCCGGTAACTTGGGCACCCCTCCATGGGTCAACCTATACCCCCTACGAATGCGGCGAATAGCCCGCCAATTCTAGAGTAAGGCCCCCTCCATCTCAACGCCATGAGATGCGGGCCCGTTGCCCTCTAGAACCCGGCTATTCGTGCACTCCGCCTTGGGATAATCCTAGTACAGAAAAGAAAATAATATATATAACGGTGACATCGACTTCAACCCGGTCGTGCCCTAAACAAATAATTTACAAACTGGCAGAGACGGCAGTCCACATGTCGGACGCTCGCCTCGCAATATCAAATGTACAAATGAAGCTGAACTATATTACCATCGCACCACTGGCTATCCACCACGACGATCCAACCAAAAACTCAGCACAACACAGAACATCAACGTGAATGTCATGTTCGCAAACCCGTCTAAAAGACATATAGTAATTAGACGAATTATACCGCTCTAATGACATTCACGGTAGCAGATATAAATGTATGAACTTAAAACTTTTAAACAATGTTAAAAATGGTGACTTCGAAATACCCCGTATTGCCCCCAAACAAAAGGTAACATAATATCCAACTTGGGCAAAATCAAACAATACACGTAAGCTAATATTCCAGAGACCAGGACACCAAAAAAATTCAAGTCCCAAATTGATTCTTAGACCGGCCCAGCCGGGAATCCATGCAGTCTCGCCGGCCATAATTTGGCATTTGGAGCTCGTGTTTTGAGGGTGTTCTAGATACTACATAAATAGCCTTCTGCAATTATTTAATTTTTTTTTGAAGACTAGAAAAATTTGACAGAAACTGGAATATTTTCCGTATTGTTTCGGAGTTGTTTCGGTTTCGTTACTTTAACATCATCTAAAACTACTAGTAAGGGGTTAATGGGTTGGCTCTGATACCATGTTGGGTTATGGCAGTGCCCTGGCCATCAAACCGTGGCCGATTGCGGAACAAATTTTTTACAAACTGGCGCTAACACAACCCGCTATCCGGACCTCCCATTAACCCTAAACTAGCAATACTATAAAGGAGTTAAATAGGTTATACCGAATGATCCGTGTCCTTCAGTCTTTAACCTTCATCCCAAGCTCCCAGTGGCCTCCATGATCAAGATTGATCTTCGGTCTCCCTCCATCGAAGATGATCCACCTGAGAATTTGTATTCCGAGCTCCTACCTCAATAGCCGAGGTAACTAGAGTACCTAGTTCGCTAAACTAGATAGCCTAGAGGATGTAGAGTGTGGTGATGGATTAGTTTGTCTCATAATAACCTAGGTTTCTCAACACATGAGACTTGAAGGGTGGAGGTAGAAGAAGAAGCTTGAGGATGAGAGTGTGAGGCAACCCAAGAAAAATGGCTAAGTGTTGTTTGTTGTGTTGTGAGCAATAATGAAGCCAATAAATATCTCAAGTCTCCAAAATATCTTAAAACTCCAAAATATCTCACAAAAAACAAATATCAAGCATGCTAGAATAGTAACCATGAGTCACTATAAATCCATGCTACAATAAATGCACACAACGCCTCATCCTCCACCTTATTAACCATTTAATCCTAAATTGTTAAAACTAAATGAGGTGGCATCTTCTAGAAGCACTTTGTGTTAATGTTTATGTCCTAGAGCTCATTATTGTATCATACTAGATTGCATATTACTTAATGGAAGCTTGGGATATTCACAGTTGTATTGACAGTCTTGCTAAAAATGGTAGTATGCTACTTGGTTTGTTTCTACTTTAATATGTGCATATGTTTCTTTTAACATATCACTTATACATATTAGTAGAACCCTTAGGATCTTTGCTTGATTACCAGCGTTGTGATGGCAGTCACACTAGTAGGGGCTGGGTAGTCTATAAGCAACATCCTATACAGGTCCCTGGTCGTAGGATTATCGAGACAGGGCATCGATACTCCAGAGTAGACTGGTGTATAGGCTTCTCATCCCTGCATGGGGAGATGGTCTGTCCTACAGCCATCGGTACGTCATACTGGAGATAGTATGCAGGTGCTTGTTAGGTTACGAGTACACCGGACATGACTCGCCGGGAACTGCAGGTTGGTACTATACCTATCGTCAGATTGCAGTTCCCAGGTGACATAAGTATATCTTAGTCCGTCGACTTGATATTGCTACTTCTCCTCGAGTGTGTTCACATTGTACTTAGATTACTACCCTACCACGGCTGAAAGGAGTCGTACAAACAGGTAGTAGTTGGGTGCAGTCCTGAAGCACTTAGAGGCAGTGGCGGTTAGACATGATTCGTCTCTCCCGGTATTGGGGGTTGATATCGCGCTGTGTATGGAGAGCCATTACGCAAGGTCCCTGGCCATGGCAAGCGAGATTTACTGGTAGGTGCTCCAGTAGTTTCTCATGGTGTAATAGGCTTCACTCCGACACGACTTATACCGCTATTAGGGGTCTGACGTTTACCACCCCCTAGGCCCGACATACGATAGTCATAGACGAACAGACCGGACTGTACGGAGATTGTCACATACAGGCTCAGTAGGAGTTCGGATGGGTTTCCTCATCGTCCTTCTTATCGACATCTACTTGGGGACCGTTACGTACAGCTAGTACCGCTTGCAGCCTGTGGTTAAACCCACTGCCAGCATAGTGTCGAGTCTTTAGAGTCCCACACAGAGAGTTTCCCTGCACCGGGAAAAAGGTGTAGAGGCCGTATGGTTTTACGGCAGGGCCGCGATCACTTACGTATACTTATGCAAATTCTACCCCCAGTCTCTCTACGAGAAGAGGAAAGCGTGGAACAGAAGAGCATTCCTATCGAAGAAGCTTCGATCATCCAAGACGAGCCCGATTGGAAAGAACCCTTCATAGCGTACCTCCGATACGACAAGCTGTCCGAAGGAAAATCTGCAAGAATTCAGCTAAAGAAGAGAGCTCTCCGATACGTGTTTGTAAATGACACGCTATACCGCAGGTCATATGACCAACTCTGGCTTAAATGTCTGTCATCGGCCGAAGCCCAGAAAGTCATGAAAGAAGTTCACTCGGGCGTTTGCGGTGCTCACCAATCTGGCCCCAAGATGCGACTTCAAATTAAACGGATTGGATATTACTGGCCTACCATGATACGGGATTGCGGAGAGCATGCAAAGAAATGTCATATCTGCCAAATTCACGGCGATTTCATTCACAAGCATCCCAATCCATAGCATCCTACGGTGGCATCGTGGCCCTTCGAAGTCTGGGGGACTGACAAAGTTGGCCCAATTGATCCTCCGTCATTCAGAGGCCACCGGTTCATATTGGCCGCAACTGACTATTTCTCCAGATAGGCTGAAGCTGTCCCGCTAAAAGACGTCAAGACAGAAAATATTCTTACGTTCTTCCAGCATAATATTTTATACCGCTTCGGTACACCAAGAAGAATCATTTCTGGCAACGGGCCTTCTTTCAAGAGCTTTAAAGTCTCAAGATTCGCTACTCAACACAAGATAGACTGGAGATATTCCTCCATCTATAATCCAAGAGCCAATGGGGTAGCCGAAGCCTTCAATAAGACTCTATGCAAGCTCCTGAGGAAAAATACTTCAGCCAACAAGAAAGACTGGAATCTCAAGCTTCACGAGGCATTGTGGGCATATCGTACCACGCACCGTACTCCAACCCAGTCCACTCCATACTCATTGCTCTTCGGAGTGGAGGCGGTCCTCCCCCTCGAAGTCTAAGTTCCAAGCTTAAGAATGGTCGTTCAACATGAGTTGACGGAAGAGGAAAACGTGCTCCTTTGGCTTGAAGAGCTCGACGTCCTAGAAGAAAAGAGGCTCGCGATGCAGCAAAATCTGGAGCTATACCGAGCCCAAATTTCATGGGCCTATGACAAGATAACCCCTCCCCCTGCTTTTAAGAAAGGTGAATTGGTGTTGGTCCTCAAAAGACCGATCATCCCTAATCGACATGCCAAGGGAAAATTCGAGCCAAACTGGGAAGGACCATACGTCATCGAGAAAGTGTTTGATGGAGGATCTTACCAACTGATAAATGCCGAGGGAGAAAGGCCCATGCCACCCATCAATGGCCGATATCTCAAGAAATACTATGCGTGAATGCTCCAAGTCGCAGGCGAATTGAGCACACCAGCCTTACGGTCTAGATCATACATCCTGTAAAACCGTACACAATCCATGGGCGTAAACAACCCCTATCTCTCCGAAGTCCTACCGGTGAGACTACTTTCAAACTCCCACCAGTGCAAAAAAAAAAAAAACGGTATGTCCATGAGCAAAACGGGCACGGATGAAAACCCGAAAGGGCTCCGTGAGTAAAAACAGCAGGACTGCAGGCGAGTTTGTGAAAATCCGAAAGGGCGCAAACTCGTGAAAAAAGATAAAATACACTCGCAAAGTCCTCTCGACCTTATGAGGAGAAAACCCCTGCATGAGATCCTTACGACTCACAAAGGAGCAACACACTTAGGAATCTCTACGATTCCTAAGGAGAACATACACCTGCGAGATCCTCTCGACTCATAGGGAGAAAATGCTTTTATGGGACCCTTACGGCTCATAAAATTGAAAAGTCTTAGGTGATAGGGACCCAAACCTGTCTCCTAAGCCATCGCTCCCCAATGGGCAACGGTAAATGATGAGTCGCTCCTGGCATTTCGCTTCAGTATTAATGGTGCTGATGCCGACCAAAACCCAAATCCCAAGTCCTTTCGAGATAAATCATGAGTTGCTCCTGGCATTGTTCCAGTGCTGCAATGCTGATGCCAAACAAGATCCAAATTCCAAGTCCCCAAACGGCGAATGATGAGTCGCTCCTGGTACCATATTCCAGTGTAGCGATGCAGACGCCAACCAAAATCCAATTTCTCTAAATTCTCCCGGCCCTACGGTTAGTCCCCAAATTGACTGCCTTATACAATCCATGGGCTTAAATAATTCTCAGAATACCCATGCCCCACCACAATCACCAGTTACGCAGCTGGTCTCCGCCTTCAGAAATATGCTCCATTTGGGAAGACCCACTCATGTGTCCTCACGATACATGAGGAGAACAAAGCTTCATGGGATCCTTACGACTCACAAAGGAAAAACACACTTGGGAGTCCCCACGATTCTTAAGGAGAAAGTGCACCTACGAGATCCTTTCGACTCGTAGGGAGAAAATGCTTTTATGAGACCCTTACGGCTCATAAAATTGAAAAGCCTTAGGTGATAGGGATCTAAACCTGTCTCCTAAACCATTGCTCCCCAACAGGAAAAGTCAAATAATGAATTGCTCCTGGCACGTGTACTTCAGTGTTAGCAACGCTGAAGCCTACCCTAACCCCAAAATCCCAAAACTCCAATCCCATAGACCCCTAAGTCTTTAAACTGGGAACAGATGACCTCTAAGTCGTTAAACTGGGAATAGATGACCCCTAAGTCGTTAAACTGGGAATGAGGGAAATCGCCTCATGACAAATGATGATTCGCTCCTGGTACCATATTCTAGTGCAGCGGTGCTGATGCCAACCCAAATCACATCGAATCAGCAAGTCAACTTCAACCCTGACACTGCAAGAAGCGGAACAAGTCAAATCAAGCACCGACCGTCCACGTCGCTAAAAGGGCAGCACCGACCGTCTAAGTAGCAAAAAGGGCAGAACCGACCGTCCACGTCGTAAAAAGGGCAGCACCAACCGTCCAAGATGCAAAAAGGGCAGAACCGACCAACCACGTCGCTAAAAGGGCAGCACCGACCGTCCAAGTCGCAAAAAGGCCAGCACCGACCATCCAAGTTGTAAAAAGGGCAGAACCGACCGTCCACGTCGCTAAAAGGGTAGCACCGACCATCCAAGTCGCAAAAAGGGCAGAACCGGCCGTCCACGTCGCTAAAAGGGCAACACCGACCATCCAAGTCGCAAAAAGGGCAGAACCGACCGTCCACGTCGCAAAAAGGGCAGCATCGACCGTCCAAGTCGCAAAAAGGGCAGCACTGACCGTCCACGTCGCTAAAAGGGTAGCACCGACCGTCCACGTCGCTAAAAGGGCAGCACCGACCGTCCACGTCGCTAAAAGGGCAGCACCGACCGTCCAAGTCACAAAAAGGGAAGAACCGACTGTCCACGTTGCTAAAAGGGCAGCACCGACCGTCCAATTCGCAAAAAGGGCAGAACCGACCGTCCAAGTCACAAAAAGGGCAGCACCGACGTCCAAGTCGTAAAAAGGGCAGAACCGACCGTCCAAGTCGTAAAAAGGGCAGAAATGACCGTACACGTCGCTAAAAGGGCAGCACCGACCTTCCAAGTCGCTAAAATTGCAGCATCGACCTCCACGTCATTAAAACGGAAACCAGATCAAGTCAACTTCCACGCGAAAGAAGATCCATCAATTTCGTGCACACAACCCACATATGTGGTGTGCACTTATTGATGGGGGCAATTTGTTGGGGTCGAAATTTACACCCCGGTTGACCAAGTCAAAATCAAAGTTGACCCCAAGCCATGTGGGCCCAAGCCCAGGTCAAGTGGGCCAATGCCCGGGTCGAGCCCGAACATGGAGTGGCCGGCCTACCTCCATGCCAAGATAAAAATTTTGTAATAAATAATTTTGGATTATTACTTTTATTCTATTTTATGATTGAATGTAAGAAAAATAGGCATAAAGCCAAATTTTTGTAAAGCCCATGACTTATGTGCAAAAAGAAATGGCACATGAGCCATGGGATGGGAAAAATGGCATTTTTGTAGAGCCCAAGGGGCTATATATAAAGTGTATAGCCTATAAAGGCAAGGATAATGAAAATATCCCAACAACTTTTTTCTCTCTCCTAAAAAAGTATTAAGATCTGTGATCTTCTCCTTCCTCAAGATTCTAAAACCTTCTTCTTTCTTTTGAATTAAATCAAGAGTTTTACTCTTCCTTTTGTAAAACTAAATAGTTTTTTACCACAAAACCCACAAAGGGGAACTCAGATCTTCCATCAGATCTCAGAAAGGAGAGATTTTTAAAATCTCATACTTCTTGATCTCCAAGATCCGGCCAACAAAGGAAGAAGAAGGAGACACATCTCCAGAAACCCCATTTTGGGGAAGATCCAGGGCTCGAGGGGAGAAGCCCCCTTCATCAGCTTCAAAATATCTTAGGAGTTTAATTCCTCATATATATACATATATACAAAATAATAAGCGTTCCTTTCTGGGAGTACAACTCCCATTGCAGGGACCAAGTCCCTTTTGCCTCCCGAGCACCCACGTGCCCGGCACGTGAGGCCTTTGCGCTCAAAGCGCTAGCGCCCTTGCGCCTAAAACGCTAGCGCCTGAACGCCCACATGCCTGGCACGTGGGGCGCTAGCGCCCGAGCGCCCACATGCCTGGCATGTGGGGCGCTAGCCCCCAAAGCGCTCTTGCGCTCAGAGCGTTAGCGCCCAGAGCACTAGCGTCCAAAGCGTTGGTGCCCAAGCGCCCACGTGCCTCGCACGTGGAGCGCTAGCGCTCTGTCACTCAAAGCGCTAGCGCTCGAGCGCCCACGTACCTGGCATGTGAAGGGCTAGCGCCCTTGCGCTTAAAGCGCTAGCACCCAAAGCGCTGGCGCTTTTTCCCACACATCCTTTGGATGCCCTTACCCTTATACACACACACACACACACACACACACACACATACATACATACACACACACACACACACACATACTCCACGACACTGTTCCTGTTAGAAAAAAATTTCTAACGGGACGCTGCTAGCCCCCTTGACCCCCAGCCCGCTATCCGGGTAGCGGGACCCCCGTAAAAACTCTGCAGGGCCCCCGATATATCCAAAACCCCCTTTCAAAACACAACACACATACATTGCACATTGAGTTCGCATGACCTGTTTGACCCGTTAATCGGAGGTTCCCTCGCTCCAAAGGCGAGGGGTAATTAACGGCAGCTTAGTCCACGGCTGCCGGAGATTTGGAGCCCTGCAATCAATAAACCCCAGCCTACTCTAGGCATGGGGAGTCTGTAATGCGCCTGACAAGCGTACACGCATTTCCATCTCAATGGGGTGACGAAAAACACCCTACATGGAGCTTTGATTACTGATTGTGCACCGAGTTGCAAATCAATACTGAATTCAAGAGCTCGATCGGGAGGCAAACCAGTTATGTCTTCAGAGAATACATCTTCGAACTCTTTAACAACCTCTGGTTTCGATCCTTCTGCTTGCAACATTGTAATCTCTGCCTTCTTTGGTTTTTCTCGGTAGATGCTAGGCTCTAAAGTCCGGTCTCCGCTTTTGAAATAAAACACTGGGTGATTTGGTATTTCAAACACTACCCTCCTTTGGTGACAGTTGATAGTAGCGAAGAAAGTTCCCAGCCAGTCCATTCCCAAGACTACGTCAAATTCGGTATGTCAAGTACCTTGAAATCCGCATAGAATTCTCGACTGTAAACGACCACTGGACACATATCGTATCCCGAGGTTATTTTTAGAACACAGTTTCCTAAACTGACATTCTAGCTGGATACGAGCGGCTTAACTGGGATTGCATTAGTTCTTACGAACCGTTGCGACATGAAGCAATGCGATGCCTCAGTATCGAAGAGCGTGAGTGCAGGTAGAGTGGCTACTAAGATTGTACCTAAGTCGCATGGGATAGGTTTAGGTATAACCAATATAAGATGGCTAGGAATTGAAATAATTTGAAAGGAAAGAAAGAAGAGATTTCTCAGTGATAAACTGACCCGTAGCTTCAGTCTCTTTGACCGATATGGTGAATGCCTAGCGTCATGGCATGTTTCTCTGTGCCTGGTTAAACAGTCGGCATTGAGGTTGAGCTGTATGGGTGCGGGGAGCTAAGCTGGTAGAGCTAACCAGGTAGGAGGAGCTTGGGTCGCCGTTCTAGCTGGAGGGTTATTAGTCCCTCGGTTCTGGGGGCATGCTCCGATAGCGTGAGTAGAATACCTACAGATCAAGCACAAGTTATTTGCCCTATGAAAGTTCTTCACTAGATACCCTGATCTTTTGCAGTAGATGCAAAAATCTGGCTTGTTGTTGGCGAACGAACCTCCTGGCCTTTGAGATAGTCCGTTGAAAACTATCCTGGAAGAGGCCCTTCCTGTGATCTGGTGCAAAAGGCGTTTCATACCGGCCGACTGCGGCCTGCTCTTCTTCTTCACAACTGCGTCATAGCGTCAGGCGGCCTTCAAAGCAAGCTTGTGGGTTGGAAAATCCCCTGTAGCGAGTGCAGCTTGGATTTAAGGGTCCAACCCCTGCTGGAATCATCGTGTCTGGATCTCAGCAGTAGGAATGAGGTGCGCAGCAAACTTCAATCGCCTGAGCCCATTCTTCTGCTTCAAGTGGGCTTTCCGTACCTGAGAAGTTCTTTGGGTGCAGTGCCCAAAACTACTTAACTCCGGGTGCTTTCACCTCAGGGCGAGCCAGTCCTTGGTGTATGAGGGTTGTCTGCTCCCTCTGTCCCTCCAATAGGCTCTTGATAGCTTCAAGGAGTACCGTTTGCTCATTGATAGGCGCGCCAATGGTAGGTGGTGGTGGTAGAGTAGACGGTGGAGTGTTGTCGTTGATGTTAGTGCTGGTATTGTTCGGAGAGTCCATCACCTTGATATAAAAGACAGATTAGGATAGATTCAAGGAATTTTGAAATGCAAGGAATGCAAACGTTTGTTGAATTCATTAATTATTGTGGTATATTGTTTACGATTTCATACAGAACTGACCGGTATGGGCCACCAACAAAACCTGTCATGCCCCGCTTTCCAGCAGACGGAAATGATGACGTGGTAAGCCCGCGGGATATTTATTTGGAGAAGTTCATTCCCTAAATAAATATACTAAGCGTATTGAAACAATAATATACAATACAAAAATAAATGGAGACTGTACAATTTTCAACAAATATTTTTATTTACATTCAAACTTGAAATTTTTACAGATACATGAGTTCAACCGAAAAAATTAAATACAATAAAAGAAAATGCCTAAACAGGTGGCACATATAAGCTG
The DNA here is from genome assembly GCA_030015575.1 of Agapanthus africanus. NCBI lineage: Eukaryota > Viridiplantae > Streptophyta > Magnoliopsida > Asparagales > Amaryllidaceae > Agapanthus > Agapanthus africanus. The sequence continues at coordinate 190,477,594 of CM057341.1, forward strand.
AAAAAAGTAGCAAGTCTGAAGCCTTAGCCGCGCTCTAGTCGTACTCCTCCTCTGTAGCGTCCACCTCCTCGGTATCTGGCGAACATTCCAAGAAAACAAAGATGAGTGGAATGCCCGTCAGCGAACTAGCGCTCGATAAGTCCCGAAGGTAAAAGTGAAAAGTGACAAGTGTAGAAGAATCATGAAATAATGTATATGACAAGTAAAATTATATGTAATTGAACATGGTATATGTACTATATGTTTCTATATGGTCATTATGTTAACGTTAAGTTCCAAATGTGAATTTCAACACAACTGTAGAAGTATTCCCGAGCTTAAGAGTGGGGTCCCAGGAGCAAGGAAACATGGGCCCATTTCATGTGTTAGCATCGGGACTCCAAATCGTGGAGAAGTCGACCCGACTGAGATTTGAGTAAATGGAAAAAATAGGTTAATACAGGACTCCTGAACCTCCGTTGGATTCACACAAGAAACTATCCCAAGCACCCCGAGTAATATATATTTTATAACTATAAGATATTCTTAATTAATTTGATTGGTTGATTATAACATACTTTGATCGAAACTATAAATTGCGAAAGTTGAAGAATGAAGTCTAGTAAGTTGAGTAGAATGCGAGTCATGTCAATTGCAATCCTGGGTCGAGTCAAGTTAGTCGAGTAGATTGATTTGAAGTTCATGTTCAAGTTTAGGTTCGAATTTGATTAGAGTTTGAGTTTGGGTTCGAGTTCGAGTTTAAATTCAAGTTTGGATTCGAGTTTTTATTCGAGTTATAGACATTTCTTTTGAATGGATTTAACTGTTGAAATTCTTAAATTCGGGAGTAATCAGACAACTGCTGCACATGTACAGCAGGATTTATTTCTTTTTCCAAAAGAATTGCCATTGATAACTCCGTTAATTTGCAGTGTTGTCTAAACCGAATAGGCAAGCACTCACTTTCTCCGGCTTCCTGGTGCTCAAGATAAATGATACCGCTTAAACCTATATTAATCTAGAGTCCTTAAATATTTATTATTGTTGCTTACATTGTATTTATATTGTTTGCATTTCTCGAGGGGGTTTTATGAAAAATACTCTAATATTGTTTTAAAAATGAACCTTGAGGGTGGTTTATATTATTAAGACTTTTAATGAACATATATTTTAATTTTAGTGTTATTTTAGCGATGAAACCTAGTTTTTAAAAGTTTATGGTATTTTTTTGAAACTTGGTGGTGTTTTATTAAAATTTTAATCTTTAATTTTAAAATATGATTTTCACCATTTTTTATTGAAAATACGGATTTATAATTTTTATATAATTTTCCAAAGTTTAATTTTTTTAAAAAAAAGTCGTATTCTTTTAATTCGTATTTTAATTTCCTTTCGAGATTAAATTCTCTGTGAGGAGTTCTGTATCTCACTCTACTATTTCAAAAACGTGCGATAACCCGCATCATCCATAGATGGGTTCCCCTAAAAGGGTTGTAGATGCGCAATTGCAAAGGATCTAAAAAATATCGATTAAAAACATATTTTTATAAAGTGAGGGTATTTTCTTAAAAATTGATTTTTTAAAACAACGCTACAAGTATGTTGTGCTATGATACCATTGTATTAGTGAGTGGGGTAGGTCTTTACCATGTGAATTTTTTAGAGGTATAGGTCATGATATCGATACGACGGTATAGGTAAACTTCATAGTAGTTTTGTGTAAAATTTGATATGCGTTCTATTTAACGAGCAATTATAAACATGTGCAAAGTTAATTATATGAGCATTATTTTAAAGTTATGGTTACAAGTTATTTATGATCTATGTAGCATGTTAATGATAGTAGAAATATTATAAAGAGAGTGTGATTAATCTAACTCCACTTATTTTTCGATATTGTTTTCAAGAACGATTTGAGATGAAACGAAAGAGAGGAAGAAAAAACTTGTTTTGCACTAGGTGAGGAGAGGAAGAAAGAAAGGGTCTTGTGGGGCCAAGGTATTGTCGGGAGTGGCTCCGGTTTTCAACGGAATAAGATCGATCGCTTGCTCTACTTGACTAGCCTTAACTCTTCTTTGAACTTAGAGAATTTTGAGAAATTTTAATAGAAATTTTCAGAATGGTAAGAGCTAGGGGATGTGATGTATTTATACTGTAGGGATGAGAGTGAGTGAGTTAAAGAATTTGAATTAAATAGAATTAAAATAAGATTAATGAGGAAAATGAAAGGTCTTTGGTTAATTGTTGAGTAATCAAACTATACAGGGGAGTAGAGGGGAGTCAAAGGGAGGAGTGAGCGAAGCACGAAAAAATTTAGAGTCATCCTAGCCACCGGTGTTGGTTTTTGGAGGATTTTCGGCGGTCGGATTTGCTCCATCTGCCTCGAGATTTATGCCACGTGCTTTACTTGTAATTAAAACCTCATTTATCCTATTTGATTTTTATGAACCTTTTCATTTCACTGTATATTTCACGTGTATCTCTTGGTCTTCCGAAAGTTAAAAAGAAAAATATTAAAAATAATTGAGACTGATGGGAATCGAACACACAGGCTATGTCACAGCAGTAAAGATTCTTAACAAGTGAGCTATAAGTTGTTTCTTACTTTTATTGAACAAAAATAACTTATAATTCCTAATCAAGCTGAAATACCCTTTCTATATATTCAACAAGTTAATTTTGTACAGGGGTTTCAGAATCGTTACACAATTTATCGGAAGCTTATCAGAAACAACTTTCGAATTCCCAAATGACTCCGTGAAAACCTTCTCTGAAATGGAGATGCTCTTCATGCAAAAGTTCGCCTGTGCAAGTGAACACACTCTAATCACGACACTGATCAATACCAGGGTCAAGCCAGAAGAAACATGGGTGCAATACGTGATCCGATGGCAGAACTTATGGCCTAAATGCGAATAACACATTGAAGAATTCTTGACTGTGGGAATATTCATTGGGACCATTGATCCCCAGTCGAACGTGTCCCAATTCATGACCTTCTTCAAGCCCACCACATTCCAGGGTTTGATTGATAAATTGGCCCAGATGGATCAGATGGGTCATGATCCTTCCTTCTCAAGAAAGGATCCCCGGAATAATAAGGGGAATGGAAAGGCGGCCTTTGTTGCAAACACGCAACAACAACCGAGCGGTCCAAAAACAACTGCTCGCCAAAACAACCCCCGTACGCGCCCGTCCTTGGAAGAAAGGTTGCAATGCACTTATTCGTTCCCTCATGATAAGATGAGGAGATTGTTTGAGCCGGCGATGTGAAATAATTTGGTCATATTGCAAGACCCGCGGCGGCCCACACAAGCCGATGACATCAATAACCCCAACTACTACTCCTACCACAGGATAGTAAGCCATCCAATCGAGAATTGCTACATCTTAAAAAACTGGGTCGAGAACCAGTACCAGCAGGGGAAGTTCGCACTGTCCGATAGCTGGAGGGTAAATCCGCCCTAAAAACACACTCCCAAAAAAGTAGATGTGCAAAGGGCATCCCGCTCACTCGTGGAAGAAACTCCATGGGAAGTATTCCTTTCAGCTAAAACTAAAAGAATGATGAAAGATTTGCAAGAGCCCGCCTAAGATAATTAAAGCGGATTATAATATCCTTGCGCAGCTGAGAAAAATACCCTCACAACTGAGCATATTGGATACTCTCCTCCTGTCTAAAGAGGCACGAGACTTCTTGATCAAAGCTTTACAAGAGCCTGATCAATTTAAAACCTTCCTCGTAGAAGAGAAAATGAAAAACGAACTGGCATAGGTTCACACAGTTGACATCACAATCAGCAATGAAGATCTAATCCTCGGTGGATGCGAACATAATCGACCGATCTATGTCACCGGGTACTGCCACGACGTCAAGATAGAGAAAATTCTTGTCGACAATGGATCCACCGTCAATCTTCTCAATGTGAGAGTACTGAAGGAAATATGTATGAATGTTCAGCACCTTACCCGAGACAAAATAACCATCTTAAGGTTTGACTCCCAGTCATCATAGACGCTTGGATCCATAATATTGACGCTCCGCTTCGGGATGCTCGTCGCTTACATCAAATTTCATGTCATTGACGCTAAGATTTGTTACAATGCTCTACTAGGAAGGCCTTGGCTGCACGAGTACAACGCCGTCCCTTCTACACAACATCAGTGTATGAAGTATTTCAAAAATGGCTCTAAGTACACCTTCACGAAAGAACTCAATCCTTTCTCGTTAAACGAAGTGTGAAAGTATGAAGACGAAAAATACTTTCAGTCGGATTTTGAAGACACTGAAAGATGCTATAAGCCGGAGAATAAGTAGAAGTTCGTGGCCACCATCCCGGTCTTCTGAAGTGATACCGAGGAAGACGAACAGATAGTCTACTCGGGATAGTCTTTGAGAGAGAACAATAAAGCCCGGGCCATCGAATATATATATTTGTTATTATATATATATGTAACATAACATATAAATATATATATATACTTGTTTTTATTTACCAATGTATTTAAAGTACATAGAAGAGATAAATATCATAAGTGAAAAAATACTATATATATATATATATATATATTAAATCCATAACTGGATTTAATATCTGTCTTTCGAAAAAAGACCGGTTAGTATTTCCAACCGTTCGATTACCGTCAGTGTAACTAGTACACTAGTTTTAATCGGACTCCTACACATACCCAGTACAACTACTACATCGTTTCGCCAAAGCTGGAAAAATCCTCTGTGTGGGACTCTAATGACTCGGTAATATGCTGGCAGTGAGTTATTGAAGATGCATTAAAACTCACAACCACATCAGTGGCACTAGCTGTATGTAACGGCTACCCAGGTATCTGTCGAAAAGAAGATCTACAAGCAAACTTGTCCGGACCCCTAACTAAGCCTATAAATGATATTCACCATATAGTCCGGTCTGTTTGTCTGAGAGTATCATATATCAAGTCTAGGTGGTGAATAACTTCAGACCCCTAATAACCTGATAAGTCTTGCCAATATCAAGCCTATCACCAATCGAGAAACTACTGATCCAATCAGCAAATCTCATCTTCCTAGGCCTAGGTCTTATGGTGATGGCCAACTGTACACAGCGCGATATCGAATCCCAATACAGGGAGAGACGAATCCCTTCTATCGCTCATTGCCTCCAAGTGCTTTGAGACTGCACCCAACTACTACCTGTTTGCATGACTCTTTAAAGCCGTGATAGGGTATTAATCAAAGTACAGTGGGAACACAGTTGATCCAAATGATGATTTCAAGTCGACAGACTACCCTGTACTCATGTCACCAGAGAACTGCTATCTGACAATAGGTAAAATACCATCTAGTAGTTCCCGGCGAGTCCGTCTAGTGTTACTCATAACCTAATGAGCACATGTATATAATCTTTGGTGCCGAACACCAATGGCTGTGGGACTGGCCATCTCCCCTCACGGGAATAAGAAATGTATACACTAGTCTATTCTGGAATATTGATGCTCTGTCTCGATACTCTTACGACTTGGGACATTTAAGGATGTGCTTATAGACTACCCACCCCCATGAGTATGATCGCTATCACAGCGCTGGTAGTCAAGCAAAAATCCTATGGGCTTTATCAACATGTTTTAGTGATACATAATAACAAAAATATACAAAGTTAAGATAAAGACAAACTAGATAGAATAATATCATATCGAGCAAGACTGTACTGTACATATATATCCCAAGCATCCAAATATAATATATAATCCTGTAATATACAATAATGGCCTTTAGGGCATACATATCCAGTACTACCCATTCCAGAATTGCTCTTTTTCCACCTATATCATACTTGGTATAGTCAGAGGCAATACTCTTCTGTGATTTTCAAATCGAGACAAATCATCCCCCGCAGCCCATGCCTGGGTGATACACGCGTCTGTTGCATCTATAATTCTCTCGATATGAGGATAAGCAGCAACATATCTCGCCTGGGCGTTCGCATAGTCTTTTTCTCAGTAATTTTTTTCATCTATTTATTCGCAAAGAAGATGCAATGTTGCTATATACTCATTTGAGATGGGATTTGAGAACGCGCCAGGTTCTCCACTTAGATCCATGAATTGCTCATCTAAGTGTGCATATGGATCATCCGGCACAGATGTATCTGCATCTTCCTCATTAGATGTATCTACACATTTAAATTTATTGTAATAATAATAGTTATATTGAAAAAATAATTTGAACACGCTTATTTAAAACTTCTAGTATATGATTTTTATGGATATAGGTGTCCTCAAGACAATTATTGTAATTGAAGGAGGACATATACGGGAGAACAAACTTACTCGAGATCTTAGTATGCAATTTGGTTTGTTTTTATATTTCATGTAATGCGTTTTATTCACTATCATGTATCTTTTAGACGTGAGATAAAGCCTTGAGATTTTGCTTGACTACAAGGACGATGATGGAGATCATACTAGTGGGGCCTGGATAGTCGATAAGTACATCCTTGAATATCTCTAGTCGTAGAAATATCAAGACTGGGCATCAGTACTCTAGTTTAGACTAGTGTGTACGTTTCCTGACCCGGTTGGAGGGCGATAGCTGATCCTGCAGCTATTGGTGTTTGACATCGAGAATAGTATACAGGTGCTCATTGGATGAGTTACACTGGATGGACTCACCGAGAACTCCTAGTTGGTGATATACCAATGTCAGGTAGCAGTTCTCTGGTGACATGGGTACATGGTAGTCCCTGGGACATAAGATTGGCATAGTGTCTCATATGTGTTCCGACTATACTTAGACTTCTACCCTACCATGACTCAAAGGAGTCGTGCAAACAGCTTTTTGTTGGGACGAGGGGATTCCTCTCTTTCGGTATAGGGAGTTGATGTCATGCTATATAGAATATGACTACAACCATAAGTCGATGGCCATTGCAGCGGAGATAAACTGATAAGTGTTATCAGTTGTATCTCCGGTTGGTTATGAGTCCACTGTCGCATGACTTATTAAATTATTGGGGTCTGACAGATTCCAAACCCTAGACCCGATATGCGATACTTTTAGACGAAGAGACCGGACTGTACGGTAATATCACTGATAGACTTTACAGGGTTCAGATGAGCTTACTCGTTGACCTTCTTTCAATCAATACCTGGGTCGCCATTACGTGCAGCTAGTACTGCTAACGTGCATGTTGGCTATGGATATAATCCTAACCTACTGCCAGCATATTTTCGAGTCTTTAGAGTCTCATACAGAGGTTTTCTAGTACAGGTGAAAGGATATAGGGCACATATGAAGATACATGCAAGTGTTCGATTAAACACGTGTATGTGATTCACGTATTTTAATCAGGTGTTTATTGATATTAGCCGGTATATATATGATATAGTCGGATTATTAAATCAAGTGTTGATCTAATAATTAAATGCATATTTATATATTGATATATTTATATATTAACTAATATCATGCTCATTTTATTATTTTCTTTTCTTTGTTAATATTTATATTTGATATAATTATTGTGACATATATATTGAAATATTTGAGATGGGTGTATAAGACTTGTATGGATTAAATGAGAACATATTTATTCTTTTATTTCAAACACAAGAGAATGAGTCATGTTTTTAAGATGGTTGTAGAGTTTTCTTTGATGACTCACTTTTGATGACTCATTTGGTTTTTTGTTCTCATCTTATTCATACACTTATCCTCCATGGCTATCTCTCTTGATGTTCTTCAAGTGAGAAAGTGGAAAAAGAAAAGAGAAAAATTAAGTGAGCTAATTATTCTATATTTCCTACTAATCATCCTTAGCAAGTTTAATTAGTGGATTGCTTCATTTTGATGAGATCAATTTGAAGCTAAAGTTTGTGTTGGAGTTATCTCAAGGTGGATCATCTTCGGCAAGGAAATAATTGAGCAAGATTGTTACGGGCTTCATGGTGTTAGATATAGTGCCTTAAGAGTCAATTATTGGATCACAGACACGTGATTGCAATGATTGAGAGGGGACCTATGCCGGTAGGACAGTCTTACTCAAGATGATAGTATGCTATCTGGTTTATCTTTATCATCGTGTACTGCTTTAGGTGACCTTACAGGTCGCTATTACACGTTGATAGAGCCTTTAGGATTCTTGCTTGACGGCCAGCAGTATGATGACGATCATATACGTAGGAGCTAGGGTCTATAAGCACGTCCTTAAAGTATCCCTAGTCGTGGGAGTTTCGAGACTGGGCATCGATACTCCATTAGTAGACTAGTGTGTATACAGTCGAGACCCCGACAAGGGGCGGTGGCCGGTCTCATAAGCCACTGGTGTCAGTTGGTTCACCTAAGATGTATACAGGTGCTCATTGGGTTATGAGTACACCAGACAGGACTCGCCGGGAATCTGCTAGTTGGTAATATACCTAGCGTCAGATAGCAGTTCCCTAGTGACATGTGTACAGATTAGTTCATCGACCTGAGGTCGTCATTTATCTCGTGTGAGTTCCCACTGTGCTTTGATTACTACCCTACCACGGCTCAAAGGAGTCGTGCAAACAGGTTTTAGTTGGGTACAGTCCCGAGCCACATGGAGGCAGTGAGTGGATCGGTAGGGGTTCGTCTCTCCCGGTATTGGGGGTGAGATCGCGCTGTGTTTAGGAGAGTCATTACACAAAGCCCTCGGCCGAGGCAGGAGATTTACTGGTAGGTATTCCAGTAGTATCTCAGGGTGTTCTGGGCTACACTCCGACACGACTTGTACCGCTTTTAGGGGTCTGGCTTTTACCAACCCCCTAGGCCCGCCATGCGATGCTCATAGACGAACGGACCGGACTGTACGGATATTGTCACTGACAGGCTCAGTAGGGTGTCAGGATGAGTTCGCTCATCGACCTCCCTTTTGGTCAGTACCTGGTATCCCGTTACGTATGGCTAATACCTCTGATGTGCTAGTGGTTAAAACCATAGCCAAAGTATTGACGAGTCTTTAGAGTCCCCCGCAGACAGTTTCTCAAGTTTCGGGCGAAACGTTGTAGAGGCCGTATGAGATATGGCAGGGTTCGATCTTATACGTGCGGTAGTGCACGGATCTTGATCAGACGGATCGTACTAGTGGGCTTTAGTTTAAGCCGGATCCTAGTATTAGATTTGTTGGATTACTTTAGTCTCATCGCATTCGCATTTTGTCGGATTGCGGATGCAGGTATGTATATACAGGTGACGGGTATCCTTGTGATCCGTCACGAGTTTACTTTAGATGTTGCCGTATCTTTTTATTGTTGCAAACATTTGGATTAATGTTTGCATATGGAAATTATGAGCTAGATATCATCATTTTGTGCATTTAATGTGGCATGTGCAAGGTTAGTGACTTATGGTCACTTTTATTGTGCACATGTCACATTATATGATGGATTTGAGTGATGAATTGATAAGGAGAGAGAGAGGGGCTGCCATGAGAGGGTTGCTAGCTCTTGTATTTTGATTTTTCACTTGCACTCTCAATATCATTCCAACACAAGAAAAGAAAAGAAGAGAAAGCTTCTTCTTCCTCCTCTATCTCAAAATCTTCATTAATGGCAACACCTCTAACCTCCATCCAAATCAATGGATACAAGAGACAAAGTGGTCACAAACATTCTCTACATCACCTTGGACACGTCGGCTAGCACACTTCGTGCCCGAGTTGCTTCGGATGAAGCGGGAGCCCGTAAAAAGACTCGTAGATGTAGTGCCCTTTCCGACGAGGAGATCGAGACCGGAGTTGCCGCGGGGAGCTTTTGATGGACACGGATCGATCGGTATAGCCTTTCTATCCCTTCTCTTGATAGCTAGTTGTAAGTTAATGGTTCGATCCGGGATTTAAGCATACGATAGCGCCGGTTTTCAAGTTAAGAAAAATTTTCGTTTTCGCATTTTGGCCTCGTACAGACGGCCGGGGCGCTACCGTAGTCTTACATGGTATCAGAGCCATGCCATTAACCTTTACTAGCTTGCTCTAACGTGTTTAGAACTTCGATCGAACGAAATTTTCCAAAACTGCATTTCCAAGTCATCAGTTTCTGTCGAATTTTTCCTGTGGTCAAAAAATTATTTGGTGTGCTGCAGAAAAACAGGCAGGTTTTTTTTAAGTATTCTGAGAAAATTTGGTACGTTGTTGTCACTGTAGCGCGGCTGAACCGCGGCCGTACCCTCGTTTTGGCCGCGGTTCCGCCGCAGGACTGTAGCAACAGTGCGCCATTTTCTCTACAGAGGTTTCTAACTTGGAAATGGGGTTTCTGGTAATTTTTGTTTGGGCCCAGATTTGTTTGAGTACTGGGTATTGTGCTTGGGGCCCACTTCGGGAAATTTTGTCGATCGAAATTTTTAAACATGTTAGTTCACAGTATTTACATTATATCTACGACCGTGAATGTCATTCGAGCGGTAAATCCTGTCTAATTGCTATAGTTCTTTTAGACGGATTTGCGAACGTGACATTCACGTTGATGTTCTGTATTGTGCTATGATGTTGCGGATTTGTCGTGGTGGATAGCCTGGATGCAATGGTAGTACAGTTTGGTTGTATTTGTACATTTGATATTGCAGGGCGAGCGTCCGACATGTGGACTGCCGTCCCTGCCTGTTTGTATATTATTCTTTTAGGGCACGACCGAGCTGAGGTCGATGTACCCGTTGTATATATATTTTTCCTTTCTGTACTAGGATTACCCTGCGGTGGGGTGCACGGATAGCCGGGTTCTAGAAGGCAACGAGCCCACATCTCATGGCTTTGAGACGGAGGGGGCTTCACTCTAGAATTGGCGGGCTATTTGCCGCACTCGTAGGGGGTACAGGTTGACCTAAGGAGGGGTGCTCAAGTTACCGGATTCCGTGAAGTGCTGGGTGGTCCATTCACTTTGTTGAAGGGGGCTGCCTTGCTTCAGGTTTTGGCGGGTAACTTGCCGCGCCCGTAGGGGTCTAGGTTTTCATTGTACAGGCTATCCACACGACCCGGGGAACGTCGGGTTTCAGTTGCGGCTCTGTGAAACCCGGGGCTTCCAGATTATCTTTATTGTTCGGTGATACTTATTACAGTTCTGTGATGTTGCATTTTATCACGCCTTGAGCGATTATTATATATTGATATATATACTAGTAGATGTTGTATAAGTTTTACACCCGCGCTAGTCCAGTCCCCGCTCTGTCGTTAGTTAAGTAACCTAACGGGTGATGACGGGACCCAGTGGCGAATGCGGATGGCATATACGTACATCGTATTTTCGTTCTTTTGTGGTGTGATTAATTGATGGCACTGCATTGATTCGGATCAATGCAAGCTAAACAAACCTATTCTGATGTTGTTGGAACATTTTTCAAAAAGCTGTTATTGCAAGGACGTTTTCTTTTGTTTTGCACAGTGGTATTCGGTTATGAATATCCAGCACCTCAGTCGACGAGGCAAGGGCCGAGATCTCTTCACCGGGAGTGACCCCTTGGACAGAAGTTTGCGTCAGGGTAATAACTTCACTATAGCTGATTGCCTTTTTGCTTTGCATCATGGTATTCAGTTGGAATATCCTGCACCTCATTCTACGGGGAAAGAGCCGAGATCCCTTCACCGGGAGTGACCTCTTTAGCAAAGGTTTTCGCCACTATATTTATAAAAAGTTATCCGGTTCCTTCAACGATATCAAGTTCATTACGTTAAAGGTTTTTCGCCAAAAACCTGTCATAGCCCTCCGTCATTTCAGATTAGTATTGCTTAGTATTCGTGCTACGTATGTCGTGCATTGCCGAGGCGTAGTGTTCGGTAGCTCTGTAATGCTTTTCTGTCGCATGGATATGTGGATTGGTTAGGACAGTCGTACAGTTATGTTGGCATTGTCAAGGACTCGTACGGGTGGGTTTAAAGCAATCAAGATAATGAAGGGTTGAACCTGACTAGGACTCTTTGATATGTTGGCATTGTCAAGGCCACTTGGGTCCTAGGGGTAAAAATCACATCGGGAGTTTCTAAAGAAACTGAAACTTTCCAGGCATGCGCATACCTTCTGGAGTGTGGTGATTTGAGTGGATTCCATCAAGTTATCATGCGATTATAGTTGGATCCCGATTCCCACTGATGAGTTGGTTTACTCCTCGGGTGATCCCGACTAATTCTCCTTTCAGGTTTGGAGGAGAATTTGAGGTTACAGTAGGAGGTTTCCTGATTAGATAAATTGATAACCATTCTGATTTAGGTTAGAGTGTACGCTGAGTGTTTCTTTTCTTTCTCTCTTTGGCAGTGACCATGGCCCGACCCTTGACTATGACTAAGTGACCAAGATTAATCGAACGTTTTTAAAACACTGGCTTTTAGATTGTCTGAGTTGTATACTTCATTGCCACTCCTACTTTTACCCTTTTCTCCAGAACACCCCGTATTACTATGAACGTCCACTTCTATTGGATAAAACCATCGTATGGTTATATACGAACTCGAAGGAACTTGTTCCAGATTCGAGGATGGTTTCTGGTTCTGGAGAAAACGAATAGGACTGTTCAGTTGTCTTTTCCTTTTACCTTCTCTCAGGTTGCGAGATTCCTGTAATGTTTGAAGAGTGCATCAAATAAAAGATAAATTAATTTTTTCCTTTCTGCCCTAATTAATTTTCCATTCTGCCCTAGTTAAATTTTATTAATCTGCCTTAGTTTAGATTTTATTTATCTGCCGTAGATTAGATAACTAGGTTATTAAAAACAATCATAAAAAATAAAATCTTTTAATTCCCTAATGAGTGAGTAGTTCCTCACTTGTTAGGGTTAGGAATATGAGAGGTTTGAGAGATGAAAATCTCTCACCCCTTTCGTGCCCATCACATATTTTTATAGGACTCCATGCATACATACACACATCGCTTACTACGGCATCCTATCCCATGAGGTAGCGGTGATACCGTAGTTTAAAAGAACGGTTATATATGTTTTCCATGGAGATTAGGATAAGAATTAAGAAAGGAAGGACAAGAACCTAGAGGAAGAAACCTAGTTTCTTCCCGATGGTACTAATCCAATTTATTAATTATTACCATAACAACTAATAGATCTTAAATAGGGCATAGAAAGCGGTGAGGAATATTGACTTTCCAAACTTAACCTAAACCTAACCCTAGCAAGATTTTAATCTTAATCAACCCATTTCAGTTTTTAGCGATAATCAATCCAACACCGTTTGGAATTAACTCGTTAAAACAAGTAGGAAATACAAAAAATCCCTGTGGACCGACCCGTACTCACCGGCTAGCAACCAAGCGACGCCGTTCTTGATTGCGGTTAACAATTCTTTGATCACTATTTCCTGATTTAAAATCAGGAAGGCTCACGGAAAAGGCTTCAGAAAAGGGTCACGTGCTTACACGTGACCAGCAGTCATGTGTGGGCACGTGACACCTAAAAGTATCGGCAAGGCAAGTTCAGTTTCCCAACTACATCAAAGAAAAGGGCTTCAGAAAGGGTCACGTGCTCCCACGTGACCTGGGTCACGTGACATATAAAAGCAGCGGCAAAGACAAAACGGTTCCCAGATCAAATCAAGAAAAAGGCTTCAGGAGAGGTCACGTGCTCCCACGTGACCAGGGTCACGTGTTGTCACGTGACACTCAAAACATCAGACTCATTCTCCGGTTAAATCGAGAAGAAGGCTCCATGCCAGGGTCACGTGCTCACACGTGACCAGTTGTCACGTGGTGGCACGTGACAGCTAAACAGAGAACAGAACGCAAAGCGCAAAAAGAAAGAAGAAAGCTCGTTCCAAAGGGGTCACGTGCCCACACGTGACCAAGGGTCACGTGGCCGCACGTGACCGACTTCAAAGTCCATTTGTTAACAGAATTAAATTCTGAGAAAAGAACTCTCAAATCTTTCCAAAAGCAACCAATAGAATTAAAGATTTATAGGTGATTAAATATCATCTATCTATGGGAAAATCTAGAATTTGGAAAGATCTCCCCTTTAAATCTAACAGAAATAACAAAGGAGAATCCCTGGACTTGAAATCCAATGGTGAATAAAATTCACCTAATAATCCAAAGGTCCAAAACGAATGATGGATGCAAATCAAATCTCCCAATGAAAGATTCACAGAAACTAATTGACTCGGCTGCTTCTCCTATAAATAGGAGCCAAGAGACACAAAAAAAAGATATATGTGCAGAGGGAAGAAAAGGGAGAGAGCCTTGATACTTTGAGGAATTTGGATCTTCTGCAAAAGAAAACCCTAGGTAAGAAAGGGAAGGCTTCTTGAAAGAAAAGAGAATTTAATTCTCAACAGAGTTTAACTCTGATATAAAACAGAAGAACATATTTCTTCTCTCTTTGATAGAGGATCTGTAAAGTGCACATCTCCCCTTGAAGTTGAGAATTTAATTCTCAATGGGTTGAGATCCTGTCATGCAGATCCAAAACATAGAGAGGGAATGGAAGCACAAGAATTTAATTCTTACAGAACTATAGGAATTTAATTCCTTTAAAATAAAATTAGGGCTTGACCCCGTGTTATGGGAATTTAATTCCTTCAGAACAAAAAATAAACAGGGTTTAACCCTAATTAAGAACTTAGTTCTGTTGAAACAACGGGAAGTTAATTCCCTTAATCATAATTCTTTAACAGAGAATGAGAGTTTGATTCCTTAAAAGCTTTTATTAGGGTTTAACCCTATTCAGTTCTCCTACAGAAAATTCAGAGTCCAACTCTATTCCTGAATATAAGTCTTCAAAAGGAAGTAGGAATTTAATTCCTCTGGAATTTAAAGCTTTTATTAGGGTTTAACCCTACGAGGAATTTAATTCCTGAAAAAGATTAACAGATCTTCTAAACAACATACATAGAGGCAGGGTCACGTGTCACCACGTGACCCCCCCAAAAGATCTACAGAAAGCCCTTTGGAGGCAGTGCCTCACGTGACTCACGTGACCCTTGACAGAAGCTTTAACACACAAGCGCTTGAATCCCCGTCACGTGATGGCACGTGATGCTCTAAAAGATGCATAGTCTCAGAAGAACAAGTGAAGGGAGGGCGCTCCCACGTGTTGCCACGTGACCCCTCTTGCCTTAGTGTTTAAACACTAAAACGGAACACCTGAATTCAGTGATAAAACATTGTTTGGCCTTAGTGCAACACTAAGCACAGAACTACATTTGCAGTGTTCAACACTGATTACCATAGTGTTCAACACTAGTTTGGGACTCCTGTTGACAGTGTTTAACACTGGTCTGTTTTAGTGTTCAACACTAATCTGAAAGCCTGGTTGCTGGTGTTTAACACCAACTATCTTTTAGTGTTGAAACACTAACTTATCAATCTTATTCCCAGTGTTCAACACTAATTCGTCTTTAGTGTTTAACATTAGACACTGGCCCAATTGGCCGAAGGGATAGAGGCAAAGCCTCTCCTTCAAAGGACCAACAGGAAGCCAATATTCCAGACATGATTGGACTAGCCCAAGATGGCCATAAGTCCTCAATTCGTAATTAATTGGGCTAATGGGCTCATAACATAATTAATTGGTCTTGATCCCAAATTGGGCCAAAGACTATTTAATCCACTCCGGTTTCAGGGTACATCTCTTTACTCCTTTGATACTTGGCGCTGTAATCCCTCAACGTCTTCAAAGAGGTGACGGGTCCCGATGACCACGTATTGAAATGGACTGTGGGGTCCTTAAACCCATAGACTACGACGTCCTTAACCTCGACCGAGATGTCTTAAAACTAACAATGGACTGTGGGGTCCTTAAACCCATGGACTACGACGTCCATAACCTCGACCGAGATGTCTTAAAACTAACTATGGACTGTGGGGTCCTTAAACCCATGGACTACGACGTCCTTAACCTCGACCGAGATGTCTTAAAACTAACAATGGATTGTGGGGTCCTTAAACCCATGGACTACGACGTCCTTAACCTTGAACGAGATGTCTTAAAACTAACCATGGACCGCAATGTCCTTAAACTACCCATGGACCGCAATGTCCTTAAACTAGCAATGGACCACCACGTCCCTAAACTGGAACAATAGAGCCCCGCATGCTCTTTTGTCGGATCTAAACGGTCCCGTTTAAGTTGATCTTAGCCTCAAATACGGCTAACGTATCCTTAAACCTTCAAACAGACTGGACTACGAATCCCTCCAATCAACTTCGGTTCAAGGGTACATCTCGGAACTCCTTTGACACCTGTCGTTGTAATCCTTCAACGTCGTCAGAGAGGCAACGGGTCCCGAAGGCCATACATACGATGGACCACTATATGCCTAAACTGGAACAATAGAGCCCAAATGCTCTTTTGTCGGATCTAAACGATCCTGTTAAGTTGATCTTAGTCTCAAATTAGACTAACGTATCCTTAACAAACGTTTGAGTTGATCTTAGTCTCAAGTATGGCTAACGTATCCTCAAACCAAACCCGCAAACCCAAACCTAAGATAATACAAATTTGGACTAGTCCACGCCCTACGGGCGACAACATAACTCGGTCTCCGTAAACAATCCACGGGCAACAAAACAAAAAATAAACACACACGACATGAAGTGAAATTCTGGAGAAGGAGAAAGTTGTTACCGCGATGCGGTAGCATAATTAACTGCAGGGGCTTGCGCCTGCAGGGAAGAGCGTCCCCACAATAAAAAACCCCTCACCCTGAGGGGAAATCTGACGAAGTCTGCTACATCGGCCGCATCCGTTTAAACCTTCGATACATGGTGCCATAAATCAACTTGGCATCTTCGGAGAGGTGGACGGATAGCACCAATTAGCATCTGCCCCGAATTTCAGGCAAAACGTCCCGTCCTGCGCGTCTTTCGGAGGGGAACAGATTCTGGCACGCCCGGTGGGACCTTTTCCTCTTTCCACTCCACACTTCGTGTGTCGTGATTCGCGAACCAATCGCGGTTCGCTAATGGTTGCCCTTGGGTTTCAAGATACTAAGAATTGGCGTCTTGCTTATTGCAGAAAGCAAAGGATCGATGGATTCTACTTCTGCGAAATTCTCCAACTGCTCAAACTGCAATTGCGACCAACGCTTTGCCTCGCCAGGAGGTATAGCCTACGGACCCCAAGCTGCTTCGTTATTCACAATGCCGGTGGACTAGGTGACTCAGGCCACTACCGGATTGTTCTTTGGGACTATACTCCCACCAACAAGCTTCGCGGCGCCGGTGCTGACAAAGGAAGCTCCCAAGAATTCGGTCTTTGATCGTCTTACCCCCGCCGCGGCTCCTCTAAACGGGTTGCCCAACATCAGCACCTCGGTCTTCTCTAGATTGGGCCAGAAATCCCGTGGACCCATCATGGGGCCTACAATCCCAGAGAAGGCTGCTTCGAAGAAAGTGGCTGCTCCTACTCCCGAAATCACCAGGGCGGCTTCTCCGGCCAAAAAGTCGGTCTTTACAAGATTGACGACTTCAGCTCCCGCTCCTGCTACCCAAAGGACATCGGTCTTTGACAGGCTAACACCAGCAGCGACCCCCCACCTACACAGGGGGCAAGACGAAGCCATTCTTACCGCTGAACCAACGCCGTCCGCTCGACACGCTCGACGTCGCTATTGGCACTGGGTAAGGAAGGCTGGGGGCAACTCCCCCTCCGGGTTAACTCCATCAACCCCGATGGCAGAAGTTAATGCTGCTGTTCCAACTGGGAACAACTTCAGATGCTAAATAAGGTGCGAATGAATTCTCCTATTGCAGTGCTAAAGAGGTCTCCTCCCCCATTAAAAAAGGTTGTGGAAATAAAATCAGAACAGCCCCGATCCCCTCAACGGCTGTCTTCCAAAATCTATAAGGTTTGGCGGTAGGCCCGAGACTCGATCATCGATCCAAACTTCTCCCGCCAGCACAAGAAGCTGAAAATCCAACCGGAAGCTGGTCACCAGGCTAAACCCTGAAAGGCTGTCTGGACGCCCACCTCAACGGCCCCCTCAAACTCCATGGCTCATAAAAGGAGGAAGCCAGAGAAGATCCCCCAGCCTGCAACGACAGCTAAAAGCACTGCACCCAGACGCCCTAAGTCTGGGGGCATGATGGTCCACACCGTATACATGGCGTCAGGAAAAGAAGACAGCCGTGCGTCCACAGGTCATAGACCGCTTACACGGTCGGTGACCAAAGCTCAGGAGCAACAGCAAAAGCTCCAGGAAATGATGAATGCAATGGCCGCACTTACCGGGCCAAAAGAAAACCCAGAAACGTCCTCAGACGCACGCCAAGAGGAAGAAACCGACGCTGAATTCGTTCGTCGGATACTGGAGAAAAAGGACAAAGAGGCTGCTGAACAAGCAGCCAACATACAGCGTATGGGCCTTCTCTTCCAAGATATGATATGAATGATGATCCAGCAGGGCCTACCCGCCGAGGATCCCCCAATCGTTCTTGAAGACGACCGAGGAGAAACGTCAAATCCACCACCGGCCCTCTCAACGGCCAAGGAGGAGGCAATCTCTAAGGCTGATTTGGTTGACTATATAACCCAGCAGATCCGGGTTCATCATGCGGCTGAGGCAGCTGGTCAAGTCGTAAAGACGGGTTGGCCGTATCCAAGCTGGTATGACCAAATCAAATACCCGCCAGGCTATACGATACCAAAATTCCACATGTATAAGGGGACCGGCAATCCCCATCAACATGTTGCCCAGTTCCGGGCCCTCTGCGGTAACACCGGAGGTGATGATAAACTGTTGCTTCGCCAGTTCGTGGGCAGCTTATCAGAAGTAGCGTTCGAAAGGTATTCGGAACTTCCGAACGATTCTATCAAGACGTTCGCTGAAATGGAGTTGTTATTCACTCAGCGATTCGCAAGTGCCAGCGAACGCACTCCAATAAGAGCACTGATTAACGCCAGGGTAAAACCAGGCGAAACCTGGGTCTAGTATGCTATACGCTGGCGGAATTTGTGGTCGAGATGCGAACAACGCATTGAGGAGGCACCCGCGGTGGGCATGTTCGTGGGAACCCTAGACCCCCACGCAACTATCTCCCGGTTTATGATGTTCTTTAAGCCAACCACATTCCAGGCTTTAATCGACAAGTTGGCTCAGATGGACCAGATGGGTCATAGACCACCTCCCCCGAAGTCGGAACCTCGGAATGACAAGGGTAAAGGAAGGGAAACCTTCGTTGCGAATGCCCAACAGAAACCTGACGCCCCGAAACCGGCAGATCAACTGGAAGAAAGACGCCGGTAATATAATGAGAAGATGAAGCGTCCCTACTCGTTCCCACGAGACAAGACGAAACGGTTATTCGAGCTGGCAGTACGTAACAGACTTATAAACCTACCAAATCCAAGGCGACCGCCACAACCCACTGAGGCGAATAACCCTAACTATTGCCCTTACCATCAAACGATAAGTCATCCGATTGAAGATTGCTTCGTCTTCAAAGGATGGATTGAAGATCAGTACCTCCAGGGGAAGTTTATACTATCCGAAAAGTGGAAGGTGAACCCACCATAGCCGCATACTCCTAAGAAAGCAGATACACCGGGGGCAACCTGTTCTTTTATTGAAGAAGCTCCATGGGAGGTCGTGCTATCAACTAAAACCAAAAGAATGCTGAGAGACCTTCATGCGTGCCCTGCGATCGAATGGAAGGACCCTCTTGAACCTCAAATTATCAAAGGGATGTTGAAGCCCCGCCCAACTACGAAGACTCGCGATAATGGCCCAAATACTCATGCTCAACCGTCAAAATCTTCGAAGAAAAAGAGGAAGAAATCCAAAAAGCCCGTGAAGCTTAGAGACGAGCACACGAACTTGCAGAAGCAAATCGACGCACTGGAAGAGTACAATCAAAAGGCGCGGACTCCTGTCACACTGCAAGAGTTTCTCAACCACATCTTTCAAGAGGGAGACGATGGAGAGAGCTCGTCGGATGAATCCGAAGGATATGTGGCGAGTTGTAACGTAATCTCCCACTCGTTTACCGATAATGGGAAAACTCCTGGCCCTAAGAAGCTGGAGACGAAGCCTAAACCAGAGCGTGCGTGGCCAACAAATGAAATGATCAATGCCTTTCTAGACGAGATTCGTCTAAAGAGTAAAGCGGATTAGGAGCGTGAGATGGCAGCGTCATAAGGAACCAAATGCGGGCGACTGAACGAAAGAGTTGAACTACCCCTGCCAGAGCGAAAGGCATCCGAAGTAGACAAGAAGATATTCAAGACGAGGAAAAGGTTTGCCAAAGCCATGCCAATGGGAATGAAGCTACCACCCTCGGAAGGAAACACACACGATGGGGTGGAGAGGCACCCCGATTATTGCGCATATCATCGGAAAATTTCACACCCCACGGAGGAGTGCGACGCCTTTAAGATATGGTGGCAAGGATATGTTGCTCGTCGGCAACATTTTAAGCGCATGAAACGCAAAATCCGTCGGGAACGAAGAAGTACTGTCGATGGGCACAACAGAACTACCGGTAACTGTTACATGGTTAACGCCGGGGGGTCACAAGTTCTCACCTTTGGGAGCGACTCTGATGAAGAAATAGCTCTGGGCCCTCTCTTTAAAGAATCCGTTTTAGGGAAAGAGGAGAGATCGGAGACCTGTGAGAACATTCAGCTGCGCAATCGCACACTCCCAGAAAAGAATCTAGGGCCCGCGAGTAGAAAAGATAAGGGAAAGGAAAAGGTCACTGAGGATATCACTTTAGATGACCAGGTCATGAAAGAACTGGCTACCAAAGACCCTCCCAGGAAGGGTAAGGTGGACTACAATATCCTAGCGCACCTAAGAAAGCTACCTTCTCAGCTTAGCATTCTCGATGCCCTCCTGTTATCAAAAGAAGCGCGAGACTCACTAATTAAGGCGTTACAGGAGCCTGAGCAATTCCAAACCTTCCCCGCCACTGAAAGGATGAAGGATGAACTGGAGGAGGTGCATACGGCCGACATCACTTTCGGTGACGAAGACCTCCTTCTCGGGACGTGCGACCACAACCGTCCCCTATATGTCTCTGGATACTGCCATGATATCAAGATAGGCAAGATCCTGGTGGATAATGGATCCTCCGTCAATCTCCTCAATGTTCGGGTGTTGAAGGAAATCTGCATGAGTGTGCAACACCTCGCTCGTGACAAGATTACTATCTCCGGTTTCGATTCACAATCGTCACGGACTCTCGGATCTGTGATACTAACATTACGCTTTGGACTTCTCGTCACAGAAATCAAATTCCATGTCATTGATGCCAAGACCTGCTACAACGCCTTGCTCGGTCGTCCTTGGCTACACGAGTACAACATCATCCCTTCTACGCAACATCAGTGTATGAAGTACTTTAAGGATGGTTTCGAGTATACCGTAACAGGTGAGTTAAACCCATTTTCCGTGAACGAAGTCCGCAAATACGAAGATGCGAAGTACTTTTTGCCAGATTTCGAGGATACAGAAAGGTGTCGCAACCCGGAGAACAAAACCGCCGCCACCATCCCTATTTTCGGGAGCGATACCGAAGAAGAAGAAGAGATAGTTTATGCCGGGCCATCTCAACGCAACAACTTAGGGACGTCCGCCCCCATGTTGGTCTTCGGAAGTGATTCAGAAGATGAAGTT
The DNA here is from genome assembly GCA_030015575.1 of Agapanthus africanus. Lineage (NCBI taxonomy): Eukaryota > Viridiplantae > Streptophyta > Magnoliopsida > Asparagales > Amaryllidaceae > Agapanthus > Agapanthus africanus. The sequence continues at coordinate 190,499,133 of CM057341.1, forward strand.
AATGCCGTGTTCTCCAATTGGCTGTCGGTACAAGCACCCCCTGGCGATGACCATAGTTTGCAAATCACCATGGTACCGCGAGAACACTACAAGGATCTCGACACACTTCAAGCTCATAATGTGCAGGACCTGCGAACATTTTACATCCCTCCCAGGCAAAGGGGTGAGAAGGTGATCCTATTCTACCGATCCTCAGAGTCGAGAGTAGAGAAAGAGATCTGGCATGGCGCGGATGCTACACTCGACAGGCTCCAACCCATCCGTCTGCCCAGATATTATACAAAGGGATTAAAGAAGCTATTGAAGCGCCAAGGAGTACCCTTAAAACAGACTGTTCGGCAGGCTCGGTTCTACAACAAGATTTGGGATGTCCCTGGGACTCAACACAAATTGCCCAACGGGAAAATGGAAACACTTGGACTTGGATACGCGAGAACCGGAAAACGGGGACGGGCCCACAGCATCTACGCTATATATACCTTTGATGAAGAAGATGACGCCTTGTCAGGAGATGCCAACCCCTCATCAAAACTAGACCCCACGATTGAAGCGCCGAGTCCGTCGTTTGAAGAATGAATGGACAAGCCTTTCAGGAAAGTGGGTCAGAAAGCTCGGGAAGACCACAACCGCGAAATGGCCATCTACGAGAAGGCCAGGACGCAACGCCTATTTCAACAGGCTGCAAAAGACAAAGATGTTCGTCTTTGTCAACCCGTTGTACGAAAGGCCCGATGCGGAGACGGAAATAAATCAAGAAGCGGAAAGAGGAGCCGACAACAACGACGTAGGATTAGAGGGTTACGTGATCGGGTATTGCACGGCTCGAATTTGTCCCTCATGAAGAAGATGAGTCGAGCGTACTCCTTCCCCCGAGACAAGACGGAGAGGTTACTCAAGCTCGCTTTAAAACATCAAATGATCACGCTTCCAGAACCTAAACACCCTGAGCAAGTTAACAAGGCTTCTCATCCGAGCTATTGCTCTTATCACCGATCCATAGGACACCCTATCGAAGACTGCTTCACCTTCAAGAACTGGGTTGAGGACCAGTACCAACAGGGCAGATTCGCTTTATCCAACAGATGGAGGGTAACGCTGCCACAAAAGCACGAACCCAAGGCCGCAAGAGCAGAACAGGATCCATCTCAGTCCTGGGAGCGGATTCGCACCTGTTATACGATTACGATATTAAAAGAAGAGCCCGAGAACATGGATGACCTTCCCCGGTGCTTTGAGAACAGCGATGATGAGGTGATCTCAGAATTTCCACCAGCTCCGAAAGAACTGGAAGATGGTATACATACTACTGCAGATAACCTCAAGAAGATTGAGTTGGGATCGGCAGATGACCCGCGACCGACATTTGTCAGCGAGCTGCTATCTGAAGAAAGGGTGGCTGCGTTAAAGAACGTGCTTCTACGACATAAAGACTGCTTCGCGTGGAACTACTCTGCGATGCCAGGATTAGATCCGGAGATCGCTGTGCATAAATTAGCAATATCCCCAGATATCAAGCCAGTGAAGCAGGCGCCAAGAAGGATGCGACTCGAGCTTGAAATGAGCATCAACACCGAAGTCAAGAAGCTGATCGATTCTGGATTTATCCAAGAAGTCCAGTATCCCGACTGGATCGCCAATATCGTCCCGGTAATGAAGAAAAATGGGACGGTACGCATATGTGTAGATTTCAGGGATCTCAATAAAGCCTGTCCAAAGGACGATTTCCCAGTACCGGTAACCGAGCTAATGATAGAAAACACGTCCACTCACGAGGTTTTCTCCTTTATGGACGGTTCATCAGGGTACAATCAGATAAAGATGCATCCCGAAGACCAGAAGCACACCGCTTTCCGAACCCCTTTGGGTATATTCTGCTATAGGGTTATGCCCTTTGGTCTAAAGAACGCTGGCGCTACCTATCAAAGGGCCATGACAAAAATCTTCGACGACCTCATACATGACATCGTCGAGTGCTATATCGATGACCTCGTAGTAAAGAGCATGTCATACGAAGAGCATTTAAAGCATTTGGAGACTGTATTTCAACGCCTTCGGCAATATAATTTGAAGATGAATCCCCTCAAATGCGCGTTTGGAGTCTCCTCGGGTAAATTCCTAGGATTCATCATCCGACATCGAGGTATCGAAATAGATCCATCTAAGATCAAGGCGATCATGGAAATGCCTCCACCAAGAACCCTCAAACAGTTGCGGTCTCTCCAAGGGAAGCTCGCATACATCCGGCGATTTATCGCCAATCTTTCAGGCAAATGCCGTCCTTACAGCCACCTAATGAAGAAGGGAACTCCATTCGTTTGGGATCACAAATGCCAAGGTGCACTAGACGAGATCAAGCAGTACCTGCAGAACCCGCCGGTGTTGGCTGCTCCGGTTAGGGGAAAATCCCTCATTCTTTATACAACCGCCCTCGAAGGTTCCTTAGGCGCATTATGGGCATAAGAGAACGATCAAGGGAAAGAGAGAGCACTCTACTACTTAAGTCGAGTTTTGCTGGGGGCAGAAAACAACTACTCTCCCATTGAAAAACACTGCTTGGCGTTAATCTTCGCGATAACAAAACTCAGGCACTATGCGGTGGCGCACGAAGTCCGTCTCATCTCGAAGGTGGACCCTCTTAAATATTTGATGTCGAAGGCTATACTGACGGGTCGACTCGCTAAATGGGCTCTACTCCTGATGGAGTTCTCAATAACGTATCGACCTCTTAAGGCAGTGAAAGGCCAGGCCATTGCCGACTTCCTCGCTGAGCATCCAGTACCTGCCGGTTCTCCTCTGAACTGCGATTTGCCGGATGAACATGCATTCGATGCGATCGGCGGCGGTGATACCTGATGGGAACTCTATTTTGACGGGGCATCCTCCATGAAGAAGCGCAAACAATGTACCCCCATAATCAAATCGGGAGTAGGACTCATCTTCGTAACCCCACAAGGAGGGATAATGCGCTTTGCTTTCTCCTTAACGGAATCGAGGACGAACAATGAAGCTGAATACGAAGCTCTGATAGCAGGCCTCGAGATCGCCATCGACATGGGAATTGAAGACCTCCTTATATACGGGGATTCTCAATTGGTCGTTAGTCAAGTAAATGGTGACTACCAAACGTGCAAACCGGAGTTGGTGAAGTACGGCGAAAAGGTGCAACAACTATTGACCCAAATTCCCTCCTATACTTTAGAGAACATACCGCGCGCGGAAAACAGCAAAGCAGACGCGTTGGCCAAACTTGCTAAAGAGCTGGCTGAAGAAAACCTCGATGATGTAAGAATCATGGTACAAAGCCGTCGGGTGCTCGCCCCAACGAAAATACCTCCGGAATCATATGAAGAAAAGGGAGCGACTAAGCAGGCGACTCTACAAATAAAAGACCATGAGAAGGCCGAGGACTGGAGGGAAGTCTTCATAAACTACTTTAAGTCCCACCGAATGCCCGAAGAAGCGTTCTCAAGACATCAGCTTATGAAACGAGCTCTATCTTTCGCTTTCGTCAACGATACTCTATACAAGAGATCGTTTGATTCTCTATGGCTGAGATGCTTAGGACCTGACGAAGCAGAAAGAGTCGTTCAGGAAGTTCACGACGGACTTTGCGGTTCCCACCAAGCAGGCCCAAAGATGAAGTTAAAAATTAAACGGATGGGTTACTACTGGCCCACGATGATCCAGGACTGCCTCGAGTACGCGTAGCAATGCCACTCGTGCCAGATTCATGGAGACTTTATCCACCAACATCCGAATCCACTACATCCAACGGTGGCTAGCTGTCCATTCGAAATGTGGGGGACTGACATAGTCGACCCCATCGAGCCAGCATCGTCCCTGGGACATCGTTTTATCCTGGAGACAACTGATTACTTCTCCAAATGGGCAGAAGCAGTACCACTGAGGGAAGTGAAGACGGAGAATATCCTCCACTTCTTCAAGACGCACGTCATCTATCGGTTTGGAACCCCACGGCGGATTATCTCCGATAATGGGCCAGCCTACAGAAGCCATAAGATTAGCCGCTTCGCGCAGCAGCACAATATAGACTGGAGATATTCTTCAGTTTACAACCCATGAGCTAACGGTCTGGCCGAGGACTTCAATAAGACCTTGACGAAGATCATAAAAAAGACCGTTTCCCGGAATAAGAGAGACTGGCACGAGAGGCTGCAAGAAGCCCTTTGGGCCTATCGAACTACATTCAAGACGGCCACGAACACAACGCCGTACGCGTTGGTATTTGGGACGGAAGCAGTGCTCCCCCTCGAGATAGAGTTACCCTCTCTACGAGTGGCAGTCCACTACGAGCTGACGGCGAAGAAAATGCTCACCTTCGGCTTGAAGAGCTTGAGGCCCTCGATGAAACCCGGCTCATAGCGCAACAACATCTAGAAGCCTACAAAGCAAAGATGACGCGCTCGTACGAAAGATTGACCAGGCCGAGGACATTCCGCTAAGGCGAACTCGTACTAGTGGTCAAAAGACCTATGATCCCCAATCGTGCCATGCGGGGAAAATTTGAGCCAAACTATGAAGGCCCGTACGTCATAGACAAGGTCTACCAGGGTGGAGCCTATCTACTCATGGACGTGCACGGTGAAAGGACTTTTAGGCCAATAAACGGCCGCTTCTTAAAGAGGTACTATGCTTAATGAGCCACAGCCTGGGTCAATGATAGATGATGACGACTATGTCCGCTCGCTATCTTCCTAAGCTCAGACTTTACAAGCGGTAGCCGGCCCTCCCCTGAACGACGGACCGAAACATCCTTAAACTAACGACGGACCGAAACGTCCTTAAACTAACGACGGACCGAAACGTACTTAAACTAACGACGGACCGAAACGTCCTTAAACTAACGACGGACCGAAACGTCCCTAAACTACTACCGCAGCATCCTTAGGCTGACGAGATAAAAAAAAAAAGAGAAAAAAAAATAAAAAAAAATAAAAAAAGAAATAATATATAAAAAAAACAGTATGTCCACAAGCAAAATGGGCACGGATGAAAACCCGAAAGGGCTCCGTGAGTAAAAACAGCAGGACTACCGGCGAGTGTTTGTGAAAACTCGAAAGGGCGCAACCTCGTTAAAAGACACTTATAGGGTCCTATCGACCTTGTAAGGAGAAACCACCTGCGAGAGATCCTTACGACTCACAAAGGAGCAACACACTTAGGGATCCTCACGATTCCTAAGGAGAAAATACACTTACGAGATCCTCACGACTCGTAAGGAGAAATCTCTTATGGGACCCTCACGGCTCATAAGATTTGAAAGTCTTAAGTTACAGAGACCTAAACCTATGCTTAAGCAATCTTCCACAACCTTCGATATTGCCCTACAAGGGGCTCAATACTGACCCTGTATACAATCCACGGGCGCGAATAAACATTTCCCCAGCAAAGTCCAACCCTTGTAGGTCCTCTCGACCCATACGGAGAAAGCCTTTTTGTAGGATCCTTACGACTTACAGAGGAATACACACTTAGGAATCCTCACGATCCCTAAGGAGAAAAGACACCTGCAAGATCCTCACGACTTGTAGGGAGAAGTACCTTTGTGAGACCCTTACGTCTCATGAAGTCAAAAGCCTTGGTCGACAGGACCCTTACCCTGTTTGCTGAGCCACCTTTGTTCAACATTGACAAAGGCAAATGATGATTCGCTCTTGGCAACAGTCCAGTTGTAGCGGTGCTGATGTCGAAATCGATGCCTAAAATCCAAGCTTGCGGCGAAAAAGTTAGCAAGCCACGCATGCCTACAAAATAGCCGAAATGATGGGGCAACTTGCAATAAAAAGCAGCAAGTAAAAATGTATGCATGAAAAATAGCCGAAATGATGGGGCAACTCGCAATAAAAAGCAGCGAGTAGAGAATAAATAAATAGCCGAAATGATTGGGCACCACGAAGAATAGCCGAAATGATAGGGCAATCACGACCTCCGCGATATAAAAGCTGAAATGATAGAGCATCGCGGAAAAAGAAATAAAATATAAAAAAAGAGGGCGTAAACAAAAAGGGAACATACTTCCCCCCAGAAAGAAGCTAAATCTCGACGGACCACAAGCGACCTAGAGATCATCCCTTCGTCTCGTAACGACGGACACAACTTCAAGCTAAGCGGAACAGCGACAACTCCCAGTTCCATGGCTCGGTGGTATACATATCGCCAACAGTCAAACCTCCATCCCATGAAATGCGGATATAATCAGCAAAATTCCTGGTTACGTGGAACGCGGATAACGTCACTCTTTGACCCGTGGAAAATGTCCAGAGCGGATTCTGGTCCTCGCAGAGCACGGCAGTGAACCCGTGTGAAGCATCCAGAGCGGAGCCTAGTCCTCGCCGAGCACGGCAGTGAACCCGTGTGAAGCATCTAGTGCAAAATTCCTGGTTATGTGGAACGCGGATAACGTCACTCTTAGACCCCGTGGAAAACGTCCAGAGCGGATCCTGGTCCTCGCAAAACACGGCAGTGAACCCGTGTGAAGCATCCAGAGCGGAGCCTAGTCCTCGCCGAGCACGGCAGTGAACCCGTGTGAAGCATCTAGTGCAAAATTCCTGGTTACGTGGAAGGCGGATAACGTCACTCTTTGACCCCGTGGAAAACGTCCTGAGCGGATCCTGGTTCTCGCGGAGCACGGCAGTGAACCCATGTGAAGCATCCAGAGCGGAGCCTAGTCCTCGCCGAACACGACAGTGAACCCGTGTGAAGCATCTAGTGCAAAATTCCTGGTTACGTGGAACGCGGATAACGTCACTCTTTGACCCCATGGAAAACATCCAGAGCGGATCCTGGTCCTCGCAGAGCACGACAGTGAACCCGTGTGAAGCATCCAGAGCGGAGCCTAGTCCTCGCCGAGCACGGCAGTGAACCCGTGTGAAGCATCTAGTGCAAAATTCCTGGTTACGTCGAACGCGGATAACGTCACTCTTTGACCCCGTGGAAAACATCCAGAGCGGATCCTGGTCCTCGCAGAGCATGGCAGTGAACCCGTGTGAAGCATCCAGAGAGGAGCCTAGTCCTCGCCGAGCACGGCAGTGAACCCGTGTGAAGCATCTAGTGCAAAATTCCTGGTTACGTGGAACGCGGATAACGTCACTCTTTGACCCCGTGGAAAACGTCCAGAGCGGATCCTGGTCCTCGCAGAGCACGGCAGTGAACCCGTGTGAAGCATCTAGAGCGGAGCCTAGTCCTCGCCGAGCACGGCAGTGAACCCGTGTGAAGCATCTAGTGCAAAATTCCTGGTTACGTGGAACGCGGATAACGTCACTCTTTGACCCCGTGGAAAACGTCCAGAGCGGATCCTGGTCCTCGCAGGGCACGGCAGTGAACCCGTGTGAAGCATCCAGAGCGGAGCCTAGTCCTCGCCGAGTACGGCAGTGAACCCGTGTGAAGCATCTAGTGCAAAATTCCTGGTTACGTGGAACGCGGATTACGTCACTCTTTGACCCCGCGGAAAACGCCCAAAGCGGAGCCTGGTCCTCGCAGAGCACGGCAGTGAACCCGTGTGAAGCATCCAGAGCAAATACCGGACTGTGGAGTCCTTGAAATCCACAGACTATGATGTCCTTAACCTCGACCGTGATGTCTTAAAACTAACGATCAACCACCCTAATTCCCTACGGATTCTGCCTTGGTTTAAGGGTACATCTCTTCACTCCTTTGATACCTGGCGTTGTAATTCCTCAACGTCTTCAAAGAGGTGACGGGTCCCTGCAACCAAACATCGGACTGTGGAGTCCCTAAATCCACGGACTATGAGGTCCTTAACCTTGACCGTGATGTCTTAAAACTAACATCGGACTGTGGAGTCCTTAAATCCATGGACTATGAGGTCCTTAACCTTGATCGCGATGTCTTTAAACTACAATACCTAAAGAAACCCCTGACTCCGTAAAACACGAACAAGGGTGGCCACACCCAGCACTTACACGTCCTCACGACCTGTAAGGAAGAAAAACTCTCTTGTGAGATCCTTACGACTCTCAAGGGAAAACCCGCTTAAGAATCCTCACGATTTTTAAGAAGAACTTACACCTACAGGATCCTCTCGACCTGTAGGGAGAAAAACTCTTTATGAAACCCTCGTGGCTCATAAAGTGCAAAAGTCTTGGGAAGCAGATCTTAACCCTGAATCCTGAGCCATTGCTGTCCTGCAAGGAGATCAAGATAGAATATCCGCAGAATACATTCAATAAAAAGGGGACACACCATTGAGAAGAAAAATGTATCTTTTATTCATAAACCAAAATGGATACAAAGTACAATTCATGAAAGAAACAAAAAAAAAGAAAGATACTCTCATTCATGAGTATGTACAAAAAAAAAAGGGGAAAAGATACAAGTCCTCAAGCTGGCGGGCGGTGTAGTAATTTTACCAGCTCATCATTTTGTTGTTGAGCCACGGCTTCATGACGCAAGATCTCCAGAAGAAGAGCCTCCGCCTGAGCTTGCTGAGCCTGATACGAAGCAAGCCGAGCCTCGAGCTCTTTCTCGGTGGCTTTATGAGCCTCGACCCTCTCACGAGTGAACGTGGCAGCTTTATCGAGAGCCACCACCTCTTTTATGGACTCCTGAAGCACCCGCCAGAGTTCGTATGCTTTGTTGGCCTTGGCTGTGAGGCTGGCATGAAGCTCGCTCAACGCCTTGGAAGCTAGCCCCCTCTCCGAAAATTTACGGCCAAGTCCTTTTCTCGCACAACAATATGTTCGCTACGTGTCGCTCTATCAGGCCATGTAAGCTCGCTTTCGTGACCGCGGCCTTGGAAACAAGACATTTACAAGACTGTATAAATGGGCTTCCAGTCGACAGGAATAATCGATCTAAAACGCACTCACATCACCTGACGTGAAAGGCAACAAGAAAGATTTCCGACATATTTCAAGCATGCGTTCGCAATCATATGAGTATTCAAAAAAAAAATAATAATGGCATTTGCAATCGCATGAACATTCATAACGCCCAAAAAGGTCTGATGCGCAGGAAAGTGATGATAGCATTTGCAATTAAAGAAAGTTCTCATGAGAAGAATACAAAGTTTATTTATGCAAGCGGAAACATACATACTAGTACCAAGCCTACATAGAAGTTCGGCATAAAGCGTAAAAAAGGAGGGACTAATTTAAAAATGTTCTACGCTAACGGAAAAGGTCACCAAACATGGGATCAATGGCACAGGGATTAATGAAGCAGAGGACAAAATTCTCCATCTCTCTCTGTGCTTTCTCCAGCACATCAAAGCGACGGTTCTCACGAGGAGTCGCTCCCTATCGATTGGCGCCGTGTTCATCCGCGAAAGCAGACATGATAGCTCGCCGGGCCTTTATCTGGCTCAGCAGATGAATTGAGTAATCCTTCAAAGCCTGAGTAATCAGGCACGCGTCATGAAAGCCCTCGAGCTTTTCTTCCGCCGTGTCGAGCATCGCCAGGGTCATCTCCGCCGGGTGAGGAGGGATGTCGGCAAGCACGGCCGTAAGAATCATCCGGAGCCAGAGGGAACCAATCGGTAGGGGGGACCCCCTACGGATCGAGAGTTCATGCATGGCTGAGTCGCATTCGTTGTCGGTAAGGAGGGGATCCACCAACCGAGCAGCAAAGCGGGGGACCATCTCCTCAATAGGAACTTCCCATGGCTGTCGACGAGCATGAGGGCGATTGCAGGCCATGGCGCTCGTTTGTTTCTCAAGACAAGTTACTCCAAGATAAAATAATAATAATATAAATCTCTTTGTGAAGGGAAAAGAAAGCTATAGCCTCATATATAAAGAAGGGCATTAAGTGCTGTGCGCGGAAAATCTTGCATGGTGAAGCTATTTCCAAGGCCCAAAAAAGGAAAGGCATCGAAAATCAAGGAGATGGAACTATTTCCAAGGCCCTTTTTTCTGCGTCTGATATTGTGTACTAAAAATAGGGCATGCGAAGATTTTGTGAACAGCCCTATCAAGGGACCCCACGTGCAGAACACGTGAGGCCTAAACCTGATGTACACTAAAAAAAATGGAGTAGCACTCTGCATATTGAAGCACCAACAACAACAGTAGCAAAATGATAAAATCCCAGAGAAAGGCATGCAAACATGGAAAGACATAATAAAACTTGTCACTGAATCTTTCAAGAAGTTCATACAAAATAAAGAGGACACGTTTACAATGGTAAGACTTCAGACGCGGGGCATGGGTTGAGAAACTCGAGATTAACTTTTTCCAAGATTCTCCAAGCATTTCGAACCTCCCGAGTATGCTTCCTCTCGCGGTCGCAAGCGTCGGGATCCTCACGAATGTCCTCCACCCTCCGATAGGCGGCAAGTATGGCTGACTGCTGAAAGGCTTGGTGCAAGAGATCGATGAGGTGATCTCGCCTCCTCTTTGAGATCAAGCCCATCAGGTACACCGAATGCACCTTATCCTCAGCAGTATCCAAGGCCCCAAGCGGTATGCCGGTGCAAAAGAGAGGAAGTGCCTCCCGGATCGCCAGCACGATCAGCCTCAGAAGAGAAGAGCGACGGGGGAGTAGCCGATGGTTGTACTCGTCAAAGTGGCTCATGATCTCGGCACACTGAGCATCGGTGAACTCCTGGTTCTGACTGCGGCCCAGTGCACGAATATTCCCATAGGAAATGATCTCGTCAAGACCATACAGATGGGCATCCATGATACCTGAAATAAAGGTCATGAGAATCATTAGAAAGTTCCTGTTTCATTAATTGCAGAAGGACAACCTCGGGTCAAGAGACCCCAAGAAGCCTCCGTGTGAAGAAATTGAGTCCTTCATTGGAATTAAATTCCTTATTAAAAAAAGGGAATTAAATTCCCAGAAAACATTTTTTTGGGATGGAATTAAATTCCATGGAGTCGAGCCGCCATCATCATCTCCCCAAGGATCATCTAAACCCTAAGAGATCTTCTGTTGGAGGTTAAGTGGTCTCATATTTTGGCTAAAGAACTTAGAGAAAAATGGGTTCTTTATGAAACCCTTGATATGGATTTAAAATCCAGAGAGTGCTGTCAAAATGAAGGTGCTTCGATCACCATTACCTGAGGAGGAAGAGTCCTTTTAAACAGAGTTAAACTCTGAAAATGTTTCGAGGCAGAGAACTAAGCTCTGGAGGAAGAGAATTAAATTCTCAAGGGAAGAAAGTTCTCAGAAGAAGAAGATGAGCAAAGTGAAGGCTCTTCTGATGAAACATGAGTATTTATAGAAGGCGATGGAAACGTTTCATCTCCCCAAATCCCTAAAGGAATCCAACGGTCACAAAAGGTGACAGCGTCGCACTCACGTGCGGACACGTGAGAACAACGCTGTGGGGGCATTTGTTTCCTGATTTAAAATTAGGAAGGCTCACGGAAAAGGCTTCAGAAAAGGGTCACGTGCTTACACGTGACCAGCAGTCACGTGTGGGCACGTGATACCTAAAAGTATCGGCAAGGCAAGTTCAGTTTCCCAACTAAATCAAAGAAAAGGGCTTCAGAAAGGGTCACGTGCTCCCACGTGACCTGGGTCACGTGTTGGCACGTGACATATAAAAGCAGCGGCAAAGACAAAACGGTTCCCAGATCAAATCAAGAAAAAGGCTTCAGGAGAGGTCACGTGCTCCCACGTGACCAGGGTCATGTGTTGGCACGTGACACTCAAAACATCAGACTCATTCTCCGGTTAAATCGAGAAGAAGGCTCCATGCCAGGGTCACGTGCTCACACGTGACCAGTTGTCACGTGGTGGCACGTGACAGCTAAACAGAGAACAGAACGCAAAGCGTAAAAAGAAAGAAGAAAGCTCGTTCCAAAGGGGTCACGTGCCCACACGTGACCAAGGGTCACGTGGCCACACGTGACCGACTTCAAAGTCCAATTGTTAACAGAATTAAATTCTGAGAAAAGAACTCTCAAATCTTTCCAAAAGCAACCGATTGAATTAAAAATTTAGAGGTGATTAAATATCATCTATCTATGGGAAAATCTCGAATTTGGAAAGATCTCCCCTTTAAATCTAACAGAAATAACAAAGAAGAATCCCTGGACTTAAAATCCAATGGTGAATAAAATTCACCTAAAAATCCGAAGGTCCAAAACGAATGATGGATGCAAATCAAATCACCCAATGAAAGATTCACAGAAACTAATTGACTCGGCTGCTTCTCCTATAAATAGGAGCCAAGAGACACAAAAAAAAGATATATGTGCAGAGGGAAGAAAAGGGAGAGAGCCTTGATACTTTGAGGAATTTGGATCTTCTGCAAAAGAAAACCCTAGGAAGAAAGGGAAGGCTTCTTCAAAGAAAAGAGAATTTAATTCTCAACAGAGTTTAACTCTGATATAAAACAGAAGAACATATTTCTTCTCTCTTTGATAGAGGATCTGTAAAGTGCACATCTCCCCTTGAAGTTGAGAATTTAATTCTCAATGGGTTGAGATCCTGTCATGCAGATCCAAAACATAGAGAGGGAATGGAAGCACAAGAATTTAATTCTCACAGAACTATAAGAATTTAATTCCTTTAAAATAAAATTAGGGCTTGACCCCGTGTTATGGGAATTTAATTCCTTCAGAACAAAAAATAAACAGGGTTTAACCCTAATTAAGAACTTAGTTCTGTTGAAACAACGGGAAGTTAATTCCCTTAATCATAATTCTTTAACAGAGAATGAGAGTTTGATTCCTTAAAAGCTTTTATTAGGGTTTAACCCTATTCAGTTCTCCTACAGAAAATTCAGAGTCCAACTCTACACCAGAATATAAGTCTTCAAAAGGAAGTAGGAATTTAATTCCTCTGGAATTTAAAGCTTTTATTAGGGTTTAACCCTACGAGGAATTTAATTCCTGAAAAAGATTAACAGATCTTCTAAACAACATACATAGAGGCAGGGTCACGTGTCACCACGTGCCCCCCCAAAAGATCTACAGAAAGCCCTCTGGAGGCAGTGCCTCACGTGACTCACGTGACCCTTGACAGAAGCTTTAACACACAAGCGCTTGAATCCCCGTCACGTGATGGCACGTGATGCTCTAAAAGATGCATAGTCTCAGAAGAACAAGTGAAGGGAGGGCGCTCTCACGTGTTGCCACGTGACCCCTCTTGCCTTACTGTTTAAACACTAAAACTGAACCCCTGAATTCAGTGATAAAACATTGTTTGGCCTTAGTGCAACACTAAGCACAGAACTACATTTGCAGTGTTCAACACTGATTACCGTAGTGTTCAACACTAGTTTGGGACTCCTATTGACAGTGTTTAACACTGGTCTGTTTTAGTGTTCAACACTAATCTGAAAGCCTGGTTGCTGGTGTTTAACACCAACTATCTTTTAGTGTTGAAACACTAACTTATCAATCTTATTCCCAGTGTTCAACACTGATTCGTCTTTAGTGTTTAACACTAGACACTGGCCCAATTGGCCGAAGGGATAGAGGCAAAGCCTCTCCTTCAAAGGACCAACAGGAAGCCAATATTCCAGACATGATTGGACTTAGCCCAAGATGGCCATAAGTCCTCAATTCGTAATTAACTGGGCTAATGGGCTCATAATATAATTAATTGGTCTTGATCCCAAATTGGGCCAAAGACTATTTAATCCACTCCGGTTCCAGGGTACATCTCTTCACTCCTTTGATACTTGGCGCTGTAATCCCTCAACGTCTTCAAAGAGGTGACGGGTCCCGATGACCACGCATTGAAATGGACTGTGGGGTCCTTAAACCCATGGACTACGACGTCCTTAACCTCGACCGAGATGTCTTAAAACTAACAATGGACTGTGGGGTCCTTAAACCCATGGATTACGACGTCCTTAACCTTGACCGAGATATCTTAAAACTAACCATGGACCGCAATGTCCTTAAACTACCCATGGACCGCAATGTCCTTAAACTAGCAATGGACCACCACGTCCCTAAACTGGAACAATAGAGCCCCACATGCTCTTTTGTCGGATCTAAACGGTCCCGTTTAAGTTGATCTTAGCCTCAAATACGGCTAACGTATCCTTAAACCTTCAAACAGACTGGACTACGAATCCCTCCAATCAACTTCGGTTCAAAGGTACATCTCGGAACTCCTTTGACACCTGTCGTTATAATCCTTCAACGTCGTCAGAGAGGTAACGGGTCCCGAAGGCCATACATACGATGGACCACTATATCCCTAAACTGGAACAATAGAGCCAAATGCTCTTTGTCGGATCTAAACGATCCTGTTAAGTTGATCTTAGTCTCAAATTAGACTAACGTATCCTTAACAAACGTTTGAGTTGATCTTAGTCTCAAGTATGGCTAACGTATCCTCAAACCAAACCCCCAAACCCAAACCTAAGATAATACGGATTTAGACTAGTCCACGCCCTACGGGCGACAACATAACTCGGTCTCCGTAAACAATCCACGGGCAACAAAACAAAAAATAAATACACACGACACGAAGTGAAATTCTGGAGAAGGAGAAAGTTGTTACCGCGATGCGGTAACGTAATTAACTGCAGGGGCTTGCGCCTGCAGGGAAGAGCGTCCCCACAATCAAAAACCCCTCACCCTGAGGGAGAATCTGACGAAGTCTGCTACATCGGCCGCATCCGTTTAAACCTTCGATACATGGTGCCATAAATCAACTTGGCATCTTCGGAGAGGTGGACGGATAGCACCAATTAGCATCTGCCCCGAATTTCTGGCAAGACGTCCCGTCTTGCGCGTCTTTCGGAGGGGAACAATCACAAATCTTAGCACAAAATCAAATGGCGCCGTTGCCGGGGATGGCGTAGTATTTTCTTTTTGCAATTTCGGGTTAATATAAAATCATAAAAATCATAAAAACTGAAAAATTAAAAATATAAAATTTTTATCATCTTTTTATTTTTTGAAGGGTATTTTGTTTGAATTGTGCAGGACCAACGAATGGATTCAGATCTGGAAAATTCCAGAAAGCGAAACAGAAAACAGAAGATCTGAACAATAGAGGAGTACCACAATAGAGCAACAGAAGAAGTTTGGAGGCTTGAACAGACTTTTGTACCGCGGAACCGCCGCACATAGCACCGTTTGGCCGCGGAACAGCGGCTTGGTAGTGACGTCACCTGTCCAATTTTCTCTGTAAGCTTGTTGTTCTTCTTCTGAACCCCTGATATCTCCTCTGTAAAAATTTTCCTGCAGGGTTCTTTGCGCAAAAACTTCTTCCCTTCTTCAATAACTTGATCTTGTGCAGGATTCTTTGCGCCGCTAAAAAAAAAATTGTTTGCAAGTGATTGTGTTTACTGCTTTGCATATTTAAATTGACTTTAAGGGGCTTGAACACCAATCCAGATTGGGTGGGGATTTCATTACCCTTCCCAGGAACCCAAAAATCACATAAAGCATATTGCATTGACCATCAAGTTAATTAAAAAAGATTAGACTCAGCCCTAAGGACTTCGCGCTCAATAAGACAAAGGAATAGTTGTAGGCATCGATCGTTGATCTAAACCTGACTTTGTGGTGCCTTGGCTAGATAGGTAGGGAAAGGTAACTTTAAAATGCCCGTCTCACGGTGATTCATGAGCGGATCCCTCCTTTCTCTACTTGTGTTTACCTGGCCACAATTGGCGGCGAAGAGGCGATTTGAGGTCCTCACAACTGGCCCTTTGGAACAGTTAGGAGTAGTCTAGTTGACCTAGGTGACCCTAGATCTAGGCTCGATTGTGCATATTGTGATTGATTGAATGTGTGTCTAAACTTTTTATTGAAAATCATTTTGCAAAAAGCTCCTTTTAAAAAAAACACAAAACGGAATTTTTTTTTCAAAAACTTGCCACTTGTCGTTAAGGAATCCATTGCACCCCACTTGCACCCTACTTGCACCCTCATTCTTTTTCTTGTCCTTCTTATATCATGGGTACCCCACCTCCCAAAACTCTTGCCGAACTTTGGTACCCTCATCCAAACATTGCTTCATACGCGAATTGTTTTTGTCGAATTACGGACGACCCCTCCATGCCCAAAATTTCTTTGAAAGATCGAATAGAAGCATCTAGGAGAAACAGTTCGACTCCGCAATCCACTTTGTATCAACCATTTCAACCTTCACCATCTTCTTACGTTGTTACTCCTTTTTCAAATTATGTTGTAACTCCGAAACCCATGTCTATTGCTGAACATATTAAACAATCTCGTAACTGATTTTTCATTCCTTTCAACACTTCCAGTTCGCGGGATCAACAAGTCCATTCATCTTGATCCTACTCCTGTCCAACCATTCAATTCTTACCAGTCCTACCTGACTTTCGCACCTTCCCTAGACGTTGCTTCTACACAACCATTTGGGAGTTTTCAGTATCCAAACAACTTTGAATCTTTTACTGAAACCCCTTCACAACCCATGTCTAGTCTGGAACAGTCGTTGGAAGCTTATATTGTAGTGACAAACCAACAGATGAGGAATTTGGATGCGTCCATTGCCGCTCTTAATTCATCAAGACAACCTAGTGACCCGGAAGCTAGTTTCCAACTAGCTCCAAAAATTCCAATATATGATGAGGCGGTTGGACAGAATGAGAATTTGAGCGATGAGAGTGAGTTTTACACACTTCCAAATCAAACCTACCCATCCTCAATTGAATCCCACAACTCCGGTTTTCAAACAAGTGTCCCAAATGATTCACCAGTTAAAAATAAAACGTGTAATGAGTTGTGCGACTTTGTAGTGTTTGATTTACCTGGTTGTGAAGAGCCCTTTTCGAGTGAACCCAAACCTAATTCTTTCGACCTCTACACCTCCAATCTAGAACCTGAATTGATAAATATCCATGCTTTTGATGAGGTGTCCAAAAAAATTGATTTTCACTTGATTGAGGATATTGACGCAGGGAATATTTTGGATGATGAACCTGCAGATTTGACTGAATTTTTCTCTCCAATTCATCATCCCGAGTCATTAAATGTTTCTCCCGAACTTCATATGCATCTTGATTTTGATGATAATTTCATGGATGGGATAACTACTGAGGAGAGTATTGAGGATAGTATTGAGGAGAGTATCGAGGATAGTATTGAGGATGAACCAGTTTTGTTTGATGAGTCGGATTTTCCAATTCATCATCCAGAACCTTTAACTATTATACTTCCTAAATCACCCCCTTCATCCTTTCCATCGTTCTGACCACGCAAGAGATCACGTAGGAGGACTGTGAGCTTGAAAAATTTCTGTTCAATCACAGCAGTTTTGACGCCACAAGTGTGTTCCGTCTTGAATCTGACATAGTTCTCACAACCGATAACGATTATGAGTGTTTCACTTTTTCGGACGATTTTGAAGACTCACCACCCGAGTTTGAGTCCTTTGAATTTTTGGATGAGTTAGTTGAACCACCCGACTCGGTTGCTTACAGTGATTTCAAACCATTGATGGAATCTTTCGAGTTCAAGACATTCTCACCAATTTTACCACCTCAAAAACTCGAACTCAAGCTGTTGCCGTCTCATCTTAAATACGCTTACTTAGGTGAGAATGAGACCCTTCCTAAATCACTCTCCTTCGTCCTTTCCATCGTTTCGACCGCGCAAGAATCCGTCATGCTTCCATTTTCAATGGATGGTTTACCAAGTTCAACGTACCCATGTTTTCTCGCGACTCTTAAGGGACTTGACCCCATTTCTCGACGGGTTGATAAATTAGCACAATCGCTTTTAACACATCGATCATCACAATTTGTACTAATTTATTCACTCAATTTACATCCTCAAGTTCGTACTGCACTTCTTTCTCTTTTCCGCCATTCTTCTCCTATACTGAGACTATATTCCACCTTTCTTTCCATACGGTCTCGTGTGTTTCTCATTTCTTTTCTCCACACTCCATTCTTTCAGCAACCACACCATTATAACGATATAATTTTTGAATGGTTGGTGCTAACCTTTGGCCTGTGTAAGGCCTTGTATAGCTTGATACTGTGTTTTTCTCCCCCTAACTCTAAACTTAACATTTAAACAGCGGAAACGCTGTTTCACTTAAGTTTGGGGGGACCTTTTTGTATATATATTCTGTTTTGTTTTTTTCTGTTAACAATAAAAAAAAAACAGGGGAATACCGGCCATTTTGACCCTCTTGATGTGGCATGACAGTGATGACACTGTCAAGTTTATGTTTGGGGGTGTGCTCGGTAAGGTTTCTTCCTTTGCATTCATATGTATATTTTTGCATTTGCATACTTATTTTGAAACCCATAAAAATTGAAATTTTTTGAAATTTATAAAATTGAAAATTTCAATTTTGGCCATAATTGACTTGAGTTTGACAAGATGGTTAACTAGCTAAAAAAACTAGATCCTAGACTTAGTAAATTAAAAACCCTAAAAATAACCTTTCTTAAAATTTAACGGTAGAAAATATATGTCTTTGTAGTTTACTTAAAATAAACAAATTTTGAGTTCACTTCTTAGACTAAGTTAAAACAAGGGAAGAGTATTGAAATTTTTATTAAAATATAAGTCTGAAAAATAATCCATAAACTTAAGTCTAAATTCTGAAAATATATACCCTACAAATTGCACAAACACGAACCTTGAAACTTGGAATAGTAGAAGAGAACTTGAAATGCTCTTCTCTAAAGTCCTTAGTATGAAGGAAAAAAAAATAAAAATACAAGTGTGAATAAAGAGATAAAAAAATGAACACTGATTTTTATAATTACTTAAGGCTGCATAAATAGAAAAAATATTTAGCGAGGGTGCTTTATCACTTAGTGCCTTAGACCAACTAGTTTGGGAATCACTGCTAAAGCCTTAGATGTTACAAGACTAAGAATTACACCTTAATGTGCAAACCCATTTTGTAATCGGTCGTTGGTACCTCAAGAAGTATTAACGGTCGCATGAAGAATGTGTGAGCAATTTCATCTAAAAATTCACCAATTGAAAAGTACTTTGGACTATGGACAAGAGTATAATAGCTTGATTTGAATTTCCAAGTGCAGGGGTGATATATACACACACGTAGGGGTATATGATTGGGGTTTAGATGTGAGATAGGAATAAAAAATAGGACTTATATCTTTAGTAGAAATGATAAAAATTCCTAAGTTGAGATGGAACCCTAGAAGAAAAATTCAAAAGATGCTAAAAACTAAGTAAATTTATAAAACATATACAATCTTAAGTTAAATGATAAGATAGCGTGAAAAATACGGGTTGATGATTTCTGAGTTGAAGATAATAGAGTTTCTTATTAGAAAACCTAATTGGAAAATAGAAGTCAATAGGCCGAATAGATAGGATTTTGTAGATAGTATCCGCTGAAAACCCTCAGGAGACAACACTCCTCCTACTAGGGACACCTAGAGATTTAACGGCTTGTTGCACGAGCTCAATGCAATCGCGTTTCCCTGCGAAAGTGAGGCTAGGTCTTTTTCGAGAAGAAAAACTAGTTTTGCTCGAGGACGAGCAAAAGATAAGTTTGGGGGTATTTGTTCATATTATAATTTTGCATTATTATATTCCCCATTCTTATTCATTTTACAAATAAACAGGTGCTTTTGATCCATGTCTGCTACATAGTAGCAAGTTATAGGTTCTCGGAACAAAACAGTGAAATTGATGAAAAGACGATACAAAAGTAAGACTACGACCAACAAATAGAAGAATCTTGATCATGCTTATAGTTTGAAGAACAAACGAAGATCAATGAACAATTTCACAAAAGACAAAGGCAGTGCAAAATTCAAGACTTCAACATGAAGCAAGCGGTAAAAGTTCACAATATTCTACACTGTGGAAATCTGGAAGAAAGTAGAAGACATTCTGAGAAACCAAGTAAAGAAACCAGAATAACAATGCAACAAGAAGGAAACCTGGGAAAATGAACCAACAAGCCCTCTATATGGCCGCGGATCCGCGGCCAAACATGGCTTTTGGTCGCGGTTCCGCGGCCATGATGAGCGCGTGTCGGTGCTAAAAAATGTCGGTGTGGCGGTGCGTTGACTAGGCTTCTTAGGGTAAATTTGTAAATGCAGATAGGAATCGAATGTAACCCTAAGGTTTCTATGATCTATAAATAGAAACCCTAATGCTCTTTTTGGAGTATGCCTCTTCTTGTGCCTACTTTTCATTTATCAAAATTCAGAATTGTAAATTCCTGTAATGTTTGAAGAGTGCATCAAATAAAAGATAAAGTAAGTTTTTCCTTTCTGCCCTAATTAATTTTCCTTTCTGCCCTAGTTAACTTTTATTAATCTGCCTTAATTTAGATTTTATTTATCTTCCGTAGATTAGATAACTAGGTTATTAAAAACAATCATAAAAAATGAAATCTTTAAATTCCCTAATGAGTGAGTAATTCCTAACTTGTTAGGGTTAGGAATAGGAGAGGTTTGAGAGATGAAAATCTCTCACCCCTTTCTTGCCCATCACATATTTTTATAGGACTCCATGCATACATACACACACCACTCACTATGGCACCCTATCCTACGAGGTAGCGGTGATACCGTAGTTTAAAAGACCGGTTGTATATGTTTTCCATGGAGGTTAGGGTAAGAATTAAGAAAGGAAGACAAGAACCTAGAGGAAGAAACCTAGTTTCTTCCCGATGGTACTAATCCACTTTATTAATTATTACCATAACACCTAATAGATCTTAAATAGAGCATAGAAAGCGGTGAGGAATATTGACTTTCCGAACTTAACCTAAACCTAACCCTAGCAAGATTTTAATCTTAATCAACTCATTTCAGTTTTTAGCGATAATCAATCCAACACCGTTTGGAATTAACTCGTTAGAACAAATAGGAAATACACGAAATCCCTGTGGACCGACCCGTACTCACTGGCTAGCTACCAAGCGACACTGTTATTGATTGCGGTTAACAATTCTTTGATCGCAAATCTTAGCACAAAATCACATATACACATACACTTCTAAATTCAATTTAGAATGACGTTATAGTCATCCACCTGCCAGATCTCATAGTCTAAGACAACAGTAGTGATAATCATGGGTCATCAAAACCTCCATGTCACCGTCTTTGAGGAGACCAAATTACCTCTCGGGTGGCTGAGGTTACCCACTTTATCTGCGGAGTGGCTAATAAATTATCGAATCTAATTAAATCCTTAAGTTCTACTAAATATTCAGTAACCGTTTGTGGTTCTGGAATCACTTCCGATTCTACCACTCCCACTAATGTTTTTTTTGAAAAGAATTCATTTTATTAAGAAGTGACTAGTCAAGTGTTGGAGATAGTGCCCTCAGAGTCAATTATTGGATCACAGGCACGTGATTGCAATGATTGAGGGATGACCTATACCGGTAGGACAGTCTTACTTAAGATGATAGTATGCTATCTGGTTTAACTTTATCATCGTGTACTGCTTTAGGTGACCTTACAGGTCACTATTGCATGTTGATAGAGCCCCTAAGATTCTTGCTTGACTACCAGCAGTATGAGGGCGATCATATACGTGGGAGCTGGGGTCTATAAGCACATCCTTAAAAGGTCCATAGTCGTGGGAGTTTCGAGACAGGGCATCGATACTCCAGAGTAGACTAGTGTATAAAGTCGAGACCCCGACGAGGGGCGGTGGCCGGTCTCACAAGCCACTGGTGTCAGTTGGTTCACCTAAGATGTATACAGGTGCTCATTGGGTTATGAGTACACCGGACAGGACTCGCCGGGAACATGCTAATTGGTCTTATACCTGACGTCAGATAGCAGTTCCCTGGTGACATGTGTACAGGTTAGTTCATCGACCTGAGATCGTCATTTGTCTCGTGTGAGTTCCCACTGTGCTTTGATTACTACCCTACCACGCTCAAAGGAGTTGTCAAACAGGTTTTAGTTGGGTACAGTCCCGAGCCACATGGAGACAGTGAGCGGATCTGCAGGGGTTCGTCTCTCCCGGTATTGGGGGTGAGGTCGCGCTGTGTCTAGGAGAGCCATTACATAAAGCCCTCGGCCGAGGCAGGAGATTTACTGGTAGGTATTCCAGTAGTATCTCAGGGTGTTCTGGACTACACTCCGACACGACTTGTACCGCTTTTGGGGGTCTGACTTTTACCAACCCCCTAGGCCCGCCATGCGATGCTCATAGACGAACGGACCGGACTGTACGGATATTGTCACTGACAGGCTCAGTAGGGTGTTAGGTTGAGTTCGCTCATCGACGTCCCTTTCGGTCAATACCTGGTAGCCCGTCACGTATAGGCTAATATCTCTGACGTGCTAGTGGTTAAATCCACAGCCAAAGTATTGACGAGTCTTTAGAGTCCCCCACAGACCGTTTTCTCAAGTTTCCGGCGAAACGCTGTAGAGGCCGTATGGAGATATGGCAGGGTTTGATCAGATACGTGCAGTATTGCACGGATCATGATCGGACGGTTTATACCAGCGGGCTTTGGTTTAAGCCGGATCCTAGTATTATACATTGTAGATTTTGTCTCTTTGCATTTGGATTCAGTGGGAATACAAATGCGGGTATGTATATACAGTCGCAGGGTTTTTCCTGTAATTTATTACGGGATCAGTTTTTTTGAAGTTGCCAGTTTGCATTCCGTTTCGGCCAGTTTTCCTTTGTTCCTTCACGGCCGGACTTTTATGTTGGGAAGGGCCAATTTGCAAGTGTGCAAATTAGTAAGATGGAGGGGGTTATTTGTATATGTGGATTTTGATATGACTAGCATCATTTGATTCCTTTTGAATCACTTCCTTTGCATTGATTATGAAAGGTTTGATGAAAGACTTTGAGGTGATCTTTATTCATGATTATCATTTCTCTTTCCCCACTTATTTTTCTAGGATGATATTTTTTCCCTTCACCCATATAGGGGCCGGCCACTTCTTGGGAGAGAGAGAGAGATTCTTTTTTATGGTGAGAAATTTTTGGCATCTCATTTTCTTTCATGCTAAAAAGAGAGTCCCATTTCAAAGTTCACTTCTTTCTTCACCTCCATTAATGGCAATTTCAAACCCCAAGAGACAATCCTCTCTACACTTGCCTACAGCATTCCTTGGGTATGTCGGCTTGCCAACTTCGTGTGCAAGTTGCCTTGGTCCAGAGGTGGGAGCCCGTAAAAGAACCCGGCGATGTGGTGCCCATTCCGGCGAGGAGGTGAAGATCGGAGTTTCCGCAAGGAGATCGGAGTGGAGGCCGAAGACCGAAGGAAACGGATCGCTCGGTATAGCATTCTATTCTTTCTCGTATTTGCTAGGAGTAGGTTAATGGCCCAATCAGGGATTTTAGTGCGCGGTGGTGCCGGTTTCTAAGTTCTAGAAAAGTTTCGTTTCCGCATTCCGGCGTCGGATTGACGGCCAGGGCGCCGCCGTGCAGTTACACTGGTATTAGAGCCACGCCATTAACCTAGTCTAGCTTGCTCTAGCGAGTTTAAAACTTCGATCGAACATTTATCCCAAAACCGCATTTTCATTTCATATGTTTCTGTCGAAATTTGTTTTGGCTATAAAAATTTTTCAGGGTGTTGCAGAAATAAGTGCAGGGAATTTTAAGAACTCTGTAGAAATTTGGTCGCAAGATGTTACTGTTCCACCGCGGAACCGCGGCCAAACCCTTGCTCTGGCCGCGGTTCCGCCGCCATATCATCTCTTCTCTGCACCAAATTTCTACAGTGGCTCTTAGGTTTGGAAATGGGGGTTTTGGTATATTCTGTTTGGGCCCAGATTTTCTTTGAGTGCTACAGTAGTGCTTGGGGCCCATTTCGGTAAATTTGATCGATCGAAAATTTTAAAAATATTAGTTCACAGTATTTACACTATATCTGCGACCGTGAATGTCATTTGATCGGTAAATCCTGTCTAACTGCTATAGCCTTTTTAGACGGATTTGCGAACGCGATATTCACGTTGATGTTCTGTGTTGTGCTGTGATGTTGCGGATTGGTCGTGGGGGATAGCCTGGATGCAATGGTAGTACAGTTTGGTTTATTATGTACATTTGATATTGCGGGGCGAGCGTCCGACATGTGGACTGCCGTCACTGCCTGTTTGTATATTATTCTTTTGGGGCACGACTGGGCTAAGGTCGATGTACCCGTTGTATATTTTACTTTCTGTACTAGGATTACCCCGCGGAGGGGTGCACGGATAGACGGGTTTTAGAGGGCAACGGACCCGCATCTCATGGCATTGAGACGGAGGGGGCTTTACTCTAGAATTGGCGGGCTATTCGCCCCACTCGTAGGGGGTACAGGTTGACCCAAGGAGGGGTACCCAAGTTATCGGATTCCGTGAAGTGCTGGGTGGTCCATTCACGTTGCTGAAGGGGGCTGCCTCGCTTCAAGTTTTGGCGGGTAACTTGCCACGCCCGTAGGGGTCTAGGATTTCATTGCACAGGCTATCCACATGACCAGGGGAACGTCGGGTTTCAGTAGCGGCTCTATGAAACCCGGGGATCCCAGATATCTGTATTGTTCTGTGATGCTTATTACATTTCTGTGATGTAGCATTTTATCACGCCTTGAGCGAATATTATATATTGATATATATACTAGTAGATCTTGTATATGTTTTGCACCCGTGCTAGTCCAGTCCCCGCTCTGTCGTTAGTTAACCCAACGGGTGATGACGGGACCCAGTGGCGAATGCGGGTGCCATATACGTACATCATTATTTTCGTTCTTTATTGGTGTGATCAATTGATGGGACTGCATTGATTCGGATCAATGCAATCTAAACAAACCTATTCTGATGTTGTTGGAACACTTTTCAAAAAGCTGTTATTGCAAGGACGTTCACTTTTGTTTCGCACAGTGGTATTCGGTTATGAATATCCAGCTCCTCAGTCGACGAGACAAGGGCCGAGATCCCTTCACCGGGAGTGACCCCTTGGACAGAAGTTTGTGTCAGGGCAATGACTTCATTATAGTCGTTTACTTTTGCTTTGCATCGTGGTATTCAGTTGGAATATCCTGCACCTCATTCTACGGGGAAAGAGCCGAGATCCCTTCACCGGGAGTGACCTCTTTAGCAAAGGTTTTCGCTACTATATTTTTATAAAGCTATCCAGTTCCTTCAACGATATCAAGTTCATTACGTTAAAAGTTTTCGCCAGAAACCATTCGTAGCCCTCCGTCGTTTCATATGGATAGTCAATAAGTATTCAAGCTGTGTTTGTTGGCCAAAGTCAAGGCACGGTGATTGGTAGCTATTGGCTATTCATATGCAGCATAGATAGATGCGTTGGTTTGGGACAGTCGTATAGCCTTGTTGGCCCTAGTCAAGGGATTGTACGGGTGGGTTCAAATTAACCTGGACAATGACGGGTAGAACTTGACATGTGACTTATGATTTCTTGGTCTTAGTCAAGGTCATAAGAGCATGAGGCAAAAAATCACATCGGGAGTTTCTAAAGAAACTGAAACTTGCCAGATATGCGCATACCTTCTGGAGTGTGATAACGTGAGCGGATTCCGTCATGTTATCATGCGATGATAGTTGGATCCCGATTCCCACTAATGAGTTGGTTTACTTCTCGGGTGATCCCGACTAATTTTTTTTTCAGGTTTGGGGTAGAATTTGACGTTACAGTGGGAGGTTTCCAGATTAGATAAATTGGTAACCATTCTGATCTAGATTAGAGTGCACGCTGAGTGTTTCTTTTCTTTCTCTCTTTGGCAGCGACCATGACCCGACTTTTGACTATGACTCAGTGACCAAGATTAACCGAATCTTCTTAAACACTGGCTTTTGGATTGTCAGAGTTGCATACCTCATTGCCACTCCTACTTTTACCCTTTTCTCCAGGACACCCCGTATTACTACGAACGTCCACTTCCATTGGATAAAACCATCGTATGGTTATATACGAACTCGAAGGAATTATTCGAGGATGGTTTCCGGTTCTGGAGAAAACGAATAGGACTATTCAGTTGTCTTTTCCTTTTACCTTCTCTCAGGTTGCGAGTACTCCTTGGTTTAGGAGATAGTACACCTATTACGCAAATTGGATAGTCTTCTTCCAAACCTTAGGCTGGTGCCGAACGGTGGGGAATGAAGAAAACCAATTAGCATAACGATGGTGTACAAAAGGTATTAAGAAAAGACATATCAAGGGATTAGTAAGAGGGCAAAGTAAATTGCGAATGCTATTCACGACCAAACCAAGTATTTCTTCGCCAATCCTAAATCACCTTTGTATTTCTCCAGGACACTCCGTATTACTACGAAGATCCACAGTTTATTGGATACTCCATCGTATGGTTATATACGAACTCGAAAGGAACTTGTTTCATTTCGGGGATGGATTTTGGTTCAGGAGAAATAGGAATAAGGTTTATTCGGTTGTCTTTTATCTTCAACTTCTTTCGCATTGCGAGTGCTCCTAGGATTAAGACAGTACACCTATTATGCTTATTGGATAGTCTTCTTCCAAACCATAGGCTGGTGCCGAATGGTACGGAAGGAAGAAAACCAATTAGCCTAAGAGGGTGTACAGAAGGTAATGACTAAATACATATAAAGGGATTTAGAGAGATGGCAAAGAAATATATGGTTACAATTGTGAATCTGGATAATGGAAGAGGCATTACTAGGAATGCCCGGATACCCTTACGAAACATTTCAATGTTTCAGTTTCACTGTGTACTGTTAATAGAAAACTGATTTCCCAATTAGCACTTGCTCCAGGGTATGTATTTACCAGATATGATTCTCACATCTGTATGGTTTTATAGATGATGAGTGGGAGTAAGTTATTGGGAATTAGGTGATCATCCTCACTATATCGGAATTCGTTGTAATTGGTGATATTTGAGGAAGTCACCTGGGTTGTTTGCCGGACGGCAAATATATGGTTTTGAATATCCACTGTTATGTACCAATTTCAAATTGATACATCTGTACATCTATTTTTATAGAGTGAGATATACCTTTTTGAAATTATGTCTATGACATTTACCTATATCAGTGGATGGTTAGGTAAGTAGCGTTAAATAGCGGTGTAATTCTTCTTAACCATAAGTACAGTTTTCAACCTACGACACACAGGGAATGAGTTATTAGACTCAGGGAACTTATACAGAGTATTGTATGTTGTCCAGTTTCCATTAGGACAGAGGGTTTGGTACTCGTACTATATTCTGTTTACTTGTGACTTCTCTAGTTCTCAGACATGTGTTTCGTAGAAACACAGGGTCCAAGTTTTGAGAAGTTATAGGTATAAGAGTAAAGTAGAGAACCAGGTATTGCAAGTATCGGGATTCTTCAAGGTGATCGAAGATGTAGATACTTGTGTGTGGTATTCAGTTAATAGTAATGATTAAGAGAACTTTCTTCTCTTTCAGGTTACTCATAATTGGAAGCATTCCTAAGTTGAGTAACGCTGATCGGCCTCCTTCCATTTAGTTGACATGCACTGGTGACAGCTGCATGATTTGAATCTGGTTCAATTAAATCAGTGCCTCTGTTTCTGTATTGGATATAGAACAGTTCATATCTTAACGATGTTAAGGTACGGGGAGTTGTCCGGCTTATGCTTAAAACCAGACTCTGGATAACTCAAGGCACGTTTCCGTAATGGTTGTTTGTGGGTTGACCCAGGCTATGACGAGGGTTGACTTTCTACCATCTGGAAGATCAATAGTGATATTGTTCTTGACTCGCCACAGTTTTAATAAAAATGGATTTTTTCAGAAAATAGTAGTGGGAGTATGGTAGAACTGGAAGTGATTCCAGAACCGCAAACGATTACTGAACATTTGATAAGAACCTAAAGATTCAATCTAGTTTGACATTCCATTAGCCACTCCGCAGATATGGTGGGTAACCTCAGGCGCTCGTGAAGTACTTCGGTATGCTCAAGGACGGTAGCAGGGAGGTTCTTGTTTACCCAAACTTGACACTAGTGTTGTTCTAGACTATGAGACCCGGCAAGAGGATGAGTATAGCGTCGTTCTGAACTGGCTTCAGAAGTGTACGTGTATATGACTCTGCCAGAGAGTTGTCGTAGTCAGTGGGAGCGGCGGAAGCATGGTGGACAAGTGGCTTATGTCTATTTATAGAGATAGATCATCTATTTCTGATGTGAAAGTCATAGGTTTGACTTCATCAGAATAGGGGATGGATCTGTTAAGAAGATAGTAGGGTGTGATATCGTGGTATTTGGATGACATACACAGAGTAGGAAGTGAAATTCCTATACTACGATCGGTTTTTCTGTGGTTGTCACACAGTGGTTTCTCTACATAGGATATTAATCCAGTCCTGAAGAAACGATCGGAAGCAGTTTTAGAACATAAGTTGATGTTTTAGGGAAATGATAACGGCATCCTCCTTTGGAGACAGTTATCATTCCAGGCTTCCAAGGTGACCTGGATGACAGAGTGACTGTCAGAGTTATAGTTTTCCCTCTGACGAGGGGCAGTATCTGGACAGGTGGTCCAGGTGGATACCGAGGGAAGGCATGGCGCAGGATACTGATTAAGTTCAGTTGACGATACAGTCTAAGAAGTTTAGATTTGGAGTTCATTTATGAACTAGGTCCCATCAGATATCCAGACATATTCTAAGATAGGTATTGCTCATTTCGGGAGATGGTTTTCTCCGCGAACTTGAGATAAAGAGAGACATAGAAAGAAACATCACAGCGGATCCACTCACTGAGGCTGTTCCTCGAACGCAACAGTTTCGCAAACGAGCTTTGTGAGACTGACTAGTAGAGAAGTTAGGTGTTCGGTATCACACGGGCTGTGAGTATGCGACATCGCAATAATTAGCCTTGAGTGCAAGTGGGAGATTGTTGGAGATAGTGCCCTCAGAGTCAATTATTGGATCACAGGCACGTGATTGCAATGATTGAGGGAGGACCTATACCGGTAGGACAGTCTTACTCAAGATGATAGTATGCTATCTGGTTTATCTTTATCATCGTGTACTGCTTTAGGTGACCTTACAGGTCACTATTGCACGTTGATAGAGCCCCTAGGATTCTTACTTGACTACCAGCAGTATGAGGGCGATCATATACGTGGGAGTTGGGGTCTATAAGCACATCCTTAAAAGGTCCTTAGTCGTGGGAGTTTCAAGACAGGGCATCGATACTCCAGAGTAGACTAGTGTATACAGTCGAGACCCCGACGAAGGGCGGTGGCCGGTCTCACAAGCTATTGGTGTCAGTTGGTTCACCTAAGATGTATACAGGTGCTCATTGGGTTATGAGTACACCGGACAGGACTCGCCGGGAACATGCTAGTTGGTCTTATACCTGACGTCAGATAGCAGTTCCCTGGTGACATGTGTATAGGTTAGTTCATCGACCTGAGATCGTCATTTGTCTCGTGTGAGTTCCCACTGTGCTTTGATTACTACCCTACCACGCTCAAAGGAGTTGTGCAAACAAGTTTTAGTTGGGTACAATCCCGAGCCACATGGAGACAGTGAGCGGATCTGCAGGGGTTTGTCTCTCCCGGTATTGGGGGTGAGGTCACGCTGTGTCTAGGAGAGCCATTACTTAAAGCCCTCGGCCGAGACAGGAGACTTAATGGTAGGTATTCCAGTAGTATCTCAGGGTGTTCTGGACTAGACTCCGACACGACTTGTACCGCTTTTGGGGGTCTGACTTTTACCAACCCCCTAGGCCCGCCATGCGATGCTCATAGACGAACGGACCAAACTGTACAGATATTGTCATTGACAGGCTCAGTAGGGTGTCAGGATGAGTTCGCTCATCGACGTCCCTTTCAGTCAATACCTGGTAGCCCGTCACGTATAGGCTAATACCTCTGACGTGCTAGTGGTTAAATCCGCAGCCAAAGTATTGACGAGTCTTTAGAGTCCCCCATAGACCGTTTTCTCAAGTTTCGGGCGAAACGATGTAGAGGCCGTATGGAGTTATGGCAGGGTTCGATCAGATACGTGCGGTATTGCACGGATCATGATCGGACGGTTTATACTAGCGGGCTTTGGTTTAAGCCGGATCCTAGTATTGTACAGTGTAGATTTTGTCTCTTTGCATTTGGATTCAGTGGGAATACAAATGCAGGTATGCATATACAGTCGTGGGGTTTTTCCTGTAATTTATTACGGGATCAGTTTTTTTGAAGTTGCCAGTTTGCATTCCGTTTCGGCCAGTTTTCTTTTGTTCCTTCACCTCCTTGGGAACGTTGGCTTGCTAACTTCACGCGCGAGTTGCCTCGGTCCAGAGGTGGGAGCCCGTAAAAGAACCCGGCGATGTGGTGCCCGTTCCGGCGAGGAGGTGAAGATCGGAGTTTCCGCGAGGAGATCGGAGTTTCCGCATTCCGGCGTCGGATTGACGGCCGGGGCGCCACCGTGCACTTACATCAAGAACCATATAACTATTGATCCTGCAATTGGTAGAATGTTAACCCTCATCTAAGCCCGGGATAACCCACAAACTGCCATTGCTGAAAACGTGCCTTGAGTTTATCCGGATTCTGGCTTAAGGATAAGCCGGACAACTTCATATACCTTAACATCGTTAAGATATGAATCCATTCTATATCCAATATAGAAACAAATGCACTAATTTAATTGGAATCTGATTCAAAAATATGCAGCTGTTTCCAGTGCATATCGACTAAATGGAAGAAGGCCATGCAGTATTACTCATCAAGGAACACACCCACAGATTAGTAACCTGAGAAAGAACCAAGTTCTCAAATATATTACTTACGATGGAATACTTTGAATAAGTATCTATTTCTTCGATCACCTCGAAGAATCCTGATACTTTGAACGTATGGTTCTTTATTTTATTTTTATACCTATAACTTCTCAAAATTCGGACCTTATATTTCAACGAAATGCGTGTCTAAAACTAGAAAAGTTATAAGTAAACTGAATATATTACGAGTATCGACCCCTAATCCTAATGGATATCGGACAATATACAATACTTTGTATAAGTCCTCTGAGTTAAATAACTCAAACCATGTGTGCTGTAGGTTGAAAACTTTATTATGGTCAAGAAGAATTGTGTCTTACCTAATCATCAACTGATAAAGTTAAATGTTATAAATATGATTTCAAAAATTTATATCTTACTTTATAAAATAAACGTACAGATATATCAATTTGAAATTGGTGCATAACAACAGATATTCAAAATCAAATATTTGTCATTAGGCAATACCCAGGCGATTTCCTAAAAAATACCAATTACAAAGAATTCTGATATTGAGAATCTAATCAACCAATTTTCAATATTCTACTCCCACCCAGCATCTATAATGCCATACAGATGTGAGAATTAATTCCGGTAAATACATACCCTGAAGTCAGAATCTAATTGGAAAAGCAGTTTTCAATTAACACCGCACAGTAAAATTGAAACATGAAAATGTCTCGAGGTGGTGACCGGGTATTCTTAGTAATGCCTTATCCAATACCAGATTCATGATATTAGTTACTATTTCCATTGCCCTTGTTCCAATCCCTTTAATGTATTTACTTCTTACCTTCTGTATACCATACTTAGGCTAATTGGTTTTCTTCTTTCCCTATCTTTCGACACCTGCCTAAACTTTGAAAGAAGACTATCTAATAAACGTAATAGGTGTACTCTCCTAATACTAGGAGCTCTCGCAACCCTAGATAAGGTAAATAGAAAAGACAACCGAATAATCCTATTCAATTTCCCAGAACCGGAATCCATCCTCGAATTGAAATAAATTTCTGCGAGTTCGTATGTAACTATATGAGATGGTTTTATCCATTCTATATGGATCTTCGTAGTGATACGAAATGTTCTAAAGAAAGCAAAGGGTAAAGCATGACTGGCATGGATATATGAGACCTTTTTGTGAATTCTGACAAAACAAAACCAGGTTTGTAAAAAGGTTCAGTCAACTTGGTTTACGAGTTGTAGTTTATGGCAGGTCATGGTCACTGCCAAGAGAGAGAGAGAGAAAAGAAACACTCAGCGTACACTCTAACCTAAATTAGATTGGTTAGTCATTTTATCTAATTTTGATGGCTCCCACTATTTTCTCGAATTCTCCTTCAAACCCTAAAAGGAGAACTAGTTGGGATCATTTACACCTTACAAGTTTGCAAACTGTTCAGCCAGGTCAGTGTTGGTACTCTGACGGAGGTTTCCCGTGCTTTCGCACGGACCTAATTAAATAACCCAGTCTCCTCATAGGCGTAATCTTGTCATCACTTTCTAAACACCTAATATGCTAGCTAATTGTAAAGTGAAAATCTCCCAAAGAGTAATACCTACTCATAGTGTGAATCGGGACCCAATTATCATCGCATGATAACCTGATGGAAGCCACTCAAATCACCACACTCCTAAAGGTATTCGCATACCTGGCAAGTTTCATTTATATTTGAAACTCCCAATATAGTTTTTTCCCCTGACGGCTTATGTTCTTGATTAAGTTAACAGACTATAAACCGCTAGTCAAGTTTAATCCGTCATTTTCTTGATTACATTAAACTCACCTGCACGAGCCCTTGACTAGGTCAATAAGGCCGCACGACTATCCTTACCAATCGCATCTCTATGCACAAAAAAGTACCACTTAGCTACCGCATATTATGCCTTAACTAGGTCAACAAACGCAGCACAGATACTAAATACTACTAATCTAAAATGACGGAGGGCTACGGCTGGTATTTTGGATATGTATGCCCTAGAGGCCATTATTGTATATGTATACAAGTGGATGCTTGGACATACGTATGTACAGGACAATCCTGCTCGACATTATAGTATATTATTTAGTTTGTCTTTATCTTAACATGTGTATATGTTTTACTTATTATTGCGTATCGTTAATACATGTTGATAAAGCCCGTAGGATCATTGCTTGACTACCAGTATTATAATAGCAATCATACTTGTGGGAGCTAAGTAGTCGATAAGCACATTCTTAAATATCTCTAGCCGTGGGAATATCGAGACAGGGCATCGATACTCCAGAGTAGATTGGTGTATACGTTTTGAGACCCAGACGAGGGGCGATGGTTGGTCCCCCAGCCATTGGTCTTTGGCACCTAAGATCGTATACAGCTGCTCACTGGGGGTGAGTACACTGGACGGACTTGCCGAGAACTGGCTAGATGGTATTATACCAATCGTTAGATGGCAGTTTTCTGGTGACATGAGTACAGATAGTCTGTCGACTTGAGATCATCATTTTTCTTGTGTGAGTTTCCACTGTACTTTGATTACTACCCTACCACAGCTTTACTGAGTCGTGCACACAGATTTTAAAAGCCACATGGAGCTAGTAAGCGATTGTCAGGGATTCGTCTCTCCCGGTATAGGGAGTCAATGTCGTGCTGTGTTCGGTTGGCCAACACCATAAATCCCTGGTCAGGGCGGATTGAGAATTACTGATAGGTAGATCAGTAGATTCTCGGATGGTCTTGAGTCACATCAGCATGACTTGTCAGGTTATTAGGGGTCTGACGTTTTCCATCCTAGACCCAGCATGCAATACTCTCAGACGAACAGACCGGACTGTACGGAGATTGTCACGGATAGGCTTGGTTGGAGTTCGGATGAGTTTGCTTGTCGGCCTTCTTTTCGACAGGCACCTGGGGTTGCCGTTACATATAGCGAGTATCTCTGACGTGCATATGGTTAAACTCACTGCCAGCGTACTATCGAGTTTTTAAAGTCCCACACAGAGGGTTTCCCTGATTCAGGAGAAACGATGTAGAGGCCGTATTGTTTTACGTGCAGGGTTTCGATCATATACGTGTACTAGCTACACAGATTTTGTTCGGACAGATAATACTAACGGACTTAGGATTAAGCAGCATTCTTGTATTATACTATTGGATTATTTTATCTCTTGGTATTCATATTTTTTGTAGTACGAATACGGGTATGTATATATGGTGAGGATATTCTAGTAATTTCATTAGAATGCTTCTAGAAGAAAACACCTCATTTTATTTTAAATTTATTTATTTAAATAGATAATAAGGTGGAGGGATGAGGTGTATTAAAGTATGGTTGAAATATGGCTACTTGATTTTATTTATTCATTTGTTCTAACTATTCAAGCTTGGTTGCATTATTTCCATTAGAAATAACATACTTGATATTTTAGAAAGACTTAGCCATTCTTCACTAGTTGCTTCATTCTACATTTAGCTTTCTCTTTCCTCTTTTGCTCTCTTCTTCTTCCTCAAACCCTAACCCCCTCATAAGTTGAGAAACCATAGGTTTATGAGATATATATCATCCAATTAACACTCTATATCTTCTAAGCTATCTAGATTAACAAACTAGGTACTTTAGTTACCTCAAGTTTGAGGTTAGAGCTTGAACTATAGACTCTCGGGTAGATCTTCTTCGACACGAGGAGGTCAACGACCAAGCTCGATCCCGACGGACAAGAAGCTCAAAAAGAGGAAAAGAATACCCGAAGGACTTGATTCATATAGGTATAATCACTTTCATAGTGGATTAGTGCCTTTGCAAGTTTTTTATCTAGGGTTTACGGTAGATCTTGGGATTGGTCGGTGTTGCCCGTTTTAAAAATTGTTTTGAAAATTCCGTCTCTTTATGAACCCAATGGAGTGTGCGACACTGCCTAACAAGGTATCAGAGCCACTTCATGGCCCCCGAGCCGAATGTTAAATTTTCCCCCTTTGCCTCCGTGAAGATTCGGGCGGGCTTCGAGTTCTTTTCGACTCCCGGATTTGCTTAAAACGCTTGTTTTTGAGACTTTGGCTCACTGGATTTTCTAGTTTTGGAAAATTCGGTTCGTTTGCTAATTGTGCATGGAATTCTAACGTCGTGGTTTTCTTTAATTGCTTCTATGATGTGTACATGTGTTTTTTAACATCTTCTAATCGCTATAAGTCGATTAGAAGGGTTTGGACGCATCTTGTTTATCTGTGGTGTTGCTTGTGATATCTTTGAGATGGTTTCGACGAATTGTCGTGATGGATAGCCTATAGTGCAATGTTTGTTGTACAGTTTTGATTCATTTGTATATTCATTATTGCGGGGAGAGCATCCGACATGTGGACTGCTGTTTTTGCCTGGTTGTATATTCTTTTATTTGGGCATGGCCGGGTTGAGGTCGATGTTACCACTGTATATATTTTTCTATTCTATACTAGGATTACCCCGATGCGCAGTGCTCGAGTAGCTATGTTGTTGAGGGTAACGAGACTCTATCTCATAGCATTGAGACCGGGGTGTCTTACTCTAGAATTGACGGGCGATTCGCCGTACTCATAGGGGGTATAGGATGACCCACGGTGGAGCGCTCAAGTTACCAGATTCTATGAATTGTTGGGTGGCCCATTCATTTTTTTGATTGGGGTTGCCTCTCTTGAGGAATTGGCGGGTAACTTATTGCGCTCGTAGAGGTCTTTTTAAATTGTATAGGTTATCTACATGACCGGGGAACGTCGGGTTTCATTTGCGGCTCGAACGAAATCCGGGGCTCCTAGATTATCCGCTTTTCCATATTGCTTATCGTTTATCTGTGATATTGCTTATATCATGCCTGAGACGAATGGTTATATATATATATATTTATATATATAGTAGTAGATGTTGTATATGTTTTGCATCCGCGCCAGTCCAGCCCCCGCTTCGCCGTTAGTTAAGTAACCTAACGGTGCATGATAGGCCCCATGGCGAATGCAGATGGCAAATACGTATATTGTATTTTCATTATTTTCTGGTGTGATAGGTTTTAATTGATGGGACCACATTAATTTTGATTAATTCAATAAAAATAAACCTAAAAGATGTTTTCAGAATAAATTTCAAAAAACTATAGTCGTATTCTTTCGCTTTGCATAGTGGTATTCGTTCAGGAATATCCAGCACCTCATTCGAGGAGACAAGAGCCTAGATTCTTTCATGTTGAGTGAGCTCTTGAGCAAAAGTCTATAGATTACTCGGTTTTCTTTAAAACCACTAGTTTTCAAAAGCGGAGCCTAAACCACTCCTGTTCAAAACTACTTGGTTCTTTCAACGATATCAAGTTCATTACGTTAAAGGTTTTCGCCAAAAACCTGTCGTAGCCCTCCGTCATTTCCTACGAGTAGCTAAGTAGTGGACTCTGTCAAGGCTTAGTGTACGGTAGCTAATTGGTGTTTATTTTTAGCATTAGATGCGATTGGTTAGGACAGTTGTGTAACCTTGTTGACTCCATCAAGGGTTATGCTAGTGGGTTTAATACAATCAATATAATGACGGGTTGAACTTGATTAGGACTCTTTGATTTGTTGACTCCGTCAAGATCGCTAGGGTCCTAGGGGTAAAAACCACATCGGGAGTTTCAAATATACAGGAAACTTGCTAGCGTTGCATACCTTCTGGAGCGTGGTGACTAGAGTGGTTTCTA
The DNA here is from genome assembly GCA_030015575.1 of Agapanthus africanus. Lineage (NCBI taxonomy): Eukaryota > Viridiplantae > Streptophyta > Magnoliopsida > Asparagales > Amaryllidaceae > Agapanthus > Agapanthus africanus. The sequence continues at coordinate 190,535,394 of CM057341.1, forward strand.
TCTAGGTTATCACGCGATGGTAATTGGATCCCGATCGCCCTAATGAGTAGGGTTATTCTTAGGAGATATTTTTCACTTCACAATTAGCTAACCTATTAGGTGTATAGAAAGGTGTTAACAGGGCTACGCCTTTAGGGAAACGAGGTTTATTCTAATTAGGTTTGTACGAGAGCACGGAGAACTTCTCTCGGAGTACCAACACCCACCAGGCTGAATGGTTAGCGAACTTGTAAGGTGTTAATGATCCTAACCAGTTCTCCTTTTTTTAAGGTTTGAAGGAGAATTCGAGGAGTACCAACACCCATCCAGTTTAGAATAAAATAATAACCAATCTAAACATGCAAGAGCGCACGCTGAGTGTTTCTTTTATCTCACTCCAGGTAGCAACCATGTCACGCCATAATCAAGATAACAAAATGTATGACTTGACCGACCTGGATTCTTATTCGGGGTTGGAGAATGTCGGTTCGGCTCTAACTTATGACAAATGTTATGAGTATGAGTAAGGGAAAGAGAATTACATGAATTCCTTGATGACCCTAACGAAAAAGAAGCATACTATTATGTCTCATTTAGGTGTTCTTGTTATTGAGAACTGTTTTTCGGTCAGTCCTACCTCCTGGGTACTAGATACCGGATTATAATCTCATATCTGTAATTTATTACAGGGATTGAGAAAAAAGTAGGATGGTTGGACCTGGTGATATGTTCCTCAGAGTAGGGAAGGGAACACAAGTTGATGCCGCTGTCGTCGATGAATATCACTTGGTATTGCCAAGCGGCAATACTATGATTTTGAACAACTGCTAATATGCGCCTTCCATGCTTTGCAACATCATATCGATTTCTTTACTTGATAAAGATGGATATAGCTTTGTTCTAGATAGAAATATCATGAATATTACCTTAATCAGGCATTGGTTGCAGAAGGTACACTGTGTAATGTTATCTACGTTCTAAATTAAAACACAGTTTTCAATATACAAAACACATGCAAGAGGAAGAGTCCAGATACGAACGAAACCTACTTGTGGCATTTTAGATTTAGTCATATCAATGAGAAAAGACTAGCCAAGTTGTATAAAGATGGATTTCCGAATTCATTCAAATTTTCATCTTATGAAACTTGTCAGTCCTATCTCAAAGGAAAGATTACCAAATCTCCGTTCACCGGACACGGAGACAGAGCTACAGAGCTCTTGGGACTCATACACAGTAGTGTATGTGGTCCAATATCTATATATACAAGGGGTGGGTTCTCCTACTTCATTACATTCACTGACGATCTCTCTAAATTCGGATATGTGTATCTTTTGAAACAGAAATCTGAAGTTTTTGATAAATTCAAAGAAAACAGAAATGAAGTAGAGAACCGGACATGCAAAAGTATCAAGATCCTCAGATCTGATAGAGAAGGGGAGTACTTAAGCACGGAATTTCTCGATAACTTAAAAGAGAATGGTATTCTCTCTCAGCTTACTGTTCTGTATACACCACAACACAACGGTGTGTCGGAACAAAGGAATCGTACCCTATTAGATATGGTTTTCTCAATGATGAGTGATACTGAGTTATCTCTTTCATTCTGGGGTTATGCGCTTCAGAAAGCAGCATACCTACTGAATTATGTTCCATCTAAATTCGTACCTAAGACTTCATATGAAATATGGAGTGGAAGGAATTCATATCTTAAGAGGTTTAAGATATAGGGTTGTCTGGCCTATGTGAAAACGGAAAAACCGGACAAACTTGAGGAACGATCTGTTCTTTGTAAGTTTGTAGGATATCCTAAGAATTTCCTAGGATATCTGTTCTACAACACCGAGGAACAGAAGGTGTTTAGTGCTCGCCACACCATCATTTTAGAGAGGGAATTTCTTGCAAAATAAATTAGTATGAGACGGTAGAATTAGAAGAAATTCCAGAAGGACAAACTGCAACTGATGATTTGGTAGAACTAGAGAATTTAATAGAACCCGACGATTCTCAGCCACTCCACAGATCTAGTAGGATTTCTCATCCACCTGAGAGATACTACGATGTTCTCATAGACGGGGATCGAGAGGATTGCATCTTGGATGAAGATGATCCTACTAGTTTCAAGCAGGCCATTACCAGTAGGGACTCTGATAAATGGATGGATGCTATGCGATCTGAAATAGAGTCCATGTATACCAATAAAGTTTGGATTTTGGATATTGCTCCTCCTGGGATAAAACCCGTCGGATACAAATGGATCTTCAAAAAGAAAATTGGTGTAAATGGACAAGTGGAAACCTATAAGGCTAGACTTGTTGCAAAAGGTTTTCGTCAAAGACTCGGTGTGGACTATGACGAAACCTTTTCCCTAGTGGCTATGCTCAAATCCATTTGGATCCTACTTGCTTCCTTCCATGACTATGAAATCTGGCAGATGGACGTAAAAATGGCTTTTCTAAACCGAAGTTTGGATGAGTACATTGATATGGATCAGCCAGAGGGATTCGTAGACAGTGGGAGCAGCGGGAAGGTGTGCAAGTTGCTTAAATCTATTTATGGATTAAAGCAGGCATCACGGAGCTGGAACATTTACTGGATTCTCTAGGCGGCCGCTGGGTTTTGGGAGGCATCGTCCATACTATTTTCAAAATTTTAGCGTGCTAAAGAACCCTAACGCTAGAATCTTAACTAGAGAATTAGACTAACAACAATGTGAACAACTATACATCTAAGTGAACAAGGAATACAACTTTGTAGACCGGTCCTTCACTTCAGTATCTCCATGTAGTAGTCTCTTCGCTCCAAGTAGTGATCTCCCGGACTCTAGTAGAACTCCACAAGGTGAAATGAACAAGCTTTCTTGAGGTCTTCGAGGCCAAAGATGATCTACGTCGAGAAGACACTAACTCAAGATACCTCTTCACTAAGTGATGAACTAGTGAAGAAACAACCCAATCTAAATGGCTAGTAGGGAAGAGATTGATGAAGTAGGAATTTTGCTCACTTTAGAAGTATTTTTCTCACTATTTTTCTTTATCTCCCATAAACCTAGAGAGCTAAGCTCTTGATGAAGAAGAAGATGAAGAGAGAAGAGAATGAAACTCATGAGGTGAGAATAGCAACCATGGGTGAGTTAGTATCATATACTAACTCATGTAGAGACTAAACTATGGCTAACAATAATGGTTAGCTTAATAATTATCTACAAGTAAAACAAAATTAATGGACTTAGTCAATGGTTCCACAAGCTTCTATAAGTTTCAACTATGTGACTAATTACCAACTAATTTGATTTACTTTAAATAAATAAAACCCATCATTATTATAAGTATGGTGTGAGTCTCATACACCCATGTAGCATGTGGCATCAAGAATGAGACAAAATAATGTACATTAATATATATCACATATATACTAAGTGTACACAAGTGAGAAAAAGAAATCTTAAGTGAGCTAATATTAGTTAATGTAAGATAATATATCAAATATATAATTATACATTAAATTATTAAATCAACACTTGATTTAATAATCTGGCTATATCTCATACAACTGACTAATATCAAATGTATCAACATGTCGAATCAACACTTGATTCGACAGCCCGGTTATATCACATATAACCGACCGATATCACATATAGCGAGAATAGAATACGGTATCACATAAAAGTATTAATCTCGGTCCCGCATATATCACATATGTACTCCTACTTCGTTTCGCTTGAGCCAGGAACCTCTGTGTAGGACTCTAAAGACTCGTCATACGCCGGTAGTAGGTGTTGATCATATCAGCCACCCACAAGCCGCAAGAGGTCTGCTAAACGTAATGGCCACCCGGGTATTGAGTGATCAGAAGATCAACAAGAAAACCTGCTCAAACTCCTGTGAATCCAATCAGTAACACTACCGTACAGTCTAGTCTCTCCATCTGATATGTCGCATATCACAGCCTGGAGGTGGTATAACATCATACCTCAATAGCCTGATAAGTCATGCCGATGCAAGGTCCATAACGGTTCGAGAAACTACTGATAACATTTACCAGTAGATCTCAGCAACCCTGGCCAGGGATTTCCTGTTATGGTCAATCAAGCATAGCGCAACATCAACCCCCAATACCGGGAGAGACGAATCCCCTCCTATCGCTCATTGCCTCCATGTGACTCAGGACTGTACCCAAAAATCACCATTTTGCAAGATCTCTTGAACGTGGTAAGGTGGAAATCAAAGCACGGTGGGAATCATACAAGACTCTATGACGATCTCGGGTCAACAGACTAACCTGTACCAGTGTCACCAGAGAACTGCTATATGAAAATAGGTATAATACCATCTAGGAGTTCTCGGCGAGTCCATCCAGTGTACCCAGTCTCCACTGAGCACCCGTATACCTTCTCTGATGTCAAACACCAATGGATGTAGGATCATCCATCGCCCATCATATGGGTCAAGAAGCGTATACGCTAGTCTACTCTGGAGTATCGATGCCCTATCTCGAAACTCCTACGACTAGGAACAAATGAAGGATGTACTTACCGACTACCTCTGCCCCACTAGTATGATCTGCATCATAATCCTGGTAGTCAAGTACTTATTCTAAGGGCTTTATCAACATGTAATGGAGAGAGACAATAAGTGTACATGTTAAGATAAAGTGTAACCAGATAGCATATTATCATGTCGAGCAAGAAAGTCCTCCCTATATATGTCCAAGCATCCACTACAATATACATTACATGTACAGTAATGGCCTCTAGGGCATACATATAACTAACAATCTCCCACTTGCACTAAGGCCATTTTTTGCAGTATCTCATACTCAACGTCCTACAGAAGTCTCTCTAGTGAAAGGCCTTTTGTGAGTGGATCCGCCGTGTTATCCTTCGCTTCATCTCTCTTGACCTTGATCCCTTGGAGATCAACCATCTCCCTGATCAGGTGATACCTGTCTCAGAATATGTCTGGATCGTTGATGGGACCGGTGTTCCTAGGCCAAAGCCATAACTCCATTGTTGTCATAATAACAGTTATTGGACGCTCAATGGTAGGAACTTTGTTCATCTCATGAACAAGAAATGCCCAGATAGCCACTTTGGCAGCATCGTTGGTAGCTATGTGTTCAGCCTTTATCGTCTAGTATGCCACGGAATCTAGCTTGGAACCCTTCCAACATACTGTCCCTCCACTGAAGGTAAAGACAAATCCTGTGATTGATTTTCATTCGTCCTTCTCACTCTTGGAGCTGGAATTGTTAAAGGACTCCCACTGGATTTCACCATTACCAAAACCCTAAGAACATTTCTTCTAATGCTTCTCAAGTACTTAAGAATCTCCTCCACAGCTGTCCAGTGATTCTCCCAAGATCCAATTGATTCCTGATCACTACACCTAGTGATTTAGCTATATCTAATTTAGTACATAACATTGCATACATGACAGAGCTTAGTGCCGAAGCATAGGCTATCCCTTGCACGTGAGCTCTGTCCAAATCAGTCTTGGGAGACATCTTTCTGGAGAGAGTGATTTCTGAGTAAGTGGGCGAACCACCACGCCTAGAATCTTCAATACTAAACCCATTTAGTACGGTGTTAATGTACCTAGATTTGGGACACTCCCAATATCCACTTAGATCTATCACCATATATCATAAACTACAAGATGTAGTAGGTATCATCCAGATCTTCTATAGAGAATCCCCATGATAAGAGGAGCTTGAACGAGTGTAGCATAGGAAACCATTTCTTATTAAGAGTATGTCATCTATGTACAATACGTGGAAGACAACCTTATTCTCTACAACCTTCTTTTATATACAAGATTCATCTACCATTTTGATGAAGTCAAACACTTTGACTGCCATATCAAAACAGATGTTCTAACTCCGTGATGCTTGCTTTAATCCTGATGGACTTAAGCATAGTTTTGAAAGTCTCAACTTTTCCATCTACACCAAGAATCTTCTCAAGATCCACTTGCTCCCGATGGGTTTTACCCCTTTAGGTGTAACATTCAAAGTCATAATTTGTTGGTGTATATGGATTCCATCTTTGATCGCATAGCACCCATCCATTTCACAGAGTCCCCACTCGTGATGGCCTGCCTGAACCTGGTTGGGGGTCATCATCTACTATGATGCAATCCTCGCTCCCACCGTCACCGAGGAAACCGTAGTATCTCTCAGGTGGATGAGAAACCCTACCAGATTTGCGGAGAGGCTGAGATTTGTTGGAGACTATTGAATCCTTTGGTTTCACCAAATCATCAGCTGTTCGTTTGTCCAGCTATAACTCCTTCCAGTTTTACCTCATGACCATAAATTTCTTCATAAGAAATTCCTTTTCTAAAAAGGTAGCATGAAGAGAAACATAACACCTTTTGCTCCTCAGTGTCGTAGAAGATATACCTTCGCAAATGTTTGGGATATCCTAACAAACTTATAGAACCGACCTTGTCTCGAGCTTGTCCGGATTTTGCTTTACAACATAGACTGGATAACCCTATATCTTAACTCGTTTAAGACATGGTCTCCTCCCATTCCATATCTCATATGTAGTGGTAGGCATTGATTTGGATGGAACCCCATTCAATAGGTATGCAGCTCCTCAAGTGCATAACTCCAAAAGGAAACAGGCAACTCAGCAGTACTCATCATAGAGCGCACCATATCTCATAGGGCGCGATACCTCCGCCCCGATACACCGTTGTGCTGTGGTGTATTCGAAGGAGTAAGCTAAGAGAGAATCCTATTCTCTGTTTAGAAAATCCAGGAACTCCATGCCCAAGTACTCGCCTCCCCGATCTCATCGAAAGACTTTAATACTTCTACCCGTCCAGTTTCTCAATTTCAAGTTTATATTCTTTGAATTTCTCAAAAGTTTCAGACTCGTGTTTCAACAGGAACACATGTCCGAATCTTGAGAGATCGTCGATGAATGTAATGAAGTACAAAGAACCTACCTTGGCATGTGTAAACTTAGGACCGTATACATCATCATGTATCCGTCCCAAGAGTTCAATAACTCTTTCTCTGTTTCCAGTAAACGGAGTATTGGTCATTTTACCTTTGTGACAAGACTGGCAAGTATTATAGGATGAAAATTCGAACAGATTCTCATATTCATCTTTATATAACTTAGCTGGTCGTGTCGCATTGATATGATCTAGTCTACAATGCCACAAGAAGAATTCATTCATTTCTGAACTACTTCTCTTGTGTGTGTTCTATATATTTTGAACTGTGGTTTGATTTAGAACGTATATACTATTATATAACGTGCCTGATCGAATCAACTCTTGATTAAGGAAAATATTCACAACATTATCCTGCAATACAAAATTATATCTTTCTTTAACTTAATAAAGAATCTGATATAATATTGTATATCAGGTTCGGTATCTAATAACATTTATTCAGAATCAATGTATTTACCATTTGGTAACACAAGGTGATATCTGCCAACTGATTTGGCTGCAACAATTGCACCATTCTCTAACACTTAGAAACATATCACCCAATCTCAGTTCTCTACCTCTCAGTAGCCCATGTAACTCTTACATATGTGGGATCCTGTTCCGGTATCTCATACCTAGGACGTAGAGGATACTGAAAAATAGTTCTTGGTAACGAACACACCCAAAGAATATGCATCGACGTGCTTTTTTCTCGATTGGGTCGCATAGGAATCCGGATATTCCCCTATTTCCTGCTCGGACTTATAAAAATTATAAGATAGAGCGGAACCAACATTCCCCAGCTCAGTATAATAAGCAGGTTCGGTCAATACATCCATATTATTATCTTGATTAAGGCATGATATGGTCGCTACCAGGAGAGAGAGAGAAGAAAACACTCTGCGTAAGATCTTGCAAGATCAGATTGGTTATTATTTTATCTAATCAGGATGGCTCCCACTGGTTTTATCAAATCTTCCTTCAAACCTGAAAAGGTAAGACTAGCCAAGATTAGTTACACCCTACAAGTTCGCCAATCTTTCGGTCAGGCCAGTGTCGGTACTTTGAGGGAAGTTTCTCGTGCTTTCGCACGGACCTAATTAAAATAAGCCTTGTTTTCCCAGGGGCGTAACCCCGTTAACACCTTTCTAGACACCTACTTGATCGGCTAATTGTAATGTGTAAAACTCTCTCAGGAGTAACTCTTACTCGTAGTGGGTATCGTGATCCAACTATCTCATAGAAGGTATGCAATCTCATTGCAAATTTCAACACTTGAAATTCCTGATAATATTTTTCCCCTAGCTTCCTATGACCTTAACGGAGGCCAACAAATCATAGGCTGCTAGTTAAGTTCAACCGATACATTTCATAATTGAATTAAACCCACCCGCACGACCCTTGACGGAGGCTAACAAAGTCGCACGACTACCCTAATCCAATCTCATCGTATGTTGCAGATAATCACTAGTTAGCCACCGCACACTACTTCTTAACGGAGGCCAACAAACGTAGCACGGATACTAAGCAGTACTTATCTTAAATGACGGAGGGCTACGACAGGTTTTTAAGAAAACCTGTCGTGTAATGAACTTGATATCGTCGTAGAATCGAGTGATTTTGAAAAGGAGTGTTTTTGAGGATTTTACTAGTTTTGCTAAAGAGGTCACTCCCGGTGAAGGGATCTCGGCTCTTTCCTCATCGAATGAGGTGCATGGTATTTCAAAAATACCACTATGCAAAGCATAAACTAAAAAAGCAATCAAAAGACAAAACCGAGTGGGTTGTAGCATCTGCCAGTTTTGCTAAAGAGGTCACTCCCGGTGAAGGGATCTCAGCTCTTTCCTTATCGAATAAAGTGTTGGATATTCTACAATGAATACCGCTACCCAAAGCAAGAAATAGAGCTACCAATTTTTAAAACAAGATTCTGCAACATCTTTAGATTCCTTTTCTTTCATTAATCTCATTAATGAAATCCCATCAATTATGCTTCCTAAGCATTACAGAAGAAACGAAAGTAACAATATTTATTATATATCATATATATAATATAAGCATTCGTCTCAACATATCAAATGATTACATCATAGAATATCAGCAGCAGAAGAACATATATGAAATATTGGATATACTAGGAATTCCGTGTTTTAATTAAGCCAATATAAAACGCGGATTCCACGGTCGCGATGAATAGCCAAACCCACATCCTTAGACCCTTACGAGAGCGGCAAGCAACTGTACCAATTCTAGAGTTAGGAGACCCGGTCTCGACTGCTCGAGATGGTTTCCCACTGGACCCTAGAACCCGGTTACTTGTGTTCCCCGCCTTGGGTCTATCCTAATATGGAAAAGTAAATAATATACATCAATGGTGACATCATCCTCAACCCGGAAGTGCAAACAAGTTTTTACATGAATGAAAATGAAAAACTCTCATCTCACATAAAAAAACCTGGCTATTCAAAACACGACGATCCAATATAACATATCACAGCAGCACATAACATCACATGTCATCAACGTAAGTAAATATGCATATCCCAATTGTCGTTGACATATAGAAACGAAACCAGCGATACACCACATATTACACTTACGGTCACAAAAAAGAAAGTGAAAAACTACAATAATTGGAATCCGCAACCACCTTAGACATCATAAACCCAATGTATCACATACTTTAGATTTCATGCCTAACCAAATGAATTCCTTAGACAACGCATGCCTAACAATTATAAATCCCGCATTTTAGTCTTGATATTGAAAACACTTTCCAATAACCAATCGGGTAATTCAATAAGATTCCCAATAACTTGATCGAATGCTCATTGGAAACTTTAGTAGACGGCCGCACCCCCGATGCCGTCGATGAAGTGCACTAAGGTGGAACACCGCAGCCGTGAGCACCTGAACGGATGCTTTTGGAAACGGGGTTCTCGTACAGTCACTTGGTCGGGGCTATAGGGCGTGGTTATCTAGTAAGGTTACCCGGCGAGTATCCGCGTACACTACGTAATTGCGATGGACTTTTGATCCACATTAAAATTCTGTGGCAACCGATCAAATGAGACTAAATTGCTAGATTTATAAAATTAAAACTAGTTATCACATAACTAATTATTGTGGATTCCAAATATTGTATCACAATCATAGATAACTAGACGATATTAAACTTTTCGATCGAATAAACAAACACCCAAAATTTCCCAAAGAGCTCAATACTTAAGCGGAGTTTAAAAAGTACCTAGAACATTCCATAACACCTATGGACCAACCATAGAAGGGTCAACCCTTGCTTCACCTGTGGCGCCACGGAACTACCACAAACTCAAGGGTTTGGTGGTGGTTCCGACGGTCACAGAATCGAGTTAGGGTTTCGTTCTTCTAGAGGGTCCATAGAAAACACCTGCTTGATTTTCCGAAGATTTTAAACTGGAAAAATCCAACTCTTGGAAAATTTCCGGCGAGGGAAAAAATGGGTTATCGATATCCGTTCGAAATTTTTAACGTCGTCTAAATAACCCGAAATGATGTTAGAATTACGACTAAGAAACACTCCGAATTGCCTTTGCACAAAGATAACATCACATGCAAATTTAGCGAAAACAAGCAACACCTGAAATACCAAAACCCAGAGACCGAAACACCCTAAAAAATTCAACCTAGAACTCCACTACAAAACCGAGTAGGCCGGTTTTAATAGCAATGTGGCCGGCCAAAATCTGGCGAGAGAGGTTGAATTTTCTATTGTGTTCATGTTACATCTCATACAACATTCTGCAATTGCTTTAAAAAATTTTAGACATTCTGAAAATTTCGACAGAAACTAGGTTTTTATTTCGTGTGTTTCGGAATTGTTTCAGTTTCGTAATTCTACAAATATCATCTAATTCTCTAGCATGGCTCTGATACCACTGCTGGGTTCCCTAGGCAGCCGCTGGGTTTCGGATGGCATCGTCTATGCCGTTTTCAAAATTTTGGCACGCTAAAAAACCCTAACGCTAGAATCTTAACTAGAGAATTAGATGAACAACAATGTAAACAACTTTACATCTAAGTGAACAAGGAATACAACCTTTGTAGACCGGTCCTTCACTCCAATAGCTCTGTGTAGTAGTCCCTTCTCTCCAAGTAGTGATCTTCTGGACTCTAGTGGGGCTCCACAAGGTGAAATGAACAAACTTGCTTGAAGTCTTCGAGGCCGAAAATAATCTACGTCGAGGAGACACAAACTCAAGCTACCTCTTTACTAAGTGATGAACTAGTGAAGAAACAACCCAATCTAAATGGCTAGTAGAGAAGAGGTTGATGAAGTAGGATTTTTGCTCACTTTAGAAATAATTTTCTTACTGTTTTTCTTCATCTCCCATAAACATGGAGAGCTAAGCTCTTGATGAAGAAGAAGATGAAGAGAGAAGAGAATAAAACTCATAAGGTAAGAATTGCAACCATGGATGAGTTAGTATCATATACTAACTCATGTAGAGACTAAACTATGGCTAACAATAATGGTTAGCTTAATAAATATCTACAAGTAAAACAAAATTAGTGGAATTGGTCAATTGTTCCACAAGCTTCTACAAGTTTCAACCATGTGACTAATTACCAACTAATTTGATTTACTTTAAATAAATAAAAACCAACATTATTATAAGCATGGTGTGAGTCTCATACACCCATGTAGCATGTGGCATCAAGCTTGACACAAAATAATATACATTAATATATATCACATATATACTAAGTGTACACAAGTGAGAAAAAAAAATCTTAAGTGAGCTAATATTAGTTAATGTAAGATAATATATCAAATATATAATTATACATTATATTATTAAATCAACACTTGATTTAATAATCTGGCTATATCTCATACAACTGACTAATATCAAATGTATCAACATGTCGAATCAACACTTGATTCGACAGCCTGGTTATATCACATATAACCGACCGATATCACATATAGCGAGAATAGAATACGGTATCACATACACGTATTAATCTCGGTCCCGCACATATCACATGTGTGCTCCTACATCCTTTCGCTTGAGCCAGGAAACCTCTGTGTAGGACTCTAAAGAATTGTCAATACGCCGGCAGTAGGTGGTGATCATATCACTCACCCACAAGCCACAAACGGTCTGCTAAACGTAACGGCCACCCGGGTATTGAGCGAACAGAAGATCAACAAGCAAGCCTGCTCATACTCCTGTGAATCCAATCAGTAACACTACCGTACAGTCCGGTCTCTCCATCTGATATGTCGCATATGTTAGTTATATGTATGCCCTATAGGCCATTACTGTACATAGGATGTATATTGTAGTGGATGCTGGAACATATATAGGTATGACTTTCTTGCTCGACATGATAGTATGCTATCTTGTTGCTCTTTATCTTAATATGTATACTTTCTGTCTCTCTGTTACATGTTGATAAAGCCCTTAGGATGTGTACTCGACTTGCAGGACTATGATGTAGATCATACTAGTGGGGCCTGGGTAGTCCATGAGTACATTCTTCAATGTTCCTAGTCGTGGGAATATCGAGACAGGGCATCGATATTCCAGTGTAGACTAGCGTATATCTTCTCGACCCATATGATAGGCGATAGATGATCACATATCCATTGGTGTTTGACATCAGAGATGGTATGCGGGTGCTCAGTGGAGACTGGGTACACTGAACGGACTCGCCGAGAACTCCCAGATGGTATTATACCTCACGTCAGATGGTAGTTCTCTGGTGACACTGGTACAGCTTAGTCTGTTGACCCGAGATTGTCATAGAGTCTTGTGTGTCTCCCACTGTGCTTTGATTTCCACCCTACCACGGCTCTACTGAGTCGTGCAAATGGGTGGTTTTTGGTTACAGTCCCGATTCACATGGAGGCAATGAGCGATAGGAGGGGATTCGTCTCTCCCGGTATTGGGGGTTGCTGTTGCGGTATGCTCGACTGGACATAACTGGAAATCCCTGGCCAGGGTTACAGTGATCTACTGGTAAGTGTTATCAGTAGTTTCATGCTATGTTATGGATCTTACATCGGCATGACTTATCAAGCTACTGGGGTCTGACGTTTACCATCCCTAGGCAAGATATGCGACATATCAGACGAACAGACCGGACTGTACGGTAAGTGTTACTGGTTGGATTAACAGGAGTGTGAGCGGGCTTGCTCGTTGATCTTCTAATCGCTCAATACCCGGGTGGCCGTTATGTTTAGCAGACCGCTTGCGGCTTGTGGGTGTTTGATATGATCATCACCTGCTGCCGGTGTATTGACGAGTCTTTAGAGTCCTACACAGAGGTTTCCTGGCTCAAGCGAAACGAAATAGGAGCACATATGAGATATGTGCGGGACTGAGAATAATACCAGTATGTGATACTGAATTCTATTCTCGCGATATGTATCATCGGACGGTTATATAAGATATAGCCGGGTTACCGAATCAAATGTTGATTCGGTATATTGATACACTTGATATTAGTCGGTTATATGCAGTATGACCGGATCATTAAATCAAGTGTTGATTTGATTTAATGTATAATTATATATTTGATATATTATTTTACATTAACTAGTATTTGTTCACTTAAGATGGATTTTCTCACTTGATGTGCATATTGTATATATGATATAGTTTTGTGCACTAGTTTGTATCATGTTTGATGATTCATGCAAACTTGGGTGTGTGTATACATTAAACCATCTTTAGGTTAATGATTAGGTTTTAATTTACTTTATTTATTTTATGAAAACAAAATGGTGGCTTTCTTATCTATTTGCTAGAAGCTTCAAGCATCTTTGAAAAAGGTCAAAACCATTTTGTTTTTATTCTTAAACCTAACCATTATCTAAACCCTAGTTTATTCTCTACATGAGTTAATCTCACCCATGGTTGCATTATGATAAGAATCACTTGGATTTTCTTTTTGAAAATAATTCATTTTCTTTTCTTCTTCTTCTTCTTCTTCTTCTTCATGAAGAGAAGAAACCTCTCTTGAAAAATTCTAAGTGATGAATCCAAGTGAGAAATCCAATTCCAAAGTGAACCCATTTCCTATTTCTTCATCCTCTACCACTTGCCATATAGTAGAGTGTGTTATCTTCACAATTTTTATGACCAAGTGAAGATGGAGCTTGATCTTGAGTTGCCTCGACGTAGATCATCTTCGGCACCGAAGTCGACGATCTAGCCCGCCCATTTCTCCGATGAAACCGACGCTAGAGTCCGGGAGTCCGATGATCGCAGCGGAGGGACGTCAACATGGAGCTAGAGAAGTGGAGGACCGGATCTACAAAGGTTGTAGTCACTTTCACTCATAGCAAAGTTTTTTGCTTGCATTTCGTTTCGCCTTACTTCTAGTTACGATCTAGTATAGGGTTCTTTGGCACATAGAAAATTTTGATTTTGGCGTGGTTGATCAGTTGTAGAACCTCATGGCTGTGCCTAGGAACCCTACAGTGGTGTCAGAGCCTAGCTAGAGCCTTAGGCGATGAGTAGACGAAGTTAGAAACCCGATCGAAACCCCGAAACCCTAAGAATAACCCTTCTCTGTACAATTTTTGAAACTGTGGATTTTTCCAGATTAAAAATTCTTAAAAAATTCAGCAGGAAGTTTTAAGAAATACAGTGCAAAACGACAAAAAGATGCGCCCAAAGCACCGCGGAACTGCGGCACAAGCTTGGCTTCTACGGCGGTTCCGCGGCCATATGATGACGTAATCCCTTACTTTTTGCACAGTAATTTCTTTCTGTACATGCTGTATTTTATGGGAATTTTTAATTGATACTCAACAGTTGAGTTTTTCTGGGTTGTTTTGGGGACTCGATGATTCGATCGGATTGTCTAATTTTGTCTATGTGTTTTTCCGGATAATTTAGAATATGTTAAAAAGTTCGACCGGATATAAATACCCAATTTTTTCCCTGCCAGGAAATTTCCAACTGTTGGATTTTTCCGTAGTTTGAGAACGTTCTGAGTAGTGCAAGTAACGCGATGGACCCTCTAGAAGACAACAAACCTTAACTCGATTATGTGACCGTCTTGAACTGCCCTTTGAACCTTAAGGTTTGGGGCAGTACGGCGTGCCACATGTGAGGCGTTGGCTTGACCCTTCTACGGCTGGACCGTTGGTACTGAGGCATGAAGTGAATGTTTTTAAACTTATTTCATGTGTTGAGCTGTTTCGGGAAAACTTGGGTGTTTGATTGTTCGATCGAAAAGTTTAACATTTTCCATTTATCTGGAATGTGATACAATATTTGGAATCCACAAATAGTTATGAGATAACTGATTTGAATATTATAAATCTAGCAGTTTAGTCTCACTTGATCGGTTGCCACGAAATTTTAATATGATCAAAAGTCCGTCGCAATCACGTAGCGTACGCGGATACTCGCCGGATAAACTTAATAGACAGCTACACCCCTTAGCCTCGACCAAGTGACTGTAGGAGAACCCCGTCGCCAAAAAGCATCCGTCCGGGGGCTCGCGGCAGCGGTGTTCCGCCTTGGTGCACTTCGTCGACGGCATCGGGGGTGCGGCCGCCTAATAAAGTTTGCGACGAGCATTCGATCAAAATGTCGGGAATCTTGTTGAATTGCCCGACTTGATATTGAAAAGAGTTTTCGATAATGAGACTAAAATGCGGGATTTATAATTGTTAGGCATGCGATGTCTAAGGAATTCATTTGGTTAGGCATGCGATGTCTATGCAGGTTGCGGATTCCAACTGTTGTAGTTTTACACTTTCTTTTCTATGACCGTAAGTGTAATATGTGATATCGCTGTTAGTGTTTATGCCCTAGAAGGCCATTACTGTATCATACTAGCTTGTATATTACTTAATGGAAGCTTGGGATATTCACATGTATATAACAGTCTTGCTAAACATGGTAGTATGCTACTTGGTTTTTCTATCTTAATATGTGAGTATACGTATTGATAGAGCTCTTAGGATCTTGCTTGGCTACCAGCGTTGTGATGGCAGTCACACTAGTGGGGGCTGGGTAGTCTACAAGCACATCCTTATTCAGGTCCCCGGTCGTTGGATTATCTTGATAGAGCATCGATACTCCGGAGTAGACTGGTGTGTACGCTTCTCATCCCAGTTGGGGAGATGGTCTGTCCCACAGCCGTCAGTACGTCGTACTGGAGATAGTATACAGGTGCTCGTTAGGTTACGGGTACACCGGACAGGACTCACAGGGAACTGTTGGTTGGTTTGATACCTGTCGTCAGTGAACAGTTCCCAGGTGACATGAGTACAGCGTAGTCCGCAGACTTGACACTGCTACTTCGCCTCGAGTGTGTCCCACTGTTCTTAGATTGCTACCCTACCACGGCTCAAAGGAGTCGTGCAAACAGGTAGCAGTTGGGTGCAGTCCCGAGCACTTGGAGGCAGTGGCGGTTAGACAGGATTCGTCCCTCCCGGTATTGGGAGTAGATATCGTGCTGTGTCAGAGAGCCATTACGCAAAGTCCCTGGCCAGGGCAAGCGAGATTTGCTGGTAGGTTCCAGTAGTTTCTCAGGGTGTAATGGGCTTCACTCCGACACGACTTATACCGCTATTAGGGGACTGACGCTTGCCGCCCCCCTAGGCCCGATATGCGATAGTCTTGGACGAACGGACCGGACTGTATGGAGATTGTCACATCAGACTCAGTAGGAGTTCGGATGGGTTTACTCATCGGCCTTCTTATCGACAACTACCTGGGGACCGTTACGTACAGCTAGTGCCGCTTGCGGTCTGTGGTTAAACCCACTGCCAGCGTAGTAGTCGAGTCTCTAGAGTCCCACACAGAGAGTTTCCTACTCCAGGCGAAACGATATAGAGGTTGCATGGTTTTGCGACAAAGGGTTCGGACGCATACGTGCGTTTACGCACGTACGACTTTCGGACAGTTTTTACCAGTCGGCTTTGGTTTAAGCCAGTTACTGGTATCCGGTTATTGGATTTTTACAGTCTAAAGTTTTTCCGTATTTTTACGGATCGGAGGGGCGTTCTCGTAATTACTCGAGAAGCTTCTAGAAGATGTGACTAAGGAGGTTTGTTTTGGAAAGAGAGTGAGTCATAGTGGTGATTCATTCACTTCATTAATGCACATTTATTGCTTAATGACTCATGTTAATGAATCATCACAAGATATTTTGTGAAGCATGCTTATTCATTTCCTTTATTGATTATTTGATAATAAGAATGCTTCATAATATTATGATACACTCTCTCTCTTCTCTCATTATCATATCACACATTCTCTCTCCTCAAGCTCTCATCTTCTAACCCTAATCCTTAATCCTCATGTGTTGAGATCAAAGGATTAGTTAGACTAAACAATCCATAACCTTCACTCTATATCATTCTCTCATCTTTGATTAGCAATCAAAGTTGATTAGTTACCTCAAGTTAGAGGTTTAGCTTGGAGTTTTGCTCTCGGGTGGATCGTCTACTACCTAGAGAAGGCCGAGGAGAACAAAGGAGGACGTAAAGGAGAAGGACCGGTTCATTAGGTATAATCCCTAATCTCTTATGAAAAGAAACTCATAGAATACGGTTATTTATAGTTTAGCTTCGATTCAAGCGGTTAGTCGATGTTCGTTGTTTAAACTTGATTGTTTTTGAAAATTCCGCCTCCCCATAAGTACTGGGGTGAAGTACATCGACTTACAGTGGTATCAGAGCCTCGCTAAACACTAAATAACTTAATCGCAAATTTGTACGAATTTCGAACGAAAAAAAACGAAGCCGGAAAACCCTAAAAATGTAAGTTTCTGTCGAATTTAAAACGATGTCAGAAAATTTTTCAGGTGAGCTCAGAGTGCTTGACATGACACCAGAAGAACACCCAAGAAAAACAGTCGACTGAATCGACTAACTCGCCGCGGAACCGCGGCCTAAGCCACTGAGTTGCCGCGCTTCCGCCGCCGAGTTGGCGAGTCAGCGGCCGATTTTTCTTCTGTTGCTTCTCTGTGTAATTTGGGGTTTTCTGGAATATTTAATTATTGCTCAGGTTACTGTTTAACAGAGCAGATTTTGGAGCAATATTGAAGTTGTTTATTCGATCGAAAAATACAGTATTTGCGTATTGGATTATATCTGTGATTGTTTGATGTGTTCGTAAACCTCCCCCAACTGCTAGTATGTCGGTTGGCAGGGGGTTGCACATTTCTGAAATGGATATATCTGTTTGTGCATATAAACTGTATTGGACTGTTGTGGTGTATAGCCGGGGTTAGCTATGGGTTATAGTTTAATTCATTTATTGTAAATGTAATTTGTTGTAATATTATTTTCGCGGGGCACTTCCAGGTTGCGGTTGTAGCCACCGTTGTATTATTTCATTTTACTGTTTTTGCTCCTAGGACTGACCCAAGGTGGGGTACACAAACTGCCGGGTGGGTAGTTTGCCGTACCCGTAGGGGTCGAGGGTGGGGTAAACGGCTATTCATCACAACTGTGTAATCTGTCTTTTCTTGCAGGCTCAAAAGAAATACAGATTGCTTGCAAATCCAATATTGTTTATCTGTGTTCTGGAATGAATATCATTGCGTCAGACGAATGTAAAATATCTATATTATGATAGCTATTTAGACGCCACTTATGTTTTACACCCGCGCTAGCCCAGCCCCCGCTCTGTCGTTAGTTAAGTAACCTAACGGGTGATGACGGGACCCCGTGGCGAATGCGGATGGCATAAGAGGACGTTGTATTTTCGTTGTTTTCTGCAATGATAGGTTAATGATGGGACGCATTATCTATAATGCAAAGTAAAACAAACCAAAGTTTAAATCGTTGGAACAATTTAAAAGAAACCACTCGGTTATTTTTAAAACAGATATTTTTAAATGCGGAGCTTTAACCACTCCTTTTAAAAGCTATCAGGTTCCTTCGGTTATATCAAGTTCACTACGTTCACGGTTTCGCCAAAACCAGTCGTAGCCCTCCGTCATTTCATTTGGGTATTCAGTAGTATTCAAGCTATGCATTTTGGCCAAAGTCAAGGCATAGTGTTTGGTAGCTACTGGGTTTTCATTTGTTGCATAAGATAGATGAGTTGGTTTGGGACAGTCGTATTACCATTTGACCAAAGTCAGGGGTATATACGGATGGGTTCAAATTGACAAGATAATGACGGGTAGAACTTAACATGTGACTTATGACATTTTGACCAAAGCCAAGGTCATAAGAGCATGGGGCAAAAACTTATATCGGGAATTTCTAAAGAAACTGAAATTTGCAAAGAGATGCATACCATTTGGAGTTTGATGAATGTTGGTAGGATTCCTTCAACATTATCATACGATGATATTTGGATCCCGATCCTACTGTGAGTATATGCTACTTATCAGGATATTCGTCGCTTAACGATCAATGCTATAAACCTAGTAGGTGTCCAGAAAAGTGTCAGCGGGGTTACGCCCCCAGAGAAAAGAGGTTCTTTAATTAAGGAACTTCGTGAAAGCGTTGGAAAACCTCCCTCGAAGTATCAACACCGGCCTGGCTGAACGGTTAAGCAAGTATTGTACGGTGAGAATAGTCTTGGCTAATTCTTCTTTTATGGTTTGAGGAAGGATTTGAGAAACAGTGGGAGCCATCCAGTTTAGATAAACTAAAAACCACTCTAAACTTGCAAGAGCATCATGCTAAAGAGTTTTCTTCTCTCTCTCCTAATTGCAGCGACCCTGAAAATGACTGGACTTAAGTTACTTTTAGAGAAAAATATACTGACGGGGCCAAACTATAAAGATTGGCTGCGGAATGTCAAGATGGCTTTGACCTATGACAAACTGGGGTACGTCCTCACCGCTACAGCACCTGCTGTCCTTGGTCCCAAATCCAGCAATGCGGATAAGGAAATCCGCAAAACCTGGGATTTAGATTGCGCGAGAGCCAAGTGCATCGTGCTTGCCTCGATGAACAATGAACATCAGAGGAGGCACGAGGATATGTCCCTAGATGGCATATTTCTCCATACAAAGGAACTTTATGGAGAGCAATCTCGTATAGCAAGATACGAGACCTCTAAGAAATTGTTTCGAGCGAGGTTGGCTGTCGGGTCATCGGTAGGTGAACATGTCCTACAGATGATCGGCTATATTGAAGAGCTCGCGGACCTTGGGACGACTTTGGATAATGAGCTCTATACAGACCTTGTTCTCCAGTCCCTTCCTCCCACCTACGCCCAGTTTATCCTCAACTTCAATCTTCAAGGAAAAGAAGTTGAACTTGCGGAACTCCTGAACATGTTAAGGAGTGCAGAGGGCACCTTGCAGAAGGCAAGGGAAACACCCGCTATGTTTGTTGGCGGTTCATCTTCTTCCGGGTCCAAGGCTAGGGCCAAAGGAAGGAAGAAGAAGGCCGCACCCAGACCTAGAGGAGGTGTTAGTAAGGTGGGAAAGAAGGGAAAGAAAAAGTTTACAGCACCGGTAGTTGGCCTGGATGAGTGCTTCCATTGTCACAGGAAAGGGCACTGGAAGAAGGATTGCAAGGCGTGGAACGCCAAGAACCAGGAACCGAAGCAGGCTGTGGCTTCGACTTCAGGTGTGTTTGTAATTGAGAATTGTCTGTCAATCAACTCTACTTCCTGGGTATTGGATACCGGGTCAGGATCTCATATTTGCAATTCATTGCAGGCACTGAGAAACCGTAGAGTGCTGAAGGAAGGTGATATGATCCTCAGGGTTGCTAACGGAGCTAGCGTGGGAGCTGCGTCCGTCGGGGATTATCACCTAGGATTGACGAGTGGACACATTTTGGTTTTACATAACTGTTATTTTGTACCCAGCTTAACGTGTAATATCATATCAGTTTCCTTGTTATCAAATAAAGGTTATGATTTCACGTTTGTAAGAGATGTTGTACACATCCACCTTAATCATGGTTTGATTGGGTCCGGTACTCTAAATAACGGCATATATGTGTTAAACCAACTCCAAATTTTCAATGTCCAGAACACACTAAAAAGAAAGTCTCCAGATTTAAATAAAGGTTTCTTATGGCATTGTAGACTGGGTCACATCAATGAGAGAAGGTTGACTAAGTTGCATAAAGAAGGATATTTGGACACGTTCGAATATCAAACTTATGACACTTGTCAATCTTGTCTCAAAGGAAAGATGACAAAGACTCCATTCACTGGACAAGGAGTAAGAGCGAGCGAGCTCTTAGGACTCATACATAGTGATGTATGCGGTCCAATGTCTACACATGCGAGAGGTGGTTTTTCCTATTTCATTACTTTCACGGATGATTACTCAAGATACGGATTCATTTATCTGATGAAACATAAATCCGAGGCTTTTGAGAAATTCCAAGAGTATAAGAATGAAGTAGAAAACCAAACCGGCAAAAGTATAAAGACACTTAGATCTGATCGAGGTGGTGAATACTTGAGTGCCGAGTTCCTAGGTTACCTAAAAGAGAAAGGAATTCTCTCTCAGCTTACTCCTCCATACACTCCACAGCATAACGGTGTATCGGAGAGACGGAATCGAACCCTATTGGATATGGTACGATCCATGATGAGTAATGCTGAGTTACCGCGATCTTTCTGGGGTTATGCGCTAGAATCAGCGGCATATCTTCTGAACAGAGCTCCTACCAAGACTGTGCCTACCACTCCATATCAGATGTGGACTGGGAAGAAACCCCATCTTCAGCATATGAAGATTTGGGGATGTCCAGCTTTTGTTAAAAAGCAGCATGTGGACAAGCTCGAGGCACGATCAGTAAAATGTATGTTTGTGGGATATCCAAAGAACTCCAAGGGATATTATTTCTATTACGCAGAGGAACAAAAGGTTTTTGTTTCTCGTAATGCCCATTTTCTGGAAAATCAGTTTTTAGAAAAGGAAATAAGTGGGAGCGAAATAGAACTGGAAGAAATTCCAGAACCACAAACTACTGCTGAAAGTTTGGTAGAACCAGAGGTTCAAGAAGAACAGAACATTCCCGCACCCCTCCGCAGGAGTAGTAGGCCGTCTCGTCCGCCTGAGAGATACTACGGTTTTCTCATAGACGGGGATAGAGAGGATTGCATCATAGATGATGATGAACCTACTGACTTCCAGCAGGCCATCCAGAGCGGCGACTCGGTACGATGGCTAGATGCAATGCGGACCGAAATGGAGTCCATGTACACCAACAAAGTATGGACTTTGGACTTTGCTCCAGATGGGGTAAAACCCATAGGATGCAAATGGATCTTCAAGAAAAAGATTGGTGTAGATGGACAGGTGGAAACCTATAAGGCTAGACTTGTTGCAAAGGGTTTTCGTCAAAGACCTGGTTTGGACTATGACGAAACTTTTTCTTCAGTGGCTATGCTCAAATCCATTCGGGTCCTTCTTGCTATTGCTGCCTTCCATGATTATGAAATCTGGCAGATGGACGTAAAGACGGCTTTTCTGAATGGAAATTTAGAAGAGAGCGTCTATATGGATCAGCCAGAGGGTTTCAATCAGAGTGGGAGCAGCGGGAAAGTATGCAAGCTGCTTAAGTCCATTTACGGACTAAAGCAGGCATCGCGGAGTTGGAACATCTGTTTTGATGAGACAGTCAAAGAATATGACTTTATCAAAAATCCAGATGAACCGTGCATATATAGTAAAGTTGTGGCCAGAAGTGTCGTATTCCTCGTCTTGTACGTGGATGACATTCTATTGATAGGAAATGACATTCCTATGCTACAATCTGTCAAAGGATTCTTGTCACACAGGTTCTCCATGAAAGACCTGGGTGATGCCTCTTACATTCTGGGGATCCGGATCTATCGTGATAGATCCAAGAGGATGTTGGGACTTTCGCAGTCCAGGTATATCGACACTGTACTGAAAAGATTCAGTATGGAAGATTCTAAGCGCGGTAATCTACCGGCTTGTCACGGAATCACCCTCTCCAAAGAGATGTCTCCCAAGACTGATTTGGAAAGGGAACGCATGTCTATTATACCCTACGCTTCTGCGGTAGGCTCTATAATGTATGCGATGTTGTGTACCAGACCAGATGTAGCTTACGCACTGAGCGTGGTAAGCCGGTATCAGTCAGACCCAGGGGAGAAACACTGGAGAGCAGTAAAGAACATTCTCAAGTACCTGAGGAGGACTAAGGAGATGTTCTTGGTTTACGGCGAAAAAGACCTCAGGTTGGAGGCCTTTGCTGATTCCGGCTTCCAGAGTGATAAGGACGATTCCAAGTCCATGTCGGGTTATGTCTTTACCCTCAATGGAGGGGCGGTGTGCTGGAAGAGCTCCAAGCAGGACACCGTTGCTGACTCGACGATGGAAGCGGAGTATATAGCTGCTTGCGATGCCGCAAAAGAAGCAGTCTGGATGAAGAAGTTCCTAACAGAACTTCAGGTGGTTCCTACCATAGTTGATCCAATACCTCTGTATTGCGACAACAACGGAGCTATAGCTTTAGCGAAGGAACCAAGGTCCCATCAGAAGTCCAGACACATCTTGAGGCGGTATCACCTGATCAGGGAGATCATTGATCGTCAGGAGATCGAGGTTCGGAGAGTTGCTTCAGAAGAGAACATTGCTGATCCATTCACGAAGGCCCTTCCTCAGATTCAGTTCGAGAGGCTGCTCGAGATCATTGGTCTGCGATATGCCAGTACATGGCCCTAGTGCAAGTGGGAGATTGTTAGTGTTTATGCCCTAGAAGGCCATTACTGTATCATACTAGCTTGTATATTACTTAATGGAAGCTTGGGATATTCACATGTATATAACAGTCTTGCTAAACATGGTAGTATGCTACTTGGTTTTTCTATCTTAATATGTGAGTATACGTATTGATAGAGCTCTTAGGATCTTGCTTGGCTACCAGCGTTGTGATGGCAGTCACACTAGTGGGGGCTGGGTAGTCTACAAGCACATCCTTATTCAGGTCCCCGGTCGTTGGATTATCGAGATAGAGCATCGATACTCCGGAGTAGACTGGTGTGTACGCTTCTCATCCCAGTTGGGGAGATGGTCTGTCCCACAGCCGTCAGTACGTCGTACTGGAGATAGTATACAGGTGCTCGTTAGGTTACGGGTACACCGGACAGGACTCACAGGGAACTGTTGGTTGGTTTGATACCTGTCGTCAGTGAACAGTTCCCAGGTGACATGAGTACAGCGTAGTCCGCAGACTTGACACTGCTACTTCGCCTCGAGTGTGTCCCACTGTTCTTAGATTGCTACCCTACCACGGCTCAAAGGAGTCGTGCAAACAGGTAGCAGTTGGGTGCAGTCCCGAGCACTTGGAGGCAGTGGCGGTTAGACAGGATTCGTCCCTCCCGGTATTGGGAGTAGATATCGTGCTGTGTCAGAGAGCCATTACGCAAAGTCCCTGGCCAGGGCAAGCGAGATTTGCTGGTAGGTTCCAGTAGTTTCTCAGGGTGTAATGGGCTTCACTCCGACACGACTTATACCGCTATTAGGGGACTGACGCTTGCCGCCCCCCTAGGCCCGATATGCGATAGTCTTGGACGAACGGACCGGACTGTATGGAGATTGTCACATCAGACTCAGTAGGAGTTCGGATGGGTTTACTCATCGGCCTTCTTATCGACAACTACCTGGGGACCGTTACGTACAGCTAGTGCCGCTTGCGGTCTGTGGTTAAACCCACTGCCAGCGTAGTAGTCGAGTCTCTAGAGTCCCACACAGAGAGTTTCCTACTCCAGGCGAAACGATATAGAGGTTGCATGGTTTTGCGACAAAGGGTTCGGACGCATACGTGCGTTTACGCACGTACGACTTTCGGACAGTTTTTACCAGTCGGCTTTGGTTTAAGCCAGTTACTGGTATCCGGTTATTGGATTTTTACAGTCTAAAGTTTTTCCGTATTTTTACGGATCGGAGGGGCGTTCTCGTAATTACTCGAGAAGCTTCTAGAAGATGTGACTAAGGAGGTTTGTTTTGGAAAGAGAGTGAGTCATAGTGGTGATTCATTCACTTCATTAATGCACATTTATTGCTTAATGACTCATGTTAATGAATCATCACAAGATATTTTGTGAAGCATGCTTATTCATTTCCTTTATTGATTATTTGATAATAAGAATGCTTCATAATATTATGATACACTCTCTCTCTTCTCTCATTATCATATCACACATTCTCTCTCCTCAAGCTCTCATCTTCTAACCCTAATCCTTAATCCTCATGTGTTGAGATCAAAGGATTAGTTAGACTAAACAATCCATAACCTTCACTCTATATCATTCTCTCATCTTTGATTAGCAATCAAAGTTGATTAGTTACCTCAAGTTAGAGGTTTAGCTTGGAGTTTTGCTCTCGGGTGGATCGTCTACTACCTAGAGAAGGCCGAGGAGAACAAAGGAGGACGTAAAGGAGAAGGACCGGTTCATTAGGTATAATCCCTAATCTCTTATGAAAAGAAACTCATAGAATACGGTTATTTATAGTTTAGCTTCGATTCAAGCGGTTAGTCGATGTTCGTTGTTTAAACTTGATTGTTTTTGAAAATTCCGCCTCCCCATAAGTACTGGGGTGAAGTACATCGACTTACAATCGCCGGTTTCGTTGCTGTATGTCAACGACAATTGGGATACGCATGTTTACTTACGTTGATGACATGTGATGTTATGTGTTGCTGGATATGTTAAATTGGATCGTCGTGTTTGAATAGCCGGGTTTTTTTTATGTGAGATGAGTGTTTTTCATTTTCATTCATGTAAAACTTGTATGTAATATTCTTTTATTGGGGCACTTCCAGGTTGCGGAAGATGTCACCGTTGATGTATATTATTTACTTTTCCGTATTAGCATAGACCCAAGAAGGGCAGCACAAGTAACCAGGTTCTAGGGTCCAGTGGGAGACCAACTCGAGGAGTCGAGTCCGGGTCTCCTAACCCTAGAATTGGTAGGGTTGCTTGCCGCTCTCGTAGGGGTCTAGGGGTGTGAGATTGGCTATTCATCACGACCGTGGAATCCGTGTTTTATATCGGCTCGTATTAAAAACACGGACGTCCTAGTATATCCAATATTTCATATGATATTTTCTGCTGCGTTATCTGTGATGTGATCATGTGATATGTTCAGATAGATATAGTATATAGTATATATGATATATTATATAGACGTTGCTTATGTTTTACACCCGCGCTAGCCTTGCCTCGCTCTGCCGTTAGTTACCTAACCTAACGGTGCAGACGGGACATCGAGGCGAATACGGATGGCATAAGCGTACGTTATATTTATCTGTGATGTTTAGGTGGACTTAAATGATGGGATATTCATTAATATGATTAATGAAAGAAAATAAACCTAAAAGATGTTGTGGAATCGAATTTCAAAAATAAAAACAGGTAGCTACAGTTCTTGCTTTGCATCGCGGTGTTCCTTGTAGAACATCCTGCACCTTATTCGATAAGGAAAGGGCCGAGATCCCTTCACCGGGAGTGACCCCTTTAGCAATAACTGGCAGATGCTACAACCCTCGGTTTGCCTTTTTATTGCTTCTATAGTTTTTGCTTTGCACAGCGGTGTATATGATATATCCTGCACCTTATTCGATGAGAAAAGGGCCGACGATCCCTTCACCGGGAGTGGCCCCTTTAGCAAAACTAGAAAAGCCTAAAAAACACTCCATTTAAAAACCATTTGATTCCGCAACGAGATCAAGTTCAAAGCGTTAAAGGTTTTCATAAAAACCATTCGCAACCCTCCGTCATTTTAGAAAGTAGAGTACTTAGTATTCGTGCTGTGTTTGTTGACCATAGTCAAGGCACAGTGTACGGTAGCTAAGTGATGTCTTCCTACACCGCATATGATACGATTAGTTAGGATAGTCGCGTGACTTTGTTGACCTTAGTTAAGGGTCATGTGGGTGGGTCTAATTTATCACGAAATGACGGGTAGAACTTGACTAGTACTTATGATTTGTTGACCATAGTTAAGGTCATAAGTGCTAGGGGTAAAAACCTTTATCGGGAGTTTCAAGTGTTGAAATTTGCAATGAGATTTCATACCTTCTATATGATAGTTGGATCCCGATACCCACTGCGAGTAATTGTTACTCCTGGGAGAGTTTTGCACTTTGCAATTAGCCGATCAAGTAGGTGTCTAGAAAGGTGTCAACGGGGTTACGCCTCTGGGAAAACGAGGTTTACTTTAATTAGGTCCGTGCGAAAGCATGGGGAACCTTCCTCAAAGTACCGACACTGGCCTGGATGAAAGATTGGCGAACTTATAGAGTGTAATTAATCCCGGCTAGTCTTTCCTTTTAGGGTTTGAAGGAAGATTTGATAAAAACAGTGGGAGCCATCCTGATTAGATAAAATAAATAACCAACCTAATTTTGCAAGAGCGCACGGAGAGTGTTTTCTTCTCTCTCTCTCCAGGCAGCGACCATATCACACCTTAATCAAGATAATAATATGGATGTATTGACCGAACCCGCTTGTTATACTGAGCTGTGGAACGTTGGTCCCGCTCCAACTTATAGTTGTTATAAGATAGAGCAGGAATTAGGGGAATACCAGGATTCCCATGCCGCCCAAACGAAGAAAGTGCATATGATGCATCTCCTTCGGGTGTGTTCATTATAAAGAACTGTTTCTCAGTGTCCTCTAAGTCCTAGGTATTAGATACCGGATCTGGATCCTGCAAATGTAATCCGTTACATAGGGCTACAGAAAGGTAGAGAACTGAGTACGGGTGATAAGTTTCATGAGACAGAAAACGGGGCAAGTGTTGCAGCCAAGTCTGTTGGTCACTGTCACCCTGTATTACCAATACATTGATTCTGAACAAATGTTATTAGATACCGAACCTGATGTAAAAAATCATATCAATCTCTTTATTATTAAAGAATGATATAATTTTGTATTGATGGATAATGTTTTGAACATTTCCTATTTCAAAAGTTGATCGGTTCAGGCACGTTATCTAAAAGCATTGACGTTCTAAATCAAACTACAGTTCCTACTATACAGAACACACACAAGAGGAAGTGTTCAGAAATGAACGAATCCTTCTTGAGGCATTGTAGACTAGGTCATATAAATGCGACCCGACTGGCTGAAGTTACATTTAGATGCATATTTAAATCAGTTTGAATTTACATCTTGTAAAACTTGCCAGTCATGTCACAAAGATTAGATGACCATAGCTCCGTTTACTGGAAACAGAGAAAGAGTTAGTGAACTCTTGGGAGTGATACATGATGATGTATGTAAGGTCTCCTGTCTACACATGCCAGGACCGGTTCTTTGTATTTCATTACATTCTCTGATAATCTCTCAAGATTCAGACATATGTTCCTGTTGAAACACAAGTCCGAACCTTTTGAGATATTCACGGAATATAAGTTAGAAATAGAGAACCAAAAACCGGGTATAAGTATTATGTCCTATGATAAGATCAGGGAGGAGAATACTTGTGCATAGAATTCCTGGACTATTCTAAAGGAGAATGAGATTCTCTCTCCGTATTACTCCTCTGAATATACCACAGCACAACGGTGTATCGGGGTGGAGCAATCGCACCATATTAGATATGGTGTGCTCTATGATGAGTATTACTGAGTTACCTGTTTCTTTTAAGGGGTTGTGCACTTGAGAAGCTGCATACCTATTGAATTAGGTTCGAATCAAATCAGTGCCTACCACTCCATATGAGATATGGTATGGGAAGAGCATATCTCTTAAGTAAGTTAAGATTTGGGATTGTCCGGCCTATGTCGAAAGCAAAATCCGGACAAGATCGAGGAAAGGTCAGTTCTGTAGAACTGGAAAAGTTCCAGCTATACAAACTACAGCTAATGATTTGACAGAACCAGAGGATTCAATAGTTCCCGACGAACCTCAGCCTCTCCGCCGATCTGGTAGGGTTCCTCATCCGCCAGAGAGATACTTCGGTTTCTCGATGACAGTAGGAGCGAGGAATGCATCATGAGATGGTTACCCAACTAGTTTTGAGCAGGCCATCGAGAGTAGGGACTCTGTAAGAGTGGCTGGATTCTTAGCGATCTGAGATGGAATCCATGTACACCAACAAAGTATGGACTTTGGTTGCTATATCTGAAGGGTTAAATCCCCATCAGGAGCAAGTATATCTTGAGAAGATTACTTGGTGTAGATGGAAAAGTTGAGACTTTCAAAGCTAGACTTGTTAAAGGTTTTCATCATCGACCAGGCGTGGATAATGATGAAACCTTTTCCAGTGGCTATGCTTAAGCCCATCCGGATCCTACTTAACGTTGCTACATACCATGACTACGATATCTGGTGGTTGGGTGCCATGACTGCTTTTCTAAATAATGATTTAGAAGAGAACGTCTATAAGAACACATCGAGAGGGCTTAGTAAAAGGTGGGAGCAGCGGAAACGTGTGCAAGTTACTTTACAGGATAAAGTATGCATCGCGAAGTTGGAACATCTGTTTTGATGTGGTAGTCAAAGAGTTTGACTTCATCAAAATGGTAGATGAACCTTGTATGTACAAAAAGGTAGTATGGAGTATGGTGATGATCCTCGTAGAGTACGTGGATGACATACTCTTGATAGGAAAGGAGTTTCCTATGCTACGCTCGGTCAATCTCCACTTATCACAAGGATTCTCCATACAGGATCAAAGTGATACCTCCTAAATCCTGGGTTTTGGATCTATGATATAGATCTAAATGGATGTTAGGATTCTCACTAGTTGTAGTAAGATGAGTGAGATGGTATCAGTTGATCCTGGGGAGAATCACTGGAAAGGTTCCAGGGTGATAAGGTCGACTGAATGTCAGTCGCAGGCATCGTCTTTACCCTCAGTGGAGGGACGGTATGTTGGAAGAGTTCCAAGCTAGATACCGTGGCAAACTAGATGATAAAGGCTGGTAACATCGCTATTATAGATACTACCAAAGAGGCAGTTTGGATGTATATTGGTTCATGAGATGAACTAGGTTCCTACCATTGTGTGACAATCGAAGTGTGGCTTTGGCCCAAGAACCCCGATCCCATCAGTGACCCAGACATATTCTGAGGCAGCATCACCTGATCATGGAGATAGTTGATCTCCAGGGTGATCGAGGTTAGGAGAGTAGACTCAGAGAACAACACGGCGGATCCACTCATAAAGGCATTTTCCCAAAGAGAGACTTTTATGGGATGGTTGAGTATTAGATACTGCAACCACTGCTATAAATGGCCCTAGTGCAAGTGGGAGATTGTTAGTTATATGTATGCCCTAGAGGCCATTACTGTACATAGGATGTATATTGTAGTGGATGCCGGGACATATATAGGTATGACTTTCTTGCTTGACATGATAGTATGCTATCTAGTTGCTCTTTATCTTAACATGTATACTTTCTGTCTCTCTGTTACATGTTGATAAAGCCCTTAGGATGTGTACTCGACTTGCAGGACTATGATGTAGATTATACTGGTGGGGCCTGGGTAGTCCATGAGTACATCCTTCAATGTTCCTAGTCATGGGAATATCGAGACGGGGCATCGATATTCCAGTGTAGACTAGCGTATATCTTCTCGACCCATGTGATAGGGCGATGGATGATCCCATATCCATTGGTGTTTGACATCAGAGATGGTATGCGGGTGCTCAGTGGAGACTGGGTACACTGAACGGACTCGTCGAGAACTCCCAGATGGTATTAAACCTCACGTCAGATGGCAGTTCTCTGGTGACACTGGTACAGCTTAGTCTGTTGACCCGAGATCGTCATAAATTCTTGTGTGTCTCTCACTGTGCTTTGATTTCCACCCTACCACGGCTCTACTGAGTCGTGCAAACGGGTGGTTTTTGGGTACAGTCCCGATTCACATGGAGGCAATGAGCGATAGGAGGGGATTCGTCTCTCCCGGTATTGGGGGTTGATGTTGCGCTATGGTCGACTGGCCATAACTGGAAATCCCTGGCCAGGGTTGCAGTGATATACTGGTAAGTGTTATCAGTAGTTTCATGCTATGTTATGGATCTTACATCGGCATGACTTATCAAGCTACTGGGGTCTGACGTTTACCACCCCTAGGCGAGATATGCGACATATCAGACGAACAGACCAGACTGTACGGTAAGTGTTACTGGTTGGATTCACAGGAGTGTGAGAGGGCTTGCTCGTTGATCTTCTGATCGCTTAATACCCGGGTGGCCGTTACGTTTAGCAGACCGCTTGCGGCTTGTGGGTGTTTGATATGATCATCACCTGCTGCCGGCGTATTGACGAGTCTTTAGAGTCCTACACAGAGGTTTCCTGGCTCAAGCGAAACGAAATAGGAGTGCATATGAGATATGTGCGGGACCGAGAATAATACCAGTATGTGATACTGAATTCTATTCTCACGATATGTATCATCGGACGGTTATATAAGATATAGCCGGGTTACCGAATCAAATGTTGATTCGGTATATTGATACACTTGATATTAGTCGGTTATATGCAGTATGACCGGATCATTAAATCAAGTGTTGATTTAATGATTTAATGTATAATTATATTTTTGATGTATTATTTTACATTAACTAGTATTTGTTCACTTAAGATGGATTTTCTCACTTGATGTGCACATTGTATATATGATATAGTTTTGTGCACTAGTTTGTATCATGTTTGATGATACATGCAAACTTGGTGTGTGTATGCATTAAACCATCTTTAGGTTAATGGTTAGGTTTTAATTTACTTTATTTATTTTATGAAAACAAAATGGTGGCTTTCTTATCTATTTGCTAGAAGCTTCAAGCATCTTTGAAAAAGGTCAAAACCATTTTGTTTTTATTCTTAAACCTAACCATTACCTAAACCCTAGTTTATTCTCTACATGAGTTAATCTCACCCATGGTTGCATTATGATAAGAATCACTTGGATTTTCTTTTTGAAAAATAATTCATTTTC
Source organism: Agapanthus africanus (assembly GCA_030015575.1). Classification (NCBI taxonomy): domain Eukaryota; kingdom Viridiplantae; phylum Streptophyta; class Magnoliopsida; order Asparagales; family Amaryllidaceae; genus Agapanthus; species Agapanthus africanus. Next base: position 190,567,204 of record CM057341.1, read on the forward strand.
TTTTCTTCTTCTTCTTCTTCTTCTTCATGAAGAGAAGAAAGCTCTCTTGAAAAATTCCAAATGATGAATCCAAGTGAGAAATCCAATTCTAAAGTGAACCCACTTCTTATTTCTTCATCCTCTACCACTTGCCATGTAGTAGAGTGTGTTATCTTCACAAGTTTTATGACCAAGTGAAGATGGAGCTTGATCTTGAGTTGCCTCGACGTAGATCATCTTCGGCATCGAAGTCGACAACCTAGCCCGCCCATTTCTCCGATGAAACCGATGCTAGAGTCCGGGAGTCCGATGATCGCAGCGGAGGGACATCAACATGGAGCTAGAGAAGTGGAGGACCGGATCTACAAAGGTTGTAGTCACTTTCACTCATAGCAAAGTTGTTTGCTTGCATTTCGTTTCGCCTTACCTCTAGTTACCATCTAGTATAGGGTTCTTTGGTACATAGAAAATTTTGATTTTGGCATGGTTGATCAGTTGTAGAACCTCATGGGTGTGTCTAGGAACCCTACAGCATATGACAGCCTGAGAGTGGTATAACGTCAGACCCTAATAGCCTGATAAGTCATGCCGATGTAAGGTCCATAACGGTTCGAGAAACTACTGATAACACTTACCAGTAGATCTCAGCAACCCTGGCTAGAGATTTCCTGTTATGGCCAATCAAGCAAAGAGTAACATTAAACCCCAATACCGGGAGAGACGAATCCCCTCCTATCGCTCATTGCCTCCATGTGACTCGGAACTGTACTCAAAAAGCAACGTTTTGCACAATCTCTTGAATGTGGTAAGGTGGAAATCAAAGCACAGTGGGAATCACACAAGACTCTATGACGATCTCGGGGTGACAGACTAACATGTACAAGTGTCACCAGAGAATTGCTATCGACAATAGGTATAATACCGTCTAGAATTTCTCGGCGAGTCCGTCCAGTGTACCCAGTCTCCACTGAGCACCCGTATACCTTCTCTGATGTCAAACACTAATGCATGTGGGATCATCCATCGCCCATCATATAGATCAAGAAGCGTATACGCCAGTCTACTATGGAGTATCGATGCCCTGTCTCGACACTCCCACGACTAGGAACAATTGAAGGATGTATTTACCTACTACCTCTGCCCCACTAGTATGATCTGCATCATAATCCTGGTAGTCAAGTACTCATTCTAAGGGCTTTATAACATGTAATGGAGAGAGACAATAAGTGTACATGTTAAGATAATGTGCAACTAGATAGCATACTATCATGTCGAGCAAGAAAGTCCTCCCTATATATGTCCAAGTATCCACTACAATATACATCACATGTACAGAAATGGCCTCTAGGGCATACATATAACTAACACAATTTGTTTTGATTAAACAGTCAAGAAATTTGACTTCATCAAAAATGAGGATAAGCCGTGTATCTATAAGAAGATTGTAGGAAGAACTATCAAATTCCTAGTCTTGTACGTGGACAACATTCTTTTGATAGGAAATGACATTTCTATGCTACAATCGGTAAAACTATTCTTATCACAAAGGTTCTCCATGAAAAACTTGGGTGATGCCTACTACATTCTGGGGATTAAAATCTATAGAGATAGATTCAAGAGATTGTTGGGACTTTCATAGTCCAGGCACATAGAGTCCGTAATAAAGAGATTTAGTATGGAAGATTCTGAGAGCGGTAATATACCCGCATTGCATGGAATCACCCTCTCCAAAGAGATATCTCCCAAGACTGATGATGAGAGGGTTTGTATGAGCATTATACCCTACGCTTCGGCAGCAGGATCTATAATGTATGCGATGCTATATACCAGACCAGATATAGTTTATACACTTAACGGGGTGAGCCGGTATTAGTCGAACCTAAGAGAGAACCACTGGACAACAGTGAAGAACATTCTTAAGTACCTGAGAAGGACTAAGGAACTGTTCTTGGTGTATGGTAATGGGGACCTCCAGGTAGGGTCCTTTATCGACTCGAGCTTCCAGAGTGAAAAGGATGACAACAAGTTTGTCTTGGGTTTTGTGTTTACCCTCAATGGAGAGGCGGTCTGTTGGAAGATCTCCAAACAGGACACCGTCGCAGACTCGATGACGGAGGCTGAATACATTGCTGCAAACGATGCCGCAAAAGAAGCTGTCTGGATAAAGAAGTTCATTACTGAACCTGAGGTGATTCCGTCCATTGTTGATCCAATACCTTTGTATTGCGATAACAATGGGGCTATGGCTTTAGCGAAGGAACCACGGTCCCATCAGAAATCCAGACATATCTTGAGGCGGTATCACCTGATCAGGGAGATTGATGATTGCCGGGAGATCGAGGTGTGGAGAGTAGACACAAAAGAAAACACGGTGTATCCATTCACCAAGGCCCTCCCTCAAGAACAGTTTGAGAAACTATTTGAGATGTTGGGTATCCGATACACTAACAACTGGCCCTAGTGCAGATGTTGGGTACTCGATACGCCCTAGAGGCCATTATTGTATATGTATACAAGTGGATGGTTGGACATATGTATGTACAGAACAATCTTTCTCGATATGATAATATGCTATTTGATTTGTCTTTATCTGAACATGTGCATATGTTTTACTTGTTATTGTTGGATATGTATGATTTAGAGGCCTTCATTGTATAGGATACTAGGGATATATATGTACAGAAAAATCTTGCTCGATATGATAGTATGCTATTTGGTTTGTCTTTATCTTAACATGTGATGTGTTTTACTTTGTATTTCATAACTTGTATATATGTTGATAAAGTCCATAGGATCTTTGCTTGACTACCTGCGTTGTGATGGCGATCATACTTATGGGAGCTGGATAGTCAATAGGCAGATCCTTAAAAGCGTCCCTAGTCGTAGGAGTATCAAGACTGGGCATCGTTACTACAGAGTAGACTAGTGTATACATATCTAGACCCTGACGAGGGGCGATGGATTGGTCACACAGCCATTGATAAGATGCACCTAAGATTGTATACAGGTGCTCACTGGATGTAAGTACACCGGACAGAACTCGCCAAGAACTGACTAGATGGTATTATACCTAGCATCAGATAACAGTTCTCTGGTGACATGAGTGCAGATAGTCTGTCGACCTGAGGTCATCATTTGTCTCGTGTGAGTTTCCACTGTGCTTTGATTACTACCATACCATAGCTCAATGGAGTCATGCAAACAGGTTTTAGTTAGGTACAGTCCTGAGCCACATGGAGGCAGTGAGCGACTGTTGAGGATTCGACTCTCCCGGTATAGGGACTCGATGTCGTACAATGATCGGTTGGTCAACACCATAAGTCCCTGGCCAGGGAAAATTGAGAATTACTGGTGGTCGGACCAGTAGATTCTCGGATGGTCTTGAGCTACACCGACACGACTTGCCTGGTTATTAGGGCTCTGACTTTTTCCACCCCTTAGATCTTACATGCGATACTCTCAGATGAACAGACCGGACTGCATGGAGATTGTCACAGACAAGCTCAACAGGGGTTCGGTTGAGTTCGCTCGTCGGCCTCCTTTTCGACATGTACCTGGGTTGCCGTTATGTACTGCTAGTGCTACTGATGGACTTGTGGTTAAACCCACTGCCAGCGTATTGTCGAGTCTTTAGAGTCCCATACGGAAGGTTTCCTTAGATCAGGAAAGACGATGTAGATGCTGTATTGTCTTACGGCAGGGTTTCGATCACATACGTGTACTGGCTACATGGATGATGTTCAGACAGATAATACTAGTGGGCTTTGGTTTAAGCCGAATCCTAGTATAATACTATTGGATTATACTTGTCTCATTGTATTCGTATTTTTCCGGAATATGAATACGGGTATGTATATACGGTGAGGGCATTCTTGTAATTTCACAAAAATGAGCTTCTAGAAGTAGACACCTCATTATTGGTTTATCCTTTTTGGAAAAAAGGATTAATGAGGTGGAATTTGGAGAGTCACTTGAGGAATGGTTGAAAGAATGGCTTGGTATTTGTTTATTCATTTGTCGTTACTATTCAAGTATGGGTCATTATTTTGTGAGTTTAATAATCCATGCTTGAATTGTTGTGGTGAGACTTAAGCCATTCTTTCAACCATTATCCATTATCTTTTATTCATTCTCACTTCCTCATTCTCTCTCCTAGTTTTTACTCTCCTCCTCCTTTAAGCTCTGACCCTTCACATGTGTTGTGATTCATAGAGCTTAGAGAAAAATTAATCCATAGATCTTCACTACATCTACTTAGTAGTCTTCTTTAGCAAATTAGATTACTAAGGTACTGATCAGTCGAAAATATTGCATATTTTAACCGGCAATTTCCTTATCATCTGCACACATATAGAAATGTACGGTATTCATAATTCACATATTAGCTAATCGGTCGCAAAATATTAAATTACATGTATTCGACCTTAAAACCGGCATTCCTAGGGAAATTAACTGCATTACATTACATAGCATATTTTCCATACCTTGCAACCCCTGTTTCGAAGTCTGTGCAGGAAAAGAGATGCTTGCTCGATCATTACATCGCTCGACCATTACAATTGCTCGTAAACTCATTGAACTCAAATCTGGTATCAACACAGAAGGGAAACTGAAATTCTAAACATCAAAGAAAAGCCCAAACAGCAGTACCAAGCAACAGAAGAAAGCACAGATCCCAAGCTCATTAAGGCGCGGCGGAAGCGCGGCTAATGCCTACTTCATGCGGCGGTTGCGCGGCGGGCCCAGGGAGTCAGCTCCTCAAATTGCATCGAAACTCCTGTTTCAGTGGCTACAGCTCTATAATGCACACAAACTTCCAGAAGAGTCCAGACACTTCCACCAGATCAGCAAACTCCTAAACTAGCCTAATACTTCTAGAACTTTCCTAAACCCTTGCTTAAACCCTAAGCTAAAGCCCAACAAACTTGGCCAACAAACTTTGGGAGGGAAAGTTCAATTTAAACCTAAACCTAGGGTTTGAAAGTTCTATAAATAGGACCCTAGACTCATTCATTGAGATCATCATGTTACATCTTGGCATCTAGGAAAAGATTCAACATCTTAGATTTTAGCCATTCTCTTTTTCTCCATCTTCCTCTTCCTCAAGTTTAGTGAGAAAGCTTGTAGGAAACCCTAACCCTAAATCCAACCACAATTCAAGATCTTGAGTGCAAGCCAAGCAAGATGCCTTCAACCCTTTTATGAGCCGAGCCGATCTTCAATCGGGCACGAGATCAAAGTAGATCCACGATCCACGGAGACGAGCGAAGCCGAGTCAACGATCGATTTTCTTTCTTCTTGTAGATCTTGAAAGAAGAATTGAAATTGTTGATTAAATAAAAGGTGATATTTTCTTCTATCTTGTTTTCTTTAAATTCCGCATCATGTTATCTTTACTATTCTTGAATATTGTCTATGTGGTGATGTGTGAATAAAACTCCGCTCGTTAAGGAGTCGAAACGATCTTTAGTATGATGATGTAGCAAATTTGTAATCGATTCTTGAATCCCACGAGTTTGTAAACCCTAGCAAATTCAAGAACCGACAACCCATTTTGTTTCGATGCTTTCTTGATTGACATCGTTCAAAATGAGGGAGTTAGGATCGTTTCTTGAAATTGCTAGAGGCTAGAATGTGAATGATATCGACAACAGAACAAGGGATAAGATGAAACCCTAGTTTCACGAGAAAACCCTAACTCTTGTCGATGATCATCGATCTAGCATCAATCTTTCGAAGGACAAGAATACGAAATATTGTAGACTACAACACATCTAAAGATCCGATCGATTCCTACGAGCCTCTCTATTATTCTTGATTGTTGTTTGGAAAATACCATTGAAACCCCGATTCTTGATTGTTTATAGTTTCTTGATTCTTTAATAGAGAATAGTGACACACGAATACAAATCACTCTTGAATCTTGTTTTCTTTTTGCTTAACATTTCATTTCAAACAAATTAAAATACAAACGAATCTCGAGATCCCTGTGGACGATCCGCACTCATTCATTAACTACAGCTGACACTGTAGTTTGATTGCGGTCAATTTAAATTTTTGATTCGATACGAAACATCCGAAGTTTACCGTTCAATCAAATGGCTTCGTTGCCGGAGACTATTTGATTTGATTTACGCATCGAGAATTTACAATCAATCAAAATGGCGCCGTTGCCGGGGATCGCGCGCTAATTCGTTTACATTTTATAGTTTGAAGTGAAAGAATTATTACGTTTCATTTCTTGAAATCAAAATTTGTACAAACTCTTACACGTGTGTTGTGATTTGATTGCAAGGTGATCTGGAGCATTCTGAGCTGTGGAAAAATTATTTGAGATATACCAAAGAGTTGAGGGAAGCAACAGAAAGAAGCTGTTGAAAAATTGTACACTGTTCCCAACATCTGACCGCGGAAGGGCGGCATATACATGGTTATTGCGGCGGAAGCGCCGCAGTCTTGGAGGTTCTCTAGAAAATTTTCCAGCAGGTGATTTCTTGCTCTCTCCCCTCGCCCTTTTTAGCTCCAACTAATCCTTTCTGCAGGATTCTTTGCAAACAATAGCTGCGCCGCAAAAGCAAATTAAAATTGTGCGTGATTTTGTTTTTCTTGGTTGTTTTGCATATTAAATACGGAATTTAAGGGGCACGGCCAAATCCAAATTAGGTGGGGATTTCATTACCCTTCCTAGGCCCCGAAAACCACCAAACTTGCATCCGCATTTACCCCCATTAACTAAAAGAAATCTAGAGATGACTCTAAGGACTGTCGCGCTCATTTAGGACAAGAGAAGGCCGTGGGTAATTCATTGTTTATCCGCGTTTTCCTGTGGTGCCTAAGGCGAGTGTGTCTAAGGCTAGTGGTTATTAATTAGGTCCACTATAGTGGTGGTTCCTTCCCACTTACCTGACACTTATCCGGCCACAGGGGGACAAAGAGGCAGTGGAGGATTGATCCCGCGACTTGTCTTTTGGCAGTTAGGAGCGGTCTAGAGCCGGACCTAGGTGACCATTAGATTTTAGGGTTTGTGTTGCTGCATTTGGTTGTCGCATCATTTTTTTTTCAAAATCCGTCCCTTTTCAAAGCAAACACCGCATTCATTTTACCCCTAATTATAAGCCAACGCTGCCACTTGTACTAACCCTTTTTAGTACAAGATAGGCTGGACACGGGATTCTAGTGCCCGTTTAGTCCGCGTACCTTTTATCGACTCTGAAGTCGATAATTCTCCATTTACCTTTTCTTTACCTACTACCACACCCACACCGATGGACCCGAATCTATCAAACTTCTTTAACCCTAATCTGCCGCCGTCCGTTGGTGCGCAGAATCCTCCCCACATTTCTCTCCAGGAAAGATGCTATCCACTTAGAGGTCCTCTTTCGACCTGCTTATCCACACCACCAGCCAATGGGGATAACTTTGAAATTAAGCCCCAGTATATCAACCTTTTACCTAAATACCACGGACTCGAGACCGAGGACGCTTACGTTTTCATTACCAAATTTGAAAACGTATGCGCTATGATGGGTACGTCTCAACTTTCTGTGGATGCGATGCGTCTACGACTTCTTCCTTTTACCTTGTGCGATATAGCCGAGAAGTGGCTATATAACACTACTGCACACTCTATTACGAATTGGGAAGAATTCGTCGCTGCATTCCTAAAGAAATTTTACCCAATCCAAAAGACGGCTCGAATCCGTAGCGAACTGAACCAATTTGCCCAGCTCCCTGCCGAACCATTTTCAAAATACTTTGAACGTTTCAAGGATCTAATGGTTCAATGTCCTCATCACGGCATCCCGAGATGGGAGCTTTGCCGAATCATATATGAGGGCAGTAACCCTAGCACTAAACAGAGCCTTGAAAATATGTGTCAAGGTACATTTATGACCAAAGATGATGGGGAAGCTTGGCGATACTTAGAAGAGTTCGCTGAAAAATCACTAATTTGGGAGAGTGGAACCCAACCATTGAATAGGGGTGGCGTACACCAAATAGATGTGTTCATAGGTGTTCGAGCTGAAATGGAAGCAATGCAAAAGAAGCTCGACGCTATGGAACACAAAGTTTCTGCAGCCTCCCTAAACCCGGTATCACTCCCCAAAACTGTTTGTGGGTGCTGTTCTGATCCGTCTCACTTGACGGAAGAATGTCCGTTTCAAGGTCGTGAGCATACCAATGCCACATTTCAAAGACTTCGAAACGATCCTTTTTCTTCCACATATAATCAGGGTTGGAGGAATCACCCTAATTTTGCTTGGAACCAATCACAATCACAAAACACGGTTCCAAACCAAAACAATTTCCAAAGGGTCCCTCCACCACAACAGCAGCCACAACTTCAATTAAGTCAGCACCCCTTTCAAGCACATAATTTTCAAAATCAGGTCAACACACCTGCACTGTCTAGTCCTTTACAGTTGACCGGAACTGATGAATCCTCTTCTTTTGCACAATACATGAATTTGATCTTAACAAATATCATGCAAGTTTCGGCTGAAATGAAATCTTCCATCGATGACATGAAGAAAAACTCTGCGTCCCAAAACGAGAGTATTAAATCGATGGAAGAAGAAATTGCACGATTAAAAGCCGAAATAAGTGCAAGGGAAAAAGGGAAACTTCCAGCTCAATCCTTACCAAATCCTGGTTATTCACATCATGTGAATGCAATCACCACATTGAGATCTGGAAGAGTGCTTGATAATCATGTTGGGGAAGAAGTTGATGATACTGAAAATCATATCAACACCCCGGCTGAGACCTTTCCACACATACCCACTTCTGACCCCAGTTCTTATACCCTACCACCCTCTTCCGAGCCTATTCTCCATTTCCCAAAAGGCTCGCCATTACAGCCCACCTCTTTTACCCCTCCTCGGACGATTCCCACTTCTATTTTGGGATCGGTTCCACACACACTTCCTTCTCCCATGGACCCAGCGCTTATTGCTAAAGCACCTTACCCGAATCGGTTAAGGGCTAACACACTAAGTCCACAGATGGAGAAGATCACTGAGATGTTTAAACAGGTTAACATCAATATCCCTCTTCTAGATGCTATCCAACAAGTACCTGCATACGCAAAAGTTCTTAAAGATTTTTGCACTAGAAAGAGGAAGAAACAAATGCCCAAGAAGATATTCATGGCAAAAACAGTAGACACAGCTTTCCCCCAGCAATTACCGAGGAAACGTAAGGATCCTGGATATCCTACGATTTCCATCTCTATTGGGGAGAAACACATTAACCGTGCTCTACTAGATCTTGGGGCAAGTGTTAACCTACTTCCTTTCTCAGTTTATGAGCAGTTAGGGATCGGAGAGTTGAAACCATCTCCATGCACTTTACAGATGGCTGACCGATCAATCACCAGACCTAGGGGTGAACTAGAGGATGTGTTAATAAAAATCGGGGAATTTATCTTCCCTGTAGACTTTATTGTAATTGATACACAGCCTGTAGCGAACTCACGGAATCAAATTCCGGTGATTTTAGGTCGCCCCTTTTTGGCCACTTCCAATGCTATCATCAATTGTCGTAACGGTTCTATGACCTTATCCTTCGGGAACAGGACGATTGAGATGAACATTTACAAGTTAGGAAGTGTACCCTCTGAACCGACTGCTCAGGTCTGTTCTGTCGACTTAATGGATGTCGACAGCAGCGAATTTAATGATCCTCCTGATACTGATCTTGACTCTTTCCATATGTTGTTGTTTGACCCAATTATGTATCATACACATACGGACTCTTCCACCGAGATGTCCGGGTCAACAATTAACACTGATTATGAACTGCTTTTAGAGTCTGAAGATCACCCCGCACTTTGTGATGACATTATTCTTCGGGGTATAGATGAAACTTTTGAGGAGATCTTCGCTGATGAACTCGTATTTCTAAAAAGCACGGGTGTTGAGACGAATCATGTCCAAATCAATGGAATTGAACCTCCACCCCTTCTTCTGAAATGTAAAAAGAATGCGAGTTATCCATCACAAACACTGCATCGTCTCTCCAATATGAGACGCACACACATTCTATTCCACCACTTAACCTTTCCCCACTTCTTCTTCCACCAACCCGAGCACTGCATTGATAAATTTTTTGAATGGTTGGTGTTAACTTTCGGTCTTTGCAAAGCTTGGCATCGACCAATGATTTTTGACCCCCTCATATGATTTTAAAAGATTAACATTGCATAACTCAAGTTTGGGGGGTATGTTTTTCTGGCTCCTGAAAAGAAAATTTTTACAAAATTTTGAGCCAAAAACAAGTTTGGGGGAAGTTCTTCACTTAAATATTTTGCCCCCACTAATAAATTCCTCCCAAGCTTACAGGTTTTCGAGATTTAGCAGAAGGCAACAGTGAGGACACTGTTGAAAACAAGTTTGGGGGAGGTTTGTGTGCTTATTTTTGCATCAATTGCATATCATCTGCATAAGCACAAAACATTTCTTTTAAAAATCTATAAAAATTGAAAAAAAAAAATTCAAAACCCATAAAAATTAAAAAAAATTTCAAATATAAAAATAATTTTAATATTTACATTTTTTTTGTATATAAATAAGATAATGAAAGTTTAGACAGTGAAAAATTACATCCATGAGATTGGAAAAATTTTAGAAAACTAAGAAAATTAGAAGTTTTCTTATACGAACTAGTAATAAGTAGTTATGAGCCGTTGTCCCAAGGGTTAGTAAGATGAAAGACGTCAATAATCTGAGGATAAAAATAAGTCTGAAAAATAGTTTCTATTCTAGAAGCCAAACATTTTGAATGTTGCTACCCTGCTATTCGCACTTACACACGTCTTAAAGCCTGGGATAGTAGAGGATACCTTGAAATGCTCTTGTCTGAAAGCCAAAAGTATGAAAAGAAAAATGTGTTTTAAAGTGGTGAAAAAAAATGGATACTGGTTTTGTTATCACCAAGGGCAAGAAAAATATATAGCAAAAGGGTGCTTCTTCACCTAGTGCCCCAAGGTCAACTGGTCTGGGAGTCACTGCTATGCCTGAGGTGGTGCAAGACTAGGAAAATACACCAAGTTAGCAAGAACATTAGTAATCGGTCGGTTAGTACCTCAAGAAGTATTAACGGTCGCATGAAAGTGTGTAAGCAAGCTCGTTTGCCAAGAAGTACTGAGGTCGATGGGCAAGGGTATGATAGCTTGAATTGAATTCTCCGGGTGTAGGGATGTCTTTACACACACGCAGGGTGAAATGATCGATGTTTGGAATAAAGATAGGAATGAAGAATAAGACGATGTTTTATTGAGGGAGGACGTGATTTCTGACATTTTTTCATGACCATTAAGATAGGGCTCATGACAACCGAAAAGCTAGCTTAGTTGGAAACCCTAATTTTCAAGGCTTTTCTTTTACAATTCTTGTCTTTAAATGTAATATTCATGATCTTACTTTTATTTTTGGATTTTGTGGGTGCAATCCGCTGAAAACCCACAGGAGACAACACTCCTCCTACTAGGGACACCTAGAGGTTTAAAGGCTTGTTGCACATGCTCAGTGCAATCGTGTTGCCTACGAAAGTGTGCTAGTTAGTTTTTCTCTTTCTTTGTTTTCTCCTTCTCTTTTTAATAAAACACTCGCTCGAGACGATCGAAATTAAGTTTGGGGGTATTTGATCAGTCGAAAATATTGCATATTTTAACCGGCAATTTCCTTATCATCTGCACACATATAGAAATGTACGGTATTCATAATTCACATATTAGCTAATCGGTCGCAAAATATTAAATTACATGTATTCGACCTTAAAACCGGTATTCCTAGGGAAATTAACTGCATTACATTACATAGCATATTTTCCATACCTTGCAACCCCTGTTTCGAAGTCTGTGCAGGAAAAGAGATGCTTGCTTGATCATTACATCGCTCGACCATTACAATTGCTCATAAACTCATTGAACTCAAATCTGGTATCAACACAGAAGGGAAACTGAAATTCTAAACATCAAAGAAAAGCCCAAACAGCAGTACCAAGCAACAGAAGAAAGCACAGATCCCAAGCTCATTAAGGCGCGGCGGAAGCGCGGCTAATGCCTACTTCATGCGGCGGTTGCGCGGCGGGCCCAGGGAGTCAGCTCCTCAAATTGCATCGAAACTCCTGTTTCAGTGGCTACAGCTCTATAATGCACACAAACTTCCAGAAGAGTCCAGACACTTCCACCAGATCAGCAAACTCCTAAACTAGCCTAATACTTCTAGAACTTTCCTAAACCCTTGCTTAAACCCTAAGCTAAAGCCCAACAAACTTGGCCAACAAACTTTGGGAGGGAAAGTTCAATTTAAACCTAAACCTAGGGTTTGAAAGTTCTATAAATAGGACCCTAGACTCATTCATTGAGATCATCATGTTACATCTTGGCATCTAGGAAAAGATTCAACATCTTAGATTTTAGCCATTCTCTTTTTCTCCATCTTCCTCTTCCTCAAGTTTAGTGAGAAAGCTTGTAGGAAACCCTAACCCTAAATCCAACCACAATTCAAGATCTTGAGTGCAAGCCAAGCAAGATGCCTTCAACCCTTTTATGAGCCGAGCCGATCTTCAATCGGGCACGAGATCAAAGTAGATCCACGATCCACGGAGACGAGCGAAGCCGAGTCAACGATCGATTTTCTTTCTTCTTGTAGATCTTGAAAGAATGTATTGAAATTGTTGATTAAATAAAAGGTGATATTTTCTTCTATCTTGTTTTCTTTAAATTCCGCATCATGTTATCTTTACTATTCTTGAATATTGTCTATGTGGTGATGTGTGAATAAAACTCCGCTCGTTAAGGAGTCGAAACGATCTTTAGTATGATGATGTAGCAAATTTGTAATCGATTCTTGAATCCCACGAGTTTGTAAACCCTAGCAAATTCAAGAACCGACAACCCATTTTGTTTCGATGCTTTCTTGATTGACATCGTTCAAAATGAGGGAGTTAGGATCGTTTCTTGAAATTGCTAGAGGCTAGAATGTGAATGATATCGACAACAGAACAAGGGATAAGATGAAACCCTAGTTTCACGAGAAAACCCTAACTCTTGTCGATGATCATCGATCTAGTATCAATCTTTCGAAGGACAAGAATACGAAATATTGTAGACTACAACACATCTAAAGATCCGATCGATTCCTACGAGCCTCTCTATTATTCTTGATTGTTGTTTGGAAAATACCATTGAAACCCCGATTCTTGATTGTTTATAGTTTCTTGATTCTTTAATAGAGAATAGTGACACACGAATACAAATCACTCTTGAATCTTGTTTTCTTGTTGCTTAACATTTCATTTTAAACAAATTAAAATACAAACGAATCTCGAGATCCCTGTGGACGATCCGCACTCATTCATTAACTACAGCTGACACCGTAGTTTGATTGCGGTCAATTTAAATTTTTGATTCGATACGAAACATCCGAAGTTTACCGTTCAATCAAATGGCTCCGTAGCCGGAGACTATTTGATTTGATTTACGCATCGAGAATTTACAATCAATCAGGTACCTCACTTGAGGTTAGAGCTTGACCATAGGCCCCCGGGTGGATCTTCTACGACCTAAAAGAGACAGGCAACCGAGTTCGTTTGGAGCATCGTAGGAGCTAAAGAAAGGAGATCAAAGTAGAAGCTTGATCTAAGGAGCCAAGAACCAAGAGAAGACCCGAAAGACTTGACACAAAAGTATAACGCTTTAACCGAGTAGTTAGAACCTTCATGTAGTTTATGTTAGCTAGTTAAGGTTTAATTAAGATCCTAAAGTGGATAAAGTCTATGTTCTAAAGACAAACTTGATCTTTTGATGGAGAAAATTCGTTTTTGATGTATTCTGCCTCCCCGCGAACTCGCGAAGTGTACGACATAGACTTACACTGGTATCAGAGACACTTAAACCTAAACTAGCTTGTTAACAAATTGTTAGAAGTTCGATCAAAATATTTTTGCCCAAAATCAAATTTCCGAACCATGCTTGCTGTCGAATTTTTAAACTGCTCAAAAAATATTTTCAGAGGTCTTAAAAATACAAGCAGGGTTTTGTAAGAACACGGAGGAAATTTGAGGAAGTGATCGCTCCAGACCACCGCGGAACCATGGCCAAACTCAGTGTTTGGCTGCCAAACCACAGCCGAGTCGGTGCCGAGTCACCCCAAATTTCTTCTGTGGGTCTTATTTTGTGGAACATGATTTCTGGAATATTTTGTTTTCTGCCCAGAGTTATTTGTGTTCTAGATTGTTCATCGGGTAGACACAAATTTGTTATTCGATTGAAATTCTAAGTTATTTGGTTAATCGGGTTTTCTGTGTTTGTATAAATGTGTTTCGAAACGTCCGCTAATTGTTATATGTCGATTAGTGGGGGTTGCACATTTATGTGATTATGATCTGTGATGGTTTGTGTATATGGATTGTTGGATCGTTGTGAATGAATAGCCGGGATGTGAGAAGAGTGTTTTTCTTTTCTTTCATTCATGTACAATTTATAAATTGATGTAATATTATTTTTGCGGGGTACATCCGGATTGAGGTTGTAGCCACCGTTGTATTATTTCTTTTTACTGTTCTTGCTCCTAGGATAGACCCAAGACGGGGTGCACAAACTACCGAGTTCTTAAAGTGTCGAGTGGCCTACTCATTTTATTGAGGGAGGTTGCTTCACTTCGGAGATTTAGTGGGTAGGGTGGGGGTTTTGGCTATTCATCACGACCGTGGAATCCATATTTCGTTACAGGCTTAAAAGAAGCACGGAAATCCTAGTATATCCAATGTATTCATCTGTGATTCTGTGATCTGGAATGCTTATTATTGCGTGAGAAGAATAGCTATATATATATATATATAAAATAAACGTTGCTTATGTTTTGCACCCGCGCTAGTCTAGCCCCCGCTCTGCCGGTAGTTAAGTAACCTAACGGTGTATGATGGGCCCCGTGGCGAATGCGGATTGCATAAGCATACGTTCTATTTTTCGTTTCGTTTGCTGCAATGATAAGGCCAATTGATGGGACCGCATTAATTTTAATTAATGTAAGGAAATAAACCTAAAATTTGATGTCGTTGGAACAATTACAAAACCACCCGGTTTTCTTCAAAAAACATTTTTAAAAGGCGGAGCTTAAACCACTCCTTTTCAAAAGCTATCAGGTTCCTTCGACTATATCAAGTTCAATACGTTAACGGTTTTTTCGCCAGAAAACTAGCCGTAGCCTTCCGTCATTTCAGATAGGTATCTACTAGTATTCATGCTATGTGTTTTAGCCTTCGCCAAGGCACAGTGTTTGGTAGCTAGTAGGTGCTTATCTGTGGCATAGATAGATGCATTAATCTAGGATAGGCGTACAGTTGTTTTTGGCCTTCGTCAAGGGCTTGTATGAATGGGTCTAGGTTAATCTGGATAATGACGGGTAGAACTTGACTTGAGACTTATGATATTTTAGCCTTCGTCAAGGTTATAAGGGCATGGGGCAAAAATCACAGCGGGGGTTTCAAACATAACGGAAACTTGCTAGTGTTGCATACCTTCTTGAGTGTGGTGTTTTTGGTAGGCTTCCTTCAAATTCATCACACAATCATGGTTGGGTCTTGATCCTACTGTGACTATCTGTTACTCTTCGGGAAACAATTTCACTTAGCAATCAATGCAATAAACCAAGTAGGTATCTAGAACGGTGTTAGCGGGGCTACGCCTATTGGGAAAAGAGATTATATAATTAAGGAATTTCGTGAAAGCGTTGGAAAACCTCCCTCGAAGTACCGACGCTAGCCTAGCTGAAAGGTTAAGCAAGTATTGTGACGTGCGATTAATCCTGACTAATTCTTCTTTTATGGTTTGAAGAAGAATTCGAGGAAACAGTGGGAGCCATCCTGTTTAGATAAACTAAAAACCAATCTAAACTTGCAAGAGTATATGCTGAGTGTTTCTTTTCTCCTCTCCTAATTGCAACGACCATGACGGGACTTAATCTCATATTAGATAAAAATAAACTCGTTGGGCCAACCTATAAAGATTAGCTGAGGAATGTCCAAATGGCCCTTACATATAATATGGTCGCGGTCCTGGTCTAGCATCCTCGGTCACAGACATTGAGGTCCGTAAGACCTGGGATCTTGATTGCACGAAGGACAAGTGCCTTGTGCGGGACTCCATGGACAATGAACATCAAAGACGGCACGAGAAGATGGACCTTGCTTCCATCTTCCTCCATACCAAAGAATTATATGGAGAGCAATCTCGTATCGCAAGATACGAGACCTCAAAGAAACTTTTTCAAGCGAGATTGGCCATCGGATCATCTTTCGGGGACCACGTCCTGAAGATGATTTCTCTCATCGAAGAGCTTGCGGACCTGGGAACCACGTTGGAAAATGAGTTGCATATCGACTTGGTCCTCTAGTCCCTTCCCTCCACCTATGCCCAGTTCGTATTGAATTTCAATATGAACAGTATGGAAGCTTCACTTCCTGAGCTTCTCAACATGTTGAAGATGACAGAGGGCACCTTGAACAAAAGTAAGGAAACACCCACTCTTTTTGTTAGAGGATCTTCTTCTTCTAGATCCAAGACCAAGTCCAAAAGGAAGAAGAAGAAGCCCCTACCAAACCGAGGGGAGGTGTGCAGAAGCTAGCGGGAAAGGGAAAGGAAAAGATAGGAAGGGCAACCATAAAGGAAGAGTGCTTCTATTGTCGGAAGAAAGGTCATTGGAGGAGTACTGCAGGGCCCTAAAGGCCAAGAATCAGGACACAAAACAAGTTGTGGTTTCGGCTTCAGGTGTGTTCGTGATTGAAGACTGCTTTTCCATAAACTCTACTTTCTGGGTATTGGATACCGGATCAGGATCTCACATTTGTAATTCTTTCCGGACGCTGAGATGCCATAGGGTTTTGAGGAAAGGTGATATGACCCTCAGGGTTGGTAATGGAGCCAGTGTGGACGCAGTTGCAGTAAGGGAATATCATCTTGGATTGGCGAGTGGACATATTTTGTTGTTGCATAATTGCTTTTGTGCACCCAGTATGGTGTGTAATATTATATCAGTGTCTTTATTATCAAATGAAAGATATAATTTTGCACTTATAAGCAATGTTATTAACATTCACCTAAATCAGGAAAAGGTTGGGTCGGGTACACTTAGCAACGGAATATATATTCTCAATCAACATCAAGTTTTCAACGTTTAAAACACATTAAAAAGAAAAGCTCCAGAATCAAACCAAGCTTTTCTATGGTATTGTATACTCGGTCATATCAATGAAACACGACTGACTAAGTTACATAAAGAAGGATACATAGATCAATTTGAGTATCAATCATATGCAACTTTTCAATCATGCATCATAGGAAAGATGATAAAAACTCCGTTCACTGGACACGAAGAAAGAGCCACTGAGCTCCTGGGACTCATACACAGCGACGTGTATGGGCCAATGTCTACACATGCACGAAGTGCCTATTCCTGCTTCATTACTTTCACAGATGATTTCTCTAGGTATGGACATGTATTCTTAATGAAGTATAAATCCGAGGACTTTGAGAAATTTCAAGAGTATAAGAATGAAGCGGAAAAGCAAACCGGAAAAAGTATCAAGATGCTCTGTTCTGATAGGGGCGGAGAATACTTAAGTTCCGAGTTCCTGGAATACCTAAAAGAGAATTGAATTCTCTCTCAGCTTACTCCTCCATACACACCACAACACAACGGTGTATCAGAAAGACGGAATCGCACCTTACTAGATATGGTGCGTTCCATGATGAGTCATGCTGAGTTGCCGCCATCATTCTGGGGTTATGCACTGGAATCTGCTGCATACCTGTTGAACAAAGTTCCAACTAAGTCTGTGCCTACCACTCCATATGAAATGTGGAGTGAGAAGAAACCATGTCTTAAGTATTTGAAGATATGGGGTTGTTCTGCCTTTGTCAAAATGATGCATCCGGACAAACTCGAGGCACGTTCAGTACTGTGCAAGTTTGTGGGATACCCTAAGAATTCTAGAAGGTATTATTTCTATCACGCTGAAGAACAAAAGATCTTTATTTCTCATCATGCCCGTGTTCCCCGCCGAAAGACACGCAAGACGGACTGTCTTGCCTGAGATTCGGGGCAGATACTAATTGGTGCTATCCGTCCACCTCTCCGAAGATGCCAAGTTGATTTATGGCACAATGTATCGAAGGTTTAAACGGATACGGCCGATGTAGCAGACTTCGTCAGATTCCCCCTCGTTTGAGGGGTTTTTGATTGTGGGGACGCTCTTCCTTGCAGGCGCAAGCCCCTGCAGTTAATTACGCTACCGCATTGCGGTAACAACTATCTCCTTCTCCAGATGGTCACTTCGTGTTGTGGGTGTTTGTTTTGTTTGTGGTTTTCCGCGGATTGTATACAGAGACTAATTTATGTTGTCGTCCGTAGGACGTGGATTAGTCTAAATCCGTATTTTCTTAGATTTGGGTTTGGGGTTGGGTTTAAGGATACGTTAGCCTCATTTGAGACTAAGATCAACTTGAACGTTTGTTAAGAATACGTTAGTCTAATTTTTTGACTAAGATCAACTTAACGGGATCATTTAGATCCAACAAAAGAGCATTTGGACTCAATTGTTTAGTTTAGAGACATTGCGGTCGATTACCAGTTAAGGACATGGTGGTCCAATACCAGTTTAAGGACATAGTGGTCCATAAAATGTATGGCTGTCGGGACCCATCACCTCTCTGAAGTCGTTGAAGGATTACAACGACAAATATCAGAGGAGTTCAGAGATGTACCCTTGAACCAATGAGTTGGTTGAAAGAGCAGATGTGCTCAGTTCAAGATGATTTGAGGACTTATGGCCAGTTTGGGCTAAGTCCAATTATGTATGAAATATTGGCCCTTTGGGCCATTATATATTTGTCTGGGTTCAGCCCCTCATCATTCAGCAGTGCTAAACAGAGGTTTGGGGGCTCTGACAACATTTTATCCTTGATTTCCTCAATTTTGAGATTCATTTGGAGGAGGGACTTTTGCCTCTGGAGAACTAGCCAATTTGGCTAAAAGTAGTGTTAAACACTAAAGAACAACAGTGTTAAATACTGGAGGTAGAACTTTCAAATTAGTGTTAAACACTAAAAGACAATCAGTGTTAAACACTGGAAATATAATCTTCAATTTAGTGTTAAACACTAGAAACAATCAGTGTTAAACACTGGAAATATAATCCCCAAATTAGTGTTAAACACTAAAGAAAGAGGGGTTACGTGTGGACACGTGAGGGTGCCCAAAGGGGGGATCAGATCCCTTTCTTTATTTTGCAATTAAGTGTTAAACACTTTTTATATTTTTATTTTGAGCATCACGTGTTGACACGTGATGGGGATTTATGCGCTGACTGTTAAAGCGTTTGCCAAGGGGTCACGTGGTAACACGTGAGAGCGCCCAAAGCCTTCATTTCCTTTGCTTTTTTCTTTCTGTATTTCGGGGGTCACGTGGAGCACGTGAGGCGTTGCCTTTGAGCTCTCCTCCTTCTCATTTTTGGGGATCTCTTCAGGGGTCACGTGGGGACACGTAACCGTAATTCTTTTGCATGCATGAAGATCTCTTTATCTTTAAGAATTAAATTCTCTGTAGGGTTAAACCCTAATTTTATTTTGGAGGAATTAAATTCCTATATATGTAAAAGAATTAAATTCTTATATAGGGTTAAACCCTAGTTCTGTCCATCTTGAAGGAATTAAATTCCTATAGTTTTTGGAGAATTGAATTCTCATATATGGTTGAACCCTAGTTTTGTTTTGGGAGAATTAAATTCTCTAAACTCAATTCCCCCTCTAAGTTTCGGATCTGCATGGCAGGATCTCAACCCGATGAGAATTAAATTCTTAACCTATTGGGAGATGTGCTTCTGCAGATCTTCAACTAGAGGAAGAACTAAGTTCTTTGTAGAAGAGTTAAACTCTTAGATTTTGAGAATTAAATTCTCTGTTTAAAGTTTTGATTCCCTTTCTTTTCTCACCTAGGGTTTTCTTTGTTGAGAATTAAATTCTCCTCTCTTTTCTTCTCTCTTGAGAATTAAATTCTCCTTTCTCTGTTCTTCTCTCTTAAAAGGTAGATCCCTTCTCTTTTCTTCTTGTCTCCTATTTATAGGAGAAAGAAAAGAATCAATTTGTTTAGTAAATTTTTCATTGAAATATTTTAATTGATTTCATAATTAATATGATCCTTTAGATCACACAATGAATTTTAATCACTGTTGGATTTTAAATCCAAAGAAAATCTGTTTGTTATTTTCGGTGAGATTTAGGGGAAATCTTTCCTTGTCTAAGATTTTCCCATAAATTGGTGATTTTTATCACCCTTGGATTTTTAATCCAACGGTCCTCCATAGACCCTTTTTGTTTGGAAAGATTTAGAAAATTTTAGAATTTTAATTCTATTAAACTGTAAGGTTTTCAAAGCCTGTCACGTGTGAGCACGTGACCCCCAATTGAGTCCTTTTCTCAGCGTTTACTTACACTTCAGTTTTAACCATCACGTGTCAAGACGTGACCATTGGTCACGTGTGAGCACGTGACACCTCATTGAGGTATTTGCTTCAGACGTTTGTTATTTTATTTTTGTTTTAATTGTCACGTGTCAGCACGTGATACCTCATTGAGGTAATTCCTGATTGTTTTATTGCACTTTTAATTTTCTTCAGTGGGTTTTCAAAGGCCTATCACGTGATGGCACGTGACCCCATTTTATTCAGTGCCTACAAGCTTTGCCTGTAAATGGTCACGTGTGGGCACGTGATGCCTCATAACTTTTGATCCTGGATGAATTATGAGGCCCATAATATATCAAATCGAAGGATTTTTTGAGACGCCTTCGATACCATCAAAATTTAGTTATTTCTCATTCAAGAGTTTGTCAAAATACAGGTCGTCAAATACTGGTTCGCATTTTCTTAAGCGTATCGCTGCCATTTGATATCTTAGGCTCTTTGCGCAGAAAATTTTTTTGGCGGAAACAAATGCCCCCCACTACTTTGCCCACGTAAGTATATACGTGGGTAAAGTAGTGCAGAGTTATGCATGGCCATAGAATTGAGGGCTTAAGATACAAGTTTTAGGGTCCTTGTAGCCTAAGACTTTTTCATCTTCATGAGCCGTAAGGGTCTCAAGAAGGTTTTTTCTCCCTACAGGTCGAGAGGATCCCGCAGGTGTATTTTCTCCTTAGGGGTCGTGAGGAATCCTAAGTGCATTTTCTCTTGAGAGTCATAAGGATCTCACAAGAGAATTTTCTCCCTTACAAGTCGAGAGGTCTCATAAGTGATTGTTTCCCTTCTTGTCGACATTTGACTTCGGGGAATGTGGCCCGTAGATAGTCCATCTTGACCTCTTTGTAGGGAAGTGATGGCTTAGGAGACAGGGTTAGGATCTGCCACCTAAGACTTTTCAACTTTATGAGCCGTAAGGGTCTCATAAAGACTTTTCTCCCTACGAGTCGAGAGGATCCCGTAGGTGTATTTTCTCCCTAGGAGTCGTGAGGACTCCTAAGTGTGTGTTTTCTCTTGAGAGTCGTAAGGATCTCACAAGAGAATTTTTCCCGCTTATAAGTCGAGAGGACTTGTAAGTGGTTGTTTCCCTCTTTGTCGATGTTCAACTTCGGAAAGTGTGACCCGTGAATAGTATGCAAGAGTCCATCTTGGACTGACTTGCAGGGCCCCAGTGCTTAGGAAATGTTTTTTTTTAATCCCCATTGCCTAAAGCTTTGACTTACGAGTCAAGACGAATCGAGAAGTTCTCGCAAGGATGTCCTAACGTCACAGTTAACCCCTGCTCTTTACGACAAAGGTCCGTTAGGCTCTGTGGTACTAGGATTTTGTCCGTCGTACCGTCGCGTTGGCTGATGTATTCCTCGATAGGAAATTTTGCTGTTCGAGTAGCCTTACGACTGTCGTGTCTCCGATCCTTTTGGGGGCTGGACAAGATGTCTTCAAGCAATCCTCCTAGGCAGTTTGACCGTCGGAAGAGCAAGCGTTAGGAATTTTGCCATGCCGCTTTTTACTTGAGGTTAGGCACATTTTTGAGAGCCCCGATGAGTCATAACCACTCCGTGCTGGTGTGGGATGATCTCCGATAGTCTTTCAGGTTTTATATGAGTTGCCGTCAAGACCCTGAAGCTAGGAATTTAGCCTTCGCTGCTTTTGCTGGCATTGCGTCTGCTGTATCGATATGAATGTCGCGGTTGTCTCTAGGTTGCTAGTGAACCGTCGAGGTTTGGAACTAGGTATTTTGCCGTGGCTCCGTTGTTTGATTGTCGCGTCTGAATCCTGCTGGAGGAAGAACGCTGTGGTGACATCTCGTCTGCTGTATCGAGATGAATATCGAGGTGGTGACCACTCCGCGCTGGTGTGAGATGATCTCCGATGGTCTTTCAGGTTTTATATAAGTTGCCGTCAAGACCCTAAAGCTAGGAATTTAGCCTTCGCTTCATTTGCTTTGGTGCATCCGAATCCTGTTGGAGGAAGGGCACTGTAGTGACATCTCATCTGTTGTATCGAGATGAACGCCGAGATGGTGACCATTCCGTGCTGATGTGGGATGATCTCCGATAGTCTTTCAGGTTTTATATGAGTTACTATCAAGATCCTGAAGCTAGGAATTTGTTCTTTGCTTCGTTTGCTTTGCTGCGTCTGCTTTGCTGCGTCCGAATCCTGTTGGAGGAAGGGCACTGTAGTGACATCTCTTCTGCTGTATCGAGACGAACGCCGAGATGGTGACCATTCCGTGCTGATGTGGGATGATCTCCGATAGTCTTTAAGGTTTTATATGAGTTACCGTCAAGACCCTGAAGCTAGGAATTTGGCCTTCGCTTCGTTTGCTTTGGTGCGTCCGATTCCTGTTGGAGGAAGGGCGCTGTAGTGACATCTCGTCTACTGTATCGAGACGAACACCGAGGTGGAGCTGGGATTTTGCCGTCACTCCGCTTTATTTCGACCCTGGGGTCTTTTGTTGATGTTGCGTATGCATCCTGCTGAACTGAGGAGGAACGCTGTCGTTGACATCTCGTCTGCTTGTATCGAGATGAATACTGAGGTGGAGCTGGGATTTCGCCGTCGCTCCGCTTTGTTTTGACCGTGAGGTCTTTTGTTGACGTTGCATCTGCATCCTGCTGGACTGTGAAGGAACGCCGTTGTTGACTTCTCGTCTGCTGTATCGAGACGAATGCTGAGGTGGAGCTGGGATTTTGCCGTCACTCCGCTTTGTTTCGACCGTGATGTCTTTTTTTGACGTTGCATCTGCATCCTGCTGGACTGTGAAGGAACGCCGTTGTTGACTCCTCGTCTGCTGTATCGAGATGAATGCTGAGGTGGAGATGGGATTTTGCCATCACTCCTCTTTGTTTCGACCGTGAGGTCTTTTGTTGATGTTGCATCTGCATCCTGCTGAACTGTGAAGGAACGCCATTGTTGACATCTCGTCTGCTGTACCGAGACGAATGTTGAGGTGGAGCTGGGATTTTTCCGTCACTCCACTTTGTTTCGACCAAGAGGCCTTTTGTTGACGTTGCGTCTGCATCCTGTTGGACTGCAAAGGAACGCCGTTGTTAACATTACGTCTGCTGTAACGAGACGAATGCTGAGATGGAGCTGGGATTTTGCCGTCACTCCGCTTTGTTTCGACCATGAGGTCTTTTGTTGACGTTGCCTCTACATCCTGATGGACCGTGGAGGAATGCCATCGTTGACATCTCGTCTGCTGTAACGAGACGAATGCTGAGATGGTCTCTAGGTTGTCTGTGAACTGTCGAGATTTGGAACTAAGGACTATGTCATGGCTTCGTTTGATGGTGTAACATCTGTGTCATGCTGGAATGAGGAGGCATACCGTTGTTGGTCTCCAGGCTGTAGATGTAGCCATTGAGATTTGGAACTAGGGACTTTTCCATGGCTCCGTTTCGTTGCGACTCTGAGGTCGGTTGTTGACGTCGCGTCTGCATCTGGTTGGAGTGAGGAGAAACGCCGTTGGTGATCTCTAAATTGTCGATATTGACTTCGAGACCCTGAAGCTAGGGATCTTCCTTTTCTTTGTTTGTTGACATTGTGTTCGCAATATTGCGACAAATGTCGAGGTTGTCTCTGGGTTGTCTATGAACCTTCGAGATTTGGCTTCTCTTTCTGATGGAGCCTGTTGGGAAGGTATGGTTCCCTCTTTGTTTGTGCCCCTGGATTATATACATGGATCGATGTGATCTCACCTGTAGGTCAAGAGTTTCATTTCATTTCATTTTTTTATTTCTTCCCGCGATGCTCTATCATTTCAGCTTTTTATACCGCGAAAATCGCGATTGCCCAATCATTTCGGCTATTTTTCGCGGTGCCCAATCATTTCGGCTATTTTTTTTACTCGCTGCTTTTTATTGCGAGTTGCCCAATCATTTCAGCTGTTTTTGTATGCATACATTTTTACTTGCTGATTTTGTTGCAAGTTGCCCCATCATTTCGGCTATTTCATATGCATTTTTTTTGGCTCGCTGATTTTTTTCTCGTGAGTAGGGGATTTGGGATCTGATACCAATCTTAGCATCAGCATCGCTGCGACTGGAATATTGCCAGGAGCGAATCATCATTTGCCGTAAAAGGACTTGGAATTTGATACCGTTTTAGGCATCAGCATCGCTACCACTGGGATATTACCAGGAGCAAATCATCATTTGCCTCTGTCGATGTCGAACAAAGGTGGCTTATCAAACAGGATTAGGATCCTGTCGACTAAGGCTTTTGATTTCATGAGACGTAAGGGTCTCATAAAGGTATTTCTCTCTACAAGACGTAAGGATCTCATAGGTGCGTTTTCTCCTTAGGAGTCGTGAGGATTCCTAAGTGCATGGTCTCTTATAAGTCGTAAGGATCTTACAAGAGTGCTTTCTCCTTATAAGTCGAGAAGACTTACAAGGGCTGTTCGCCGTGTAAACATATCCCTAGTCACGGATGGGACTTTGTTAGGGAAATGTTTATTCGTACCCGTGGATTGTATACAAGGGTCAATACTGAACCGCTTGTAGGGTAGTATTGGAGGTTGTGGGGGAGGGGGCGCTTAAGAACAGGTTCAGGTCCCTGTAACTTAAGACTTTTGAATCTTATGAGCCGTGAGGGTCTCATAAGAGGGTTCTCCTTACGAGTCGTGAGGATCTCGCAAGTGTAATTTCTCCTTAGGAGTCGTGGGGATTCCTAAGTGTGTTGCATCCTTTGTGAGTCGTAAGGATCTCACGCGGGTGGTTTCTCCTCACAAGGTCGAGAGGTCCTTGCAAGTGTCCTTTAACAAGGTTGCGCCCTTTCGGGTTTTCACAAACACTCGCCGGTAGCCCTGCTGTTTTTACTCACGGAGCCCTCTCGGGTTTTCATCCGTGCCCATTTTGCTTATGGACATACCTTTTTTTTTACGAGTCTGCGCCCTTTCAGGTTTTCACAAACATCGTCGGTAGTCCTGCTGTTTTTACTCACGGAGCCCTTTTGGGTTTTCATCCGTGCCCCTCTTGCTGGTGGACGTACCCTTTTTTTTGCTTCTTTTTTTTTACCACGTCTGCCTAGAGATGCCGCGGGTTGGTAGTAGTTTAACGACGTTTCGGTCATTTGTCAACGTACGATTATGCAGCTAGATTTTGCCGCAAATCTTCGCACGTTTTTTGCCGGAGGTGGATTCCTTGAAGAGAGGGCTGGGGGAAATTTCTTCGTCAGAGTCGCTTCCAAAGGTGATAACTTGCAATCCCTTGGTGTCGGCTATGTGACAGTTGCCAGCAGCTCTTTCGCGCTCATCTGTCATGCTTTTCTGTTCCCGACGAGCCTTGCGCTTTACTCGTTGAACGTGTCGTCGATGGGCAACATATCCCTGCCACCAGTTTTTAAAGGCTATGCACTCCTCGGTGGGGTGTGCAATCTTCTGATGGTAAAGGCAGAAGTTAGGATGTATGTCCGCTTCATCAAGACGTATATTGACAGGGGAATTTCCTTTGAGAGAGGGCAACTTCATTCCTATTGCCAGGGCCCTAGCGAATTGATTCCTTACTTTAAGCTTGCTTTTGCTGGCGATAGGGATGCTTTGCTCCAGTCGGGGTGTCTCGACCTTTTCCTCCAGTCGTTGTCGTTTGGCGCTTTCAAATATAGCCCGTTCACGCTCTCGATTAGCTTTGCTTTTCTGACGGGCTTCGTTTAGGAATGCATCAATCATTTCGTCTGATGGTCCAAGAAGTTCATGCTCAGGATTTGCCCCTGGTTTTTCTGCATCCAAAGCTTCTTCACCGTTTATTAACGAGTGAGAGATCACATGACAGCTTGCCACATAATTCTCAGAATCATCCGACGAGTCTTCTTCATTGCCATCATCTTTGTCCACAAGGACGTGGGTGAGAAATTCTTGGAGAGTGACTGGGGTCCGCACATTCTTATTATATTCTTCCAACGCGTCAATCTGTTTTTGTAGGTCCGTGCGCTTGTCACCAGGCTTCACGGGCTTTTTGGTCTTCTTCTTCTTCTTCGAAGACTTTGACGGCTGGGTGTGAGCGCTCTGACCATCACCACCAGTTTTTGGAGTTGGGCGCGGTTTCAGTATTCCGTCGATGATCTCGGGTTCCAGTGGATTTTTCCACCTGGTCGCCGGGAATGTTTGGAGATCCTTCAGCATTCTTTTCGTCTTGGCTGAAAGAACGTCCTCCCATGGGGCTTCCCTTATGAATGAGCACGATGCCCCCGGCATGTCCACCTTTTTAGTGGCGTGAGGTTGTGGTGGGTTCACCTTCCAATTTTCGGATAATGCGAACTTGCCTTGTTGGTATTGGTCCTTCATCCAGCCTTTGAAGACGAAACAATCTTCGATTGGATGGCTTACTGCTTGGTGGTAAGGGCAGTAATTAGGATTGTTGACATCGCCTGGCTGCAACGGACGTTTTGGATCCGGCAGATTGATGAGTTTGTTGCGCACTGCCAGCTCGAACAGTTTCCTCATTTTATCCTGGGGAAACGAGTAAGATGTCCCAGTCTCTCCTTGAAGGATGGGCGTGGACGCAAGTTGTTTTGGCGAACAACCGGCTTTAAGTTGCTCGGCCGTTGCTGAGTATTGGCAACGAAGGTTGCTTTCCCTTTGCCCTTTTCATTCCAATGCTCTGTCTTTGAAGAGGAAGGCCTATGGCCCATCTGGTCCATTTGGGCCAGCTTGTCAATCAAGGCCTGGAAAGTAGTCGGCTTGAAAAACATCATGAACTGCGAAATGGTCGCCTGCGGATCAAGATTACCCACAAACATGCCTACCGCGGGCGCTTCATCAATGCGCTGCTCACACTTCGACCATAGGTTCCGCCACCGAATGGCGTATTGAACCCACGTTTCGCCTGGTTTTACCCTGGAGTTAATCAGTGCGGTGATCGGGGCAAGCGCTTGCAAATCTCTGTGTAAACAACAACTCCATCTCTGCAGATGTCTTGACAGAGTCATTTAGGAGTTCGGAATACCACTCGAATGCCGTCTCTGACAAGCTGCCAACAAACTGGCGGAGCAGTAGTTTATCATCACCTCCAGTGTTGCCGCACAGAGCCCTGAACTGAGCGACTTATTGATGGGGATTGCCTGTCCCCTTGTACACATGGAATTTGGGGATTGTGTATCCCGGTGGGTACTTTATTTGGTCATACCAACCCGGATAGGGTCGTCCAGTCTTAACAATCTGACCGGCCGCCTCGTTCGCCTGGTGAGCTCGTATTTGCTGAGCTATATAGTCATCCAGTGCGGCTTTGGAAATGGTTTCCTCCTTGGCTGCTGAATGAGCCGGAGGAGGATTGGATGTCTCCCCTCTATCGTCTTCAATAATGATCGGAGGGTCTTCAGCTGGAGGATCCGGCTGTAACATCATTTCTACCATGTCTTGGAAGAGAAGCGCCATTTGTTTTATGCTGGCAGCTTGTTCTACTGCTTCTCTGTCCTTCTTTTCGAGGACTCTGCGTAGGAAGTCAGCATCGGTTTCTTGTTCGTGATGATGTTCTGATGATGCCTCCGGGCTTTCTTTTGGCCCAGTAAGTGCGGCCATCGCAGTCAGCATCTCTTGAAGCTTCTGCTGTTGTTGTTCCTGGGCCCTTGTTATTTATTGGGTGACCGATCGGTGGCCCGTCGAAGTGCGGCTCTCCTCTTTCCCGGAAGCCATGTAAAAAGTATGTACCGCTATGCCCCCAGACTTGGGGCATTTGGACTCAGTGTCTTTGTGATCTGCCGTAGTAATATGGGTTTTCTCCGGCCTCCTTGACGTTGAGGGGGCCGTTGCAGCGGGCACCCAGGTGGTTGTCGTCCTTTGTGGCTTACCAGGACGGTTCTCTTCTTGTTGAACCCTCGCCTTTTTCTGTCGGCTAGGGAGATCTTGATCAATTAGTGAGTCCCGAACCTGCCGCCAGACTTTGTAGATTTTGGAGGACAGCCGCTGAAGGGACTGTTCTGGCTTCATTTCTGTGACAGTCTCCACCGGCGGCGGAGATCTTTTCAATACTGCGGTAGGCGAGTTCCTACGCACCTTGTTTAGCAGCTCAAAGCTGTTCCCGGTTGGAACAGCAGCATTAACTTCTACCATTGGAGCTGGTGGAGTTAGCCCAGATGGGGAGTTGCCCCGGCCTTCCTTACTCGGCGCCAGTGGTGACGTCAAGCGTGTCGAGCTGTCGGGGTTGGTTCGGCGATGGGGATGGATTTTTCGTGCCCCCTGTTTTGGTGAGGCGCTGCTGGTACCAGCCTCTTGAAGACCGACGTCCGTTGAATGGGGATAGCCAACCTATCGAAAGCAGACTTCCGAGAAGGTGAAGTAGCCTTGACGATTTCATGAGCAGGAATGGCTATCCGCTTGGGGATAACACCTTCTGGTTTTGTGGGCTTCTTCACGGGCCCATTGGAGTTTTGACCCAGTCTATTGAAAACCGATGCACTGGATTTGGGCGACCCGTTGAGAGGGGTCGCAGTAGTTGCAAGCCGATCAAAGACCGACTTCTTCGGAGCTTCTTGCAACTGCAGAGGGGCATTGAAGCTCATTGGTGGGAGCATGGTCCCAAAGAACAGCCCAGTGTGGCCTGAGTTACTTGCTCCACCGGCATATTGAAAAGGGAGGCCGCTTGAGGCCCGTAAGTAACTCCTCCGGCGAGGACGGAGTGGGAGTTGTTGCAATTAGTGCCGTTTGAAGCCATTGATCTTCTGTTTTCTGCACGGAGCAAGACACCAAATCTTAGTACCTCAAATCCACAGGCAACCATAACAAACCGCGATTCGTTCGCGAACACGACACACGAAGTGTGGAGTGGAAAGAGGAAAAGGTCCCACCGGGCGTGCCAGAATCTGTTCCCAGCCGAAAGACGCGCAAGACGGACTGTCTTGCCTGAGATTCGTAGCAGATGCTAATTGGTGCTATCCGTCCACCTCTCCGAAGATGCCAAGTTGATTTATGGCACCATGTATCGAAGGTTTAAATGGATGCGGTCGATGTAGCAGACTTCATCAGATTCCCCCTCATTTGAGGGGTTTTTGATTGTGGGGACACTCTTCCCTGCAGGCGCAAGCCCCTGCAGTTAATTACGCTACCGCATCGCGGTAACTTTCTCGTTCTCCAGATGGTCACATCGTGTCGTGGGTGTTTATTTTATTTGTTGTTGCCCGCGGATTGTATACGGAGACTAATTTATGTTGTCGCCCGTAGGACGTGGATTAGTCCAAATCCGTATTTTCTTAGATTTGGGTTTGGGGTTGGGTTTAACGATACGTTAGCCTCATTTGAGACTAAGATCAACTTGAACGTTTGTTAAGGATACGTTAGTCTAATTTTTTTGACTAAGATCAACTTAACGGGATCATTTAGATCCAACAAAAGAGCATTTGGACTCAATTGTTTAGTTTAGAGACATTGCGGTCGATTACCAGTTAAGGACATGGTGGTCCAATACCAGTTTAAGGACATAGTGGTCCATAAAATGTATGGCTGTCGGGACCCATCACCTCTCTGAAGACGTTAAAGGATTACAACGACAAATATCAGAAGAGTTCAGAGATGTACCTTTGAACCAATGAGTTGGTTGAAAGAGCAGATGTGCTCAGTTCAAGATGATTTGAGGACTTATGACCAGTTTGGGCTAAGTCCAATTATGTTTGAAATATTGGCCCTTTGGGCCATTAGATATTTGTCTGGGTTCAGCCCCACATCATTCAGCAGGGCTAAACAGAGGTTTGGGGGCTTTGACAACATTTTGTCCTTGATTTCCTCAATTTTGAGATTCATTTGGAGGAGGGACTTTTGCCTCTAGAGAACTAGCCAATTTGGCTAAAAGTAGTGTTAAACACTAAAGAACAACAGTGTTAAACACTGGAGGTAGAACTCTCAAATTAGTGTTAAACACTAAAAGAGTGTTAAACACTGGAAATATAATCTTCAATTTATTGTTAAACACTAGAAACAATCAGTGTTAAACACTGGAAATATAATCCCCAAATTAGTGTTAAACACTAAAGAAAAAGGGGTCACGTGTGGACACGTGAGGGCGCCCAAAGGGGGGGTCAGATCCCTTTCTTTATTCTGCAATTAAGTGTTAAACACTTTTTATATTTTTATTTTGAGCATCACGTGTTGACACGTGATGGGGATTTATGCGCTGACTGTTAAAGCGTTTGCCAAGGGGTCACGTGGTAACACATGAGAGCACCCAAAGCCTACATTTCCTTTGCTTTTTCTTTCTGTGTTTCGGGGGTGGGGATCACGTGGAGCACGTGAGGCGTTGCCTCTGAGCTCTCCTCCTTCTCATTTTTTGGGATCTCTTCAGGGGTCACGTGGGGACACGTGACCGTAATTCTTTTGCATGCATGAAGATCTCTTTATCTTTAAGAATTAAATTCTCTGTAGGGTTAAACCCTAATTTTGTTTTGGAGGAATTAAATTCCTATATATGTAAAAGAATTAAATTCTTATATAGGGTTAAACCCTAGTTCTGTCCATCTTGAAGGAATTAAATTCTTATAGTTTTTGGAGAATTGAATTCTCATATATGGTTGAACCCTAGTTTTATTTTGGGAGAATTAAATTCTCTAAACTAAATTCCCCTTTTAAGTTTCAGATCTGCATGGCAGGATCTCAACCCGATGAGAATTAAATTCTCAACCTATTGGGAGATGTGCTTTTGCAGATCTTCAACTAGAGGAAGAACTAAGTTCTTTGTAGAAGAGTTGAACTTTTAGATTTTGAGAATTAAATTCTCTGTTTAAAGTTTTGATTCCCTTTCTTTTCTCACCTAGGGTTTTCTTTGTTGAGAATTAAATTCTCCTCTCTTTTCTTCTCTCTTGAGAATTAAATTTTCCTTTCTCTGTTCTTCTCTCCTAGAAGGTAGATCCCTTCTCTTTTCTTCTTGGCTCCTATTTATAGGAGAAAGAAAAGAATTAATTTGTTTAGTAAATCTTTCATTGAAAGATTTTAATTGATTTCATAATTAATATGATCTTTTTGATCACACAATGAATTTTAATCACCTCTGGATTTTAAATCCAAAGATATTCTGTTTGTTATTTTCGGTGAGATTTAGGGGAAATCTTTCCTTGTCTAAGATTTTCCCATAAATTGGTGATTTTTATCACCCTTGGATTTTTAATCCAACAGTCCCCCATAGACCTTTTTTGTTTGGAAAAATTTAGAAAATTTTAGAATTTTAATTCTATTAAACTGTAAGGCTTTCAAAGCCAGTCACGTGCTGGCACGTGACCCTTGGTCACGTGTGAGCTCGTGATCCCTAATTGAGTCATTTTCTCAGCGTTTACTTACGCTTCAGTTTTAACCATCATGTGTCAACACGTGACCATTGGTCACGTGTGAGCACGTGACACCTCATTGAGGTATTTCCTTCAGACGTTTGTTATTTTATTTCTGTTTTAATTGTCACGTGTGAGCACGTGATATCTCATTGAGGTAATTCCTGATTGTTTTATTGCACTTTTAATTTTCTTCAGTGGGTTTTCAAAGGCCTATCACGTGATGGCACGTGACCCCATTTTATTCAGTGCCTACAAGCTTTGCCTGTAAATGGTCACGTGTGGGCACGTGATACCTCATAACTTTTGATCCTGGATGAATTATGAGGCCCATAATATATCAAATCGAAGGATTTTTTGAGACGCCTTCGATACCATCAAAATTTAGTTATTTCTCATTCAAGAGTTTGTCAAAATACAGGTCGTCAAATACTGGTTCGCATTTTCTTAAGCGTATCGCTGCCATTTGATACCTTAGGCTCTTTGCTTAGAAATTTTTTTTGGCGGGAACAGCCCGCTTCATGGAAACTCAATTTCTCGAAAAAGAGATAAGTGGGAGAGTGATAAAGCTGGAAGAAATTCTAGAACCATAAATTATTACTGAAAACTTAGTAGAACCTGAGATTTCAATGAAACAGGACGTACCCACGCCACTCTGCTGATCTAGTAGGCAGTCTCCTCCACCTAAGAGATACTACAGTTTTCTCGTAGACGAGGATCGAGAGGATTGCATCATCGACGATGATGAGCTGACTAGTTTTCAGCAAGCCATCAAGAGTAAAGACTCGGTGAAGTGGCTGGATGCTATGCGATCCGAGATAGAATCTATGTACACAAACAAAGTCTGGACTTTGGATTTTGCTCCTACTGGGGTAAAACCCGTAGGATGCAAATGGATCTTCAAAAGGAAGATTGGTGTAAATGGTCAGGTAGAAACCTACAAAGTTAGACTTGTTGCTAAAGGTTTTCATCAAAGACCATGATTGGACTATGACGAAACTTTTTCACCAGTGGCTGTGTTAAATCCATTCGGATCCTACTTACCATTGCTGCCTTCCATGACTATGAGATCTGGAAGATGGATATTAAAACCGCCTTTCTAAATGGATGTTTAAAAGAGTGTGTTTTCATGGATCAACCAGAGGGCTTCGTAGACAGTAAGAGCAGTGGAAAGGTGTGCAAGTTGCTTACATCCATTTATGGATTAAAGTAGGCATCACAGAGTTAGAACATCTGCTTTGATGAGACGGTAAGAGAATTTGACTTTATCAAAAATGTAGATGAATTTTGTATTTATAAGAAGAATGTAGGGAGTACTATGATATTCCTCATTTATACGTTAATGATATTCTCCTGATATTCCTATACTACAATCGACCAAGATGTTCTTGTCACGGAAATTCTCTATGAAAGACCTGGGTGATGCCTCGTACATTCTGGGGATTAAGATCTATCGTAATAGATCTAAAAGAATGTTAGGACTTTCACAGTCGAGATACATTGACACCGTACTAAAGAGGTTTAGTATGGAAGATTCTAAGCGCTGCAATTTGCCTGCTTGTCACGGAATCACACTCTCCAGAGACATGTCTCCAAAGACTGAAGAGGAGAGGGCTCGCATTAGCATAGCACACTACGCTTCGGTGGTAGGGTCAATAATGTATACGATGTTATGTACCAGACCAGATGCAGCTTACGCACTTAGCGTGGTAAGCAGGTATCAGTCTGACCCAGGTGAGAAACATTGGATAGAAGTTAAGAACATTCTTTAAGTACCTAAGAAGGACTAAAGAGATGTTCCTGATATACGGTAATGGGGACCTCCAGATTGAGGGTTTTACTGACTTTGGCTTCCAAAGTGACAAGGATGACTCTAAATCTGTGTCGGGTTATGTGTTTACCCTCAACGGAGGGACGGTCTGTTGGAAGATCTCCAAACAGGATACCGTGGCAGACTCGACGATGGAGGCTGAGTATATCGCTGTGAGCGATGTCGCAAAAGAGGCGGTCTGGATCAGGAAGTTCGTTTCTGAACTTCAAGTGGTTCCATCCATTGCTAATCCAATACCTTTGTATTGTGATAACAATGGATCCATGGCTTTGGCAAGGAAACTACGGCCCATCAGAAATCCAGATATATCTTGAGACGGTATCATCTGATCAGGGAGATCGTGGATCGCCAGGAGATCGAGGTACTGAGAATGGACAACTGGCCCTAGTGGAGACGTTGGGTACTCGATATGCCAATATATGGCCTTAGTGCAAGCGGGAGATTGTTGGATATATATGCCCTATAGGCCATTATCTTATATGTATACAAGTGGATGCTTGGACATATGTATGTACAGAACAATCTTGCTCGATATGATAATATGCTATTTGGTTTGTCTTTATCTGAACATGTGCATATGTTTTACTTGTTATTGTTGGATATGTATTCCCTAGAAGCCTTCATTATATAGGATGTTAGGGATATATATATGTACAGGAAAATCTTGCTCGATATGATAGTATGCTATTTGGTTTGTCTTTATCTTAACATGTGATATGTTTTACTTTGTATTTCATATCTTGTATACATGTTGATAAAGTCCGTAAGATCTTTCCTGACTACCTGCATTGTGATGGAGATCATACTTGTGGGAGCTGGGTAGTCAATAGGCACATCCTTAAAAGCGTCCATAGTCGTAAGAGTATCGAGACTGGGTATCGTTACTCCAGAGTAGACTAGTATATACATATCTAGACCCTGATGAGGGGCGATAGATTAGTCCCGCAGCCATTGGTGAGGTGCCCCTAAGATTGTATACAGGTGCTCACTGGATGTGAGTACACCGGACAAGACTCGCCGAGAACTGACTAAATGGTATTATACCCAGCGTCAGATAGCAGTTCTCTGGTGACATGAGTGCAGATAGTCTGTCGACCTGAGGTCGTCATTTGTCTCGTGTGAGTTCCCACTGTGCTTTGATTACTACCCTACCACGGCTCATAGGAGTCATGCAAACAGGTTTCAGTTGGGTACAGTCCCGAGCCACATGGAGGCAGTGAGCGACTATTTGGGATTTGCCTCTCCCGGTATAGGGAGTCGATGTCGCACAGTGATCGGTTGGTCAGCACCATAAGTCCCTGGCCAATGCGGATTGAGAATTACTGGTATTCGGACCAGTAGATTCTCGGATGGTCTTGAGCCACACCGACACGACTTGTCTGGTTATTAGGGGTCTGACGTTTTCCACCCCCTAGACCTTACATGCGATACTCTCAGACGAACAGTCCGGATTGCATGGAGATTGTCACGGATAGGCTCAGCAGGGGTTCAGATGGTTCACTCGCCGGCCTCCTTTTCGACATTTACTTCGGTTTCCATTATGTACAGCTAGTGCCGCTGACGTACTTGTAGTTAAACCCAATGCCAGCGTACTGTCAAGTCTTTAGAGTCCCACACAGAGGGTTTCCCTGGATCAGGCAAGACAATGTAGAGGCCGTATGGTCTTAGGCAGGGTTTCGATCACATACGTGTACTAGCTACACTGATGATGTTCAGACAGATAATACTAGTGGGCTTTGGTTTAAGCCGGATCCTAGTATTATACTATTGGATTATACTTGTCTTATTGTATTCGTATTTTTCTGGAATACGAATACGGGTATGTATATACGGTGAGGGCGTTCTTGTAATTTCACAAGAATGAGTTTCTAGAAGGAGACATCTCATTATTGGATTTATCCTTTTTGGAAAAAGGATTAATGAGGTGGAATTTAGAGAGACACTTGAGGAATGGTTGAAAGCATAGCTTGGTATTTGTTTATTCATTTGTGGTTACTATTCAAGTATGGGTCATTATTTTGTGAGTTTAATAATCCATGCTTGAATTATTGTGGTGAGACTTAAGCCATTCTCTCAACTATTATCCATTATCTTTTATTCATTCTTACTTCCTCATTCTCTCTTCTAGTTTTTACTCTCCTCCTCCCTTAAGCTCTAACCCTTCACATGTGTTGTGATTCATAGAGCTTAGAGAAAAATTAATTCATAGATCTTCACTACATCTACTTAGTAGTCTTCTTTAGCAAATTAGATCACTAAGTTACCACACTTAAGGTTGGAGCTTGACCATAGGCCCCCGGGTGGATCTTCTACGACGTAAAAGAGACCGACAACCGAGTTCGTTTGGAGCATCGTAGGAGCTAAAGAAAGGAGATCAAAGTAGAAACTTGATCCGAGGAGCCAAGAACCAAGAGAAGACCCGAAAGACTTGACACGAAGGTATAACGCTTTAACCGAGTAGTTAGAACCTTCATGTAGTTTATGTTAGCTAGTTAAGGTTTAATTAAGATCCTAAAGTGGATAAAGTCTATGTTCTAAAGCCAAACTTGATCTTTTGATGGAGAAAAATCGTTTTTTATGTATTCCGCCTCCCCGTGAACTCGCGGGGTGTACGACATAGGCTTACACTTATTACACTTATTACATGTTGATAAAGCTCGTAGGATCATTGCTTGACTGCCAGTGTTATGATAGCAATCATACTTGTGGGAGCTGGGTAGTCGATAAGCACATCTTTAAATATCCTTAGTCATAGGAGCATCGAGACAGGGCATCAATACTCTGGAGTAGACTGGTGTATATGTTTCGAGACCCCGACGAGGAGCGATGGTTGGTCCCGCTGCCATTGGTCTTTGGCACCTAAGATCGTATACAGATGCTCACTAGGGGTGAGTACACTAGACGGACTCGCCGAGAACTGGATAGATGATATTATACCAATCGTCAGATAGCAGTTCTCTGGTGACATGAGTACAGATAGTCTGTCGACCCGAGGTCATCATTTGTCTCGTGTAAGTTCCTATTGTGCTTTGATTACTACCTTACCATGGCTCTACTGAGTCGTGCAAATAGGTTTTAGTTAGGTACAGTTCCGAGCCATATGGAGGCAGTGAGCGATTGTCAGGGATTCGTCTCTCTAGATATAGGGAGTTGATGTCACGCTGTGTTCGGTTGGACAACACCATAAGTCCCTGGTTAGGGCGAATTGAGATTTACAGATAGGTAGATCAATGGATTCTCGGATGGTCTTGAGCCACATTGACATGACTTGTCAGGTTATTATGGGTCTGATATTTTCCACCCCTTAGACCCGGTATGCGATACTCTCAGATGAACAGACCGGACTGTACGGAGATTGTCACGGATAGGCTCAGTAGGAGTTCGGATAGTTTGCTTATCGGCCTTCTTTTCTACAGGTACCTGGGTAGTCGTTACGTACAGCCAGTATCGCCAACGTGCTTGTGGTTAAACCCACTGCCAGCGTGCAGTGGTTAGAGTCCCACAAATAGGGTTTTCCTGGTTCAGGCGAAACGATATAGAGGCCGTATGGTTTTACGTGCAGAGTTTCGATCATATACGTCTACTGGCTACACGGATTTTATTCGGACGGATAATACTAGCGGGCATAGGATTAAGCCTCATTCTAGTATTATACTATTGGATTATTTTATCTTTTGATATTCGTATTTTTTGTAGTACGAATACGGGTATGTATATATGGTGGGGGTATTCTAGTAATTTCACTAGAATCCTTCTAGAAGAAAATACCTCATTTTGTTTTAAATCTATTTATTTAAATAGATAATGAAGTGGAGGGATGAGGTGTATTAAAGCATGGTTGAAACATGGCTGCTTGATTTTATTTGTTCGTTTGTTCTAACTATTCATGCATGGTTGCATTATTTCTATTAGAAATAATATGCTTGATATTTTTGAAAGACTTAGGCATTCTTCACTAGTTGCTTCATTCTACACTTAGCTTTCTCTTTCAACCTTTGCTCTCTTCTTCTTCCTCAAACACTAACCCTCTCATGAGTTAAGAAACCATGGGTTTATGAGATATATATTAATCCAATTAATACTCTACATCTTATAAGCTATATAGATTAGCAAATTAGAGACTTTAGTTACCTCAAGTTTGAGGTTGGAGCTTGAACTATACTCTCGGGTGGATCGTCTTCAACACGAGAAGGCCGACGAGCAAGCTTGATCCCGACGGACAAGGAGCTTAAGAAGAGAAAAAGAAGACCCGAAAGACTTGGTTCATATAAGTATAATCACTTTCAAAGTAGATTAGTACCTTTGCAAGCTTTGTTATCTAGGCCTTACGGTAGATCATAGGATTAGTCGGTGTTGCCCATTTTAAAATTGTTTTTCAAAATTCCACCTCTCTATGAACCCAGTAGAGTGTGCGGCACCGCCTAACAGTTTTTGGAAAGAAACCTTTGACGTAATGAACTTGATATCGTTGAAGGAATTCGAGTGGCTTTGAAGAGGAGTGGTTTAGGCTCCGCTTTTAAAAAGAAGTTGTTTTGTAGAAAACCGAGTGGTTTTGTAGAAATGGAGTGGTTTTAAAAAAAATCGACAATATCAATTAGGTTTGTTTTCCTTACATTAAACCTATAATGTGATCCCATCAATTAAGTTCCTGTTCATCACAGAAACAACCAAAAAATAATGTACGTATATGCCACCCGCATTCGCCACGGGGTCTGGCGATTTCACCGTAAGGTTACTTAACTTATGATAGTGCATGGATAGGGCTAGCGTAAGTGCAAAATATATACAACATTTATATATATATCATCACAGGCAGGTAATAAACATCACAGGTATGCGATAAACAAGATGGAATAGCGGATAAAGTAGGAGCCCTGTATTTTGTTTGAGCCGCAAATGAAAACCAACATTCCCCGGTCGTGTGGATAGCTCGAATATCACCTGAAATAAAAATCCCTACGAGCGCGGTAAGCTACCCATCAATTCTATAAGTGAAGCAAACATCACTCAATGATGGGCCACCCGCCACTTCATGGAATCCGGTAACTTGAGCACTCCTCCGCGGGTCTATCCTAAACCCTTACAAGTGCGGCGAATAGCCCGCCAATTCCAGTTCTAGGTGGCTCGAACTCATCACTGTGAGACGTCCACCTAGCACACTCAAGAACCCGGCTATTTGAGCACTTTTCCGTGGGTTATCCTAATATAAGAATGAATGAATATACAATGGTAATATCGACCTCAATCCGGTCGTGTTTCAATAAAAGAATATACATCAAGCGATAACAACAGCCAAAATCCGGCCGTCCGTCCCGAATAAATGAATATACAAACATTCTACGATGATAGGCTATCCACAACCAATATCCGATAAACCATTGTATGATATATATCATCACAACGAAAGAAATTCTTTGCAACCCCGTCTAATTGGCCTATAGCAATTAGACGGTGTATACAAACACAAAGATATAAACGATGCAAAAGTTTTGATTTAAAACTTTCCATATTGCCCGAATACAAAGATAACATTAAATAAAATTTAGGCTAAAACAAACATAACCAAAAACTAAGTTTTCATGATATTAAGCCCCTGGAAAAAATTGGAGACCGGAGTCAAAAACCAAACCGCCCAGGTCAGGAAAAATTGACTTTTTGTCGGTTTTACTATTGATTCAGTTGCTCATATTTTTCCCAATTTTTTATATCTCATAACAAGATCTCTGTACTTATTTAAAAAAATTTAGAGATCATACAAATTTCAACAGAAACTTGATTTTAGAGTTATCAAAAAACGGAATTTTTTAGTTTCGAAACGTAAACATCGCCTAATACTAGTTCTAGTGTTTGGATGGCTCTGATACCATGTTGGTAGATACTCATGTTCATGCCGCTAACTTGCGGCTAATGCGGAATACAAAATGAAATTTTTTGAATCAAGAGCACAAACTCTATGACCTAGAATTGAATCCAAACACTAAATTAGCAAACACTAGAAGGAGTTTAGCTACTTGGTTAGTAATTACAACCTTTGTAGTCGTGTCCTTCGTCTTCTATTCCACTTCTTTAGCTCCTAAGTCATCGGGAACGAGCTTGGGAATCGGTCTTTCTTGTCGAAGATGATCCTCTTGAAGGAACCCAAATTTAGGCTCTAGCTGCACACTAAAATAACAAAGTGAAACAACTAATGATCAAAACTTGCTAAGTATTGATCACTAGGATGTAGTAGTAACTAATTTCTAAGTGTTCTCTCTTTTTCTTTCTCCTTTCTCAATAAACAAAAACTCAAGAGAGAGGAAGAAGAAGCTAAGTGTGTATGTTGAAGAGAGCAAGCATGACTACTAAAAATCCTTCATCATCTTTTCTCTTCTCTTTCTTTCTTTTTAAACTGTGAAGTGGGTGGAATTGTGACTCATAAGTGTGAGTCACAAGTCCACACACTTCCACTTAAAACAAAAAAGAATAAGAAGAAAATATGAGCCATGTCATATGTACATGCGCGTGCACACACACACACATACTCTAATACAAGTATATACTATAAATACATACGCACGTATTCGTATCAAAATATGAATACTGTATTCGTATAAAATATGAATACCCATATTTGTATCAAGATACAAATACCCATATTTATATCAAGACACAAATACACGTATTTATACAAATACCCGTATTCGTATAAATACCGTATTCTGTCAAAATACGAATATAGAAAAGAGAGATACTAAAAAGAGATATATAATACTAACTCACATTTAATCCAAATGTGATAATGTGGCTATCTTTTAAACCGGTAAGTATTAACAAAATGCCCAATTAAAAGTACGTGTATAAAAACGCGTGTTTTAATCGAACCTAAGTACGTATCAAAATACGTAAACTACATCGTTTCGTCTGAGCTGGGAAACCCTCTGTGTGGGACTCTAAAAACTCGACAATACGCTGGTAGTGGGTTTAACTACAAGCACATCAGCAGCACTACCTGTACGTAACGGCTACCCAGGTATTGAATGTAAGGAAGGTCGATAAGCAAACCCGTCCGTATTCCTGCTGAGCCTGAAAGTGACAGTCTCCATACAGTCCGATCTGTTCGTCTAAGAGTATCACACATCGGGTCTACGGGGTGGATAAATTCAGACCCCTAATAACGCGATAAGTCGTGTCGGTGTGAAGCCCATCATCCACCGCGAAATTACTGGTCCAAATCAATAAATCTCGTCCACCTTGACCAAGGATTTCTGGTGATGGCTATCCGTGCACTGTGCGACATCTACCCCCAATACTGGGAGAAATGAATCCCTGAAGATCTGCTCACTGCCTCCTTATGGCTCGGGACTGTACCCAGCTAAAACCTATTTGCACAACTCAGTAGAGTCATGATAGGGTAGTAATCAAAGTACAGTGGGAACTCACACGAGACAAATGATGATCTCAGGTTAACAGACTAACCTGTACTCATGTCACCAGAGAACTGCTACCTGACATTAGGTATAATACCATCTAGCATATTTCCGGCGAGTCGGTCCACTGTAACTCATAACCTAATGAGCACATGTATACAATCTTTGGTGACTAACCAATACCAATGGATATGAGACCGACCATCGCCCCTCGACGGTGTCAAGAAATGTATACACTAGTCTATTCTGGAATATCGATACTTAGTCTCAATATTCCCATGACTACAGACATTTAAGGATTTGCTTATAAACTATCCCGTTCTCACAAGTGTGATCGCTACAATAACCGTGGTAGTCAAGCATGAATCCTAAGGGCTCTATCAATATATAATAGTGATCTTTAATACCACATAATATATGTATATGATGATAGAGATGAACCAGATAGTAGATTATCATGTCGAGTAATACTGTTCAACGATTACAATATAGGTCCTCTCTCAATCATCATAATCGCCTACCTGCGACTACAATAATCATCTTGAGGGCGCTATAGCTAACAGATTGTAAGGCATAAGTAAGACCGGTTACGTGAACCAGTTAGAGCTCATGAGTCCGTAAGGTATGAACCCGTCGGTTGCCAAACCTAGACGTACATTTCTCGACTCATCTCCAAAATGATCAACATAGTAGAATCGCTTCCATGTTTCTGTATCAGCCTGGTGTCTCAGCTTCCCGTTTTTTATCCAACGATCAAAATGCCATCGCATGCTCTTTTCCATATCTTTTGAAATATATAAATTTTGCAATCTCTTAGTCAGTGGAAAATAACGAAGGACTTTAGGTGCAGTTTTCTTGCTCTTGTTATTGATATCAGATGTTTCTGCGATTGAATTTCGCTTAACATTTTTCCACCTAAACAAGTTGCAAGTGAGACACTTATTGAGAGCCGCATAATTCTTGCGATACAGTACATAGTCGTTGGGACATGCATCGATCTTCACATACGAGAAACCAAGTTTCTTAACAATCTTTTTTCCCGGCAATGATTTTCTGGAATTCTTTCTTTTTCTTCAAGAATTAGCTTATGTAGGAGATCAAGAAGCATGTCAAAGTGCTCGTTAGCTACCCCGTTAATTATGTTTAGATGGAGTAGCCTTATTACAAATATCAGCCTACTAAATTCTGTATAGCCTTTGTACAGATTTTGTTCATTTTTCTCCAAAAATTTCTGTAACTCCTATATTCCACTAGTGCATTCAGACGGTTCAACATCATCATTTCCTAACCAGCAAATAAATCTTATAACATCTTATACGTGCCATCTATCCTGTCACCCGTCGACAATTCAGCTTGCGAAGCTGCTGTCTTATAATCCCTCCTCACTTGGTCGTTAGGTACTCCTTCAGCATAGTAATTCCAATATTTGTAGTTTGGTTCAAAACCGTCAATAAACACATGTTTTTTTATCACTTCACGTCGAAAATGGTATCTATTCTTACATTTCTTACAATAACAGAACAAGAGTCTGTATCGGCTATGGTTTGGGTTCATCTCTGCGTAATCTAGAAATGCTTTAAGTCCCTCTTTAAATCGGGTATCGTTCGAACTATACCTATCTTTTTTTCCCCATGTACATAAAGGATTTATCCGGAAGAATTCTCGTTTGTTATTACACAGATATTTATATCAGTTTAACATATCTTAGGAGTTTATTAAAAGATCATTAAATAAATTTTCAAGTACTAAAATAGATTTTATAATGTGGACGCATAAAAACATCTGAAGTCATTTAAGGCTGGTGTAAATCAGGGCTAAAGGTCGGAACGGATAAATACTTTCGCGTCTATCAGGGCTAAAGATCCTAATTCCCATTACGAATGCAACACTCATATCTCACATCGTCCTAAGATTTCGTCCATTTCGAGAAAATTTCGGTAACACTTCTCTCCGTTCCTCGTATTCATACATATATTTGTACACGGGGAACAAGTGAAAAGTATTGTCGAAACTTCTCGAAATAGACGGAAATATAGGAGGAAGTGAGATGTGAGTCTTGTTGCATTTGTAATTTTCAACACTGGAAAAATCCAACAATTACTATATATCAAATCCCCTCGTCGAATACTACACATATGTTTGGAAAAATTGAATAGGACGTTCAACTCTTACAAACATTTGTAATCGTATTCAACGAGAAAAATATTTGAATATACTAATTGTTAGACGATAAACTATAGGTCGATCCTAAATAAGTTTAAGATCTTTCGATCTTAAACATACTAATTAAATGAAAAAATAATACCCTACTTAAGTTTCTAATCAAAATTTTAGGGTTTCACTTAAAACTTTCTATTTAATTATCTTTTAATTAAGATCTCGGTTCACTAATATCTAGTCTTAATTAAGATTTCTTAATTAGTGTAATTAAAGTTATATCTTAATTAGTGTTAACATTGGAATTTTTTTATAATTAGGTTTTTTCGGTCTCTAATTATGGTTTTAGTAGTTTGTAATTAAGATTTTTTTAATTTATAATTAAGGGTTTTTAAATTGTTTTTAAGGTTTTTATCAGGGTTTATAGATTAATAAGTTTTAAAGTGGATAATTTAATGTTTCTTGAATTTTTACCATGGTCAAGGCCATGCAAACATCATAATTAGTTTGAAGGATGTAGTAACTAGATCACATTTGTTTGTGATGTTACCGTACATTTGCTAATAAAGATAACAAATGTAGTTATTAATGCAGATTTAACAAACTAATGCATGTTTCAGTTTTGCTAATAGCTCTGGTTAATGACAAACTTTAACTTTCTTTCTTTCTTGCAATTCAAGCTCTCAACAGAGTTCATTTCTGATAATGACAAAATTATATGGAATCAATATTCCTTTCCATGTAACTAAAGTCCATCAAAGCCAAGACATTTCATGTTTAATTAATCTAAAACAATGCGATGGATAAAG
This sequence comes from Agapanthus africanus, assembly GCA_030015575.1. Taxonomy (NCBI): domain Eukaryota; kingdom Viridiplantae; phylum Streptophyta; class Magnoliopsida; order Asparagales; family Amaryllidaceae; genus Agapanthus; species Agapanthus africanus. Next base: position 190,611,156 of record CM057341.1, read on the forward strand.
AAAACAAATTTTTTTAAAATTTAATCAATAAATGAATTGAGATTCAATATAGCAAATGCACGACATATTCACATTTTATTATTATATACAAGAGTAGAAGGCTTAAATAGCTATGGCATTGGAATTAAAATAAAAAAAAACCCTCTTCTAATCATTAAAATTGCAAAATTACTTATAGTGCACACACAATTTAGTTTCAAAATGAAGATTAGCAAGAATTAAAAAGAAAAATAAAATTTAAATTAAATCTAAGGCCATTCACATGAGGTAATTAATTTGCTGCCCCTTCTCCACTCTAGCTCCTTCATTTTTCTTCACAAGGAACAAAAAACCATCCTACAAATTAACTTTTTAAATCAAATTGCAATCAAAATCAATGATTTTCATAACCTAACTTCATAATTGCGTGATTTAATTGCAAAAAATAATGATCGGAGGGGGGGAACCCAACCTTAGACCGATTGTTGAGTGAGGAAGCTGATGGAGAGCAGGCTCGACGGCAAGCGGCAGATGGCAGGCTCTGCGGCGGCAGCGGCAGCGGCAGGTTTGGCGCTCAGTGGTAGGCGGGGGATTTTGGGAAAGGTCGTGGGGGAATTTGGGGAAGAAAATGTCGCGGGAGAATTTGGGAGAAGTGAGGGAGAGAAGGCCGTTCACGGTATTATTTTGGTCATGGTATGAGCGACCATAGCTATACGGTCGCTAATACCGATATAAATGTCGCCAAGACAAGCCGAGTATTGATGACCGTGTATTACGGACCGTATAATTATATATGGTCGCCAATACTATATTAGAGACCGTATAAATATAGTGGTTACCCCATCTCTAATACGTACAGTTTATAGTAGTGCCCTGTTACTTTTAAGACCCAGGGATTTTAACCTCATCTCTAATACGTACAGTTTATAGTAGTGCCCTATTACTTTTAAGACCCAGGGACCTAAAATCCTTTTTCCCAAGGAAAAAAAAGTAGCTAAATCCTTTTTCCCAAGAAAAAAAAAGTAGCTAAATCCATACTCAAATTCCCATATTACGATATTAATAAATACATAAGATAATCATTGGTTAACAAAAATTCAGAAGTTTTGCAATCAATTAGATACCAAAATACAAATTAGAATTATGAGGAGGGAGCAAACCTTGACCTCATCCACACACCACTAGCATAAGACCACCATCATCTTTTATCTTCTTTTTTTTGGAACTGCATAAGCCTCATCTAAGCATACATCACAACACACCTAAGCACATAGCACAAAAAAGCACACAACACACATATTATTGCGACAAAGACGATCACGAAGCATAAACCTAATGATAACGAGAAGTAATAAAAACCACAGGTAAGATAGAAATACGAGTACTAACAAAAAAAATAGACGAAGGCGGAGCTTTATTAATAATAAAATATCGAAAGAGTACAAATCGATAGAGAATAAAAATCTCTATCAAAACCTTTGCTCTCTCAAGATAACAATGGATTCTCTCAAATTAACAAAAGCTATCAGATCCAGGTCTAAAACAAGCTATCATATATATAACATACAAATGATTTACCAAAAAAACTAATTTCCTAACTAAGAGAATCTTCGCCCGGCCCAGAAAGACAGATGTCTGCAGAAGGAATCGGCAGCGTCTGCATTTGTCGTTAAGAGAATCAGAGTGCAAACCAGATGTCTGAACAAAGATATCGCAGACATCTGATATCTTCTCCAAAATAACAAAGAGCTCCGCAGACGTCTGACCCTCATCGGGGCAGACGTCCGCCATAAGTGTGCTCGCGCATCTAGAGCCTCAGCAGATGTCTAGAGCTCTCAGCATCAGACATCTGCCTTAAAGATAAACTTAAATCATCATGATGACGCCGAATCGTTAGGAAATCCAACTGTTAATCTTCAGGATCAAATGTGAGTCATATCTAACAAATCTCCACATTGCCCCACATTCCACAAACTCCTCCATCAAAATATTAACAGCTTCACCTTCATCACAAAACCCCTAAAGGGCTCAATGAGTGTTACACACTCCAATTAAGTTTAAGTAGAAAGAGACTTATTCAACATGTCGACCAGATTGTCCGCTGTGCCAACCTTCTCCACAATAATCTCTTCTTTCTCAATGATCCCGTGCACAAACCAGTACCTTAAATCAATGTGCTTCGTCCTCATATGATATATCTGATCTTTTTTCAAGTGAATCGTGCTTTAGCTATCATAGCAGACTATTATGGTATTCTTTTGATTACTAAGTTTCTAAAATAGCCCCTTCAACCAGATCGCCTACTTAACGGCCGCAACAACGGCTATATATGACGCTTTTGTCGTAGACAACGCTACCGTAGGTCGTAAAGAAGCATGCCAATTAATGGCACATTCTCCCAAGAAGAACATGTAACCGGTGATCGATCTGCGTCTGTCAAGATCACCCGTATAATTGGAGTCGCTGAATCCAACTAAATTGTCGCCGTATCTTCCAAACACCAACCCCAAGTCAGACGTAACTCAAAAGTATCATAATGTCCATTTCACCGCCTACCAATGGGTTTTGTCAGGAGATACCATATAGCGACTAACAACACTAATAGCATGTGAAATGTCGAGTCATATACAAACCATGGCATACATAACGCTACCCACCGCACTCGCATATGGAATATTCAATATATATCTAATCTCATCCTCTGTTTGCAGTGATGAATGAGCTAAAAGTTTAAAATGAGCTACCAACGGAGTACTTACAGATTTAGCGTCTTCCATACCGAAACGCTCCAAAACTTTCCCAACGTATCGTTGTTGAGACAAGTATAGCTTTCTTCCTTTGCAATCGCGCCTGATCTCTATACCAAGTATCTTCTTGGCCACTCCTAAATCCTTGATATCAAACTTATTTTTCAACTGTTCCTTCAAATTCATAATGTCAACTATATATTTTACTACTATCAATATATCATCAACATAAAGTAGTAAATATATGAAAGAACATCGGCGGGCTTCTTCAAATATACACAACTTTCTCCTATACATCTCGTAAACCCTATTTCTTTCATGAAGGAGTTGAACTTCTTATACTAACATCTTGGTGACCGCTTCAAACCGCAGAGAGACTTTTCTAGCAAGCAAATATGGTCTTCTTTACCTTCGACTTCAAAACGTTCGGATTGTTGCATGTAGATTTTCTCTACAAAATCACCATGCAAGAATGCGGTATTCACATCGAGCTGTTTGAGCTCCAAATCTTACATAGCTACCAAATCAAGTAAGACATCTATAGAGGTGTGTTTAACAACCGGAGAAAACACCTCAGTGAAGTCAAATCTCCGCACCTGCGAATAGCCTTTAGCTACCAATCGTGTCTTGTATCTCGTATCCAATGCCCCTTGGTCACTTTCTTTTTTCTTGAACACTCACTTGCAGCCAATTATCTTTTTTTCCTCCTTCGGGCTTCACGAGCTTCCAAGTTTGGTTCTTGTGAAGAGACTCAATCTCTTCATTCATAGAGACTAGCTTATTGGCTCAACGAGCTGCTTCATCGGATGAGATTTGTAACAACCCTAAACTTTCTGTACAATTTTTTTCAAAAAATACAGTAAGGGGTACTTGAGCCTGAGTACAAATTATAAGTTTGATTTGCTTTTGAACAGCAAGAAGGAGCTTGTAGCTCATTGGTAAGACCTTGCACTGCTGAACCAAAGCACCAGAATTCAAATCCCATCAGCCACATATTCTTTTTTATTTAAAATTCTTTTAATCTTTTAGAAGCCCAAGAGTCTACGCGTGCACTACACGTAATAGAGTAAGTTACAGAATAAACAAACGTGTCCACGAGGCTACACCAAGCGTCAGGGACACGTGGCATCAAGACGCGCCCCAACTCGCCCGACTTGGGTCGGCGAACTCGTTGACTCGACCGGCGCCGCCGGTCCAACTTGGAGCAAACCCTAATTTTCTTTAACCTCGTGCACCCTTTGGCCTACCCTACTCCTCCTACACTGTTTAAATTCTCTGCAATTAACCAGAGAATTAAAATACCCTATTTCAATCCTTTTTAATGCAAATTTAAATATATTTTTTATCACAACCTAACCTTAATTTTTCCTATAAATATCATCCTCAAATCACCCCTCCTCACTCTCAAATCCCTGCCCAAACTCTCAAGAAAATTCCCAAGTCTTTTGTGTGCAAGTGAAGTTAGCAAAAGGGCGAAGCTCCGACGAAATTCCGACGGCAATCCGAGGAGATTCCGACAATGAAACGATGCACCGGCACCTCCCACCTCTTCCTCCTTCTCTCTTCTAGTCAAATAACCTGTAAGTCCCTACTTCTCCTTCTTTTCTCTATTCTAAAAAAATTCAAAACTAAAACCCGACGGAAGCAGAGTTAGTCCGACTTCCGATTCGCTTTTTTTTTAAAACTACAATTTTTTTATTAATCAAGATACCTTCATATCATCACATATTGTTCATTAAACATTAACAAACTTAATAAAATAAGTTGCACATCAAACTAATTATTTTTTGTAACTTTTATTATACTATTTCAGAAAAATACCATATAATTTCGTTTCGACATAAACCATCATAATTCCATATTATACCTATAGATAGCTCACGAGACAATGACTTACCTTCTCACAACACACATATCTAACATAACATAATGGAATTTAGGAACATAGATTCGTAAAATACGACTTTACATATAACTACCTTCAACTATTAAAATCTTTTTCTACAAGAAATGTATTTTAACAAATCTTTGCAATTGCGCCTCTACAATCCATTTTGGGGAACCCGTTCGGGATGGTGCGGATTATCGCATATTCTCGGGCTTAGTAGAGTGAGATGCAGACTCCGCAAGGAGCATACGATCTCGAAAGATTTTAATACAATTTTCTTTAGAAAAATGTGATTTCTATTATAAATAAAACTTATATTTTTATAAATAAATATATATGTAATTAATATCAAAATATATATTTTTAATATTTATAAAATTCCACATTTCCAAAATTCAAGAAAAACATCCCATTTACATGAAAATACCATACAAATCCAATATTACAAATAAATACCATATATTATGAAATTAGGTTTTATTCACTAGAAATGTCACATTGATAAAATATACATCCATGAAAACTCTAAAGACGATAATAAAATACTTGAGGTGTATTTTTATAATTATATAAAATTATTTTTACATAAAACCCCCTCAAGTTATACTAAATTACAATAAGGACCCTAGTAAACATAGGTTTAAGCGGGGCCAGTCTCTTGAGCCTCAGGGAGTCGGAGATATGGGTGCTTGCCTATTTAAACTAGACAACTTAATAAACGGTATTATCAACACGGCAATTGTCTTTGAAAAAGACACAAATACTACCGTCCATGTGCAGCAGTTACCGATAGCACCAAAACATAATTCAGGACTTCAATTTCTTTTCTAATTGTCTGACTCAGAATGAGTCTCAATATAATCAATCTGATTTGAATATGATTCAAGTATCAAACTACAATTCAACATGAATCCATGAATTTATATATTCAATCTGTTCAATCTAATCAATCTATATTGACTAAACCGAACCATGGATATACATCCATATACATGATTCTCCAGTTACATTCATTTACTGATATCATGGTTCCGGCAAGTCATCCATCTATATAAATCAAGACAATACAATCAAGACATCACGGGGTTTATAAGGGGTAGACTGGTACGGAATGTGTTAAAAGTGGCACGAGACTGTAACCATAATACACCTAACCTGAATTCAATTGCCATTGTACCGTGGTTGAACGGTTTCTTGTGCTCCGTATACCTTAGTCTCCGGAATAGTGGGACTCTTCTCGTATACACTGGTATTCTTCTGTACCAACCTACAAACAACAGCGTTAACACTAAATACAACATTATAACAATATACTCTCTATTCTGTCTATTCTATTCTTGTCTATTTACGGGACTTACCGAGAGATTTGTTTGCTGACGACATTCTCTTTCTTTTTTTTGGAATATCGTCAGGTGATTCGGACCTTCAGGAGATCGAGCCCACCAGTGAGGACTTGGATCAGCTAGCCTTCGACTCGGAGCTCTAGTTACTTGTACACATTTACATTCTGTATTTTCCATTTCTGTTATGCCACTGTTTTGGCATTACTTTCCATTCCATGTATTTACTTTTAAGATGTATTGTAAAAATAATGTTAATAAATAAAGTAGTTGTTCAATTATATCTATTGTTACTGTCGCTTGTGCATTTTACTTATATTGCTTAGATATGCTTAGCGTGTTTACTTTAGAGTAAATACATAGCGGCTTCGTCGCGTCCTCTCCCCGTATACTGGGAAGCGGGGCGTGAAAAGATGGCTTATTTATAGCTTGTCGGCTCACTTTTATCAACTTTCTCTGCAACAGACAGTGCATACACCACTAGATCATCGTAGACATATCTCTGTGGTGGTCTAATGTCCCTTCTTTGTCGGTCACGAGCAAGTAAATACTCCTTATCATGGGACTGCTCATAATGAGCTTCTTCAGATGATGGTGAATGTGAGATCTTCTGCGAACCCGAGCTCTCACCGACCTAAATATCAACTCTTGTCTCATCCTTCTTCAAATCATTTTCAATTGGAGATTTCTTGTTGTTCGGTTTCAACATATCAGATTCATAAAACGTCACATCTCTGCTAATCTTAAATTTATGCGACTTTGGATCTGAACACTATAATGTATAACCTTTTATGCCGGTATCATAAACAAGAAAGATACACTTCTTCGCTCGAGAATCCAACTTGCCTTTATGGCAATGTGCATAAGCAGGACAACCAAACACCTTACGTGTTGAATAATCGGCGCTTTTTCCCGACCATAACTGCTCCGGTGTCTTACTATCTAGTGTTGTATGAGGTGACCGATTCATAATTTAGCACGCCATGTTTACCGCTTATGCCCAAAACTCCTTGCCAAGCTTTGCATTAGACAACATGCACCGCATATTCTCCAAAAGAGTCCAGTTTATCCGCTCCGTGACTCCATTCTGCTATAGTGTGTAGACAACGGTGTGATGCAGAACTATCCCTTTGTTTTTGCAGAAATCATTGAAATCTCCATCGCAAAACTCTAACCCATTGTCTGTTCTCGATCTTTTGATCTGCTTCCCTGTTTGCTTCTCAAGCAATATTTTCTATTGCTTGAACACATTAAATACATCGCTTTTATATGTCAAGAAGTAGAACCAAGCCTTTCTTGAAAATTCATCAATGAAGGTAAGCGGATACTTGGCATCACATTCTTTGGAAGCAACCGGAGAGGGTCCTAAAAGATCCGAATGGATATAATCTAAAGTACATTTCATGTTTTGTACCGCCGAACTGAAGCTAACGCGCTTTTACTTCCCAAAGACACAATGTTCACAAAACTTCAGCTTCGTCATACTCTTTCCACTAAGTAGACACTGCTTCGACAATTCGGCCAAACTTATCTCACTCATATGCCCGAGCCTCATGGGTCATAATCTGGTAGTTTCTGAATCCATCATAGATTTGGATGATGAAATAGCCATCAATCCGGAAGTCATCAAAATCTGAAACAAATACAAAGAACATTTATTCAAGCCCTTCATCACAACGAGATCGCCTTTGGTTACCTTCAAAACTCCACCTTCAGTAGAAAACTTGTAACCCTTGTCGTCGAGTGCACATAAAGATATGAGATTCTTTTTCAAGTCAGGTACATTCCTGACTTTTGCCAACGTTCTCACAGCACCATCAAACATCTTGATTTGGATTGTCCCATTACCAATAACACAGCATGAGCTATGGTTGCCCATTGAAACCACTCCACCATCAATGGACTCATAGGTGGTAAACAAATCCCTATTGGGACACATGTGGTAAGAAAAAACCGAATCCATAATCCTCTCATCCTTGGATTGATATGCGCTATCAAGAAACACAAGATCTCCTTCTCCTTTCGCTATACCCGCCTCAGCCGAAAAATCCTTCTTCGATTTGTCTTCCTTCTTCAGTTTGTTCTGCAACTTAAAGCAATTGACCTTGAAGTGCCCTTCTTCTTACAATAATTGCAAGTCACGTTCTTAGCCTTGGATTTCGACCTCAACTTCTTTCTATTTTCTTCTGAATCTCTCTTCTCCGCTCGCCCTCGAACAAATAAGCCAGACGATGAACCATCCGCTTTAGTAGAAGTCAACTCCTTATCGATCTTCTTTTTATTCATCAAATTCTTCTTGACATCATTGATTGAGATCGTGTCTCGTCCATGAACCATGGTGTCACGGAAGTGCTTATAAAAGGGTGGCAACGAACACAACAAGAGCAGAGCCTGATCTTCATCATCTATCTTAATGTCAAACTTACCCAGATTCGTAATGATCGCATTAAAATCACCGATGTGAGATTTTATTGGAGAGCTTTCTGACCTGTGAAGTATGTAGAGACGCTGCTTCAACAAGATTTGATTCATGAGAGACTTCCTTAAATATAACCCCTCCAATTTATTCCACAAATCAGCCGGCTTCTCCACCAAAACTTTTTGTAAAACTTCATTAGTCAGACACAAGTGGATAGCCATGAGGGTCTTCCTATCCATCTCCTCCCAAGCTTCCTTCGTCGTAGTGGAAGGCTTTTTATCCTTTCCTAGAATCCCTTTTTTCAAATTGTTTTACGTTAAAATGGCAACCATACAGACTTGCCACAAACTAAAACTCATATTTCCATCAAACTTCTCGATATCGAACTTCATGATTGTCGGAGATATAATGTGGGATCAACAAAAAACATGGTGCTAACGAACTCTAAACTTCAAAATCACGATGTCGCGTTCTACTTCCCAGTAGACGGAAACGGTAATGTGGCAAATCCGCAATGTATTTATTATGAGAATATCGTTTCTCTTAATAAATACATTAAGCGTAAGTAAGCAATATAAAAAAGTGAAAGAATAACAAAAGTAATAAAATCCAACGTCGATATATTACATTCAAGATTTCAAAATTTTCAACCGATACAATATGTCTGAACAATAAATATAAGATGAAGGTAAAGAGACTAAATATGTGGTATCTAAAGGAAAGCTATAATAACCGTGAAGATGAACAAAACTATACGTCTACTTGAAATGTGAGATGAAAATACTTCTCGTTGACTGCTTCTAAATTCACTGTCCCAAATTCACCCGACGACTATTCCAAGAAACAAAGAGATGGGTGGAATGCCCGTCAGCGAACTAACGCTCGATGAGTTCCCAAAAAAGAGGTGTAATATATAGATTGAGTGCAAGATGACATGTAATATATTATAAATAGAAATCATTATATGTAAAAAAAAAAGTATGGTAATGTATATGGCAACTATGTAAACATGACAATGGAACTTGAGTATAGCAAACAAATATAGAAATGGCTGCGCAGTATAGATATAGTGAACATGAAGTGAATATCAATGTGTAAGTATGATTATTCTAATGTGGTTGTTTGTAGTTTGATAATGAAAGTATTCATGTATACAAGAGGAGTCCAACTTACCCCATGGACTAAGGTAACATGTAGTAAAAGGCCCCGTCATAACCCACGGGACAACGGCATGTGAGTTCATGTAAGTGTCTTTTAAAGTGACCTCTCGTACCATGATATACGTTCCGTACCAATCTATCCTTTATCCCTGTTCATTGTAGTGTATAGTTCAAGTTACAGGTTTTGGTCAAATCCATGAATATAAAGAGTACAAGTTCAGATTCAAGTTGTATTCTGGTATTCGTATCAAGTTCATGTCAAGTTATATTCATGGTTCGTTCAAGTCAAGTCTAGTATATAATTGGATTATGTCAGATATATAATATCTAATTATGTCTTCATGTACATGCAACAATTCAAAGATCGAGAAAAACAAGATAAACATGTTCGAATGGTATGAAATGAGTCAAATATATTATTCAAATAATGACTATAAACTATGTTGTACAGAAGTGTTGTGTACAACTAATTAATCAAGTCAATCAAATTAGGAATATAAAAAAATATATATATCAAGTGTTTTGCATGCGTGAGTTCCAGTCGAGCCTAAATATAATTACCGGTTTGAAAGATATACTCATTTTCGTTTTATCGGGCAGAACAAATCAGAATCTGTCCAGCACCGTCGCATATTTTTAAAATATAGTTTGGGTCAATTTCCATCAGGTATCCAGTTACGAAGCTTATTAAAAATTGTAGGTATTTCGATATACTTATCCAAAACACTGAAATTCGCACGATTTGGATTTCTGAAACTCTACTTATGATCATTTTAATATCAGCATTTAAACAGAAATTCAGATTTCTGGACCGCCACTATATGTTATATTGTAAAGCCTATATCGGGTTGTTTCATGCACTTCTAAGTAATCTAATATACAGGAAATTATAGCTCTATCAATTGTGCATCTACACATCTAAATTTTGTCACGAACGGACATCGGGAGTTCGAGTTATGTCCTATTTAAAAACAGTATGCGAGTTAGGACAGATTTTATCCAGATTTTACGTCGATTTTCAGTAAAAACTTAAAACTAAGAAAATATAGATTTTTCGATGTAGATGTTCAAAACACCTGAGTTTGATCAATTTGGATATTGGTAGACCAAGTTATGTGTCACGCCTTGCTTCCCAAAATCCGAAAATTTCGGGACGTAACAAAGACAACCATGCTACCCATGGCTAGGACAGATCCCTCCATAGTCACATTACGGCTATCAATCAGATATCAAGAACAGTAAATAAAATCTAACTAACACATGTCCATCTGCCACAGTAGATAAAAATCAAGAAATGTACATAGCGGAAACGAATATATATTCAATAAAGAAATAATATCCTAATCACGTTCCTTATGGGATCACATCGGTAAATTTAAAGTATAGAATTAAAATAACTAACCATCTCTAAAACTAATCATCAAGCTCCTCACTATTCAGTTTACTTGTTAAGGTACTCTTGATCTTCCGGCGATAAGGTTAAAGGAACTGGGCCATGCAAAACCAAGACGTTAGTGCGTCACAAATATCAGTAACAATAATAATAACCAAATAAAAAGTTATGATCAAACATGAGTATAAATAATCATCGCAGGTGTAAAACAGTAAACTATAGGTATGTCACGTGTATCCTAAAATCTGTGCTTCTAGGTTATCTATTCTACAAGTCATTGAAATCAATTAATGTAATTCTCATTGTAACTCAACGGTATATATCCCGTTGATACCCCCACGGGACCACGGCACAATAAACAATGGTTATTCCGTTCATGCCCGGAATCACGGCAAACAATAATAATATCCTCTTGAGTTACATTTCGGTTACATTCTCGATTTCCTATTTTCCCCAGGCTTTGTGTTCAAGTCAGGTATTAATAGAATGTCTACCTAATGCCAATACAGGAACAATCATATACTGGTTTTGTCTAGCAAGATAACAAGTCGGGTCAATCAGGATAACAAGTCAAGATTGTTGGCATCGGTAAGTATTACAGGCAACATGTATTAACATGATAACAAAAATAGTACAGTCTGGCAGGTTACAAACATGTCAAGGATAACATAATCATATCATGTACAAGAACAAGATAATAGCATTAACAGGGATAATATATTCTATCTGATTAATAACTATAAAAGTGGTATTAATTAAACATGCACAAGAAAGTTCCGTTCAGTAATTCAGCGTCACTCTGATTTGTAAAATACCTTAAAAATAACAAACGTCCTCCAAAAGAGACTTGTCATATACCAAAATAAAGCTAATTCAATAAGGTTTTCATTTTTATAAGTTAAAGTATCTCAGGTTATTCCTACAAAAAGTTATAAATGTTCGGACTTGAACGTTTGCTATTGGAATTTTCCAGGACAGCGGTTTAGAGATACTTTCATTTACAGTTTAGATTATTTAAATAATTTATTTTGCAAGTGAATATTTCACATAGTTATAGTATTCTAAGTTTGCTTAGTAAAGAATTAAAGAACATGTGCTAATAATTTTTCTATGATTTATAATGAATTTTATAAAGTAAGGTGTAAAGTAAATTTCATATTTGTCGTATCCGCTTGGCGACGACGTTTCATGTGTACACTATAATATTTTCAAACTATATTTCGCATGACGTTATAAAATGTAGATTATAAACTAATTAATGATATTCGGATTATATAGATATTAACGGTATAATGATAATAATAAGAAATATTACGACGATATATATTTATAGATATAATTATAGTATGTCGCAAGTTGTAAACTTGCATACACTGTATATTATAAAACTGTTAACGTTAAATAACCATATTGTATAAATTATATAGATATAGTTGTATGATGATAATAATAATAATAATAGTACGAAAACATATAAATAAATTACGTAAAATATAGCATGTAGCAAGTTGTAAACTTGCATACACCATATATTATAAAACCGATTAACGTTAAATAATTACGGTGTATAAATTATATAGATATAGTTGTATGATGATGATAATATTAGTACGACAACATATAAGTAAATTGCGTAAACCATAGCATGTAGCAAGTTGTAAACTTGCCTCAAAACAAACGCGATGATCGGAAGCAACACGACGCTATACAAATCAACACAAAATTTTGATGGCTCGGTTAAGATTCTAGGATGCGGCTAGAGTTGCTTCGGCGAGAATGGATATGAGCTTGAAGAATGAAGAAGGAGAATATATAAATTGATGAGAGAGAGATTTAGTTAGAGGAGAGAGAGATATGTTATGTGGAAGAGAGAGAGAACGAGTGCTTTTGTGTTTAATATAAAAATATATGGTATAGTTTAAATTAGGTTATAAATATATATTAGCTTTAATGTATATAGATAATATCAAACTACAACCAATCCCCACCAAAATCTCATCAAAAATATATTTTGGAAAATAATTCACATACGTAAACTTCTCAACCATAATGGACAAATATATTTTAAAAACTCATACCTCTAATTTAAGATTTAAAAGGATTCTAAAAATATATCTAGATTTAGTAAATATTTGATATTAGATATCTTGAGATTTAAACGTAAAAGATAAAAGCAAAATAAGATATGGGATGGCAACCATATGATGACAGTTAACAAAATATAACTTATCCTTAAGTTGTGGCTACTAAAAGATATATGATATATATATATATATATATATATATATATTATACTAGATTTACATAGATTCAGTTTATTGATAAATATCAGATATAATCTAGCACCATACTGGGTTTCAAATATGCAGATATGGTCGAATAACTACAACTACTATTCGAATTACTCGCAACCAAAAAGAATAAAATAGAAGAAATAAAATCAAGTGTTAAAATACCAATTAATATTGTATAACCATACTAGGGTGTTACATTATACCCAACCACAATAGAATTTCGTCCTCGAAATTCACGAAACAGGAAAAGATAAAAAGATACGGATCTAAGAAAAGAGATGTGAAAACATTTGTCGAATCTCGTCTTCACGTTCCCAAGTATATTCTCCATGCGAATGATTTCCCTATGAAACGAGTACTAAAGAGATTACTTTATTCTTGAGAATCTTTTCTCGTCGATCCACAATAGCCATCGGTTGCTCTTTATAAGTCAAATCTTCTCTCACTGTCAATTCCGAGTGATCAAGAACGTGTGTCTCATCTCGAACATATTTGCGGAGCTGAGGTACATGAAACACATCATGAGCACCTGCCAAGGATGGTGGTAGAGCCAATCGATAAGCTACCTCTCCGACACGCTCAATGATATCGAAAATCCCCACGAATCGAGGACTAAGCTTACCTCGACTACCAAATCGGATTACTCCCGTAGTCGGTGATATCATTAAAAACACAAGATCACCAACAACAAACTCCAAAGGTCTTCTTTCAGTATCAGCCCAACTTTTCTGTATATCTTGTGCCACCTTCATGTGATCACGGATCAAGTTAACTTTCTCTACAGATTGCACAATGAGTTCCACTCCTAACAATTTCTTTCTCCAACAGTGTCCTAATAAATAGGCGAGCGACACTTACAACCGTGCAATGTTTCGAATGGAGCCATCTGTATAAACACCTGAAAACTATTGTTGTATGAAAACTCCACTAAATGTAAATAATCCTCCCATGAACCCTTGAAGTCCAACATGCAAGCTCTCAACATATCTTCAAGAGTTTAGATCGTTATCTCGGATTGTCCATTTGTCTGAGGATGATAGGTCGTACAGAATTTCAAGCGAGTTCCCTAACTTTCTTGTAGACTCCTTCAAAAATGAAACAGGAACCGGGTGTCACAATCAGAAACAATACTCACTGGTACTCCATGCAATCTCACAATCTCATGCATGTACCTCTCTTCTAAAGCCTCCGTCGACTATCCAACTCGAAATGGTATGAAATGAGCTTCCTTGGTTAGTCGATTGACAATCATCCAAACTGCATTATTTCCTTTTGGATTCCGTGGTAAGGCTGTTATGAAATCCATGGTTATATGTCCCCACTTCCATTGGAGAATCGAAAGTGGTTGCAACAAACCAGCTACCCTTTGATATTCAGCCTTAACTTGCTGACACACAAAACATCTCGACATGTAACGAGCAATCTCTCTTTTCATGCCTTCCCACTAAAAGTGTTGTCGTAAATCTCTATACATCTTCGTGCCTCCTGAATGTACTGAATATGTGGAACTATGAGCTTCCTTCATGAATTCTTCATGAACATCTCCTTTAAGAATACAGAAACGACTTCCATATCTTAAAGAACCATCTTTATGAATCAATAAATCCGTGCAAAGTCCTGCTTCTACTTGTCCTCGCAATTTCTGCAATCTAGGATCGTGCAACTGTGCTTCCTTAACGCTATCAATCAAGAATGACTATACTTGCAGCTGTATCAACTGTCCCAAAGAATTTGGTAGTATAAGCTCAAACTTGAATCTCTGAAAATCTGTTATAATCTCCTTCTATTTATTCAACATTCATACTGCTGGCGACCGACTTAAAGCATCCGGTACTACATTAACTTTTCCCGGATGGTAATTTAGATCAAGATCTTAGTCAGCCATCAGTTCCAACCATCTACGCTGCCTCATGTTGAGCTCTTTCTGTGTGAACATGTACCTTAGGCTCTTGTGATCAGTAAACATCTTGACCTTTCACCCAATAAGTAGTGTCTCCAAATCTTCAGCGCAAAAATAACTGCTGCTAGCTTCAAGTCATGAGTTGGGTAGTTCTTCTTATGGGTCTTCAATTTCCTCGGCGCATACGCTATAACCTTCTCATGCTGCATTAGAACACATCCCAAGCCTTTCCCAGACGCATCGTTGTGAATAACTAGTCCTCCGGAACCATCTGATATTGTCAGAATAGGAGCGGTTGTCAATCTTTGCTTCAGCACTTCAAAACCTGACGCAAACTTCTCAGTCCACACGAACGGTACCTCCTTCTGTGCTAGCTTGGTTAATAGTTCTGCTATTCAAGCGAAGTTCTCCACAACCATCTATAATATCCAGCAAGCCCAAAGAAACTTCTGATCTCCCCCACATTCTTTGGAATCGGCCAATTGTAACAACCGTAAATTTCCTATACAAAATTTTTCAAATAATTTTTCAAAAATCCACAAAGGGGTATTTTAGCCTGAGCACAAGATTTAGGTAATTATTTTTGTTTTTAATTACAAGCTACAAGAATGAAATAACTCCATTTTTAGTGTACAAGAAATTACTTTAAAATTTAATGTATACTTGGAGTATTTACTCTTGCTGCTATCATTTTAAGTAATTAAATAACACAATAATTACAAGAAGGAGCTTGTAGCTCATTGGTAATACCTTGCACTGCTGAACCAAGCCACCAGAGTTCGAATCCCATGCCCCACATATTTTTATATCCTTTTGTTTTAATTTTTTTTAGAAGTCAAACGGTCAAACAGCCATAACTCACAATTTATTGCGAATCATAAAAAATAAAGTATGCTAAAACCTCCCCCATACCAAACCCTACTCACCGAGACCCAACTCGGCCCCGACTCGGCCGAATCGGCCGGAGCCGCCGGCCGGACTCGGCCGGACGGCCGAGTCGTCAACACGGAAAATTTCCGTGTTGACTTGGTCTTCACCCCTGCATACTTCAATTTTTCTGTACAGTTATAATTTTCTCATTTAATCTCTTTTAATCCCAAAATTAATGATATTTTAATGAATTTTTACATTTTTTAATATTTTTTAATCCTAACCCTAACCCTAGCCTAGCCCTATATAAAGACCCCTACCCTATACCATTTCACCTCACAATTCTAAGTCCACTCTATCAAATTCTCGAGAACAAGGTACAAAGAGCAAGAAGCGAAGCGCTGCCGAAATCGATGATGGATTCCGGCGACCGGATCAGAACCTTCGCGACGTTTTCGACGAATCGACAACCACCGCATCCATTAGCTTCCTTAGCTTGTCCAAACCGTAAGTCCCATCCCCTCTATCTCTCTTTTCTATAAGTATAAAAATACAACTTTTTGGAACCCGACGAAAATCGGACAAACCGATTTCCGATTCGGTTTTTCTATAAATTTCCACTTGTCACCTAATACATAATATCTACCCATACTCATGTTGACTATTAATCACCCATAAACCAATTTAATCAAACTTTTTCATATAAAATGATAAGTTCTTTGCAAAACCGTATTCCTTTCATAAAAATACCATGAAGTTCATTTTTCTTAGTTTACTCAATTCCCTCACTCCTAAATAGGTTTATCTTGATCACTAAACTTGTAGAACCCAATTTGAATGAAATTTCACACATAAAATGATAACGTTTTCGAATACCGTATTCTTGCGCTATAATACCTTTAAGTTTAACATAACATGTTTTACCTTTAAATTTCACCAAAACTTAAAATAAGTCACGGGGTAATGACCTACCCCTACACACACTCAATATAACCCTAATTGATAAATATCAAAACACAGAATACGAAATTACAGGACTTTTCACTAAAATATCCTAATCTTTATTTAAAGGTTTAAGTTGTAAACTTTTCTAGATAAAATCTTTTAATAAAATGAAAACACGATTGGTCGTGGACATCGATCGTTTATCTAAACTGTCTTGTGGTGCCTAGGCAAGTGTGTCTAAGGCTAGTGGTTTTTAATTAGGCCCACGACTGTGGTTCCTTCCCACTTACCTGGCACTTACCTGGCCGCAATTGACGGTGAAGAGGCGATTTGAGGCTTCTAATGACTCATCGTTTAGACCTTAGAAATAGGCTAGTTGGTTTAAGAAGCCCTAATAACTAAAATACGGAAAACTGTACTCTTTTGCAAATAAATACCCCATATTTATAAAACCGTTTTCCCAAATGAAAAGTATTTGTTAAACCTAAGCAAAGCGCCGCTACAACCCATTTTTGGGGAACCTGTTAGGGATAGTGCGGTTCATCGTGCACCCGCAGGCTAGTAATGCGAGATTCAGACCTTCGCAAGGAGCATTCGGTCTCGAAAGGTTCAAAATACGATATTTAGGAAAAACGAGAGTTTTCTAAATATAATATTTATATAAAATTATTCATGTGTTAATATATATATATAATTATCATTTAAACACCTATTTTATCATAATATAAAGTTTCCACATTTTTCTAAAAAATTACAAGATTAAAAGTTACACTAAAATACCATGAATTTCAGATAAAACAATTAATACTTTTTATTAGGATATATTCACTAGAATAACACAAATAAAATTCACATTCATTACAACAATAAAGACGATTATTAAATACTTGAGGTGTATTTTGAAAACTATACAAAAGCACATTTTACATAAAACCCCCTCAAGTTTTACAAATTACAATAAGGCCCCTAGCTAATATTGAACTTCAAATTATCTTTCTTTTAGTCTGACTCGGGTTAGAGTCTGACTATTTCCTGACTCGAATATGATTCAAGTCAATCTTTATTCTTTTATATTCCAATACAATTTGAATACATGAAACCCCGAATCCAGTTAACAATATATTCTTTTTGACTGAATCAAACCATGGATATTCATCCATTATCCTGATATTCCATTTACCTGATTATACAGTTGCAACATGTTTACTGATATCATGGTTTGGTCAGTCACCCAACTTACTTATTCCAATACTACAATACTGTTAAAACACTACGGGGTTTAAGGGGTAGATTGGTACGGAAGGTGTTAAAGTTGGCACGAGGTGGTCAGATTAAGACACCTAATCTGAATCCTATTGCTGTTGTACCGTGGAATAACGGTTCCTTGTACTTTCCTTTTGCCCTGATCTCTAACATATAGAGATCCCCACGTATACACTGGCATCCTTCTATACCAAGCTACAAACAACAACGTTACACAATGTTCCATAAGATTCAATAATATAATAGTTAGAAAATACTGTTACTCTGTCATTCTCATTCTTCTTATTCTTTGGGACTTACCGAGCGACCTGTTCGCTGACGACATTCTATTTCTTTCTTCTTTGAATATCGTCAGGTGCATTGGACCAAGCTGAGATCGAGCCCACCGGTGAAGATTTGGAGCAGTTCCAGGAAGATCCAGAGCTCTAGATACTTTACCTTGTTCTTTCCAGTTTATTTCATTTTCTGTTATGCCACTGTTTAGGCATTGCTTTTCATTCCAGTTATATTTTCTTTTCCTGCATTGTACAAAGAATGTTATTAATAAAAGTTGTTGTTATTTCTATATTATTCGTCTCTTGTGATTTACTTTATATTGCTTAGTTACGCTTAGCGTATATACTTCTGAGTATATACGTAGCGGGCCTCGTCGCGTCCACTTCGTCGTACACTGGAAAGCGGGGCGTGACA
Organism: Agapanthus africanus; assembly: GCA_030015575.1. NCBI lineage: Eukaryota > Viridiplantae > Streptophyta > Magnoliopsida > Asparagales > Amaryllidaceae > Agapanthus > Agapanthus africanus. The sequence continues at coordinate 190,630,044 of CM057341.1, forward strand.
GGTTTTGTTGGTGGTCCATGCAGGTCAGAGCTGTATGAATCCTTGTCATGCAGTTCTGGTCTGCGTGAACAACCTAAGCAATATAACACAAGAACCAGTAACTTAAACATTCTTTACAATTCATATCTCTTGAATCTTACAATTTCATATTCCTTGAATCTTAACATTTGAATCTGTCCTAACCCAAATTTTCTTCAGGGTTATGGATTCCCCGAACAACACCAGCACCAACGTCAACAACACACCTACACCTCCAGCACTACCTCTCACACCTGCCGTTCCTGATCCACCCAACGAGCAGACGGTTCTGCTTAAGGAAATCCAAAGCCTCTTGGTTGGACTGCAGCAGCAGACTGGCATATTATTGAACCAACCAGAAGCAGGAGCAACCGTCAAGAAACGCACTGCCACCCAGATGGCAAGAGGAACCTACACTTTACAACCTGCAAAACCCAAGAGACAGAAGGAAACCATTAACCAGTCAAGTTCAGGATTTTGCTACTACTGCCATAGAAATGGACACTTGTGGAAGGACTGTAGGCGCGCAAAAGGCCTGTGCCTAGTTTGCGGCGCATCCGATCATAGAATTGGAGACTCTCCCTATAGACGCAACTCAGCCCACACACTCACTATCTACCCGAAGCAGCCAGCTATCCAGACTCCTACACCTAGTCTTGCACTCCCAGCACCACCTCCACATGGACCATCCCTACCTAGTCAGGCATCAATGTGTCGGCTTACTCAGAAAAATGTGTCGAGACGTCAAGCCTCTACCTTAACGGCCTTAGAACCTGAGACTAAGAACCAAGGTAACCCAGGTAACTCCCTCACTTTGACCAAAACATTTTGCAATATTTCTTCCTTCTAAATATTTTCATACACTACCAATAGTTCTATCACAAAACCTTCCTTGAAACTGTTACACCTTTCTTTTACAAATTTCGAGGACGAAATTTTTATAAGGAGGATAGAATGTATCAACCCTAAATTTCCTATACAAAATTTTTCAAATATTTTTTCAAAAATCCACAAAGGGGTATTTTAGCCTGAGCACAAGATTTAGGTAATTATTTTTGTTTTTAATTACAAGCTACAAGAATGAAATAACTCCATCTTTAGTGTACAAGAAATTACTTTAAAATTTAATGTATACTTGGAGTATTTACTCTTGCTGCTATCATTTTAAGTAATTAAATAACACAATAATTACAAGAAGGAGCTTGTAGCTCATTGGTAATACCTTGCACTGCTGAACCAAGCCACCAGAGTTCGAATCCCATGCCCCACATATTTTTATATCCTTTTGTTTTAATTTTTTTTAGAAGTCAAACGGTCAAACAGCCATAACTCACAATTTATTGCGAATCATAAAAAATAAAGTATGCTAAAACCTCCCCCAGACCAAACCCTACCCACCGAGACCCGACTCGGCCCCGACTCGGCCGAATCGGCCGGCGCCGCCGGCCGGACTCGGCCGGACGGCCGAGTCGTCAACACGGAAAATTTCCGTGTTGACTTGGTCTTCACCCCTGCATACTTCAATTTTTCTGTACAGTTATAATTTTCTCATTTAATCTCTTTTAATCCCAAAATTAATGATATTTTAATAAAATTTTACATTTTTAAATATTTTTTAATCCTAACCCTAACCCTAGCCTAGCCCTATATAAAGACCCCTACCCTCTACCATTTCACCTCACAATTCTAAGTCCACTCTATCAAATTCTCGATGTCACGCCCCGCTTCCCAGTGTACGACGAAGTGGACGCGACGAGGCCCGCTACGTATATACTCAGAAGTATATACGCTAAGCGTAACTAAGTAATATAAAGTAAATCACAAGAGACGAATAATATAGAAATAACAGCAACTTTTATTAATAAAATTCTTTGTACAATGCAGGAAAAGAAAATACAACTGGAATGAAAAGCAATGCCTAAACAGTGGCATAACAGAAAATGAAATAAACTGAAAAGAACAAGGTACAGTATCTAGAGCTCTGGATCTTCCTGGAACTGCTCCAAATCTTCACCGGTGGGCTCGATCTCAGCTTGGTCCAATGCACCTGACGACATTCAAAGAAGAAAGAAATAGAATGTCGTCAGCGAACAGGTCGCTCGGTAAGTCCCAAAGAATAAGAAGAATGAGAATGACAGAGTAACTGTATTTTCTAACTATTATATTATTGAATCTTATGGAACATTGTGTAACTTTGTTGTTTTTAGCTTGGTACAGAAGGATGCCAGTGTATACGAGGGGGATCTCTATATGCTAGAGATCAGGGCAAAAGGAAAGTACAAGGAACCGTTATGCCACGGTACAACAGCAATAGGATTCAGGTTAGGTGTCTTAATCTGACCACCTCGTGCCACCTTTAACACCTTCCGTACCAATCTACCCCTTAAACCCCGTAGTGTTTTAACAGTATTGTAGTATTGGAATAAGTAAGTTGGGTGACTGACCAAACCATGATATCAGTAAACATGTTGCAACTGTATAATCAGGTAAATAGAATATCAGGATAATGGATGAATATTCATGGTTTGATTCAGTCAAAAAGAATATACTGTTAACTGGATTCAGGGTTTCATGTATTCAAATTGTATTTGAATATAAAAGAATAAAGATTGACTTGAATCATATTCGAGTCAGGATATAGTCAGACTCTAACCCGAGTCAGACTAAAAGAAAGATAATTTGAAGTTCAATATTAGCTAGGGGCCTTATTGTAATTTGTAAAACTTGAGGGGGTTTTATGTAAAAAGTGCTTTTGTATAGTTTTCAAAATACACCTCAAGTATTTAATAATCGTCTTTATTGTTATAATGAATGCGAATTTTATTTGTGTTATTCTAGTGAATATATCCTAATAAAAAGTATTAATTGTTTTATCTGAAATTCATGGTATTTTAGTGTAACTTTTAATCTTGTAATTTTTTAGAAAAATGTGGAAACTTTATATTATGATAAAATAGGTGTTTAAATGATAATTATATATATATTAACACATGAATAATTTTATATAAATATTATATTTAGAAAAATCTCGTTTTCCCTAAATATCGTATTTTGAACCTTTCGAGACCGAATGCTCCTTGCGGAGGTCTGAATCTCGCACTACTAGCCTGCGGGTGCACGTTGAACCGCACTATCCCTAACAGGTTCCCCAAAAGTGGGTTGTAGCGGCGCTTTGCTTAGGTTTAACAAATACTTTTCATTTGGGAAAACGGTTTTATAAATATGGGGTATTTATTTGCAAAAGAGTACAGTTTTCCGTATTTTAGTTATTAGGGTTTCCTAAACCAACTAGCCTATTTCTAAGGTCTAAACGATGAGTCATTAGAAGCCTCAAATCGTCTCTTCACCATCAATTGCGGCCAGGTAAGTGACAGGTAAGTGGGAAGGAACCACAGTCGTGGGCCTAATTAAAAACCACTAGCCTTAGACACACTTGCCTAGGCACCACAAGACAGTTTAGATAAACGATCGATGTCCATGACCAATCGTATTTTCATTTTATTAAAAGATTTTATCTAGAAAAGTTTACAACTTAAAGCTTTAAATAAAGATTAGGGTATTTTAGTGAAAAGTCCTGTAATTTCGTATTCTGTGTTTTGATATTTATCAATTAGGATTATATTGAGTGTGTGTAGGGGTAGGTCATTACCCCGTAACTTATTTTAAGTTTTGGTGAAGTTTAAAGGTAAAACATGCTATGTTAAACTTAAAGGTATTATAGCGCAAGAATACGGTATTCGAAAACGTTATCATTTTATGTGTGAAATTTCATTCAAATTCGGTTCTACAAGTTTAGTGATCAAGATAAACCTATTTAGGAGTGAGGGAATTAATTAAACTAAGAAAAATGAACTTCATGGTATTTTTATGAAAGGAATACGGTTTTGCAAAGAACTTATCATTTTATGTGAAAAAGTTTGATTAAATTGGTTTATGGGTGATTAATAGTCAACATAAGTATGGGTAGATATTATGTATTAGGTGACAAGTGGAAATTTATAGAAAAACCGAATCGGAAATCGGTTTGTCCGATTTCCGTCGGGTTCCAAAAATTCGTATTTTTATACTTATAGAAAAGAGAGATAGAGGGGATGGGACTTACGGTTTGGACAAGCTAAGGAAGGTAATGGATGAGGTGGTCGTCGGTTCGTCGAAAACGTCGCGAAGGTTCTGATCCGGTCGCCGGAATCCGTCGTCGATTTCGGCAGCGCTTCGCTTCTCGCTCTTCGTACCGAGCTCTCGAGAATTTGATAGAGTGGACTTAGAATTGTGAGGTGAAATGGTAGAGGGTAGGGGTCTTTATATAGGGCTAGGCTAGGGTTAGGGTTAGGATTAAAAAATATTTAAAAATGTAAAAATTCATTAAAATATCATTAATTTTGGGATTAAAAGAGATTAAATGAGAAAATTATAACTGTACAAAAAAATTGAAGTATGCAGGGGTGAAGACCAAGTCAACACGGAAATTTTCCGTGTTGACGACTCGGCCGTCCGGCCGAGTCCGGCCGGCGGCGCCGGCCGATTCCGCCGAGTCGGGGCCAAGTCGGGTCTCGGTGGGTAGGGTTTGGTCTGGGGGAGGTTTTAGCATACTTTATTTTTTATGATTCGCAATAAATTGTGAGTTATGGCTGTTTGACCGTTTGACTTTTAAAAAAAATTGAAACAAAAGATATAAAAATATGTGGGGCATGGGATTCGAAGTCTGGTGGCTTGGTTCAGCAGTGCAAGGTATTACCAATGAGCTTCAAGCTCCTTCTTATAATTATTGTGTTATTTAATTACTTAAAATGATAGCAGCAAGAGTAAATACTCCAAGTATACATTAAATTTTAAAGTAATTTCTTGTACACTAAAAATGCAGTTATTTCATTCTTGTAGCTTGTAATTAAAAACAAAAATAATTACCTAAATCTTGTGCTCAGGCTAAAATACCCCTTTGTAGATTTTTGAAAAAATATTTGAAAAATTTTGTATAGGAAATTTAGGGTTGTTACACCAATCATGAATAGCTGCAATCTTTTCGGGGTCAATTGCAATTCCATCTCCGGATACTACATGACCCAAGAACTTCACTTCTTCAAGCCAAAATTCACACTTGCTCATCTTATCATATAACTTTTCTTACCTCAACGTCTGCAGTGCGATTCTCAAATGTTCTACATGCTCTTTTTTGCTTATTGAATAGACTAGAATATCATCAATAGATATCACTACGAACCGATCCAAATATGGTGAAAAGATTCGGTTCATCAAGTTCAAAAATATTGCTGGTGCGTTAGTAATTTCAAATGGCATCACTAAATACTCGTAATGCTCATATCGAGTTCAAACGTTGTCTTGCAAATGTCTCTTTCTTTCACCCGAACTTGATGATACCCTAATCGTAAATCCAACTTTGAGAATACTCTCACGCCAATGAGTTGGTCGAATAATTCACCTATGCGAGAGATTCGGTACTTGTTCTTAATAATCACCCGATTTAACTCTCGATAGTTGATGCACATTCTCCGCGTGCCATCTTTCTTTTTGACTAGAAGAACTAGAGCTCCCCATGATGAACTACTACTGTGAATCCAACCCTTCTCTAATAACTCAGAAACTTGTCTCTTTACCTTCTCCAGTTCCACCGGTGATATCGGATAAAAGCCTTCGAATTTGCGCTGCTACAGGAATAAGATCAATCGCGAACTCCACATCTCGTTTAGATGGTAAACTCGAGATGTTCTTGAACACATCCATGAAATCCCGAACTGCTATCAGCGCTTCATCTACAACTTGTTTACGAACTTCACCCTTCAGTAAACATTTCCCTTCATCATGAATTTGCAAGTTTGTTCTAAGAATTGTGGGTTATCAACCCACCACTCTTCCGCTGTGCTACTCTGATAATTTGAGACGGGTTTGTCAAAACTTCTTCAATCAAACATCTGATATCCGATCGTCCTTGAAGCAGTCTGTACTAGCTCCCGCTGAGGTTAATCTTGAACTACTGCAATTATCAAAAGCTTTTCATGTGTTTCTCTTTATTCTTTGAAACACAAACGGATTGGTCCTTACGGGATGAGAGAAAAGATATAACGTGGTTGCCGGATTCAAGCTCACGATAAAGCATAAACTCGTAAGCAATGACGCCGAGAGGAAACGAGATAATACAACGACCATAAGTCAAGAAAATAAATCAAAATAAGACTCCAGATTACCTAAATAGAGTACCGCATTGCAAGCATACCGGGGTACATAGTTATAACTACATAACTCAATTCAAGTCGCCTAAATCCTACTATCAAAATCGAGAGAATAAGATAGGAGAAACAATAAGGAACCAAAAGGATTCCAAGCCGAGATGAAATATCATTTCCATATCGTCAAAATAAAAGAGTTAATGGAAAGATAAAATTCATGAATTTGAATGATAAGACAATAATATGGAAGAACATGTTCCTAAAATTCTGGATTTCCTGGTTAGTGTATTGGGTCTAATACCCAACTACAAAAGAAACTAAACCCAGCAACAAAAGAAATCAAACCTAGCTAACCTAAAACATATGCGCTCTAATACCAATGAAATCTTGTCACACCCCGCTTCCCAAAATACGAAAATTTCAAGATGTAACAAAATTGTAAATTCCCAGTTCCGTAAATAAAAATTTTCCATATTTTTCCAAGTCCCCTTAATGTTTTTCTATTTTTCTCCTTATTTTTGTATGAAATTATATGCTTATGTTTTAAATATTAAATTTTCCTAAACAAAAAATAATTTTCCCGGCCTAAGCCCATACCCGGCCCCAAGCCCATACCCGGCCCCAAGCTTCCTACCGACCTGACTCGCTTCTCTTCTCCCCCACTCTCTTCCTTTTCCCGCTTCTTTCTTTTCCTTCTCCCCACGTCCTCGCTGCTCGTCGCGACAACGTCCCCACTCCTCGACACACGACCTCGCGCGCGCGCACGCTCGTGAAACTTCCCTCGACCTCGTCTTTTCCTCCTCCTTCTCTCATCGCCACTCCAAAACCACACGAGCCCCTCCTTCTTCTCCTTCCCTGCTCAACTTACAATAAAGAACCCAACAGCATCGAGCCTCCTCTTGTCATCGACGAACGCCCGAGCCCCCTTAACAGCAACCTCTGCAACATCCATCAACTCCACCTTGCACCCCGGGCTTCCAGCAACCGAGCTCTTCAACCTCCCTCAACAGCACCACCACCACGACCTCCTACACCGTCTCCACTTCCCCACTGCAACCCCATGACCACCACCATACCACCGTGAGCTCCCCTCCAACCCAACTCCGCCCTCCCCTGGCTGCAGCTCCAAGCCAGCCTCCCATCTCCAAAGCTAACCCTTTGCCTCCAAGCTCTAGCCTGCACCTGAGTTCCTCCCTTACTGTCGCCGGCGGCCACCTCAGCCACCTCCGGCCACTACGACCTCCTCCCTTCACCAACCTCGCCGTCAAGACCCCAGCAATCAAGCCGCCACTGCCGAGGATTCGAGCTTGAGCCAAGTCAAGTTGCCGTACCGCGCGTGTATCGCGATCGCGCCGTTGCCGCTGCCGCTGCCGTACCGTCGTCGATATGTCACCAGGCAAGTATAATGCTTGCTTCATGCTAATTTTACCGATTTCAATTCAAATTACCAATAAATTCCATATATACTTTTCGTGCGAATCGATGTAATGCAAGTGTTCGATGCAAAATCTGAATGGAAAACCCCCGTTAAATTGACGGAAACTAATCGCATATGATGGCCCGAGTAATAACGAACGTTGTGTTATGATTTAGCTGGAAAATACAGACTTTACTGACGTGATAGGTATTTCCCATTTAGACCCGTTAAAACTGAAATTTTCCCGTATCTGAACCTTGTAAAAATCAAAGTTAATTGATTACAAACTGGATGTTGCGTTCGAGGGCTCATATAGAAGACGACTCGATGATTTAGAACCCCATAAGAGTTTTAATTTGTTTCTATGCTAAAAAGGTGACGAAAACTGGTTCGGAGTGCGGCTCTGGACTGCAGCCCAGAGCAGCACTGGCTGTCGATTCTCGTTTAGTAATACTTTCACCCTGCTGTATGAAAATGTTATGATGCGGAACCCTATACCATAGCGAAGATAAATCGGTTAGCTAACCATTGAAAGTGTTTCCATTCATTTTTACTGTCTTTTACTATTTAAATTACATTTTAAATCAACAAAACATACAGCAGTCCCAAACAGGGACATAACGTATACCCCTTTATTGTACAACGCATAACTTCCAGTACTGAATTTCTAGCAGCGAACACTTAAAATGAAACGACTGTAACTTGCGAACTCGAAACCCGATTGACTTGAAATCAATTTTTTTGAACTGCCGACTGAGTTTACTTATTACCGCTTTTGTATCTTTTTGCTTAATTCTGAATGCATGATTTAATACGAATTTTCTATGTTCATAAGATGCATAACGACTTGTACTACACATAAACTGTTTAGCGGCATGATTCATAGTTCTACCCGACTACAAGACCTCTAGCGATAGTGAATATTCGTGTTAATTCTCCGTGTATATTGCATTGTCGAACGTGTACAGTATCGGTGTGGTTGTGTCAAGTACGCCAGTGAATAGTGAGTGATTCGTGACAATGAACCATACAGTGAACAGTGAATAAAATCGTGTTATTGATGCGTACTTGTACACAACTAGCCCATATTCATGAATAGTGAAACTTGGGGAAAAGGGGGAAATCAAAGTGGAAAGGGAGTTGTATTTAGCGAGGTCAGTGATTTAGAGGATGATGATTCGAACAACGACTCTTATATATATTAGGTTGGGCCTAGCGGTCCGGCTGACAGGGTTATGTCCTGGGCAACAGCGGGCCGTAGTCTTGGGTACGTACGAGACCCTCGTTAAATATGATCAACCTTTTCACAACTCAATTTTAAAAGTGACTTAGAGACCGATAGGGACACAGATCATACATTGAATCAGTTAGTGACATATTGACTACCTGCATTTTATCTCCACCATTATTACTTTCATTTTCTTGTCTTTTGTTATTATTATAATATTGCTATTATGTCACTCTGAAGACCTGAGTATGCATGCTCAGACCTTGAAGAAGAATCGGTTCAGGAGTCAGACTTGCCCTTCGAGCTTGCAGAGATTTAGACGGTCGTGCCTCCAGTACCTTTACTGTTTTCCCTAAAGAAACCTTGTATTCACACTTAGTTAGTAGTTCTTTTCTTTTGTTCTGTTGCAAATTGTGAACAATGAAAGTTGATATAATAACTAGTGATGTATTTCCTTTACTTCTGTGATGTGTTTTCTGATTACCATGTAATGCTAGAAACCGAAGTATGACTACGGTGGGATTATTCCTTGACCGTAGGAGCATGGCTGGCCTACTCATCCCTCGTATTCCGTATGTTGGGAAGCGGGGCGTGACATGGTTTTGTTAGTATCAAAGCCGTATTTAGTAGTAAGGGATAACATTAACCACACTTTATTACATTATTTTCGCTTCACTATCCCTCACTTTCATCCTTGTATCTAATCATATCCTTTTAAATATTTTCCAGCGACATGACGTCCTCGAACGATCACTCCTCAGACTCAAGTTCTCAGGATCATACGGAGAGGATCTTGAGTGCACTGACAACCCTCGCAGAAGCTCAAGAGAGAAAGACGGACCTACTCACCGAGGGGCTCAGGGCCATTACTACAGTCGGGGGACCCTCCGCTCTCATTACTACCCCCCGAGAGCACCACTTCACCAGCTTTTTCTGCCAGGGCTGGCACCGTGTCAGATTTTCGGAGGTTACATCCAGCTGTATTTACGGGACTAGCAGAACCACTCGAGGCCGAGCAAAGGCTAGTCTATATGGAGAACCTATTAACGGTCGCAAGAGTACCCTATGAAGAGAAAGTGAAGGTGATAAAGATCCAGTTGGAGGACGAAGCCCGTACTTGGTGGTCGGTTGAAGAAATCATACTCGAAAGGCCAATCGAATGGAGCAAATTCAAGGAGTTCTTCTTAGACCACTATTTTCCTTCCACCGCCAAGGCAGGGATGGAAGAAAGATTCATCTTACTGAAGCAGAATGTCCGTCCCGTGGACATATATGCGGCAGAATTCAACCTTCTGAGCCGATTTGCTCCGTATATGGTCGTTTCAGAGGCCACCAGGGCCAGGCATTTCTTACAGGGACTTGATTTTGAGCTACAGCAGTTGATCGCGTCACTCGAGTTGCAGACTTTTGCGCAGGTGCTCAACGCGGCACAAATTCAGGAGAAGCTAATCAATAAATTTAGGGGCCCCAGCTCGAGTGATAGGAGGCCCCGAGTTGTTCCGGTGCGTACTCACACACTGTCTCGAGGGGTCATACCAATCCACAGGCTAGGGACGACGCAGATGAAGTGTCCATTCGTGCCCCAGCATCACCCTCAGAGTAAAGACTTAGTTTGCAGATACTGCAACAGGGATGGGCACACCCAGAAGGACTGTCTCCGTGCCATGGGACAGTGTTTGATATGCGGATCCAGCCAGCACCGAGTTAGTGGTTGCCCCAAGCGAACAGAGTTGCAGGGAGGGTCTGTACCGCAGCAGCAGAGGTCACAGGAACAGAGGCAACCCTAGACAGGTCATGGTCAAGGACGGGCTTTCACCTTGACCGCCGAGCAGGCAGAGGCTTCAGGTGAAGTTGTTACAGGTATTCTACTCGTACATTCCATGCCAGCTAGAGTACTGTTTGATTCTGGAGCATCACACTGTTTCATATCTACGCATTTCGTTGATATACACTCCATACCACAAAAACTATTAACCAAGGGTTGGGAAATACATACGGGTAATGGTGTTATAGTATCCAGTCGAGAATGTAGATCTTATCCAGTTGTAGTGTGTGGCAGGGAATTCTATGCAAATTTCCTTTTAATCGGAACAGGCAGCTATGACTTGATTCTCGGGATGGATTGGATGAGTACATTCCATGCAATTATTGATTGCCGAGTAAGGAATGTGACTTTCCGCATTCCCAATCACCCAGAGTTTATTTTTGAAGGCGGGAGCGAGTCTTTGGAGCCAGCCAAGTTTAGAGCCAAGCCAAAAGCGTTGACAACTATGGAGATCGATGAGAGTCCAGCCCCAGAGATTGTTCGGGATTTTCTGGATGTGTTCCCTGAAGATTTACCAGGTCTACCACCTCCCCGCCTCTTGGAATTCTCTATTAATTTGATTCCAGGTACAGCACCAGTTTTTAAAGCCCCGTACAGAATGGAACCAGTTGAGTTGGCAGAATTGAAGAAGCAAATTAGAGAACTCCTGGAGAAAGGATTTATCCGCCCAAGCACTTCACCGTGGGGTGCACCAGTTTTGTTGGTAAAGAAAAAGATGGATCACTACGGATCTGCATAGACTACCGGGAGATGAACAAAGTCACGATAAAGAACAAATACCCCATTCCGCGCATCGAAAACTTATTTGATCAGTTAAGTGGGGCCAGAGTATTTTCGAAGTTGGATCTCCGTTCAGGCTATCACCAGATCAGAGTAGCGGCCGAGGATATATGAAAGGCGGCTTTCAGGAACCGATACGGGCATTATGAATTCCTTGTGATGCCGTTCGGTGTTACCAATGCTCCAGCTATATTTATGGATCTGATGAATCGAGTATTTGCGAAGTACTTGGACACGTTTGTCGTTGTATTCATCGACGACATACTAGTCTACTCTATGACCCGGGAGGAGCAAGCCGAACATTTGCGACCAGTATTACAAATTCTTGGAGAAGAGAAGCTGTACGCAAAATTGAGCAAGTGTGAGTTCTGGCTCGACAAAGTGCAGTTCTTTGGACACGTTGTTTCGGGCGAAGGCATCTCAGTGGACCCGGCAAAGATAGAATCTGTTAGAGATTGGCCAACACCGAAGTCAGTGGCCGAGATCAGAAGCTTCCTAGGACTGGCCGGATATTATCAACGGTTCGTTCAAGACTTTGCACGTGTCGCTGAACCCTTGACGAAGCTGACATGGAAGGATGTACCGTATGTGTGGACAGAGGGGTGTACTCGGGCTTTTGAGGCACTGAAGCAGAAATTGACCATGACGCCTATTCTTATAGTACCAGATAATTCCTGTGGGTTGGTGATACATAGCGATGCTTCAGGGAAGGGCTTAGGCTGTGTTCTGATGTAGCACGGTCGGGTGGTTGCTTACACCTCGCGACAGCTGAGGAATCACGAGAGGAACTACCCTACTCACAACTTGGAGTTAGCCGCAGTGGTTTTCGCATTGAAGATCTGGAGGAATTACCTATTAGGCGAGAAGGTGGAGGTGTACATGGATAACAAGAACCTGAAATATGTGTTCACTCAGAAAAAATTGAATATGAGGCAGCGCCGATGGCTAGAATTAATGGCGGACTATGACTTAGACTTACAGTATCATCCGGAAAAAGTAAATGTTGTACCCGATGCTCTCAGTCGTAAGCCAGCGGTCATGATGTTGACCAGCCAGAGGAGCATCATTGAGGATTTTCAGAAGCTCGAGCTAGAGGTCGTTATGCCGAGTGCAATCAGGCAGTTTTGGCAACTACAGGTGCAGTCTTCTCTTGTAGATCGCATCAAAGCTGCGCAACCTGATGATCCTCGATTGCAAAAGTTCAGAGAGCAGGTGGAAGCCGGACTGAGAACAGACTTACTCATACATCGAGACGGCTCTCTGAGATTCGGTAGCAGACTTTGCGTACCCAAAGGGGATGTTCGAGAAGAGGTACTTGCTGAGGCTCATAATTCAATTCTGTGCATCCAGGAGGCACGAAAATGTATCGAGATCTGAAGCAACACTTTTGGTGGAACGGGATGAAGCGAGAGATTGCACGGTTTGTATCCAGGTGTTTGGTATGTCAGAAGTGAAGGCGGAACACCAGAGAACAGCGGGACTGTTACAACCGCTTCCGATACCAGAGTGGAAGTGGGAGCACATTACTATGGACTTTGTGACTGCCTTACTACAAAGCCCTGGGGGCAAAAACTCCGTTTGGGTTATCATCGACTGCCTTACGAAAGCTGCACACTTTATACCCTTCCGGGTGGGACAGTCGACAGAGTCGCTTGCGGAGAAATACATGCAAGAGATAGTGCGACTTCATGGAGTTCCGGTCAGCATTGTGTCAGATCGAGACACCAGATTTGTTTCGCACTTTTGGAAGAGCTTACAGGAGAGTATGGGTACCCGCCTCAAGTTCAGCAGAGCGTATCATCCACAGACGGACGGAAAATCCGAGCGTACGATTCAGACGCTCAAGGACATGTTGAGGGCTTTCATGTTGGACTTTCAGGGTTCTTGGGAGGATCATCTGCATCTGGTTGAGTTTTCTTATAACAACAGTTACCAAGCTAGCATCCAGATGACTCCTTTCGAAGCACTTTACAGGCGTAAATGTCGATCCCCTGTTTGTTAGGACGACGTGGGCGAACGAAGATTGCTGGGCTCCGAACTCATTGTTCAGACAGTAGACAAAGTCCAAATGATCAGACAGCGCATTAAGACGGCTCAGGATCGACAGAAGAGTTGGGCGGATGCCAGCAGGAGAGCGCTAGAATTTGAAGTCGGAGATCACGTATTCCTAAAGATTTCCCCTACCTGCGGAGTTATCAGGTTTGGAGGTCGCGGGAAACTCAGTCCCCGTTTCATCGAACCTTTTAAGGAGATAGAGCGAGTAGGAGAGATGGCCTATCGACTTTCCTTGCCTCCGCCGCTAGCTGGTGTGCATAATACTTCCACGTATCTCAGTTGCGGCGTTATGTTCGGAATGACAGCCATGTTCTGGACCATTCGGAGTTAGCTTTAGGCACTGACCTGTCTTACGAGGAAGAGCCCACCACTATTATCGACCGCAGAGAAAAAGTGCTGAAGAATAAAGTCATTCTGTTAGTCTAAGTGTCTTGGGGCGGTCGTCCCCCAGGAGAATCTACCTGGGAGCGTGGGGAGGATATCCGTGCACGTTTTCTATATCTGTTTGTGTACTGTTGTTTCGATGTCTCTTTTCTAAATTTCGAGGACGAAATTTTGTAAGGAGGGTATGATGTAAATTCTCGGTTCCGTAAATAAAATTTTTCCATATTTTTCCAAGTCCACTTAATGTTTTTCTATTTTTCTCCGTATTTTTTTTTGAAATTAGATGCTTATGTTTTAAATATTAAATTTTCCTAAACAAAAAATAATTTTCCCGGCCCCAAGCTTCCTACCGACCCGACCCGCTTCTCTTCTCCCCCACTCTCTTCCTTTTCCCGCTTCTTTCTTTTCCTTCTCCCCACGTCATCGCCGCTCGTTGCGACCACGTCCCCACTCCTCGACACACGACCTCGTGTGCGCGCACGCTCGCGAAACTTCCCTCGACCTCATCTTTTCCTCCTCCTTCTCTTATTGCCACTCCAAAACCACACGAGCCCCTCCTTCTTCTCCTTCCCTGCTCAACTTACAACAAAGAACCCAACACCATCAAGCCTCCTCTTGTCATCGACGAATGCCCGATCCCCCTTAACAGCAACCTCTGCAACATCCATCAACTCCACCTTGCACCCCGGGCTTCCAGCAACCGAGCTCTTCAACCTCCCTCGATGGCACCACCACCATGACCTCCTACACCGTCTCCCTTTCCCCACTGCAACCCCGTGACCACCACCATACCACCGCGAGCTCCCCTCCAACCCAGCTCCGCCTGCCCCTAGCTGCAGCTCTAAGCGAGCCTCCCATCTCCAAAGCTAACCCTTTTCCTCCAAGCTCTAGCCTGCACCTGAGTTCCTCCCTTGCTGTCGCCGGCGACCACCTCAGCCACCTCCGGCCACTACGACCTCCTCCCTTCACCAACCTCGCCGTCAAGACCCCACCAACCAAGCCGCCGCTGCCGAGGACTCGAGCTCGAACCAAGTCAAGTTGTCGTCCCGCACGTGTATCGCGATCGCGCCATTGCCGTTGCTGCTGCCGTACCGTTGTCGATACGTCACCAGGCAAGTATAATGCTTGATTCATGCTAATTTTACCTATTTCAATTCAAATTACCAATAAATTCCATATATACTTTTTGTGCGAAACGATGTAATGCAAGTGTTCGATGCAAAATATGAATGGAAAACCCCCGTTAAATTGATGGAAACTAATCACATATGATGGCCCAAGTAATAAAGAACACTGTGTTATGATTTGGCTAGAAAATACGGACTTTACTGACGTGATAGGTCTTTCACATTTAGAGCCGTTAAAACTAAAATTTTCCCGTATCTGAACCTTGTAAAAATCACAGTTAATTGATTACAAACTTGAATGTTGCGTTAGAGGGCTCATATCGAAGCCGACTCGACTACCTAGAACCACATATGAGTTTTAATCTGTTTCTATGCTAAAAAGGTGACGAAAACTGGTTCGGAGTGCGGCTCTGGACTGTAGCCCAGAGCAGCACTGGCTGTCGATTCTCGTTTTGTAATACTTTCACCCTGCTGTATGAAAATGTTATGATGCGGAACCCTATACCATAGCGAAGATAAATTGGTTATATAACCATTGAAATTGGTTTCATTCATTTTTACTGTCTTTTACTATTTAAATTACATTTTAAATCAACAGAACATACAGCAGTCCCAAACAGGGACAGAACGTATACCCCTTTATTGTACAATGCATAACTTCCAGTACACCATGGATATTATCAATCTATTTAGTGAGTTGGAAACCTAACTAATAAACCTAAATTTTGTTCAACTATATCATTGCCTAATTTTGATCCCAACAGGGTGAAAACTGTGTTGCGAAATGGACCTTCAGTTCAGGAACTGAATTTCCAGCAGCGAACACTTAAAATGAAACGACTGTAACTTGCGAACCCGAAACCCGATTGACTTGAAATCAATTTTGTTGAACTTCCGATGGAGTTTACTTATTACCTCTTTTGTATCTTTTTGCTTAATTCTGAATTCATGATTTAATACGAATTTTCTATGTTCATAAGATGCATAACGACTTGTACTGCACATAAACTGTTTAGCGGCATGATTCATAGTTCTACCCGACTACAAGACCTCTAGTGATAGTGAATATTCATGTTAATTCTCCGTGTATATTGTATTGTCGAACGTGTACAGTATCGGTGTGGTTGTGTCAAGTACACCAGTGAATAGTGAGTGATTCGTGACAATAAACCATACAGTGAACAGTGAATAAAATCGTGTTATTGATGCGTACTTGTACACAACTAGCCCATATTCATGAATAGTGACTGGGGAAAAAGGGGAAATCAAAGTGGAAAGGGAGTTGTATTTAGCGAGGTCAGTGATTTAGAGGATGATCATTCGAACAACGACTCTTATATATATCAGGTTGGGCCTAGCGGTCCGGTTGACAGGGTTATGTCCCGGACAACAGCGGGCCGTAGTCTCGGGTATGTACGAGACTCTCGTTAAACATGATCAACCTTTCCATAACTCAATTTCAAAAGTGGCTTAGAGACCGATAGGGACACAGATCATACATTACATCAGTTAGTGACATATTGACTACCTGCATTTTATCTCCACCATTATTACTTTCATTTTCTTGTCTTTTGTTATTATTATAATATTGCTATTATGTCGCTCTGACGACCTGAGTATACATGCTCAGACCTTGAAGAAGAACCAGTTCAGGAGTCAGACTTGCCCTTCGAGCTTGCAGAGATTTAGACGGTCATGTCTCCAGTACCTTTACTGTTTTCCCCAAAGAAACCTTGTATTCACACTTGGTTAGTAGTTCTTTTCTTTTGTTGCAAATTGTGAACAATGAAAGTTGATGTAATTATTTGTGATGTATTTTCTTTACTTCTGTGCTGTGTTTACTGATTATCATGTAATGCTAGAAGCCGAAGTGTGACTACGGCGAAATTATTTCTTGACCGCAAGAGCATGGCTGTCCTAGTCTTCCCTCCTATTCCGTATTTTGAGAAGCGGGGCGTGATAAAAACCAACCATACTACCTATGGCAAGGAAAGATCCCTTCATAGTCACATTATGGCTGTCAATCAGATATCAAAAACATTAAATAAAATCTAACTAACACATGTCCATCTGCCACAGTAGATAAAAATCAAGAAATGTATATAGCGGAAATGAATATAGATCCAATAAAGAAATAATATCCTAATCACGTCCCTTATGAGATCACATCGGTAAATTTAAACTACAGAATTAAAATAACTAAGTATCTCTAAAACTAATCATCAAGCTTCTCACTGCTCAGCTTATTTGTTAAAGTACTCTTGATCTTCCCACGACAAGGTCAAAGGAACCGGGCCATGCAAAATCCAGACGTCAGTGCGTCACAAATATCATTAACAATAATAATAACCAAAGTCTGTACTTCTAAGTTATTTATTTTACAAGTCTTCAAAATTAATTAATGTAATTCTCATCGTAACTCAACAGTATATATCCCGTTCCTACCCCCACGGGACCAAGGCACAATATATCCTGTTCATACCTCTACGGGACCACGACACAATAAAAAATGATTATTCCATTCACGTCCGGAATCATGACAAACAATAATAATATCCTTTTGAATTACGTTTCGGTTACATTCTTGATTTCCCCTTTTCCTCAGGTTTTGTGTTCAAGTCAGATATTAATAGAATGTCTACCTAATACCAATACAGGAACAATCATGTACTGGTCTTCTCTAGAAAGACAAAAAGTCAGGTCAGTCAGGATAACAAGTCAAGATTGTTGGTATCGGTAAGTATTACAGGCAATATGTATTAACATGATAACAAAAATAGTACAGTCTGGAAGGTTACAAACATGTCAAGGATAACATAATTATATTATGTACAAGACCAAGATAATAGCATTAACAGGGCTAATATAGTCAATCCGATTAATAACTATAAAAGTGGTATTGATTAACCATGCACAAGAAAGTTCCGTTCAGAAATTTAGCGTCACCATGATTTGTAAAATACCTTAAAAATAACAAATGTTCTCCAAAATGGACGTGTCATATACCAAAACATAGCTAATTCAATAAGGTTTTTATTTTTTTAAGTTAAAATATCTCAGACTGTTCTTACAAAAAGTTATGAACGTTCGAAATTGAAAGTTTGCTGCTGAAATTTCCTTAGACAGCATTTCAGAGGTACTTTCATTTACATTTTATATTATTTAAACAATTTATTTTGTAAGTAAATATTTCACAAAGTTATAGTATTCTGAGTTAGCTTCGTAAATAACTAAAGAACATGTGCTAATGATTTTTTTATGATTTATAATAAATTTTATAAGGTAAGGTGTACAGTAAATTTCAGATTTGTCGTATCCGCTTGGCGACGATATTTCATATGTAAACTATAATATTTTCAAACTATATTTCGCATGACGTTATAAAATGCAGATTATAAACTAATTAATAATATATGGATTATATAGATATAAACGATATAATGATAATAATAAGAAATATTACGACGATATATATATTTATAGATATAATTATAAGATGTCGCAAGTTGTAAACTTTCATATATTGTATATTATAAAAATGATTAATATTAAATAATTATAGTGTATAAATTATATAAATATAGTTGTATGATAATAATAATAATAATAGTATAAAAATATATAAGTAAATTACGTCAAGCATAGCATATAGCAAGTTGTAAACTTGCATACGTTGTATATTATATAACTGATTAACGTTAAATAATTACGGTGTATAAATTATATAAATATAGTTGTATGATGATACTAATAATAATAGTACGACAACGTATAAGTAAATTGCATAAATAATAGCATGTAGCAAGTTGTAAACTTGGCTCGAAACAAACGCGATGAACAGAAGCAACATGACGCTATAGAAATCAACACCAAGTTTTGATGGCTCGGTTAAAATTTTAGAATGTGGCTGGAGTTGTGTCGGTGAGAATGGATGTGGACTTGAAGAACGAAGAAGGAGAATATATAAATTGATGAGAGAGATTTAGTTAAAGGAGAGAAAGATATGTTATGTGGAGAGAGAGACAAAGAAAAAGTGGTTTTATGTTTAATATAAAAATATATAGTATAGTTTAAATTATGTTATAAATATATATTAGTTTTAATTTATATAGATAATATCAAACTACAACCAATCTCCACCAAAATCTCATCAAAAATATATTTTGGAAATTAATTCACATACGTAAACTTCTCAACCATAATGCAAGAATATATTTTAAATAAATCATACCCCTAATTTAAGATTTAAAAAGACTCTAAAAATATATCCAGATTTAGTAAATATTTGATATTAGATATCTTAAGATTTAAACGTAAAAGGTAAAAGCAAAATAAGATACGGGATAGCAACCATATGATGACAGTATACAAAATATAATTTATCCTTAACTTATGGCTATATATATATATATATATATATATATATATATATATATATATATATATATGTATATATATTATACTAGATTCACATAAATTCAGTTTACTGATAAATATCAGATATTATATATATATATATATATATATATATTATTCTAGATTCACATAAATTCAGTTTACTGATAAATATCAGATATAATCTAGTATCATACTGGGTTTCACACATGCGGGTCGGGTCGAATAACTACTAATGCTATTCGAATCACTCGCAACCGAAGAGAATGAAATACAAGAAATATAAAACAAATATTAAAATACCAATTAATATTGTATAACCGTACTAGGGTGTTACATTATGTGTCCTAGAACTTGACCGATAAATGCATTTTTCTGTTTTTTACGAACAGTGAATAAAAACGATATAATTGTTAAACCGTTAAGCGATTCGATTTGAAATTTTTACAGCGTGTAAAAAATAATATATTCTATCATAGCTAAATTTCTTGAAATTTCCAGAAGTAAAAATTAATTTCTAAAACTTATTTTAAAAGTAAATGTATTAATATGTCATATGTGAGAATGAGAAAACCATCGTATTTATTCGTAATTTTATTTTTCTTTTACAAATATTTAAATAAAATAATTTAAAATACAGTGACAAACGATATATACTAATTGGTCTTCACAATCTTAACATATGAATTGCGAATAGCAACAAAATTTATACAAAGCTTATTTTCCTAAGAACTTATATATGAATGTGTATCATGCCATATTATTTTCCTCTAGATTCATGGTATTATTAATTAATGTAGATCTATATGCAAGACATGGAAGAAAGTTATAATACAATCAAATAAAAACGTAACTTGAACAAGAGGCAATCACAATTATAATTGAAATTATATAACTATATGTGTTTGTTTTGGTGTGTTTCCAATATTTATATATGTAACAATATTTTTATTCATTTAGGAATTATGATATGATAAGGGAAGTTTTTCATGGCAATATGATAAGAGAAAAATAAAGAGAAATGGATGGAGGGAGAGAAAAAGAGAAGGGACTTACATGCACAAGCCGGTATCGTCACCAGGCTTGTCTATCCGACGATAGTCTCACATTAATAGCGAGACTTTTTGAAAGCATTTTCATATTCTTCTTCGAGAATTCTAGATGAAGAGGGGGAAGGAGATGAATAATATTTTATGAGGAAGAAAGAAAGGAAAGGAGTTGTTCTTCTTTCTAGTTTTTTTTAAGAGAAAGAAGAATAAAAAGGTAAGATGAGTATATAAAAGAATTATGTCATATTAATTCAAATTAATATGAATTCATAATGGGAGTTAAAGAGAAATTGAAAAGGTGCCCATTTATTTGGAAGTTAAAAGAACTGAAAGATCTCATTTGTAGATTATGAGAGAGTAAAAAATTAGTTAAAATGATTGAAAGACCCAAGATTCAAACATGTGGCTTATGAAATAATAATGTAAGGACTTAACCAATGAGTTATAAGGTTTTTCATGCACAAATTTAACAATAATTAAACATATGTTGTTATTGAAAAGAAAGTGGGCTTTTGGGCTCATAATTTTATAAAAGAAAAATGAAAATAAAATTGGATTTGAGTTATGGGCTGGGTTAGGTCTTGTGTTTAATTCGAAAAGGTTTAAGATTTAGTTTTAAAGAAATGTGTTTGGGAAAAATAGATGGAATAATAAAATAATATATTTAATAGAAAACAAAATATACGGAAAATACTAAGAATAAATAAATACAATATTTTACTTAAAAAAGAAAATACGAAGGTATAGTAATATCGGGGTCGTTACATTCTACCCTCAAAAATAATTCGTCCTCGAAATTACTCAAGAAGGATGCCATAACAGAATAAGGAACTGAGTTAAGATAAGGCAGTCACGTTTCGTCGTCGCACTCTATCAATCAGTACTTTAATTAATTCACGATAAGACTACCAGGAAAATGAGGAGTTTTGAAAATCAGAATAGATGTTGTTAGGATAAGCAAGAGTGGTTTTTAAGAATATCGCGAGTAAGCACTCGAATAGAAGAAATATAAATAGGAATTGGATATAAAGATAAAGAATGAAAATCGAATTTAAAATTAGGGAAGAATATATGTTAATAAAGAAGATAGAATTCGATAATCAAGGATATGGAATTGCGGGAGAAAATAGCTAAATCAAGAGAAAAGAGAATCAAAGGTAGAACTCCAAGTCACTCACTTAGAGTACTGCATTGTAAGTATACTACAGTTTATAATTACATTCACATAACTCTATTTAAATCACTCAAATCCTACTATTAGAGTCAAGGAGATAAGATTTAAGAAAACAATAAAGAATTAACAAGATAAGATCAAATGGAGATGAAAAGTTCACAGTTTCATTTTCTTCACGTCGAGACACGATTATTGAAGAAAACAAGAAAAAGGTTCAAAGGGATGAAATCATAGAGCAGACATTACACACGATCTAAGAAAGTGGGGAAGATGATGTAGTTTTCATTACCCATCGTTGACCTAGATCGTAAGATCGAATACTTAATGGTTCAATCTAAAAGATCCCAAAAAACAACAATGGTACTGATACTAGTTTGTTGCGACAAAGACGATCATGAAGCACAAACCTAACGATAATGAGAAGTAATCAAAACTATAGGTAAGATAGAAATACGGGTACTAACCACAAAACAAATAAGTGAAGGAGAAAATTTATTAATAATCAAATATCGAAGGGGTTCGACTCGATGAAGAATACAAATCCCTCTCAAAACCATAGCTCTCTCAAAATAAGAATTGGTTCTCTTAAATTAACAAAATCTATCAGATCTAGGTCTAAAACAAGCTATCATATATACAACATACAAAATATTTACCAAAGAAACTAATTTTCTAACTAAGCGAATTTTTGCCAGGCCCGGAAAGGTAGACGTCTGCATTTGTCTTCACGAGAATCCAGAGAGAAATCCAGACGTCTGAACAAGGATATCGTAGACGTCTGGTATCTTCACCAAAATAACAGAGAGCTCCGCAGACGTCTGACCCCCATTGGGGCAGACGTCTATTATAAGTGCGCTTGCACATTCAGAACCTCAATAGACGTCTAGAGCTCTCAACCCCAGACGTCGGCCTTAGAGATAAACTCAAATCTTCATGACGATGCCGAATCGTTAGGAAATCCAACTAGTAATCTTCAGGATCGCATGTGAGACATATCTAAGTCATATACACTCATAGTGTAATGACTCTGAAATCCCTGTACAAATGCAACTTGTTCAATATATAGAAAAGAGTATTTTAGCCTGATTAGGAGTTATAAATTAATATTGTTCAATAAAAATAAGAACCAACTTGTAGCTCACCGGTTAAGTTTCTATACTGCTGTGACATAGCCTACGTGTTCGAATCCCATCAGTCCTAATTATTTTTAATATTTTTCTTTTTAACTTTTCAGAAGCCCAAGAGTTGCACGTGCAATACACGGAGAATCGAAAAGTTTCAGAAAAATCAAACAGGATAAATGAGGAGTTAACACAGATTAAAACATATGGCACGAATCTCGAGAAAGATAGCCAAGATCTGACCACCCAAATCCACCTTTTGGCCGCCGCCGGCGATTGATCTATCCACAAATGATTCCGTGTTTCGCTCACACGTCCCTTTGACTCCCCACTATCCCATTTCCCTATTTGATTACTCTGCATTCATCCAGAGACACTTCAATTCTCCCATTAATATCATTTTAATTCTTTTTAATTCAATTTTTTAATTCCTATACTCTCAATTTCACTATAAATACCACCCCATCCTCTAGCTCTCTCCCATTCTGAAAACCATAGCAAAAAAATGCTTCAAAATTTTCTAAGTTCAAGTGGAGTTAAGCAAGCCAAAAGGAGTAGCGATTCAATTTCGACGACCGGAGTGACTAATCGACGGTTCCATGACTCCACAAGACCCTCCTCCCCTTCTTTCTCTTTTTTTCTCAACGCTCTAAAACTGTAAGTCCCTATTCTTCTCTTTATTCTTGACTCAAATCGCATTCTAAAACAATTTCGACAAAGTGGAGTTAACTCGTACCATTTTCTTTTAAACAAACTTTTGTCACCTTTGCTATGGTAATATTTCGCTCTAAAGCTCTAATATCATCTTAACATATCATTCACATCTTTTACCTTTTCATGTAATTAAAATTTCATGTGCAATATCTACATAAATCGAACAATTTTATATAAATACCATAAACTTTAAATACAACCTGTTCCCCTCCGAAAGACGCGCGAGACGTGGACTATCTCGCCTGAAATTCGGGGCAGATGCTATTTGGTGCTATCCGTCCACCTCTCCGAAGATGCCAAGTTGATTTATGGCACCATGTATCGAAGGTTTAAACGGATGCGGCCGATGTAGCAGACTTCGTCAGATTCCCCCTCGTTTGAGGGGTTTTTAATTGTGGGGACGCTCTTCCCTGCAGGCGCAAGCCCCTGCAGTTAATTACGCTACTGCATCGCAGTAACAACTTTCTCCTTCTCCAGATGGTCACTTCGTGTCGTGTGTGTTTATTTTATGTTTTGTTGCTCGTGGATTGTTTACGGAGACCGAGTTATGTCGTCGCCCGTAGGGTGTGGACTAGTCCAAATCCGTATCGTCTTAGATTTGGGTTTGGGGGTTCGGTTTGAGGATACGTTAGCCATATTTGAGGCTAAGATCAACTTAAACGTTTGTTAAGGATACGTTAGTCCAGTTTGAGACTAAGATCAACTTAACGGGATCGTTTAGATCCGACAAAAGAGCATTTGAGGGCTCTATTGTTCCAGTTTAGAGACATAGTGGTCCGTTTAATGTATGGCCGTCGGGACCCGTCACCTCTCTGACGACGTTGAAGTATTACAACGACAGATGTCAGAGGAGTTCAGAGATGTATCCTCGAACCAGAGTTAATTGGGGGAGATTCATAGTCCAGTCTGTTTGAAGGTTTAAGGATACGTTAGCCGTATTTAAGGCTAAGATCAACTTAAACGGGATCGTTTAGATCCGACAAAAGAGCATGCGGGGCTCTATTGTTCCAGTTTAGGGACATGGTGGTCCGTGGGTAGTTTAAGGACATTGCGGTCCGTGGGTAGTTTAAGGACATTGCGGTCCGTTGTTAGTTTTAAGACATCTCGGTCAAGGTTAAGGACGTCATAGTCCATGGGTTTAAGGACCCCACAGTCCATTGTTAGTTTTAAGACATCTCGGTCAAGGTTAAGGACGTCGTAGTCCATGGGTTTAAGGACCCCACAGTCCATATCAATATGCGGTCATCAAGACCCGTCACCTCTTTGAAGACATTGAGGGATTACAATACCAAATATCAAAGGAGTGAGGAGATGTGCCCTGGAACCGGAGTGGATTAAATAGTCATTGGCCTAATTTGGGATCAAGACCAATTAATTATGTTATGAGCCCATTAGCCCAGTTAATTACGAATTGAGGACTTATGGCTAGCTTGGGCTAAGTCCAATCATATCTGGAATGTTGGCTTCATGTTGGTCCATTGAAGGAGAGACTTTGTCTCTGGCCATTTAGCCAATTGGACCGAAGCCTAGTGTTAAACACTACAGACCAATCAGTGCTGAACACTGGGAATGAGGTTGACAAATTAGTGTTTAGCACTAAAAGATAATTGGTGTCAAACACCAGCAACAAGGCCTTCAAATTAGCATTAAACACTAAAACAGATCAGTGTTAAACACTGGCAACGGAGATCTCAAATTAGTGTTACGCACTAAGGTAATCAATGTTGAACACTGCAAATAAAGTTCTTTGATTAGTGTTGAACACTGAGGCCCAACAATGTTTTAACACTGGATTCGAGAGTTCTAATTTAGTGTTAAACACTAAGGCAGGAGGGGTCACGTGGCAACACGTGAGAGCGCCCTCCCTTCATTTGTTCTTCTGAGGAGATCGCATTTTTAGAGCATCATGTGTCATCATGTGACGGGTGTCTAAACGAGGTATGTTAAGGCTTCTGCCAAGGGTCACGTGGGTCACGTGAGGCACTGCCTTAAAGGGATTTCTGTAGATCTTTTGAGGGGGTTACGCGGTGACACGTGACCCTTCTTTTCTGTAGTTGTTAGAAGATCTGTTAATCCCTTTCAGGAATTAAATTCCTCGTAGGGTTGAACCCTGACAATAATTTCAAAGGAATTAAATTCCTAGTTTCTTCTGAAGAGTTGAACTCTGAATTTTCTGTAGGAATTAAATTCCTCATATATATGAAGAACTGAATAGGGTTAAACCCTAATAAAAGCTTTAAGGAATTAAACTCCCACTCTCTGTTAGAGAATTATTCTGGGGAGTAAGATTAAGGAAATTAAATTCCTGTTGTTTTAACAGAATTAAGTTCTTAACTATGGTTAAACCCTGATTCTTTTTGTTCTGAAGGAATTAAATTCCCACAACACAGGGTCAAGCCCTAATTTTATTTTAAAGGAATTAAATTCCTATAGTTCTGTGAGAATTAAATTCTCGTGCTTGCATTCTCTCTCTATGCTTTGGATCTGCATGGCAGGATCTCAACCCATCGAGAATTAAATTCTCAACTTCAAAGGGAGATGTGCGCTTTACAGATCCTCCATCCAAGAGAGAAGAACTATGTTCTTTTGTTGAGAATTAAATTCTCTTTCTTTCAAAAAGCCTTCCCTTTCTTACCTAGGGTTTTCTTTTGCAGAAGATCCAAATTCCTCAAAGTATCAAGGCTCTCTCTCCTTTTCTTCCCTCTGCGTGTGTATCTCCTTTTTTTGTGTCTCTTGGTTCCTATTTATAGGAGAAGCAGCCGAGTCAATTAGTTTTTGACATATCTTCATTGAGAGATTTGATTTGCATCCATCATTCGTTCTGGACCTTTGGATTATTAGGTGAATTTTATTCATCATTGGATTTCAAATCCAGCGATTCTCCTTTGTGACTTCTGTTAGATTTAAAAGGGAAATCTTTCCAAGTTCGAGATTTTCCCATAGATAGATGATATTTAATCACTCTAAATCTTTAATTCAATCGGTTGCTTTTGGATAGATTTGAGAAGTCTTTTCTCAGAATTTAATTCTGTTTAACAAATGGGCTTTGAAAGCTGGTCACGTGCGGCCACGTGACCCTTGGTCACGTGTGGGTACGTGACCCCCTTGTAATGAGCCCTTTTCTTCTTTTGCACTCTGCCTTCTTCTGCTGCTTAGCCGTCACGTGCCACCACGTGACCCCTGGTCACGTGTGAGCATGTGACCCTCGTATGGAGTCTTTTTCTTGATTTAATCAGGGAACCAATGTGCCTTTGCCGCTTTCTTTTAAATGTCACGTGCCGACACGTGACCCTGGTCACGTGGGAGGACGCGACTCTTTCTGAAGCTTTTTTCCATAAGCCTTTCTGATTTTAAATCAGGAAACAAATGCCCCCACAGCGTTGTTCTCACGTGTTCGCACGTGAGTGCAACGCTGTCACCTTTTGTGACCGTTGGATTCCTCTAGGGATCTGGGGAGATGAAACGTTTCCATCGCCTTTTATAAATACCACTGTCTCTTCAGAAGGGCCTTCACTTTGTTCATCTTCTTCTTTTGAGAACTTTTCCCTTGAGAATTTAATTCTCGCTTCCAGAGCTTAGTTCTCTGTCTTGAAACAATCTTCAGAGTTTAACTCTGTTCAGGTGACCCTTTTTCCTCAGGCAATGTTCTTGGACAAACAGCAAACTTCCACATTCCTTTGGATTTTAGGTCCAAAACAAGGGTTTTTACCCATTTTTCTTCATGTTTTTCCCTAAGAACATGAAACCGCCTATCTTCGAACTGTAGATCTCTTAGGATTTAGATGATCTTTGGGGAAATGATGATGGCGTTTCGACTCCATGGAATTTAATTCCATCCAAAAATGTTTCTGGGAATTTAATTCCCTTTTCTTAATAAGGAATTTAATCCCAATGAAGAACTCGATTTCTTCACACGGAGGCTTCCCGGGGTCTCTTGGCCCGAGGTTGTCTTTCTGCAATCAATGCAACAGAAGTTTTGTAATGATGTCTTATGACCTTTATTTCAGGTATCATAGATGCCCATCTGTATGGTCTTGACGAGATCATTTCCTATGGGAATATTCGTGCACTGGGCCGCAGTCAGAACCAGGAGTTCACCGATGCTCAGTGTGCCGAGATCATGAGCCGCTTTGACGAGTACAACCATCGGATACTCCCCCGTCGCTCTTCCCTTCTGAGGCTGATCGTGTTAGCGATCCGGGAGGCACTTCCTCTCTTTTGCGCTGGCATACCGCTCAGGGCCTTGGACACTGCTGAGGATAAGGTACATTCGGTGTACCTGATGGGCTTGATCTCAAAGAGGAGGCGAGATCACCTTATTGATCTCTTGCACCAAGCCTTTCAGCAGTCCGCCATACTTGCCGCCTATCGGAGGGTGGAGGATATTCGTGAGGACCCCGACGCTTGCGACCGCGAGAGGAAGCATACTCGGGAGGTTCGAGATGCTTAGAGAATATTGGACAAAGTTAATTTTGAGTTTCTCAACCCATGCCCCGCGTCTGAAGTCTTACCGTTGTAGTTGTGTCCTCTTTATTTTGTATGAACTTCTCAAAGTATGAATGATAAGTTTTATTATGTTTTTCCCTGTTCGCATGCCTTTCTCTGGGATTTCATCATTTTGCTATTTTTGTTGTTGGTACTTTTAATATGCAGGGTGCTACTCCATTTTTTTTATGTACATCGGGTTTGGGCCTCACGTGTTCTGCGCGTGGGGTCCCTTGATGGGGCTGTTCACAAAATCTTCCCACGCCATATTTTCAGTGCACAATATCAGATGCAGAAAAAAAAGGCCTTGGAAATAGTTCCCTCTCCGTGATTTTCGCTGCCTTTCCTTTTTTGGGCCTTGGAAATAGCTTCACCATGCAAGATTTTCCGCGCACAGCACTTAATGCCCTTCTTTATATATGAGGCTATAGCTTTCTTTTCCCTTCACAGAGAGATTTATATTATTATTATTTTATCTTGGAGTAACTTGTCTTGAGAAACAAACGAGCGCCATGGCCTGCAATCACCCTCATGCTCGTCGACAGCCGTGGGAAGTTCCTATTGAGGAGATGGTCCCCCGCTTTGCTGCTCGGTTGGTGGATCCCCTCCTTACCGACAACGAATGCGACTCAGCCATGCATGAACTCTCGATCCGTAGGGGGTCCCCCCTACCGATGGGTTCCCTCTGGCTCCGGATGATTCTCACGGCTGTGCTTGCCGACATCCCTCCTCACCCGGCGGAGATGACCCTGGCGATGCTCGACGCGGCGGAAGAAAAGCTCGAGGGCTTTCATGAAGCGTGCCTGATTACTCAGACTTTGAAGGATTACTCAATTCATCTGCTGAGCCAGATAAAGGCCCGGCGAGCTATCATGTCTGCTTTCGCGGACGAACACGGCGCCAATCGATGGGGAGCGACTCCTCGTGAGAACCGTCGCTTCGATGTGCTGGAGAAAGCAGAGAGAGAGATGGAGAATTTTGTCCTCTGCTTCATCAATCCCTGTGCCGTTGATCCCATGTTTGGTGACCTTTTCCGTTAGCGTAGAACATGTTTAAATTAGTCCCTCCTTTTTTCTTTACGCCTTATGCCGAACTTCCATGTAGGCTTGGTACTAGTATGTATGTTTCCGCTTGCATAAATAAATTTTGTGTTCCTTTTATGAAAACTTCCTTCAATTATCAATACTGCAGTTAGTTTAAGGACGTTTCGTTAGTTTAAGGACGTTTCGGTCCATCGTTAGTTTAAAGACGTTTCGGTCCCTCGTTAGTTTAAGGAATTTTGTTTTCCTTTTAAGAAAACTTCCTTCAGTTAGTTGAAGCCGTGGTCCAACAAAAGCAGGATGAGCTGACCAAGCTGCTGAATCGCCCGCCGGCTTGAAACATTTGTATCTTTTCCTTCCTTTTTGTACATACTCATGGATGGAAGTATTTTCTTTTTGTTCTTTCATGAATTGTACTTTGTATCCATTTTGGGTTTATGAATAAAAGATACATTTTTCTTCTTAATGGCGTGTCCCCTTTTTATTGAACGTGTTTTTTGCGGAAAATTTGTCTTGATCTCCTTGCAGGACAGCAATGGCTCAGGATTCAGGGCTAAGGTCTGCTTTTCAAGACTTTTGCATTTTATGAGCCACGAGGGTTTCATAAAGAGTTTTTCTCCCTACAGGTCGAGAGGATCCCATAGGTGTAAGTTCTTCTTAAGAATCATGAGGATTCTTAAACGGGTTTTCCCTTGAGAGTCGTAAGGATCTCACAAGAGAGCTTTTCTTCCTTACAGTTCGTGAGGACCTGCAAGTGTTGGATGTGGTCACCCTTATCCACGTTTCACGGGGCCAGGGGCTGCTCCAGGTATCGTAGTTTAAAGACGTCGCGGTCAAGGTTAAGGACCTCATAGTCCGTGGATTTAAGGACTCTACAGTCCGATGTTAGTTTTAAGACATCACGGTCAAGGTTAAGGACCTCATAGTCCGTGGATTTAGGGACTCCACAGTCCGATGTTAGTTTTAAGACATCATGGTCAAGGTTAAGGACCTCATAGTCCGCGGTTTTAAGGACTCCACAGTCCGATGTTAGTTTTAAGACATCACGGTCAAGGTTAAGGACCTCATAGTCCGTGGATTTAGGGACTCCACAGTCCGATATTTGGTTGCAGGGACCCGTCACCTCTTTGAAGACGTTGAGGAATTACAACGTCAGGTATCAAATGAGTGAAGAGATGTACCCTTAAACCAAGGCAGACTCTGTAGGGAATCGGGGTAGTTGATCGTTAGTTTTAAGACATCACGGTCGAGGTTAAGGACATCATAGTCCGTGGATTTTAAGGACTCCACAGTCTGGTATTTGCTCTGGATGCTTTACACGGGTTCACTGCCGTGCTTGGCGAGGACCAGGCTCCGCTCTGGGCGTTTTCCATGGGGTCAAAGAATGACGTTATCCGCGTTCCACGTAACCAGGAATTTTGCACTAGATGCTTCACACGGGTTCACTGCCGTGCTCGGCGAGGACTAGGTTCCGCTCTGGACGTTTTCCACGGGATCAAAGAGTGACGTTATCCGCGTTCCACGTAACCAGGAATTTTGCACTAGATGCTTCACACGGGTTCACTGTCGTGCCCGGCGAGGACTAGGCTCCGCTCTGGATGCTTCGCACGGGTTCACTGCCATGCTCTGCGAGGACCAGGATCCGCTCTGGACGTTTTCCACGGGGTCAAAGAGTGACGTTATCCGCGTTCCTCGTAAGCAGGAATTTTGCACTAGATGCTTCACACGGGTTCACTGCCGTGCTCGGCGAGGACTAGGCTCTGCTCTGGATGCTTCACACGGGTTCACTGCCGTGTTCTGCGAGGACCAGGATCCGCTCTGGACGTTTTCCACGGGGTCAAAGAGTGACGTTATCCGCGTTCCACGAAACCAGGAATTTTGCACTAGGTGCTTCACACGGGTTCACTGCCGTGCTCGGCGAGGACTAGGCTCCGCTCTGGATGCTTCGTACGGGTTCACTGCCATGCTCTGCGAGGACCAGGATCCGCTCTGGACGTTTTCCGCGGGGTCAAAGAGTGACGTTATCCGCGTTCCACGTAACCAGGAATTTTGCACTGGATGCTTCACACGGGTTCACTGCCGTGCTCGGCGAGGACTAGGCTCCGCTCTGGATGCTTCACACGGGTTCACTGTCGTGTTCTGCGAGGACCAGGATCCGCTCTGGACGTTTTCCACGGGGTCAAAGAGTGACGTTATCCGCGTTCCACGTAACCAGGAATTTTGTTGATTATATCCGCATTTCACGGAGTTGGGATTTGACTCTCTGTGGGAGTACATCGTCGAGTCATGGAATTGCGAGTTGCCGCTGTTCCGCTTTGCTTGATGATGTGTCCGCTGTGACGAGACGAGTGCTGAGGTGGAGTTGGGATTTTGCCATCACTCCGCTTTGCTGACCATGGGGTTTTTTATTAGCTTTGCATGTACATCCTGCTGGACTGCGAAGGAACGCCGTTGTTAACATTGCGTCTGCTGTAATGAGACGAATGCTAAGGCGGAGTTAGGATTTTGCCATCGCTCTGCTTGATGGTGTAACATCTGTGTCCTGCTGGCATGAGGAGGCACGCCGTTGTTGGTCTCCAGGCTGTAGATGTGGCCATTGAGATTTGGAACTGAGGACTTTGCCATGGTTCCGTTTCGTTGCGACTCTGAGGTCGATTGTTGACGTCACGTCTGCATCTGGCTGGAGTGAGGAGAAACGCCGTTGGTGATCTCTAAGTTGTCGATATTGACGTCGAGACCCTGAAGCTCGGGATCTTCTTTTTGCTTCGTTTGTTGACATTATGTCTGCAATATTGCGATAAATGTCGAGATTGTCTCTAGGTTGTCTATTAACCGTCGAGATTTAGCTCCGCTTTCTGATGGAGCCTGTTGGGAAGGTATGGTTCCCTTTTTATCTGTGCCCCTGGATTGTATACAGGGATCGATGTAATTTCACCTGTAGGGCAAAAAGTTTCATTTTTTTATTTTTTCCGCGATGCTCTATCATTTCAGCTTTTTATATCGTGAAAATCGCGATTGCTCAATCATTTCAGCTATTTTTCGCGGTGCCCAATCATTTCGGCTATTTTTCTTTTTACTCGCTGCTTTTTATTGCGAGTTGCCCAATCATTTCGGCTATTTTTCATGCATACATTTTTACTTGCTGATTTTGTTTGCAAGTTGCCCCATCATTTCGGCTATTTTGTATGCATTTTTTTTTTGGCTTGATGATTTTTTTTTTGCGAGTAGGGGATTTGGGATCTGATACCAATCTTGGCATCAGCATCGCTGCGACTGGAATATTTCCAGGAGCGAATCATCATTTGCTGTAAAAGGACTTGGAATTTGATACCGGTCTAGGCATCAGTATCGCTACAACTGGGATATTGCCAGGAGCGAATCATCATTTGCCTTGAAAGGGCTTGGAATTTGATACCGGTTTAGGCATCAGCATCGCTACAACTGGGATATTGCCAGGAGCGAATCATCATTTGCCTCTGTCGATGTCGAGCAAAGGTGGCTTAGTAAACAGGGTCAAGGGTCCTGTCGGCTAAGGCTTTTGACTTTATGGGCCGTAAGGGTCCCACAAAGGTGTTTCTCCCTACAAATCGTGAGGATCTTGTAGGTGTGTTTTCTCCTTAGGAATCGTGGGGATTCCTAAGTGTACGTTCCCCTGTAAGTCGTAAGGATCTTACAAAAGGGTTTCCTCCTTATAAGTCGAGAGGACTTACAAGGGTTGTTTGCTGTACAAGCATATCCCTAGTCACGGATGGGACTTGGTTAGGGAAATGTTTATTCGCGCCCGTGGATTGTATACAAGGGTCAGTATTGAGTCCCTTGTAGGGCAATATCGAAGGTTGTGGAGGATTGCTTGAGCACAGGTTTAGGTCTCTGTAACTTAAGACTTTCAAATCTTATGAGCCGTGAGGGTCCCATAAGAGAGTTTTCCTTGCGAGTCGTGAGGATCTCGTAAGTGTACTTTCTCCTTAGGAATCGTGAGGATCCCTAAGTGTGTTGCTCCTTTGTGAGTCGTAAGGATCTCACGCAGGTGGTTTCTCCTTACAAGGTCGAGAGGACCCTATAAGTGTCTTTTAACGAGGTTGCGCCCTTTCGGGTTTTCACAAACACTCGCCGGTAGTCCTGCTGTTTTTACTCACGGAGCCCTTTCGGGTTTTCATCCGTGCCCATTTTGCTTATGGACATACCGTTTTTTTTATCATTTTTTTTTATATTTTTCTTTTTCTTCCCTTTTTTTTATCTCGTCAGCCTAAGGATGCTGTGGTAGTAGTTTAGAGACGTTTCGGTCCGTCGTTAGTTTAAGGACGTTTCGGTCCGTCGTTAGTTTAGGGACGTTTCGGTCCGCCGTTAGTTTAAGGACGTTTCGGTCCGCCGTTAGTTTAAGGACGTTTCGGTCCACCGTTAGTTTAAGGACGTTTCGGTCCCTCGTTCTGGGAAGGCCGGCTGCTGCTTATAAAGCCTGAGCTTAGGAAGATAGCGAGCGGACATAGTCGTCGTCGTCTATCATTGACCCAGGCTGTGGCTCATTAAGCATTGTATTTCTTTAAGAAGCGGCCATTTATTGGCCTGAAAGGCCTTTCACCGTGCATGTTCATGAGTAGATAGGCTCCACCCTGGTAGACCTTGTCTATGATGTACGGGCCTTCATAGTTTGGCTCAAATTTTCCCCGCTTGGCGCGATTGGGGATCATAGGTCTTTTGACCACTAGTATGAGTTCGCCTTGGCGGAATGTCCTCGGCCTGGTCAACCTTTCATACGAGCGCGTCATCTTTGCTTTGTAGGCTTCTAGACGTTGTTGCGCTATGAGTCGGGTTTCGTCGAGGGCATCAAGCTCCTCAAGCCGAAGGTGAGCATTTTCTTCGTCCGTCAGCTCGTGGTGGACTGCCACTCGTAGAGAGGGTAACTCTATCTCGAGGGGGAGCACTGCTTCCGTCCCAAATACCAACGCGTACGGCGTTGTGTTCGTGGCTGTCTTGAATGTAGTTCGATAGGCCCAAAGGGCTTCTTGCAGCCTCTCGTGCCAGTCACTCTTATTCCGGGAAACGGTCTTTTTTATGATCTTCGTCAAGGTCTTATTGAAGGCCTCGGCCAGACCGTTAGCTCGTGGGTTGTAAACTGAAGAATATCTCCAGTCTATATTGTGCTGCTGCGCGAAGCGGCTAATCTTATGGCTTCGGTAGGCTGGCCCATTATCGGAGATAATCCGCCGTGGGGTTCCAAACCGATAGATGACGTGCGTCTTGAAGAAATGGAGGATATTCTCCGTCTTCACTTCCCTCAGTAGTACTGCTTCTGCCCATTTGGAGAAGTAATCAGTTGTCGCCAGGATAAAGCGATGTCCCCGGGATGATGCTGGCTCGATGGGGCCGACTATGTCAGTCCCCCACATTTCGAACGGCCAGCTAGCCACCGTTGGATGTAGTGGATTCGGATGTTGGTGGATAAAGTCTCCGTGAATCTGGCACGAGTGGTATTGCTTCGCATACTCGAGGCAGTCCTGGATCATCGTGGGCCAGTAGTAACCCATCCATTTAATTTTTAGCTTCATCTTTGGGCCTGCTTGGTGAGAACCGCAAAGTCCATCGTGAACTTCCTGAATGACTCTTTCTGCTTCGTCAGGTCCTAAGAATCTCAGCCATAAAGAATCAAACGATCTCTTGTATAGAGTATCGTTGACGAAAGTGAAAGATAGAGCTCGTTTCATGAGCTGAT
Organism: Agapanthus africanus; assembly: GCA_030015575.1. Lineage (NCBI taxonomy): Eukaryota > Viridiplantae > Streptophyta > Magnoliopsida > Asparagales > Amaryllidaceae > Agapanthus > Agapanthus africanus. The sequence goes on from CM057341.1 coordinate 190,664,748, forward strand.
GTCTTGAGGACGCTTCTTTGGGCATTCGGTGGGACTTAAAGTAGTCTATGAAGACTTCCCTCCAGTCCTCAGCCTTCTTTCGGTCTTTTATTTGTAGGGTCGTCTGCTCAGTCACCCCCTTTTCTTTATATAATTCCGGAGGTATTTCTGCCGGGGCGAGCACTCGACGGCTTTGTACTACGATTCTTACATCATCGAGGTTTTCGTCCGCTAGCTCTTTAGCAAGTTTGGCCAACGCGTCTGCTTTGCTGTTTTCCGCACGTGGTATGTTCTCCAAAGTATAGGAGGGAATTTGGGTCAATAGTTGTTGCACCTTTTCGCCGTATTTCACCAACTCTAGTTTGCACATTTGGTAGTCACCATTTACTTGACTAACGACCAGTTGAGAATCCCCGTATATAAGGAGGTCTTCAATTCCCAGGTCGATGGCGATTTCAAGGCCTGCTATCAGGGCTTCGTATTCAGCTTCATTATTTGTCCTCGGCTCTGTTAAGGAGAAAGCGAAGCGCATTATCCCTCCTTGTGGAGTTGCAAAGACGAGGCCTATCCCCGATTTGACTATTGGGATACCTTGTTTCTGTTTCTTTACGGAGGACGCTCCATTGAAATAGAGTTCCCATCGGGTGCTACCGCCGCCAATCGCGTCAAATGCATGCTCGTCCGGCAAATCACAGTTCAGAGGAGAATCGGCCGGTATTGGGTGCTCAGTGAGGAAATCGGCAATGGCCTGGCCTTTCACTGCCTTGAGAGGTTGATACGTTATCGAGAACTCCAACAAGAGCAGGGCCCATTTAGCGAGTCGTCCCGTCAATATGGCTTTTGACATCAAGTATTTAAGGGGATCCACCTTTGAAATGAGACGGACTTCATGCGCTAACGCATAGTGCCTGAGCTTTGTTATCGCGAAGATCAACGCCAAGCAATGTTTTTCAATGGGAGAGTAGTTGCTTTCTGCTCCCAGTAGAACTCGACTTAAGTAGTAGAGTGCCCTCTCTTTCCCCTGATCGTTCTCTTATGCCCATAATGCACCCAAGGAACCTTCGAGGGCGGTCGTATAAAGAATGAGGGGTTTTCCCTTGACCGGCGCAGCCAACACCGGAGGGTTCTGCAGGTACTGCTTGATCTCGTCTAATGCACCTTGGCATTTATGATCCTAAACGAATGGAGTTCCCTTTTTTATTAGGTGGCTGTAAGGACGACATTTGCCTGAAATATTGGCGATAAATCGCCGGATGTATGCGAGCTTCCCTTGGAGAGACCGCAACTGTTTGAGGGTTCTCGGCGGAGGCATTTCCATGATCGCTTTAATCTTTGACGGGTCTATTTCAATACCTCGGTGTCGAACGATGAATCCCAGGAATTTGTCCGAGGAGACTCCAAACGCGCATTTAAGGGGATTCATTTTCAAATTATATTGCCGAAGGCGTTGAAATACAGTCTCCAGATGCTTTAAATGATCTTCGTATGACATGCTCTTTACTACGAGGTCATCGATATAGCACTCGACGACGTCGTGTATGAGGTCGTCAAAGATCTTTGTCATAGCCCTTTGATAGGTAGCGCCAGCGTTCTTTAGACCAAAGGGCATAACCCTATAGCAGGATATACCCAAAGGGGTCCGGAAAGCGGTGTGCATCTTTATCTGATTGTATCCTGATGAACCGTCCATAAAGGAGAAAACCTCGTGAGTGGACGTGTTATCTATCATTAGCTCGGTTACTGGTACTGGGAAATCGTCTTTTGGACAGGCTTTATTGAGATCCCTGAAATCTACGCATATGCGTACCGTCCCATTCTTCTTCATTACCGGGACGATATTGGCGATCCAATCGGGATATTGGACTTCTTGGATAAATCCAGAATCGATCAGCTTCTTGACCTCGGCGTTGATGCTCATCTCAAGCTCGAGTCGCATCCTTCTTGGCGCCTGCTTGACTGGCTTGACATCTGGGGATATTGCTAATTTATGCACAGCGATCTCCGGATCTAATCCTGGCATCTCGGAGTAGTTCCACGCGAAGCACTCTTTATGCCGTAGAAGCACGTTCTTTAACGCAGCCACCCTTTCTTCAGATAGCAACTCGCTGACAAATGTCGGTCGCGGGTCATCTGACGATCCCAACTCAATCTTCTTGAGGTTATCTGCAGTAGTGTATATACCATCCTCCAGTTCTTTCGGAGCTGGCGGAAATTCTGAGATCACCTCATCATCGCTGTTCTCAAAGCACCGGGGAAGGTCATCCATGTTCTCGGACTCTTCTTTTAATATCGTAATCGTATAACAGGTGCGAATCCGCTCCCAGGACTGAGGTGGATCCGGTTCTGCTCTTGCGGCCTTGGGTTCATGCTTTTGTGGCGGCGTTACCCTCCAGCCGTCGGATAAAGCGAATCTGCCCTGTTGGTACTGGTCCTCGACCCAGTTCTTGAAGGTGAAGCAGTCTTCGGTGGGATGTCTTATGGCTTGGTGATAAGAGCAATAGCTCAGATGAGAAGCCCTGTTAGCTTGCTCAGGGTGCTTAGACTCTGGAAGCGCGATCATTCGATGTTTCATAGCGAGCTTGAGTAATCTCTCCGTCTTGTCTCGAGGGAAGGAGTACACTCGACTCATCTTCTTCATGAGGGACAAATCCGAGCCGTGCAATACCCGATCACGTAACCCTCTAATCCTGCGTCGTTGTTGTCGGCTCCCCTTTCCGCTTCTTGATTTATTTCCGTCTCTGCGTCGGGCCTTTCGTACGACGGGTTGATAAAGATGAGCATCTTTATCTTTTGCAGCCTGTCGAAATAGACGTTGCGTCCTGGCCTTCTCGTAGATGGCCATCTCGCGGTTGTGATCTTCCCGAGCTTTCTGACTCACTTTCCTGATAGGCTCGTCCATTCGTTCTTCCAACGACGGACTCGGCGCTTCAATCGCGGGGTCTAGTTTTGATGGGGGGTTGGCATCTCCTGACAGGGCGTCCTCTTCCTCATCGAAGGTATATATAGCGTAGCTATTGTGAGCCCGTTCCCGTTTTCCGGTTCTCGGGTATCCAAGCCCGAGTGTTTCCATTTTCCCGTTGGGCAATTTGCGTTGAGTCCCAGGGACATCCCAAATCTTGTTGTAGAACCGAGCCTGCCGAACAGGCTGTTTTAAGGGTACTCCTTGGCGCTTCAATAGCCTCTTTAATCCATTTGTATAGTATCTGGGCAGACGGATGGGTTGGAGCCTGTCGAGTGTAGCAGCCGCGCCATGCCATATCTCTTTCTCTATTTTCGACTCTGAGGATCGGTAGAATAGGATCACCTTCTCATCCCTTTGCCTGGGAGGGACGTAGAATGTTTGCAGCTCCTGCACATTGTGAGCTTGAAGCGTGTCGAGATCCTTGTAGTGTTCTCGCGGTACCATGGTGATTTGCAAACTATGGTCATCGCCAGGGGGTGCTTGTATTGACAGCCGATTGGAGAACACGGCATTAACTTCATCTTCTGAATCACTTCCGAAGACCAACATGGGGGCGGGAGTCCCTAGGTTGTTGCGTTGAGATGGCCCTGCGTAAACTATCTCTTCCTCTTCTTCGGTATCGCTCCCGAAAACAGGGATGGTGGCGGCGGTTTTGTTCTCCGGGTTGCGACACCTTTCTGTATCCTCGCAATCTGGCAAAAAGTACTTCGCATCTTCGTATTTGCGGACTTCGTTCACGAAAAATGGGTTCAGCTCACCTGTTACGGTATACTCGAAACCATCCTTAAAGTACTTCATACACTGATGTTGTGTAGAAGGGATGATGTTGTACTCGTGTAGCCAAGGACGACCGAGCAAGGCGTTGTAGCAGGTCTTGGCGTCAATGACATGGAATTTGATGTCTGTGACGAGGAGTCCAAAGCGTAATGTTAGTATCACGGATCCGAGAGTCCGTGACGATTGTGAATCGAAACCGGAGATAGTGATTTTGTCACGAGCGAGGTGTTGCACACTCATGCAGATTTCCTTCAACACCCGAACATTAAGGAGATTGACGGAGGATCCATTATCTACCAGGATCTTGCCTATCTTGATATCATGGCAATATACAGAGACATATAGGGGACGGTTGTGGTCGCATGTTCCGAGAAGGAGGTCTTCGTCACCGAAGGTGATGTCGGCCGTATGCACTTCCTCCAGTTCATCCTTCATCCTTTCAGTGGCGAGGAAGGCTTGGAATTGCTCAGGTTCTTGTAACGCCTTAATTAGTGAGTCCCGCGCCTCTTTTGATAATAGGAGGGCATCGAGAATGCTAAGCTGAGAAGGTAGCTTCCTTAGGTGCGCGAGGATGTTATAGTCCACCTTACCCTTCCTAGGAGGGTCTTTGGCAGCCAGCTCTCTCATGACTTGGTCATCTAAAGTGATATCTTTAGTGACCTTTTCCTTTCCCTTATCTTTTCTACTCACGGGCCCGAGATTCTTTTCTGGGAGTGTGCGATTGCGCGGCTGAATGTTCTCGCAGGCCTCCGATTTCTCCTCTTTCCCCAGAACGGATTCTTTAAAGAGAGGGACCAGAGCCATTTCTTCATCAGAGTCGCTCCCAAAGGTGAGAACTTGTGACCCCCCGGCATGAGCCATATAACAGTTGCCAGTAGTTCTGTTGTGCCCATCGACAGTACTTCTTTGCTCCTGACGGATCTTGCGTTTCATGCGCTTATCATGTTGCCGACGAGCAACATATCCTTGCCACCATATCCCAAAGGCGTCGCACTCCTCTGTAGGGTGTGAAATTTTCCGATGATATGCACAATAATTATGGTGCCTCTCTGCCCCATTGAGCGTGTTTTCTTCCGAGGGTGGTAGCTTCATTCCCATTGACATGGCTTTGGCAAACCTTTTCCTCGTCTTGAATATCTTCTTGTCTACTTCGGATGCCTTTCGCTCTGGCAGGGATAGTTCAACTCTTCCGTTCAGTCGCCTACATTTGGTTCCTTCTGACGCTGCCATCTCACGCTCCTGATCCGCTTTACTTTTTAGACGAATCTCGTCTAGAAAGGCATTGATCATTTCATTCGTCGGCCACACGCGCTCTGGTTTAGGCTCTGCCTCCAGCTTCTTAGTGCCAGGAGTTTTTTCATCATTGGTAAACGAGTGGGAGATTACGTTACAACTCGCCACATACCCTTCGGATTCATCCGACGAGCTCTCTCCATCATCTCTCTCTTGAAAGACGTGGTTGAGGAACTCTTGCAGTATGACAGGAGTTCGCGCCTTTTGATTGTATTCTTCCAGCGCATCGATTTGCCTCTGCAAGTTCGTGTACTCATTTCCAAGCTTCACGGGCTTTTTGGATTTCTTCTTTTTCTTTGAAGATTTTGACGGTTGGGCGTGAGTATTTGGGCCCTTATCGCGAGTCTTCGCAGTTGGGCGGGGCTTCAGCATCCCTTCGATAATTTGAGCTTCAAGAGGGTCTTCCCATTCGATCGCAGGGCACACATGAAGGTCTCTCAGCATTCTTTTGGTTTTAGTTGATAGCATGACCTCCCATGGAGCTTCTCCAATAAAGGAGCAGGTTGCCTCCGGTGTATCTGCTTTCTTAGGAGTATGCGGTTGTGGTGGGTTCACCTTCCACTTTTCGGACAGTACAAACTTCCCCTGGAGGTATTGATCTTCAATCCATCCTTTGAAGACGAAGCAATCTTCAATCGGATGACTTACCGTTTGATGGTAAGGGCAATAGTTAGGGTTATTCACCTCGGTGGGTTGCGGCGGTCTCCTTGGATTCGGTAGGTTTATAAGTTTGTTGCGTACTTCCAGCTCGAATAACCGTTTCGTCTTGTCTCGTGGGAACGAATAGGGACGCTTCATCTTCTCATTATAATACCGGCGTCTTTCTTCCAGTTGATCTGCCGGTTTCGGGGCGTTAGGTTGCTGCTGGGCATTCGCGACAAAGGTTGCCCTTCCTTTACCCGTGTCATTCCGAGGTTCCGACTTCGGGGGAGGTGGTCTATGACCCATCTGGTCCATCTGAGCCAACTTGTCGATTAAGGCCTGGAATGTGGTTGGCTTAAAGAACATCATAAACTGGGAGATAGTTGCGTGGGGGTCTAGGGTTCCCACGAACATGCCCACTGCAGGTGCCTCCTCAATGCATTGTTCGCATCTCGACCACAAATTCCGCCAGCGTATAGCATACTGGACCCAGGTTTCGCCTGGTTTTACCCTGGCGTTAATCAATGCAGTTATTGGAGTGTGTTCGCTGGCGCTCGCGAATCGCTGAGTGAATAACAACTCCATTTCAGCGAACGTTTTGATAGAATCGTTCGGGAGTTCCGAATACCATTCGAACGCTGTTTCTGATAAGCTGCCCACGAACTGGCGAAGCAACAGTTTATCATCACCGCCGGTGTTACCGCAAAGGGCCCTGAACTGGGCGACATGTTGGTGGGGGTTGCCGGTCCCCTTATACACGTGGAATTTTGGTATTGTATAGCCCGACGGGTATTTCATTTGGTCGTACCAGCTTGGATACGGCCGGCCCGTTTTTACGACTTGACCAGCTGCCTCAGTCGCATGATGAGCCCGGATTTGCTGGGCTATGTAGTCAACCAAGTCAGCCTTAGAGATTGCCTCCTCTTTGGCCGTTGAGAGAGCTGGTGGTGGATTTGACGTTTCTCCTCGGTCGTCTTCAAGAACGATTGGGGGATCCTCGGCGGTTAGGTCCTGCTGGATCATCATTCCTATCATATCTTGGAAGAGAAGGCCCATACGTTGTATGTTGGCCGCTTGTTCAGCAGCCTCTTTGTCATTTTTCTCCAGTATCCGGCGAAGGAATTCAGCGTCGGTTTCTTCCTCCTGGCGTGCGTCTGAGGACGTTTCTGGGCTTTCTTTTAGCCCGGTAAGTGCGGCCATAGCATTCATCATTTCTTGGAGCTTTTGCTGTTGCTCCTGGGCTTTGGTCACCGACCGTGTAAGCGGTCTATGACCCGTGGACGCACGGTTATCTTCTTTTCCTGACGCCATGTATACGGTGTGGACCATCATGCCCCTAGACTTAGGGCGTCTGGGCTTAGTGCTATTAGCTGTCGTTGCAGGCTGGGAGATCTTCTCTGGCTTCCTCCTTTTATGAGCCATGGAGGTTGAGGGGGCCGTTGAGGTGGGCGTCCAGACAGCCTTTCGGGGTTTGGCCTGGTGACCAGCTTCCGGTTGGATTTTCAGCTTCTTATGCTGGTGGGAGAAGTTTGGATCGATGATCGAGTCTCGGGCCTGCCGCCAAACCTTATAGATTTTGGAAGACAGCCGTTGAGGGTGTCGGGGCTGTTCTGATTTTATTTCCACAACCTTTTTTAACGGGGGAGGAGACCTCTTTAGCACTGCAGTGGGAGAATTCTTTCGCACCTTATTTAGCATTTCGAAGCTGTTCCCAGTCGGAACAGCAACATTAACTTCTGCCATCGGGGCTGATGGAGCCAACCCGGAGGGGGAGTTGCCCCCAGCCTTCCTTACTCGGCGCCAATGACGACGTCGAGCGTGTCGAGCGGACGGCGTTGGGTCAGCGGTAAGAATGGTTTCGTCTTGCCCCCTGTGTGGGTGGGGGGTCGCTGTTGGTGTTAGCCTGTCAAAGACCGATGTCCGTTGGGCAGTAGGAGCGGGAGCTGAAGCCGTCAATCTTGTAAAGACCGACTTTTTGGCCGGAGAAGCCGCCTTGGCCATTTCGGGGGCAGGAGCGGCCACTTTCTTAGAAGCAGCCTCCTCTGAGATTGTAGGCCCCATGATGAGTTCGCAGGATTTCTAGCCCAATCTAGAGAAGACCGAGGCGCTGACGTCGGGCGACTCGTTGAGAGGAGCCGTGGCAGGGGTAAGACGATCAAAGACCGACTTCTTGAGAGCTTCCTTTGTCAGCACCGGCGCCGCGAAGCTTGTTGGTGGGAGTATAGTCCCAAAGAACAATCCGGTAGTGGCCTGAGTCACCTGGTCCACTGGCATTGTGAATAACGAAGCAGCTTGGGGTCCGTAGGCTATACCTCCTGGCGAGGCAAAGCGTTGGTCGCAATTGTAGTCTGAGCGGTTGGAGGATTTCGCAGAAGTAGACGCCATCGATCCTTTGCTTCCTGCAATAAGCAAGACGCCAATTCTTAGTATCTTGAAACCCAAGGGCAACCATTAGCGAACCGCGATTGGTTCGCGAGTCACGACACACGAAGTGTAGAGTGGAAAGAGGAAAAGGTCCCACCGGGCGTGCCAGAATCTGTTCCCCTCCGAAAGACCCGCGAGACGTGGACTGTCTCGCCTGAAATTCGGGGCAGATGCAATTTGGTGCTATCCGTCCACCTCTCCGAAGATGCCAAGTTGATTTATGGCACCATGTATCGAAGGTTTAAACGGATGCGGCCGATGTAGCAGACTTCGTCAAATTCCCCCTCGTTTGAGGGGTTTTTGATTGTGGGAACGCTCTTCCATGCAGGCGCAAGCCCCTGCAGTTAATTACGCTACCGCATCGCAGTAACAACTTTCTCCTTCTCCAGATGGTCACTTCGTGTCGTGTGTGTTTATTTTATGTTTTGTTGCCCGTGGATTGTTTACGGAGACCGAGTTATGTCGTCGCCCGTAGGGCGTGGACTAGTCCAAATCCGTATCATCTTAGATTTGGGTTTGGGAGTTCGGTTTGAGGATACGTTAGCCATATTTGAGGCTAAGATCAACTTAAACGTTTGTTAAGGATACGTTAGTCCAGTTTGAGACTAAGATCAACTTAACGGGATCGTTTAGATCCGACAAAAGAGCATTTGAGGGCTCTATTGTTCCAGTTTAGGGACATAGTGGTCCGTTTAATGTATGGCCGTCGGGACCCGTCACCTCTCTGACGACGTTGAAGGATTACAACGACAGATGTCAGAGGAGTTCAAAGATGTACCCTCGAACCAGAGTTAATTGGGGGAGATTCATAGACCAGTCTGTTTGAAGGTTTAAGGATACGTTAGCCGTATTTAAGGCTAAGATCAACTTAAACGGGATCGTTTAGATCCGACAAAAGAGCATGCGGGGCTCTATTGTTCCAGTTTAGGGACATGGTGGTCCGTGGGTAGTTTAAGGACATTGCGGTCCGTGGGTAGTTTAAGGACATTGCGGTCCGTTGTTAGTTTTAAGACATCTCGGTCAAGGTTAAGGACGTCATAGTCCATGGGTTTAAGGACCCCACAGTCCATTGTTAGTTTTAAGACATCTCGGTCAAGGTTAAGGACGTCGTAGTCCATGGGTTTAAGGACCCCAAAGTCCATATCAATATGCGGTCATCGGGACCCGTCACCTCTTTGAAGACATTGAGGGATTACAATGCCAAATATCAAAGGAGTGAGGAGATGTGCCCTGGAACCGGAGTGGATTAAATAGTCCTTGGCCCAATTTGGGATCAAGACCAATTAATTATGTTATGAGCCTATTAGCCCAGTTAATTACGAATTGAGGACTTATGGCTAGCTTGGGCTAAGTCCAATCATGTCTGGAATGTTGGCTTCATGTTGGTCCATTGAAGGAGAGACTTTGTCTCTGGCCATTTAGCCAATTGGACCGAAGCCTAGTGTTAAACACTACAGACCAATCAGTGTTGAACACTGGGAATGAGGTTGACAAATTAGTGTTTAGCACTAAAAGATAATTGGTGTCAAACACCAGCAACAAGGCCTTCAAATTAGCATTAAACACTAAAACAGATCAGTGTTAAACACTGGCAACGGAGATCTCAAATTAGTGTTACGCACTAAGGTAATCAGTGTTGAACACTGCAAATAAAGTTCTTTGATTAGTGTTGAACACTGAGGCCCAACAATGTTTTAACACTGGATTCGAGAGTTCTAATTTAGTGTTAAACACTAAGGCAGGAGGGGTCACGTGGCAACACGTGAGAGCGCCCTCCCTTCATTTGTTCTTTTGAGGAGATCGCATTTTTGGAGCATCACGTGTCATCACGTGACGGGTGTCTAAACGAGGTATGTTAAGGCTTCTGCCAAGGGTCACGTGGGTCACGTGAGGCACTGCCTTAAAGGGCTTTCTATAGATCTTTTGGAGGGGTCACGCGGTGACACGTGACCCTTCTTTTCTGTAGTTGTTAGAAGATCTGTTAATCCCTTTCAGGAATTTAATTCCTCGTAGGGTTGAACCATGACAATAATTTCAAAGGAATTAAATTCCTAGTTTCTTCTGAAGAGTTGAACTCTGAATTTTCTGTAGGAATTAAATTCCTCATATATATGAAGAACCGAATAGGGTTAAACCCTAATAAAAGCTTTAAGGAATTAAACTCCTACTCTCTGTTAGAGAATTATTCTGGGGAGTAAGATTAAGGAAATTAAATTTCTGTTGTTTTAACAGAATTAAGTTCTTAACTAGGGTTAAACCCTGATTCTTTTTGTTCTGAGGGAATTAAATTCCCACAACACAGGGTCAAGCCCTAATTTTATTTTAAAGGAATTAAATTCCTATAGTTCTGTGAGAATTAAATTCTCGTGCTTGCATTCTCTCTCTATGCTTTGGATCTGCATGGCAGGATCTCAACCCATCGAGAATTAAATTCTCAACTTTAAGGGGAGATGTGCGCTTTACAGATCCTCCATCCAAGAGAGAAGAACTATGTTCTTCTGTTGAACTCTGTTGAGAATTAAATTCTCTTTCTTTCAAAAAGCCTTCCCTTTCTTACCTAGGGTTTTCTTTTGCAGAAGATCCAAATTCCTCAAAGTATCAAGGCTCTCTCTCCTTTTCTTCCCTCTGCGTGTGTATCTCCTTTTTTTGTGTCTCTTGGCTCCTATTTATAGGAGAAGCACCCGAGTCAATTAGTTTTTGACGTATCTTCATTGAGAGATTTGATTTGCATCCATCATTCATTCTGGACCTTTGGATTATTAGGTGAATTTTATTCACCATTGGATTTCAAATCCAGCGATTCTCCTTTGTGACTTCTGTTAGATTTAAAAGGGAAATCTTTCCAAGTTCGAGATTTTCCCATAGATAGATGACATTTAATCACTCTAAATCTTTAATTCAATCGGTTGCTTTTGGAAAGATTTGAGAAGTCTTTTCTCAGAATTTAATTCTGTTTAACAAATGGGCTTTGAAAGCTGGTCACGTGCGGCCACGTGACCCTTGGTCACGTGTGGGCATGTGACCCCCTTGTAATGAGCCCTTTTCTTCTTTTGCTGCTTAGCCGTCACGTGCCACCACGTGACCCCTGGTCACGTGTGAGCACGTGACCCTCATCTGGAGTCTTTTTCTTGATTTAATCAGGGAACCAATGTGCCTTTGCCGCTTGCTTTTAATTGTCATGTGCCGACACGTGACCCTGGTCACGTGGGAGCACGTGACTCTTTCTGAAGCTTTTTTCCATAAGCCTTTCTGATTTTAAATCAGGAAACACAACCCTTTTATCGATAGCTAGGATATATCCCTCTTGAAAACTCACGGGGTAACAACATACACTATGGTTTCATAGCACAGAGTTTTTAGATGTATGTTTAATTTAAAGAATACGGTTTATAGTAAAATACCATTGCTTTTACAAATAAATGTTTTAATCGATATTTTTAAATCCTTTACAATTACGCCTCTACAACCCTTTTATGGGAACTCATTTACGGATGATGTGGGTTATCGCACGTTCTTAGGATAGTAGAGTGAGATACAGAACTCCTCACGGAGAATTCGGCCTCGAAAGGAAATAAAATTATGATTTTTAAAGAATACAACTTTTAAAACAAATTAAATCATTTGAAAATTATATAAATCATAAATCCGTATTTTTCTATGAAAACAAATTTTAAACACTATAATTTTAATATGAAAAATTAAAGTTACAAAAAAATTCTATCAAGTTTCTAAAATTATAGTTTTTATAAAACTACCAAACACTTTTGAAAAGTTAGGTTTTATCACTAAAATACCACTAAAACTAAAATATTTATTCATAATAACTCTTAATATTATAAATCACCCTTAATATTTATTTTTAAACAATATTAAAACATTTTTTATAAAACCCCTTCGAGAAATGCAAATAATGTAAATAATAAGAATAAATCTTTAAAGACGCTATATTAATATAGGTTTAAACAGTATCATTTCTCTTGAGCCTCAGGGAGCCGGAGAAAGTGAGTGTTTGCCTATTCGGGTTAGATAACACTGCAAATTAAAGGATATCAATGGCAGTTTTCTTGGAAAAAGACACAAATTCTACCGTTCTGTGCAGCGGTTGTCCGATTACTCCCGAACTTAAGAATTTAAACAGTTAAATCCATTCACAAGAATTGTTTATAATTAGAATGCAAACTCGAACCTAAGCTTGACTTTAAACTCAAATTCAAGTCCAAACTCAAACCTAAACTTGAACATTTGATCTTGACCCTGAACTCTTAAAATTGAATACCCAAACTTAAACTTGAATAATTGACTTGACTTGACTGAACCATGAATATAATTTGACATGAACTTGACATGAATACCTGAATACATGATTACAATATGAATATGAACTTGCACATTATTTTTATATTCATGCATTCGGCCAAGACCTATTAACTTGAACTATACACTACAATACGCGGGAATAAAGGGGTAGATTGGTACGGAATGTATATCGTGGTACGAGAGGTCACTTTAAAAGACACCCACTTGAATTCATGTGACATTGTCCCGTGAGTCATGATGGGGCCTTGTACTACATGTTACCATAGTTCACGGGGTAAGATGGATTCCTCCCGTATACATGAATACCTTCTGTATCAAATTATAAAAAACCACGTTAGAATAGCAAATCTTATATCAGGATCGGACTCTGAGGGGATAGAGCCGAGCCCGGAGAACTTGGACCAGTTTGCTGCTTAGCCAGATTACTAGTTCCTGCTTGCACTTATTTTCAGTATGCCATTGTTTAGGTGTTAGTTTTTTTATTATTGTATCTTTTATTCCAGACAGTTGTATTTAAAGTTGAATATAAATAAAGTTATTGTTTCATTTTATTACTCTTTTTATTCTTGCATCTTATTATATTTCTTACCTACACTTAACGTATTTTCATAGTAAATACGTTGCGGGCTTGCCACGTCACCGTTTTCGTCTACTGAGAAGCAAGGCACGTGATTGAGGTCCTTTTCGGATATCTGTCAAATGTTGTCTTCCGTTGATCTCCCGGTGGATTTTGGCGGTGATCTTCCGTTACGTGTGGGTCTCAATAGGTTTTGAGGAGATCGATGATTTAAGGAGTTTAGTGCCGAGTACCTGCAAAGATGTCCCGGGGTGGTTTGGTACCACCGAGGACCCTCCGACGATCAAGTTAGTGAGGAAATCCGAGCAGAGTAACGACTAAGTGTGTCAAAAACCGGCTTACCTGACCCCTCTGTGATGGGGGTTTATATAGCAGCGGCAGCACGCAGCAGCGGGCGCGGGAATCTCGCCGGCGGTTACGCTCCCGACGTCACGCCCGCGTAGAGAGCGGATCGCCCATTAATGGGGATCATGATGGCGTGGAACGTGGGATGTTGCTAGCGGAGAATCCGCGCGTGGAGAGATTCGCGGAGCGGTGGTTACGCCTGGGAATAGGTCGGAGGGCCGAGGAGGACGTCCTCGGCAAGAGCCCGGGGATAAGCAAGGAGGCTGAGGAGTCTTGGTCCTGTGGTAGCCCGGGGGCGAGCTGAGAGGCCGAGGAGGCTAATTTGCAGGGGCCTAAAGGGGGGGCCATCTTGGGCTTGCTGGTCGGGTACGGGGTGGCCTGATCGGTCCCTGCGAGCCCATTCTTCTGAGTCTTGGGACACGTCACCTGCCACGTGTCATGATTTTGGGGGTTGCCAATATCGAGCACTATCATTATCCCCCCACTCTTGTCCCGACCGGATAGCGGTCGGGTCAGGAGTGGACTGCCGGGCCTCCCGAGGTGAGATCCCTTCTATGGTTTCGTCGGGACGAGTCCTCGGGCCGTCGGTTGTCTTTTCCGCCCTCGAATCAGGGTGAGATCTTTGCATTTAAATACGGGTGGGGTCCGCCCTAGGGCCCTTACTCTTTCATATTTTCCTCTCTCAAGCCCCAGCTGCTCGGCGCTAGTCTCCCCCTTTCGTTTCCAACCTTTGGAGAATTTCTTTCCCAGGTTAGATGTCTTCCTCTGTAGAATCAGTAGACGTTGTAGGAGTAGATGCTAGGGTCCCTTTAGATGTTTCTGAGTCTCCTCGGGGAGCAGGGGCTAGGCCCTCTTCCCGCGATCATGAGGCGGAGCCCGCCTCCAGGGAGGAGGCGGCAAATGTGGCCCCCAGCACCTCGTGCTGGGTGAAGCATGAGGACGAGCTCACCAGTGCTCGGGCTCGCTTCCATATTCCCCCGCGCTATACGCTCCGTATAGCCGAGGAGGGAGAGAGGGAAGACCAGGTACGGGGCAGGGAGATTGCCCTGTATTTGAAAGCTTTTTGGGGCGGAATGCGTCTGCCCTTCTCTCCTGAGGTCATCGTCGCTCTGAACTTCTTCGGCTTGGCCCCCGGCCAGTTAGTGCCGAACGCATGGAGGATCCTCCTTGGGTTCTTGATCCGCCTGAGGCTGCAGGCGGTTCCTTTCATTCTTTCCCTTCTTGATTCCTCCCTTGATTTCAAGAGTCACCCTGGCGGTCGAGCCGGCGACCCGAGATGGGTTTACTTTACTTTTAGGAAGCGGCTCGGGGTCGCTGCTAGGACTGGGTTCGTAGCCCTGCCCTCCTCCATTCATGACTGGAAAAAGAAATTTTTCTTTGTTTCCCCTCCCGAGGGCAAGGACTGGCCGGTGCCCACCAAGTGGTCGAGGGAGAAGTGTCTGCCGGGGAACCTGTTCGATGACCCCGCCGCGGTGAGAGTGGCGTCATGGGAGCCCATCCCTCGACATGACGTGCTGCTGTCCGAGAGGGTTTTGAGTTGGGCCGGGCTTAGCCCCGTCGAGTTCGTCGGTAAGTCAGGCTTGCTTTTTGGGTTTACATTTTACTCGTGTTGCTGATCTGTTGGGTGTTCGTTTCATGCAGGATCCATGGACTTCGGCTCTCTCCGAGATGCTATGCGCTAGCCGAGGTAGCCTGCTGGGACCGAGGGCACCAGCTCTTCTCGGGCGCAGCCCGTTCCTGCTCCTACTGCCCCGGAGGCGGCGCCTCGAGGACGCTCGGTGGCGGATCCCGCCCCGGGCCCCGGCAGAGCATCAGGTCGGAAGCGGGCCCTAATTCTGAAGGACATGGCCTCGGAAGAGGAGATCGCTCTCCCTCGGAGTCGCTTAAGAAGAGTTCCCGGAGACCCTCCCGGGGCCGGTCCTCACCGACCGTAGTGGAGGAAGGGGGTTCCGGTTCGCGGTTCCGTCGGGGCTGTCAGTCACGGACAGCCTCCTACACAAAATAGAGACCTTGGCTGGGGGTCAAGTTCCTGGGGGGACCCTCAGGGCCCAGCTGGCGTCGATCGCTCAGGAGTCCATGCAGGTAAGCCCCCAGTTCATCGTGAGGTTTGGTGCCCTTTTCTGTTTTCTGACCTTTTTGTGTCTTCCCAGGTTCTCCAGCACGTGGCCCTTGCCCTCCGCCTGGAGACCGAGGTGGTAGCCCCGGCATTGGAGGCCGCGGTTCAGCTCGTCTCGCTGCAAGAAAGTTCCAGGCGAGAGCAGGAGGCGATGTCGGTGAAGATCGCCGCCCTGGAGGGCGAGGTGGTTGCCGGGAAGAAGGAGGTCACCCGGCATCGCGAGGCCTCCGTGATCGCCGAGGGCAAGTTCGAGGATTCCCAGGTGCTTGCCGGCAACCTGAAGAGGACGGTGAAGGCCCTCCGAAAGGAGCTGGGGGCGGCGACAGAGGCGTTTAAGTCGGCTGAATCGAGGGTCATGGCGAGCTATAAGGAGTCGAAGGATTTTTACAACGACTTGGCCGTGGCCACGACCCGCATTTGGCACGACGCCCTCGATGCCGTCAAGTCCCGGATGCCGGGTTTCGACGATGCGGATCTCCAGGCAGAGTTCCCCCTCGTGGGCGCCGACGGGCAAGGGGAAGAAGCTTCCGGCGAGGAGGCGGCCGAGGATCCAGCGCATCAAGTGGTGGAGGTCGAGGACCCCGGGGTCGCGCCCGGCCCCGAGGTGTAGAGCCCCCGTTCTCCCATATTCAATTTGTTTTTCTTTTGAATTTTGTATGGCTGGGGAGTCCAAAAAATACCCTTTGTAAAAAAACTTTTGTCTTTGGCAGTAGTAATGAAGTTTTCTTTTTTCCTCAGCTCCATAGAATTGTGTTCTGCGTTTTGTTTGCGAAGAATGCTCGTGAAGTATATTTTGTTTGTATCATTATGCTTTTACGTCAGGTTGGCCATCTGTCTAGCGATTGTCCATCGAGTTGTCTGCGATCACTCGCCGACGAGCGCTTCTGAGGAGGTATCTCCCTGGGCCCCGGAGTCGAGGGAAGATCGTTTAGACTTGGACAGACTTGACGCCCCTCACTGGGGTCTCGGGTCCTCCATGACCACAGAGCATCTATGATTCCGAGCATTGGTCACTATCCGGGGTTGACTGGGCAAGGTAGCTGCCTCGTCATCCCTCGCAAAGGCTTGGTGTTCCTTGGCGCAGTGGTAGGGGAGTTCCCCACCAAGGACGGCCGAGCAGGGTAGCTGCTCGGCGGCTTCTGGGCGAGGGCCTTGACCTCTGGCGTCGTGGGCAGGCGACTACCAGCCGGAGTTTTTACCGAGCAGGGTAGCTGCTCGATTGCCTCTTGCGAGGGCTTTGATCCTTCAGGACGGTTGTGGTAGGAAGCTACCGGCCGGGGATAGCTGAGCGAGGGCCCGGCTGCCTCCGGGAGGACTTTGGTTCTTGGCGAGGGAAGAGCTATAGGGCTCTAAGAAGCCTACCAAGGACCCTTGGCCGGGCAGGGTTACTGTCCGATGCCTCTTGGCGAGGGCTTTCATCCCGAAAGATAGCCGAGCGAGGGAACCTCGGGCTCGACTGCCTCTGGGAGGGCTTTTTGATCCCCGGCGTCGCGGGTAGGCGACTACCGGCCGGAGCTTTTACCGAGCAGGGTAGCTGCTCAGTTGCCTCTTGTGAGGGCTTTGATCGTTCAGGACGGGGACCGAGCAGGGTTACTACCCAGTGCCTCTTGGCAAGGGCTTTGATCCCTGTCAGTTGTGGTAGGAAGCAACCAGCCGGGGATAGCCGAGCGAGGGCCCGACTGCCTCCGGAAGGACTTTGGTCCATGGCACGGGAAGATCTATAGGGCTGTAAGAAGCCTACCAAGGACCCTCGGCCGGGCAGGGTTATTGTCCGGTGCCTCTTGGCGAGGGCTTTTTTCCTGAAAGATAGCCAAGCGAGGGAACCTCAGGCTCGACTGCCTCTGAGAGGGCTTTTTGATCCCCGGAGTTATGGCAGGGAAGCTGCCCGCTGGGGATAGCCGAGTGAGGGGACCTCGAACTCGACTGCCTCTGGGAGGTCTTTTTGATCCCCGGCGCTGTGGCTAGGAAGCTGCCCGCTGGGGACGACCAAGTAGGGAAGCTGCTGGGCTGAATCTTGTCGTGGTGTGTCCCGACCGTTCGGCTGCAGGTGTGGGGAATGGGAACGGTCGGGGCAACGGCGTGTATAGCTGGCCTATCGGATGAGGGGGAAGGCGAAGCGCTAGGTGTTAGTTGT
The DNA here is from genome assembly GCA_030015575.1 of Agapanthus africanus. NCBI lineage: Eukaryota > Viridiplantae > Streptophyta > Magnoliopsida > Asparagales > Amaryllidaceae > Agapanthus > Agapanthus africanus. Next base: position 190,682,314 of record CM057341.1, read on the forward strand.
ATGTATGCCCTAGAGGCCAGTATTGTACAGATGATGTAAATTATATTGGATGCTTGGACATATATAGAGATGACTTTCTTGCTCGATATGATAGTATGCTATCTGGTTTCTCTTTATCTTAACATGTATACTAGTCTCTTGATACTGTCTTATAGTTACATGTTGGTAAAGCCCTTAGGATGTGTACTTGACTACCTGGATTATGATGCGGATCATACTGGTGGGGACATGGTAGTCCATAAGTACATCCTTCAAGGTCCGTAGTCATGGGTGTATCGAGACGGGGCATCGATATACTAGTGTAGACTAGCGTATAGCTTCTCGACCCATATAGATGGGCGATGGATGATCCCATATCCATTGGTGTTTGACATCAGAGATGATATACGGGTGCTCAGTGGAGACTGGGTACACTGGACGGACTCGCCGAGAACTCCCGGATGGTATTATACCTCACGTCAGATGGCAGTTCTCTGGTAACACTTGTGCAGGTTAGTCTGTAGACCCGAGATCATCATAGAGTCTTGTGTGATTCCTACTATGCTTTGATTTCCACCTTACCACGTCCAAGAGGGCGTGCAAAACGGTGGTTTTTGGGTACAGTCCTGAGTCACATGGAGGCAATGAGTGATAGGAGGGGTTTCGTCTCTCCCAGTATTGGGGGTTAATGTTGCGCAGTGCTCGATTGGCCATAACAGGGAAGTCCCTGGCCAGGGATGATTTAGAGATTTACTGGTAAGTGTTACCAGTAGTTTCTCGACCCGTTATAAGCCTCACATCGGCACGACTTATCGGTTATTGGGGTCTGATGTTTACCACCCATAGACTTGATATGCGACATATCAGACGAGGAGACCAGACTGTACGGGAAGTGTTACCGTTTGGCTTTTACAGGAGTTGGAGCAGGCTTGCTTGCTGATCTTCTGATCGCTCAATACCTGGGTAGCCGTTACGTCCAGCTAGTACCGCTGACGGCTTGTGGGTGCTTGATGTGATCATCACCTACTGCCGGAGTATTGACGAGTCTTTAGAGTCCTACATAGAGGTTTTACTGGCTCAGGCAAAACGAAATAGGAGCGCATATGTGATATGTGCGGGACCGAGAATAATGCGTGTATGTGATACCGTATTCTATTCTCGCGACTTTTTGTATCGGTCGGTTATATGTGATATAGCCGGGTTATCGAATCAAGTGTTGATTCGATAAGTCGATACATTGGATGTTAGTCGGCTATATGAGATATAACCGGATTATTAAATCAAGTGTTGATTTAATAATTTAGTGTATAATTGTATATATGATATACTAATTTATATTAACTAACATTTGTTCACTTAAGGATTTTTCTCACATGTGCACAACTTTAGTATATATAAGATATATATTAAAATGTGTTTTTCATTTTGTATCATGGTTGATGATACAACATTCATGGGTGTATGAGACTTACACCATGCTATTTGTTATGTTGGGTTTAATGTATTTAAAGTAATTACAAAATTAGTGGAAAATTAGAAAATGCATGAAGCTTGTGGAAGCTTGTGGATGCATTGACTAAAGTCCACCAAGTTTGTTTTTACTTTGGATATTTGTTAACCTAACCATCACACTTAGCCATGATTAAGTCTCTACATGAGTTAGTATATGATACTCACTCACCATGGTTAGCTCACTCACTTGATCATTATCTTTCTCATTTCATTTCTTCATCTTCTTTTTTGAGCTAAAAAGCTCTCTAGGGTTTGATCCAAAGTGAGAAGCATTGTAAGAAATAAAATTCTAAAGAGAACTCACTTCCTATTTCTCCATCCTCTACTAGACTAGCACTTTAGTTTAGGGTGTTTACTTCACTAATTCTCTATTTAGTGATGTAGAAACTTGAGTTGGTATTCTCTCGACGTAGATCATCTTCGGCCTCGAAGACTTCAAGCAAGGACGCTTCTTTCGCCTCGTGAAGCCATGCAAGAGCCCGGGAGAACCATGATCGCAGCGAAGGGACTACAACAAGGAGCTTTAGAAGTGAAGGACCGATCTACAAAGGTTGTATTTCGTATTTACTTAGTCGTAATTGATATTTACTTGCATGTGAAACCTTAATCATCTAGCAAAGATCTTGTTTAGGCTTGTTAGGCACGGCTCAAATTTTAATCAGGCATGGTTGATGTTTTCTTAACCCTTGTTAGAGTGCCTAGTAACCCTACAATAGTATCAGAGCCTAGCTAGAGCATTAGGCAACGTGTATACGAAGTTAAAACCCTGATCGAACCCGGAAACGTCAATTTAACCCCCTATCTGGACAATTTTTTAAAACTGTGATTTTTCTGAATTAAAAATACCTAAAAAATTCAGCAGGTGATTCTAGGAATTATTGTGCAAAACGACAATGTAACTCATACGGATCGCCACGGAACTGCGGCAGTACCCTGCTTCTGCCACGGATCCGCGGCCGTACAGTGAGATTTGGTTATGATTTTTGTACAATAATACCTTTATCTGTTAGTGCTATTTTCTGGGTATTTTTAAAATGACTCAAGTGTTGAGTGTTCTGAGGATTATTTTGTATTCGTTGATTCGATCGGAATATTTAATTTCGTTATGTTTTTCCGGATAATTTAGAAAGTTTTAAAAAGTTCGAACGGATATCAATAACTCACTTTTTCCCGACCCGGAAAATTTCCAAGTGTTGGATTTTTCCGTAGTTTAAGAACGTCTAAATCGTGCAAGTTACGCAATAGACCCTCTAGAAGACAACAAACCTTAACTCGATTATGTGACCGTTTTGAATTGTCTTTTGAACCTAGGATTTGGGGCAGTACGGCGTTGCCACATGTAAGGCGTTGGCTTGACCCTTCTACGGCTGGACCATTGGTACTGTGGCATGTGATGCATGTTTTTAAATTCCCCTCAAGTGTTGAGAACTATTTGGAAAACTTGGGTGTTTGATCATTCGATCGGAAAGTTTAATACTGTCTATTTATCTGGAATGTGATACAATATGTGGAATTCATATAGTTAGGCATGAAATGAGAAATATGTGATATTTCGGATTTACGATGTGTAAAGAGATTATGGATTCCAAATGTTGTAGTTTTACATTTTCTTTTCTGCGACCGTAAGTGTAATATATGATATCACCGGTTTCGTTGCTATATGTCAACGACAATTGGGATGCGCATATTTACTTACGTTGATGACATGTGATGTTATGTGTTGCTGGATATGTTATATTGGATCGTTGCGTTTTGAATAGCCGGGGGTTTTATGTGAGATGAGAGTTTTTTTTTATTTTCATTCATGTAAAATTAAATGTATGTAATATTCTTTTATTGGGGAACTTCCGGGATGAGGTTGATGTCACCATTTGTATATTATTTACTTTTCCGCACTAGGATAGACCCAAGGAGGAGAGCACAAGTAACCGGATTCTAGAGTCCAGTGGGAGACCAACTCGATGAGTCGAGTCCGGGTCTTCTAACTCTAGAATTGGAAGGGTTGCTTGCCGCTCTCGTAGGGGTCTAGGGGTATGGGTTTGGCTATTCATCGCGACCGTGGAATCCGTGTTTATAGAGGCTCAAAATAAAACACGGACGTCCTAGTATATCCAATGTTTCATATGTTTCTTCTGCTGCGATATCTGTGATGTGATCATTTGATATGTTGTGATAAATAATGTATATAGTATATATGATATATTATATAGACGTTACTTATGTTTTACACCCGCGCTAGCCCTGCCCCGCTCTGCCGTTAGTTACCTAACCTAACGGTGCACGAAGGGACATCGAGGCGAATGCGGATGGCATAAGTGTACGTTGTATTTATCTGTGATGTTTAGGTGACTTAAATGACGGGACTTCATTAATATGATTAATGAAAGAAAAGAAACCTAAAAGATGCTGTAGAATCAAATTTTCAAAAAGGATAGCTACAGTTTTTTGCTTTGCATAGCGATATATATGTTATATCATGCACCTTATTCGATGAGGAAAGAGCCGAGATCCCTTCACCGGGAGTGACCTCTTTAGCAAAACTGGCAGATGCTACAACACTCGGTTTGTTTTTGATTGCTTTTGGAGTTTTGCTTTGCATAGTGATATATATGATATATCCTGCACCTTATTCCATAAGGAAAGAGCCGAGATCCATTCACCGGGAGTGACCTCTTTAGCAAAACTATTGAAAGCCTCAAAATCACTCCATTTCAAAAATTCACTAGATTCTACAACGATATCAAGTTCATTACGCAATAGGTTTTCAGAAAAAACCTGTCGTAGCCCTTCGTCATTTCAGATAAGTCCTACTTAGTATTCGTGCTACGTTTGTTGGCCTGCGTCAAGGCGTAGTGTGCGGTAGCTAACCAATATTTATCTGCTTATGCATATGATGCAGTTTGGATTAGGGTAGTCGTGCGACTTTGTTGGCATGCGTCAAGGGTTATGCGGGTGGGTTTAATTCAATCAAGAAATGACGGTTTGAACTTGACTAGCGCACTATGGTTTGTTAGCCTGCGTCAAGGTCATGGGATGCTAGGGGCAAAATATTATCGGGAATTTCAAGTGTTGAAATTTGCAATGAGATTGCATACCTTCTATGAGATAGTTGGATCCCGATACTCACTGCGAGTAATTGTTACTCCCAGGAGAGTTTTACACAGGACAATTAGCCGATCAAGTAGGTGTCTAGAAAGGTGTCAACGGGGTTACACCTCTGGGAAAACAAGGTTTACTTTAATTAGGTCCGTGCGAAAGCACAGGGAACCTCCCTCAAATTACCGACACTGGCCTGGCTGAAAGATTGGCGAAGTTGTAGGGTGTAATTAATCCCGGCTAGTCTTTCCTTTTAGGGTTTGAAAGAAGATTTGATAAAAACAGTGGGAGCCATCCTGATTAGATAAAATAATAACCAATCTGATCTTGTAAGAGCATACGCTAAAGTGTTTTCTTCTCTCTCTCTTTCCAGGTAGCGACCATATCATGCCTTAATAAAAATAATAATATGGATGTATTGACCGAACCCGCATGTTATACTGTGCTGGGGAACGTTGGTTCCGTTCTTTCTTATAAAAGTTATAAGACTGAACAGGATATAGGGGAATACCAGGATTCCCATACCACCCGAATAAAGAAAGTACATGTTGATGCATTTTCTTCGGGTGTGTTCGTTCCAGAGAACTGTTTCTCCATTTGCTCTACGTCCTGGGTATTAGATACCGGGTCAGGATCCCATATATGTAATCAGTTACATGGGATTAGGAAAGGTAGAGAATTTGGAGAAGGTGATAAAGGCATAAGGGTTGGAAATGGTGCAATTGTTGCAGCTAAAACCGTCGGGGAATATCACCTTGTATTACCAACTGGTAATACATTGATTCTGAATGAATGCTATTACATGCCGAACTTGATATGCAACATTATATCGGTTTCTTTGTTGGGTAAAGAAGGATATAATTTTGTATTACAGGATAATGTTATGAACATTTTTCTAAACCAAAAGTTGGTTGGATCAGGCACGTTGTGTAATGTCATTTATGTTCTAAATCAATCAACAGTTCTGAGCATAACAAACACACACAATAGGCAGAGTTCAGAAATGAAAGAATCCTTCTTGTGGCATTGTAGACTGGGTCACATCAATGCGCCACGACTAGTTAAGTTGCATAAGGATGGATATTTGAATCCGTTTGAATTTTCATCTTATGACACTTGCCAGTCATGTCTCAAAGGCAAGATGACCAAAACTCCGTTTACGGGACACGGAGAAAGAGTTACGGAACTCTTGGGACTGGTCCATAGTGATGTATGCGGCCCCATGTCTACACATGCCAGGAATGGTTCTGCGTACTTCATTATATTCACTGACGATCTCTCTAGATTCGGATATGTGTTCCTGATGAAACACAAATCAGAAGCTTTTGAGAAATTAAGAGAATATAAACAAGAAGTCGAGAACCAAACCGAGAAAAGTATTAAAATCCTCCGATCTGATCGAGGAGGTGAATACTTGAGCAAAGAATTCCTGGACTTCCTAAAAGAGAATGGGATTCTCTCTCAGCTGACTCCTCCATATACACCACAGCATAACGGTGTATCGGAACGGAGGAACCGCACCCTATTAGATATGGTGCGCTCTATGATGAGCACAGCTGAGTTACCTATTTCCTTCTGGGGGTATGCACTGGAAACAGCTGCAGACCTATTGAATATGGTTCCCACCAAATCTGTGCCAACCACTCCATATGAGATATGGAAAGGAAAGAGACCATGTCTTAATTATGTTAAGATATGGGGTTGTCCGGCATATGTAAAAACACAAATCCGGACAAACTCGCGGTAAGGTCCATTCTGTGTAAGTTTATTGGATATCCCAAACATTCGCGCGGGTATATCTTCTACCACACCGAGGAACAAAAGGTGTTTGTTTCTCGACATGCCACCTTTTTAGAAAAGGAATTTCTTGAAAAAGAGATTAGTGGCAAGGAGGTAGAACTGGAAGAGGTTCCAGCAATACAGACTACAACAGAAGATTTGGTTGAACCAAAGGATTCGGTAGTTCCCAACGAACCTCAGCCTCTCCGCCGATCTAGTAGGGTTCCTCACCCACCTGAGAGATACTACGGTTTTCTCATGGATGGTGGGAGCGAGGATTGCATCATGGTTGATGATGACCCAATTAGCTTCGAACAGGCCATCACGAGTGGGGACTCAGTGAAATGGCTGGATGCAATGCGGTCCGAGATGGAATCCATGTACACCGACAAAGTATGGACTTTGGAAGATGCTCCTGAAGGGGTAAAACCCATTGGGAGCAAGTGGATCTTCAAGAAAAAACTTGGTGTAGATGGGAAAGTGGAGACTTTCAAAGCTAGACTTGTTGCAAAGGATTTTCGTCAAAGACCATGTGTGGACTATAACGAAACCTTTTCTCCAGTGGCTATGCTTAAATCCATCTGGATCATGCTTGCCATCGCTGCATATCATGACTACGAAATCTGGCAAATGGATGTTAAGACCGCCTTTCTAAACGGTGATTTATAAGAGAGCATGTACATGACTCAGCCAGAGGGCTTCGTAGATAGTGGGAGCAGCGGGAAGGTGTGCAAACTGCTTAAATCCATTTATGGATTAAAGCAAGCATCGCGGAGTTGGAACATCTGCTTTGACGTCGTTATCAAAGAGTTTGATTTCGTCAAAAACGTAGATGAACCTTGTATCTACAAGAAGGTGGCAGAGAGTAAGGTTGTCTTCCTCGTATTGTACGTGGACGACATACTCTTGATAGGAAATGACATTCCTATGCTGTAATCGGTCAAGCTTTTCTTATCACAAAAATTCTCAATGAAAAATCTAGGTGATGCCTCCTGCATACTGGGAATTATGATCTATAGAGATAGATCTAAAAGGATATTGGGATTGTCCGAATCCAGATACATTGACACCATACTAAAGAGGTTTAGTATGGAAGAATCCAAGCGTGAGAAATTACCCACGATCTCTGGACTCACTCTCTCCAAAGAGATGTCTCCCAAGACTGATTTGGAGAGAGCTCGCATGCAAGGGATACCCTATGCTTCGGCTGTAGGCTCTATCATGTACGCGATGCTATGTACCAGACCCGATGTAGCATACTCACTAAGTGTAGTGAGTAGGTATCAAGCTGATCCTGGAGAGAGTCACTGGACAGCTGTGAAGAGCATTCTCAAGTACTTACGAAGGACTAAAGAGATGCTCTTGGTCTATGGTAACGGAGAACTCCAAGTGGAGTCCTTTACCGATTCGAGCTTCCAGAGTGATAAGGACGACTCTAAGTCGCACTCGGGATTTGTCTTTACCCATTACGGAGGGGCGGTTAGCTGGAAGAGTTCCAAGCAGGAAACCGTGGCAGACTCGACGATGGAAGCTGAATACATCGCTGCCAAAGAGGCTGTCTGGATCACGAAGTTCATTAATGAACTTGGAGTGGTTCCATCCATTGAGCATCCAATACCTTTGTATTGTGATAACAATGGAGCGGTGGCTTTGGCCAAGGAACCCAAGTCCCATCAGCGATCCAGGCATATTCTGAGGCGGTATCACCTGATCCGGGAGATAGTAGATCGCCGGGAGATCGAGGTCAGGAGAGTTGACACGAAGAACAACACTGCGGATCCACTCACGAAAGCCATTCTCCAGATACAGTTTGAGAGACTCTTCGGGATGCTTGGTATGCGATACTACAGCAGCTGGCCCTAGTGCAAGTGGGAGATTGTTAGTTGTATGTATGCCCTAAAGGCCAGTATTGTACAGATGATGTATATTATATTGGATGCTTGGACATATATAGAGATGACTTTCTTGCTCGATATGATAGTATGCTATCTGGTTGCTCTTTATCTTAACATGTATACTAGTCTCTTGATACTGTCTTATAGTTACATGTTGGTAAAGTCCTTAGGATGTGTACTTGACTACCTGGACTATGATGCGGATCATACTAGTAGGGACATGGTAGTTCATAAGTACATCCTTCAAGGTCCCTAGTCGTGGGTGTATCGAGACAAGGCATCGATATACCAATGTAGACTAGCGTATAGCTTCTCGACCCATATAGATGGGCGATGGATGATCCCATATCCATTGGTGTTTGACATCAGAGATGATATACGGGTGCTCAGTGGAGACTGGGTACACTGGACGGACTCGCCGAGAACTCCCAGATGGTATTATACCTCACGTCAGATGGCAGTTCTCTGGTGACACTTATGCAGGTTAGTCTGTAGACCCGAGATCGTCATAGAGTCTTGTGTGATTCCCACTATGCTTTGATTTCCACCTTACAACGTCCAAGAGGGCGTGCAAAACGATGGTTTTTGGGTACAGTCCCGACTCACATGGAGGCAATGAGTGATAGGAGGGGTTTCGTCTCTCCCGGTATTGGGGGTTGATGTTGCGCTGTGCTCGATTGGCCATAACAGGGAAGTCCCTGGCCAGGGCTGATTTAGAGATTTACTGGTAAGTGTTACCAGTAGTTTCTCGACCCGTTATGAGCCTCACATCAGCACGACTTATCGGTTATTGGGGTCTGACGTTTACCACCCCTAGACTTGATATGCGACATATCAGACGAGGAGACCGGACTGTACGGAAAGTGTTACCGTTTGGCTTTTACAGGAGTTGGAGCGGGCTTGCTTGCTGATCTTCTGATCGCTCAATACTCGGGTAGCCGTTACGTCCAGCTAGTACCGCTGACGGCTTGTGGGTGCTTGATGTGATCATCACCTACTGCCGGAGTATTGACGAGTCTTTAGAGTCCTACATAGAGGTTTTACTGGCTCAGGCAAAACGAAATAGGAGCGCATATGTGATATGTGCGGGACCGAGAATAATGCGTGTATGTGATACCGTATTCTATTCTCGCGACTTTTTATATCGGTCGGTTATATGTGATATAGCCGGGTTATCGAATCAAGTGTTGATTCGATAAGTCGATACATTGGATGTTAGTCAGTTATATGAGATATAACCGGATTAGTAAATCAAGTGTTGATTTAATAATTTAGTGTATAACTGTATATATAATATACTAATTTACATTAACTAACATTTGTTCACTTAAGGATTTTTCTCACATGTGCACAACTTTAGTATATATGAGATATATATTAAAATGTGTTTTTCATTTTGTATCATGGTTGATGATACAACATTCATGGGTGTATGAGACTTACACCATGCTATTTGTTATGTTGGGTTTAATGTATTTAAAGTAATTACAAAATTAGTAGAAAATTAGAAAATGCATGAAGCTTGTGGAAGCTTGTGGATGCATTGACTAAAGTCCACTAAGTTTGTTTTTACTTTGGATTTTTGTTAACCTAACCATCACACTTAGCCGTGATTAAGTCTCTACATGAGTTAGTATATGATACTCACTCACCATGGTTAGCTCACTCACTTGATCGTTATCTTTCTCATTTCATTTCTTCATCTTCTTCTTTGAACTAAAAAGCTCTCTACGGTTTGATCCAAAGTGAGAAGTATTGTGAGAAATAAAATTCTAAAGAGAACCCACTTCCTATTTCTCCATCCTCTACTAGACTAGCACTTTAGTTTAGGGTGTTTGCTTCACTAATTCTCTAGTTAGTGAAGTAGAAGCTTTAGTTGGTATTCCCTCGACGTAGATCATTTTCGGCCTCGAAGACTTCAAGCAAGGACACTTCTTTCGCCTCGTGAAGCCATGCAAGAGCCCGGGAGAACCATGATCGCAGCGAAGGGACTGCAAAAAGGAGCGTGAGAAGTGAAGGACCGATCTACAAAGGTTGTATTTCGTATTTACTTAGTCGTAATTGATATTTACTTGCATGTGAAACCCTAATCATCTAGCAAAGATCTTGTTTAGGGTTGTTAGGCATGGCTAAATTTTTAATCGGGCATGGTTGATGCTTTCTTAACCCTTGTTAGAGTGCCTAGTAACCCAACACTAGGGGCGCGTCGCTTCGATTCCACCGGAGGAGGCTTGACGGTTGCCGCGTGGCAGCGACTCCCTGGGCGAAAGCCTGCGACGGTTGGGCTGCGCCATGGGCTATATAAGGCTGAAGGAGTATTGGTCCTTTCATCCTTCATAAACAGGTCGCCGAGAATGGAGGAATTCCCGTTTACCATCCCCGACATTGTCCGCTTCGTAGACATGTACCTCTATGACCCGTACTGCACCGAGGACATGGTGCAGCTGGTCTACGGGAACATCGAGGGCCATTTTGGTCGGCTGCTCCCCCGACGCTCCTCCCTTCTGCAACTGTTGATGTACTCCATCTGGAGGGCATCGCCGGGGCTTTACAACCCCCTGTCTGAGCTCCTCTTCGACGAGGCCGTGGGCAAGCTGCGGTCTTTGAGGCGATTCGGCTTGATCTCCGTGAACCGGCTGGCCCGCTCAGAGGCGCTCGTCCGTGAATGCTACGAGCTGAAGCTCGGGGTTGATGCCCGCGGGGGGAACCAGGGACAGAGGTTGGAACTGGAGAGGCCCCGGCTGGCGGAGATTTTTACCGAGTACCACGAGCAGTGCTTGCTGCACCCCTTTCCCCCACTATTGTAGTTTTCTTTTCTTTTTGCATGTACGGCTGAAGAGCCCATAATACTCTTTGAATAAACAAAGCTCCTTTTCTTTTTCGCAATGCTCTGCTGATCTTTATTAAATTAACAATAGATTCTAGGAGGAATTTACATTGCTTTAAAAGAAGGGTACAAGCTAGAAGATGACTTTATTGGCTGGGGCCGAGCTCCTCGAAGGGTTGTCTGCCTCCACGCTTGGCATAGGGCATGGGGCTCCCTGAGCTCCGGTCTGGCCGTCCGCCGAAGTGAGCATGATCTGACCGATGGTCAAGTCGGCGGGAGGGCGATGCTGCTCCTGCTCGCGGTCGGTCTGCCGCTTTTCCCTCAGGTAGGCGACGAGGTGCCCAGACCGGATGAGTTCTTCGATGTAGTCCCTCAGTTGTTTGCAGTCCTCCGTGGCGTGGCCCAGTACCCTATGGAAAGCGCAGTAGGGGCCTCGGGTTCGCTTCGCGGCCTGACGTAGGACCGGAGAGAACTTGAAGAACCCCTCGTTTTGGGCCTCCTCCAGCAACACCGCGAGAGAGACGTTGAGGGGGGTATACTCTTGGAACTTCGGGTGGTAGGGCTGTTGACGCTCCGGCCTTTCTTCCCGAGCCCTCTTCTTCTGGTCGGGTCGTTCTGCCTGGGGAAGGTTGGCGTTCATCTCGGATTCCAACTGGACCTCGCGCTCGGTCCACGCCTTGACCTCGGCCATAGTCATAGGTTGCGCCAGCGCGAAGGAGAGCAACTATTCCTTATGCCTCAGACCGGATCTGAGTGTCGTTATGATAGTTTCGTCTCGGTGCTCGAGCACCTCGAGGAGGGCGTTGTAGAAACGGGTAATGTATGCCCTGAACGTTTCCTTGTCCCCACTTTTAACCGTGAAGAGGTAGTCGACCGTGCGTTTCTGTCGATGGTTCCCCATGAAATGGCCGAGGAACTGAGTAGCCAGCTCATCGAAGGTCGAGATCGAGCGGGGCTCGAGCCCCCGGAACCATTCCCGACCTGCGCGGATGAGGGTGGCCGGGAAGGCCCTGCACTGGGCGGTGTCGGAGTGATCCTGGAAGATCATTCCCGCGGTGAAAGCGCCCAAGTGGTCCTTCGGGTCGGTTTTTCCGTCAAACAGAGAGACCTTTGGAGGCTTGTTGCGCGAGGAGACGTGGACGGCGAGCAGTTCCTCGGTGAACGGCTTCATGAGCGAGTCGGAGGCGTACTTAGCTCCGTCGTTCGAGAGGTGAGCTTCTCGGCGCATTCCCTCGATCTTCTTCTCGAGGACGTCGAGCCGACCGTGGTACGCCGGGGAATCGGCGCCTCGGGATCCCTGGCCCCCGCTGTGGGTGACCTGCGTCTGGGAGCGTCCCCGGTTCTTCTCAATGAGGTGCCTCAGGTCCCGGGGTGGGGTAGCTCTTGAGCCGCCTGGGCGGACCTCTCTTGTGCGGCCCCGCCGTTTGTGGTCTGGCCGACTACGCCCGTAGACAGGCGAGGTGACTGACATTTCCTCAGGGGGATAGGGGTCACGAGGAGGCTCGAGGCGAGGCGCCCTGGCGGCGGATCTCGGTGTCGAGCCCTGGGGCGCCCAACGGGCCTCAGGAAGCACCGGGTCGAGAGACCGGCGGATAGAAGACGCGGCTTGTTGGTGATCGGCCGTCCAGACAGGGACAGAGCCTTCTGGAGGCGGTGGAACGGCGATCTGGGGCTCTGGCGCGGCCGTTTGGGTGCGGACGAGGGCCTCCACGAGGGATTGCAGGCGATCTATCCGGCCTGCGAGGGCGTTGATGACCGTCATGGGAGGAGGTTCATCCCCGCCTTCAGTGAGTGGAGGACGGCGGTAGGTGCCGGGATCTCCAGGATGGCCGTCCGCCATGAGGGTGGAGATAGGAAGGCCAACTTTGTATTTTGTGGAGTTATGTTTCCCACAGACGACGCCAACTGATTGAGGTCCTTTTCGGATCTCTGTCAGATGTTGTCTTCCATTGATCTCCCGGTGGATTTTGGCGGTGATCTTCCGTTACGTGATGGGTTTTGAGGAGATCGATGATTTGAGGAGTTTAGTGCCGAGTACCTGCAAAGAAGTCCCGGGGTAGTTTGGTACCACCGAGGACCCTCCAACGATCAAGTTAGTGAGGAAATCCGAGCAGAGTAACGGCTAAGTGTGTCAAAAACCGGCTTACCTGACCCCTCTGTGATGGGGGTTTATATAGCGGCGGCAGCACGTAGCAGCGGGCGCGGGAATCTTGCCGGCGGTTACGCTCCCGACGTCACGCCCACGTAGAGCGCGGATCGCCCATTAATGGGGATCATGATGGCGTGGAACGTGAGACGTTGCTGGCGGAGAATCCGCGTGTGGCGAGATTCGCGGAGCGGCGGTTACGCTTGGGAATAGGTCGGAGGGCTGAGGAGGACGTCCTCGGCCGGAGCCCGGGGACGAGCAAGGAGGCCGAGGAGTCTTGGTCTTGTGGTAGCCCGGGGGCGAGCTGAGAGGCCGAGGAGACCAATTTGCAGGGGCCCAAAGGGGGGGCCATCTTGGGACTTGCTGGTTGGGCACGGGGTGGCTTGATCGGTCCCTACGGGCCCATTCTTCTGAGTTTTGGGACACGTCACCTGCCACACGTCATGACCTTGGGGGTTGCCAATATCGAGCACTATCAGCACGGCACAGGGAACCAATAAATTTGCTAAAAAAACGTTAATTTATGGCCATTTCCTTTCTAGAGTTCCAACTGCATTCTCCTCAGAAGGATAAGTACCATACCAACTGAGTTATTGTTTATTGGCCCAAGTGATGATTTTGATTCCACAAGGATAAAATCTTGAATCCGCCAAGATTGTCCTCTTTGCCCATCTTTCTATATAATATATGCTCTCTATTAAGGGGAAAAGGGGATCATTTAATTTGAAATAGATTGATGATGTGGCTGCTTATTTCTTTAGAGAAATCAAGCAAAAGAACATTGTTTTTTTTATATGCAATGCATGTAATTAATTGCCACATCATTATTATTTTATAAATGCGATGCAAGTAATTAAATTGCCAAGTCATTATTATTTCACAGGAGCGGTGCACGTAGTAAATTGATAAAACAATTTATCATAAAATTTTGGCTTATTTATTTGTAAACACCCTTGTGGTTTGGCATAATTCTTGAAAACCTAATTAAGCATGTTTTATTACCCAATACCCTCCTGTACTTTAATTTCCTTACTTATTAATCTCATGCCATTAAATCCACGCCAAAATACATGGTTGCCCATCCACTCCATAAGACCTGGTTGCCCATCAACCAAAATGAAAAACAGTGTGTTTTTATTATAAAAGTTATGGAGCAGTTATAGGTTGCCCCAATTTCGAAATTAGGGCACCCACTTCTAATTCGAGCAACGGCATCCATCCCTGGTCCCTCAAAATTGTCAACGGGTGGTGGATGTTTTAGATCTATAAACACAAACATAGCTCAAATCTCAATTCATACAAGCATTTTATCAAACGTTCAATTTCTTCCCAACCGAGTGAGAGGGCCGACACCGAGAATTTGCCATTACTTGAGCCACCATACAACAGAAAGCATTAAAGAAGAAGAACTAGGGCTAACTGCAAAGATTTAATTTGGGGAAGAAAGGTAGGCAACAACTTTAATGGGGTATATAGGAAATATAGGAAGGAAAAATAGGGTATACGGTCGTTACACGTGATTCATTCTCCATTGTTTTTTCACAAAACTTAACAGAATAAAAATACAAAGGGTTATGAGGTACAAAATTAAAGTACAGGAGGTTATTGGATAACGAATAAAGTTCAAATAGGTTTTCAAAAATTATACCAAATGATAAGGATGTTTACAAGTAATAAGCCAAAAAGTTAGTACAAGGCAAGTGCCAAAAACACTAATGCAAATAGTTTTTAATCTGGAAGTTACACAGCTTCTTAATATTAAATATCTAGATAACACACATATGTAGTTAATCATAAAATATTCAAGAGAATATTTAAGTTTATGTTGATCTTCAACAACAATATCTAACCATCTTAGAAATAGGAGCTAAGACTCTTGTACCCGTTCCATTTCTCTACCCATTTTTACAGGTGGTGAGCCGCGCGTGATGCGGTAGGTTTTTGGAATAATCTATGAAAATAAATAAACAATAGCTTATATAAATAGTTATGCCGATCATCATAAGGAGTAAAATACAATTATCAAGTGAAGACCTTACAGTTCATAAAATCATAGCTGATATTAAATACTTAATGCATACACAACAGACCGAAATATTGTAATCACAACTAAGAGTAAACAAAATGAAGAACAACCATATGGTGTAAAAAAGATAGTGGGATGAAAAACCAAAGAATCCTAAATTAATTTCAAAATTTCCCAAATTAAGGGAAAAACCCCATTCGAAAAATAGAAAAATACCCTATCTCGAAATATAAAGTCTTTCAATGGAAAACAAAGGTACAAAAACACTTTATGGATTTTTTTATTTTATATTAAAGCCAAAATTCCTTGCTTATTTTTTTGATACAAAAAGAGAAGGGTGCACTTAAAATAAATTTAGATTTTTTTGGTTTAATAAAATAAATTTAGTAATCCATGAATACACGTGCTGCCGGTTAAAAAAGGAACAAAACGTCAATTATGAGGTACTTAATGAGGATAAAATTATAACCAATCACCAAAACGTAGTTAATTGTATGCAAATGGCATCTACTTTTGCTTCAAGCAAGTGAAACGTTGTAGCCCACCTTTTTCATCCAAATGCAAGGATAAAACAAAACCATGAGGAAGCCCACAGGCTGATTTTTAGCACATTTTTACTATTAGGACCGGAAGTTATTAGATGATGCAATTAATCAAAAATAAAGTAAAAGTTAAATTAGCCAAAATTGAGAATTGGAGATATTCATCTCATCCATCATAAAATACAAAAATAAAAAGAGTAAAAGTCAACAACTCTGTCTCTCTCTCACATACACTCATTAGGCATTCTCTCTCATACTAAAAATCCCAAAAAGATATTTATATATAATCTCTTATATCTTTGTTATTTTATATAAGCCTAAATTGCACAAATATACCCATCAACTATTACGTTTTTTACGATTAATATTATGAACTAATTTAATTACAAACAAATATCATGAACTGTCACCTCCGATTGCAACTAAATACCATCAATTTTTCATCCGTCTGCAAACGTTATATTTAACTATCACATCATCAATATTTAACTTGTTTCCCCTATTTTATCTTTATGTTCTCAGTCTAACCCCTAAAATTTCGAGGAATATAACGGTCCATTAAGACACAAAAATAAACGTGTTATGATAGTTATATAAAATAATAATTCATGATACTAATATCTAATTATTAAAATTCATCGTATCAATCGCAAAATACATGAAACTTGATTGGTACATTTATACAATTTAGCTTTTATATAACTCATAAATTTCTTAATTCTAATATTATCGCTAACCATTTTTATTTAATTTAAATTTGGAAAACAATAGTTATCTTTAGAAATTTACATATGATATGATGTTCAGAATAAAAAAAATTTAGACGAGGCTTCGATGCATAAAGTGTTTAAAACATGCATTTGCATTCAACACCTGTAATTACTTAATTGCACTCAACACTAGTTCAAAACTACAATTTTGCCTGCAGAATTTAAGAAGCCCATGGTATTTAATAGCAAGGGTAAATTTGGAATCGAAAAGTCTACTTTTACTCCATCAGAAACAAACAAAGCATAACTTTACCAATGAATTCCCATAATACCCTTATCCAAACAACAATATTTACAAAACTACTCAATTATTTGTGCAAAAATCTCGTCGTACCACTTTAGTTTGTTATAAAGTAAAAAAGATAGATGAAATATTACAAGAAAATGTCGTATCATCAAAATAGAGTTATCTCTATATATAATCTCTATCTCTATATATAATGCAAATACCCATGATCAGAGCTCCACCTTTCTCCTTTTTCCTACAATGAGAAAAATCCTCACCTCTTAAGCCCTCCACATCATCTCTCTCTCCTCCTAAAAAATAATTAATTGTTTATCTAGAACTCTCCGCATCATCAATCATTTTTTTATAAAAATAAATAAATAAAACTCTACAACCCTCCACATCTCTCTCTCTTTCTCTCTTCTTAATCTCTTTTAAAACTAACAATAGCAATGCGGGTGCATAAATTCTAGTACATATAAAGAAGAATGACATATGATGGGAAAATAAATATAGAATTAATAGAAATTGAGGGCCATCTAATATGTCAATCAACCTATACCTATAGCCGTGGATGGGTGTCATATCGATGGTAACAATATACTTTTAACAGCCATAGGTTATTGGCCATATAAATACCATTTAAATTATTTTGACTCTTGTTATGCATGCTTCCGGATTCAGCATGGGTGCTATTTTGAACCCAGAATTTTGTTTTATTTAACATTCGATCGTTAGAAATTCTGAAGAGGGTAAACAAAAGCGATGGAATAATTTGTATGGCGATTAGTTGGGTGGTGAGGTTAGAACACAATAATTACATTTTTGTAATAAGAAGCTTCATATTCATGCATTATTTGATAAAATTTGCTCGTTTATCTTTTATTGGTTACATCTTGTCTCAATTGATACTAAAAAGAAGATATCCCAGCATAGATGGTTCTTAATTCGTAGCGGAAAACCCAGGAGGACGAATGTGAGAATAATCCTTCACAAGATCAGGATAGTGGATGAATTGAGCCGAGGACATGGAGTTCGTTTTGCTGGGCTTATGTAGCTTAGCTTCTGTAATCGCTACTTTTGTATTTGGTTGACAGGGGTACGTATTATTATTTTGCATTTGTATAACTTTGTATTTTGTGAGCAGGAATTAGTTATGGATGTACATATTTGGAGTATGTACTTTGATCATTTATTGTTCACCCTTTTTTTTTAACCTGCAACTATTTTGGGGATTTCCTGCCAACAAAATCTCTCTTGCTCTCTCTGTCTAAATTAAAAAAAAAAAAAAAAAAACTCCTTAGAAGAATCTTGTTTATTTGCACAGGTATGAAAACAAGCAAAGCCATTTCCTTTCATTAATAAAATGTTTAAGTTCTTATTTATCTCAGATAACACTTAATTTAAACAGTAACAAAAAACACTTCAAAAATACATCTCTATTTAGCTGAGCTACGGCTCAACTTTTTATATATCAGAAAAAATACACTTCAAAAACAGCAAAAAATTAACACATGACAACAACATTTCTCCAAATTAAAAAAGAAAAAGAAACAACATTCAGAGAATTTCTAGTATAATTTCCCTTTAGTTAATCTTACTGCAAACCTTCCTAATCTCCCCTTTGGAGCCAGCGAGTGGCTGAATGTCTCCCATCCTAATCATTGCTGCCACAAAATCAGCATTGAAAGTTCCTAAGCTTTGAGAATATGTCTTCACCAAGGAATCAGTAGATCCTTTATTAAACAGCTCTTGGTCTGAGTGCAGCAGACCCTTCTTGTTGATGAGGTTCTGATAGTATTTGTTGTCGAAGGTCGTCGGGGTTTGTAGATCCTCCGGGGCTACATTTGTGTCGCTGGATCCAGGGTTCTCAGGCAGATTGCTTGCCGGGATTTGGCGAACGATGCGTCGATGTTGGTGTCGTTGTAGATGTGCCATCTGGAGAAGAACTTCTATTCAAGGGCTTGCATGGTGCAAGCCCTTGCATAGCCCTTGGATGGGCTCCCCCACATGCAAGGAGAGCCCATCCAAAAGCCCTAGAGAGGCTTGCACCATGCAAGCCCTTCTAGGATAGTTTTTTCCGCCCTCTGAAGCTTGTGCACCTTGCTATGCCTACCGTGTGCACGCCTGTGTTGTAATAATTGTTTAGTGTTATGTCAACTTGAAATGCAATGTTAGTATATAATATTTTATCAATGGTCGGCATTGTACATCTTGATATCTGAATGGCCTAAAATATCTGTTGTGTATGTCTCCCTTACCAATCCCTATTTGATTTCCCTGTTGATTCGGTACAATCTCGGAGTTGTTCAATATTCAGGTTTATTTGTAAATAAGGGAACAGACATATGAAGCTAAAGCTTTATACGTTTGTCGACGTTCTGTATGGTTTACATACATTGGGCAGACGTCTACAGAGAACACATCAGACGTCTACGAGCGTTCTGTACTTTCGAAGCCTCAATACCATACGTCCTTCTTTAGACGTCTGAGAATGCTCTGTTAATTCTGAAGACTTTTGGGCGGATGTCTGCACTTCTTTCATCATACGTCTTTCGTTGCCATGTGCCGAATATTTATTAGTTGGGAAATTAGTTATTTTGATCATATCTCTAAAATACTATATATATTGTAGTACTTTGTAACCCTAGAGATTGAGATGCCTTTTAGACAGTTATTGTGATAATTTGTGAGAGGGATTTGTGTAATCATCCACTGTTTGTACTTTTCCATATTTTGGTAATTAATAAAAGATTTGCTTTCACCTTTTGGTTAGTAATTTTATTTTCTATTTGTCTGTGATTTATTTGTGCTTTCTTCTCTATCGTTTGCATATCTTCGTGATTGTCATGCTACAAAAAACCGGTATCAGAGCCATTGTTGTTCGGGGATCTTTTGTTTGAACCATTGCGTTTTCGATATTGCGATCTAGGTTAACGGTGGGTAATAACGCCTGGGTCTTATTCCCCATCTTTTTAGATCGTAATTTTGAAGTTTTAGGGTTCATTAGCACGCATCACATTTTAGTTTTGATCCCGCATCATGTCTCTGACAATCATGAAGTTCGATATTGAAAAGTTTGATGGAAATATAAGTTTCAGTTTATGGCAAGTCCGTATAGTTGCCGTGTTGACTTAAAATAATTTGAGAAATGCGATTCTTGGGAAAGATGCAAAGCCTTCCACTATGACGGAGGATGCTTGAGAGGTGTTGGATGAAAATACCCTTACGGCTATCCAGTTGTGTCTGACGAACGAAGTTTTGCAAGAAGTTTTAGTAGAAAAGACGGCGGCTAATTTGTGGCAGAAATTAGAGGAGTTATATTTAAGAAGGTCTCTCACGAATCGACTCCTGTTAAAGCAGCGTCTCTACACTGTTCATATGTCAGAAAGCTCTCCAATCAAATCTCAGGTTGATGAGTTTAATTTGATCATTACAGATCTGGGTAAAATTAATATTAAGATTTATCATGAAGATCAGGCTCTTCTATTGTTATGTTCATTGTCATCCTCATATATGCATTTTTGTGACATCATGGTCTATGTACGAGATACTATCTCGATCAAGAATGTCAAAGAAAATTTGATGAACAAAGAGAAGATCGATAAGGAATTAACCTCTGGTGAGGGCGATGGTCAATTTTCAGGTTTATTTGTTCGAGAGAGAGCAGAGAAGAGCGATATGAAAGGTAGAAAGAGGAGCCCAAGATCGAAATCCAAGAATAATAAGACCTTGACTGGCAATTATTGTAAGAAGAAGGGTGTCACACCTGATTGATGTGATTTAGCGTGCTTGCGCTTTCTAAAATATAGATCAAAAATATTTGTAACCGCAATCAAGAACGGCGTCATTTTGCAGCTAGCCGGTGAGTACGGGTCGGTCCACAGGGATGTTGTGAATTTCCTAATCGCGCTAACGAGTTAATTTCGAAGGGTGTTCGGATTGATTATTAAATCTAAAAATTGAAGTTGTATGATACTAGGATTAGAAACTTGCTAGGATTAGGTTTAGGGAAAATTTGATAAACAAAGATCTACATCTCTTTCCATTGCCTTTAATTAAAGATATCATATTAGTGTTATGGTAAATCTTAACAAAGGGGATTAGGATGATTGGGAAGATTGATTCTTCCTCTAGATTCTTGTCCTTCCTTTCTTAATCTTTACCCTAACCTCTATGGAAAACCTTAGAATCCGGGCCTTTAGACTACGGAATCACCGTTACCTCGAGGGTAGAGTGCCGTAGGGAGCGGAATAAGAAGGTATGCATGGAGTTCTAATTTTCATAAAAGATTGGCAAAGAAAAGAGATGAGAGATCTTCATCTCTCAAATCCTTCCCTATTCCTAACCCTAACAAGCGAGAAAACTACTCACTCATTAGGGAATTTAAAAACATCTATCTAGGGCAGAGAATAAAAATTACCTAGGGCAAGAATTGAAATCTAAACTAGAGCAAGGAATTAAATCTACTTATAGATGCATCTCTCCAATCATCAACACAGGGTTGTCAGATCTGAATTCATGAATTGAAAAGAAACACCGATGCTCTCCAAAAGAATTCTAAAATTTATTATTAAAAGGAGGCATAAGAAATTTCAATGAGTAGAGTTCCTATTTATAGAGAATAGGAAACCCTAGGTTACAATTGATTTGCATGTCTACATTTACCAAAATATCCTTAGGAAGACCTACTCAAAGTAGACTTCGACCTTTGGTAAAATTTTATGTCTCTGTCTCTTTAAAAGAAGGTATTGGGCCTTGGATCTTTGGGCTTCCTTATTATTTGGTTCTTTATTAAAATAGCTTCTATGTTTCTTCCAGATCTCCAGTGAATAATTGCGGTGGACTTTTAACCGTTCGCTTTGTAATCTTGGACCTTGCATTGCCTTGTACTTTGTGAATTTTATCTTTGATGTAGGCTTGATCAAGAGTCTTCTGTTTGTTGGTCAAAGTCCACTTTTTCATCGTCTTTACATCGTTTTCACTGTTTTCTGTTCAAGAACCTGTAACCTGTAACATGTAGCAGACATGCGTCAAAAGCACCTGTTTATTTATAAAAAGAATAAGAATGAGGAATATAATAATGCAATATTATGGTGTGAACAAATACCCCCAGACTTATCTTTTGCTCGTCCTCGAGCAAACTTATTTTTATTCGCTAAAATCCTAACCGCACTTTCACAGGGAAACGCGATTGCACTGAGCTCGTGCAACAAGCCGTTAAACCTCTAGGTGTCCCTAGTAGGAGGAGTGTTGTCTCCTGAGGGTTTTCAGCGGATACTACCCACAAAATCCTATCAATTCGGCCCATTAACTTTTGTTCTCCAATTAGGTTTTCTAACAAGGAATTCTATTATCGTCGACTCATAAATTATCCACCCATATTCTTCACACTTCTTCATCATCTAACTTAAGATTATATATGTTCTGCAGACCTACTTAGCTTTCGGCATCTCTTAAGTTTTCCTTCTAGGGTTCCATCTCCACTTAGGAATTTTTATCAACTTTATTAAAGATACAAGTTCTATTCTTCATTTCTTTCTCTCATCTAAACTCCAATCACATATCCCCACGTGTGTGTAAATATCACCCCTACACTTGGAAATTCAAATCAAGCAATCATACTCTTGTCCGTTGTCCAAAGTACTTATTAGTAGGTGAATTTTTAATTGAATTTTGCTTACACATCCTTCATGCGACCGTTAATACTTCTTGAGGCACCAACAACCGATTACTAGATGCGTTAGCGCTTTAAAGCCTACTTCCTAGTTTTGCAACACCCAAGGCTTTAGCAGTGACTCCCAAACCAGTTGGTCTAAGGCACTAGGTGATGAAGCACCCTCGCTAAATATTTTTCTATTTTTGCAGCCTTAAATAATCACAAAAACCAGTGTCCATTTTTTTTATTCTTCATTCACATTTTTTTTTATTTTCATCGTACTAAGGACTTTAGACAAGAGCATTTCAAGGTCTCCTCTACTATTCCAAGTTTCTAGGTGCGTGATTGTGCAAATTGTAGGGTATACGTTTTCAGAATCTAGACTTAAGTTAGGAACTATTTTTCAAACTTATACTCTAATAAGAACATCAATACTCTTCCCTCATTTTGACTTAGCCCAAGAAGTGAACCCAAAATTTGCCTATTTCTAAATAAACTACAAGGCATATACTTTCTACCGTTAAACTTTAAGGAAGGTTATTTTTAGGGTTTTTAATTCACTAAGTCTAAGATCTAGTTGTTCCTAGCCAGTTAACCTATCTGTCAAACTCAAGTCAATTAGCCAAAATTGAATACAATAATTTTTATAATTTTTGAAATTTTTTAAATTTTTATGGGTTTTCAAATAAGTATGAAAATGCAAAAAAAATATGTACAAATGAATGCGAAGGAAGAAGACGTACCGAGCATACCCCTAAACTTGAACTTGACAGTGTCCTCACTGTCATGCCACACCAAGAGGGTCAAAATTGTCGGCACTCCGCTGTTTATTTATTTATAATAATTTTTTTTATTTAATTTTTTTTGAAATTTTTTTGTTATTTTTTTTATAGAAAAAGAAAACAAAAAATATATATATACATATATACAAAGGTTCCCCCCAAACTTAAGCTTGGCCTTACACAAGCCAAAGGTTAACACCAACCATTCAAAAATCTTATCGTGGTAATGTCCAAGTTAGTGAAATAATGGGGTGGAAAGAAGAGAAATCAGAAGCACACGAGACCGTCTGAGAAGAAGAATGGAATAAGGTCTCGGTGGAGGAGAAGAATGGCGAAAGAGGGAAAGAAGTGGAGTACGATCTTGAGGGTGTAAATTAAGTAAATAAATTAGCGCAATCAGTGATGACCGATGTGTTAAAAGCGGTTGCGCTAACCTGTCAACTCGTCGAGAAATGGGATCAAATCCCTCAAGATTCGCAAGAGAACACGGGTACACCGAACTTGGTATTTGAGATGAAAGCGTCATGGTCACTTGCACGGTCGGAACAATAGGAAGAACGAAAGGAAGTGAATTAGGGATAGTATCATTCTTACCGTAGTAAACTGTGTCGAACTGGAAAGATTCCATCAATGGTTCGAAACGACTGTAAGCAACCGAGTCTGAAGGATTAACTAACTCATCTGAAAATGCAAAGGACTCAAACTCGGGCGGTAAGACTTCAATATCGTCCGAAAAAGTGAAACACTCGTAAGTGTCATCGGCTGTGGGAACTGTGTCAGATTCAAAGGAAAAGTTTTCAAGCTCACAGTCGTCAAGCGTGACATGAAGTGTGGTCGGAACGATGGAAAAGAGGGAGGGTGATTTAGGTAAAGGTTCAAGAGGATGAATTGGAAAATCCGACACATCAAAGAAAAAATGGTTCAACCTCAATATGATCCTCACCACTCTCCTCAATATTATCCTCATAATTCTCCTCAATATTCAACTCATTCATGCCATTATCATCAAAATCAAGACGCATATGAGATTCGGGAGAAACATTTAATAACTCGGGATGATGATTTGAACATAAAATTTCAATTAAATCGACAGGTTCATCATCCGAAATATTCCCGGCGTCTATATCCTCAATCAAGTGAAAGTCAATTTCTTTAAACACCTCCTCAAAAGCATGGATGTTTATCAATGTAGGTTCTAGAGTGGAAGTGTAAAGGTCAAACGGATTAGGTGCTGTTTCACTCGAAGGGGGTTCCTCACAATTTGGCAAATCAAACACTACAAAGTCGCACAACCCGTTTTTATTTTGAACTTGTGAATCATTTAGGACATTCGATGGAAAACTGGAGTTGTGGGCTTCAATTGGGTAAGGGTAGGTTTGATTTAGAAATCCTCTCTCATTCTCACTCAGTCCAACCGCCTCCTCATACATTGAAAAATTTGGAGCTAGTTGGAAACTAGCTACCGGTTCAGCAGGTTGCATAAGGGCGGCCACGGACTCTTCCACATTCCTAACCATTTTGTTTGTTGCTGCGATATACGCCTCCAACGCCTCTTCCAAACTAGACTTGGGTGGTGAGGGGGTTTCGGTAAAAGATTCAAAATTGTTTGGATATGTGAAACTCCCAAAAGGCTGTGTAGAAACATTGTCTAGTGACGGTGGAAAAGTCGGGTAGGACTGGTAGGAAGTGGGTGATTGGACAGGGGTAGAGTCAACATATGGATAAAAAGGTGAATAGTCGTGCGGATCCCTATAACTAGATGTGTGGAGAGGGGTGAAAGATCGGCTGCGAGATTGAGCAATATGCTCAGCAATGGACATCGGCTTAGGAGTGACAGAAGGACTTGAAAAAGTGGTATCAACATATGTAGGTGGTAAAGATTGACTTGGTTGACACAAAGTGGGTTGAAAAGTCAAACTGTTTCTCCTAGATTCCTCTATGTGATCTTTCAAAGATTTTTTAGGTAAGTAAGGATCGTCTTTAAATTGATCGAACAAATTGCCGAACGACGCAAAATTAGGTTCGGGATACCAAAGTTCGGCAAGTGATTTGTTATGTGGGGTACCCATGTTAGAAGAAAGGGAGAAAGAAAGAAAGTTTGTTGGTGCAAGGATTTATTTACGACAAAAGTTTGCAAGTTCTTGTAATAAAAATTTTCCTTATTCTTTTTCTTTATTTGAAAATTGTTGCAAAAAGATTTTTGATAAAAGATATGCAACAGAAAAATATTACCTGCAATCAGTTATAATCTTAAGCATATCACAAAGAATCTTTATTTGGAAAAAAATGTTGCAAAAAGATTTTCGAGAAAAGATGTGCAACAAAAAGATTACTTGCAATCAATTTCTATTTTAATCTAGGCACAAAAATCTTGTACAAGATTGTTATTTGGAAAGAGAAAGATTTTTAAAGCACACAAAATCTTGCAGGAATTTTTCAGAAAATATATGCAAATTTTTGCAGAGGAGGAACAGAGAAACATACAGAGCTCTTTTTTTTTTCTTTCCGCGCTTCTGCACCCTTTTTTTTTTTTTCTGAACCGACCAGGCCGCGGCGGTTCCGCGGCCAGAAGTGGTCTCCGAGCTCCTTCCATTAGGGAAGGAACCCACTCAGCAGGGGATTCCCAAAAGAATGGTAACGGCACGTAACGAGACTCGCGACATATTTATTCCGAGAAGGTCATTTCTCGAAATAAATACGCTAAGTGTCCATAAGCAATATAAACTAATAAGAATAAACAAAATAATGAGATCCAACTTTGATTTATTACTATTCCCCGCCGAAAACACGGAAAGACGCGATAAACGTCTTGCCTGAATTTCGAGACAGATGCTAATTGGTGCATCCGTCCACCTCTCCGAAGATGCCAAGTTGATTTATGGCACCACGAATCGAAGGTTCAGACGGATGCGGCCGATGTAGCAGACTTCGTCAGATTCTCCCTCATTTGAGGGGTTTTTGATTGTGGGGACGCTCTTCCCTGCAGGCGCAAGCCCCTACAGTTAATTACGCTACCGCATCGCGGTAACAACTTTCTCCTTCTCTAGATGGTCACTTCGTGTAATGGGTGTTTGTTTTGTTTTTGGTTACCCGTGGATTGTATACAGAGACTAATTAATGTTGTCGCCCGTAAGGCATGGATTAGTCCAAATCCGTATTTTCTTAGATTTGGGTTTAGGGTTGGGTTTAAGAATACGTTAGTTTCATTTGAGACTAAGATCAATTTAAACGTTTGTTAAGGATGCGTTAGTCTAATTTTAGATTAAGATCAACTTAACGGGATCGTTTGGATCCAACAAAAGAGCATTAGGGCTCTATTACTTAGTTTAGGGACATTGCAGTCGATTACCAGTTTAAGGACATGGTGGTCCATTGTTAGTTTAAGGACATCTTAGTCAAAGGTTAAGGACATCATGGTCCGTGAGTTTAAAACCTCACAGTCAAGGTTAAGGACATCATAGTTCATGAGTTTAAAGACCTCACAGTCAAGGTTAAGGACATCATAGTCCGTGGGTTTAAAGACCCCACAGTCCAATTTAAAGACGTCATAGTCTATGAAGTGTGTGGTTGTCGGGACCCGTCACCTCTCTGAAGACGTTGAAGGATTACAACGACAAATATCAAATGAGTGAAGAGATGTACCCTCGAACCAAAGTTGATTTGGGGATCTGTAGTCCAATTTTGGAACTAAGATCAATTAATTAGATTATGAGCACATTGACTCAGTTAAATCTGAATTGAGGACTTATGGCCAACTTGGGCTAAGTCCAATTAGATTAGAAATGTTGGCCCTTTGTTGGACCATTAAACATTTGTCTGGGTTCAACCCCCCATTATTTGGCACTGCTAAACAGGGGTTCTGACAACATTTTATTTTTTTTTGAGTGCTGAGCACTCATATGCCATATAGAATGTTCAATTTTGGAAGGTAAGGATGTACTTGAGACTCAATAAAAAGAGAAGTCTTGCCTCAGAAAGAATTAGCCAATTTAGGCTAGGATTGATTTGAATATAGTGTTAAACACTAACATATATTTGATGGTCACGTGTTCCCATGTGATGCGCTGAAAATAGTGTTAAACACTAAGAACAAAACACTCAAAATAGTGTTAAACACTAAAATTGGATTGGTCACGTGGGGCCATGTGATGCCTCTGAAGGTGGGGACCAGTCCTCCTTTGTTCTATTCTCAAATTTGCAAATAAGTGTTAAACACTTTTAGTTTTCACGGCCATCATGTGTGGGCACGTGATAGACACTCATGCGCTGATTTATTAAGGTGTTTATTAGGGGTCATGTGAGGGTGCCCTAATTAGAATCTGCCTTTGCCTTTGTTCTCTTTGTTTTGGAGGTCACGTGGGAGCACGTGAGGCATTGCCTCTGGGCTAATTCATTCTTATTTCGGAGGATCTTTTTAGGGGTCACGTGGGGGCATGTGACCTGGTTTTATTCTTTCTTTTCTGATCACGGAGGATTGGAGTCACGTGTCATCACGTGACCAAGTTCTTTACGTGCATGGAGATCTTTCAAGTCTCTTTATTTTAAGAATTAAATTCTCTGTAGGGTTAAACCTTAATTATGTTTTAGAGGAATTAAATTCCTATGAATGTGGAAGAATTAAATTCTCATATAGGGTTAAACCCTAGTTCTGTCTTGGAGGAATTAAATTCTTATGAATTTGGGAGAATTAAATTCTTATGCAGGGTTGAACCCTAATTTTATTTGGAGAAATTAAATTCCTATGAAATTGGGAGAATTAAATTCTCATATAGGGTTAAACCCTAGTTTTATTTTTGGGAGAATTAAATTCTCTAAACTCAATTCTCCCTCTAAGTTTTGGATCTGCATGGCAGAATCTCCCCGATGAGAATTAAATTCTCAACTTGTGGGGAGATTTGCTTCTGCAGATCTTCAACCAGAGGAAGAAATAAGTTCTTTTGCAGAAGAGTTAAACTCTTAGATTGAGAATTAAATTCTCCTTTTTGTTTTATGGTGCTTTGATCCCTTCCCCTTTCTCACCCAGGGTTTCTCTTTTTTTTTAGAATTAAATTCTCCTTTCTTTTCTCTCTGCTATTTTTCTTCAGAAAATTCTAAGATCCAAAAATCTATCCTCTTTCTTCTCTTCTTGGCTCCTATTTATAGAAGAAGGAAAAGAATCAATTTGTTTAGTGAATCTTTCATTGAAAGATTTTGTTTGTTTTTGTAACTAACATGATCTCAGTGAATTTTATTCACCATTGGATTTTTAATCCAAAAGATATTCTGTTTATTATTCTTGGTGGAATTTAGGGAAATCTTTCCTTGTATAAAATCTTTCTATAAATTGGTGATTTTTAATCACCATTGGATTTTTAATCTAACGGTGCTCCACTTTACAGAGCATAATCCTTTTTGTTTTGAAAGATTTAAAGAAATACTTTCCCAGTTAGGGTCTTTGATTTCCCTTAATTAGAATTTAATTCTATTAACTCATAAGGCTTTTAAAGCCTATCACGTGTTGGCACGTGATCCCAACGTTTGACCATTGAAATAGAATTTAATTCTATCAATTAAAGAGCTGAGGGACATGTCACGTGACCCTCTTTTATTCAGAATTTAATTCTGCCTTTTAACAGAGCTAAAAGACCATCACGTGTCATCACGTGACCCTTGGTCACGTGTGAGCACATGATGCCCCATTGGGGTTTTTCCTTAGCTATTTTGTTACATTTTTGTTTGATTAGAATTTTATTCTATAAAGTAGAGATCACAGGAAACAATCACGTGTCAACACGTGACCCTTGGTCACGTGTGAACACGTGATACCTCATTGAGGTGTTTCCTGATTTTTTATCAGGGAACAAATGCCCCCACAGCGTTGTTCTCATGTGTCTGCATGTGAGTGCAACGCTGTCACCTTTGTGACCGTTGGATCTGTCTAGCGAATAGGGGAGATAAAACGTTTCCCATCACATCCTATAAATGCCAGCGTCCTTCAGAAGCGCCTCCACTTTGCTCATCTTCTTCCTTGCTTACTTTTTCCTTTGAGAATTTAATTCTCTTTCTCAGAGCTTAGTTCTCTGTTTCGAAAATTTCCAGAGTTTAACTCTGTTAAAAGATTCCCTTTTCTCAGGTAATGATCTTGAACGGCTGAAGAACTTTTGCAGAAATCTTCGTTGGATTTTAAATCCATACCAAGGGTTTTTCCCTTTAACAAGAACCCATTTTTTTAAGTTCTTAAAAGAAAATCACTCAATCTTTAAACAATAGACCTTTTAGGGTTTCTCTGATCTTCAGGGATCGATGGCGATGCTTGTCTTTTTTCTGGAACTTAATTCCGTTTCAAAGAGTTTCGCCCCTGAAAAAAAATTTCAGGGAATTTAATTCCCCTGTTCAAAAGGAATTTAATTCC
Source organism: Agapanthus africanus (assembly GCA_030015575.1). Taxonomy (NCBI): domain Eukaryota; kingdom Viridiplantae; phylum Streptophyta; class Magnoliopsida; order Asparagales; family Amaryllidaceae; genus Agapanthus; species Agapanthus africanus. The sequence continues at coordinate 190,711,944 of CM057341.1, forward strand.
TCTGAAGAACTTAGTTCTTCCCTGAGAACTTCTTGGGGTTTTCTTGCCTTGAGTTGTTCTTTGCAACAAAAGAAAAGATTTGCGGTATGGTTTCATGGGAATTTTAATTCCTTTGTCCTGCTTGATTTGTGTAGAGTCCAAGATGGATTTCTTTTTGTGGAATGCGTAGGGTCATTTGAAATCTACCGTCCATTTATTGAGAATCTTTCTTTTGTTCTCATAATGATTGCTTTGCCTCATCATTAGTAAGCCGCTATCTTGATTTTGTGGGACCCATGCGTTTTGCAACCAATAGTCCCATAAAATGAGTCCTTTGCTGTTTTCTTCCACTGTCTTTTTATATATGCATTTACAAACAGACACACACACACATACACACGTGTTGGCTTCGCTTAACAGTTTCTCCTTCTTTTATTTCAGGCACAATGACTTCTGTTCCATACTTCCCTTTCACTCGCACGGAGGCTGCCTTTCCTCAGTCACCATCTGACGAGGAAGTGATGGCGATGATCAGGGCTCATGACCCGAATCGCGCCAATTTGCTTTTATGGGGGACCTGGTACGGTCACATCATCCGCGGTCGCCGCAGTTTTCTTTGCGAGATACCGACGGAGCCTACCCGTCCGTTTCTGCCGATGGATCCTCTACGGACCGCCTTTGCTGTGGAGATGCTGGACTGGACCCCTATGGGACGGCTTGAGCCTTCAACAACTGGTATTCTGAATCATCCGGTGCCGGCTATAGATATTTTAGGGCGCCGTATTTGCCAGGGCGAAGCCCAGCCATAGGGACAGATTTATAAGATAGGGCTTACCCCTCGACACCCCACGGGCTACCTTCTCTGGGCCCGTTACATCCTGTCCGCCCATCGCGCGCGACTGCAGAGGGTCGGACTCTATCAGGCGATATATGCATCTCTTTTCCACTATCAGTCTCCCCATGTCTGGTGGGTTAAGGCCTTCTTGAACCAATGGAATCTTCCCACCAACACCTTCCTTATAGGGGACCGCGAAGTTTCAATTTCTCTGGAAGAATTTCGCGAGATCTCAGGGTTGCCGGTTAGGGGGATGCTCTATGAAGAATTGCTGCCTCCCGATGAATATGTCCTTGAAACTGAGCCTGCCATGCTTAACGGCCTGTCGACAGAGAATGTCGTCCGCCATAAGCGCTCAAGTTTGATCAAGGCTTTGAGCATTTTTGAGAAGTTATTTGCAGAGTCAGAGGAGCAGGGCGTCACTTTCAAAAGCTTTATCGCTTGCTTCCTTCGCGAAGACGTTCTATTAAAGATGGCTCCGAAGTTCGCAAACATCAACGACCTTTTTGGGTTTGGTTTAAATAAGCGGCCTGCTAAAGAATAGGACTTGCCGCAGTTCTACATTCCCATCATGTCGGTCGTGTCTTTCGAGTCGATTGCAGCTCCTGGTATGGATGAGGAGATTTTCTTTGTGGCTTCATCAGTGTTTGGATCAGTTGGTTCACCATTCCCATGCATTGTCGTTTCACGAGAGCCTCAGTTATTTACCCTGCTCATTGCAATGCTGAGGGGACACGACTAGCTGTGGGCATTGCAGGGCTAGCGCATCTATATCATGGGTTAAGCGCCGTGGCCAACACCTCAACTCCAGGCATAGATGTGGTAAATTGCTCTCTTCATTACTTTACGTCATGGATTGAGATGCACGTGCTGGGGGCATTTGCTGTGCCCCAAAGACCCAGCTTTTATGACGCTTACACTTTTCCGCGACTCATGTGGCTGGTGGGCGCTTCGGCTCCTGACCCGTTCAGTCTGGGGCTATTCGCGTACCGGTCAATCCCTATGCCAATACAGGCGGGATGGTATTCAACGATCGAGTTCTCTCTGCTGCCTCAGGACCGGTCCAACAGCTCTGCGACTTATCGAAAGAGGGGGGCCCTTCTCTGAAGCCCAGGGAAGCCATGCACCTGTATTCGATCAGACCAGGTTACCTGGTATTTCGTCAGAACGGTGCGGCCTTTTTTATGCGGTACAACCCACACCGCTTTACTCGGCAACTTGGATATGACCAAGGCGTCCCCTTCGAGACATTTACGGTGGCGCCTAGCCCATCGCCAGAAGCTGTTCGTGACGCCGCTCATCACTTCATGCGGCTGAACACTGGCTCCCGCTTCATGATTCCTGAAGCTGATCATATTCCTCGATGTGTGGGGTCATTCACGGGCTGGTACCTCCACCGAGTCATTCCAATTATCGCTGAGGAGAGGAGGGTGCTTCTTGGATATGGGGCTCCCACTCTAATTCACGCCACGGGAGTTCCGCCGCAACCGCGTGCAACGGTTTGCCCTCCCTTGAGGGATACCAGCGTCGTGCTTATTCCGGAGGCGGCGAAAGTGGATTTAACTCCCACAGCTGGTATGCCACTGCGTACTAGGGATCAATCAAGGGCTAATAGGGTGCCAGTAGCAGTGTCATCAGTCGCGGCGTCAACAATGGCCGTGTCGTCATCGGTAGCACCGCCGAGCGAGGACATTGAAGGCGAAGTGGGTCAACGCCGTACTAAAGCTCCATGGGGAAGGAAACGATCGTCTTCGGCGGTTAGTTCTGGGCCCAAGAGGCGGAGGAAGACGGTCACCAATCTTCTTGACTCTTTAATAGAGTCTGAGCCTATTCTTCAAGATGAACCACAAACCATGCAAGAATCGGATGGTGGTCTACTTTTCCCGGGTTCATCTGCCGAGGAAGCCGCACAATTGGCTGAGGCTATAAGATGTTCGCAAGATGAATCCGAGAACGTAAGGATCCCAAAGAGGCCTTACCCTGCCGTTATTTTTTATGAAGACCCTCCATCGATACGGCGGCGATTCATAGGCCCTTTGGAAGAATAGGGTGAGAGGGCCCTTAAGCAGGCTGTTTCGGCCGACGCCGAGGACGCGCTTTCATTGTGGACTGGAGGCCACGAGTCTACCCTCGGACCTCGGCGAGCATATCTCCTCAGGAAGGAGCGTCGGCTTGAACAAGCCATATTAGAGGCTCCCTTGCGCATTGGTATGTTAACGTATCTCTTTGTAATATTTTGTATTGCTAGTGTGTGTGAATATATATATATATATATATATATATATATATATATATATATATATATATCTTCGTACAAACTTTACAGGGACTTCGGCGATGGCGGAGAATCTGAATTCGAGTTACGCTTTGATTGTATACTCCGCTAGTATCCCCAATGAAACACTAATCAGTCTAGAGGGGGGCGATGCAACCGCTGCTCCTGCAATGGAGCCTCCCTTGGTGACTCCCGCTCCCCAAGCGCTTGCTTCCCCGGGAGAGGCATCTTTGTTGATCGCTGATCTGGTGGATCTTTCTGGGGGCGGCCCGGAGATTAGGGGACAGGTAGTCGAGGCTACCGTCCTTCCGCTGGAGCCTGCAGTGGCGGCTACTGCCCCTCACTCGGAAATCGTTACATTGGCCCATGTCCCCGATGATGTGCCTGGGGGCACGGAGGAGGCTGCCGAAGCTGCTATCCCTCCAGCCCATAATGGGAGAAGTATCGAAGGTAGCCTTCTATATTTGACATTAATGATCTCTCCATTATCTGAACCCTTCTGTCTTTTCAGAATTGCGTGGATTGGCGGCGTCTATTGCCGATCTATCTCCCAGGAAGTCCTTTCAGTGCCTATTAGAGATGGCCGCTCCGCAGGCGATATCTCCTCAATGCATCGTCCTCTCTTCCGGGCAAGGTCAGTGTCTTTTGCCCTCTCCTCACTGCGTTATTGTTATTTCATATAATGACATTGATGTCTTCTACAGTTCTGGAAGCTGATGACGAGGCTGAAATTCTTGACGGGCCTGGGGAGCCTTCAGACCCCTCTTGCATGACTATAGGTAAGTAAAGTCTCATTGTCGTTCCATTTGTTCTTTGCCTACAAGTCTCGCTGACTGTTTATAAATCTGAACAGCGTTTCCAGTTCTAACCACGCTGGAGTCTTGCATCGTCATGCCACTGTCCCCTACACTCTACGTGCCTCAGAACGAATGGCAAAGCTAAGCCTCCACTCCCTGTCATCCTTAATTGAGGACCTTCGTGCCGGCAGTCTGATCACGGCCGAAGCGTTTGCCGCTGAAGCCAACGGCTCTCTTCCCTTTCTTGCCACCTACTATAGTGAAACATTGGTGCAAGTCTGAGTTGAGTTTTGTCGGCAGGTGGAGGCTTGCTTGCATGTCCTTGAATGTACACTCCTTCCTTCGGAGGTTGTGGCCGCAAAGGCGAGCTTGCGGGGGCTGATTGAGCGGTGTGCTTCGAACATGATATCATGTGAGAAAAGGCTCAGCCGTAAGTTTTCGGAAAGGGAGCTAGCTTCCAAAGCGCTGAGGGAGCTTCAAGCCAACCTTATGACCAAGACCACTAAAGCATATGAACTTTGGCGGGTGCTTCAAGAGGCTATCAAGGAGGTGGTAGCTATTGATAAGGCCGCCGTGTTTACTCATGAAATGGTCGAAGCCCATAAGGTCACTGAAAAAGAGCTTGAAGGCCGGCTTGCCTCATACCAGGCCCAACAGGCTCAAGCGGAGGCCCATCTTTTGACGATACTAAATCATGAAGCCGGGGCCCAGCAAAAAAGGGGTGAACCGGCAAACCTGCTAAATCGTCCGCCGACTTGAAGAATTGTATATATATTTTTTCATTCTTCCTTTGTACATACTCCTGAATGAGAGTATATTTTTTTTTGTTCTTTCATAAATTGTACTTTGTATTCATTTTGATTCATGAATAAAAGACATATCTTTCTTCATGATGGTGTATCCTTTTTAATAAGTGTATTTTGTGGATAGTCTATTTCGATTTCTTTGCAGGACAACGATGGCTTAGGATTCAGGGTTAAGATCTGCCTCCTAAGACTTTTCAACTTTATGAGCCGTGAGGGTCTCATAAAGAATTTTCTCCCTACAGGTCGAGAGGATCCCGTAGGTGTAATTTCTCCTTAAGAATCGTGAGGATTCCTAAGTGTGTTTTCTCTTAAAGTTCGTAAGGATCTCACAAGAGAGTTTGCTCCCTTATGAGTCGTGAGGACCCATAAGTGATGGGTGAGGTTACCATTATCCGCATTCCACGGAGTCAGGAGATGCTTTGGATGCTTCCCACGGGGTCATAGCTGTGTTCTGCGAGTACCAGGCTCCGCTCTGGACGTTTCCTATGGGGTCAGGATTGACTTAAGCCGTGTTCCACGTAACCAGGAATTTGCTCTGGATGCTTCCTACGGGGTCATAGCCATGTTCTACGAGGATCGGGCTCCACTCTGGATGCTTCCCATGGTGTCATAGCAGTGTTCTTCGAGGACCAGGATCCACTCTGGACGTTTCCCACGGGGTCAGAATTGACTTAAGCCGCATTCCGCCGTAACCAGGAATTTTGCTCTGGATGCTTCTCATGGGGTCATAGCCATGTTCTGCGAGGACCAGGCTCCACTCTGGATGCTTCCCATGGGGTCATAGCCGTGTTCTGCGAGGACCAGGATCTGCTCTGGACACTTCCCACGGGGTCTGGATTGACATAAGCCGCATTCCACGTGATCGGGAATTTTGCTCTGGATGCTTCCCACGGGGTCATAGCCGTGTTCTGTGAGGACCAGGCTCTGCTCTGGACGTTTCCCACGGGGTTAGGATTGACATAAGCCGTATTCTATGTGATCAGGAATTTTGCTCTGGATGCTTCCCACGGGGTCATAGTCGTGTTCTGCGAGGACCAGGCTTCGCTCTGGACGTATTCCACGGGGTCAGGATTGACATAAGTCGCGTTCTACGTGACTGGGAATTTTGCTCTGGATGCTTCCCATGGGGTCATAGCCATGGTTTGCGAGGATCAGGCTCCGCTCTGGACGTTTCCTACGGGGTCAGGATTGACATAAGCCGTGTTCCACGTGACCAGGAAGGGTTCTGGACGTTTCTCACGGGGTCAGAATTGACATAAGCCGTGTTCCACGTAGCCAGGAATTTGCTCTGGATGCTTCCCAAGGGGTCATAGCCGTGTTCTGCGAGGACCAGGCTCCGCTCTGGATGCTTCCCACGGGGTCATAGCCGTGTTCTGCGAGGACCAGGATCCACTCTGGACATTTCCCACGTGGTCAGGATTGACATAATCCGCGTTCCACGTAGCCAGGAATTTTGCTCTGGATGCTTCCCACGGGGTCATAGCCGTGTTCTGCGAGGACCAAGCTCCGCTCTGGACGCTTCCCACGGGGTCAGGATTGACAAAAGCCGCGTTCCACGTAGCCAGGAATTTGCTCTGGATGCTTCCCACGGGGTCATAGCCGTGTTCTGGGAGGACCAGGCTCCGCTCTAGATGCTTCCCACGGGGTCATAGCCGTATTCTGCGAGGACCAGAATCCACTTTGGATGCTTCCCACGGGGTCATAGCCGTGTTCTGCGAGGACCAGGCTCCGCTCTGGACGTTTCCCACGGGGTCAGGATTGACATAAGCCGCGTTCCACGTGACCAGGAATGCTCTGAATGCTTCCCACGGGGTCATAGCCGTGTTCTGCGAGGACCAGGCTCCGCTCTGGATGCTTCCCACGGGGTCATAGCCGTGTTCTGCGTAACCAGGAAGGGTTGACTTTATCCATATTTCACGGAGTCGGGGTTTGACTCTCGGTCATCTGTGCACCGCCGAGTCATGGAACTGGGAGTTGCCGTTGTTTCGCTTTGCTTGATGTTTTGTCTGTTGTAATGAGACGAATGTTGAGATGATCTCCAGGCTATCTGTGAACCGTTGAGATTTGTCTTCTTCTTCTGATGAAGCCTGGGGAGGAAAGGTGTGATTCCTTCTTTGTTTGCGCCCCTAGATTCTATACAGGGATTAATGTGCTATCACCTGTAGGGCCAAAAATTTCATTTTTTTTATTTTATTTCTTTCCGCGATGCTCTATCATTTCAGCTTTTATATCGCGAAGGTCACGATTGCCCAATTATTTCGGCTATTTTTCGCGGTGCCCAATCATTTCGGCTATTTGTTTTATTCTTACTCGCTGGTTTTTATTGCGAGTTGCCCATTCATTTCGGCTATTTTGCATGCATACATTTTTACTTGCTGGCTTTGTTGTAAGTTGCCTCATCATTTCGGCTATTTCGTATGCATGTGTGGCTTGCTAGCTTTTTTTGCTGAAAGGTTGGAATTAGACACTGATTTCGGCATCAGCACCGCTACAACTGGGATATTGCCTGGAGCGAATCATCATTTGCCTCTGTCGATGACGAACAAAGGTGGCTTAGTAAACAGGGTTAAGATCTTGTCGACTAAGGCTTTTGACTTCATGAGCCGTAAGGGTCTCATAAAGGTATTTATCCCTACTTTAAGTGCACGGCGGCGTCCCGGCCGTCAATCCGAGGCCAAAATACGGAAACGAAAATTTACTTTAACTTTTAAACCGGCACCACCGCGCACAAAAATCCTGGATCGGGCCATTAATCTAATCCTAGCTAATTAGAGAAGGGGTAGAGAGATATACCGAGCGATCCGTGTCCTTCGGTCTTCTCGTCGTCGTCCCGATTTCCCCGCGGAATCTCAGGTCTTCATCTCCTCGTCGGAAGGGCACCATATCGCCGGGTTCTTTTACGGGCTCCAACCTCTGTACCGAGGCAACTCGGGCACAAAGTTGGTGAGTCGACGTGTCCAAGAATGTTGTAGGTTATTGTAGAACCCTTTTGTCTCAATGGGGTTAAGGAAGTTGCCATATGAATGTCAAAGTGGAGGAATGAAGTTTTGGATGGTGCTATGGTATTTTGTGTGAGCCAAAAAGATAAAAAAAACCCTCACACAAAATTTGGACAGCCCCCTAAAGAATGTGGCCGGCCCCCTTGATGAAAAATGAGAAGGGTGAGTGATTGGATCAATAATAATGCAAGAAGGAATGATGAGTGATGATGAGAGAATCAAATGATCACAACAAAGTCCAACCCTCCATCAACCATCATATCTCCAAAAGTCAAGCAATCATGAAGAGAGAAGTCATATGATGGTGGAATCATCATTAAGCAACAATTTACAAAGGCCACCCTCCACAATACTAATTTGCAAATATGCAAATTAGCCCTCCTCCACCAATTTTCAGCTAAGGAAAGAAACAAAGGAAAATGGCCGAAATGGAAAGCAAACTGGCAACTTCAGAAAACTGATCCCATAATAAATTACAGGAAAACCCCGCGACTGTATATACATACCCGCATTTGTATTCCCACTGAATACAAATGCAATGAGACAAAATCTACACCGTACAATACTAGGATCCGGCTTAAACCAAAGCCCGCTAGTATAATCCGTCCGATCATGATCCATGCAATACCGCACGTATCTGATCGAACCCTACCATATGTCCATACGGCCTCTACAGCGTTTCGCCCGAAACATGAGAAAACGGTCTGTGGGGGACTCTAAAGACTCGTCAATCCCTTAGCTGTGGATTTAACCACTAGCACGTCAGAGGTATTAGCTATACGTAACGGGCTACCAGGTATTGACCAAAAGGGACGTCGATGAGCGAACTCATCCTGACACCCTACCGAGCCTATCAGTGAAAATATCCGTACGGTCCGGTCCGTTCGTCTATGAGCATCGCATGGCGGGCCTAGGGGGTTGGTAAAAGTCAGACCCCCAAAAGCGGTACAAGTCGTGTCGGAGTGTAGCCCGGAACACCCTGAGATACTACTGGAATACCTACCGGTAAATCTTCTGCCTTGGCCAAGGACTTCGTGTAAAGGCTCTCCTAGACACAGCGCGACCTCACCCCCAATACCGGGAGAGACGAACCCCTGCAGATCCGCTCACTGCCTCCATGTGGCTTAAGACTGTACCCAACTAAAACCTGTTTGCACATATCTTTTGAGCGTGGTAGGGTAGTAATCAAAGTACAGTGGGAACTCACACGAGGCAAATGACGATCTCAGGTCGATGAACTAACCCGTACACATGTCACCAGGGAACTGCTATCTGACGTCAGGTATAAGAACAACTAGCATGTTCCCGGCGAGTCCTGTCCGGTGTACTCATAACCCAATGAGCACCTGTATACATCTTAGGCGAACCAACTGACACCAGTGGCTTGTGAGACCTGCCACCACCCCTCGTCGGGGTCTCGACTGTATACACTAGTCTACTCTGGTGTATTGATGCCCCATCTCGAAAACTCCCACGACTAGGGACCTTTTAAGGATGCGCTTATAGACCCCAGCTCCCACGTATATGATCGCCCTCATACTGCTGGCAGTCGAGCATGAATCCTAGGGGCTCCATCAACGTGCAAAAGTGACCTGTAAAGTCACCTAAAGCAGTACACAATAATAAAGATAAACTAGATAGCATACTATCATCTTGAGTAAGACTGTCCTACCGTTATAGGTCCTCCCTCAATCATTGCAATCACATGCCTGTGATCCAATAATTGACTCTGAGGGCACTATCTCCAACAATCTCCCACTTGCACTCAAGGCTAATTATTGCGATGTCGCATACTCACAGCCCGTGTGATACCGAACACCCAACTCCTCTACTAATCAGTCTCACAAAACTTGTTTGCGAAACTATTGCGTTCGAGGAATAGCCTCAGTGAGTGGATCCGCCTTGATGTTTCTTTCTATGTCTCTCTATATCTCAAGTTCGCGGAGAAAGCCATCTCCCGAAATGAGCAATACCTGTCTTAGAATGTGTCTGGATGTCTGATAGGACCTAGCTCATAAATGAACTCCAAATCCAAACTTCTTAGACTGTATCGTCAACTGAACTTAATCAGTATCCTGCGTCATGCCTCCCTCAGTATCCCCTTGGACCATCTGTCCAAAATACTGCCCCTCGTCAGAAGGAAAACTATAACTCTGACAACCTCTCTATCATCTATGTCACCTTGGAAGCCTGGAATGATAACTGTCTCTTAAAAGAGGCTGTTGTTATCATATCCCTAGAAGATTCACTCATGTTCTAAAACTGCTTCCGTTCGTTTCTCCAGGATTAGATCAATATCAACATATTGCATCTACTGAAAAAAACAACATCTGGTGTGGTGCTTGACGTCTCATGATTGACTCAATTGCCTAAGCAAGTGATCTGCCAATCATGCACATCCCTCTCCCCTTTAGTCTGTAAGACACCTTTAGAGAGGGTGACTCAATCACCTGCAGGTACACCACCATGCCAGGAGTCGTCCATTCTAAAACACCTTTAGAATGCTGTCTAAGTACCCTGATTGGGACACTTCCCAAATCTAGATCTAAAACCATAGATCTAGTAACCAGAATGTCTGATATAATACCCAATTCCTATGTGGAGAAACCACTGTGTGACAACCAAAGTATAACCGATCGTAGTATAGGAATATCACTTCCTACTCTGTGTATGTCATCCAAATACCAGGACATCACACCCTACTACCTTCTTAACAGATCCATCCCCTATTCTGATGAAGGCAAACCTATGACTGTCACATCAGAAATAGATGATCTATCTCCGTTATATCTGCTTTAGTCTATAAATAGACATAAGCCACTTGTCCACCAATGCTTCCGCTGCTCACACTGACTACGACAACCCTCTGGCAGAGTCATATACACGTGCACTTCTAAAGCCAGTTCAGAACGACGCTATACTCATCCTCATGCCGGGTCTCATAGTCTGGAACAACAGCAATAGCAAGTCTGGGTAAACAAGAACCTCCCTGTCACCGTCCTTGAGACTACCGGAGTACCTCTCGGGTGCCTGAGTTTACCCACCGTATCTGCGGAGTGGCCAATGGAATGTCAAACCAAATTGAATCTTTAGGTTCTTATCAAATTTTCAGTAATCGTCTGTGGTTCTGGAATCACTTCCAGTTCTACCATACTCCCACTACTGTTTTCTGAAAAAATCCATTTTTGTTAAAACTGTGGCGAGTTAAGAACAATATCACTATTGATCTTCCAGATGGTAGAAAGTCAACCCTCGTCATAGCCTGGGTCAACCCACAAACAGCCATTACAGAAACGTGCCTTGAGTTATCCAGAGTCTGGTTTTAAGCATAAGCCGGACAACTCCCCGTACCTTAACATCGTTAAGATATGAACTGTTCTATATCCAATATAGAACCAGAGGCACTGATTTAATTGAACCAGATTCAAATCATGCAGCTGTCTCCATCGCATGTTAACTAAATGGAAGGAGGCCGATCAGCGTTACTCAACTTAGGAATGCGTCCAGATATGAGTAACCTGAAAGAGAAGAAAGTTCTCTTAAAATCATTACTATCAACTGAATACAATGCACAAGTATCTACATCTTCGATCACCTTGAAGAGTCCTGATACTTGCATTACCTGGTTTTCTACTTTATTCATATGCCTATAACTTCTCAAAACTCAGACCTTGTGTTTCCACAAAACACATTTCTAAGAACTAGAGAAGTCACAAGTAAACAGAATATAGTGCGAGGACCAACTCCTCTGTCCTAATGGACACTGGAAAATATACAATACTCTGTATAAGTCCTTTGAGTCTAATAACTCATTCCCTGTGTGTCGTAGGTTGAAAACTGTACTTGTGGTTATGAAGAATTACACCGCTGTTTAATGCTTCTTACCTAACCATCCACTGATATAGGTAAATGTCATGTACATAATTTCAAAAAGGTATATCTCACTCTATCAAAATAGACGTACAGATATATCAATTTGAAATTGGTGCATAACAGCGGATATTCAAAACCAAAAATTTGCCGTCCGGCAAACAACCCATGTGATTTCCTCAAATATCATCGATTACAATGAATCCCAATATAATGAGGAAAATCACTTAATTCCCAATAACTTACTCCCACTCATCATCTGTAAAACCATACAGATGTGAGAATCATACTTGGTAAATACATACCCTGGAGCAAGGGCTGATTGGGAAATCAGTTTTCTTTTAACAGTACACAGCAAAACTGAAACATGTAAATGTTTCGAAGGGTTATTCGGGTATTCCTAGTAATGACTTTTCCATTATCCAGATTCACAACTGTAACCGTATATTTCTATGCCATCTCTCCACATCCCTTCATATGTCTTTAGTCATTACCTTCTGTACACCCTCTTAGGCTAAATGGTTTTCTTCCTTCCCTACCGTTCGGCACCAGCCTATGGTTTGGAAGAAGACTATCCAATAAGCGTAATGGGTGTGCTGTTCTAATCCTAGGAGCACTCGCAACGCGAGAGAATGTGAAGATAAAAGACACCTAAATAAACCTTATTCCTATTTCTCCTGAACCAGAATCCATCCCTGAACTGGAACAAGTTCCTTTCGAGTTCGTATATAACCATATGATGGAGTATCCAATAAACTGTGGATCTTCGTAGTGATACGGAGTGTTCTGGAGAAATTCAAAGGTGATGTGGGAGTGGCGATGAAATACTTGGTTTGGTCGTGAATAGCAGTCGCAATTTACTTTGCCCTCTTACTAATCCCTTGATATGTATTTTCTTAATACCTTTTGTACACCATCGTTATGCTAATTGGTTTTCTTCATTCCCCACCGTTCGGCACCAGCCTAAGGTTTGGAAGAAGACTATCCAATTTGCGTAATAGGTGTACTATCTCCTAAACCAAGGAGTACTCACAACCTGAGAGAAGGTAAAAGGAAAAGACAACTGAATAGTCCTATTCGTTTTCTCCAGAACCGGAAACCATCCTCGAATAAATTCCTTCGAGTTCGTATATAACCATACGATGGTTTTATCCAATTGAAGTGGATGTTCGTAGTAATACGGGGTGTCCTGGAGAAAAGGGTAAGAGTAGGGTGGCAATGAGATATGCAACTCTGACAATCCAAAAGCCAGTGTTTAAGAAGGTTCGGTTATTTTGGTCACTGAGTCATAGTCTTAGGGTCGGGTCATGGTCGCTGCCAAAGAGAGAGAGAAAAGAAACACTCAGCATGCACTCTAACCTATATCAGAATGGTTATCAATTTATCTGATCAGGAAACCTCCCACTGTACCGTCAAATTCTCCTCCAAACCTGAAAGAAGAATTAGTCGGGATCACCCGAGGAGTAAACTAACTCATCAGTAGGAATCGGGATCCAACTATCATCGCATGATAACGTGACGGAATCCGCTCCTGTTATCACACTCCAGAAGGTATGCGCATATCTGGTAAGTTTCAGTTTCTTTAGAAATTCCCGATGTGATTTTTACCCCATGTTCTTATGACCTTGGCGTGAGGTCAAAATGTCATAAGTCATATGTCAAGTTCTACCCATCATTATCCAGGTTAATTTGAACCCACCCGTACCTACCCTTGACGTAGGCCAAAATGGCAGTACGACTGTCTCAAATCAACGCATTCTATCTATGCAACAGATAAATATCCGGCAGCTACCAATCACTATGCCTTGGCGTGAGGTCAAAATACACAGCTTGAATACTACCGAATATTTAACTGAAATGATGGAGGGTTACAAATGGTTTTTGGCGAAAAACCTTTAACGTAATGAACTTGATATCGTTGAAGGAACCGGATAGCTTTTTATAAAAATATAGCGACGAAAACCTTTGCTAAAGAGGTCACTCCCGATGAAGGGATCTCGGCTCTTTCCCCGTAGAATGAGGTGCAGGATATTCCAACTGAATACCACGATGCAAAGCAAAAGGCAATCGGCTATAGTGAAGTTATTACCCTGACGCAAAATTCTATCCAAGGGGTCACTCCCGGTGAAGGGATCTCGGCCCTTGCCTCGTCGACTGAGGTGCAGGATATTCCAACTGAATACCACGATGCAAAACAAAAGAGAACACCCTTGCAATAACAACTTTTTGAAAAATGTTCCAACAACATCAGAATAGGTTTGTTTAGCTTGCATTGATCCGAATCAATGCAGTCCCATCAATTGATCATACCAATAAAGAACGAAAATAATGATGTACGTATATGCCATCCGCATTCGCCACTGGGTCCCGTCATTACCCGTTAGGTTACTTAACTAACGACAGAGCGGGGACTGGACTAGCGCGGATGCAAAACATATACAACATCTACTATTATATATATCAATATATAATAATCGCTCAAGGCGTGATAAAATGCAACATCATAGAAATGTAATAAGCATCACAGAACAATACAGATATCTGGGATCCCCGGGTTTCATAGAGTCGCTACTGAAACCCGACGTTCCCCTGGTCGTGTGGATAGCCTGTGCAATGAAATCCTAGACCCCTACGGGAGCAGCAAGTTACCCGCCAAAACTTGAAGCGAGGCAGCCCCCTTCAGCAACGTGAATGGACCACCCAGCACTTCACGGAATCCGGTAACTTGGGCACCCTTCCTTGGGTTAATCTGTACCCCCCACAAGTGCGGCGAATAGCCCGCCAATTCTAGAGTGAAGCCCCCTCCGTCTCAAAGCCATGAGATGCGGGCTCGTTGCCCTCTAGAACCCGGCTATCCGTGCACCCCACCTTAGGGTAATCCTAGTACAGAAAGTAAAATATACATACAACGGGTATATCGACCTCAGCCCGGTCGTGCCCCAAAAGAATAATATACAAACAGGCAGTGACGGCAGTCCACATGTCGGACGCTCGCCCCGCAATATCAAATGTACATATACAACCAAACTGTACTAACATTGCATCCAGGCTATCCACCACGACAATCCGCAACATCACAGCACAACACATAATATCAACGTGAATGTCACGTTCGCAAATCCGTCTAAAAGGGCTATAGCGGTTAGACAGGATTTACCGATCAAGTGACATTCACGGTCGCATATATAATGTAAATACTGTGAACTAACATGTTTAAAATATTCGATCGACTAAATTTTCCCAAGTGGGCCCCAAGCACTACTGCAGCACTCAAAGAAAATCTGGGCCCAAACAGAACATTCCAAAAACCCCATTTTCAACTCAGGAGGTCTCTATGAAATTTTGGTGCACTGAACAGTAAATGTGGCGGAGGAACCACGGCCCAAGCATGGGTTTGGCCGCGGTTTCGCGGTTGGATAGTGAGGACATACGACCAAATTTTCACAGAATGCTTATAATTGTTTGCATGTGTTTCTGCAACAACCTGAAAAATTTTTCGAGCCAAAAAAAATTTCGACAGAAACTGATGCAATGAAAAACGCGGTTTTTGGAAAATCCGTTCAATTGAACTTGTAAACACGTTAGAGTAAGCTAGACTAGGTTAATGGCCTGGCTCTGATACCAGTGTAAGTGCACGGCGGCGCCCCGGCCGTCAATCCGAGACCAAAATGCGGAAACGAAACTTTACTTTAACTTTTAAACCGGCACCACCGCGCACAAAAATCCCGGATCGGGGCATTAATCTAATTCTAGCTAACTAGAGAAGGGGTAGAGAGATATACCGAGCGATCCGTGTCCTTCGGTCTTCTCATCGTCGTCCCGATCTCCCCGCGGAATCTCCGGTCTTCATCTCCTCGTCGGAAGGGCACCACATCGCCGGGTTCTTTTACGGGCTCCCACCTCTGGACCGAGGCAACTCGGGCATGAAGTTGGCGAGTCGACGTGTCCAAGAATACTGTAGGTTATTGTAGAACCCTTTTGTCTCAATGGGGTTAAGGAGGTTGCCATATGAATGTCAAAGTGGAGGAATGAAGTTTTGGATGGTGCTATGGTATTTTGTGTGAGCCAAAAAGATAAAAAAAAAACCCTCACACAAAATTTGGACAGCCCCTAAAAAATGTGGCCGGCCCCCTTGATGAAAAATGAGAAGGGTGAGTGATTGGATCAATAATAATGCAAGAAGGAATGATGAGTGATGATGAGAGAATCAAATGATCACAACAAAGTCCAACCCTCCATCAACCATCATATCTCCAAAAGTCAAGAAATCATGAAGAGAGAAGTCATATGATGGTGGAATCATCATGAAGCAACAATTTACAAAGGCCACCCTCCACAATGCTAATTTGCAAATATGCAAATTAGCCCTCCTCCACCAATTTTTAGCCAAGGAAAGAAACAAAGGAAAATGGCCGAAACGGAAAGCAAATTGGTAACTTCAGAAAACTGATCCCGTAATAAATTACAGGAAAACCCCGCGACTGTATATACATACCCGCATTTGTATTCCCACTGATACAAATGCAATGAGACAAAATCTACATCGTACAATACTAGGATCCGGCTTAAACCAAAGCCCGCTAGTATAATCCGTCCGATCATGATTCATGCAATACCGCACGTATCTGATCGAACCCTGCCATATGTCCATACGGCCTCTACAACGTTTCACCCGAAACTTGAGAAAACGGTCTGTGGGGGACTCTAAAGACTCGTCAATCCCTTGGCTGTGGATTTAACCACTAGCACGTCAGAGGTATTAGCCATACGTAACGGGCTACCAGGTATTGACCAAAAGAAACGTCGATGAGCGAACTCATCCTGACACCCTACTGAGCCTGTCGGTGACAATATCCGTACAGTCCGGTCCGTTCGTCTATGAGCATCGCATGGCGGGCCTAGGGGGTTGGTAAAAGTTAGACCCCCAAAAGCGGTACAAGTCGTGTCGGAGTGTAGCCTAGAACACCCTGAGATACTACTGGAATACCTACCAGTAAATATCCTTCCTTGGCCAAGGACTTCGTGTAAAGGCTCTCCTAGACACAGCGCGACCTCACCCCCAATACCGGGAGAGACGAACCCCTGCAGATCCGCTCACTGCCTCCATGTGGCTCGGGATTGTACCCAACTAAAACCTGTTTGCACGTCTCCTTTGAGCGTGGTAGGGTAGTAATCAAAGTACAGTGGGAACTCACACGAGACAAATGACGATCTCAGGTCGATGAACTAACATGTACACATGTCACCAGGGAACTGCTATCTGACGTTAGGTATAAGACCAACTAGCATGTTCCCGGCGAGTCCTGTCCGGTGTACTCATAACCCAATGAGCACCTGTATACATCTTAGGTGAACTAACTGACACCAGTGGCTTATGAGACCGGCCACCGCCCTTTGTCGGGGTATCGACTGTATACACTAGTCTACTCTGGAGTATCGATGCCCTATCTCGAAAACTCCCATGACTAGGGACCTTTTAAGGATGTGGTTATAGACCTTAGCTCCCACGTATATGATCGGCCTCATACTGCTGGCAGTCAAGCATGAATCCTAGGGGCTCTATCAACGTGCAATAGTGACCTGTAAGGTCAGCTAAAGCAGTACACGATGATAAAGATAAACCAGATAGCATACTATTATCTTGAGTAAGACTGTCCTACCGGTATAGGTCCTCCCTCAATCATTGCAATCACGTGCCTGTGATCCAATAATTGACTCTGAGGGCACTATCTCCAACACCTACAAGTCGTGAGGATCTCGTAGGTGCATTTTCTCCCTACGAATCGTGAGTATCCCTAAGTGCATGGTCTCTTATAAGTCGTAAGGATTTTACAAGAGTGCTTTCTCCTTATAATTCGAGAGGGCTTACAAGGGGGTTCACCGTGCAGACATATTCCTAGTCACGGATGGGACTTTGTTAGGGAAATGTTTATTCGCGTCCGTAGATTGTATACTAGGGTCGGCATTGAGCCGCTTGTAAGGAAGTATTGGAGGTTGTGATGGCCGGTTAAGAACAGGTTCAGATCCCTGTAGCTTAAGACTTTGAATTTTATGAGCCGTGAGGGTCTCATAAGAGGGTTCTCCTTACGAGTCGTGAGGATCTCTTAAGTGTGTTTTCTCCTTAGGGATTGTGAGGATTCCTAAGTGTGTTGCTCTCTTGTGAGTTGTAAGGATCTTACGCAGGTGGTTTCTCCTTACAGGGTTGAGAGGACCTTGTAAGTGTCTTTTTAACGAGATTGCGCCCTTTCGGATTTTCACAAAAACTCGCCGGTAGCCCTGCTGTTTTTACTCACGGAGCCCTTTCGGGTTTTCATCCGTGCCCATTTTGCTTATGGACATACCGTTTTCTTTTTCTTTCTTTTTTATATTCTTTTATTCTTTTTTTGTATCAGCCTTGGGATGCTGCAATCCACAGTAGTTTATCAACGTCTCGGTCAACAGCCAGCTTTAGGACATAGTAGTCCATCTTTAGTTTAGGGACGTTTCGGTCCGTCGTTAGTTTAAGGACGTTTCGGTCCGTGGTTAGTTTAAGGACGTTTCGGTCCATCACCGGTTACTACTTATAGAGTTTGGGCTTAGGAAGATAGCGAGCGGACATAGGCGTCGTCATCTATCGTTGACCTAGGCCATGACTCGTCAGGCGTAGTATTTCTTTAGGAATCGAACGTTTATTGGTCAGAAAGGTCTTTCACCATGCATGTCCATGAGTAGATAGGCTCGACCCTGGTAGACTTTGTCTATGATATACGGGCCTTCATAATTCGGCTCGAATTTTCCCCGCTTGGCACGACTGGGGATCATGGGTCTTTTGACCACTAGCACGAGTTCGCCTTGGCGGAATGTTCTCGGCCTGGTCAATTTCTCATATGAGCGCGCCATCTTCTCTTTATAAGCCTCCAGATTTTGCTGCGCCATGAGCCTGGTTTCATCAAGGGTGTCGAGTTTCTCAAGCTGAAGGTGAGCATTTTCTTCATCTGTTAGCTCGTAGAGAGGGTAACTCTATCTCGAGGGGGAGTACCGCTTCTGTGCCGAATACCAATGCATACGGCGTTGTGTTCGTGGCCGTTTTGAACGTAGTTCGATACGCTCAAAGTGCTTCATGCAGTCTCTCATGCCAATCCTTCTTATTTTGAGACACCGTCTTTTTCACGATCTTCGTTAAGGTCTTGTTGAAAGCCTTAGCTAGACCGTTAGCTCGGGGGTTATAGACTGAAGAGTATCTCCTGTCTATGTTATGCTGTTGCACGAAGCGGCTGATCTTGTGGCTCCTATAGGCTGGTCTGTTATCGGAGATAATCCGTCGCGGAATGCCGAACCGGTAAATGACGTGTGCTTTGAAGAAATGGAGAATATTCTCCGTCTTCACCTCCCTCAGCGGTACTGCTTCTGCCCACTTGGAGAAGTAATCAGTTGTTGCCAAAATGAATCGATGTCCTCTGGACGATGCTGGTTCGATAGGGCCGATTATGTCAGTTCCCTACATTTCGAACGGCCAGATAGCCACCGTTGGATGTAGTGGATTTGGATGCTGATGGATAAAGTCTCCATGAATCTGGCACGAGTGGCACTACTTTTCATACTCGAGGCAGTCCTGAATTATCATGGGCCAATAGTATCCCATCCTTTTAATCTTCAGCTTCATCTTCGGCCCGGCTTGGTGAGAACCGCAGAGTCCATCATGAGTTTCTTGGACGACTCTCTTTGCCTCTTCAGGTCCTAGGCATCTTAGCCACAAAGAATCAAACGATCTTTTATACAGGGTATCATTGACGAAGGCAAAAGATAGAGCTCGCTTCATGAGCTGATGTTTTGAGGACGCATCTTCAGGTGTTCGACGGGATTTGAAGTAGTCTATAACGACTTCTCTCCAATCCTCAGCCTTTTCTTGGTCTTTTATTTGCAGAGCCATTTGCTCGGTCGCTCCCTTTTCTTGGGACGACTTCGGAGATATTTCTGCCGGTGCAAGAATCCGACGGCTTTGCACAATGATCCTCATGTCATCGAGGCTCTCGTCAAATAGTTCTTTAGCGAGCTTGGCTAACGCATCCGCCTTGCTATTCTCCGCACGCGGTATGCTTTTCATGTGTAGGAAAGAATTTGAGTCAGCAGTTGCTGTACTCTCTCGCCGTACTTCACCAACTCTATCTTGCACGTTTGTTAGTCACCGTTTACTTGACTAACGACCAGTTAGGAGTCTCCGTATATGAGGAGGTTTTCAATTTCCACGTTGATAGCGATCTCAAGACCTGCTATCAAAGCTTCATATTCGGCTTCATTGTTCGTCCTCGGCTCTGTTAAGGAGAAGGCAAAGCGCATTATCCCTCCTTGTGGAGTCACGAAGATGAGGCCTATCCCTGATTTGATTATAGGGGTGTTTTGTTTGCGCTTCTTCATGGAAGATGCTCTGTCAAAATAGAGTTACCACCGGGTATCATTCTCTCTCCTTTCCCCATCAATCGTGTCAAACGCGTGTTCGTCCGGCAATTCGTAGTTCAAGGGAGAGTCGGCAGGTATCGGATGCTCAGCGAGGAAGTCGGCGATGGCCTGGCCTTTCACTGCCTTGAGGGGACAATAAGTTATTGAGAACTCCATCAAGAGCTGGGCCCATTTAGCGAGCCGCCCCGTCAATATGGCCTTTGACATCAAATACTTGAGAGGATCCACTTTTGATATGAGATGGACCTCATGTTCTAACGCATAGTGTCTGAGCTTCTTTATCATGAAGATCAATGCCAGGCAGTGTTTTTCAATGGGGGAGTAGTTGCTCTCTGCCCCCAGGAGAACTCGACTCAGATAATAAAGGGCTCTCTTTTTCCCTTGGTCGTTCTCCTGTGCCCACAACGCGCCTAAGGAACCTTCGAGGGCGGTCGTATACAAGACGAGAGGTTTTCCTTTAACGGGAGCAGCCAACACTGGCAGATTCTGCATGTATTGCTTGATTTTGTCACGCCCCGCTTCCCAAAGTACGCTCGAATAGGCATGTGACATAGCCAACCATGTTACCTGTGGATAGGAAAAATCCCTCCACAGTCACATTACGGCTGTAGAGATATCAAGAACAGTAAAGTAAACTAAACTATCTAGTACATGTCCATGAGTCAGAATGAATGAGTCAAGAAATAATGATATGCGGAAGTGAAGATACAATAAATGAAACACCTGGAAAGTAAAATTACATACCGACAGGAACTTCACCGCTCGGTCTAACAGCGGCAATACTCCTGGTTAGTCTGCAACAAAAGTAGAAGAATCTAGGCCATGCAAAACCCAGACGTTAGTGTGTCATAACATCAAGCAATAATATAAACAGGGGTAGCATTACATGCAAGTATGAACATAAAAGGTAAACAAGCATAATAGTGATACAAGTAAGGACAGTGGGGTAATGTGTAGTGAGTTATCTAAACTGGTCTATTGGGTGAACTACTCTCAAGTCTTTGAAATCAATTTGATGAATCATCGATGTAACTCAATAGTATCCCGTGCATGCCCGGGACCATGGTCTAAGACTCTCGGGCTGATACCGAGACGTGGCGCTAGGCACTAAGACAGGAAATATGTAAAGACGAACGATGTCAGCAGCATCGTCCCGAGGCTGGCCTAGCCTCTAAAACTGATCAGTAAAAGAAAGCAACTGTCAAGTTAAAGTCAGGTTTCATCATTGATTTCCCCATACCCCCAAATTATATGTTCAAGTCAGGTATTAAAATAATCTGGAGCTAATGCCAACACAGGATCAGGTAGGTACAGATTTGTCTGGATAGACAACAGGAATGGTCCGTGAGGAAATAACTCAGGTTTGTTGGCATTAGACACAAGATCAGGTAACAGGTAAAGCCATGGTACATCAGGTCAAGCCAGGTAATATACAAAGGTGTCATGTCAGGTCAAGAATGTGCGGTACCATGTCATATCAAGTAGGAAGTGCAACAAGTCATGTCAGAATGCACAAGATGTCATGTGGGTACTCATAATCAAACTAACATACACATGATTATAACTAAACAAGCATGGGTACTAATAGCACAATAAACTGGAACATGTAAGATGATATGCACACAGTTATCGGCTAACTATAAGGATGTATGGTTATCGATTAGGGTTAGAGTTATAGCTTCAACATTGGTATTGTACACTTAAATGAAGATGGAATACTACAATCTCATTAACAGGTATTAAATGTCCTAGGGATGCAATCATATATGTAAAACAGGTTAGATGCACACGGGTGTCCAATAGGGTAAAACTGTATAAGGGTACTATAGACCATGCAAACAGTTATTATGTGATTTGGAAATATAAGTGTGGTTAAGTTTATAGTTCCCAACTAAATAGGGTGCAATTTATTAAACATGGGGTGTCAAAATTACAGTGTTATATATTTAGGTGATCTATGGATACAATGATATATATTCTAAATGTAATGGATGCAAACGGGTATCCGAAGTTATAAAACTATAAAATGGTAACATGGGATGTACCACTAAGAAATACGTGATGTAAATATTGGTATGGATGCAGTATAACGTAATCTAATATGCAACAAGATAAGTTTCCATGTTCTAGATCTAAAATGATATAAACGGATGCAAACGGAACATCGAAATGTTATAAAATGATGCATGGGGTACTATATTTAAACTACATGTATGATATATATTAGAATAGGTATATAATGATTTAAATAGCATGTAGCAAGATTAACTTGCCTGATGGATCGCAATACGGATACGTGGTGCAACGTCCAATGTCGGTAAAAGCTGCGATGCACACACGTGTGCTCGGAATGGACCAGCCAATACAAGAAGTGACCACGCTGCACAAGAACGTCTTCTGGGTCGCCCGGATCGTCGGGGACGGTACGGCTTTGGCGACGATCGGAATCAAGAATTCAAGAAAGAGAAAAGGAAGGGAAAGTTGAAGAAGAAGAAGGAGGAGGAGAATGTTGCTGTGGTGTTGGATTGGGGTATCTGGGACAGAGGATGAGGAGACACGACGATACGCCTTGGTTTTCCGGCGATGGTCGACAGCCAAGAACCCAACAGAAAGAGAAGAAGAAGAAGAAGAAGAGGGGGACTGGGGTTTAGTGTTCTGGGTTTTGGGGTCAAAGACGAGGCGGCGAGGGGGTGCTGTCGATGAAGTCTCCGGCGATGGGGTTGCCGTCATTGTTGGGTTCTGCGGGTGCCAGGGTTTTGGGTATGCAGGAAAGAAGAGGAGCTCGGGGGTGTTGAGGGTTCTGGTAGGGGTTTGGAGAGCGGTGAGGGCAAGGTTGAGGAGGAGAGGAGAATGGGGTTGTGACGACGAGGGGTCGCTGGCGGTGGAGGCGATGGATTGGAGGTTCTGTGGGTTTTCTTGGGTTGAGGTCTCGGTGTGCATGGACTGGATAAAAGGAGAGGAAGAGGAGATGGTTGGGAAGATGGAGGTAAGGTCGCCGAGGGGTTGACGACGAGGGGATGAAGGCGACGAGGAGGTGAGGGTTCGAAGTTAGGGTTAGGGTTTGTGTGATGTTTTCGTGGAGGGCAGTGGGTTTTAAATAGAAGAAGAAGAAAAGAGAAGAAGGGAAGTGAGTGTAAGGAGGAGGGAGGTGACGAGAATCGAGAATGAATAGGATTCGCGAGAGGTGAGAGAGGGGAGGAGAGTGATAGAGAGAGAGAGAGAAAGGAGAGAGAGAGAGAGCTGTACGTTATTTAAATATTTTAATAATATATTAGTAAAGAAAGAGAGAGAGGGAGATATTGCTGCATGTTAACAAATATATTAATATATACGTATCTAAAATCTAACTGTTAGATATAAGGATAAAATAAAATAATATATATATTAGTTAAATTTATATTAATAGTTTAGAATATATAAAGAATATAATATTAGTCCGGTTTGAGATTTTGGCAAATACAAACTTACTCCAAAACACGCCCGGGTCGGGTCTAAAAATTCGGATTTAAAATATGAAAAATATATGCGACTTCCAAATTTCAAAATGAATGCTCAGTCAAAGAAAATGCATACCCCCAAGAACGGATGCACGTACGTGTGCGTAGCCATCCAAACACGTCCGTTTCACTGAACGGGACGAGAACGAGATGCGCGGATGCTACCACGGGGTTAGGGGTATCATGCAGGCTATGAAATGCAACTTTAAATTATTTTCTGTGACCTAGAATACAGTATGATAAAAGATGCGACACTAGATAAAATACCAGTATGTACTAATCATGAGATGCACGTGTCCATGCAACAAGTCAAGGTAATCTATAGATAAGAATCAAACAGGTTCAAGCAAGCGGGTCGGGTCGAATGCAATGTAAAATATAAACTACCATTCGCACCCAAACACGATAAATCAGGAAAATACCACAATTAAGAAAATACGAGAACTGGAATTGGTATAAATGAACTAGGTTGTTACAGATTTCATCTAGTGCATTTTGGCATTTATGATCCCAGACGAACGGAGTTCCCTTCTTCATTAGGTGCCTGTAAGGACGGCACTTGCCGGAGAGATTGGCTATAAATCGCCGGATATACGCGAGCTTTCCTTAGAGAGACCGCAGCTGTTTGAGAGTTCTTGGCGGAGGCATTTCCATAATCACCTTGATCTTTGATAGATCTATCTTGATGCCTCGGTGTCAGACGATGAATCCTAGGAATTTGCCGGAGGAAACTCCGAACGCACATTTGAGAGGGTTCATCTTCAAGTTGTATTGCCGGAGGCGTTGAAATACGATCTTCAG
Organism: Agapanthus africanus; assembly: GCA_030015575.1. Lineage (NCBI taxonomy): Eukaryota > Viridiplantae > Streptophyta > Magnoliopsida > Asparagales > Amaryllidaceae > Agapanthus > Agapanthus africanus. Next base: position 190,736,239 of record CM057341.1, read on the forward strand.
ATGCTCTAGATGTTCCTCGTATGATTTGCTTTTAACTATGAGGTCGTCGATATAACATTCACAATTTCATGTATGAGGTCATCGAAGATCTTCGTCATGGCTCTCTGATAGGTGGCACCAGCGTTCTTTAGACCGAAAGGCATCACCTTGTAGCAGAATATACCCAAAGGGGTCCGGAAAGCGGTGTGCTTCTGGTCCTCGGGATGCATTTTTATCTGATTATATCCTGATGATCCGTCCATGAAGGAGAAGACTTCATGAGTGGATGTGTTATCTATCATCAGTTCAGTGACCGGTACTGGAAATTCGTCCTTTGGGCAGGCTTTATTAAGATCCCGAAAGTCCACACATATGCGCACCGTCCCATTTTTCTTCATCACCGGGACGATGTTGGCAATCCAATCAGGATACTGAACCTCTTTGATGAAGCCAGAGTCGATTAGCTTCTTGACCTCGGCGTTGATGCTCATCTCAATCTCGAGCCGCATTCTCCTCGGTGCTTGTTTGATTGTCTTGACGTCCCGGGATATTGCCAATTTATGGACAGCAATCTCTGGATCTAGTCCTGGCATCTCAGAATAGTTCCATGCGAAGCAATCTTTATTCTGCATAAGCACGTCCTTTAGTGTAGCCACCATTTCTTTAGACAGCAGCTCACTGACGAGTGTCGGTCGCGGGTCACTTACCGTCCCCAAATCAATTTTCTTGAGGTTATCTGCAGTAGTATGTATTCCATCTTCCAGTTCTTTTGGCGCTGGTGGAAACTCTGAGATCACCTCGTCATCATTGTTTTCGAAGCACCAGGGGGAGTCATCCGTATTCTCGGGCTCTTCTTCTGACAGTGTTATCGTGTGGCGGGTATGAGATTGTTTCCAAGATCAATGTGGATCTGGTTCTATCCTTACTATACACGTCGTTTTTGGTTCATGCTTCTGTGGCGGGCTTACCCTCCAACTGCTGGATAGAGCGAACCTGCCCTGTTGATATTGGTCTTCAACCCAGTTCTTGAAGGTGAAGCAGTCTTCGAGAGGATGCCCTATTGCTTGGTGATAGAAGCAATAGTATGGGTGAGAGACCTCATTCGCTTGCTCAGGATGCTTGGACTCCGGTAGTGTCATCATCTGATGCTTTACGACGAGATCGAATATCTTCTTTGTCTTATCTTGGGGAAAAGAATATTCTCAACCCATCTTCTTTATAAGGGACGGATCCCGGCTGCTCGACCCTTGCTCACGTGGCTTCTTAGACCCGCTTGGATGCTGTCGAACGTTTCTTCCATTCTTTGGCATATTCTTGCCTCTGCGCCGGGTTTTCTGTATGACAGGATGGCAACGAGGAGCATTGTCATGCTCTACGGCCTGCTGAAGGAGGTGCTGCATCCTGGCTTTCTCGTAAATGGCTATTTCACGTTTATGGTCGTCCCGGACCTTCTGACTCGCTTCCCTTACTAGCTTGTCCGTCCGTTCTTCAAACGACGGACTCGGCATTTTGATGGTGGGGCCTTATTTTGGTTCAGGATCCGCGTCTTTTAATAGAACCTCTCCTACTTCATCGAAGTCATGTATGACGTAGCTGCCATGGACTCGCTCCCATTTTTTGTATTGAACATATCCAAGCCCGATCGTTTCCATTCTCCCGTTGGGCAACTTTCGCTGAGTCCCGAGGACATCCCAAATCCTGTTGTAGAACCGAGCTTGTTGAGTGGTCTGTTTGAAGGGTACACCCTAGCGCCTCAACAGCCTTTTCAAGCCTTCTGTGTAATATCTAGGCAGACGGATGGGCTGGAGTCTGTCAAGTGTAGAATCCGCGCCATGCTAAATTTCTTTTTCCACTTTGGTTTTCCCGGATCGGTAGAATAGGATCGCCTTTTCACCTTTTCTCCTGGGAGGGACGTAGAATGTCTGCAGTTCTTGCACACTATAAGTTTCAAGTGCATCGAGCTCTTTGTAATGCTCTTGTGGAATCATAGCAACTTGCAAACTTTGATCTTTGTCGGCAGAGATTTGTATCGACGGCCGAGCAGAGAATACACCATTGACCTCATCTTCCGAGTCGCTGCCGAAGATCAACATAGGGATGGACGGTCCCGGCTTGTTGTATTAGGGCGGCCCTGAATAAACTATCTCTTTTTCCTTCTCGGTATCACTCCCGAAGACCGGAATAGTAGTGATGGCTTTGTTCTTCGGTTTGTGACATCTTTCTGTGTCCTCAAAGTCTGTTAAGAAGTATTTTGCATCTTCGGACTTTCGGACTTCATTCACGGAGAATGGGTTCAACTCTCCCGTTACGGTATACTCAAGACCGTCCTTGAAATACTTCATACACTGGTGTTGTGTAGAAGGGATAATGTTGTACTCATGTAACTAAGGCCGACCGAGCAAAGCGTTATAGCAGGTCTTAGCGTCGATGACATGAAACTTAATGTCCGTGACAAGCAGCCCAAAGCATAGTGTCAATATTACAGACCCAAGCATTCGTGATGAATGAGAGTCAAACCCGAAGATTGTGATTTTATCACGAGCGATGTGCTGAACGCTCATGCAGATTTCCTTCAACACTCTCACATTGAGGAGATTGACGGAGGACCCATTGTCGACCAGGATTTTGCCTATCTTGATATCATGACAGTATCCGGAGACATAAAGGGGGCGGTTATGCTCGCACGTCCCAAGGAGGAGATCTTCATCGCCGAAGGTGATATCGACCGTGCGTACTTCTTCCAGCTCATCTTTCATCTTTTCTTCGGCGAGGAAATCTTGGAACTGTTCGGGCTCCTGCAGTGCCTTGATCAAAGAATCCCTTGCTTCTTTTGATAGCAGAAGGGCGTCGAGAATGCTTAGCTACGAAGGTAACTTTCTCAGGTGTGCGGAACGTTGTAGTCCACCTTACTTTTCTTTGGCGGGTCCTTGGCGGTCAGCTCTTTGACGACTTGGTCATCTAGGGTGATATCCTCAGGGATTTTTTCTTTTCCCTTATCTTTTTTATTTGACCTATTGTTCGAGGGCCCAAGATTCTTTTCGGGCAGTGTACGATTGCGCTGCTGAATATTATCACAGTTCTTTCTTCATCTTTTCCCGAGGTGGACTCTTTTAAGAGAGGGCCAAGAGTCATTTCTTCTTCAGTGTCGTCCGAAGGTAAGGACTTGCAATCCCCCAGCGTTGACCATGTGACAATTGCCGGTAGTTCTTTTACGCTTCTCGGCCGTACTTCTTTGCTCCCGACGAGTTTTGCGTTTCATCCGCTTGAAATTTTGCCGGTGAGCAACATATCCCTGCCACCATTTTTTAAAAGAGTTGCACTCTTCGGTGGGGTGCGTAATCTTTCGATGATATAAGCAGTAGCTGGGATGTGTTTCCGCTCCACCAAGAGCGTCCCTTTTGGAGGGTGGAAGCTTCATTCCCATCGATATAGCTTTGGCGAACCTCTTCATAATCTTGAACCTGCTTTTATTTGCGGCGGATGTACTTTGATCCAGCGGGAGCGTTTCAATCCTTTCGTCCAGTCGCCGGCGTTTGGCCTTTTCAAATATGGCCATCTTACGCTCTCTAGCAGCTTTTCTTTTAAGAAGAGCTTCGTTCAGGAACGCATCAATCATTTCGTCTGATGGTTCTAGAAGTTCCGGCTCAGGACCTGCCCCTAGTCTCTCTGTATAAGGAGCTTCTTCATCGTTTATCGATGAGTGAGAGATCACATGGCAACTTGCCATATAATCTTCAGATTCATCCGACGAGTCTTCTCCATCATCTCCGTCCTCAAGGACGTGACTGAGAAATTCTTGGAGTGTGATTGGAGTCCGCGCCTTCTAGTTATACTCTTCCAGCGCGTCAATCTGCTTTTGCAGGTCCGTGCGCTTGTCACCAGGCTTCGCGAGCTTCTTGTATTTCTTCTTCTTCTTCGAAGATTTTGACGGCTGGGTGTGAGCACTTTGACTATCACCACCAATTTTGGAGTTGGGCGCGGTTTCAGCATTCCCTTGATAATTTTGGGTTCCAGCGGATTCTTCTACCTGATCGCCGAGCATGTTTGGAGATCCTTCAGCATTCTTTTAGTTTTGGCCGAAAGAGCGACCTCCCATGGAGCTTCTTCTATGAAAGAGCATGATGCCCCCGGTGTGTTTGTCTTCTTGGGAGCATGTGGCTGTGGTGGGTTCACCTTCCAATTCTCGGACAGCGCAAACTTTCCCTGTTGGTATTAGTCTTCGATCCAGCCTTTAAAGACGAAGCAATCTTTAATTGGATGGCTTACCGTTTGATGGTAAGGGCAATAATTGAGACTATTAACCTCGCCGGGTTGCAACGGTCGTTTTGGATTCGGTTGATTGATGAGCCTGTTGCGCACCACTAGCCCGAACAATCTCTTCGTTTTGTCCCGGGGGAATGACTAAGGGTGCTTCATCTTCTCATTATAGTATCGCTGTCTCTCTTCTAGCCGATCTGTTAGTTTTGGGACACTGGGCTGCTGTTGAGTATTTGCGACAAAGGTCGCCTTCCTTTTACCTTTTTCATTTCGCGGCTCCGGCTTTGGAGGAGACGGTCTATGACCCATCTGGTCCATCTGGGCCAGTTTGTCGATCAAGGCCTGGAACGTGGTCGGCTTGAAGAACATCATGAATTTGGAAATAGTAGCCTGAGGGTCCAGGGTGCCCACGAACATGCCCACTGCCGGCGCTTCCTCGATGCATTGTTCATATTTTGACCATAAATTTCGCTACCGTATTGCGTATTGTACCCAAGTTTCGCCTGGCTTCACCCTGGCGTTAATTAATGCGGTAATCGGGGTACGCTTGCTAGCGTTCGCAAATCTCTGCATAAACAGCAGTTCCATCTCCGCAAACGTCTTGACGGAGTCATTTAGAAGTTCAGAATACCACTCGAACGCTGTCTTCGACAAGCTGCCAACAAACTGGCGGAGTAGAAGTTTATCATCACCTCCAGTATTGCCGCATAGGGCTCTGAATTGAGCGACGTGCTGATGCGGGTTTCCCGTCCCTTTAAATACATGAAATTTAGGGATCGTATATCCCGGTGGGTACTTTATTTGGTCATACTGGCCTGGATACGGTCGCCCAGTTTTAACAATTTTGCCGGCCGCTTCATTCGCCTAGTGAGCTTGTATTTGCTGGGAAATGTAGTCATCCAGAGCGGCCTTGGAGATGGTTTCCTCTTTGGCTGCTGAAAGTGCCGGAGGAAGGTTCGATGTCTCCCCTCTGTCGTCTTCAACGATGATCGGGGGGTCTTCAGCTGGAGGTTCCGGCTATAACATCATCCCAGCCATGTCTTAGAACAAGAGAGCCATTCGTTTTATGTTGGCCACCTGTTCCGCGGCCTCTTTTTCTTTCCTCTCGAGCATTCTTCGGAGGAACTCAGTATTAGTTTCTTGTTCCCGGCGCTGCTTCGAGGTTTCTGGATTTTCTTTTGGCCCAGTGAGTGCGGCCATTGCAGTTAGCATCTCCTGAAGTTTCTGCTGCTGTTGTTCCTAAGCCTTCGTTATCGATCGGGTGAGCGGTCGATGACCCGTGGAAGCATGGCTTTCCTCTTTTCTGGAAGCCATATAAACGGTATGCACCATCATGCCCCCAGACTTGGGGCGTTTAGGTTCAACGTCCTTGCGGTTTGCCACATTCACAAGGGCTTTCTCTAGCCTCCTTCTCTTGTGAGCAGTTGAAGTCGAATGGGCTGTTGCAGTGGGCACCCAAACAGCTGTTTCCTTTTGTGGATTGATAGGATGGTTCTCTTCTTGCTGAATTTTCACTTTTTTCTGTCGGCGAGGGTAATCTTGATCAATCACCGATTCCTGGACCTGTCGCCAGACTTTGTAAAATTTGGAGGACAGCCGCTGAGAGGGCTGCTCCGGCTTCGCCTTCGGTGCATTGTCCACGAGTAGAGGAGATCTCTTCAGCACTGCAGTAGGAGAGTTCCTGTGCACCTTGTTAAGCAGTTCAAAGCTGTTTCCAGTTGGAACAGCAGCATCGATCTCCACCGTTGGAGCTGGTGGAGTAAATCCAGACGGAGAGCTGCCCCTAGCCTTCCGTACTCGGCGCCAGTGACGACGGCGAGCATGTCGCACAGATGGTGTTTGTTCAGCTATGGGGATGGCTTTGTCATGCCCCTTGTTCTGGTGAGGCGCTGCTGGTACCAGCCTCTTGAAGACCGACGTCCGTTGAACAACAGTATCCAATATGTCAAAGACAAACCTTTGAGCAGGAACGTGGGCCGGAGTGGCCAGCCTCGTAAAGACCGATCCTTTGACGGGAGAAGCTTCTTTAGTGACCTCAAGAGCAGGAATGGCTATCCGTTTTGGGATGGCCACTTCAGGGACCGTGGGCTTCTTGATGGGCACATTGGAGTTCAGGCTCAGCCTATCGAATACTGATGCTGTCGGCTTGGCATTGGATGACCCGTTGAGAGGAGCCGTGGTGGTAGTGAGCCGATCAAAGACCGACTTCTTCTGCGCTTCTTGCGGCAGCGGGACGTTAATGCTTACTGGTGGGAGCATGGTCCTGAAGAACAATCTGGTGGTAGCCTGCGTTACTTGCTCTACCGGCATTGTGAACAGGGAGGCCGCCAGGGGCCCGTAAGTTACGCTTCCAGATGAGGCAGAACGGGAGTTGCAGTTGCAGCTGGAGCATTTTGTGCAGGTAAACGCCATTGATCATTCGTTTTCTGCACCAAGCAAGAAACCAAATCTTAGTACCTCAAATCCAAGGGCAACCATATAAAACCACGATTCGTTCGCGAATACGACACACGAAGTGTGGAGTGAAAAGAGGAAAAGGTCCCACCGGGAGTGCCAGAATCTGTTCCCCGCCGAAAACACGGAAAGATGCGATAAATGTCTTGCCTGAATTTCGGGGCAGATGCTAATTGGTGCTATCCGTCCACCTCTCCGAAGATGCCAAGTTGATTTATGTCACCACGTATCGAAGGTTCAGACGGATGCGGCCGATGTAGCAGACTTCATCAGATTCCCCCTCATTTGAGGGGTTTTTGATTATGGGGACGCTCTTCCCTGCAGGCGCAAGCCCCTGCAGTTAATTACGCTACCGTATCGCGGTAACAACTTTCTCCTTCTCCAGATGGTCACTTCGTGTCATGGGTGTTTTTTTTTTGGGTGCCCGTGGATTGTATACGGAGACTAATTTATGTTGTCGCCCGTAGAGCGTGGATTAGTCCAAATCTGTATTTTCTTAGATTTGGGTTTGGGGTTAGGTTTAAGGATACGTTAGTCTCATTTGAGATTAAGATCAACTTAAACGTTTGTTAAGGATATCTTAGTCTAATGTTAGACTAAGATCAACTTAACGGGATCGTTTGGATCCAAGAAAAGAGCATTCGGGCTCTATTACTTAGTTTAGGGACATTACGGTCGATTACCAGTTTAAGGACATGGTGGTCCATTGTTAGTTTAAGGACATCTTGGTCCAAGTTTAAGGACATCATGGTCCGTGAGTTTAAAGACCGCACAGTCAAGGTTAAGGACATCATAGTCCGTGAGTTTAAAGACCCCACAGTCAAGGTTAAGGACATCATAGTCCCTGAGTTTAAAGATCTCACAGTCAAGGCTAAGGACATCATAGTCCATGAGTTTAAAGACCTCACAGTCAAGGTTAAGGATATCATAGTCCGTGGGTTTAAGGACCCCACACTCCAGTTTAAAGACGTCATAGTCTATGAAGTGTGTGATTGTCGGGACCTATCACCTCTCTGAAGACGTTGAAGGATTACAACGACAAATATCAAAGGAGTGAAGAGATGTACCCTCGAAACAAAATTGATTTGGGAATCTGTAGTCCAATTTTGGAACTAAGATTAATTAATTAGATTATGTGCACATTGGCTCAGTTAAATTTGAATTGAGGACTTATGGCCAACTTGGGCTAAGTCCAATTAGATTAGAAATGTTGGCCCTTTGTTGGACCATTAAACATTTGTCTGGGTTCAACCCCCCCATTATTTGGCACTGCTAAACAGGGGTTCTGGCAACATTTTATCTTTGTTGAGTGCTGAGCACTCATATGCCATATATAATGTTCAATTTTGGAAGGCAAGGATGTACTTGAGACTTAGTAAAAAGAGAAGTCTTGCCTCAGAAAGACTTAGCCAATTTAGGCTAGGATTTATTTGAATATAGTATTAAACACTAACATATATTTGATGGTCACGTGTTCCCACGTGATGCGCTGAAAATAGTGTTAAACACGAAGGACAAAACACTCAAAATAGTGTTAAACACTAAAATTGGATTGGTCACGTGGGGCCATGTGATGCCTCTGAAGGTGGGGACCAGTCCTCCTTTGTTCTATTCTCAAATTTGCAAATAAGTGTTAAAACACTTTTAGTTTTCACGGCCATCACGTGTGGGCACGTAATAGGCACTCATGCGCTGATTTATTAAGGTGTTTATTAGGGGTCACGTGAGGACACATGAGGGCGCCATAATTAGAATCTGCATTTGCCTTTGTTCTCTTTGTTTTGGAGGTCATATGGGAGCACGTGAGGCATTGCCTCTGCGCTAATTCCTTCTTATTTCGGAGGATCTTTTTAGGGGTCACGTGGAGGCACGTGACCTGATTTTATTCTTTCTTTTCTGATCACGGAGGATTGGAGTCACGTGTCATCACGTGACCAAGTTCTTTTCGTGCATGGAGATCTTTCAAGTCTCTTTATTTTAAGAATTAAATTCTCTGTAGGGTTAAACCCTAATTATATTTTAGAGGAATTAAATTCCTATGAATGTGGAAGAATTAAATTCTCATATAGGGTTAAACCCTAGTTCTGTCTTGGAGGAATTAAATTCCTATGAATTTGGGAGAATTAAATTCTCATGCAGGGTTGAACCCTAATTTTATTTGGAGGAATTAAATTCCTATGAAATTAGGAGAATTAAATTCTCATATAGGGTTAAACCCTAGTTTTATTTTTGGGAGAATTAAATTCTCTAAACTCAATTCTCCCTCTAAGTTTTGGATCTGCATGGCAGAATCTCCCCGATGAGAATTAAATTCTCAACTTATGGGGAGATTTGCTTCTGCAAATTTTCAACCAGAGGAAGAACTAAGTTCTTTTGCAGAAGAGTTAAACTCTTAGATTGAGAATTAAATTCTCTTTTTTGTTTTATGGAGCTTTAATCCCGTCCCCTTTCTCATCTAGGGTTTCTCTTTTTTTTTATTGAGAATTAAATTCTCTTTTCTTTTCTCTGTGCTATTTTTCTTCAGAAAATTACAAGATCCAAAAATCTATCCTCTTTCTCCTCTTCTTGGCTCCTATTTATAGGAGAAGGAAAAAAATCAATTTGTTTAGTGAATCTTTCATTGAAAGATTTTGTTTGTTTTTGTAACTAACATGATCTCAGTGAATTTTATTCACCATTGGATTTTTAATCCAAAAGATATTCTGTTTGTTATTCTTGGTGGAATTTAGGGAAATCTTTCTTTGTATAAAATCTTTTCATAAATTGATGATTTTTAATCACCATTTGATTTTTAATCCAACGGTGCTCTACTTTAAAGAGCATAATCCTTTTTGTTTTGAAAGATTTAAAGAAATACTTTCCCAGTTAGGGTCTTTGATTTCCCTTAATTAGAATTTAATTCTATTAACTAATAAGGCTTTTAAAGCCCATGACGTGTTGGCACGTGATCCCAACGTTTGACCATTGAAATAGAATTTAATTCTATCAATTAATGAGCTGAGGGACCTGTCACGTGTTGGAACGTGATCCTCTTTTATTCAGAATTTAATTCTTCCTTTTAACAGAGCTAAAAGACCATCACGTGTCAGCACGTGACCCTTGGTCACCTGTGAGCACGTGATGCCCCATTGGGGTTTTTCTTTAGCTGTTTTGTTACATTTTTGTTTGATTAGAATTTAATTCTATAAAGTAGAGATCACATGAAACAATCACGTGTCAACACGTGATCCTTGGTCACGTGTCAACACGTGATACCTCATTGAGGTGTTTCCTGATTTTTTATCAGGGAACAATTACATTCAAAATTCACAATTAACAAAATATCTGAATACAATATACAATAACATGATAAGCCATAACAAGTAGGCATACATAAATAAGTTGAAATGAAATGAAAAGCTGAATGAAACTAGACGTCCGGTTGTGATGCAAACTGGATTTACTCCTTTTCGACCGTTCTATCTTTTCTGTCTCAATGCCACTTGACGAACATTCCAAGAAAGAAAGAAAGATAAGTGGAATGCCCGTCAGCGAACCAACGCTCGGTAAGTCCCCAAAAGGATGGTGTGATGTATATAAATGAAATATAAGGTGTAATGTGATATATTGTATATCATGGATATAAATCATGCCTGTGGAGTGTAGGTATAATGAATATGAAATGAATGCAAGTGTCCTAAAAGGTCTCTAAAAGGTAATATATGCTAGTGTCAGTTCAAGTGTGAATATCAACCAATTTCAAAAGTTTTCTCGAATCCAAGGTTATCGTCCAGGAGAAAGGAATCATGGGCCCAAAAGTAATCGAGACTTCAATTATTATTGAAGTATTCCAAACCTAACATGTTATCGTCTAGGGGTTTGGAAATACGGGCCCTTATTAGTGAATTCATGAAGTACCGTTTCAGCCCAGTAGCACAGCAGTATGATTTGTACCGTTTTAGCCCGGTACTGTAGGGTGTTTTTCGTCACCCCATTAAGATGGGAATACGTGCGCGCTTGTCAGGTGCATTACAGATTCCCCCTACCTAGGGTAGGTAGGGGTTTATTGATTGTGGAAATCCAAATCTCCGGCAGCCGCGGACTAAGCAGCTGTTAATTACCCCTCGCCTTTGGAGCGAGGGAACCTCCGATTAACGGGTTAAACTGGTCATGCGAACTCAATGTACAGTGTATATGTGTTTTGTTTTGGAGGGGGCTTGGGTATATCGGGAGCCACGCAGAGTTTTTACGTGGGTCCCGCTACTCGGATAGCGGGCTGGGGGTTAAGGGGGCTAGCAGCCCCCTTGCGGAGTGCGGGGCAGCGCCCCGGCCCAAAATGTTTTGAGAGGGATAGTGTTGTAGAGTATGTGTGTGTGTGTGTATACATGTATATATAAAATAAAAAAAGGAAAGGGCATCCAAAGGATGCGTGGGAAAAGCGCTAGCGCTTTGGGTGCTAGCGCTTTGAGCGCAAGAGCGCTAGCGCACCACGTGTCAGCACGTGGGCGCTCGAGCGCTAGCGCTTTTGGGCGCTAGCGCTTTGATCGCAAGGGCACTAGCGCTTTGATCGCAAGGGCACTAGCGCTTTTGGGCGCTAGCGCTTTGATCGCAAGGGCGCTAGCGCTTTGAGCGCTAGCGCCCCACGTGTTAGCACGTGGGCGCTCGGGCGCTAGCGCTTTGGGCGCTAGCGCTCTGAGCGTAAGAGCGCTAGCGCTAGCGCACAACGTGAGCGCTCGGGCTCTAGCGCTTTGGGCGCTAGCGCTCTAGGCGCTTTGGGCGCTAGCGCTATAGGCGCTAGCGCACCACGTGTCAACACGTGGGCACTCAGGCGCTAGCGCTTTGGGCGCTAGCGCTCTGAGCGCAAGAGCGCTAGCGCCCCATGTGTCAGTACATGGGCGCTCGAGCGGCAAAAGAGACTTGGTCCCTGCAATGGGAGTTGTACTCCCAGAAAGGAGCACTTATTATTCTCTGTATATATATATATATATATATATATATATATATATATATATATATATATATGAAGAGTTAAACTCCTATGATGTTTTGAAGCTGATGAAGTGCTTCTCCCCTTGAGCCCTAGTTCTTCCCCAAAGTGGGGCTTCTGGAGATGGGTCTCCTTCTTCTTCCTTTGTTGGCCGGATCTTGAAGATCAAGAAGTATGAGATTTTAAAAATCTCTCTTTTCTGAGATCTGATGGCAGATCTGAGTTCTCCTTTGTGGGTTTTGTGGTGAAAAACTATTTTGTTTTATAAAAGGAAGAGTAAAACTCTTCATTTAATTCAAAAGAAAAAAGAAGGTTTTAGAACCTTGAGGAAGAAGAAGATCACAGATCTGGATTTTTTGGAGAGAGAAAAAGTTGTTGGGATATTTTCATTATCCTTGCCTTTATAGGTTATACACTTTACATATAGCCCTTCGGCTGTACAAAAATGGCATTTTGGCCATCCCATGGCTCATGTACCATTTTTTTTGCACATAAGCCATGGGCTTTACAAAAAGTTGGCATTATGCCCATTCATGCATAAAAAATTACATAAAAATTATTTATTACATGATCTATATTTTGGCATGGGGGAGGGCCGGCCGCTTCATGTTCGGACTCGACCTGGGCATAGGCCCGTTTGGCTTGGGGTTGACTTTGACTTTGACTTGGTCAACCGGGGTGCAATTTTCGACTTCAACAAAGTGCCCCCCCATCAATAAATGCACACCACGTATGTGAGTCGTGTGCATGAAATTGATGGATCTTCTTTTGCGTGGAGGCGACTTGCTTTGGTTCCCAATTTTTGGGATGCACTGCCTTTTTTACGACATGGACGGTCGACGCTTGACGCGTCTCCGAGACGGAGTGTCCGTGGTAGACTTTTCCCTCGCCCGGAGCGATCTGGTTCCTTCTTTGTAGGAAGCCTGCACTGCCCTTTTTACGACATGGACGGTCGACGCTCTGATCCGGAACGATTTGGTTCCCGATTTGTAGGAAGCCTGCACTGCTCTTTTTGCGACATGGACGGTCGACGCTTGACGTGTCTCCAAGGTGGAGTGTCTGTGGTAGACGTTTCCCTGGCCTGGAGTGATTTGGTAGACGTGCCCCCGGCACGGAGTGTCACTAGTCGACGTTTCCCCGGCATGGAGTGTCTGTATTGGACGTTTCCCCGAGACGGAGTGTCGCTGGTCGACATTTCCCCGGCACGGAGTGTCGCTGATCGGCTTTTCCCCGGCACGGAGTGTCGCTGATCGACTTGTCCCCGGCACGGAGTGTCGTTGGTCGACTTGTCCCCGGCATGGAGTGTCGCGGATCGACTTGTTCCCGGCACGGAGTGTCGCTGATCGACTTGTCCTCGCCACGGAGTGTCGCTGATGTTCGACTTGTCCCCGGCACGGAGTGTCGCCGATCGAATTGTCCCAGGCAAGGAGTGTCGCTAATGTTCGACTTGTCCCCGGCACGGAGTGTCGCTGATCGACTTGTCCCCGGCATGGAGTGTCGCAGATGTTCGACTTGTCCCCGGCACGGAGTGTCGCTGACCGACTTTTCCTCAACACGGAGTGTCGCTGTTCAACTTGTCCCCTGCACGGAGTGTCGTTGATGTTCGACTTGTCCCCAGCACGGAGTGTCGCTAATGTTCGACTTGTCCCCGGCACGGAGTGTCGCTGATCGACTTGTCCCCGGCACGGAGTGTTTCCGTGTCGCTGATCGACTTGTCCCCAGCACAGAGTGTCAGTGATGTTCGACTTTTCCCCGGCACGGAGTGTCGCTGATCGACTTGTCCCCGGCACGGAGTGTCGCGGATCGACTTGTCCCCGGCACGGAGTGTCGGGGATCGACTTGTCCCCGGCATGGAGTGTCGCTGTTCGACTTGTCCCCGGCACGAAGTGTCGCGGATCGACTTGTCCCCGGCACGGAGTGTCGCTAATGTTCGACTTGTCCCCGGCACGGAGTGTCGCTGATCGACTTATCCCCAGCACGGAGTGTCGCTGATCGACTTGTCCCCGGTACGGAGTGTCGCTGATATTCGACTTGTCCCCGGCACGGAGTGTCGCTGACCGGCTTTTCCCCGGCACGGAGTGTCGCTGACCGGCTTTTCCCCGGCACGGAGTGTCCCTGTTCGACTTGTCCCCGGCACGGAGTGTCGCTGATCGACTTGTCCCCGGCATGGAGTGTCGCGGATCGACTTGTCCCCGGCATGGAGTGTCGCTGATGTTCAACTTGTCCCCGGCACGGAGTGTCGCTGATGTTCAACTTGTCCCCGGCACGGAGTGTCGCTAATGTTCGACTTGTCCTCGGCACGGAGTGTCGCTGATCGACTTTTCCCAGGCACGGAGTGTTGCTGATCGACTTTTTCCCGGCACGGAGTGTCGCTGATGTTCGACTTGTCCACGACACGGAGTGTCGCTGACCGACTTTTCCCCCGCACGGAGTGTCACTGTTCGACTTGTCCCGGGCACGGAGTGTCGCGGATCGACTTTTCCCCGGCACGGAGTGTCGCTATTCGACTTGTCCCCGGCGCGGAGTGTCGCGGATCGACTTGTCCCCGGCACGGGGTGTCGCGGATCGACTTGTCCCTGGCACGGAGTGTCTGTGTTTGACGTTTCCCCGATGCAGAGTGTCGGCTGGTTGACGTGTCCCCGAGACAGAGTGTCTGCTTGTTGACGTATCCCCGAGACGGAGTGTTTGCTTGACGTTTCCCCGTTACGGGGTGTCGTTGTTTGACGCAAAAGTCGATGTTGGAATTGGTTGGTTTGATTTGTTTGATTTGAGTTGACATCAGCATCGCTACACTGGAATATGGTACCGGGAGCGAATCATCATTTGTCATGAGAGGATTTGGGAATTAGTCTTCTGTCGGCATCTGCATTGCTGCACTGGAATAATGCCAGGAGCAACTCATCATTTGCCCCGGGAGGATTTGGGTATTGGTTTTTTGTTTGGCATCTGCATTACTGCACTGGAATAATGCCAGGAGCAACTCATCATTTGCCCCGGAAGGATTTGGGAATTGGTTTTTTGTTTGGCATCTGTATTGCTGCACTGGAATAATGCCAGGAGCAACTCATCATTTTCCCTGGAAGGATTTGGGAATTAGTGGCTTAGGAGACAAGTTTAGATCCCTATCACCTAAGGCTTTTCGATTTTATGGGCCGTAAGGGTCCCATAAAAGCATTTTCTCCCCACGAGTCGAAAGGATCTCGTAGGAGTTTTTTTCTCCTTAGGAGTCGTGGGGACTTCTAAGTGTGTGGCTCTTTTGTGATTCGTAAGGATCTCACGCGGGAATTTTCTCCTCACAAAGTCAAGAGGACTTTGCGAGTGCATTTCATCTTTTTTTTTACGAGTTTGCGACCTTTCGAGTTTTCACAAACTCGCCGGCAGTCCTGCTGTTTTTACTCACGGAGCCATTTCGGGTTTTCATCCGTGCCCATTTTTCTTGTGGACATGCCCCTTTTTTTGGTGGGACTTGGGAGAGATTTGGATTTTTTAACGCTCATGGATTGTATACGGTTTTGCAGGATGTATGATCCAGACCGTAGGGCCGGAAAAATTTCGGGACTTTATTGGCGTCTGCATCGCTGCACTGGAATATGGTACCAGGAGCGACTAATCATTCGCCGTTGGGGTATGGGATTTGGAATTTGGCTGGCGTCTGCATCGCTGCACTGGAATATGGTACCGGGAGCGACTCATCATTCGCCACTTGGGAATTGGGGAGCGATGGCTTAGGAGACAGGTTTATGTCCTTGTCACCTAAGGACTTTCAATTTTATGGGTCGTGAGGGTCCCATAAAAGAATTTTCTCCTTACGAGTCGTAAGGATCCCGCAGGCGTATTTTCTCCTTAGGAGTCGTGAGGACTCCTAAGTGTGTTTTTTCTTTATGAGTCGTAAGGATCCCACAAAGGTTTGTTCTCCTCATGTATCGTGAGGACACATGAGTGGGTCTTCTCAATGGAGCATAATTCCAAAGGCGGAGACCAGCCATGTAACTTGTGATTATGGTGGGGCATGGGTATGACGAGAATTATTTGAGCCTGTGGATTGTATACGGTAGTCAATTTGGGGACTGGCCGTAGGGCTGGAAGAATTTTGGGAAATTGGGTTTTGGTTGGCGTCTGCATCGCTGCACTGGAATATGGTACCAGGAGCGACTCATCATTCGTCGCTGTTTTTTTTTTTTTTTTACCGCGATTGCTCTATCATTTCAGCTTTTCTTATCGCGAAGATCGCAATTGCCCTATCATTTCGGCTTTTATTCGCGGTTGCCCAATCATTTCGGCTTTTATTCGCGGTTACCCAATCATTTCGGCTTTATTTTCATCTTTATTTTACTCGCTGATTTTTATTGCAAGTTGCCCCATCATTTCGGCTTTATTTTCATCTTTATTTTACTCGCTGATTTTTATTGCGAGTTGCCCCATCGTTTCGGCTTTTCTTTATTTCTCTTTTATTTACACATTTTTTTTGTTTATTTACATATATATATATTTACATTCCCAGTTTAACGACTTAGAGGTCGGTTATTCCCAGTTTAATGACGTGGTGGTCGATTGTTCCTAGTTTAATGACGTGGTGGTCCTCGTTGCTTATCCTAGCCCTTTGAACTTTGATCTTGGCAGAGCTGTGTTGATGACCGTAGCTCTATGGCTTGTTGATACGTCCGAGGACTGTAAGGTTTTTCCAAGCTTGTATTGGTTCTCCACCCAATCTTTGAAAATATAGCAGTCTTCGATGGTATGACTCACCATTCTATGATATGGGCAGTATATGGGATTGCCGGTCATGTTCATTTTATGTGGCCTCTTTGGAATGGGAAGTTGCAGACTGTTGTTCAAGGCGTCCATGAATATTTTGCGGACTTCATCCCTCCTGAAGTAGTATACCTTCTTCTTTCTCTCCATTGGAGTAGGTGCCTTTACTGATGCTGGTCCTCAAGGCTGATCAGTCTTTGGTTCGCCCTTTTCAGATAATGGCACATGTCTGGGAGGATTAGGTTCCCGAAAGGCTTCGGTCTCCATTAGTATGAAATCGGCGGTCATAGCTTGATGTTTGCTAACACGCCTTTAGACAGTTTTATCTCTCCCGCCTTGTATTGCCTTTCGACCCAATCTTTGAAGACGAAGCAGTCCTCAATGGCATGACCTATCACCCTGTGATAGGGGCAATATTCTGGGTCGTCGGTCATATTCGCTTCTTGCGGTCTCTTTGATTCTGGCAGTTGTAGACTGTTTCTTAGGGCGTCCCTGAATATCTTGTGGACTTTTTCCCTTTTGAAAGAATAGACTTTTTACAGTTTCTCTTTCAGAGGCGATTCCCCCCCGGCGTATGTATCGGAGGGACTAGAGGCTGATTGCGGCCGTTTTTCGCGAAGGCGCTCCGCTCTTAGGTTGAAGGGGGTATCAGTTGGCTGCCTCCGGGTATCAATCCCTGGCTCATGAACCAAAATTTGATTCCGCTGTAATTGCAATCGGGCAACCTGGGTCGCGAGATCTCCCGCGACGTTTGCCAATTCGTCGACCTTAGACTGTACCTTGGCTAACTTCTCGTCCCTATCCTGAAGCTGCCTCTGAAGCCATCGGAATAACGCTTGTTCTGTAGTTCCGGTCATGAGAACCGGGTCATCTTTATTGCCTGAGCTCAATTCCGCAGGAACCATGGGCTCCTCTGGCTTATTGGCCTGAGCGGGCTCTTCATCACTTAGATCGAGCCGATGCTGGGTAGCGTCAATCATATCATCACCATGGCTGTGAAGAAGAGGAGGATTCGTTTCTTCATGTCCGACCATATAGACAGTGCGAACCACATACCCAGCCATCTCTTTATCTTCGGCGGCTGATTTCGTGGAGCGGTCCGGGCTTTGGAAATTCATAAATTTTAACATGGCCAGAGCCCTAGCCCTTTTGTTAGCTCTGTATCTGAGCCGCTTCTTCCTCAGCTTCTCTGCCTTGAGCGCTTGGCAGGCTTTTGCTCTTCGGGAAGCTGCCATAGGCTGAGTAATGGGGAGGCTTGAGAAGACACCCAATTGAGCAGTTGTCAGAGGCGCCGCTGGATCTTGCCCAAGATGCCTTGTTGCTTTGCTGGTGTTGATGGCCTTTCCCCCGGCTGGGGCCAAGGAAAGTCATTCAATTACCGATTTGCGTTTCAGTTGGGGCATCTTCGAGACCACCACATTTGGCCTCTTCCCTTTTGAGACCGGTTTGTCCGTTACCGGAGCTTGAGGAGCTGGGACGACGTTAGCCGACACAAACATAATAGAGCCAAATGGTAGCGGCGGCTCTTCCCATTGTCGCCCTAGACTGGCTGGGAGGACTGTCCTGGCGTCCATCTTCATCGTATAAGAGATGGGAGCCGTGCTGAGAGCTGAGATCGTCCTTAGAAACATTGTTGAAAGTGATTGCTTGGAAAACCTGCAAGAAAGAGCATTGTTTTAGTAAAAATATAGATATGTATATTGATTAAGTTCGCATGAACGTTTAACCCGAAATATGGGAGGAGAGATTAGTCCCACCGGGCATGCCAGAATCTGTAGGGTGTTTTTCGTCACCCCATTGAGATGGAAATACACGTGCGCTTGTCAGGCGCATTACAGATTCCCCCTACCTAAGGTAGGCAGGGGTTTATTGATTGTGGGGATCCAAATCTCCGGCAGCCGCAGACTAAGCTGCCGTTAATTACCCCTCGCCTTTGGAGCGAGGGAACCTCCGATTAACGGGTTAAACTAGTCATGCGAACTCAATGTAAAAGTGTACGCGTGTTTTGTTTTGGAGGGGGCTTGGGTATATCGAGAGCCACGCAGAGTTTTTACGGGGGTCCCGCTACCCGGATAGCGGGCTGGGGGTCAAGGGGGCTAGCAGCCCCCTTATGGGGTGCGGGACAGTGCCCCGGCCCAAATTTTTTTGAGAGGGATAGTGTTGTAGAGTATTTGTGTGTGTGTATACATGTATATATAAAATAAAAAAAGGAAAGGGTATCCAAAGGATGCGTTGGAAAAGCGCCAGCGCTTTGGGTGCTAGCGCTTTGAGCGCAAGAGTGCTAGCGCACCACGTGTCAGCACGTGGGCGCTCGAGCGCTAGCGCTTTTGGGCGCTAGCGCCCTACGTGTCAGCACGTGGGCACTCGGACGCTAGCGCTCTGAGCGCAAGAACGGTAGCGCTAGCGCACCACGTGTCAGCACATGGGCACTCGGGCGCTAGCGCTTTGGGCGCTAGCGCTCTGAGCGCAAGAGCGCTAGCGCACTAAGTGGGCGCTCGGGCGCTAGCGCTCTGAGCGCAAGAGTGCTAGCGCCTCACGTGTCAGCACGTGGGCGCTCGAGCGGCAAAAGGGAGTTGGTCCTTGCAATGGGAGTTGTACTCCCAGAAAGGAGCACTTATTACTCTCTCTCTCTCTCTCTCTCTCTATATATATATATATATATATGAGGAGTTAAACTCCTAGGTTGTTTTGAATCTGATGAAGGGCTTCTCCACTTGAGCCCTAGTTCTTCCCCAAAGTGGGGCTTCTGGAGATGGGTCTCCTTCTTTTTCCTTTGTTGGCCGGATCTTGAAGATCAAGAAGTATGAGATTTTAAAAATCTCTCCTTTCTGAGATCTGATAGCAGATCTGAGTTCCCCTTTATGGGTTTTGTAGTGAAAAATTATTTTGTTTTATAAAAGGAAGAGTAAAACTCTTGATTTAATTGAAAAGAAAAAAGAAGGTTTTAGAATCTTGAGGAAGAAGAAGATCACATATCTGGATTTTTTGGAGAGAGAAAAAGTTGTTGAGATATTTTCATTATCCTTGCCTTTATAGGCTATATATTTTACATATAGCCCCTTGGGCTTTACAAAAATGGCATTTTGGCCATCTCATCGCTCATGTGCCATTTCTTTTTGCACATAAGCCATGGGCTTTACAAAAAGTTGGCTTTATGCTCATTCATGCATAAAAAATTACATAAAAATTATTTATTACATGATCTATATTTTGGCATGGGGGAGGGCCGGCCGTTTCATGTTCGGAATCGACCTGGGCATGGGCCCGTTTGGCTTGGGGTTGACTTTGACTTTGACTTGGTCAACCGGAGTGCAATTTTCGACTTCAACATGTACCACAACAATAAGATTTGTATTAATGGAACTCATGAGATTCCGTTGGATTCATACTCAAACTATCCCAACATCCTGCGTATACTAGATTGTAGTTAAACTCACAAGTCTTGTCTGAATCCATGATACATCAAGTTTTAAAGATTGAGCTCATGTCAAGATCAAGTATTCATGTCATGTTTCAAGTATTCATGTCAAGTTCAAGCATTCATGTCATATTGTGTTCATGGTTCTGGCCAATTTAAGTTTAGCATTTAATTGGATTATGTCAAACATATAATATCTAATTATGTCTTCATGTACATGCAACAATTTAAAAATCAAGATAAATAAGGTATACATGTTCGAATAGCATGAAATGAGGCAAGCACATTATTCAAGTAACGACCATAAACAAGGCTATAAAGAAATATTATATACGACTAATTAATCAAATCAAATGAATGCGGAATATAAACAAAAATATAACTCTAAGTGTTGTACATGCGTGAGTTCTAGTTGCACCTAAATACAACTACTGGTTTGTGAGATATACCCGTTTTCGTTTCGTCGTGCAGAACAAATCAGAATCTACCCAGCACCGTCATATATTTTTAAAACACAGTTTGAGTTAATTTCCATAAGATTTCAGGTTACAAAGATTATTAGAAAACTGTAGGTATTTCAATGTACTTATCAAAAACACTAAGATTCACGCAATTTGGATTTTTGAAGCTCTAGTTATGATTATTTTAAAATCAACGTTTAAAACAGAAATTCAGATTTCTGGACATCAACTATATGTTATATTGCAAAGTCTCTATCTAGTTGTTTCATGTGTTTCTAAGTAATCTAATATATATGAAATTATAGTTCTATCAATTGAGCACCTATACGTCTAAATTTTGTCATGAATGGATATCGGGAGTTCAAGTTATGTCCTATTTAAAAACAGTGTGCGAATCAGGACAGATTCTGATCAAATTCGTCGTTTAATATTGTAACACAGTTTTTTTTATATTTTACACTGGTTTTCAGTAAAAATGTAAAACTAAGAAAATCTAGATCTTTCGTTGTAGATGTCCAAAACACCTGAGTTTACTCAATTTGGATATCGGTATACCAAGTTATATGTCTTAGAAGTTGACCGATAACTGCAGTTTTCTGTTTTACGAACAGTGAATAAAAACGATATAATTCCTAAACCGTTATGTTGTTTGATCTGAAATTTTTATAGTATGCACAAAAATATATATTCTATCATATGTAAATTTCATTAAATTTCCAGAAGTGGGAACTAATTTATAAAATTTATTTTAAAGATAAAGGTTTTGTAAGATCGTATTTGAAAATGATAAATCTATGTTATTTATTTATAACTTTGTTTTCTTGCATGCAAAAGTAAATATAAATAATTAAAATTTCAGTGATAAATAGTATGAATTAATATATGTGAAGCAAACATATGATCCGGTCATGATTAACCGTCTAAAACAACAATACTTAACATGTTATCAACCATTGCATGCAAGATTTTATAACTAAACATATATACTTTATTCCGACCATTTTTTAATTTAACAAAGAAAACTTTATCATGAGACTAACTAGTTATCTCAAGATTCGGCATGACGGAGGCATGGTAAGGGAATGAATTTCAAGTAGAAAAAAGGAGAAGGAGAGCGGACTTATATGCATAAGCGGGTATCGTCACCAAGCTTGTCTATCCCACGATAGTCTCGCGTTACTAGCGAGATTTTTTTGAAAGGTTCTTTGTGTTATTCTTCTAGGACTCTAGGTGAAGAGGGAGAAAAGAGAGATAGAAAAATGTGAGAAGAAAAAGAAAGAGAAGAACAAATAAAGATGGTGTAATGGTGAATTATCTCTAATAATATATGCATTCAACATGGAAATTAAAAGAGAAATGAAAGATCACCATTCATTTTGGAAATGGAAGGTCTCATTTGTAAGTTATGAGAAAAATAAAAATTGATAAAAAATAATTGCAAGAATGAAGATTTGACCTATGGAATAACAATGTAAAGACTTAACCAATGGGCTACAAAGTTGTTCATGTATATATTTAACAAGAATTAAATACATGCCGTACTTTGAAAAGAAAGTGGGCTTAGAAAAAGAAAATAAATAAATAAAATGGAATTGCCTTGGCTTGGATTTTGGACTTTGAAAAATTATAGAATGGATAAAATAGATGGAGTGATAAAATAATATATTTACTAGAAAATAAAATATACCAAAAATAAATAATTGCAATATTTTATTAAAAAAATGATACGCGAAGATATAGGAATTTTAGGATCGTGACAAAGAAGCACATTAAGGTCGATTGCTACAAATTGCAGAACAAGCTAAACTAGGAAGACAAATCAAAGAAGAAGTTTTCGATTGAAGTTAGTATAGCGGAAGGAGAAGGAGATCTTCTTGTGGTTCTTGATAACACATATCGATCCAAGGACGAATGGATCATGGATTCGGGATGTTCCTACTGTTAGGATGTGATCAGTCAAATTTATTACACATTTGTATGGACATTTTCCCTGTTATTGTTTACTATTAAAAGATGTTAATTGTAAATAAAGAATATATATGAGTTTATTTGTAAAAAGATTATTATCATATGTTTCTTAATTTATAATTAATATAATTAGGGAAAATATATGCATATCATATTTAAATAAAATATCCATAAGATTATTTTAAAATATGCATATCATATCAAATAATCCTAACAAATATCCTTAAGACATATCATATAATTGGTTAGAATAATATCTCAAATAAAACAAATATTACTAACAATGTGATTTGAGATATTGTGCAGGTATTATAATAAGATCGGCTCAGGTCTGAACTATAAGTAGGAGATCCATAACAAATTGATTCACCAAGCTAAATCTGTCGAATATTAGGAGCAAACGGAAGATTCTTGCAACGATAGAGACTAAGAGATATATTTTCAAAATCTTTTTATCAGAAAGATCTCCAAATATTGAGAAGAAAAGGCATGAAAAATTTGGAGGCACAAACCCACCAAACGGCGGCGGAAGCGCGGTCAAAATTGCTATAGGTGGCGGTTCAGCGGTCATTTGATGGCCGTAGGATCTGAAACTTCAGGGTCATGATCGTAATTTGACACACTTCAACATGACGTTTACGGTTTCACATTCCACAGCCTATAAAAGGACCGAGAGCTATCTATCTATGATCTATTCATCTATCCATCGAAAAATATATTAAGATCTAGCGAGCAAACTAGGATTTTGTAAATTACGTTTTCAGCGAGCAACTTTTGTAATGCACTAGTAAATCAATAAAGACAGTCTTTTCTTTAATTTTGCTGCATTTACTTTCTGCAATTACTTTCCGTATTTACTTTCCGCAATTACTTTCCGCATTACTTTCTGCACTTACTTTTTGCTTTTTTTATTTTAATTATGGGATTCGTTTTCTTCCACCTTTCTTCTATTACGTTGATCTCTACGAGCGAGTAAATTCTCGCTTGTTAGGATTTATAGGATATGGTTGAATAATGGATGAACAATATCTCTTAAATTCTTTTTAAAGTTTTAATTTTTATAAATTTTAGCAAATGAATATTAACTCTCTTATCGGGCGCGCTATCAATTCATGATAGTCAGGACCACGATTTGAGATTCGTTAATAACCGTCTTGTTAAGGGCTTGAGATAAATAGAGATCAATAGAAGGACAAGGGCCAGTAGAGGGAAATCCTAATTTTCTCCAAGAACCCTAATTCATATTCATTGCTATTTTTATAGTATTAAATAATTAAAAGATAAAAAGAATTATTTTTAAAACTCCATCTATTAACTACTAAATGCTATAAACCCTACAAGCCCTTCTATTATAAACTTTTCAAATTTTCTTAGTAATAAACGATAACAATCCTACCTTTTTTCCATCAACTCGTCTAAAACAAGAAAAACGGTTCACTGTTTCCCTATGGACGACCCGTACTCTCTGGCGGCTAGCTATTGCGACAACGTTATTGATTGCGGTTATTTACAATATAGATAGACACACTTTTTCAAACCAATCAAATGGTGTCGTTGCCGGAGAAACGATCGTAATATTTTTCTTGCTATTCGGGTTGATTTCTTATAAAAACCAGAAAAAATAAAAAGAAAAAAAGAACTAAAACCGCATCTTGTGTTTTTAACGATTCTTGTGCGTGTTTTGGAAGGAAATCTAGAGTAATTGGAGAAAACCAACAGAGATTCAGAGACTCTAAAATAGGACCAGAGGAGCATTGGAGTGCTTTGAAAAAAGTTTGAAGACACAACTCCATAAGACGGCGGCGGAACCGCGGCCCCAGGAAGCTTTTGGCGGCGGGAGCGCGACCACTTTGAGGTGTTGAGCCCCCAAAATTTTCTGATATTATCCTATAGTCTTCTTCTCTCTTCTAAATATTTAATAAATTGTTTCTACCTGCAGCATTCTTTAGAAACAGCGCCGTTAAAAATATCTTTCTGCGTTTTTTAGATTTTGATTTGTTTTGCATAATTAAAACGGACATTAAGAGGCAAAAAACTCAAATTCAGATTAGGTGGGGATTTCATCACCTTTCCTAGGCCCCACAAATCCTAAATAAGCATACACATCGCTCTACATTAATAAAAAATATCTTGACCAAGTGTCTAAGAACAACCGTGCTCAATTAGGACAAAGGAGGATCGTGGGTAATCTATTACTTATCCGCATTTCTCTTATGGTGTTTAAGGCATGCATGACTAAGGAAAATGGTTTACTTAATTAAGCCTTCTATTTCGGTGATTCGTATAGCGGATACCTCCTACTTACCTGCCACTTATTTGACTGCAAGATTGATAAGGAGGTGATAGAGAATTTATCCTACGTCTTGTCCTTTGGAAGTCTAAGAGCGGTATAGTGATTTGACCTAGATGACCCTAGCTCTAGGGATTGTTTGTGTACGTTTGTGATTGGTTGAGTCGAGTCCCTTCTTCCAAGCAAAACAATCACAAAAATCCAAAAAAAACCCTACCATTTCCCCATCTTTTCAGTTCACTTCAAATTTTTCTCATTTCTTTTATGATGGGTAACCCAAACCGACCAACTCTTGGCGAGCTTTGCTGTACACAACTAGATATTTATTTATATTATTATTACTTTGGTACAAATTCTGACTCTACCATTTCTTTAAGGGATAGGATAGAATGCTCTTGAAATAACAGTTGGACACCTCACTCAAAGTCCTATCAACCGTGTAAAAATTCAACACCTTCTTATGTTGATAATTCGTTTAAGACTAGTGAGCAAACTTCTAAAGCTATGTCCATCGCTGAGCATATTGCGAAGGCTCGTAGCCAAAGTTTCATACCTTTCACTGCTCAAAAACCGATAGGAAAACAATTACAATCATTTCCATATAAAAATGTTGATACTCCTTTTGAGGCGAATATGGTAACTTTTCCACCCATGACCATTGCTGAGCAAATTGCAAAAGCCAGTTGAAAACTAACCAACCAATCTCAATTTTCTTCATATCACAATGTTGATCCTAATCCTGTTTATGAAAATTGGATACACCCTTCTAATTCTTATCAACAGTACAAAAACTTTCACACCCTCTCATGTTAATACTTCTCTTGAGGATAATGTGGCAATTCATAAACCCATTTCTATTGTGGAATACATTGAACTCGCCCGTAACCAACAATTAAAAACTTTCCTACCATACTCAACTTTTGCATCTTATATAGACAATGCTTCGAACATCAATTAAGAAGTTCCACGGTTCAAAGAGAATCCTTCATTGAAACTTCTTCGCAAAAAATGTCTAGTCCTGAAGTAGAGTTGCAATTGAGTACTGGAAAGGAACCAGGGACCCCTCCAAGTCAAACCAGAACCAATTCTTTTGATCTCGATACCTTCCATCCTGAACCCCAACTGAATGATCAACCGCTTAATAATCTAATTGATGAGGTGCCCGAGACTAACATGTTTGACTTTTCCAATCATGAGTGTGAAAAAGAGCCTTACACCATTCCAAATCAAACCGATCCTTATCCGACTAAACTTGACATTTCAAACTTTCCAATTCCATCAAGTGAACCTAGTGATCCATCGATTGATAATAATACAATTGATGAGTTTTTAAAGAACCATTCGTTTGATTTGACTAAAGGTGCTAGTGAGATCGGTGATGAGAATATCGTTACAGATAAACTCACAATGTTGGATGAGTTGGATTCCCCGACCAATCATGTCCCTTCCATTGAATGTGAACATCTTCCTGTACATTTAACCGATTCTATTCTTACCACCGACCTATCCGATATGCAAAAAGATATTCGGTTTTCATCTCCTATATTTGGTCCAATAGTGCTCGACACCCAGATTCGTTTACACATTTCATTACACACTTTCTTTGGTTCTTCTTCTCATATTCTTTTACTTCCACTGAGATTTGATAAACCATACTCTGATATTTCAAGCTCTATGATTCTTGAAATACCACTTTATTTTGTCTCTTTTAAGGATAAGGTAGACGAGCTTTTCGAGTCTCCTACCTCCATAATTTCTAATGAATCAAGTGATTTGAATCCTGATGCGCAACACATTGACCTTGAATTTTTCAACCTTCCTAGTGGATCTACATATTCCACTTATTCTTTTCTTTCCGATGAGATCATCATTGGACCATTGAGGAAAGTTTCGAAAGTATTTTCGCCGAAGAACTCGCGTTCCTTGAAGACCTGGAAGCTGTGATGAATCAACCTCCACGGAAAATTCGCGTGCCTCTCTTTGAGGCCGAAGAAGTTGATCCGCCACCTCTTCTTCTTATCAAATACGAGAATACGACTATTCCAACCATTTCTTATCTTTCACATTCTCGTTTTCATTCACCATCACTTTTTCATCTCCACCAACCGAGACATAAAACCTTTCGATTACACATTTTATCTTCCCCCCACATCATCTCTTATCGTTACTCATATTTCTGTTTCTTCTACTCAAGACATGATACAACCTCCATTTTTATATAGTCTCGAGTCTTTTTACGTCTATCCGTTACAAGATCTTTTACCAACCTTGGTGTTATATTGATAAAATATTTAAATGGTTGGTTTTAACTTTTGGCTTTTATAAACCTTTGTGTAAACCGATAATATTTACCCCCTTCTTATGTTGAATTTCAATGAAAACACTGTTTTACTCATGTTTGGGGGGAAGGGGGAGAAGAAAAATATTTTTAAATGGCTCTTGGAAGAAAAGAAATTTTTGCATGATTGTGAGCCAAGAACAAGTTTGGGGAAGGATTTTACTGTCATTCGCTCTTGACCTCTTCTTTATACCATCTTATTGAATTGGTCCGCCTAGACTTCAGGTTTTGAGCAATACAGGACAACATCAGTGATGACACCGTTGCAAATAAATTTAGGGGGATGGTTTGTATATATCCACGCATCATATGTAAATATTGCATTACATAAATTTTGAAAATAAAAGTTAGAAAGTGAAAAATATATATAAAAGAAAGGAAGAGATTTAAGAAATACAAGAAAATTAGATGTTTTAAAAATGAAGCTATTAATACGTAGTTTTTCATCGCCGAAAATAGAGACGAACCGGGATGGATCGTCTTGCCTAAATTTGGGGCAGATGCTATTTGGACTTCTCCATCCAGCTCTCCGAAGATACCAAGCTGATTTATAGCACCATATATCGGATGTTTGGATAGATGTGATCATTGTAACAGACTTCATCAGATTCCCCCTTATTTGTGAGGGGTTTTTGTTTATGGGGACGCTCTTCCCTGCAGGTGTAATCCCCCGCAGTTAATTACGTTACCGCATTGCGATATCATTTTCTCCTTCTCCAGCAGCTCACTTCGTGTTGTGTGTTATTTTGTTTATTTTGGTTGCCCGTGGATTGTATGCGTAGACTAGTTTATGTCGTTGCCCGTAGGACGCAGATTAGGCCAAATCCGTATATTTTAGATTTGGGTTTAGGTCAAGGATTTTCTTGACGGGGTTTTGAACTTAGGTTATATATTCCTTTCGTCCAAAAATATATATTTTGGTTTAAGGATCGTTAATCTAGTTTGAGATTAAGGTCAACTTAAACATATGAGTGTTTGGGCCCAACTAAGGATACGCTATTCTTATTTGAAACTAAGATCAACTCAGCAAAATTTTAAGGATCCTTAAATTTTATTAAGGTCCAAGAACAGGGCATTTGGGCTCGACTGCAAGAGACTTAGCCAATTTGGGGTTAGTCTACTCAGTCTATTTTTTGTTTTGTTTTGTTAAAAAGTGCTAAGCTGTTCAAAAGTACTGAAAACTTATTTGGGCTCTGATTGTGCAACCCCCTTTTTATGAAAAAGTGCTAAGCATTTATTTGACGCTCTGACACTTATATGGATATCATGTGAAGCATTCAATTATGGGCGCTGCCTAATCAGTACCGAGCACTCAATTATATATATAGTGCTAAGCACTTTTCTTCTTTTTTATAGCGTCTACGTGAGGAGCACGTGCGGCGCTGGGCGCTGCCCAATCAGTGCTAAGCACTCAGCAGTTTTGGCTGTATATGGAGTGCTAAGCACTTTTTGTGTGGCGCCCACGTGAGGAGCACGTGAGGTGCTGGGCGCTGCCCAATTAGTTCTAAACACTTAGCCGTTTTGGCTATATACGGAGTGTTAAGAACTTTTATTCAGCGCCCTTGTGTATTTCACGTGAGGCGCTGGCTTTCTTCTTTGGGTGCCCGCGTGCTTTTCACGTGAGGCTCTAGGCGCTGTTGAGAGGGCGCCCACATGGTAAACACGTGAGGCGCTTGTCTCTTTTCCTATTTTTAAAGATTAAATCTCTGTTAATACCATTTTGACCATTAATGATCACCAAGATCTTTCTTTTGCAGATCTAGGACCAAGTTTCTTTTAAGAACTAAGTTCTTATGTTTTTTTTCTTTTATAAAAACTAAGCTTCTTTTAGGGTTAAACCCTATTTTTAGAGGAATTAAATTTCTATAGGATATGTTCTTTTTCCTAGTTCTTTTTTGAATCTTTGATTCTCAAGAAAAAGATCTTTCCGATGAGAATTAAATTCTCAACTTGTCTTGTGGATCTCTGATCCAAAGAAAGAACTAAGTTCTTTGAGAAGGGTTAAACCCTTCAATAGGTAAAAGAGATATTTTTATCTCTGTGTTTTCTTTACCTAGTGTTTTGAGGAGGAAAGTCTTCTTCTTCTCTATTGTTTTTAAAGCTTTCTGTATTTTTCAAAAGCTTATGGGGTTTTTTATCTGACTGAGCGTCTCTCTGTTCGTATGTATCTCTTTCTCTTCGAGACTTGAAGTCTCGGGTTTTTTATATAGTGGAGGCAGATTGTTAATCTGTTTTGAGAAAATATCTCATTGAGAGATTCCAATTGATTTAATTGGTTTCAAAATTTGTTTAGAGATTTTTATCCACCATTGGATTTTTGATCCAAGAATTTCTGTTTTATAGAATATGTTTTTTCTTGTTTTAACCAGATTGGGGGAATATTTTCCCATATATAGAATTTTATTCAATAAAATGGTGATTTTTAATTACCATTGGATTTTTTAATCTAAGATTTCTCTGTTTTACAAAGAGCAATCTTTTTATTTTAGAAAGATTGAGGAAATATATTTCCAAAATAGAATATTATTCTATAGTTGGATTTTTGATCCAACCGAGAGTATCTTTCTTATTTAGAAAGATTTGTGAGACACTTTCTCCTAATAGAATTTAATTCTATATTTTGATAATTTATCGTCTCCATTGGATCTTTGATCCAACGGCTCTGTTTAACAGAGAATATCCCAAATTCTGTTGATCTTGACTTGGGCGCCGGTGCTCATGTGTTGTGCACGTGGGCACCATTTAAGAATTTAATTCTTATGATAGGTACTTATGTGCTTTGCATATTGGCTCCCGCGTAAGGAGCACGTGCGGCGCCATATAAGAGTCTAACTCTTATGCGATAAATTCTCGTGTGCTTTGCACATTGGCGCCCGCGTGAGGAGCGCGTGAGGCACCACCATAGGATTTAATCTTATAAGATTGGCTCTGGCGCTGGTGCCCTCGTGGAGAGCACGTGAGGCGCTGCCTTATTAAATTCCAACAGAGCTTTGCTCTTTTACTATATTTCAATATTAGGGGAACAAATGCCCTCCACCGTTGTTCTCACGTGGCTCACACGTGAGTGCAACGGTATCACCTTTTCTACCGTTTGATCTTCTAGGGAGTCGAACCGTCCTTTCACATCTTATAAATAGGGCCTTTGATCCTTGAGATAACTGTCGTTTCATTATCTTCCATCTTGTTCCTTGAGAATTTAATTCTCTTCTCAAAGTTAAGATCCCTGCCCAAAGAAACACTTAGAGTTGAAGTTTGTTTAAGAAAATTGGTAAGTATTATTACCAACTTTTTAACTCTTAAAAGAAACTCTTTTTTGTTCTGGGTTTTTAACCCATCAACAGAGCTTGGCTATTTTTCTTGAAATGATCTCTTAGAGATCTTTAAAAAAACCTTTATTTAGGAAGACCGTGGGTCTTAGAGATCTTAGGGTTTTACCGTATTATTCTGATCTTTAAGGGTTCTCTGGAATTTAATTCCAGTGTATTTCCTATGGGGATTTCTGGGATTTAATCCCATCATCAGAGAAATTCAATTCCAGTTTGTTCTACAGAGCTTAGCTCTGAGAAAATTTCTTTTGAAATTTTTTAGGAATTGTATTCCCTCTTCTAATTTTCTTTTTAGGGTTTTATTGTAGATTCTCTCACAGATTCATATCTGTTGTAGAACACGTTCTTCGAGGATATTGGGAGTCTTGAACTCCACTGTTCAATAAGATTTATCATTAAATGAGAATCCTTTTGGATTCTTATAATTAGTGCCTGCCTCATCATTGATGGGGCATTATCTTGATTTTGTTGGGCTCATTGTCCCTTTTTCTTTGGACTGTGGTGACTTTAATATGCTAAAATGTAGTACAAATTTGGATGTACTGAAAACGCTAAGGCCTTTGATTGTAGTTGATTATATTGTGTCGATAACTAACCCCATTTTTTAGGTACTATGGCTTCCGATTTCTCCTTCCCTACGTTCGCTCGGAGAGCGCTTTTGCCGATGTGCCTACAGATCGGGAATTCTTTGCGCTAATTCGGGACTATGACCTAGAGCATAAGTCTTTTCATTTGTGGGGGTCATGGTACAATTACATTATCCGGGGTCAGCACAGTTTTACTTGTGCGGTGTCGTCAGAGCCGATCCCGTCGATTTGTTACGCGGACCCTCCGCAGGTTGCTTACATAGTGGAAGAGGTCAACTGGACCTCGGAAGGTCGTATCCAACCTTCCATGGCGTCGATACCAGTGTAGCCGCCGATGGCCCTAGACATTCTGGGGCGTCGCATATGCCAAGGAGAAGCTCGTCCTTGGGGCTAGGTCTATTCGATAGGAGTGACCCTCCGTCATCCGGTTGGCTATCTGCAGTGGGCTCGTTACATTCTGTCGGTCAAGAAGTCGCTGATGCTAAAGACCATGCTATATCTAATGATCTACGTGTCCCTCTTTTATTACCACACTCCTCATGTGTGGTGGTTAAATCCTTTCTGGAGCAATGGAATATCTCGACCCACACATTTCTCCTATCAGATCAAGAGGTCTCAATCTCTCTAGAGGAATTCATGAAGATATCTGGGTTACCTGTCAGAGGAGAGCATTCTGAGGAGATACTTCCTCCTGACGAGTACGTCCTTGCTACCGAATCAGTGATTATGGGTCTTACCATAGAGAATTCCATTCGATACAAATTTTCGAGCTTGATCAAAGTGTTGAACATATATGAAAGCTTATTCTTGGAGTCTGGGGAGAACAGAGTTAGCTTCACAGACTTCGTTGCCCGCTTCCTTCATCTGGAGGCTTTATCGAAGAAAGCTACGAAGTTCGCCAAGCTCGATGATCCATTCAGATTTGGATTGGACAAACTACTGACCACGGAGGCGGACTTAAAGCAAGTCTTTATTCTGGATACCCCAATTGTCCCTTTCGCAGAAGTCGTCGCTCCGGACATTGATGAAGAGAGATTCTTCATAGGGTTCATCGGTTTGTGGTTGAGTTGGTTTGCGCTTCCAATGCACCCCCGTCGTATAAGATTGTCTGTCTTTTATCCAGCTCATCGTATTGTAGCGAGGATACGCATGGCTATTGGGGTTGCAGGACTGGCTCACTTCTATCATGGTCTGAATCTAGCGGCCGACACCACTCAGCCAGGCATGAAGCCCGTAAATCTCCCATTATACTACTTCACCTCGTGGATCGAGATGCACATACTGGGTGCTTTTGGTGTTGGTGTGCATAAACGGCCCCGATTTTATGAGAGATACAATTTTCCTCGGGTTATGCTTTTGGTCGATGCTTCTTCTCTAGACCCAACCTAGCAAAAGGCTCGGCGATTGCTTCTTCATCCACGTATGGTTGGGGATAGCGTGACCTTTGTAGATAAAGTTTTGACCATCGGTAAGGAGCCTTCCAAAGCGGTCTAGCCACTCCACGATGTCTTCATGGATGGAGCTTCTGCACTGAGGGCCCGGGAGATAGTCCATTTGTACTCTATCAGGCCGGGTTTCCTGGTATTAAGACAGAACGTCTCGGCGTTGTTTATAAGATATAACCCGCATCTTTTGCCCAGCAATCGGGTTACAACCAAGGCGTTTCCCTCGAAGCGTTCATCATTGATCCGGCTGCAACTGAGGAGAGCGTTCGCAATGCGGCGCATCATTTTATGCGTCTGAATACGGGGTCCTATTTCCTGATTAGCAAGCCGAGTCTTATCCCAAGGACCTTGAATGCTTACGTTGCTTAGTATCAGCATGCAACGAGTGCCGTCGTTAAAGAGGAAAGGCGGATGCTTCTTGACCACAAGGATTATGACTCAGCCAGAAATCCCGAGGTCCCGCTGAGGCAACGGGAAGTTGTCCGTCCTTCCTGGAGAGAGAGTAGTGCGGTCGTAGTTCCATGAACTTTTCCGGATAAGCCTCGACCGGATGCTCCTGCAACCATGGTAGCTGTGGAATCCTCGGAGTCGGGCATTAGTTCGGAGATCGGGACCCACCGTCCCAAGCAGCCTGTTAAGTGAAAACTTTTGTCGTCCGGGGTCGTTGAAGAAGAAGAAATCTTTATTCTCAGTTGATATTGTATTCGGTCAGGAACCTTATGCTCCTTATGGCGAAAGCCTGTCCGAATACGGTACCAATGATGGTCTATTCGAAGCCTCCATCGATGAGAACGCCACTACTGATCTTCAAACCGCCTTCGAAGCTTCTGAAAGATTGGCCCATGAGCAAGCAACGTTAGCTTCTCTGGCAGCATCCAGTATATTCCATTTACACTCTTCTGTGTATACATTTTTTTAATGAATTTATTATTCTTTATTAATGCTCTTTTCTTAACAGGAATCTCCACTGAAAAGGCACTCGTGGCATCCCTCAAAACATTTAAGGAAGAGGAGAGGCTTCGCGCTTCCATGGGTCTCAGTATAATTCGTTTTGCGACGCCTTTACATATTTAGTTCATTCTGTTCACACTCTGACTCCCTTCTTCTTTCTGTTACAGGAACCACCACGACTCATGTTGTTCTGAGTGAATACCAAGCTCAGGTGGTGGTGCGGAGGAGCCTACGGAGCTACCGGCTATGGTTGAGGTCACCCCAGGGCCGCCGTAGGAGGCGTTACTAAAGCAGCCGATGATGGATGTTACAGTAGATCCGGAGCCGAGCCTGATTTGGACAAAGACGCTACTTTGTCGGAGGTTCTGAGGAAATCTATTCGTACAGCCAAAGCTGAGAGGAAGCGCAAAAAGCATCCAGCAAGGGAGCGATAGGCTAATCTGGCCATGGACGCATGTTTGAGTGATGCTCAACCCTCTGACATTCCCATGAAGGACGTTCCTTCTGCCTTGTCCACCGCTCATAGGCAGGTTGCGCGTGTATCTCACGAAGAGGCTGAGCGGTTACTTTAAGGTAAAACAGCGCACGATCCCTTATTGAAACCTAGCAACAACCTTTTTCTTGAATTATAACACTTTTTTTAAACAGGTCCAAGTTTAGGTGGTGACGTGGTGGGCGAAGTGCCGGTGCTTGAAGAGCCTAAAGTGGCATACCTTCCTTTCGAATCTGGGACTGTTCCGACTGCCGCTCCCTCTCCTTGTGGATCCCCGATATCGGCGGGTGATGCGAGCATTACGATGGCCCTTATCGATTCAGGGGACGAAGGTGTGGATGCTGAATCCACCTTCCCGGTGATGGTGGAACCGAGGAAGCCGTCATAGCTGGTGATACTCCAGACACTGTTATGGTTTCTGCCCTGTCAGGTATTCCTCGAGCTATTACTTTTGAGTTCTTAATCCTGCTATACATCTCTACTGATATCTCCTTTATTCTGAATATAGGCACGGTAAACCCCGAAGCTGTGCTGACTGAAGAATTACCACCAGCCATTGCTGCGACTATCACTTTTCCACCCCTCTCTTTTGTGTCCCCCCGAGTTTTCTCAGGTTTAATAACGGAAGGTAAAGATTTCTCATTTCTTTGTTTCAGTGTAGATATTATTGTCTTGGATTAATTTCTTTACCATATATTTTTGCAATCCTGCAGGAGTGCTTTTTGACCGCTTACACCAAATGTTAAGCTCGCACTTCTCTTTCCAATAAGAATTCGTTCCCCCTTCAGGCATTGGTTAGTATATTCTCCACTTGTTGCATCATCTTTCTACGAGTGAACTTTCTA
Organism: Agapanthus africanus; assembly: GCA_030015575.1. Lineage (NCBI taxonomy): Eukaryota > Viridiplantae > Streptophyta > Magnoliopsida > Asparagales > Amaryllidaceae > Agapanthus > Agapanthus africanus. The sequence goes on from CM057341.1 coordinate 190,770,769, forward strand.
TTACTAAGTTTTTCTCGTATTGACCGTAGTATTATGGCTCGAGGGAGAGAACGAAGGAATAGCCGAGAATCCTGTGCTCCCTAACATGCCACTTTTGACCACTAATATAGTAGATCTCATTCATCATCATTCATCTTTATTTTTCAGGTTGAAATCTAACCCTTCTTTGTGTGTGCTTATTTTGCAGCAGCTACACCGGCTTTGGCTCCTTTTGAGTCTTGCATTTCCATGCCCACAGGGCCCTTTGCTAAGCTCCAATCTTTTAGTGGCACAGCGAATAGCAGGCGGATGCTAAGTGAGTTTATCGAAGATCTTAACATTGAAGCCCTCACCTCTGTCGCGGATTTTGCTGACGAGGTTAACCCTATGTTGGCGACGCTTGTGAATTTCCACAATGAAGATTTCGTCGGCATTTGGGTTAACTATTGTAAGCGGATGGAGGCTTGTCTTTATAAGATCGAGCACAAGCGTCTTACTCTTAAGGTATTAACCTCTAAGGCTCAACTGATCACATGGATCAAGTAAAGTGTCGCTTCCATACAATATTTTGAGAAAAATTTGGCCTTGAAGCGAAAGAAGCATGAAACAGCTTCTTGCAAATCCAACCAATTGCGCGCCTAGGTCGAAGTGAATGCCACGCAGCCGCAAGTCATTTTTGAAAATCTCCAACAATGCGTTTCTAATGGACTAGCGCTGAGGTAGAACCTCGACTTTACTAAGCGGGGTATGCGAAATTGCAAGGTTGCTAAGCAGGAAATTGCTGAGAAAATTTCATCATGCTTGCAACAACAGGCTCAAGTCGAAACGAGGCTGGCTACAATAGTGGCTCTGTTCCCCTCCGAAAGATGGCGCGACAGACGTCTTGCCTGAAATTCGGGGCAGATGCTAATTGGTGCTATCCGTCTACCTCTCCGAAGATGCCAAGTTGATTTATGACACCATGTATCGAAGGTTTAAATGGATGCGTCCGATGTAGCAGACTTCGTCAGATTCCCCCTTAATTGAGGGGTTTTTGATTGTGGGGATGCTCTTCCCTGCAGGCGCAAGCCCCTGCAGTTAATTACGCTACCGCATTGCGGTAACAACTTTCTCCTTCTCCAGATGATCACTTCGTGTCGTGTGTATTTATTTTGTGTTTGGTTGCCCGTGGATTGTATACGGAGATTGAGTTATGTCGTCGCCCGTAGGGCGTGGACTAGTCTAAATCCGTATTATCTTAAATTTGGGTTTGGGGGTTTGGGTTTAAGGATACGTTAGCCTCATTTGAGACTAAGATCAACTTAAACGTTTCTTAAGGATACGTTACTCTAATTTTTAGACTAAGATCAACTTAACAGGATCATTTAGATACGACAAGAGAGCAATTGGGGGGCTCTATTGTTTAGTTTAATGACATTGCGGTCGATAGGTAGTTTAGGGACATTACGGTCCAATGTTAGTTTTAAGACGTTGCGGTCAAGGTTAAGGACATCATAGTCCGTGGATTTAAGGACTCCACAGTCCGGCGTTAGTTTTAAGACATCACGGTCAAGGTTAAGGACATCATAGTCCGTTGTTAGTTTTAAGACATCCCGGTCAAGGTTAAGGACATCATAGTCCGTGGATTTTATGGACTCTACAGTCCGGCATTAGTTTTAAGACATCACAGTCAAGGTTAAGGACATCATAGTCCATGAGTTTAAGGACTCCACCGTCCGGCGTTAGTTTTAAGACATCACGGTCAAGGTTAAGGACATCATAGTCCGTAGATTTTAAGGACTCCACAGTCCGACATTATTTTTAAGACATCACGGTCAAGGTTAAGGACATCATAGTCCATGAGTTTAAGGACCCCACAGTCCATATCAATGTGTGGCCATCGGGACCCATCACCTCTTTGAAGACGTTGAGGAATTACAATGCCAAGTATCAAAGGAGTGAAGAGATGTACCCTTGAACCAAGGTAGATTAAGTAATCTTTGGCCCAATTTGGAACTAAGACCAATTAATTATATTATGAGTCCATTAGCCCAGTTAAGTTTGAATTGAGGACTTATGGCCAGCTTGGGCTAAGTCCAATCATGTTTGGAATATTGGACCTCTGTTGGTTCATTGAAGGAGAGGCTTTGCCTCTAGAAACTTAGCTAATTGTGCTAAAGCTAGTGTTAAACACTAAAGACCAACAGTGTCAAACACTGGAAATAAGATTAGCAAGTTAGTGTTAAACACTAAAAGATAATCAGTGTTAAACACTAGCAACAGGGCTTTCAAATTAGTGTTAAACACTAAAGCAAATCAGTGTTAAACACTGGAAACAGAGATTTCAAATTAGTGTTAAACACTAAGAAAATCAGTGTTAAACACTGGAAATAAAGTCTTCAAAATTAGTGTTAAACACTAAGGAGAGAGGGGTCACGTGTGGACACGTGAGAGCGTCCTGATTCCCCTTATTTTATTCTGCCAAAAGTATTGAATACTTTCTATAATTACTCGTGGAGCATCATGTGCTGTCACGTGATGGGAATGTAGGTTTTTAACTATTAAATCTTTTGCCAAGGGGTCACGTGCTACCTGAGGGCACCCATAGCTTCTGTTTGCTTTTCCTTTGTATCCTTCAGGGGTCACGTGGGGCACGTGAGGCGTTGCCTCAAAGTTCTTTTCTGTGGATCTTTACAGAGGTCACGTGGTAGCACGTGACTCTGGTTTTTTGCATGTTTTAAAGATCTGTTCATATTTTAAGAATTAAATTCTTCATAGGGTTAAACCCTAGAAATAAATTTTAGAGGAATTAAATTCCTATTTTTTTCTGAAGAATTATATTCTTAGATAGGGTTAAACCCTAATTTCTTTTCTGTAGGAATTAAATTCCCCATATATGTAAAGAATTAAATTCTGGCATAGGGTGAAACCCTAATTTCTTTTCTAAGGAAATTAAATTCCTGTGAGTTTGAGAGAATTAAGTTCTCAATTAGGGTTAAACCCTAGTTCTGTTCATTTTGAAGGAATTAAATTCCTAGGGTTAAACCCTAATTTTATCTTAAAGGAATTAAATTCCTATAATTCTGTGAGAATTAAATTCTTGAAACTCAATTCCTCCTCTATGTTTTAGATCTGCATGGCAGGATCTCAACCCAATGAGAATTAAATTCTCAATTCATGGGGAGATGTGCACTTTGCAGATCCTCAACCAGAGAAAGAACCAAGTTCTATTCTTTATATAAGAGTTAAACTCTTTTGAGAATTAAATTCTCTTTTTGACGCCTCTATTTTCTTACCTACGGTTTTTCTTTTACAGAGAATCAAATTCTTCCTTCTGAATTTTCAAGATTCCAAGGGCTCTATCTCTCTCTCTGTCTCTTTTTCCCTTCTTTTTTTTCCTTCTTTCCTTCCTTTTTTTTAACTCTCTCCCTTGGCACCTATTTATAGGAGAAGGAAAAGAATCAATCTGTTTAGTGAATTTTTCATTGAAAGATTTGATTTGTTTATTGAGAGATTTGATTTATCTTCATCATTGATCTGGGCCTTTAGATTATTAGGTGAATTTTATTCACCATTGGATTTTAAATCCAAAGATATCTCTTTGTTATTTCGGTTAAATTTAGGCGGAAATCTTTCCATGTCCAAGATTTTTTCATAAATTGGTGATATTTAATCACCTTCAGATTCTTGATCCACCGGTTTTAGATAATTCTTCTCCATTTTGGAAAGATTTGAAAGATCTTTCCTCAGAATTTAATTCTGTTAAAGAATAAGGCTTTAAAGCTGGTCACGTGTGACCACGTGACCGTTGGTCACGTGTGAGTACGTGACCCCTGGTCATGTGTAAGCACGTGACCCCTGGAATGGGCTTCTCTTCTTCTGCGCTCTGTTCTCTGGCCGCTGCTTAACCATTACGTGCCAACACGTGACCACTGGTCACGTGTGAGCACGTGATGCCTCTTCTGAAGCTTTTTCTTGATTTTTAATCAGGGAACAAATACCCCCACATCGTTGTTCTCACGTGTCTGCACGTGAGTGCAACGCTGTCACTTTTATGACCGTCGGATCTGCCTTGGGAGTAGGGTAGATGAAACGTTTTCCATCCCATCTTATTAATGCCCATGTCCTTTCAGAAGAGCCTCCACTTTGCTTCATCTTCCTCCTTGCAAACTTTTTTCTGAGAATTTAATTCTCTTTTTCCAGAGCTTAGATCTGGCTTCAAACTTTTTCCAGAGTTTAACTTTGTTCCAAGAAGACCCTTTCTTTAGGTAAATGATCTTTGAACGATCGGAGAACTTCCTCAGCAATCACCACGGGATTTTAAATCCAGATCAAGGATTTTTTTTTCTTTGATAAGAACACACATTTCTTTTTATTTTAAGTTTTTACACAAGAACAGAAAACCATTCAATCCTCAAACTGTAAACCTCCTAGGGTTTCTTTAACCCTTAGGGAAATGATAATGTTGGTTGTTTTCCCTGGAATTTAATTCCATCTCCAAGGAGCTCTGGCTCTGGAACCACATTTTCTAGGAATTTAATTCCTATGAAGAACTAAGTTCCTCCTAGAGACTTTCATGGGTTTTCTTGCCCTGGGTCATCTTCTTCACAATTTAGAAGAAGTTTGCACTGTTGGTCTTTGGGAATTTAATTTCCTTAATTCTGTTTGATTCATCACAGAGCCCAAGATGGATTTGTCTTTTAGGGGAATGTGTAGGGTCACTTGAAACCCACTGCCTATTTGATTAGAATATTCCCTTTGTCTCAATATAATTGCTATGCCTTATCCTTAGCCAGTCGTCATCTTGATTTCGTGGGACCCACATGTTTTGTAACCAATGGTTCCATAAAATGGGTCTTCTGTCACTGTCTTTTTCCTTGTATATATATCTACAATCACTGTTGGTTTTGCTTTAACAGTTTCCCCTTATTTTATTATAGGTGCAATGACGTCTGTTCCGTATTTCCCTTTCGCTCGCTCGGAGGCCGCCTTTCCTCAATCACCATCTGATAAGGAAGTGATGGCGATGATCAAGGCCCATGACCCGACCTGCACCAACTTGCTTTTGTGGGGGACCTGGTACGGTCATATTATTCGGGGGCGTCGAAGCTTCATTTGCGAAGTACCAACGGGGCCCACCTTTCCGTTTCTGCCAATTGACCCACTAAGGACAGTTTTTGCTGTGGATATGCCGAATTGGACTCCGATGGGGCGGCTCGAGCCTTTGACGAATGGTATCCCGAACCATCTGATCCCAGCCATAGATATTCTGTGACGGCGTATTTGTCAGGGTGAGGCCCAACCATGGGGACAAATCTACAAGATAGGGCTCACTCATCGACACCCTATGGGCTACCTCCTCTGGGCTCATTACATCCTGTCCGCCCATCGCGCGAGGCTGCAGAAGGTCGGGCTTTATCAGGCGATGTATGCGTCGCTCTTCCACTACCAATCCCCGCATGTCTGGTGGGTTAAGGCGTTCTTGAACCAGTGGAATCTCCCCACAAACACTTTTCTTTTAGGGGACCGCGAGGTTTCGATCTCTCTGGAAGAATTTCGTGAGATCTCGGGGCTGCCAATCAGGGGTATACTGTATGAGGAGCTACTGCCTCCTGATGAGTATGTTTTTGAGCCCGAGCCCGCAATTACCGACGGCTTGTCTAGTGAGAACGCCGTTCGCCACAAGTGTTCAAGTTTGATCAAGGCGCTGGGCATTTTTAACCGGCTGTTCACGGAATCTGAGGAGCAGGGAGTTACTTTTAAGAGCTTCATTGCCTGCTTCCTCCGCGAGGATGTCCTGTCGAAGACGGCTCCGAAGTTCGCAAACATCAAAGACCCCTTTGGGTTTGGTCCGAAGAAGCTGCCGACCAATGAATCAGATCTACCGCAGTACTACATCCCCATAATGTCGCCGACGTCTTTCGAATCCATTGCAGCTCTCGGCATGGATGAGGAGACGTTATTCATGGAGTTTATCAGTGTCTGGCTCAGCTGGTTTGTCATCCCCATGCATTGCCGCTTCATGAGAGCCTCCGTTATTTATCCGGCTCATCGTATAGCTGAGGGGACACGGCTGGCTATTGGCATCCCGGCATTGGCGCATCTTTATCATGGGTTCGGCGCTGCAGCTAATACTTCCACCCCTGGCGTAGATGTGGTAAAATTTTCGCTTCACTACTTCACGTATTGGATCGAAATGCACATCTTGGGTGCTTTCGCTATGCATCATAGGCCTGCATTTTATGATGCTTACACCTTTCCGCGACTTATGCGATTGGTGGATGCTTCTGCCGCTGACCCGACTCAATTTGGGGCTATTCGGGCATTGATTTCTCCTTATGCTACTGCTGGCGGGTTGGTATTTACTGATCGGGTCTTATCTTCTTCCTTGGGTTCAGCTCAGCCGCTTTGGGACCGGTCAAAAGATAGCGTGCCCTCTTTGAGGCCCCAGGAGGCCGCACACTTATACGCAATCAGACCGGGCTACCTGGTATTCCGTCAGGATAGCGCGGCCCTTTTCATGCAGTACAATTTGCATCGCTTTGCCCGGCTGCTTGGCTACGATCAGGGCGTCTCGTTTGAGGCTTTCATAGTCGCGCCGGTTCCTTCGCTTGAGGCCGTTCGAGATGCCGCCCATCATTTTGTGAGGCTGAACACCGGTTCCCAGTTCATGATCCCCGATGCTGATTACATGCCCCGATGCGTAGGTTCGTTCACGGGCTAGTATCTCTATCGGGTCAACCCGATTATTATTGAAGAAAGAAGGGTACTTCTAGGCCATGGTGCCTCTACTCAGGTTCCGGCCACAGGAGCTACGCTGCGACCGCGCGCCCCGGTCCGCTTTCCTCTGAGGGATACCGGCATCGCGCTTATTCCGGGAGAGTCGGGGGTGGATCTTACCCCAACAGTAGGTATGCCCCTGGGTACTCGGTCGTGGGGTAAACGGGCTCCTGTAACAGCGCCACCGCCCGAGGCAGCACCGCCCTCCGCAGCATCGACAATGTCGGTGTCATCCTTGGTTGTGGCACCGGGTGAGGGTGACAGGGATGAGGGTGTTGAGGATGTTGAGGGCGATGTGGGCCGACGCCACACTAAGGCTCCGTGGGGAAGGAAGCGGTCGTCCTCGGTGACCGGCTCTGGGTCCAAGCGTCGAAGGAAGGTTGCTACTAACTTGCTCGACTCTTTAATAGAGTCTGAGCCCATTCTTGAGGATGAACCGTTGGCCCTGCAGGAATCAGATGCTGGACTACTTTTCCCGAGTTCGGCCGCCGAGGAAGCCGCACAGTTGGCTGAGGCCATACGGCGTTCTAAAGATGAGTCTCAGAACGCAAGGGTTCCCAAGAAAGTTTATCCAGCCGTAATCTTCTATGAAGACCCCTCATGGATCCGGCGGCGGTTTATTGGCCCTTTGGAGGAGTGGGGAGAAAGGGCGCTGAAGCAAAATGCTTCGGAGGATGTTGCGGACGCGCTTTCCTTATGGACCGGCGGCCACGAGTCCACCCTCGAACCCCGACGAGCATGCCTCCTTGAGAAGGAGCATCGGCTTGACGAAGCCATATTGAAGGCTTCCCCGCGCATTGGTATGTTTTTTATACTTCTTTGCAGTTTTTCAGATTGTTTATGCCCGTATATATGTATTCTTATTCTTGTGTGGATTGTGCAGAGTCCTCGGCGATGGGGGAGGTCCCTACGGGCTTGTTGAAGCTAAAGCCTGTTGACATTCCCGATGCAGCCTTGCTCGATGTGGAGGGGGCTGACGAGGCTGTTCCTCTTGCAATAGAGCCTCCAATGGCGGTTCCTGATCACGAAGCGCTTGTTCCTTTGGTAGAGGCTCCTTTGGGGGTTGCCGTCCCAACGACTCTTCCTACGGGCGGTCCAGAGGCTGGAGGAGAGGTAGTCGGGACTACCCTCCCTTTGCTGGAGCCGGAGATCACGGCGGAGGCCGTTGAAGCCGCCATCCCCCCGACTCAGAATGGGAGGAGTGTTGAAGGTAACCTTCTACATTTTAAATTAGCCATCTTTCCGTTGTCTGAACTCTTTTGTTTTCTCAGAATTGCGCGGGCTGGCAACCTCTATCGCTGATTTGTCTCCCCGGCGATCGTTTCAGCGTTTGTTGGAGATAGCAGCTCCGCAGGCGATATCCCCTCAACGCATCGTCCTCTCATCTGGACAGGGTTAGCGTCGTTCTCCATTTCTCATTGTATCGCTGTTATTTTGCGTATTGACATTGATGTTCTCTACAGTTTTTGAGGCCGATGACGAGGTTGAGGTCCTCGAAGGGCCAGGGGAACCTTCGGCTCCTACTTTCATGTCCGTAGGTAAGTGACATTTCAATATAGTCCCACTTGTTCCTTTGCCTAAGAGTTTTACTGACATTTTTCAAATCTGAACAGCCTTGCCAACCCCCATAGTGCTGGAATCGCGTATCGCCATGTCGCCCGGCCCCTACGCTTTGCGAGCCTCAGAGCGCCTGGTCTAGTTAAGCCTTGTCTCATTGTCGTCTTTGATCGAGGAGCCTCGTGCTGGCAGCGCAACCAAAGCTGAAGCATTTGCTGCCGAAGCTAACGGTTCTCTTCCTTTTCTTTCCACCTACCATAGTGAAGAGGTGGTGTGAGTCTGGGTGGAGTTCTGCCGGCAGGTGGAGGCTTGCTTGCACGCACTTGAGTGTTTCCACCTTTCCTCTGAGGCCGTGGCTGCAAAGGCGGACTTGCGGGGGCTGATAGCGCGGTGCGCGACAAACATGGCATCATGCGAGAAGAGGCTCGGCCGCAAATTCTCGGAAAGGGAGTTGGCCTCTAAGGCATTGAGTGAACTTCAAACCAACCTTACATCCAAAGCCAATAAAGCGTATGAACTCTGGCGGGTACTTCAAGGGTCTATCAAAGAGGTGGTGGCTCTTGATAAAGCTGCTGTGTTCACTCGCGAAAGGGTCGAGACTCACAAGGCTACTGAGAAGGAGCTTGAAGGCCGGCTTGCCTCTTATTAGGCCCAACAGGCTCAGGCGGAGGCCCATCTTCTGGCGATCCTGAATCATGAAGCTGTGGCCCAGCAAAAGAAGGATGAGCTAGCAAAATTGCTAAATTGCCCGCCGGCTTGAAAACTTGTATCTTTTCCATTCTTTTTGTACATACTCCTGAATGAGAGTATTTTCTTTTTGTTCTTTCATGAATTGTACCTTGTATCCATTTTGGTTTATGAATAAAGACATTTTTTTCTTCTCAATGGTGTGTCTCCTTTTTATTGAATGTGTTCTGCGGACAATTTATCTTGGTCTCTTTGCAGGGCAGCGATGGCTTAGGATTCAGGGTTAAAATCTGTCTCCTAAGACTTTTGAGCTTTACGAGCCGTGAGGGTCTCATAAAGAGTTTTTCTCCCTACAGATCGAGAGGATCCCGTAGGTGTAAGTTCTTCTTAAGAATCGTGAGGATTCTTAAGCGGATTTTCCCTTGAGAGTCGTAAGGATCTCACAAGAAAGTTTTCTTCCTTACCGGTCGTGAGGACCCGCAAGTGCTGGGTGCGGTCGCCCTTATCCGTATTTCACGGGGTCAGGGGTTGCATTGGGATGTTTTTCAAGGTACCGTAGTTTAAAGACATCGCGGTCAAGGTTAATGACCTCATAGTCCGTGGGTTTAAGGACTCCACAGTCCAATGTTAGTTTTAAGACATCACGGTCAAGGTTAAGGACATCATAGTCCGTGGATTTAAGGACTCCACAGTCCGACGTTAGTTTTAAGACATCACGGTCAAGGTTAAGGACATCATATTCCGTGGATTTAAGGACTCCACAGTCCAATTTTAGTTTTAAGACATCACGGTCAAGGTTAAGGACATCATAGTCCGTGGATTTAAGGGCTCCACAGTCCGATGTAAGTTTTAAGACATCACGGTCAAGTTTAAGGACATCATAGTCCGTGGATTTAAGGACTCCACAGTCCAACGTTAGTTTTAAGACATCACGGTCAAGGTTAAGGACATCATAGTCCGTGGATTTTAAGGACTCCACAGTCCAATGTTTAGTTACCGGGACCCGTCACCTTTTTGAAGACGTTGAGGAATTACAACGACGAATATCAAAGGAGTGAAGAGATGTACCCTTGAACCAAGGTAAAATCAGTCTAGAATCATGGTGGTTGATTGTTAGTTTTAAGACATTACGGTCGAGGTTAAGGACATCATAGTCCGTGGATTTTAAGGACCCCGCAGTCCGATATTTACTCTGGATGCTTTACACGGATTTGCTTCCGTGTTCGGCGAGGACCAGGCTCCGCTATGGACGTTTTCCGCAGGGTCAAAGAGTGACGTTATCCGCGTTCTACGTGGCCAGGAATTTTGCACTAGATGCTTCACACGGGTTCACTGCCGTGTTCGGCGAGGACTAGGCTCCGCTCTGGATGCTTCACACGGGATCACTGCCATGCTCTGCGAGGACCAGGATCCGCTCTGGACGTTTTCCACGGGGTCAAAGAGTGATGTTATCCGCGTTCCACGTGACCAGGAATTTTGCACTGGATGCTTCCCACGGGTTCACTGCCGTCTTCTGCGAGGACCAGGCTCCGCTCTGGACATTTTCCACGGGGTCAAAGAGTGACGTTATCCGTATTCCACGTGACCAGGAATTTTGCACTAGGTGCTTCACACGGGTTCACTGCCGTGCTTGGCGATGACTAGGCTCCGCTCTGGACGTTTTCCACGGGGTCAAAGAGTGACGTTATCTGCGTTCCACGTGACCAGGAATTTTTCTCTGGATGCTTCCTACGGGTTCACTGTCGTATTCTGCGAGGACCAGGCTCCGCTTTGGACGTTTTCCACGGGGTCAAAGAGTGACGTTATCCGCGTTCCACGTGACCAGGAATTTTTCACTAGATGCTTCATACGGGTTCACTGCCGTGCTTGGCGAGGACTAGGCTCCGCTCTGGACGTTTTCCACGGGGTCAAAGAGTGACGTTATCCGCGTTCCACATGACCAGGAATTTTTCTCTGGATGCTTCCCACGGGTTCACTGCCGTGTACTGCGAGGACCAGGCTCCGCTCTGGACGTTTTCCATGAGGTCAAAGAGTGACGTTATCCGCGTTCCACGTGACCAGGAATTTTGCACTAGATGCTTCACACGGTTTCACTGCCGTGCTTGGCGAGGACTAGGCTCCGCTCTGGACGTTTTCCATGGGATCAAAGAGTGACGTTATCCACATTCTATGTGACCAGGAATTTTGCTCTGGATTCTTCCCACGGGTTCACTGCCGTGTTCTGCGAGGACCAGGCTCCGCTCTGGACGTTTTCCACGGGGTCAAAGAGTGACGTTATCCGCGTTCCACGTGACCAGGAATTTTGCTCTGGATGCTTCCCACGGGTTCACTGCCGTGTTCGGCGAGGACCAGGCTCCGCTCTGGATGCTTCACACGGGTTCACTGCCATGCTCTGCGAGGACCAGGATCCGCTCTGGACGTTTTCCACGGGGTCAAAGAGTGACGTTATCCGCGTTCCACGTGACCAGGAATTTTGTTGATTATATCCGCATATCACGGAGTTGGGATTTGACTCTCGGTCATCTGTATACCGTCGAGTCATGGAACTGGGAGTTGTCGCAGTTCCGCTTTGCTTGGTGGTGTGTCTGTTGTAATGAGACGACTGTTGATATGATCTCTAGGTTGTCTGTGAACCATCGAGATTTGGCTTCTTTTTCTGATGAAACCTGGGGAGGAGGTGTGTGATTCCTTCTTTGTTTGCGTCCCTGGATTGTATACAGGGACTGCTGTGATATCACCTGTAGGGCATAAATTTCAATTTTATTTTATTTCTTTTCCCGCGATGCTCTATCATTTCAACTTTTATATCGCGAAGGTTGCGATTGCCCCATCATTTCGGCTATTTTTCGCGGTGCCTACTCATTTGGGCTATTTATTTTTATTTTTTACTCACTGCTTTTTATTGCGAGTTGCCCAATCATTTCGGCTATTTTTCATGCATACATTTTTACTTGCTGATTTTTTCGCAAGTTGCCCCATCATTTCGGCTATTTCGTATGCATGTATGGCTTGCTGGCTTTTCGCTGCAAACTTGGATTTAGACACCGATTTCGGCATCGGCACCGCTACAACTGGGATATTGCCAGGAGTGAATCATCATTTGCCTCTGTCGATGTTGAACAAAGGTGGCTTAGTAAACAGGGTTAAGGGTCCTGTCGACTAAGGCTTTTGACTTCATGAGCCGTAAGGGTCTTACAAAGGTATTTCTCCCTACAAGTCGTGAGGATCTTGTAGGTGTGTTTTCTTCTTAGGAATCGTGAGGATTCCTAAGTGCATGTTCTCCTGTAAATCGTAAGGATCTTACAAAAGGGTTTCCTCCTTATAAGTCGAGAGGACTTATAAGGGTTGTTCACCATATGAACATATCCCTAGTCACGGATGGGACTTGGTTAGGGAAATGTTTATTCATGCCCGTGGATTGTATACAAGGGTCAGTATAAGCCGCTTGTAGGGCAATGTCGAAGGTTGGGGGGTTGCTTAAGAACAGGTTCAGGTTTCTGTAACTTAAGACTTTCAAATCTTATCAGCCATGAGGGTCCCATAAGAGAGTTCTCCTTACGAGTCGTGAGGATCTTGTAAGTGTAATTTCTCCTTAGGAATCGTGAGGACTCCTAAGTGTGTTGCTCCCTTGTGAGTCGTAAGGATCTCACGCGGGTGGTTTCTCCTTACAAGGTCGTGAGGACCCTACAAGTGTCCTTTAACGAGGTTGCGCTCTTTCGGGTTTTCACAAACACTCGCCCGTAGCCCTGCTGTTTTTACTCATGGAGCCCTTTCGGGTTTTCATCCATGCCCATTTTGCTTATGGACATACCGTTTTTATTTTTTATTATTATATTTTTTAAATATTTTTTTATCGGCTTTGAGATGCTGCAATCCACCGTAGTTTATCGACATCTCGGTCAACAGCTAGTTTTAGGACATAGTGGTCCATTGCTAGTTTAAGGACATTTCGGTCCATCGTTAGTTTAAGGATGTTTCGGTCCGTCGTTAGTTTAAGGACGTTGCGGTCCGTCGTTGAAGAAGGCCGGTTACTACTTATAGAGTTCGGGCTTAGGAAGATAGCGAGCGGACATGGTCGTCGTCATCTATCATTGACCTAGGCCTTGACCCGTTAAGCGTAGTATTTCTTCAGGAAGCGACCGTTTATTGGCCTGAAAGGTCTTTCACCGTGCATATCCATGAGTAGATATGCTCCACCCAGGTAGACCTTGTCTATGATGTACGGGCCTTCATAATTCGGCTCGAATTTCCCTCGTTTAGAACGATTGGGGATCACGGGTCTTTTGACTATTAGCACGAGTTCACCCTGGCGGAATGTCCTTGGCCTGGTCAATCTTTCGTAGGAGCGCGTCATTTTTGCTTTATAATTCTATAGGTTTTGTTGCGCTATGAGCCGGGTTTCATCAAGGGCATCAAGCTCTTAGAGCTGAAGGTGAGCATTTTCTTCGTCCGTCAGCTCGTAGTGGACTGCAACTCGTAGAGAGGGTAACTCTATCTCGAGGGAGAGTACTGCTTCCGTACCGAATACCAACGCGTATGGCGTTGTGTTCGTGGCCGTCTTGAACGTAGTTCGATATGCCCAAAGAGCTTCTTGCAGTATCTCGTACCGGTCCTTTTTGTTTCGGGACACCGTCTTCTTCACGATCTTTGTCAAGGTTTTATTGAAAGCTTCGGCTAGACCGTTAGCTCGGGGATTATAAACCGAGGAATATCTCCAGTCTATATTATGCTGTTGCGTGAAGCTACTGATCTTGTGGCTTCTGTAGGCTGGCCCATTATCGGAGATGATCCGTCTTGGTGTTCAAACCGATAAATGACATGCGTCTTGAAGAAATGGAGGATATTCTCCGTCTTCACTTCCCTCAGTGGCACTGCTTCTGCCCATTTGAAGAAGTAATCAGTGTCGCTAGGATGAAATGATGTCCCCTAGACGATGCCGGTTCGATAGGTCCGACTATGTCCGTTCCCCACATTTCGAATGGCCAGCCAGCCACCGTTGGATGTAGAGGATTTGGGTGCTGATGGATAAAGTCTCCATGAATCTGGCACTCGTGGCATTGCTTCGCATATTCGAGGCAGTCCTGAATCATCGTGGGCCAATAGTAGCCCATTCGTTTAATCTTCAACTTCATCTTCGGGCCTGCTTGGTGAGAACCGCAGAGTCCATCGTGAACTTCCTGAACGACTCTTTTCGCTTTGTCAGGTTCCAGGCATCTCAACCACAGAGAATCAAACGACCTCTTGTACAGGGTATCATTGACGAAGGAGAAAGACAGAGCTCGTTTCGTAAGTTGATGTCTTGAGGACGCATCTTCAGGCATTCGACGGGATTTGAAGTAGTCTATGAAGACTTCTCTCCAATCTTCAACCTTCTCTTGGCCCTTTATTTACATAGTCATTTGCTCGGTTGATTCCTTTTCCTCAGATGATTCCGGAGATATTTCTGCCGGTGTGAGGACCCGACGGCTCTGTACCATGATTCTTACATCATCGAGGTTCTCGTCGGCCAGTTCTTTGGCGAGCTTAGCTAACACGTCCGCCTTGCTATTTTCTGCACGCGGTATGCTTTCCAGCATGTAGTAGGGAATTTGGGTCAACAGTCGCTGTACTCTCTCGCCATACTTCACCAGCTCTGGCTTGCACGTCTGGTAGTCGCTGTTTACATGACTAACGACCAGTTGGGAGTCTCCATATATGAGGAGGTTCTCAACGACCAGTTGCGAAACTACCGAGTCTCATCCATTCTGCTACATGCACATCTACGGTTGCTCCCTTCTGCTTTAGTCCGATGAACTTCTCTTCCATTTCCTCCCGTGCAGTCCGCGGGAAGAACTTCTCCAGGAAACTCTTAGAAAAATCCGCCCACTTGATCGGCTTGGGCAAACGGTTCTCTTCTACAAGACACCATTCTTGGGCGTAATCCACTAACTGAATGCGTACCACATCAACTCTTTCTCATCTGGAATCTGTGCCGCAATAAGAAAATTCTCTGTGTCAACTAGCCACTGCTCTGTTGGCAACGGCTCCTCCAATCCAGTAAATGTATACGGACCCAAACGTCTAAAATCTGCTACTGTCCCTACTCGGTCAACTGGCTTAGCTCCAACATTGTTCACAGACTGCTGAATGATCTGCAAACCTTCCTGAAACGAGTCCGCTTGCTGCTGGATCGGCTCGGTCTATTTCTTTTGATTCTCCAGCATTCCCCTTATCACTCCAAGCATGGCGGCTTCGTCCACACGCCTTGGTACGTCTTCAAATTCTTACCGGCCATATTCCTGAACTCAAAACACCCAACATTAGCATGATGATAGATTCTGAATATAGATCAAGGCTAGAACTCCAAGATACTTAAATAGAGTACCGCATTGTAACTATGCCGCGGTATCATAGCCACAATTACATAACTCCATCCAAGTCGCCTAAGTCCTAGAGATAACAAGGAATCAGATTTTCGAATCGATATGCAAAGGAAGTTTGCACATCGTAAAGATATAACCAGGAAGAATGTGATTCAAGAATGGTAAACGGCAAGGTGGCAGGACATGTTTCCTAAACACGGGTATTCTGATTCGTGTATTGGGTACAATACCCAACTATAAAAGAATCAACCCAACTAACCTATGTCTCTGATACCAAAAGAACCATGTCACGCCCCGCTTCCCAGAGTACGCTAAAATAGGCATGTGACATAGCCAACCATGCTACCTGTGGTTAGGAAAAATCCTTCCACAGTCACATTACGGCTGTAGAGATATCAAGAACAGGAAAGTAAACTAACTATCTAATACATGTCCATAAGCCAGAGTAAAAGAGTCAAGAAATGCTATAGTATGCGGAAGCAAAAGATCAAATAAACACCTGGAAAGTAAGATCGGATACCGACATGATCCCTACCGCTCGATCTAACAGCGGCAAAACTCCTGATCAGTCTGCAACAAAGGTAGAGGATCTGGGCCATGCAAAACCCAGACGTCAGCGCGTCATAACATCAAGCAATAATAAATGAACAGGATACACGAGATATGCAGGCATGAATCATAAATAGTAACAAGTCAACAGCGATGTATAACAGTGAAGTGTATCAGTGTATGTGACGTGCAGTAATCAATCTAAACTGTGCTACTGGGTTGTCTACTCTGAAGTTTGTTTGAAATCAATTAATGTAATCCTCCATGTAACTCAAAGGATATGTCCCGTTACCCCCCGGGACCACGGATTAGGAATATATGAACCAAGAGTGGTTCTGTCCCGTTACCCCCCGGGACCACGGATCAAGATGTAAGAGTCACGAATGGCTCTGTCCCGTTACCCCCCGGGACCACGGATCAAGTAATATCCTTTTAAGTTGCACTTTAGTTTACACTTTTGATTTCCCCATACCCCCAAGGTTATGTGTTCAAGTCAGGTATTCCGTAATCAAGAACTAATGCCAACACAGGATCAGGTAGGTGCAGGTTTGTCTGGATAGACAACAGGAACGGTCCGTAAGGACTACATGTCAGGTTTGTTGGCATTAGACACAGGATCAGGTAACGGGCAGGTCATGGTACATCAGGTCAAGTCAAGCAGTGTACGGTACCATATCATGTCAAGTAGGAAGTGTAACAGGTCATGTCAGGAAGCACAAGATGTCATGTGGGTGCTCATAAACAAACTAACATAAGCATGTGTATAAATAAACAAGCATGAGTACTATCAGAACAATAAACTGGAACATGTAATATGATATGCAAATAGATATAATTTCAAGGATATGGATGCACAGTTATCGATTAAGGTTACATTTATAGTTCCAATATTAATTAGGATGCAATTTATTAAACATGGAGTGTTAATATCACATTATTATGTAGTAATGTGATCTATGGATGCAATTATATGTATCTTAAATGCGATGGATGCAAACGGGTATCCGAAAAGTTATAAAACTATAAAATGGTAATGTGGGATGTACCACTAAGCAATATGTGATATAAATATTGATATAATAATATTAATATGGATAGCATATTCAAAGCGATTAATAACTATAAAAGTGGTATTGATTAACCATGCACAAGAAGGTTCCGTTCAGAAATTCAGCGTCACCATAATTTGTAAAATAGCTTAAAAATAACAAACGTTCTCCAAAAGGGACGTGTCTTATACCAAAACAAAGATAATTCAACAAGGTTTTCATTTTTATAAGTATAAACATCTCAGGTTGTCCCTACAAAATGTTATAAACATCCAAAGCTGAAAGTTTGCTGCTGGAATTTGCCTGGACAACAGTTTAAAGACATATTCATTTGCATTTTAAGTTATTTAAACAATTTATTTTGCAAGTAAATATTTCATAGAGTTATAGTATTCTGAGTTAGCTTCGTAACGAACTAAAGAACGTATACTAATGATTTTTCTATGATTTATAATGAATTTTATAAGGTAAGGTGTACAGTAAATTTCAGATTTGTCATATCCGATTTTTCAACGACTTTTCATGTGTAAACTATAAGATTTTCAAATGTATAACTTTATAAAATGAAGATTATAAACTAATTAAAGATAATAATAATAAATATTACGACGACATATATTTTAAATGATATGGTTGCAGTATAATGTAATCTAGTATGTCACAAGATAAGTTTTCATGATCTAGATTTAATATGATATAAACGGATGCAAACGGAACATCGAAACGTTATAAAATTAAACATGGGGCACTAGATTTAAACTATAGGTATGGTATTTATTTAAATAGGTATAAAATGAATTATATAGCATGTAGCAAGATTAACTTGCCTCGATGGGTCGCGAATCGGGGAAACGGAACGTTAACCGTCGGCGGGGAAAACTCACGACGGGCGCACGGTTCACGGAATGAACCCAAACGACGAACAATGGAACCACACGGGTCGGGGTACCTTGCTGGAACGTCGAGAAGCGTCACCGGCACGACGGAATTCCGGCAACAAAAGAACAGTTAAAAAAAGAAAGAAAAAGAAACGAGACATGAAGCAAGAAGAGAAAGAATCATAAAGAGAAGTACGAGAGAATATAAGAGAGAGAGAGAGAGAAAAAGTGGAGAGAGAGAGAGAGAGAGAGAAGTGGGGCTAAAGGGGAGGTTGCGATTGGCTGAGAGAATAAATTGAGAAGGATATAAAAGATTGTAAAAATATTATATGGTTAACTTAAAGATTTAAAAGATAGGTAATGAACAGTAAGATATCAGGTTAGTTAGAAAAATATATGCGATGGTTTTAATAATATTAAAATTTGGGATTTTGGCGCCAAATAAAACATTTCCAAATCGCGCCCGGGTCGAGTCCAAAAATTTGAAATTGAAATAATAGGATTTTAAGCGGGATCCAAATTTTAAAATTAAGTGTTTTATGATTAAAAAGCATACCCCCAAAACGGACACATGTACGCGCGCGTAGCCGTCCAAACTCGCCCGTTTCACTGAACGGGACGAGAACACAATGCACGGACGCTACCACGAGACTAGGGGTGTCAAGTAGGCCAAGATGAATATTTTCAATTTTATTTTAGATGCCAAAATTTGTTATATGTAGAAATGACTTTGCCGGGTAAATTTTACAGTAAGCAACAAACAAGTAAGTTAAATGAAATGAGTACCACATTATGCTCAAACAGTAACTGAAAATAGTAGCATTGGGCTCGGGTGTTACATTATACCCAACTACAAAAAAATTTCGTCCTCGAAATTCCAAGAATACAAAGATAGATAACTACAAGAAAAGGTGAGGAAACTTCTGCCGGATTTCATCTTCTCGTTCCCAAGTGGACTCTCCATGCGAGCGTTTACCCCAAGAAACAAGCACAAGGGGGATAACCTTGTTCTTAAGAACCTTTTCCCTTCGATCCACGATTTCAATCGGTCGCTCCTCAAAAGTCAAGTCTTCTCGTACTGTTAGCTCCGAATGATCCAAAACGTGTGTTTCATCTCGAACATACTTACGGAGTTGAGATACGTGAAACACATCGTGCACATTTGCCAAGGACTGTGGTAACGCCAAACGATACGCTACCTCACCAACACGCTCCACGATCTCAAGGGTCCAAAGAATCGAGAACTAAGCTTTCCTCGACCTTCAAAACGAATCACCCCTCTAGTCGGTAATATCTTCAAGAATACCAAATCACCCACGGTGAACTCTAGAAGTCTTCTTGACGTATCTGCCCAACTCTTCTGTCGGTCCTGTGCTGCCTTCATATGATTTCTGATAGGGTTAACCTTCTCAACTGTCTGCATAACCAAATCTGGTCCCAATAATCTTCGTTCACCGACATCGTCCCAACAAACAGGTGAACGGAATTTACGACCATACAAAGCTTCAAATGGAGCCATCTGAATAGTTGCCTGAAAACTGTTGTTGTAACATAACTCCACCAAAAGTAGATGATCCTCCCAAGATCCCTTGAAGTCCAACATGCATGCTTTCAACATATCCTCAAGAGTTTGGATCGTTCTCTCCGACTGACCATCAGTTTGAGGATGATAAGTTGTGCTAAACTTCAATCGAGTCCCCAAACTTTCCTGTAGACTCCGCCAAAAGTGTGATAAGAACCGAGTGTCCCGATCGGACACGATGCTTACCGGTACTCCATGCAATCTTACAATCTCTTGCATGTACCGCTCTGCCAAAGTCTCTGTTGATTGACCAACCCGAAAAGGAATAAAATGAGCTGCCTTGGTCAATCGGTCAACAATCACCCATATAGCATGGTTGCCTTTTGGACTTCGCGGTAAAGCCGTCACGAAATCCATGGTTATATGTTCCCACTTCCACTGAGGAATCGGAAGTGGTTGCAATAAACCAGCAACCCTTTGATGTTCAGCCTTAACTTGCTGACACACCAAGCACTTTGCCACAAAGCGAGCAATCTCCCATTTCATGCCCTCCCACCAGAAATGCTGTCGAACATCTCGGTACATCTTTGTGCCTCCTGGATGTACAGAATAAGCTGAACTGTGTGCCTCCTTCATAACCTCTTCACGAATATCCCCCTTTGGCACACACAAACGGGTACCAAACCTCAACGAACCATCTTCGGGGATTAACAAATCTGTTCGTAGTCCGGCTTCAACCCGTCCTCGAAACTTTTGCAGTCTAGGGTCCTGCGATTGTGCTGCTTTAATATTCTCGATCAATGATGACTGTACCTGCCGCTGCATCAACTGTCCCGTAGAATGCGATAACACAACCTCCAAGTCAAATCTTCGAAAATCTTCAACGATCTCCTTCTGCGTAGTTAACACCTGAATTGCTGGTAACCAACTAAGCGCATCCGGCACGACGTTAACCTTCCCCGGATGGTACTTAAGATCAAGATCGTAGTCAGCCATCAGCTCCAACCATCTACGCTGCCTTATATTAAGCTCCTTCTGTATGAACACATACTTCAAGCTCTTATGATCAGTAAAAAAAACTTCGACCCTTTCGCCCAGAAGGTAGTGTCTCCAAACCTTCAAAACGAAAGTCACAGCCGCAAGTTCCAAATCATGAGTTGGGTAATTCTTCTCATGGGTCTTCAACTGTCTTGATGCGTATGCTACAACCTTCCCATGCTGCATCAAAACGCATCCCAATCCTTTCCCAGATACGTCGCTGTGAATCACCAATCCTCCGGAATTGTCTGGCACGGTCAGAATAGGGGCGGTTATCAACTTCTGCTTCAACATCTCAAAAACTAACGCACACTTATCCGTCCATACAAAAGGTACCTCCTTACGCGTAAGCTTGGTTAACGGCTCTGCCAGACGAGCAAAGTTCTCCACAAATCTTCTGTAGTATCCGGCTAGTCCAAGAAAGCTTCTTATCTCCGCAACACTCTTTGGAATCGGCCAATCACGAACTGCTGCAACCTTTTCTGGATCGATGGCAATTCCATCGCCAAACACAACATGCCCCAAAAACGTTACTTCCTCCAGCCAAAACTCGCACTTACTCATCTTCGCATACAATTTCTCCTGTCTCAACGTCAGCAGTGCGATCTTCAAATGCTCAACATGCTCTTCAAAACTCTTCGAGTAAACCAGAATATCGTCAATGAATACCACAATGAACTGATCCAAGAACGGTGAAAAGATTCGGTTCATCAAGTCCATGAATACTGCCGGCGCATTCGTTACTCCGAAGGGCATCACTAAGTACTCGTAATGTCCATACCGAGTTCGGAATGCCGTCTTGCAAATATCTTCTGTTTTCACTCGGACCTAATGATATCCGGATCGCAAATCCAGCTTCGAGAATACCCCCGCGCCACTAAGCTGCTCAAAAAATTCTCCAATGCGAGGGATCGGGTACTTGTTCTTAATAGTCACCCGGTTTAACTCTCGATAGTCGATGCACATTCTTCTTGTGCCATCTTTCTTCTTTACTAGAAGAACTGGAGCTCCCCAAGGCGAGTTACTGCTGCGGATCCAACCCTTCTCAAGCAATTCAGCAACTCGTTTCTTAACTTCTTCCAACTCTACTGGTGCCATTGGATAATACACTTTGGATACTGGCGCTGCACCAGGAATAAGATCAATTGCGAACTCCACGTCTCGCTTCGGCGGTAATCCCGATATATCTTCAAACACATCCATAAAATCACGAACAACAGCCGGCTCTTCACTTTCATCACTTCCATTGATGCAAGAATATTATTTGTCGGCCTAGCCCTAAACTCGACTGGCCCGACAGAAAAACTCCCCTTCATCACAGATAAACTCTGCTGCTCTGGGCTGCCGCAAGTACTTGTGAGAAAGTGGTCAAACCCGGGGAGACAATCTGCCTCTGGATGTCCATGTCCAGGCTGCGCATGAACCTCCATGCCCTGTCTGCATCGTTGGCAACTAAAGGTCCAGCGAAACTACCGAGTCTCATCCATTCTGCTACATGCACATCTACGGTTGCTCCCTTCTGCTTTAGTCCGATGAACTTCTCTTCCATTTCCTCCCGTGCAGTCCGCGGGAAGAACTTCTCCAGGAAACTCTTAGAAAAATCCGCCCACTTGATCGGCTTGGGCAAACGGTTCTCTTCTACAAGCCACCATTCTTGGGCGTAATCCACTAACTGAATGCGTACCACATCAACTCTTTCTCATCTGGAATCTGTGCCGCAATAAGAAAATTCTCTGTGTCAACTAGCCACTGCTCTGTTGGCAACGGCTCCTCCAATCCAGTAAATGTATACGGACCCAAACGTCTGAAATCTGCTACTGTCCCTACTCGGTCAACTGGCTTAGCTCCAACATTGTTCACAGACTGCTGAATGATCTGCAAACCTTCCTGAAACGAGTCCGCTTGCTGCTGGATCGGCTCGGTCTATTTCTTTTGATTCTCCAGCATTCCCCTTATCACTCCAAGCATGGCGGCTTCGTCCACACGCTTTGGTACGTCTTCAAATTCTTACCGGCCATATTCCTGAACTCAAAACACCCAACATTAGCATGATGATAGATTCTGAATATAGATCAAGGCTAGAACTCTAAGATACTTAAATAGAGTACCGCATTGTAACTATGCCGCGGTATCATAGCCACAATTACATAACTCCATCCAAGTCGCCTAAGTCCTAGAGATAACAAGGAATCAGATTTTCGAATCGATATGCAAAGGAAGTTTGCACATCCTAAAGATATAACCAGGAAGAATGTGATTCAAGAATGGTAAACGGCAAGGTGGCAGGACATGTTTCCTAAACACGGGTATTCTGATTCGTGTATTGGGTACAATATCCAACTATAAAAGAATCAACCCAACTAACCTATGTCTCTGATACCAAAAGAACCATGTCACGCCCCGCTTCCCAGAGTACGCTAAAATAGGCATGTGACATAGCCAACCATGCTACCTGTGGTTAGGAAAAATCCTTCCACAGTCACATTACGGCTGTAGAGATATCAAGAACAGGAAAGTAAACTAACTATCTAATACATGTCCATAAGCCAGAGTAAAAGAGTCAAGAAATGCTATAGTATGCGGAAGCAAAAGATCAAATAAACACCTGGAAAGTAAGATCGGATACCGACATGATCCCTACCGCTCGATCTAACAGCGGAAAAACTCCTGATCAGTCTGCAACAAAGGTAGAGGATCTGGGCCATGCAAAACCCAGACGTCAGCGCGTCATAACATCAAGCAATAATAAATGAACAGGATACACGAGATATGGAGGCATGAATCATAAATAGTAACAAGTCAACAACGATGTATAACAGTGAAGTGTAGGCATGAATCATAAATAGTAACAAGTCAACAACGATGTATAACAGTGAAGTGTATCAGTGTATGTGACGTGCAGTGATCAATCTAAACTGTGCTACTGGGTTGTCTACTCTGAAGTTTGTTTGAAATCAATTAATGTAATCCTCCATATAACTCAAAGGATATGTCCCGTTACCCCCCGGGACCACGGATTAGGAATATATGAACCAAGAGTGGTTCTGTCCCGTTACCCCCCGGGACCACGGATCAAGATGTAAGAGTCACGAATGGCTCTGTCCCGTTACACCCCGGGACCACGGATCAAGTAATATCCTTTTAAGTTGCACTTTAGTTTACACTTTTGATTTCCCCATACCCCCAAGGTTATGTGTTCAAGTCAGGTATTCCGTAATCAAGAACTAATGCCAACACAGGATCAGGTAGGTGCAGGTTTGTCTGGATAGACAACAGGAACGGTCCGTAAGGACTACATGTCAGGTTTGTTGGCATTAGACACTGGATCAGGTAACGGGTCAGGTCATGGTACATCAGGTCAAGTCAAGCAGTGTACGGTACCATATCATGTCAAGTAGGAAGTGTAACAGGTCATGTCAGGAAGCACAAGATGTCATGTGGGTGCTCATAAACAAACTAACATAAGCATGTGTATAAATAAACAAGCATGAGTACTATCAGAACAATAAACTGGAACATGTAATATGATATGCAAATAGATATAATTTCAAGGATATGGATGCACAGTTATCGATTAGGGTTACATTTAAAGTTCCAATATTAATTAGGATGCAATTTATTAAACATGGAGTGTTAATATCACATTATTATGTAGTAATGTGATCTATGGATGCAATTATATGTATCTTAAATGCGATGGATGCAAACGGGTATCCGAAAAGTTATAAAACTATAAAATGGTAATGTGGGATGTACCACTAAGCAATATGTGATATAAATATTGATATAATAATATTAATATGGATAGCATATTCAAAGCGATTAATAACTATAAAAGTGGTATTGATTAACCATGCACAAGAAGGTTCCGTTCAGAAATTCAGCGTCACCATAATTTGTAAAATAGCTTAAAAATAACAAACGTTCTCCAAAAGGGACGTGTCTTATACCAAAACAAAGATAATTCAACAAGGTTTTCATTTTTATAAGTATAAACATCTCAGGTTGTCCCTACAAAAAGTTATAAACATCCAAAGCTGAAAGTTTGCTGCTGGAATTTGCCTGGACAGCAGTTTAAAGACATATTCATTTGCATTTTACGTTATTTAAACAATTTATTTTGCAAGTAAATATTTCATAAAGTTATAGTATTCTGAGTTAGCTTCGTAACGAACTAAAGAACGTATACTAATGATTTTTCTATGATTTATAATGAATTTTATAAGGTAAGGTGTACAGTAAATTTCAGATTTGTCATATCCGATTTTTCAACGACTTTTCATGTGTAAACTATAAGATTTTCAAATGTATAACATTATAAAATGAAGATTATAAACTAATTAAAGATAATAATAATAAATATTACGACGACATATATTTTAAATGATATGGTTGCAGTATAATATAATCTAGTATGTCATAAGATAAGTTTTCATGATCTAGATTTAATATGATATAAACGGATGCAAACAGAACATCGAAACGTTATAAAATTAAACATGGGGCACTAGATTTAAACTATAGGTATGGTATTTATTTAAATAGGTATAAAATGAATTATATAGCATGTAGCAAGATTAACTTGCCTCGATGGGTCGCGAATCGGGGAAACGGAACGTTAACCGTCGGCGGGGAAAACTCACGACGGGCGCACGGTTCACGGAATGAACCCAAACGACGAACAAAGGAACCACACGGGTCGGGGTACCTTGCTGGAACGTCGAGAAGCGTCACCGGCACGACGGAATTCCGGCAACAAAAGAACAGTTAAAAAAAGAAAGAAAAAGAAACGAGACATGAAGCAAGAAGAGAAAGAATGATAAAGAGAAGTACGAGAGAATATAAGAGAGAGAGAGAAAAAAAGTGGAGAGAGAGAGAGAGAGAAGTGGGGCTAAAGGGGTGGTTGCGATTGGCTGAGAGAATAAATTGAGAAGGATATAAAAGATTGTAAAAATATTATATGGTTAACTTAAAGATTTAAAAGATAGGTAATGAACAGTAAGATATCAGGTTAGTTAGAAAAATATATGCGATGGTTTTAATAATATTAAAATTTGGGATTTTGGCGCCAAATAAAACATTTCCAAATCGCGCCCGGGTCGAGTCCAAAAATTTGAAATTGAAATAATAGGATTTTAAGCGGGATCCAAATTTTAAAATTAAGTGTTTTATGATTAAAAAGCATACCCCCAAAACGGACACATGTACGCGCGCGTAGTCGTCCAAACTCGCCCGTTTCACTGAACGGGACGAGAACACAATGCACGGACGCTACCACGAGACTAGGGGTGTCAAGTAGGCCAAGATGAATATTTTCAATTTTATTTTAGATGCCAAAATTTGTTATATGTAGAAATGACTTTGCCGGGTAAATTTTACAGTAAGCAACAAACAAGTAAGTTAAATGAAATGAGTACCACATTATGCTCAAACAGTAACTGAAAATAGTAGCATTGGGCTCGGGTGTTACACCTACCCCCGATTTGATTATAGGAGTGCTTTGTTTGCGCTTCTTCATGGAAGACGCTCCGTCAAAATAGAGTTCCTACCGGGTACCACTTCCGTTGATCGTGTCAAACGCATGTTCGTCTGGCAGCTCGCAATTCAAAGGAGAGTCGGTAGGTATTGGGTGCTCAGCGAGAAAGTCAGCGATGGCTTGGCCTTTCACTGCCTTAAGAGGCTGATAGGTTATTGAAAACTCCATCAAGAGTAGGGCCCATTTAGCGAGCCGACCTGTCAATATGGCCTTAGACATTAAATATTTAAGGGGGTCCACCTTCGAAATGAGACAGATTTCATGCGCCAACGCATAATGCCAGAGTTTTGTTATCGCGAAGATCAATGCCAGGCAGTGCTTTTCGATGGAGGGGTAGTTGCTTTCTGCCCCCAGAAGAACTCGACTTAAATAGTAGAGCACTCTCTCCTTCCCTTGGTCGTTCTCTTGTGCCCATAATGCGCCTAAGGAACTTTCGAGGGCCGTGGTATAAAGAATAAGAGGCTTTCCCTTGACTGGAGCAGCTAACACCGGCGGTTTCTGCAGGTATTGCTTGATCTCGTCCAGTGTGTGATTGATACGAAAGAGTGTGTTTGTAGTTTAACCGCAATCAATAACGGTGTCGCGTGTAGCTAGACCGAGATGAGTACGGGTCGTCCTCTGGGAAACGTGGAACCTTTTACTTTTACTTTAGATGTGTTGAGAAAGAGAGGAGGGATAAAGAATTTTATAGAATGGTTTCTAGATCTACGTTAAACAAGAATGTAAAATATAGATCTAGATTATTTTAGAGACTTAGATAATATAATAAGAAGGCTTGTAGAGTTCGTTA
The DNA here is from genome assembly GCA_030015575.1 of Agapanthus africanus. Classification (NCBI taxonomy): domain Eukaryota; kingdom Viridiplantae; phylum Streptophyta; class Magnoliopsida; order Asparagales; family Amaryllidaceae; genus Agapanthus; species Agapanthus africanus. Next base: position 190,797,475 of record CM057341.1, read on the forward strand.
GGATTTAGTAGTTATGGACGATTAATTAAAAGTTACCATTTTTATCCATTAATAGATTTAGAACTAGAACGACGGTGATGCGTGTAGATTAGGGTTTCTGGAAGGAAAAGAAATCCCACTCTTAACCCTTATCTCGACACGGAACTCCATTCATATCTAGCCTTTACCAAAACAATCATTAATCTAATCTCTAATCGCGGTCGGAACTAGCAAAGAATTGCTAGCGCGCCCGATTAGGATGTTAATGATTCTTTTGATAAAGTTCCTAAACTTTATAGGACTTAAAAAGAGTTTAGTTATTTTCATCGTCCATTAGCCTACCCTAATCGCGGAGAATTACTCGCGCATGTTGGGAGAAGAAGATGAAAAGAAAGAGAGGGAAAACATAATGTAAAATGCAAAAGAATTAAATAAAACAACTACCTTTATTAATCAACTTGAACAATCTACACTTTATTCCGTAGAAAATGATTACAAACTAGTTGCTTCTCGATCTTTCCTAAGGAGGTAGACGAACAGTTGATGATCAGCCTGGATGCGTGAGCGTCTGGGGCTTCGTGATCTCGTCGGCTTGATTTGCTTGATTCTAGCCTTGGAAAATTCTGCACAACTTGGAAATATTCTGCACAACAACTCAAATAAGATTTTAGTAGACTTTGTTCTACTAGGATTAGGTCAATAATATTATTTGCATACATTTTCCTACCAAATACTAATTAAAATATATTAACACATGGAAAATAATGTTTTTACACATAAACCCTCATATGTATAATATATTATAATAAAGTCCTTTTTTTGGTATGAAAATGGTAGGAAAAATGTAATACAAATTTGCAGTTTTATCAACTGAACAAATACCCCCAAACTTATCTTTGATCGTCCCGAGCAAACTGGTTTATTTAAGAGGAGAAAGGAGAAAGCTAAGCACACTTTCGTAGGCAGACACGGTTGCACTGAGCACGTGCAACAAGCCGTTAAACCTCTAGGTGTCCCTAGTAGGAGAAGTGTTGTCTTCTGAGGGTTTTCAGCGGATTACACCCACAAAATCCAATAACAAAAGAAAGATGGTGAAATTTACATATAAAGATAAGAACCATAAAAGAAAGGCCTTGAAAAGAAGAGTTTCCAACTATACTAGCTTTTCAGTTGTCATGAGCCCTATCTTAATAGTCATGAAAAAATGTTAGAAATCACATCATCCCTCAATAAAACATCGTCTTTATTCTTCATTCCTACCTTTCATCCAAACATTGATCATATAACCCCACGTGTGTGTAAATAACATATCTACACTCGGAGAATTCAATTCAAGCTATCATACTCTTGTCCATCTACCTTAGTATTTTTTTAATTTTATGAATACTTAGGTTTGCTCACACATTTTCAAGCGACCGTTAATACTTCTCGAGGTACTAACCGACCGATTACTCAAGTGCTTGCTGATTTGGTGATAGTATTTTCCTCGTCTTGCACCACCTAAGGCTTAGCAGTGACTCCCAGACCAGTTGGCCTTAGGGCACTAGGTGAAGAGGCACCCTCGCTATATTTTTTTATTGCTGCCTTGGCGATACAAAACCAGTGTTCATTTTTTTTTTCACCATTTTTATATTTTCTTCATTTTTTCACTTCCTTCATACTTTGGCTTTAAGACAAGAGCATTTCAAGGTATCCTCTACTATCCCGAGTTTCATGACGTGTGTAAGTGCATATAGTAGGGTATCAACATTCAAATGTTTGGCTTCCAGAATAGAAATTATTTTTCAGACTTATTTTTATCCTCAGATTAGTGACTTCCTTCATTTTACTAACCCTTGGGACAACAGCTCATAACTACTTATTACTAGTTCGTGTAAGAAAACTTCTAATTTTCTTGGTTTTCTTAAACTATTCCTATCTTTTGGATGTAATGTTTCACTTTCTATTAATTTGTTATATAAAAAAAATTTAATGCCCGGTGTCAAAGATAATTCAGTGAATACAAACCTCCCCCCAAACCTGTTTTCAGCAGTGTCCTCACTGATGTAGCCTTTTGAGAAAATGGACCTGTATACTAAGGGAGAGATACAAGGGGTAAAATAAGAGTTAAATGAAAAAAATTCCCCCAAACTTATTCTTTGACACGCACAGATATTCAATCAATCACCTCCATTCTTAAAATGTGAAAAAGTTACCAAAACATGGAGGTGAGGCGGGGGAAATTTAGTTTTGATAAAGCGGCTCCTGTAAAAACAGGAGCTCCTCCGCGGGGTCAGCAGAAAAATACGGTTTAATCTATGCCCATTTACTTTAAAAATCGAACCGTTTTTCAAATTTTCGACTTCAACTGCCCCGTGCGGGTGTACATACCGTACCACAAAAGGTCCTTTCCAACGAGATTTAAGCTTACCCGGATGGAGACGGGAATCGTAAAGAAGGACTTGTTGTCCCGATGTGAAGGTTTTTCTAAAAAGATTCTTATCGTGGAACACTTTGGTCCTATTCTTTACTATCACCGCATTATCGTAAGCTTCATCGCGGAGTTCGCTTAGCTCATTCAATTGCAGCTTCCGATAACTGCCTGCATGATCAAGATCAAAATTAAGCTCTTTAATAGCCCACATTGCGTTATGTTCAATCTCGACAGGGAGGTGGCATGCCTTTCCAAACACAAGGCGGTATGGAGACATACCAAGATCGGTCTTATAAGCGGTGCGGAATGCCCAAAGAGCATCCGTCAATTTGGTTGACCAATCCTTACGGTTTTTCAAAACTGTCTTCTCCAATATCTGTTTGATCTGCCTATTAGAGATCTCAGCCTGCCCGCTTGTTTGGGGGTGATAGGGCGTAGAAAGCTTGTGAGTGATTGAATATTTCCGCATCAAGGCCTCGAAAGACCTATTGCAGAAATGTGTCCCGTTGTCGCTAATGATAGCGCGAGGGTGTCCGAATCGCGAAAAGATATTTTCTTTAAGGAACTTAATGACAACTTTGTTGTCATTAGTGCGACACGGTATAGCTTCCACCCACTTCGAGACATAATCAACCGCTAACAAGATATATAGATTCCCAAAGGAGTTGGGAAAAGGGCCCATAAAATCAATATCCCAAACATCGAATATTTCCACAACCAATATAGGTTGGAGCGGCATCTCATTCCTTCGTGAAATCCGACCCAAATGCTGACATCGCGGACAAGTTTTGCAATGCTCAAATGCATCTTTAAATAATGTTGGCCAATAAAAGCCACATTGCAAAACTTTCCGCCGTTTTTCGAGGTCCAAAGTGACCGCCGCATGCCTGATCATGACAAAATGATAACACGCTCTTGAATTCATCGTTAGGGACACACCTGCGAATGATTTGATCGGAACAATACTTGAATAGATATGGTTCATCCCAGTAAAAATATTTTACTTGGGATAAAAATCGAAGTTTGTCTTGTTTCGACCAATCGCTAGGTATAAGTCCCGTCGCAAGATAGTTCACGATATCCACGAACCAAGGTTCGTAGGATACATTAAAGAGCTGTTCGTCGGGAAATGAGTCATTTATCGGCACGGTCACAGTTGGCGAAGAAGTGATGCGTGAAAGATGGTCGGCTACAACGTTTTCACATCCACTCTTGTCTTTGATGACAAGATCAAATTCTTGTAACAATAGGATCCAACGTATTAGCCTGGCCTTCGCATCCTTCTTCGATAAAAGATGTCGTAGGGCGGAGTGATCTGTGTAAACCACAATAGGCGAGCCAATCAAGTAGGGCCTGAATTTCTCTAATGCAAATACAACTGCCAAGAGTTCTTTCTCGGTAGTTGTGTAATTTATTTGTGCATCATTCAAGGTCCTACTTGCATAGTAAATTACATGTGGCATCTTATCAATATGCTGTCCTAAGACAGAACCAATAGCAAAATCTGATGCATCACACATAAGCTCGAACGGGTGGTTCCAATCCGGAGATGATAAAACGGGGGCTGTAGTGAGTGATTCTTTAAGCGATTCAAAAGCAGCCTCACAATCCGAATCGAAGTGAAAAGTAGTGTCCTTGGCTAATAGAAGGGTTAAGGGTCTAGCAATTTTGCTAAAGTCCTTAATAAATCTCCTATAAAATCCTGCATGACCAAGGAAGGATCGTATATCTTTGACGCAATTGGGACGAGGGAGGTTTTGAATGACATCTATTTTAGCTCTGTCAACCTCAATGCTTTTATGTGAAATTATATGTCCAAGTACAATACCTTCTTGGACCATAAAATGGCATTTTTCCCAATTCAAAGTCAAGTTCTTATCCTTACAGCGGGTAAGAACAACGTCAAGATTACGAAGGCAGTCCTCAAAGGAGTCCCCAAAAATGGAGAAATCGTCCATAAAAATTTCTAGAAAATTTTCCATCATATCTGAAAATATCCCCATCATGCACCGCTGAAATGTAGCGGGAGCATTGCATAACCCAAAGGGCATGCGTCTATAAGCAAAAGTTCCGAAAGGACAAGTAAAAGTGGTTTTATCTTGATCATTTTCGGCGATGGGGACCTGGTTGTAACCAGAGTATCTGTCCAAGAAACAGTAGTATTCGTGTCCCGCTAATCGTTCCAACATCTGGTCAATGAAAGGTAGAGGGAAGTGATCTTTCCTCGTCGCGGCATTGAGTTTCCTGTAATCGATACATACGCGCCACCCAGTTTGGGTGCGTGTTTGGATTAACTCATTAGCCTCGTTAGTGATGACCGTGATGCCAGACTTTTTAGGGACCACATGAATTGGACTTACCCATTGACTATCATATATGGGGTAAATTATTCCACTATCAAGGCACTTGACGATTTCTTTCTTTACCGCCTCCTTCATAACGGGATTTAACCGTCTTTGTGGGTCTCGGGTTGGTTTGGCTTCATCCATCAGATGTATGTAATGTTCAACAATTAAGGGACTAATCCCTTTGATGTCAGCCATAGTCCAACCAAATGCTTCCCGATTCGATCTCAACACTGCCAAAAGTGCATTCTCTTGCTCTAAGGCTAGAAAAGCGGAAATAATCACTGGCAAAGTCTCATTCTCTCCTAAATATGCATATTTAAGATGAGAAGGTAGCGGTTTGAGATCAAGAATTGGCGGAGAGACTATAGAAGGTGGGGTAAGCGAATGATATTCGGACTCCCGAAGAGGTTCGAGCCTTGGGGAAAACGGAGAATAGGCTCGGATGAAGGTGGGAGACTAGACGAATTAGGGGAAGAAGAAGAAGAAGGGGTATCAAATGTGTCACTATCATCAATTTGCTCACCTACTTGGTTATTCAGCACTCTCCCCGATCTCAACGTAGTAATGGCATTCACATTATGACTTTGTGAATGGCCAGGATTCGGTAGGGGTTGAGATGGGAGTTTCCCTTTCTCTCTCGCACTCATTGCGGCGTTTAACTGTGCGATTTGGTTTTCTATTGATTTAATACTCTCACCATGGGAGGAGGAGTTTTTCGTTAGGGTATCAATAGAAGACCTTATCTCAGCCGAATTTTGCATGGATTGTTTCATGAACATATCCAAAGTTTGTGCAAGTGAGTTGTCAGTACCGGCCACTAGTAGTGTAGAAATGTTGGCCGGATTTTGGAAATTTTGTGACTGAAAGGGGGGCTGATTCTGTGGTTGTGGTTGCTGTGGAGGAGGTCTTTGATAATTACTTTGTTGGTTTTGATTCCAAGCAAAGTTAGGATGATTCCTCCATCCTTGATTATATGTGGAAGAATAAGGATCATTTCTAGGTCGCTGCTGAAAAGCAGCATTAGCTTGAAACGATGCATTCATAGGACATTCTTCCATTAAGTGTGAAGGTTCCGAACAGCAACCACAGACAGTCTTAGGAAGCGTGACCTGATTTAGGGAGAATGTTGAGAACTTGTTTTCAATAGCATCGAGTTTCTTCTGTATCGCTGCCATTTCGGCTTTCACTGCGATAGAAACATCGAGCTGGTGAATACCTCCCTTAGTTGAAGGTGGTCTTACGCTTTCCCACTGCAACGTGTGTTCAGCAAGGTCTTCCAGATATTTCCATGCTTCACCGTCATCTTTAGACATGAAATTGCATTGACACATTGTTTCAAGCATCTGCTTTGTCACTGGATTAATGCCCTCATATATAATCCGACATAAATCCCATCTTTGTATTCCGTGATGGGGGCATTGGACAAGCAGATCTTTGAAACGTTCAAAGCACTTCCAAAATGGTTCATTGGGAAGCTGGGTGAACTGGTTGATCTCGCTCCTAACATGTGCAGTCTTATGATTTGGGTAAAACTTCTTAAGAAATGCTACGACGAATTCATCCCAATTAGCGATACAGTGTGCGGCTGTATTATAAAGCCATTTTTCTGCCAAGTCGCACAGTGTGAATGGGAGAAGACGTAAGCGCATAACATCTAAGGTCAATTGTGAAGTACCCATCATTGCGCACACGTTTTCGAATTTGGTGATGAAAACGTACGCGTCTTCCGACTCAAGCCCGTGAAATTTGGGCAGCAGATTGATGTAGTGGGGTTTAATTTCGAAATTATCCCCGTTAGGTGGTGGAAGAGATAGACAAGTAGGAAGAGGACCACGAATAGGATAGCATCTCTCTTGGAGAGAGATGCGCGGTGGATTCTGCTCACCTGCGGGCGGTGGCAGCATGGTGTTATAATTAGATGGAGTGCCGTCCATCAAGGTTGATGTGGTGTGTGGTGGGGGAAAAGAAGATGAAGAAGTACCGACTTCGGCGTCGATAGCAGGAACGCGGACAAGACGGGCACTAGGATCCCGTGTCCAGCCGAGCATGCACTAAGCGGGTTTAGTGCAAGTGGCAGCGTGTGTGTGATTTTAAAATTGGCTTGTTTTGAAAAAGTGGGACTCAAGACAAATCTCCCTAAGATGCACAAGCAACCCTAGAACTAAGGTCACCTAGGTCCAGTCTCTAGACCGCTCCTAGACTTCCAAAGGACAAGCCGCAGGATAAGTGCCAGGTAAGTGGGAAGGAACCACGTCGTGGGCCTAATTAAAAACCATTAGCCTTTGTCACACTTGCCTAGGCACTACAAAAGTAATGCGGATAAACGATAGATTACCCACGACCTTCCTCTGTCCTTATTGAGCGCGACAGTCCTTAGAGTCTGGTCTAGATATTTTTTAAATTAATGAAGGGTTGATCTATATGCTCGGTTTGTGATTTGTGGGGCTTAGGAAGGGTGATGAAATCCCTACCTAATCTTGATTTGGTCTTTGCCCCTTAGAGTCCGTATTAAATATGCAAAACAAAACCAATCACAAAACTTTTGCAAAAAGATTTTTGAGCGGCGCAATTTTGCAAAGAATCCTGCAGAAGATAGATTTTATTGGATTTGAGAGGAGAGAGAAGGAGTTGAGAATCTTACTAGAGAAGTTCGGAACCCTAGATCTCCTGTTTCCTCACGTCCGTGACTCCAGATTCCCTCGCAAAATTCACACACAAATCGTTAAATATGCAATTTGCAGTTTTGTTTTAATAATGATATGAATCTTCTAAGAATTCAACACAAATAATAAGAATAAAAAATTACGCACGTATCCCCGGCAACGGCGCCATTTGATTGGTGCGTAAAAGTGTGTTTGTAGTTTAACCGCAATCAATAACGGTGTCGCGTGTAGCTGGACCGAGATGAGTACGGGTCGTCCTCTGGGAAACGTGGAACCTTTTACTTTTACTTTAGATGTGTTGAGAAAGAGAGGAGGGATAAAGAATTTTATAGAATGGTTTCTAGATCTACGTTAAACAAGAATGTAAAATATAGATCTAGATTATTTTAGAGACTTAGATAATATAAAAAGAAGGCTTGTAGAGTTCGTTAGGATTTAGTAGTTATGGACAATTAGTTAAAAGTTACCATTTTTATCCATTAATATATTTAGAACTAGAACGACGGTGATGCGTGTAGATTAGGGTTTCTGGAAGGAAAAGAAATCCCACTCTTAACCCTTATCTCGACACAGAACTTCGTTCATATCTAGCCTTTACCAAAACAATCATTAATCTAATCTCTAATCGCGGTCGGAACTAGCAAAGAATTGCTAGCGCGCCCGATTAGGATGTTAATGATTCTTTTGATAAAGTTCCTAAACTTTATAGGACTTAAAAAGGGTTTAGTTATTTTCATCGTCCATTAGCCTACCCTAATCCTACGAACCCTAACAAGCGGAGAATTACTCGCGCATGTTGGGAGAAGAAGATGAAAAGAAAGAGAGGGAAAACATAATGTAAAATGCAAAATAATTAAATAAAACAATTACCTTTATTAATCAACTTGAACAATCTATACTTTATTCCGTAGAAAATGATTACAAACTAGTTGCTTCTCGATCTTTCCTAAGGAGGTAGACGAACAGTTGATGATCAGCCTGGATGCGTGAGCGTCTGGGGCTTCGTGATCTCGTCGGCTTGATTTGCTTGATTCTAGCCTTGGAAAATTCTGCACAATTTGGAAATATTCTGCACAACAACTCAAATAAGATTTTAGTAGACTTTGTTCTACTAGGATTAGGTCAATAATATTATTTGCATACATTTTCCTACCAAATACTAATTAAAATATATTAACACATGGAAAATCATGTTTTTACACATAAACCCTCATATGTATAATATATTATAATAAAGTCCTTTTTTAGTATGAAAATGGTAGGAAAAATGTAATACAAATTTGCAGTTTTATCAACTGAACAGTGCGCCTTGGCATTTGTGATCTCAGACGAACGGGGTTCCCTTCTTCATCAGGTGACTGTAAGGGCGGCACTTGCCTGAAAAGTTAGCTATAAATTGCCGGATGTACGCGAGCTTCCCTTGGAGAGACCGCAACTGTTTGAGAGTCCTTGGTGGTGGCATTTCCATGATCGCCTTGATCTTTGACAGATCTATCTCGATACCCCGGTGTCGGACAATGAACCCTAGGAATTTGCCTGATGATACCCCGAACGCGCATTTGAGAGGGTTCATCTTCAAGTTGTATTGTCGAAGGCGTTGAAATACAGTCTTCAGATGCTCTAAATGCTCCTCGTATAATTTGCTTTTCACCATGAGGTCGTCGATATAGCATTCGATGATTTCATGTATGAGATCATCGATGATCTTCGTCATGGCCCTCTGATAGGTGGCACCGGCGTTCTTTAGACCGAAGGGCATAACTTTGTAGCAGAATATTCCCAGAGGAGTTCGGAAAGCGGTGTGCTTCTGGTCTTCGGGATGCATCTTTATATGGTTATATCCTAATGAGCCGTCCATGAAGGAGAAAAGCTCATGAGTGGACGTATTATCTATCATCAGCTCGGTGACTGGCACTGGGAGATCATCCTTCGGGCAGGCTTTATTGAGATCCCGGAAGTCCACGCATATGCGCACTGTCCCATTTTTCTTCATTACCGGGACGATGTTGGCGATCCAATCAGGGTACTGAACCTCCTGAATAAACCCAGAGTCGATCAGCTTCTTGACTTCGGCGTTGATGCTCATCTCAAGCTCGAGTCGCATTCTTCTCGGTGCTTGTTTGACTGGCTTGACGTCCGGGGATATTGCCAATTTATGGACAGCTATTTCTAGATCTAGTCCTGGCATTTTAGAATAGCTCCATGCGAAGCAATCTCTATGCTGCATAAGCACGTCTTTTAACGCAGCCACCCTTCCTTCAGATAGCAGCTCGCTGACGAATGTCGGTCGCGGGTCGTTCGTCATCCCCAACTCAATTTTCTTGAGGTTATCGGCAGTGGTGTGTATTCCATCTTCCAGCTCTTTCGGTGCTGGTGGAAATTCTGAAATTACCTCGTCGTCATTGTTTTTGAAGCATCAAGGAAGGTCATCCATATTCTCGGGCTCCCCTTTTGATATTGCTATCATATAACAAGTACGAACTCGCTTCCAAGACCGATGTGGATCTGGTTCTGCTCTCGTGGCTTTGGGTTCGTGCTTTTGTGGCGGCGTTACCTTCCAGCTGCTGGATAGAGCAAACTTGCCGAGCTGATATTGATCTTCAACCCAGTTCTTAAAGGTGAAGCAGTCTTCGATAGGGTGCCCTATGGCTCGGTGATAAGAGCAATAGCCCGGACGCGAGACCCCATTAGCTTGCTCGGGGGTGCTTAGACTCCGGAAGTGTAATCATTCGATGTTTTAAAGCGAGATCAACTATCTTCTTCGTCTTGTCTTGAGGGAAAGAATACGCTCGACTCATCTTCTTCATGAGGGGAAAATCCGGACAGCGCAATTCCCGATCACATGACTCTTTGATCCCGCGTTGTCGTTGTCGAATCCCTTTCCCGCTCTTTGACTTATTTTTGCCTCTGCGTCGGGCCTTTTGCACAGCAGGTTGACATGGAGGAGCATCTTCGTCTTTTGCAGCCTGTTGAAGAAGGCGTTGCATCCTGGCTTTCTCATAGATGGACATTTCGCGATTATGATCGTCCCGAGCTTTTTGACCCGCTTTCCTGATAAGCCTATCCATTCGCTCTTCAAATGACGGACTCGGCACTTTGATTGCGGGATCTAGTTTTGATAAGGGGTCGGCGTTTCCCGACAGGGCACCTCTTCTTCATCGAAGTTATATATGGCGTAGCTACCGTGGACTCGTTCCCGTTTCCCGGATCTCACATATCCAAGCCCATGCGTTTCCATTCTCCCGTTGGGCAATTTGCGCTGAGTCGCAGGGACATCCCAAATCCTGTTGTAGAACCGAGCTTTTCGAATAGTCTGTTTTAAGGGTCCTCCTTGGCACTTCAATAGCCTTTTTAGTCCGTTCGTGTAATATCTGGGCAAACGGATGGGTTGGAGCCTGTCGAGGGTAGAATCCGCGTCATGCCAGATTTCTTTCTCCACTCTTGTTTCCGTGGATTGGTAAAATAGGATCGCCTTTTCACCTTTTCTCCTAAGAGGGACGTAAAACGTCTGCAGGTGTTGCACATTGTAAGCTTCAAGCGCGTCAAGATCTTTGTAGTGCTCCCGCGGAATCATGGTGATTTGCAAACTCTGATCATCAATAGGGGATGCTTGTATTGACGGCCGACTGGAGAACACAACATTAACCTCATCTTCCGAGTCACTTTCGAAGATCAATATGGGGGCGGACGGTCCCGGGTTGTTTCGTCGAGATGGCCCAGCGTAAACTATCTCTTCTTCTTCTTCGGTATCACTCCCGAAAACAGGAATGGTGGCGACAACTTTGTTCTTCGGTTTGCGACACTTCTCTGCGTCCTCGAAATCTGGCAAAAAGTATTTTGCATCTTCGTATTTGTGGACTTCGTTCACGGAGAACGGGTTCAGCTCTCCTGTTACGGTATACTCGAGACCATCCTTGAAATACTTCATACACTGATATTGTGTAGAGGGGATGATGTTGTACTCGTGTAACCAGGGACAACCGAGCAAAGCATTGTAGCAGGTCTTGGCGTCAATGACGTGAAACTTAATGTCCGTGACGAGTAGTCCGAAGCGTAATGTTAGTATTACAGATCCGAGAGTCCGTGACGACTGGGAGTCGAAACCGGAGATGGTAATTTTATCACGAGCGAGGTGCTGAACGCTCATGCAGATTTCCTTCAACACCCGAACATTAAGGAGATTGACGGAGGATCCATTATCAACCAGAATTTTGCCTATCTTGATATCATGGCAGTATCCAGAGACATATAGGGGACGGTTGTGGTCGCACGTCCAAAGGAGAAGGTCTTCATCACCGAACGTGACATCGGCTGTGTGTATTTCGTCCAGCTCATCCTTCATCCTTTCTTCGGCAAGGGAGGCTTGGAATTGCTTGGGCTCTTGCAGCGCCTTGATTAATGAATCTCTCGCTTCTTTTGATTATAAGAGGGTGTCGAGAATGCTGAGCTGAGAGGGTAGCTTCCTCAGGTGCGCTAGGATGTTGTAGTCCACCTTACTTTTCTTGGGCGGGTCCTTGGCAATCAGCTCTTTCATGACTTGGTCATCTAAGGCGATATTCTCAGTGACCTTTTCCTTTCCTTTATCTTTTCTAGTTGCGGGTCCGAGATTCTTTTCCGGAAGCGTGCGATTGCGCAGCTGAATGTTTTCGCAGGCCTCTGGTTTTTCCTCTTTCCCTAAGATGGATTCTTTAAAGAGAGGGCCCAGAGCCATTTCCTCATCAGAGTCGCTCCCAAAGGTGAGAACTTGTGATCCTCCGGCGTTGACCGTGTAACAGTTACCGGTAGTTCTTTTGTGCCCCTCGGTCGTACTTCTCTGCTCCCGATGAGTTCTACGTTTCATTCGCTTAAAATGTTGCCAGTGAGCAACATATCCCTGCCACCAAACCTTAAAAGCGTCACACTCCTCAATAGGGTGTGAAATCTTCCGATGATATGAGCAATAATTAGGATGCCTCTCCGCCCCATTGAGCGTGTTTTCTTCCGAGGGTGGTAGCTTCATTCCCATTGACATGGATTTGGCAAACCTTTTTCTCGTTTTGAATATGTTTTTATTTGCATCGGATGTCTTTTGATCTGGCGGGAGTGCTTCGACTCTTTTGTTTAGTCGCCTGCGTTTGGCTCCTTCTGATGCGGCCATTTAACGCTCCCGGTCGGCTTTACTTTTCAAACGAATCTCGTCTAGAATGGCGTCGATCATTTCGTCTGTCGGCCACACAAGTTCTGGTTCAGGCTGTGCCCCCAGTTTCTCAGTGCCAGGAGTTTTTTCATCGTCCGTAAACGAGTGGGAGATCACATGACAACTCTCCACACATCCCTCGGATTCATCCGACGAGCTCTCTCCATTATCTTCCTCCTGAAAGACGTGGTTGAGGAACTCTTGGAGTGTGATGGGAGTCCGCGCCTTTTGATTGTACTCCTCCAGCGCGTCAATCTATTTCTGCAAGTCTGTGCGCTTGCCGCCAAGCTTCCCGTGCTTTTTGGATCTCTTCTTCTTCTTTGAAGATTTCGACGGCTGGGTGTGAGTACTTGGGCCATCACCACCGATCTTTGGAGTTAGGCATGGCTTCAACATCCCTTCAATGATCTGGGGTTCCAGCGGGTTCTTCCACCTGATCGCCGGGCATGTCTGGAGCTCATTCAGCATTCTTTTGGTTTTTGCTGAAAGCACGATTTCCCATGGAGCTTCTTCAATGAAAGAACAAGTTGCCCCCGGTGTGTCCGCCTTCTTAGGAGTGTGCGGTTATGACGGGTTCACCTTCCACTTCTCGGACAGCGCAAACTTGCCCTGTAGGTACTGATCTTCAATCCATCCTTTGAAGACAAAGCAATCCTCAATCGAATGGCTTACCGTTTGATGGTAAGGGCAATAATTGGGGTTATTCACCTCACTGGGTTGCGGCGGCCGTCTTGGATTTGGCAAGTTGATAAGCCTCTTGCGTACTGCCAGCTCGAATAGCCTTTTCGTTTTATCCCGCGGGAATGAGTAGGGGCGCTTCATTTTCTCATTATAATACCGATGTCTTTCTTGCAGTTCATCCTCTAGATTTGGGGCACTGGGTTGCTGCTAAGTGTTCGCAACAAAGGTTGCCTTCCTTTTACCCTTGTCATTCTGAGGTTCTGGCTTCAGGGGAGACGGTCTGTGACCCATATGGTCCATCTGGGCCAACTTGTCGATCAAAGCCTGGAATGTGGTTGGCTTAAAGAACATCATGAACTGTGAGATAGTTGCATGAGGATCTAGGGTACCCACGAACATGCCCACCGTGGGCGCTTCCTCAATGCGTTGTTCGCATTTTGACCACAAGTTTCGCCAGCGTATAGTGTACTGGACCCACGTCTCGCCTGGTTTCACCCTGGCATTAATCAACGCCGTTATCGGGGTGCGTTCGCTGGCGCTCACGAATCGCTGCGTAAATAGCAGCTCCATCTCCACAAATGTTTTGACGGAGTCGTTCGGGAGTTCAGAGTACCACTTAAACGCCATTTCTGACAAGCTGCCGACAAACTGGCGAAGTAGCAGTTTGTCGTCGCCTCCAATGTGGCCACAAAGCGCCCTGAACTGGGCAACATGCTGGTAGGGATTGCCCATCCCCTTATAGACATGGAATTTCGGTATTGTATAGCCCGGCGGGTATTTTATCTAATCATACCAGCTCGGATATGGTCGCCCCATTTTGACAACTTGGCCGGCTGCCTCAGTTGCCTGGTGAACTCGTATTTGTTGAGCAATGTAGTCATCCAAGGCAGCTTTGGAGATTGTCTCCTCCTTGGCTGTTGACAGAGCCGGTGGAGGATTTGACGTTTCTCTCCTGTCATCTTCCAGGACGATCGGAGGATCTTCAGCAGGAGGATCTAGTTGGATCATCATACCCACCATGTCCAGGAATAGAAGAGCCATTCGCTTTATATTGGCTGCTTGTTCCGCAGCCTCTTTATCCTTCTTTTCCAGTATCCTACGAAGGAACTCAGCGTCAGTTTCCTGCTCCTGGCGTTGATCCAAGGATGCTTCGGGACTTTCTTTTGGCCCAGTGAGTGCAGCCATCGCATTCATCATTTCTTGGAGCTTCTGTTGTTGCTCCTGAGCTTTAGTCACCGATCGCGTTAGCGGTCGATGACCTGTAGATGTACGGCTGTCCTCCTTTCCGGACGCCATGTAAACGGTATGCACCACCATGCCCCCAGACTTAGGGCGTTTAAGCTTACCGTATTTGATATTTACTGCAGGCGTGGGGACTTTCTCCGGCTTTCTTTTCTTTTGAGTAGTCAATGTGGCGGGAGCCATTGCAGCGGGCACCCAAGTGGTTGACGTCCTTTGCTGTTTGTCCGGACGGTTCTTTTCTTCGTGAACCTTCACCCTCTTCTGCTGGCGAGAGTGATCTTGGTCGATTACTCAGTCTTGGACCCGTCGCCAGACCTTATAAATCTTGGAGGATAGCCGTTGAGGAGGCTGCTCCGGCTTCGCTTCTGTAACACTCTCCGCAGGTGGAGGAGATCTTTTCAACGTGGCAGTCGGAGAGTTCTTGCGTACCCTCCTTAGCAGTTCAAAGCTGTTCCCAGTTGGAACAGCAGCATCAACTTCCACAATCGGAGCCGGTGGAGTTAGCCCTGAGGGGGAGTTGCCCCCGGCCTTCTTTACTCGGTGCCGGTGGCGATGTCGAGCATGTCGAGCTGTTGGGACTGGCTCGGCGATAGGGATAGTCTCGTCTTGCCCCCTATTTGGATGAGGCGCCGCTGGTGCCAGCCTCTTGAAGGCTAATGTCTTTTGAGTGGCGATGTTCAATCTGTCAAAAACCAACCCTCGAGCAGGAGCAGGAGCCGGAATAGTCAGCCTTGAAAAGACCGACTCTTTAGCAGGAGAAGCTGTCTTGACGACTTCAGGAATGGAGATGGTTGTCTTCTTTGCGATGGCCATGTCAGGGGTCACGGGCTTCTTGGCAGGCCCATTATAGTTCAGGTTCAGCCTGGTAAAGACCGAGGCTGCCGGCTTGACATTGGACGACCCGTTGAGAGGGGCCGTTGTAGAGGTGAGCCGATCGAAGACTGACTTCTTTTGCGCTTCTGGTGCGGGCACTGGAATGGTGAAGCTTGCAGGCGGGAGCATGGTCCCGAAGAATAGACCGGTAGTAGCTTGAGTCACTTGCTCCACCGGCATAGCAAGGATGGAGGCTGCTTGAGGCCCATAGGCTACCCCTCCAGGTGAGGCGGAGCGCCGGTTGCACTTACATTTGGAGCAGCTCGAGTAGTTGGATGCCATTGATGCTTGATTTCTGCGCCAGGAAAAAGACCAAATCTTAGTAGCTTGAAACCCAAAGGCAACCATTAACAAACCGCGATTCTTTCGCGAAAACGACAAACGAAGTTTGGAGTGGAAAGAGGAAAAGGTCCCACCGGGCGTGCCAGAATTTGTTCCCCTCCGAAAGACGGCGCGACAGACGTCTTGCCTGAAATTCACGGCAGATGCTAATTGGTGCTATCCGTCTAACTCTTCGAAGATGCCAAGTTGATTTATGACACCATGTATCGAAGGTTTAAACGGATGCATCCGATGTAGCAGATTTCGTCAGATTCTCCCTCACTTGAGGGGTTTTTGATTGTGGGGACGCTCTTCCCTGCAAGAGCAAGCCCCTGCAGTTAATTACGCTACCGCATTGCGGTAACAACTTTCTCCTTCTCCAGATGATCACTTCGTGTCGTGTGTGTTTATTTTGTGTTTGGTTGCCCGTGGATTGTATACGGAGACTGAGTTATGTCGTCGCCCGTAGGGCGTGGACTAGTCCAAATCCGTATTATCTTAGATTTGGGTTTGGGGGTTTGGGTTTAAGGATACGTTAGCCTCATTTGAGACTAAGATCAACTTAAACGTTTGTTAAGGATACGTTAGTCTAATTTTTAGATTAAGATCAACTTAAGGGGATCATTTAGATCCGACAAGAGAGCAATTGGGGGGCTCTATTGTTTAGTTTAGTGACATTGCGGTCGATAGGTAGTTTAGGGACATTGCGGTCCAATTTTAGTTTTAATACATTGCGGTCAAGGTTAAGGAAATCATAGTCCGTGGATTTAAGGACTCCACAGTCTGTCGTTAGTTTTAAGATATCACGGTCTAAGGTTAAGGACATCATAGTCCGTTGTTAGTTTTAAGACATCCCGGTCAAGGTTAAGGACATCATAGTCAATGGATTTTAAGGACTCCACAGTCCGACATTAGTTTTAAGACATCACGGTCAAGGTTAAGGACATCATAGTCCATGAGTTTAAGGACTCCACAGTCCGGCGTAAGTTTTAAGACATCACGGTCAAGGTTAAGGACGTCATAGTCCGTGGATTTTAAGGACTCCACAGTCCGGCATTAGTTTTAAGACATCACGGTCAAGGTTAATGACATCATAGTCCATGAGTTTAAGGACCCCACAGTCCGTATCAATGTGTGGCCATCGGGACCCGTCACCTCTTTGAAGACGTTGAGGAATTACAACGCCAAGTATCAAAGGAGTGAAGAGATGTACCCTTGAACCAAGGTAGATTAAGTAATCTTTGGCCCAATTTGGAACTAAGACCAATTAATTATATTATGAGCCCATTAGCCCAGTTAAGTTTGAATTGAGGACTTATGGCCAGCTTGGGCTAAGTCCAGTCATGTTTGGAATATTGGCCCTCTGTTGGTTCATTGAAGGAGAGGCTTTGTCTCTAGAAACTTAGTTAATTGTGCTAAAGCTAGTGTTAAACACTAAAGACCAACAGTGTCGAACACTGGGAATAAGATTAGCAAGTTAGTGTTAAACACTAAAAGATAATCAGTGTTAAACACTAGCAACAGGACTTTCAAATTAGTGTTAAACACTAAAGCAAATCAGTGTTAAACACTGGAAACAGAGATTTCAAATTAGTGTTAAACACTAAGAAAATCAGTGTTAAACACTGGGAATAGAGTTTTCAAATTAGTGTTAAACACTAAGAAAATCAGTGTTAAACACTGGGAACAAAGTCTTCAAATTAGTGTTAAACACTAAGGAGAGAGGGGTCACGTGTGGACACGTGAGAGCGCCCTGATTCCCCTTATTTTATTCTGCCAAAAGTATTGAATACTTTCTATAATTGCTCATGGAGCATCACGTGCTGTCACGTGATGGGAATGTGGGTTTTTAACTGTTAAAGCTTTTGCCAAGGGGTCACGTGGTAGCACGTGAGGGCGCCCATAGCTTCTGTTTGCTTTTCCTTTGTATCCTTCAGGGGTCATGTGGGGCACGTGAGGCGTTGCCTCAAAGTTCTTTTCTGTGGATCTTTACAAGGGTCACGTGGTAGCACGTGACTCTGGTTCTTTGCATGTTTTAAAGATCTGTTCATCTTTTAAGATTTACATTCTTCATAGGGTTAAACCCTAGCAATAAACTCTAGAGAAATTAAATTCCTATTTTCTTCTGAAGAAATATATTCTTAAATAGGGTTAAACCCTAATTTCTTTCCTGTAGGAATTAAATTCCCCATATATGTAAAGAATTAAATTCTGGCATAGGGTGAAACCCTAATTTCTTTTCTAACGGAATTAAATTCCTGTGAGTTTGAGAGAATTAAGTTCTCAATTAGGGTTAAACCCTAGTTCTGTCCATTTTGAAGGAATTAAATTCTTAGGGTTAAACCCTAATTTTATCTTAAAGGAATTAAATTCCTATAATTCTGTGAGAATTAAATTCTCGAAACTCAATTCCTCCTCTATGTTTTAGATCTGCATGGCAGGATCCCAACCCAATGAGAATTAAATTCTCAATTCATGGGGAGATGTGCACTTTGCAGATCCTCAACCAGAGAAAGAACTAAGTTCTTTTCTTTATATAAGAGTTAAACTCTTTTGAGAATTAAATTCTCTTTTTGACGCCTCTCTTTTCTTACCTAGGGGTTTTCTTTTGCAGAGAATCAAATTCTTCCTTCTGAATTTTCAAGATTCCAAGGGCTCTATCTCTCTCTCTGTCTCTTTTTCCCTTCTTTTTTTTCTTCTTTCCTTCCTTTTTTTAACTCTCTCCCTTGGCACCTATTTATAGGAGATGGAAAAGAATCAATCTGTTTAGTGAATTTTTCATTGAAAGATTTAATTTGTTTATTGAGAGATTTGATTTATCTTCATCATTGATCTGGGCCTTTAGATTATTAGGTGAATTTTATTCACCATTGGATTTTAAATCCAAAAATATCTCTTTGTTATTTCGGTTAAATTTAGGGGGAAATCTTTCCATATCCAAGATTTTTCCATAAATTGGTAATATTTAATCACCTTCAGATTCTTGATCCAACGGTTTCAGATAATTGTTCTCCATTTTGGAAAGATTTGAAAGATCTTTCCTCAGAATTTAATTCTATTAAAGAATAAGGCTTTTAAATCCGGTCACGTGTGGCCACGCGACCCCTGGTCACGTGTGAGCACGTGACCCCTTGAATGGGCTTCTCTTCTTCTGCGCTCTGTTCTCTGGCCGCTGCTTAACCATCACGTGCCAACACGTGACCACTGGTCACGTGTGAGCACGTGATGCCTCTTCTGAAGCTTTTTCCTGATTTTTAATCAGGGAACAGGCTTGTGAGGAGGAGCTGCGGGAAGAGAGTGAGCAGGTTTTCAGTTTACTGAAAGCCCTGCCTTCTTAACAGCTAGCATTGTATTTTCCCCTTTTTTTGTATTAATTGTATTTCCCAAACACTTTGATTCATGAATAAAGAAAATACATTTTTTCATTCGCTCATCTGTGTTTGATGTCTTATTTTAGCGCCAAATAGTTTATTCACTCGTTTCGTATTTTGTAGTTTATTTACTCATTTTGGAGTTTGCGGTTTATTCACTTGTTTCGGAGTTTCTAGTTTATATACTCATTTCGGAGTTTGTAGTTTATTCACTCATTTTGAAGTTTCTAGTTTATGTACTCATTTCGGAGTGTGTTTAGTTTACCTCCCTTGGGTTTACAGGCTGAGTTGTCCAAACGTTATATGCAGATAACCCCTATTCTATACTACAGAGGTCCATTAGGTTTGTGGTACTAGGGTTTTAGTCCGTGGTACCGTCGCGTGGGCTGATATATTCCTCGATATACAGTCTTTAAGCCGCTATTCGAGTAGCCCCACGACTGTCGTGCCTTTGATCCCTTCGGGGGCTGGACAAGACATCTTCAAGTAATCTCCTTAGTTCATATTACCGTCGGAAGAGCAAATGTTAGGAATTTTCCATGACACTTTTTACTTGAAATTAGGCACAATTTGGAGCGTCGATGAGTCATAACCACTCCGCTCTGGTGTGGGATGATCTTCGATTGTCTTTTAGGTTTTATATGAGTTGTCATTGAGACCCGAAGCTGGAAATATGTCGTCACTTCATTTTTTTTTGACGATGCCGTGCTGTTTCTTTGCTGAAGTAGGGTAGACATCTGTAGAACCTCTATGTTGTATGTATTACAATTGAAGCCCGGAGCTAAGAATATGCCATTGCTCCAATTTTATTTGATAGTCGCGTCCGCATCCTGCTGAAATGAGTGAGAACGCTGCGATAGTCTCTAGGTTGTATATGTGCCGTCAAGACCGGGAGTTAGGATTTTGCCGTTACTCCATTTTTGCTCTGACCCTTGGGTCTTTTATTGACGTTGCATCTGCATCCTTCTGGCATGCGAAGAAATGCCTGAATAGACTTTAGGTTGTATATGAACCGTCAAGACTTGGAATTAGGATTTGCCGTTTCTCCATTTTTGCTCTGACCCTTGGGTCTTTTATTGACGTTGCGTCTGCATCCTATTGGCATAAGAAGCACGTCGAGTCGATCTTTAGCCTATAAATGTTGCCATCAAGACTGACGGAGCCTGGTGGGAAAATACGGTTCCCTTTCTTTCATTTGTGCCCATGGATCGTATATAAGAGTCAATATGGACATACTTACAGGGCAGATGAAATTTCATTATATATATATATATATATTTTATTTCCGCGATGCTCTATCTTTTTAGCTTTTCATATCGCGAAAGTTGCGATTGCCCAACCATTTCGACTATTTTTCGCAGTGCCCAATCATTACGGCTATTTTTTTTATTTTACTCGTTGCTTTTTATTGCGAGTCGCCTAAACATTTTGGCTGTTTCATATGCATATTTTTTGCTCGCTGATTTTTATTGCGACTTGCCCCATCATTTCAGCTTTTTTTTACGAGATTGCACCCTGTCAGGTTTTCACAAACTCGCCGGCAGTCTTGCTGTTTTTACTCATGCCGCCCTTTCGAGTTTTCATTCGTGCCCATTTTGCTTGTGGAAATACCTTTTTTTATACGAGATTGCGCCCTGTCGGGTTTTCACAAACTCGCCGGCAGTCTTGCTGTTTTTACTCATGGCGCCCTTTCGAGTTTTCATCCATACCCTTTTTGCTTGTGGACATACCCTTTTTTTACGAGATTACGTCCTGTCGGGTATTCACAAACTCGCCGACAGTCCTGCTGTTTTTTACTCACGGCGCCCTTTCGGGTTTTCATCCGTGCCCATTTTTCTTGTGGACATACCCTTTTTTTTTATGACGAAACTCTCGAAAATAGTTTCGTCGTAGGTGACCCATCTGTTTGCCTGTGGGATTTGGGGGTGGCTTTATCACTGGAGTAGCTGTGTAGCCAGTGGGAGTTGAGTTGCAACTTTCACTGTTATGACTTCGATTGCAATATAGATCTCAAGGGAGCTTATCACCGTTTTTGGGGCGATGCACTAGTTTAGGGATGTTCTGATCCAACATTCCTATTGTTGGGATGCGGTTTAGTTTAAGGACATTTTGGTCCATTATCACCGTATTTGGAGCGACATGCTGTGTTTGAAACGACGCATTAGTTTAGAGACGTTTGGTCCAACATCGTCGTGGTTGGTGGGACGCTCTAGTTTAGGGACATTTCGGTCCATTAGTTTAGAGACGTTTCGGTCCGACATTCCTATTTTATGGACGCATTTTAATTTAAGAACATTTTGGACCATTATCGCTGTATTTAGAGCGACGCGCCGTGTTTGAGATGATGCACTAGTTTAGGGACGTTTCGGTCCAACATCGTCGTGGTTAGTGGGACGCTCTTGTTTAGGGACATTTCGGTCCATTAGTTTAGGAACGTTTCGGTCCGTTGTTAGTTTAGGGACATCTTGGTCCGTTGCGCCATGTTTGAGGCGAAATTTTAGTTTAAGAACATCTCAGTCTGTTGTCGCCATGTTTGAGGCGAATAGTTAGTTTAAGGACTTCTCGGTCCGTTGTCGCCATGTTTGAGACGAATAGTTTTTTTTATACTACTCTCAGAATCCTACCTCAGGAAGACAGCGAGTGGATACAAGCGTCGTCGTCTATCATTGACCTAGGTCGTAACTCATCAAGCGTAGTATTTTTTGAGGAATCGGCCATTTATTGGCTAGAAGGGTTTTTCGCCATACATATCCATGAGCAGGTATGCTCCATCTTGGTAGACCTTGCCTATGATGTACGGGTCTTCATAGTTCGGCTCAAACTTTCCCCATTTTGCACGATTGGGAATCATTGGTCTTTTGACGACTAGCACGAGTCCGCTTTGATAGAATGTTCTTGGCTTGGTCAATTTTTCGTATGACTGTGCCATCCTTGCCTTATAAGCTTCCAGATTTTGTTGTGCTATAAGGAAAGTTTTGTCGAGGGCGTCGAGCTTCTCAAGCTGAAGATGAGCATTTTCTTTATCTGTCAGCTCGTATCGAACCGCTACTCATAGAGAGGGAGGTTCGATTTCCAGGGGAAGCACTGTTTCCATGCCGAATACCAACGCGTATGGTGTTGTATTCGTAACCGTTATAAATGTTGTTTGGTATGCCCAGAGAGTTTCGTGCAACCTTTCGTGCAGGTCTTTTTTGGTTCTGGACACTGTTTTCTTTATAATCTTTGTCAAGGTCTTGTTGAAAGCTTCAGTTAGACCTTTAGTCCAAGGATTATAGACTGAAGAGTATCTTCAATCTATTTTCTGTTGCTGTGCGAAGCGGCTGATTTTATGACTCCTATAGGCTGGCCTATTATTCGAGATGATTCGTCAAACGATAGATAACATGTGTTCTGAAGAAACAGAGGATATTCTCTGTCTTCACCTCCCTTAGTGGTACCGCTTCTTCCCACTTAGAAAAGTAGTCGGTCATTTCCAGTATGAACCAATGTCCTCTGGATGATGCCGGTTCAATGGGGCCAATTATATCGGTTCCCCACATCTCGAATGGCCAGCTAGCCACTGTTGGGTTTAGCGGATTTGGATGATGGTAGATGAAGTCTCCGTGAATTTGGCACGAATGACACTGCTTCACATATTCGAGGCAGTCCTGAATCATCGTGGGCCAATAGTAATCCATTCTTTTTATCTTCAGTTTCATCTTTGGTCCAGCTTGATGAAAGCCACAGAGTCCGTCGTGAGTTTCTTGGAAGACTCTCTTCGCTTCTTCTGGTCCTAGGCATCTTAGCCACAGACATTCGAACGATCTCTTATCTAGAGTATCATTGACGAAGGCAAAGGACAGAACTCATTTCATGAGCTGATGTCTAGACGACACATTTTTGGGTGTTCGTTGGGATTTGAAGTAGTCTATGAAGACTTCCCTCCAATCTTTGATCTTTCATTCGTCCTCTATTTGAAAGGCTACTTGTTTGGTCGTTTCTTTTCCTTCGGATGGTTCTATTAGGTCTTCCGAAGATATATCTATTGGCGTGAGAACCCGCGGCTTTGCAAAATGATCCTTGCGTCATCGGGGTCTTCATCGGCCAGTTCCTTAGCCAGCTTGGCCAACACAACCTCCTTGCTATTTCCAGTCGTTTTTTCACGCGCATCTGTCACACTTTTTTTCCGTTGACGAGCTTCGCGCTTTATCCTCTTGAAGTGTTTTTGACGGGCAACGTATCCTTGCCACCACTTCTTGAAGGTACTGCTTTCGTCGGTAGGGTAGGTAACCTTCCGATGATATAGGCAGTAGCCTAGATGTGAATCCTCTCTATTGAGGCATATGACTCCGGGAGTGTTTCCTACGAAAGGTGGCAGCTTCATCCCCATTGATAGGGCTTTGGCGAACCACTTCTTTGCCTTGATTCTACTTTTATTTGTTGCAGGTATGCATTGGTTTGATTGGAGTACTTTATGACTCATCCTTGCCGCGGCTTCTTCATCCTGACGCTGACACATAGCCTTTTTGTATATGGCTGTTTCGCGTTCTCGGTCAACTTTACTTTTTCGAAAGGCTTCGTTTAACAGCCTATCGATCGGATTTTCTGGCAATTCCGGAGATTTTAGCGTCGACTTTGCCCCCAGTTCCTCCTCATGGTTTTCTGACACCGATGGAGTTCTTTCGTCATTTAACAACGAATGGGAGACCATATAGCAACTTGCTATACGTTCTTTGGTTTCTTTTGATGATTCATTTTCCTTATTGTTGTCACTATCTTCGTTCTCTAGAATATGCTTGAGGAACTCTTTGAGGTGTTCGCACCTTCTGGTTGTACTCCTCCTGTGCGTCAATGTATTTTTGAAGATCTGTGCGTTTGTCGTCATACTCGGCAGGTTGCACATGCTTCTTGGTCTTTTTCTTTTTCTTCGAAGTCTTTGAAGGCTTGACTTGGGGGTTTTTCATTTTGTTAACAACTTTCGGTATGGGACATGGTTTCAGCATCTTTTTGATGATTTCAGGTTCAAAAGGCTTTTCCACCTGACTGCTGGACATGCCTGTAGATCCTTCAGCATTCTTTTGGTTTAGCTGAAAGAACGACTTCCCATGGAGTTTCTTCCACGAGCGAGCATGATGCCCCTTGCGCATCCACTTTTTTCAGAGTGTGCTTTTGCGGTAAATTTACCTTCCAGTTCTCAGACAGCACGAACTTCCCCTGTTGATACTGGTCCTCGACCCAGTTCTTGAAGACATAGCAATCTTCAATTGGGTTGCTCACCATTCTGTTATAGGAGTAGTAGTTAGGGTTATTGATGTCGCTGGGTTGTGGTGTACGCCCCGGGTCTGGCAATGTGATGAGTTTATTATGCATTGCCAATTTAAATAGTGTCATCGTCTTGCCGTGGGGAAACGAATAAGCGCGTCCTAGTCTTTCCTCCTAGGATGGGCGCGGACGCGCGTTGTTTTGGCGAGCAGCCGGTTTTGGGACTCTCGGTTGTTATTGCGTATTGGCAACGAAGGCCGCTTTCCCTTTACCCTTGTTATTTTGAAGGCCCTTATTTGAGGAGGAAGGCCCATGGCCCATCTGCTCCATTTAGGTCAGTTTATCTATCGGGGCCTGGAAGGTGGTTGGTTTGAATAATGTCATGAACTAGGACACTGTCGTTTGCGGATCAAGTGTCCCGATGAATATGCCCATGGCGGGGGATTCTTCAATGCGCTGTTCGCACTTTGACCATAGGTTACGCCACCGGATCGCGCATTGGACCCAAGTTTCTCCTGGTCTCCAAGTCGCAAAAAGGGTAATATCAACCTCCCTATCAGAATCATTCCCCGCCTTGGAATCAAGTCAACCAGCTCCCTGTCGGAATCATGCTCCATCTCGAAATCAAGTCAACTAACGACCTCTACGTCGGAATCACGTTTTGTCTCAGAATATACCCTGTGTCGAAATCATGTATCCCCTCGGAGTGTCCGCCTTCCATGTGAGAATCATGTTTCGTCCTGGAATCAACCTCTGCATCGGAACTATGTTTCATTCAGAATATTCACCCCAGAGCCGGAATTACGCTTTGTCTCGGGATATACTAGAATTATGCTCCACAAATCGGAATGATGCTCCGACCTCTAGAATTATGCTCCGCTCTTCGGAATGATACTCCGACCCCGGAATTATGCCCCGCTCTTCGGAATGATGCTCCGACCGTAGAATTATGCTCTACACATCAGAATGATGTTCCGCCCCCGGAATAATGCTCCACCTCAAAGTCAGATTTCTGCGAAACAAGATTCATCAATTCATGTACACTACTCATATACGCAGTGTGTATTTATTGATGGGGGGCACTTTGTTAGGGTCAAAAATTCTACCCCGTTGACCAAGTCAAAAGCAAAGACAACCCCAGATAAGCGAGCCCAAGTTCAGGTCAAGTGACCCCATGCCTAAGTCGAGCCTCGCGGCCGGCTTCCTCCATGCCAAAGGAATAATGGTTAGAGCATAAATAGGCTTAATGCAATTCTTATGAATAAATGTAATAAAATGGTCAACAAATCCAAATTATGTAAAATCTCATGACCTATGTGCGAAAGAAAAAAAAGCGCACGGCATGGGAAAGGCACATGTGCCATTTTGAAAAGCCCAAGGGGCCATTTGTAAAATGTAAAGCCTATATAAGATATAATGATTAATGATAACAAATAAGATTCCTCCCATATAAATCTAGGGTATTTTGCCTTCTTCTTTTCTTCTTTTGAATTAAATCAAGAGTTTAACTCTTGTTTTCTAAAAAAAAGGAAATAGTTTTTTCCCCATAAAACTTTTGAAGGGGAGTTTAAATCTCCCATCAAATCTCTGAAAAGAGGAGATTTTAAATCGCATCACCCTTCTTCCTCAAGACCCAAAAAAAAGGAAGAGAGAAGAGGGAGAAGGAAACCCATCCTTAAAAAAACCTCACTTTGGGAGGATTCAAGGCTCAAAAGGGATAAAAGGGTCTCCTTTCATCATCCAAGACATAGATCTTGGAGCTTCAAGAGATTTCTTTTGGGTTTTCTAAAATAAAAATCTTTTGGGAGTTTAACTCCAAATAAAATTATTTTGGGAGTTCAACTCCATATAAAATCTTTGGGAGTTCAACTCTATATTAAAAAAAAATCTTTTAGAGTTTAACTTCAACAAAAAAAAGAAGAAAAATGGGATTTTTGGAGCCCTTGCTCTCTCTCACATGAGGAAGAGGGAGCTCCCACTAAGTGGGAGCTTTTCCCTCCCTTTCACGTGAGGGGGAGGCTCCCACTGGGAGCTCCTGCTCCTTCTCACGTGAAGGAGAGAGAACTACCACTAAGTATGAGCTTTCCCCCTTCCCCCTCATGTGAGGGGGAGGCTCGCACTAAGTGGGACCTCTCCACTTCCCCTTAAGTGAGAGGATGGCTCCCATTTAGTAGAGTATAACTCCATTTAGGAGTTTAACTCCACAGTAAAAGTCCTTTTAGGAATTTAACGCCACAATAAAATTCTTTTGGAGTTGAACCTCATTATAAAAATCCTTTTTAGGAGTTCAACTCCATTTAATATATTTTGGAGTTTAACTCCATTATAAAAATTCTTTTGAAATTTAACTCTATAATAAAAATCCTTTTTAAGGGTTCAACTCCATTTAAAATCTTTTGGAGTTGAACTCCACAATAAAAATCTTTTTTGGGAGTTCAACTCCATTTAAGATCTTTTGGAGTTTAACTCCATAATAAAATTTCTTTTGGAGTTTTACTCTACAATAAAATTCTTTTTGGGAGTTTAACTCCGTTTAAAATCTTTTGGAGTTTAACTCCACAATAAAAATCCTTTTCGAGAGCTTAACTCCACAATAAAAATCCTTTTGGAGAGCTTAACTCCACGTAAAATCTTTTGGAATTTAACTCCATACGAAAACTTTCGGGGAGTTTAACTCCACGAAAAATCTTTTGGAGTTTAACTCCATACAAATGCTTTTGGGAGTTTTAACTCCATAAAATAAAATCTTTTTGGAGTTTAACTCCATACAAATGCTTTTTATAGTTTAACTTCATAAAAAAAATCTTTTGAAGTTTAACTCCATAAAAAAATTCTTTTGGAGTTTAACTCCATACAAATGTTTTTGTGGGTTTAACTCCATAAAAAAAATATCTTTCGGAGTTTAACTCCATACAAATGCTTTTTGGGGTTTAACTTCATAAAAAAATTCTCTTGGAGTTTAACTTCATAAAAAAAATCTTTTGAAGTTTAACTCCATACTAATGCTTTTGGGGGTTTAACTCCATAAAAAAATTCTTTTGGAGTTTAACTCCATAAAATAAAAAAATTTGGAGTTTAATTCCATACAAATGCTTTTGGGGGTTTAATACAATAAAAAAAATTTAGAGTTTAAATCCATACAGTTTGGAGTTTAACTCCTTCAAAATAAATATAAAATAAAAACAATTATAATAAAAAATCATTTTGGAGCCCCCCACGTGAGGGGGAGGCTCCTACTTAGTGGGAGCCCCTCTTCCTTCTTACATGAGTGGAAAGGGGGCTTCCCCTCCTTTTTTTTCTATTGTGTTTTTTTGGAGTTAAACTCCATATAGGAATTTTTGGGAGTTTAACTTCATACAGTAATTTTTGGGAGTTTAACTCCAAATAAAAATTGTTCTTTTTGAGTTTAACTCTTAATAAAATCTTTTGGAGTTTAATAAAAAAAATAATAAAATAATTTATTTTTTTTTTTAAAATGTGTCTTTATGAATAAAAAAAATCGTTTGTCATAAATTGAATTAAAAAATGAACATGTCCCTGTTGTAAAACAAAAAACAAAAAAAAAAACACCAATACATCGTATTGATTTCGCATGAACAGTTTGACCCGTCAATCGAAGGTTCTCTCGCTCCAAAACTAAGGTGTAATTAGCGGCAGTTTAGTCCGCGGCTACCGGGGATTCGGATTTCCACAATCAATAAACCCCGGCCTACCCTACGCAGGGGGAAACTGTAATACGCGTGACAAGCGATGCGTATTTCTCATCTTAATGGGGTGACGAAAAAACACCCTACAATAATATTCTGATAAATATAAAAAGTCATGATTCATTTACTACAACTAATAAAATATTTCAATAGCTAGGTTAATCTATATTTTTAGATTCAAACAATCACATCTAGTGCACAAGTCTTAATAGTTTCAAAGTAGGATTTTTTCATGTAACTTCAAATCCACGGGCCATCCAGAAGTCTACTTATTACTAAAAGTAATTAGTTAGATAGTGGATATTATTCATTCAGATATCCAGATCCGATTTTTGTAGTATTCGGATTTGAATTCGGATCTGATTAGGATACAAACTTCCTATCTGAATCTGTCAGGATATGGATTTTTAATATATATATATATATATATATATATATATATATATATATATATATATATATATATCCACTAGTTGTCGAATTTGAATCGGATTATTCGTGTCCGTTTACATCCTATCAGGGAGAAGATGCTTTCCATAGATATTACGCTACAATTTAGATTGAATAGTGATAACCCATAAGAAAATAAATACAGATAATTCATTCGTTAATATATCGTGTGAATATGAAGATAAACTTAAAATGTACCAAATGCATATTAACTTAAATTATAACGGTGGGGCTTAATTTCTTGTA
The DNA here is from genome assembly GCA_030015575.1 of Agapanthus africanus. Taxonomy (NCBI): domain Eukaryota; kingdom Viridiplantae; phylum Streptophyta; class Magnoliopsida; order Asparagales; family Amaryllidaceae; genus Agapanthus; species Agapanthus africanus. Next base: position 190,826,186 of record CM057341.1, read on the forward strand.
AGAAAAAAATAAATACAAATTTTCTTAAACTGAAAGGGTGGAGTGAAATTTTCCTTGCACGAGGACAGAAAAAGGCTTGAAGAGGGAATATTTCTTCATATAGCTTTTATATATAATATATAGATATCCATATCTGAACCCAAATATTTTTGTAGTACTCGAATTCGTATTCGGATCCAGTTTAGATACAAACTTCCTATCTGAATCCGACCTGGCTACAAATTTCCTATCCGAATCCGTCAAGATATGGATTTTTAATATCTATATTCACAAGTAGTTGGATCCGGATCGGATTATCCGCGTCTGTTTACATCCTGTCAGGGGGAAATACTTTCCATAGATATTATGCTACAATCTATATTGAATATGATAACCCGTAAGCAAAAAAATAAAGATAAGCGTGAATATGAAGATAAATTTAGCATGGATCAAATGCATATTAATTTAAATTATAAGGACGGGGGATTAATTTTTTGTAAGAAGGGGATAAATGCAAATTTTCTTAAACCAAATGGATGGAGTCAAATTTTCCTTGCACGAGGACAAAAAAAGGCTTGAAGAGGGAATATTCTCTCATATAGCTTTTATACATAATATATATATATATATATATATATATATATATATAGATAGATAGATAGATAGCGTGCTTATAATATTAAGAATAAAGCATATGGTTTAGCTAAACAACCCCCTATATTCAGAAGAATAAAGCAAAGCCATGTAAGTTCAGCCGCTGCGAACGCCATGACTTTATAATCCGCTTGAGATGGAGATTTAGCAATTATACGTATCTTATTTGCATGTTGATTTAGCAATCGGTTGGAGTTGCCGGTATTTTTTATGAGGGATGTATGGTTAGGATTATTCAAACATGGATTCTAACAACAACATCCTTAATTTGTATCTTTGTATCTATTAATTTGCTAAATTATTGGTATAACTTTTTCTTGGAGAACATCTGTCATGCTTTTTACTTCTAATCTAAAAAGGGGAAAAAACAGTTTAAACTGGAATGAATAGATTATGAGACAATTTTTTCTCAGTTAATCTAAAAGTGATTTGGCTTGTATTACAATCTAATTGCTAGAGAAAGGCAACCTTTTCAATTGGTCCGAGTCACTTTTCGGCTGCTAGTCCAACCTAATCGATGATGTTAGATTGTCACCAGCTTTTTTTTCCCTTCTTCTTTTCCTTTTTTGGAATAAACCAAGATAGCTATATCAAAAGGAAATGAAAAAAAAGACTATGTGCGGTTTTCAATAACAACTGCCGAAGAAACATGAGGGATGACAGCCATGTCAAAGTCAACACATGTTGCCCTCTATCTATTATCTATGACTCCTCTGCCCATGTCAATTAATTCCTCTCGAGTGTCAGGGTCGTCATACGAATCCTGTGCATCAGTGATCTCCTGCCAAAATATTTTGGCCCTCTCCTGCAAATTATTATCAGCTTTTGATCTTGTAAAAGGGAAATCACAAATAAAGCATGTATGTGCTTGCTAGATGATTACAAGACTTCTTCTACTTTAATTAGTTCTCTCTACCTGTTTCCAAATATCTTTTTATGGTATTGAAAAAAATCCTAGAACAAGTCAAAGGCCGTAATCACCATTCATTTGTGGTTCATTGCTCTGGACCAAGAAAATTATAAGGTGCAAAATTAAAGAGCAAACCAACAATATCTAATAATGATCCAGTATATATAGGGTAAACAAAATTATAAGATGCAGAATTAAGTGCAAAAAGAATACAATAAATAAATAAATAAAAACATTAGAGTAAATCACTAGAAGAACGGTATATTAGAGACCGTTTAATTCTAAACGGTCTCTAATATTTTATCAATGGCCATATATAATATACGGTTGCTAATATTTTAGCGGCCGTGTATGTATTATCAATGACCGTCCACAACGGTCGCTAATATTCTCTGTACAATAAAACCGCGAGAAAGCTTTCTCTCACCCATTCTTCTCCAATTTTTTCCCGCGCCTCCGAATTCCCCCTCCCCAAGATGATTTTTATCTCATTTAACCCCCCCCCCCCCCCCAAAAAAAAAATCCTTTCAAAAAATTAAAAATTTCTTATCTATTTTTTTGTTTTTCAGGTGTTAATGCTGCTGCTATTGTTGCCGGTGGTGCTTGAAATTGCTTTCCTCGTTTAAAATCTGACAAAGGTTAAGGTTTTTCCTCCTCAAATTATAATTTTTTCATTTAGGTTATGAATTGTGTTATTAAGGTTTTGAATTGTGATATTAGATTATTAGTTATTATGTACTTGTGATGTTAGGTTATGAAATTGTGATATGGTTGTTAAATTATGAATTTTTCAATTAAATATGAAATTGTGATATAATTGTGATGTTAGGATATACAATTTTATTGTTTTTGAGATAATTGGGTTGTAGGAATTGAATAATCTATAAACCCTAAAAAACCCTAACCTAATAACAACACCCTAACCTAATAACAAATTTTAAACCTTAATTACAAATTATAAACCCTAATAAAAAATCTAAAACCAAATGACAACTTATAAACCCTAATTAACAAATTAACTAATTAATATATAACATTAATTCACTAGTAGAAACTGTACGTATTAAAGACCGTTAATTAGGGACCGTGTAAATATATACAGTCCCTAATAAATCAACGACCATATATATTATACCGTCCCTAATAAATCAAATCCTTTAATACCAATTAAACTATAGTAGATGCATAAATCAAAAATAAAATCAAACCGATTAAGAAAAATTAACACTAATTAACCTATAATATTAATTACACTAATTAAGAAATCTTAATTAAGACCAAATAATAGTGCACCGATACCCTGATTAAAAAATGATTAAAGGGATACCTAAAAATTTTGATTAAAAACTTAACTATGGTTTTATGTTTTCATTTAATTGGTAAGTTTAAGATCGGAAGATCTTAAAATTGTTTAAGATTGACCTATAGTTTTCCATTTGACAATTGATATATGCCATATCTTTTTCCAGTCGAATTGATAGGATCACATTATTGTTTGTGAGAGTTGAGCGTCATATTCAATTTTTTCAAACGTATGTGTAGTATTCGATGAGAGGATTTGACATACAGTAATTGTCGGATTTGTCCAGTTTGGACATATTATGAATGCAACTGTTAGTTATGTATATGCCCTAGAGGCCATTGTTGTACATATGATGTATATTATAGTGGATGCTTGGATATATATAGGGAGGACTTTCTTGCTCGACATGATAGTATGCTATCTGGTTTCACTTTGTCTTAACATGTTGACTTGTATTGGTTTACTGTCTTGTTCTCACATGTTGATAAAGCCCTTAGGATATGTACTCGACTACTGGGACTATGATGCAGATCATATTAGTAGGACCAGGGTAGTCCAAGAGTACATTCTATAACTGTTCCTAGTCGAGGGAGTATCGAGACAGGGCATCGATACTCCAGAGTAGACTAGCGTATACGCATCTTGACCCATATAATGGGCGATGGATGATCCCATATCCATCGGTGTTTGATATCAAAGATGGTATATGGGTGCTCAGTGGAGACTGGATACACTAAATAGACTCGCTGAGAACTGCTAGATGGTATTATACCTATCGTCAGATCGCAGTTCTCTGGTGACACTGATACATGTTAGTTTGTAGACCCGAGATCGTTATAGAGTCTTGTGTGATTCCCATTGTGCTTTGATTTCCACCTTACCACGTTCATGAGAACGTGCAAAACGGTGGCTTTTGGGTACATTCCCGAATCATATGGAGGCAATGAACGATAGGAGGGGTTTCGTCTCTCCCAGTATTGGGGGTTGATGTTGCGCTATGTTCGATTGGCTATAACTGGAAGTCCTTGGCCATGGTTGATATGAAGACCTACTAGTAAGTATTATCAGTAGTTTCTCGACCCGTTATGAGCCTCATATCGACACGACTTATCGGTTACTGGGGTCTGACGTTTACCACCCTTAAATTGGATATGCGACATATCAGACGAAGAGACCGGACTGTACAGTAGTGTTACTGATTGGATTCACAGGAGTATGTATAGGCTTGCTTGTTGATCTTCTAATCACTCAACACCCAGATGGCTGTTACGTTTAGGTGACCGCTTGCAGCTTGTGGGTGTTTGATATGATCATTACCTACTGCCGGCGTATTGACGATTCTTTAGAGTCTTACACAGAGGTTTCCTGGTTCAGGAAAAACGGAGTAGGAGCACATATGTGACATGTGCGGGACCGAGAATAATACGTGTATGTGATACTGTATTTGATTCTCCCGATATGAGATATCGGCCGGGTGTATGTGATATAGCCGGGTTATCGGATCAAGTGTTGATTCAATGAACTGATACATGTTATATTAGTTGGTTATTTGCTAAATAGCCGGACTATCAGATAAAGTGTTGATTCGATAATTTAATGTATAATTATATATGTGGTATATCACATTTCATTAACTAATATAAGCTCACTTAAATGATTCTTTTTATCACTTGATGAAACATTGATATATATGTGATATATATTAATTGTATTATTTTCTTTTGTTACATTATATATTATATATGTGATATATAATATTGTAACATGTTAGGCTTACAAATGCAACTAGGGCTTTGAGATCAAACCATGCTAGGGTTTGGATTAGGGTTAATGTATTATTTTGGGTAAATTCTAAATTGTGTGAATATTATTGAGATATTTATCCTTGTTGACTTAGTCTACCTTTTAGATAATATCTAGATATTTGTTAACCTAACCTCTTAACCCTAGCCTATGGTTTATTCTCTATAAGGGTTAAGCATGCCATGCTTAACCCATGGTTTCTTTTCTAACCTCACACATTTTTCATTCATCACAATTCTTCTTCTTCCTCTTCTCACAAAAGCTTTCTAGCTTTTCCTTAGTGATGAATTAAAGTGAGAATTAGAAAACAAAAGAGAGAAAAATTCCTACTTCATCATCCTCATCTATTCTAGCCACTTAGATTAGGGTGTTTGCTTCACTAATATATCATTAGTGAAGTGAGAGCTTGGGTTTGTGTTTCCTCAAGGTAGATCGTCTTGGATTTCGAAGACTTCAAGCAACATGCATCATTCACCTCATGGAGCCTCTCAAGAGTCCAGGAACTTGATGATCGCAGCGAATGGACCTCAACTCGGAGCTTATGAAGCGAAGGAACGGACTACAAAGGTTGTAATCCCTCTCACTTAGAAGTAAAATAGTTTACTTGTTGTTTATAACCCTAATTCTCTAGTAAAAATCCTTGCTTAGGTTGTTTGGCACTTGAAAAATCTAAATACGGTATGTTTGATACCTTGTAGAACCTTGTTCTAGTACCTAAGAACCTTACAGCAACACGACTCACATCTCACATCCTCCTGTATTTTCATCCATTTTGAGAAGTTTTGACAGTGCTTTCCACTTGTTCACTTTGTACAGATTTATATACGAACATGAAGAGCAGAGTGAAAGTGTTGTCGTAATTTTCTTGAAATGGACGAAAAACAGGAGGACGTGAGATGCGGGTGTTGCATTCGTTAATGGGAATTATGACCTTTATCCCTGACAGTCATGAAACTAATTATTCATCTTGACCTTTTGCCCTGAATAATTATGTCAATCTTAAATACCTTTAGATACTTCGATACATCCACATCATGAAATTATTTTATTTAAGACTTGAAAATTTATTTAATGAGGAGCTTGTAATAAACTCATAAGATATGTTAAACTCATATTATTATCTGTGTGATAACGGATGAGAATTCTTCCAGATAAATCGTTTATGCACATGGGGAAAAAGATAGGTATAGTTTGAGAGACACCCGATTTAAAAATGGGCTTAAACCTTTTTAGATACACAGATAAGAACCCAAAGTATAGCCCAGACGGACTCTTGTTTTGTCCTTATAATAAATGTAAGAATAGAACCCGTTCTCGACGTGAAGTGATAGAAGGACATGTGTTTGTAGAGGGTTTTGAACCGAACTACATATATTAGAATTACCATGGTGAAAGAATACGCGACGAGGAAATGAGGATGGATAATGACACTGCAGTTTCACAAGCTGAATTGCCGACGAGTGACAGGATAGATGACACGCATGAGATGTTGGAAGATTTATTTGCTGGAGTGGAAATGAATGATGTTGAACTGTTTGACGGCACCAGTGAATTAGAGGAATTGCGGAAACTTCTGGAGAAAAACGAAAAAAATTTGTGCGAAGGTTGTTCGAAATTTAGTAGACTGTCATTTGTAATAAGGCACTTTCATCTGAAGATGATCGAAAGGATGGCTAACGAGTACTTTGACGTGCTTCTTGATCTCCTACACAAGATAATTTCTGAAGGAAAGGAAAGCATTCCACAGAATCATTACCAAACAAAAAGGATTGTTAAAACACTTGGTTTCTCATATGAGAAGATCGATGTATGTCCCAACGACTGTGTGCTGTATTGCAAGGATTACGCGTCTCTTGATGAGTGTCCCACTTACAACTTGCCTAGGTGGAAAAATATTAAGCAAAATTCAATCGCAGAAATGTCCGATGTCACCAAAAAGATAAAGAAAATTTCAGCCAAAGTCCTTCATTATTTCCCCCTGGCTAAGAAATTACAAAATTTATATATTTCAAAGGACATGGCAAAGTGCATGCGATGGCATTCCGATCGTCGGATCAAAGACGAAAAGCTGAGGCAACCGGATGATGCAAATGCATGGAACAATTAGACGGTGTTGATCATTTTGGGGATGAGCCGAGGTGTATGTCTAGGTTTGGCAACCGTTGATTTCATGCCTTATGGACTCATGAGCTCTAGTTGGTCCACGTGGTCGGTATTGCTTATACCTTACAATCTGCCTCCCTAGATGTGTATAAAGAAACCGTATATGATTCTTTTCTTATTAATTCCTGGAAAATATTCACCTGGACAGAACATCGACGTCTATATGGAATCTTTAATTGAACAGCTGATAGAACTCTGGGAACATGAAGTAGAGACATATGATATGTATGCCGAGGAGAAGTTTAGAATGCGAGCAGCTGTTATTTGGACAATCAACGATTTTCCAGCATACGACATGTTATCTGGATGGTCTACCTACGCGAAGCATGCATGTCCATCATGTGGTCTTGATTATAGTGCCCTACAGCTTAAGACACGTGGTGAGTTTTGCTACTGGTTTCATCGTAGGTGGATATCGGCGAATCATCCGTACAGAAAGATGGTAAATAAGTTTGATGGAATATTGGAAAAGGGTGAAGTATCAAAACAATTGCCAGGGATAGAAATTTTTGAGCAGATTTTATTATGTCAATTCTAGCAAGGTTCTAATCGTTTTAACTTAGATAGTTCCTTCAATAAACAAAAAAACAGAAGCGATCCGAAGATAACTAATTGTTGAGTGTGTGGAAGAAGAGAAATATATTATGGAATCTTCATTACTAGAAATATCTGTTGATTCGACAAAATATTGATGTCATGCATATAGAGAAGAATATTTTTGATAATATTGATGGCACATTGTTACAGAACGATTCTAAGTCCAAGGATAAGTTAAGTTCTCACGAGTGCTTGGAGAAGCTTGGAATCCGACAAGAATTGCATCCGGTACTTCGTGATGATGGTGTCTATGAATTACCAGATTTGAGCCACACAATGTCGATTCTATTTTTATTTATCATTGCAACCATGATACTCGAGTGCGATTCTTGTTTAGGTAAGATCCCAAGTAGTTAATTGTTGTCTTCTACCCTATTTCATTCTATCTTCTCTACTTGTTTTTATTTTTCCTTTTCTTATAATGAGTGGGTAGTTTTCTCACTTGTTAGAGAGAAGGAAATCTCCCTCGCTCTTTCCTTTGCCTAACAACTTGAATTGAACTCCTGTTAATCCATCCACAATCCGCTCCCTACGGCACCCTATCCTTTATGATAGTGGTAACTCACTAGTGAGACTTGTTGTGGTTGGATTGACCAGAGGTTATGGTTAAGAGCCAAGAACGGATGGATAAGGACCAAAAGGAAGGAACTAAGCATTGGAAAGCCTATCTTATATTTACATGTATCCTTCTCAATCATGCTAATCCCCGTTGTTGCTGATTACCGTAACATCAATATCAAAAGAGGCAATTGAAAGAAATGAGCGAACTCTTAACTCAAACTAACCGAATCCTAACCCTAATAAGCTTCTATTAACATACATATCAATACACATAGTTAGCATCGAACAAAATTGGACAAATTTAACTTAACTCGTTAAAACATTAAGAAAAATACTCTCATCTCTCCACGGATCGATCCGTACTCAACTGGCTAGCTACAAGAGAAATCGTCTTGATTGCGGCAAGTAGGAACATATAGAATGTATAGAACAAAACCTTACAATCAATAATCTGGCCCGGTTTGAACACTACGGAAGAGGTGTTGCAAACGAAATTACGAAATACGATATGCGTAGAAAAATGGCAATTCTGCAATTGGTAGGTGGGAAACCCGTAGGTCCGGGTATGTGAGCTTCACAGTTCCATGATTATATCGGTGTTCTCGTCTGCAACACCGACTTTTGGAATGTGGGCTTCACGTTTGCAGATAACCCATGGCAAGCATACATATGAACTTGGCGCTCACTCTTGGTAATACACAACTCGACTGTTCCCTGATAGAATATCAGGAAATACCCCAATGGGGTATCACGTGCTCACACGTGACCAAGGGTCACGTGCTGACACGTGATGGTTTCCTGGGATTCTGTTTTAATAGAATTAAAATAAAACAATCAATTACTGGAGTTACGTGCCCACACGTGATGGACCTTTAAACCCACTGAAAGGGATTAATAAAGTATAATAAAATAACGAGGAAAAATCCCAATGAGGGCATCACGTGCTCACACGTGACCAAGGGTCACGTGCTGACACGTGATGATTCCTTAGTTCTTTAAAAAAAACAGAATTAAATGCTTAATTGGGGAGTCACGTGTCAACACGTGATGGGTTCATAAGCTCTTTAATTAATAAAATTAAATTCTATTTGAATGATCAAACATTGGGATCACGTGTCAACACGTGATGGGCTTTTAATCCTTCTGAACTAATAGAATTAAATTCTAATTAAGGGAGATCGAAGACCCTAACTGGAAAAATATTTCTTTAGATCTTTCCAAACAAAAGAAGGACTGTGCTCTGTAAAGTGGAGCACCGTTGGATTAAAAATCCAATGGTGATTAAAAATCACCAATTTATGGAAAGATTTTATGAAGGAAAGATTTCCCTAAATTTCACCAAAAAAAACAAACAGAATATCTTTTGGATTAAAAATCCAATGGTGAATAAAATTCACTGAGTGATCTAAAAGATCATATTAGTTACGAAAAAACAAACAAAATCTTTCAATGAAAGATTCATTAAAAAAATTGATTCTTTTCCATCTCCTATAAATAGGAGCCAAGAAGAGAAGATAGAATTTTGGAGATCTTGAAATTTTGAAGATAGTATCCTTAAACCTAACCCCCAAACCCAAATCTAAGAAAAATACTGATTTGGACTAATCCACGCCCTACGGGCGACAACACAAATTAGTCTCCGTATACGATCCACGGGCAACCAAACACAAAACAAACACCCACGACACGAAGTGGCCGTCTGGAGGAGGAGAAAGTTGTTACAGCGATGCGGTAGCGTAATTAACTGCAGGGGCTTGCGCCTGCAAGGAAGAGCGTCCCCACAATAATAAAAACCCCTCAAACGAGGGGGAATTTGATGAAGTATGCTACATCGGCTGCATCCGTTTAAACCTTCGATACATGGTGCCATAAATCAACTTGGCATCTTTGGAGAGGTGGACGGATAGCACCAATTAGCATCTGCCCCGAAATTCAAGCAAGACGGACCCACGCGGCCGCGTCTCCGTGCTTCGGAGGGGATTAGATTCTGCCACGCCCGGTGGGACTTTTTCCTCTTTCCACTCCACACTTTATGTGACGTGTTCGCGAACGAATCGCGGTTTGATATGGTTGCCCTTGGGTTCGAGGTACTAAGATTTGGTTTCTTGCTTGGCACGAAAAACGAAACATCATTGGTGTCTACTTGCGCGAAGTATTCCAGCTGCAACTGCAACTCGCGTTCCGCCTCATCTGGAGGCATAGCTTATGGGCCTCAAGCGGCCTCCCTGTTCACGATGTCGGTGGACCAAGTAACTCAGGCCACCACTGGGCTGTTCTTTGGGACTATGATCCCACCCATGAGCTTCAATGCCCTGATGTTGCCGCAAGAAGCCCCAAAGAAGTCGGTCTTCGATCGACTTACCACTACCGCGACCCCTCTCAACGGGTCGTCCAGCTCCGGCGCCTCAGTCTTCGCCAGATTAGGCCAAAATTCATGTGGGCCCATGATGAAGCCTGTGATTCCAGAAAAGGTTATTCCGAAGAGGATAGCCATCCCTGCTCCCGAAGTCGTCAAGACGGCTTCTCCTGCCAAAGGGTCGGTCTTCACAAGAATGACTGCTCCGGCTTCCGCTCCAGTCGAAGTCCTCAAAGCTACTTCCCCCGCCCAGAGGTCTGTCTTTGACAGGTTAGACACTGCTGCTCGACGGACATCGGTATTCAAGAGGCTGGTACCAGCAGCGCCTCACCAGAACAGGGGGCATGACGAACTCACCCCTCAAGCTGAAACAATCCCAACAGCTTGACACGCTCGACGTCGCCACTGGCGCCAAGTAAGGAAAGCTGGGGGTAGCTCCCCCTCTGGGCTAACTCCACCAGCCCCAACGATAAGAGTCAATGCTGCTGTTCCAACCGGGAACAATTTTGAATTGCTGAACAAGGTGCGCAGGAACTGTCCTACCACCGTACTGAAAAGATCTCCTCCACTCGTGGAGAATGCACCGAACGCGAAGCCGGAACAGCCTCCTCAGCGGCTATCCTCCAAAATCTACAAAGTCTGGCGACAGGTCCTGGAGTCGGTGATTGATCAAGATTACCCTCGCCAACAGAAAAAGGTGAAGGTTCAACAGGAAGAGAACCGTCCTGTCAAGCCACAAAGGACGACAACTACCTGGGTGCCCACTGCAACGGCCCCCTCAATGTCAACTGCTCAAAAGAGAAGGAGGCCAGAGAAAGCCCCCATGACTACGGCAGACCACAAAGTCGCTGAGCCCAAACGCCCCAAGTCTGGGGCATAATGGTGCATACTGTTTACATGGCTTCCGGAAAAGAGGAAAGCCGCGCTTCGACGGGTCACCGACCGCTCACCCGATCCGTGACATAAGCTAGGAGCAGTAACAGAAGCTTCAGGAAATGCTAACGCAAATGGCCGCACTTACCGGGCCAAAAGAAAGCCCGGAGGCATCATCAGAGCAGCATCATGAACAAGAAACCGATGCTGACTTCCTCCGCAGAGTCCACGAAAAGAAGGATAGAGAAGCAGCAGAACAAGCGGCTAATATAAAACGAATGGCGCTTCTCTTCCAAGACATGGTCGGGATGATGTTACAACCAGAACCTCCAGTTAAAGACCCTCCGATCATTATTGAAGACGACAGAGGGGAGACATCGAACCCTCCTCCGGCTCTTTCAGCAGCCAAAGAGGAAACCATTTCCAAGGCCGCTCTAGATGACTATATTGCTCAGCAAATACGAGCTCACCAGGAGAATGAAGCGGCCGGCCAAGTCATTAAAACTGGGCGACCATATCCAGGCTGGTATGATCAAGTAAAGTATCCGCCGGGATATACGATCCCCAAATTCCATGTATACAAGGGGACATGCAATCCCCATCAACATGTTTCTCAGTTCAGGGCTCTTTGTGGTAACACCGGAGGTGATGATAAACTGCTCCTTCGCCAGTTCATCGGCAGCTTGTCAGAGACGGCATTCGAATGGTATTCTGAACTTCCAAACGACTCTATCAAGACATTTGCGGAAATGGAACTACTGTTTACGCAAAGATTCACGAGCGCAAGTGAGCGTACCCCGATTACTGCATTAATTAACGCCAGGGTAAAGCCAGGCGAAACGTTGGTTCAATATGCAATACGATGGCGGCATCTGTGGTCGAAATGCGAACAGCGCATCGAAGAAGCACCGGCGGTGGGCATGTTCGTGGGCACTCTGGACCCTCATGCAACCATTTCCCAATTCATGATGTTCTTTAAGCCGACCACGTTCCAAGCCTTGATCGACAAGCTGGCCCAGATGGACCAGATGGGTCATAGACCGTCTCCTCCGAAACCGGAGCCGCGGAACGAAAAGGGTAAAGGGAAGGCGACATTCGTCATGAATACTCAACAGCAGCCCAGTGCCCCAAAGCTAACGGATCAACTGGAAGAGAGACAACGATATTATAATGAGAAAATAAAGCGTCCTTATTCGTTCCCCCGGGACAAAACGAAGAGACTGTTCGAACTGGCGGTGCGCAACAGGCTCATCAATCTGCCAAATCCTAAGCGACCACTGCAACCCGACGAGACTAATAATCCCAATTATTTCTCTTACCACCAAACGGTAAGCCATCCGATTGAAGATTGCTTCGTCTTTAAGGGATGGATCGAGGACCAATACCAACAAGGCAAGTTTGCGCTGTCTGAGAAGTGGAAAGTAAGCCCACCACAACTGCACACTCCTAAGAAGACGGACACACCGGGGGCATCGTGCTCTTTTGTTGTAGAAGCTCCATGGGAGGTCGCTCTTTCAGCCAAAACTAAAAGAATGCTGAACGATCTCCAGACATGTCCGGCGATCAGGTGGAAGAATCCGCTGGAACCTGAGATTATCAAGGGAATGCTGAAACTGCGCTCAACTCCAAAAATTGGTGGTGATATTCAAAACACTCACACCCAGCCATCAAAGTCTTCGAAGAAGAAAAAGAAGACCAAAAAGCCCGTGAAGCCTGGTGACAAGCGCACGGACCTGCAAAAGCAGATTGACGCGCTGGAAGAGTATAACCAGAAGGAGCGGACTCTAATCACACTACAAGAATTTCTCAGTCACGTCCTTGAAGATGGAGATGATGGAGAAGACTCGTCGGATGAATCTGAAGATTACATAGCAAGTTGCCATATGATCTCTCACTCATCGATAAACGATAAAGAAGTTCCTTATACGGAGAATCTGGGGGCAGGTCCTGAGCCGGAACTTCTAGGGCCATCAGACGAAATGATTGATGCGTTCCTAAATGAAGCGCTTCTTAAAGCAAAGCTGTTCGAGAGCATGAGATGGCCATATTTGAAAAAGCCAAGCGCCGGCGACTGGAAGAAAGGGTTGAGACGCTCCCGCCAAATCAAAGTACATCCTCCACGAACAAAAGCAGGTTCAAGACGAGAAAGAAGTTCGCCAAAGCCATATCAATGGGAATGAAGCTACCACCCTCCGAAGGAAACATTCTTGGTGAAGCAGAAAAGCATCCTAGCTACTGCTTATATCATCGAAAGATTGCGCGCCCCACCGAAGAGTGCAACGCTTTTAAAAGATGGTGGCAGGGATATGTTGCTCACCGGCAACGTTTTAAGCGGATGAAACGCAAAACTCGTCAGGAGCGAAGAAGTACGACCGAGGGGCTTTGAAGAACTACCGGCAACTGTCGCATGGTTAACGCTGGAGGATCGCAAGTTCTCATCTTCGGGAGTGACTCTGACGAAGAAATGACTCTTGTCCTTCTCTTCAAAGAATCCACCTCGGGAAAAGAGGAAGAAACGAAAACCTGTGAAAATATTCAGCTGCGCAATCGTACGCTGCCCGAAAAGAATCTCGGACCCATGAATAGAAAAGATAAGGGAAAAGAAAAAGTCCCTGAGAATATCGCCTTAGATGACCAAGCCGTCGAAGAGCTGACAGCCAAGGACCCGCCGAAGAAGAGCAAGGTGGATTGCAACGTTCTGGCATACTTGAGGAATCTACCCTCGCAGCTCAGCATTCTCGACGCCCTTATGCTATCCAAAGAGGCGAGAGATTCATTGATCAAGGCGCTACAAGAGCCGGGGCAATTCCAAGCTTTCCTTGCCGAAGAAAGGATGAAAGACGAGCTAAAAGAAGTACACACGGCCGATATCACCTTCGGCGATGAAGATCTCCTCCTTGGGACGTGCGAGCATAACCGCCCCCTTTATGTCTCCGGATACTGTCATGATATCAAGATAGGAAAAATCCTGGTCGACAATGGGTCCTCCGTCAATCTCCTCAATGTGCGAGTGTTGAAGGAAATCTGCATAAGTGTTCAGCACCTCGCTCGTGATAAAATCACCATCTCCGGTTTCGACTCCCAGTCATCACGGACTCTCGGGTCTGTGATACTGACGCTGCGCTTCGGGCTACTCGTCACGGATATTAAATTTAACGTCATTGACGCCAAGACATGCTACAATGCTTTGCTCGGCAGGCCTTGGTTACACGAGTACAACATTATCCCTTCTACACAACATCAGTCTATAAAGTATTTCAAGGATGGTCTCGAGTACACTGTGATGGGGGAGTTGAACCCATTCTCCATAAACGAAGTTCGAAAGTATGAAGATGCAAAATACTTCTTACCAGATTTTGAGGACACGGAAAGATGTCACAAACCGAAGAACAAAGCTATGATCACTATTCCGGTCTTCGGGAGTGATACATAGGAGGAAGAAGAGATAATTTATACAAGGCCGCCCCAATGCAACAAGCCAGGATTGTCCATCCCTATGTTGATCTTCGGCAGCGACTCGGAAGATGAGGTCAATACTATATTCTCTGCTCGGCTGTCGATACAAATCTCCGCCGACAAAGATCAGAGTTTGCAAATTACCATGGTTCCACAAGAACATTACAAAGATCTCGATGCACTTGAATCTTATAGTGTGCAAGAAATGCAGACATTTTACGTCCCTCCCAGACGAAAAGGTGAAGAGGCGATCCTATTCTGCCGATCTGGGGAAACCAAAGTGGAGAAGGAAATCTGGAACGGCGCCGATTCTACGCTCGACAGGCTCCAGCCTATCCGTCTGCCTAGATACTATACGGAAGGCTTGAAAAGGATATTGAAGCGCCAAGGGGTACCCCTCAGACAGACTACTCGACAAGCTCGATTCTACAATAGGATTTAGGACGTCCTTGGAACTCAACGAAAGTTGCCAAACGGGAGAATGGAAACGGTCGGGTTTGGATATGTTCAATCCAAAAAATGAGAACGAGTCCATGGAAGCTACGTCATACATGACTTCGATGAAGAAGGAGACATTCTGTTAGAAAACGCTGACCCAGAACCAAAACGAGATCCTACCATCAAAATGTCGAGTCCGTCGTTTGAAGAACGAATGGACAAGCTCATAAGGAAAGCGGGCCGAAAGGTCTGGGATGACCATAACCGTGAGATGGCCATTTACGAAAAAGCCAGGACGCAGCGTCTCCTTCAACAGGCCGCGGAGAATCACAATGCTCTTCCTTATCAACCCGTCATACAAAAGGCCCGACGCAAAGGCAAAAATAAATCAAAGAGCGGGAAAGGCGTTCGACATCGACAAAGCGGGACCAAAAAGCCACACGATCAGGAATCGAGCAATCCGGATTCGTATCTTATAAAGAAGATGGGTCGAGCATATCTTTTCCCCAGGACAAAACACGGAAGATATTTGATCTTGCCATAAAATATCAAATGATTACACTTCCGGAGTCCAAACACCCCGAGCAAGCCAACAAGGTCTCTCACCCAGAGTATTGCTCTTATCACCGAGCAATAGGACATCCTCTCGAAGACTGCTTCACCTTCAAGAACTGGGTCGAAGACCAGTATTTAACAGGGCAGGTTCGCTCTATCCAGCAGTTGGAAAATAACCCCCCCGCAGAAGCATGAACCGAAGACCACGATAGCAGAACCAGATCAATATCGATTTTGGAAGCGATCTCGTACTTGTCATATGATAACGCTGTCAGAAGAAGAGCCCGAGAATATGGATGACCTCCCCTGGTGCTTCGAAAACAATGATGACGAGGTGATCTCAGAGTTTCCACCGGCACCGAAAGAGCTGGAAGATGGAATACATACTACTGCAGATAACCTCAAGAAAATTGATTTGGGGACGGCAAGTGACCCGCGACCGACATTCGTCAGTGAGCTGCTGTCTGAAGAAAGGGTAGCTACACTAAAGGCCGTTCTTATACAGCATAAAGATTGCTTCGTATGGAACTATTCCGAGATGCCAGGACTAGATCCAGAGATTGCTGTCCATAAATTGGTAATATCCCCGGACGCTAAGCCAATCAAACAAGCACCAAGGAGAATGCGGCTCGAGCTTGAGATGAGCATCAATGCCGAGTTCAAGAAACTAATCGACTCCGTTTTATCCAAGAGGTTCAATATCCTGATTGGATCGCCAACATCGTCCCAGTGATGAAGAAAAATGGGACGGTGCGCATATGTGTAGACTTTCAGGATCTCAATAAAGCCTACTCAAAGGATGACTTTCCAGTACCGGTCACCGAGCTGATGATAGATAACACGTCCACTCACGAAGTCTTCTCCTTCATGGACGGATCATCAGGATACAATCAGATAAAGATGCATCCCGAAGACTAGAAGCACACCGCTTTCCGGAACCCTTTAGGCATATTCTGCTACAAGGTGATGCCTTTCGGTCTAAAGAACGCCGGTGCCACCTATCAGAGGGCCATGATGAAGATCTTCGATGACCTCATACATGAAATCGTCGAATTCTATATCGACGACCTCGTGGTGAAAAGAAAATCATACGAGGAACATTTAGAGCATCTGAGGATCGTGTTTCAACGCCTTCGGCAATACAAATTGAAAATGAACCCTCTCAAATGCGCGTTCGGAGTTTCCTCGAGCAAGTTCCTAGGATTCATCGTCCGACACCGAGGCATCGAGATAGATCCATAAAAAATCAATGCGATTATGGAGATGCCCCTGCCGAGGACTCTCAAGCAATTGCGGTCTCTCCAAGGGAAGCTCACGTATATCCAGCGATTTATAGCCAATCTCTCAGGCAAGTGTCGTCCTTACAGTCACCTGATGAAGAAGGGAACCCCTTTCGTCTGGGATCACAAATGCCAAAACGCACTGGACGAAATCAAGCAATACCTGCAGAATCCACCAGTACTGGCCGCTCCCGTTAAAGGAAAACCTCTCATTCTGTATACAACCGCCCTTGAAGGTTCCTTAGGCGTATTATGGGCATAAGAGAACGACCAAGGGAAGGAGAGAGCCCTCTACTATTTGAGTCGAGTTCTACTGGGGGCAGAAAGCAATTATTCTCCCATCGAAAAACACTGCCTGGCATTAATCTTCGCGATAACGAAGCTCAGGCACTATGCGTTGGCGCATGAAGTCCGTCTCATATCGAAGGTGGATCCTCTCAAGCATTTGATGTCAAAGGCCATATTGACGGGGCGGCTTGCTAAATGGGCCTTGCTCTTGATGGATTTCTCGATAACTTATCGGCCTCTTAAGGCAGTGAAAGGCCAGGCCATCGCCGACTTCCTCGCTGAGCATCCGATACCCGCCGATTCTCCTTTGAAATGCGAATTGCCAGACGAACATACGTTTGACACGATCGACGGGGAGAGAAGAGAGAATGATACCCAATGGGAACTCTACTTCGATGGAGCATCTTCTATGAAGAAGCGCAAACAAAGCACCCCCATAATCAAATCAGGGGTAGGCTTCATCTTCGTGACTCCACAAGGAGGGATAATGCGCTTTGCCTTCTCCTTAACAGAGCCGAGGACAAACAATGAAGCCTAATATGAAGCTTTGATAGCAGGTCTCGAGATCGCTATCGGTATGGGAATTGAAAACCTCCTCATATACGGAGACTCCCAACTGGTCGTTAATCAAGTAAACGGCGACTCCCAAACGTGCAAGCCAGAGTTGGTGAAGTACGGCGAGAGAGTACAGCAACTGCTAATTCAAATTCCTTCCTACACCTTGGAAAGTATACCGCGTATAGAAAATAGCAAGGCGGATGCATTAGCCAAGCTCGTTAAAGAACTGGCCGACGAGAACCTCGATGATGTAAGGATCGTTGTGCAAAGCCGTCGGGTTCTTGCACCAGCAAAAATATCTCCGGAGTCTTCCGGAGAAAAGGGAACGACCAAGCAAACGACCTTGCAAATAGAAGACCAGGAAAAGGCTAAGGATTGGAGGGAAGTCTTTATAGATTACTTCAGATCCTGTCGAACACCTAAAAATGCGTCCTCAAACATCAGCTCATGAAGCGAGCCCTATCTTTTGCCTTCGTCAATAATACTCTGTGCAAGAGGTCATTTGATTCTCTGTGGTTAAGATGCTTGGGACCCGAAGAAGCAAAAGAGTCGTCCAAGAAACTCACGACGGACTCTGCGGTTCTCACCAAGACGGCCCGAAGATGAAGCTGAAATCAAAAGGATGGGCTACTATTGGCCCACGATGATCCAGGACTGGCTCGAAGACGCGAAGCAATGCCATTCGTGCCAGATTCACGGGGACTTTATCCATCAGCATCCAAATCCACTACATCCAACGGTGGCCAGCTGGCCGTTCGAAATGTGGGGGACTGACATAATCAGCCCCATCGAGCCAGCATCGTCTAGAGGACATCGGTTCATTTTAGTGACAACTGATTACTTCTCCAAATGGGCAGAAGCAGTACCGCTGAGGGAAGTGAAGACTGAGAATATCCTCCATTTCTTCAAGACACACGTCATTTATCGGTTTGGAACTCCGCGACGGATCATCTCCGATAACGGGCCAGCCTACAGAAGCTACAAGATCAGCCGCTTCGCACAACAGCACAACATAGAGTGGAGATACTCCTCAGTCTATAATCCCCGAGCTAACGGTCTAGCTGAAGTTTTCAACAAGACCTTGACGAAGATCGTTAAAAAGACGGTGTCTCGAAATAAGAAAGACTGGCATGAGAGACTGCATGAAGCTCTCTGGGCGTATCGAACTATGTTCAAAATGACTACAAACACAACGCCGTACGCATTGGTATTCGGTACAGAGGCGATACTCCCCCTCGAGATAGAGCTACCCTCTCTACGAGTGGCAGTTCATTACGAGCAACAGACGAAGAAAATGATCACCTTGGATATGAAGAGCTCGATGCCCTTGATGAAACCCGGCTCATGGCACAACAAAATTTGGAGGCTTATAAAGCAAAGATGACGCGCTCATACGAAAGATTGACTAGGCCGAGAACATTCCGCCAAGGAGAACTCGTGCTAGTGGTCAAAAGACCTATGATCCCCAACCGTGCCAAGAGGGGAAAATTCGAGCCAAACTATGAGGGCTCGTATATCATAGACAAAGTCTACCAGGATGGAGCCTATCTACTCATGGACATGCATGGCGAAAGACCCTTCAGGCCAATAAACGGTCGCTTCCTGAAGAAATACTACGCTTGACGAGTCACGACCTAGGTCAATGATAGATGACGACACCTATGTCCGCTCGCTATCTTTCTAAGCCCAAACTCTATAAGTAGTAACCGTTAACGGACCTAAAAGTCCTTAAACTAACCACGGACCGAAACGTCCTTAAACTAACCACGGACCGAAACGTCCTTAAACTAACAATGGACCACTGTGTCCTAAAACTAGCTGTTGACCGAGACGTCAATAAACTACTGTGGACTGTAGCATCCCGAGGCTGACACAAAAAAAGGGGATAAAAGAATTTAAAAAAAGAAGAAAGAAAAAGATAACGGTATGTCCAAAAGCAAAATGGGCACGGATGAAAACCCGAAAGGGCTCCGTGAGTAAAAACAACAGGGCTACCGGCGAGTTTTGTGAAAACCCGAAAGGGCATAATCTCGTTAAAAGACACTTGCAAGGTCATCTCGACTTTGTAAAGAGAAATTGCCTGCGTGAGATCCTTACGACTCACAAGGGAGCAACACAATTAGGGATTCCCACGATTCCTAAAGAGAAATTACACTTGCAAGATCCTCACGACTCGTAAGGAGAACCCTCTTATGGGACCCTCACGGCTCATAAGATTCAAAAGTCTTAAGCTACAGGGATCTGAACCTGTTCTTAAGCGGCCACCACAACCTCCAGTTTTGCCCTACAAGCGGCTCAATGCTGACCCTTGTATACAATCCATGGGCGCGAATAAACATTTCCCTAACGAAGTCCCATCCGTGACTAGGGATATGTCTACATGGTGAACAACCCTTGTAAGTCCTCTCAACTTATAAGGAGAAAAACACTCTTGTAAGATCCTTACGACTTATAGGAGAACATGCACTTAGGAATCCTTATGCTTCTTAAGGAGAAAACGCACCTACGAGATCCTCACGACTCGCAGGGAGAAATACCCTTATGAGACCCTTACGGCTCAAGAAGTCAAAAGTCATAGTCGACAGGATCTTAACCCTGTTTGCTAAGCTACCTTTGTTCGACATTGACAGAGGCAAATGATGATTCACTCCTGGCAATATCCCAGTTGTAGAGGTGCTGACGCCGAAATCGGTGTCTAATTCCAAGCTTGCAGCAAAAAGCCAGCGAGCCACACATGCATATGAAATAGTCGGAATGATGGGGCAACTTGCAACAAAATCAGCAAGTAAAAATGTATGCATGCAAAATAGCCGAAATGATTAGGCAACTCGCAATAAAAAGCAGCGAGTAAAAATAAAACAAATAGCCGAAATGATTGGGCGCCGTGAAAAATAGCCGAAATGATTGGGCAATCGCGACCTTCGCGATATAAAAGTTGAAATGATAGGGCATCACGGAAAGAAATAAAAAAAATGAAATGAAATTTTTGCCCTATAGGTGATATCACGTCAATCCCTGTATACAATCCAGGGGCGCAAACAAAGAGGGAATCACACCCTTCCTCCCCAGGCTTCATCAGAAGAAGAAGCCAAATCTCAACGGTTCACAGATAGCCTGGAGATCATCCCAACATTCGTCTCATTACAACAGACACAACATCAAGCAAAGCGGAACAGCGGCAACTCCCAGTTCCATGACTCGGCGGTGCACAGATGACCGAGAGTCAAACCCCGACTCCGTGAAATGCGGATAAATTCAACTCTTCCTAGTTACGTGGAACGTGGCTTATGTCAATCATGACCCCATGTAAAACATCCAGAACGGAGCTCGGTCCTTGCAGAATACGGCAATGACCCCATGGGAAGCATCCAGAGCAAAATTCCCGGTCACGTGGAACGCGGCTTATGTCAATCCTGACCCCGTAGGAAACGTCAAGAGCGGATCCTTGTCCTCGCAGAGCACGGCAATGACCCTGTGTGAAGCATCCAGAGCGGAGCCTGATCCTCGCAGAACACGGCAATGACCCCATGGGAAGCATCAAGAGCAAATTCCTGGTCAGGTGGAACGCGGCTTATGTCAATCCTGACCCCGTGGGAAACGTCCAGAGCGGATCCTGGTCCTCGCAGAGCATGGCAATGACCCCGTGTGAAGCATCCAAAGCGGATCTTAGTCTTCGCAGAACACGGCAATGACCCCGTGGGAAGCATCCAGAGCAAATTCCTGGTCACGTGGAACGCAGCTTATGTCAATCCTGACCCCGTGGGAAACGTCCAGAGCGGATCCTGGTCCTCGCAAAGTACGCCAGTGACCCCGTGTGAAGCATCCAGAGCGGAGCCTGGTCCTCGCAGAACACGACAATGACCCCGTGGGAAGCATCTAGAGCAAATTCCTGGTCACGTGGAACGCGACTTATGTCAATCCTGACCCCGTGGGAAACGTCCAGAGCGGAACCTGGTCCTCGTAGAGCACGCCAATGACCCCATGTGAAGCATCCAGAATGGAGCCTGGTCCTCGCAGAACACGGCAATGATCCCATGGGAAGCATCCAGGGCAAAATTCCTGGTCACGTGGAACGCGGCTTATGTCAATCCTGACCATGTGGAAAACGTCCAGAGAGGATCCTGGTCCTCGCAGAGCATAGCAATAACCCCGTGTGAAGCATCCAGAGCGGATCCTGGTCCTCGCTGAATACGGCAATGACCCTGTGGGAAGCATCCAGAGCAAAATTTCTGGTCATGTGGAACGCGGCTTATGTCAATCCTGACCCTGTAGGAAACGTCCCGAGCGGATCCTGGTCCTCGCAGAGCACGGCAATGACCCCGTGTGAAGCATCCAGAGCGGAGTCTGGTCCTCGCAGAACACGGCAATGATCCCGTGGGAAGCATCCAAAGCAAAATTCCTGGTCACATGGAACGCGGCTTATGTCAATCCTGACCCCGTGGGAAACGTCCAGAGCGGATCCTGGTCCTCGCAGAGCATGGCAATGACCCTATATGAAGCATCCAGAGTGGAGCCTGGTCTTCGCAGAACACAGCAATGACCCCGTGGGAAGCATCCAGAGCAAAATTCCTGGTTATATGGAGTGCGGCTTAAGTCAATCATGACCCCGTGGGAAATGTCCCGAGCAGAGCTGGTCCTCACAGAACACGGCTATGACCCCGTGGGAAGCATCCAGAGCAACTCCTGATTCCGTGAAATGCGAATAAGGGTAATCTCACCCATCACTTGCGGGTCCTCACGACTCGTAAGGGAGCAAACTCTCTTGTGAAATCCTTACGACTTGCAAGAGAAAACACACTTAGGAATCCTCACGATTCTTAAGTAGAAATTACACCTACGGGATCCTCTCGACCGGTAGGGAGAAAAATCTTTATGAAACCCTCACGGCTCATAAAGTTGAAATGTCTTAGGAGGCAGATCTTAACCCTGAATCCTAAGCCATCGTTGTCCTGCAAAGAAATCGAAATAGACTATCCATAGAATACATTTAATAAAAGGGACACACCATCATGAAGAAAAATATATTTTTTATTCATGAATCAAAATGAATACAAAGTACAATTCGTGAAAGAACAAAAAAATATACTCTCATTCAGGAGTATGTACAAAGGAAGAATGAAAAAATGTATATACAATTCTTCAAGTCGGCGGGTGATTTAGTAGATTTGCCAGCCCATCCCCTTTTCGCTGAGCCTCGCCTTCATGATTCAGTATCGTCAAAAGACAGGCTTCCACTTGAGCCCGTTGGGCCTGGTATGAGGCAAACCGGCCTTCAAGCTCTTTTTCAGTAACCTTATGGGCTTCAACCATTTCACGGGTGAACACGGCAGCCTTATCAATGGCTACCACCTCCTTGATGGCTTCTTGAAGCACTCGCCAAAGTTCGTATGCTTTAGTGGCCTTGGCCGTAAGGTTGGCCTGAAGCTCCCTCAGCGCTTTGGAAGCCAGCTCCCTCTCCGAAAACTTGCGGCTGAGCCTTTTTCTCACATGATATCATGTTCGCAGCACACCGCATAATCAACCCCTGTAAGCTCACCTTCGCGGCCACGACCTTGTAAGTGAACTGCGGCGCCCCGGCCTCCATCCCGAGGCCAAATGTGGAAGCGAAAAACTTTAATTTTGCAAACTAGCAAACCGGCACCACCGCGCACTAAACACCCGGATCGGGCCATTAAACTAGATCTAGCTAACTACAAGACGGGTTAGAGATGTATACTAAGCGATCCGTGTCCTTCGGTCTTCGTCTCCACTCTGATCTCCCGCGGAAACTCCGTTCATTTCCTCCTTGTCGGAAAGGGCACCACGTAGCCGGAATCTTTTACGGGCTCCCACTTCTGGACCGAGGCAACTCGGGCGCGAAGTTGGCTAGCCGACGCGTCCAAGATTTGCTGTAGAATAGTGTAGTAGCCATTGTCTCTTTGAGGGTTTGAAGTTGCCTTGATGGAGGGATTGAAGGAATGAACTTTGGAGAGGTGAGAAGGGTTTTGTGAGCAAACCAAAAATGAGATGTATCAATTTCCCTCTTACCAAAAATGAAACCTCTCTCATTTCTCCCCTCTCAAATGTGGCCGGCCCCTAATTGGAATGAGAAGGGAATCAAAACCAAGGGAGGTGAGTGTAGGAGATCAAGGGAGGTGACCATATCAAAAGCAAGCTTCACATCATACACTAAATCAATCTTAATCTCATTAATGCATGAAATGATGATAGAAAAGGATGGAATAAAAAAATGCTCTCATAATCAATCCATATGCAAGAAACCCATCCACTATGTGTTATTTGCAAACTTGCAAATAACACCCTCCATCAGAAAGTCCGGCCGCGAAGGATCAAAGGAAAACCGGCCGGAACGGAATGCAAACTGGCAACTACAGAAAACTGATCCCGTGATGAATTACAGGAAAACTCCGATACTGCATATACATGCCCGTATTTGTATTCCCACTGAACACAAATGCAAAGAGACAAAATCTACACTGTACTATACTAGGATCCGGCTTAAACCAAAGCCGGCTAGTAATATCCGTCCGATCCTGATCCGTGCAATACCGCACGTATCTGATCGAACCCTGCCATATATCCATACGGCCTCTAGTACTAACCGTTCGATCCTGATCCGTGCAATACCGCATGTATCTGATCGAACCCTGCCATATCTCCATACGGCCTCTACAGCATTTCGCCCGAAACTTGAGTAACTGAAAGTGAGGTGGACTCTAAAGACTCGTCAATACTATGGCTGTGGATTTAACCATTAGCATGTCAGAGGTATAAGCCAATACGTGACAGGCCACCAGCTATTGACCAAAAGGGACGTCGATGAGCGAACTCATCCTGACACCCAACTGAGCCTGTCAGTGACAATATCCGCACAGTCCGGTCCGTTCGTCTATGAGCATCGCATGGTGGGCCTAGGGGGTTGGTAAAAGTCAGACCCCCAAAAGCGGTACAAGTCATGTCGGAGTGAAGCCCAGAACACCCTGAGATACTACTGGAATATCTACCAGTAAATCTCCTGCCTTGGCCAAGGACTTCGTGTAATGGCTCTCCTAGACAGAGCGCGACCTCACCCCCAATACCGGGAGAGACGAACCCCTAAAGATACGCTCACTGCCTCCATATGGCTCGGGACTGTACCCAACTAAAACCTGTTTGCACGTCTCCTATGAGCGTGGTAGGGTAGTAAGCAAAGTTCAGTGGAAACTCACACAAGACAAATGACGATCCCCAGGTCGATGAACTAACCTGTACACATGTCACCAGGGAACTGCTATCTGACGTCAAGTATAAGACCAACTAGCATGTTCCCGGCGAGTCATGTCTGGTGTACTCATAACCCAATGAGCACCTGTATACATCTTAGGTGAACCAACTGACACCGGTGGCATGCGAGACCGGCCACCGCCCCTCGTCGGGGACTCCACTGTGTACACTAGTCTACTCTGGAGAATCGATGCCCTGTCTCGAAACTCCCACGACTAGGGACCTTTTAAGGACGTGCTTATAGACCACCAACTCTCACGTATATGATCGCCCTCATTCTGCTGGCAGTCAAGCAAGAATCCTAGGGGCTCTATCAGCATGTAATAGCGACCTGTAAGGTCACCTGAAGCAGTACACGATAATAAAGGTAAACCAGATAGCATACTATCATCTCGAGTAAGACTGTCCCACCGGGATAGGTCCTCCCTCAATCATTGCAATCTCGTGCCTGTGATCCAATAATTGACTCTGAGGGCACTATCTCCAACAATCTCCCACTTGCACTCATGGCTAATTATTGCGATGTCGCATACTCACAGCCTTACAAAACTCGTTTGCGAAACTATTGCGTTCGAGGAATAGCCTCAGTGAGTGGATCCGTCTTGATGTTTCTTTCTATGTCTCTCTAAATCTCAAGCTCGCGGAGAAACCCATCTCCCGAAATGAGCTATACCTGTCTTAG
Organism: Agapanthus africanus; assembly: GCA_030015575.1. Taxonomy (NCBI): domain Eukaryota; kingdom Viridiplantae; phylum Streptophyta; class Magnoliopsida; order Asparagales; family Amaryllidaceae; genus Agapanthus; species Agapanthus africanus. The sequence continues at coordinate 190,851,905 of CM057341.1, forward strand.
AATGTCTGGATGTCTGATGGGACCCAGCTCATAAATGAACTCCAAATCCAAACTTCTTAGACTGTATCGTCAACTGAACTTAATCAGTATCCTACGCCATGCCTCCCTCAGTATTGCCTTGGACCTCCTGTCTAAAATACTGCCCCTCATCAGAAGGAAAAACTATAACTCTGACAACCTCCTTATCGTCCAGGTCACCTTAGAAGCCTGGAATGATAACTGTCCCCCGAATGAGGCTGTCGTTATCATATCCCTAGAACATTCACTTATGTTCTAAAACTGCTTCCGACCGTTTCTCTAGGATAGGATCAATGTCAACTTATTGCATCTAGTTCAAGAACAACATCTGGTGTGGTACTTGACATCTCATGATTGACTCAATTGCCTAAGCAAGTGATCTGCCAATCATACACATCCCTCTCCCCTTTAGTCTGTAAGACACCTTTAGAGAGGGTGACTCCATTACCTGCAGGTACACTACCGTGCCAGGAGTCGTTCATTCTAAATACTCTTAGAATGCTGTCAAAGTACCCTGATTGGGAAAACACCCAAATCTATATCTAAAACCAAAGATCTATTAACCAGTATGTCTGATATAATATCCAAGTCCTGTGTGGAGAAACCACTGTGTGACAACCAAAGATTAACCGATCGTATTATAGGAGTTTCCTTTCCTACTATGTTTATGTCATCCAAATACCAGGACATCACACGCTATTACCTTCTTAACAGATCCATCCCCTATTCTGATGAAGTCAAACCTATGACTGTCACATCAGAAATAGATGATCTATCTCCGCTATATCTGCTTTAGTCTATAAATAGACATAAGCCACCTGTCCACCAATACTTCCGTTGCTCCCACTGACTAAGACAACCCTCTGGCAGAGTCATATACACGTACGATTCGAAAGATAGTTTAGAACGACACTATACTCATCCTCCTGCCGGGTCTCACAGTCTGGAACAACAGCATTGGCAAGTCTGGGTAAACAAGAACCTCCCTGTCACCGTCCTTGAGGCTACCGGAGTACCTCTCGGGTGCTTGAGGTTACCCACCTTATCTGCGGAGTGGCCAATAGAATGTCAAACCAGATTGAATCTTTAGGTTCTTATCAAATCTTCAGCAATCGTTTGCGGTTCTGGAATCACTTCCAGTTCTACCATACTCCCACTACTGTTTTCTGAAAAATCCATTTTTAATAAAACTGTGGCGAGTCTAGAACAATATTACTATTGATCTTCCAGAAGGTAGAAAGTCAACCCTCGTCATAGCCTGGGTCAACCCACAAACAGCCATTACAGAAACATGCCTTGAGTTATCCAGAGTCTGGTTTTAAGCATAAGCCGGACAACTCCCTATATCTTAACATCGTTAAGATACGAACTGTTCTATATCCAATATAGGAACAGAGGCACTGATTTAATTGAACCAGATTCAAATCATGCAGCTGTCTCCAGTGCATGTCAACTAAATGGAGAGAGGCCGATCAACGTTACTCAACTTAGGAATGCTTCCAATTATGAGTAACCTGAAAGAGAAGCAAGTTCTCTTAATCATCACTATCAACTGAATACCATACACAAGTATCTACATCTTCGATCACTTTGATGAATCCAGATACTTGCAATAACTGGTTCTCTACTTTATTCATATATCTATAACCTCTCAAAACTTGGACAGTTTCTACGAAACACCTGTCTAAGAACCAGAGAAGTTATAAGTAAACAGAATATAGTACGCGGACCAACCCCTCTGCCCTAATGGACACTGGACAAAATACAATACTCTGTATAAGTCCCCTGAGTCTAGTGACTCATTCACTGTGTGTCGTAGGTTGAAAACTGTACTTATGGTAAAGAAGAATTACACCGCTTGTTCAATGCTCCTTACCTAACCATCCACTGATATAGGTAAATGTCATAGACATAATTTCAAAAAGTTATATCTCACTCTATAAAAATAGACGTACAGATATATCAATTTGAAATTGGTGAACAACAACGAATATTCAAAACCATATATTTGCCGACCGGCAAACAACCCAGGTGGCTTCCTCAAATATCACCAATTACAACGAATCCCGATATAATGAGGATGGTCACCTAATTCCCAATAACTTACTCCCACTCATCATCTGTAAAACCATACAGATGTGAGAATCATACCTGGTAAATACATACCCTGGAGCAAGTGTCTAATCGGGAAATCAGTTTTCATTTAACAGTACACAGTGAAACTGAAACATTGAAATGTTTCGATGGGGTATCCGAGTATTCTTAGTAATGCCTCTTCCATTATCCAGATTCACAACTATAACCGTATAATTCTTTGCCATTTCTCCAAATCCCTTTATATGTCTTTAGTCATTACCTTCTGTACACCCCTTTAGGCCAAATGGTTTTCTTCCTTCCCTATCGTTCGGCACCAGCCTATGGTTTGGAAGAAGACTATCCAATAAGCATAATGGGTGTACTGTCCTAGTCCTACGAGCATTCTCAATGCGAGAGAAGGTGAGGATAAAAGACAACCGAATGAACCTTATTCCTATTTCTCCTGAACCAGGATCCATCCCCGAACTGGAATAAGTTCCTTTTGAGTTCGTATATAACCATACGATGGATTATCCAATAAACTGGGATCTTCGTAGTGATACGGAGTGTCCTGGAGAAATATAAAGATGATTTAGGATTGGCGAAGAAATGCTTGGTTTGGTCGTGAATATCAGTCGCAATTTACTTTGCCCTCCTACTAATCCCTTTCTTTGTCTTAACTTAATACCTTCTGTACACCACCGTTAGGCTAATTGGTTTTCTTCATTCCCTACCGGTCGGCACCAGCCTAAGGTCTGGAAGAAGACTATCCAATTTGCGTAATAGGTGTACTATCTCCTAAACCAAGGAGTACTCGCAACCTGAGAGAAGGTAAAATGAAAAGACAACTGAATAGTCCTATTCGTTTTCTCCAGAACTGGAAACCATCCTCGAATTCCTTCGAGTTCGAATATAACCATACGATGGTTTTGTCCAATGGAAGTGGACGTTTGTAGTAATACGGGTGTCCTGGAGAAAAGGGTAAAAGCAGGAGTGGCAATGAGGTCTGCAACTCTGACAATCCAAAAGCCAGTGTTAAAGAAGGTTCGGTTAAATTGGTCACTGTGTCATAGTCTAGGGTCGGGTCAATGGCCGCTGCCAAGAGAGAGAGAAAAGAAACACTCAGCGTGCACTCTAACCTAGATCAGAATGGTTACCAATTTATCTAATCTGGAAACCTCCCACTGTACCGTCAAATTCTCCTCCAAACCTGAAAGAAGAATTAGTCGGGATCACCCGAGGAGTAAACCAACTCATCAGTGGGAATCGGGATCCAACTATCATCGTATGATAACGTGACGGAATCCGCTCACGGTATCACACTCAAGAAGGTATGCGCATATCTGGTAAGTTTCAGTTTCTTTAGAAACTCCCGATGTGATTTTCACCCCATGCTCTTATGACCTTGACTTTGGCCAACAAATCATAAGTCACATGTCAAGTTCTACCCGTCATTCTCCAGGTTGTTTTGAATCCACCCGTACCTACCCTTGACTTTGGCCAACAAGGCAGTTCGACTGTTCCAAACCAACGCATCTATCTATGCTGCATATGAATAACCAACAGCTACCAAACACTGTGCCTTGACTTTGGCCAACAAACACAGCTTGAATACTATTGACTACCCATATGAAACGACGGAGGGCTACGAATGGTTTCTGGCTAAAACCTTTAATGTAATGAACTTGATATCGTTGAATGAACTGATAGCTTTTTAGAAAAATATAGTAACGAAAACCTTTGCTAAAGAGGTCACTCCCGGTGAAGGGATCTCGGCTCTTTCCCCGTAGAATGGGGTGCAGGATATTCCAACTGAATACCACGATGCAAAGCAAAAGTAATCGGCTATAGTGAAGTTATTGCCCTGACGCAAACTTTTGTCCAAGGGGTCACTCCCGGTGAAGGGATCTCGGCCCTTGCCTCGTCGACTGAGAAGCAGGATATTCCAACTGAATACCACGATGCAAAACAAAAGAGAACGCCTTTGCAATAACAGCTTTTTGAAAAAGTGTTCCAACAACATCATATTAGGTTTGTTTTAACTTGCATTGATCGGAATCAACGCAGTCCCATCAATTGATCACACCACAAAGAACGAAAATATACTGGTGTACGTATATGCCATCCGCATTCGCCACTAGGTCCCGTCATTACCCGTTAGGTTAGCTAACTAACGACAGAGCGGGGACTGGACTAGCGCGTATGCAAAACATATACAACATCTACTAATATATATACCAATATATAATATTTCGCTCAAGACGTGATAAAAATGCAACATCACAGAAATGTACAGCATCACAGAACAATACAGATATCTTGGATCCTCGGGTTTCACAGAGCCGCTACTGAAACCCGACGTTCCCCTGGTCGTGTGGATAGCCTGTGCAATGAAATCCTAGACCCCTACGGGCGCGGCAAGTTACCCGCCGAAACCTGAAGTGAGGCAGCCCCCTTCAGCTCCGTGAATGGACCACCCAGCACTTCACGGAATCCGGTAACTTGGGCACCCCTCCTGGGTCAATCCTATACCCCCTACGAGTGCGGCGAATAGCCCGCCAATTCTAGAGTGAAGCCCCCTCCGTCTCAATGCCATGAGATGCGGGCCCGTAGCCCTCTAGAACCCGGCTATCCGTGCACCCCTCCGCGGGGTAATCCTAGTACAGAAAGTAAAATATACATACAACGGGTACACCGACCGCAACCTGGTCGTGCCATAAAATAATAATACAAACAGGAAGTGACGGCAGTCCACATGTCGGACGCTCGCCCCGCAATATCAAATGTACATGATACAACAAAAACTGTACTAGCATTGCATCCAGGCTATCCCCACGACCAATCCGCAACATCACAGCAATACAAAGAACATCAACGTGAAGGTCACGATCGCAAATCCGTCTAACCGGGCTATAGCAGTTAGACTGGATTTACCGATCAAGTGACATTCATGGTCGCAGATATAATGTAAATACTGTGAAATAATGTGTTTAAAATATCCGATCGATCAAATTTTACCAAGTGGGCCCCCAAGTACTACTGTAGCAGATCAAGAAATCCTGGGCCCAAAAATAACATTCTAGAAACCACATTTTCAACTCAGGAACATTTTGCAAAAGTTTGGAGGACTGAACAGTTAAAGTTGCGGCGGAACCGCGGCCCAAGCAAGGGTTTGGCCGCGGTTCCGCGGTGTGTTGAACTGTTCACGAGCCCAAATTTTCACAGAACTCTTAGAATGTCCTACACATCATTTTGAAACAACCTGAAAAATTTTTGGACTTCAAAAAATTTCGACAGAAACTGATGTGAAGAAAAAATACGGTTTTTGGAAAATTGTTCGATCGGAAATATAAAACACATTAGACAAAGCTATACTAGGTTAATAACCTGGCTCTGATACCACTGTAAGTGCATCGCGGCGCCCCGGCCTCCATCCCGAGGCCAAATGCGGAAGCGAAAAACTTTAATTTTGCAAACTAGCAAACAGGCACCACCGCGCACTAAACACCCGGATCGGGCCATTAAACTAGATCTAGCTAACTACAAGACGGGTTTGAGATGTATACCAAGCGATCCGTGTCCTTCGGTCTTCGTCTCCACTCTGATCTCCCGCGGAAACTCCGTTCATCCCCTCCTTGTCGGAAAGGGCACCACGTAGCCGGAATCTTTTACGGGCTCCCACCTCTGGACCGAGGCAACTCGGGCGCGAAGTTGGCTAGCCGACGCGTCCAAGATTTGCTGTAGAATAGTGTAGTAGCCATTGTCTCTTTGAGGGTTTGAAGTTTCCTTGATGGAGGGATTGTAGGAATGAACTTTGGAGAGGTGAGAAGGGTTTTGTGAGCAAACCAAAAATGAGATGTATCAATTTCCCTCTTACCAAAAATGAAACCTCTCTCATTTCTCCCCTCTCAAATGTGGCTGGCCCCTAATTGGAATGAGAAGGGAATCAAAACCAAGGGAGGTGAGTGTAGGAGATCAAGGGTGGTGACCATATCAAAAGCAAGCTTCACATCATACACTAAATCAATCTTAATCTCATTAATGCATGAAATGATGATAGAAAAGAATGGAATAAAAAAATGCTCTCATAATCAATCCATATGCAAGAAACCCCTCCACTATGTGTTATTTGCAAACTTGCAAATAACACCCTCCATCAGAAAGACCGGCCGCGAAGGATCAAAGGAAAACCGGCCGGAATGGAATGCAAACTGGCAACTACAGAAAATTGATCCCGTGATGAATTACAGGAAAACCCCGATACTGCATATACATGCCCGCATTTGTATTCCCACTGAACACAAATGCAAAGAGATAAAATCTACACTGTACTATACTAGGATCCGGCTTAAACCAAAGCCGGCTAGTAATATCCGTCCGATCCTGATCCGTGCGATACCGCACGTATCTGATCGAACCCTGCCATATATCTATACGGCCTCTAGTACTAACCGTTCGATCCTGATCCGTGCAATACCGCACGTATCTGATCGAACCCTGTCATATCTCCATACGGCCTCTACAGCGTTTCGCCCGAAACTTGAGTAACTGAAAGTGTGGTGGACTCTAAAGACTCGTCAATACTATGGCTGTGGATTTAACCACTAGCACGTCAGAGGTATAAGCCAATACGTGACGGGCCACCAGCTATTGACCAAAAGGGACGTCGATGAGCGAACTCATCCTGACACCCTACTAAGCCTGTCAGTGACAATATCCGTACAGTCCGGTCCGTTCGTCTATGAGCATCGCATGGCGGGCCTAGGGGGTTGGTAAAAGTCAGACCCCCAAAAGCGGTACAAGTCGTGTCGGAGTGAAGCCCAGAACACCCTGAGATACTACTGGAATATCTACCAGTAAATCTCCTGCCTTGGCCAAGGACTTCGTGTAATGGCTCTCCTAGACACAGCGCGACCTCACCCCCAATACCGGGAGAGACGAACCCCTGAAGATACGCTCACTGCCTCCATGTGGCTCGGGACTGTACCCAACTAAAACCTGTTTGCATGTCTCCTTTGAGCGTGGTAGGGTAGTAATAAAAGTACAGTGGGAACTCACACGAGACAAATGACGATCCCCAGGTCGATGAACTAACCTGTACACATGTCACCAGGGAACTGCTATCTGACGTCAAGTATAAGACCAACTAGCATGATCCCGGCGAGTCCTGTCCGGTGTACTCATAACCCAATGAGCACCTGTATACATCTTAGGTGAACCAACTGACACCAGTGGCTTGCGAGACCGGCCACTGCCCCTCGTCGGGGTCTCGACTGTATACACTAGTCTACTCTGGAGAATCGATGCCCTGTCTCGAAACTCCCACGACTAGGGACCTTTTAAGGATGTGCTTATAGACCACCAGCTCTCACGTATATGATCGCCCTCATACTGCTGGCAGTCAAGCAAGAATCCTAGGGGCTTTATCAGCATGTAATAGCGACCGGTAAGGTCACCTGAAGCAGTACACGATGATAAAGGTAAACCAGATAGCATACTATCATCTCGAGTAAGACTGTCCCACCGGGATAGGTCCTCCCTCAATCATTGCAATCACGTGCCTGTGATCCAATAATTGACTCTGAGGGCACTATCTCCAACAATCTCCCACTTGCACTCAAGGCTAATTATTGCGATGTCGCATACTCACAGCCCGTGTGATACCGAACACCCAACTCCTCTACTAGTCAATCTTACAAAACTCGTTTGCGAAACTATTGCGTTCGAGGAATAGCCTCAGTGAGTGGATCCGCCTTGATGTTTCTTTCTATGTCTCTCTAAATCTCATGTTCGCGGAGAAACCCATCTCCCGAAATGAGCTATACCTATCTTAGAATGTCTGGATGTCTGATGGGACCCAGCTCATAAATGAACTCCAAATCCAAACTTCTTAGACTGTATCGTCAACTGAACTTAATCAGTATCCTACGCCATGCCTCCCTCAGTATTGCCTTGGACCTCCTGTCTAAAATACTGCCCCTCATCAGAAGGAAAAACTTTAACTCTGACAACCTCCTTGTCGTCCAGGTCACCTTAGAAGCCTGGAATGATAACTGTCCCCCGAATGATGCTGTCGTTATCAAATCCCTAGAACATTCACTTATGTTTTAAAACTGCTTCCGACCGTTTCTCTAGGATAGGATCAATGTCAACTTATTGCATCTAGTTCAAGAACAACATCTGGTGTGGTACTTGACATCTCATGATTGACTCAATTGCCTAAGCAAGTGATCTGCCAATCATACACATCCCTCTCCCCTTTAGTCTGTAAGACACCTTTAGAGAGGGTGACTCCATTACCTGCAGGTACACTACCGTGCCAGGAGTCGTTCATTCTAAATACTCTTAGAATGCTGTCAAAGTACCCTGATTGGGAAAACACCCAAATCTAGATCTAAAACCATAGATCTAGTAACCAGTATGTCTGATATAATATCCAAGTCCTCTGTGGAGAAACCACTGTGTGACAACCAAAGATTAAACGATCGTAGTATAGGAGTTTCCTTTCCTACTATGTGTATGTCATCCAAATACCAGGACATCACACGCTATTACCTTCTTAACAGATCCATCCCCTATTCTGATGAAGTCAAACCTATGACTGTCACATCAGATTTAGATGATCTATCTCCGCTATATCTGCTTTAGTCTATAAATAGACATAAGCCACCTGTCCACCAATACTTCCGTTGCTCCCACTGACTACGACAACCCTCTGGCAGAGTCATATACACGTACGATTCTAAAGATAGTTTAGAACGACACTATACTCATCCTCCTGCCGGGTCTCACAGTCTGGAACAACAGCATTGGCAAGTCTGGGTAAACAAGAACCTCCCTGTCACCGTCCTTAAGGCTACCGGAGTACCTCTCGGGTGCTTGAGGTTACCCACCTTATCTGCGGAATGGCCAATGGAATGTCAAACCAGATTGAATCTCTAGGTTCTTATCAAATCTTCAGCAATCGTTTGCGGTTCTGGAATCACTTCCAGTTCTACCATACTCCCACTACTGTTTTCTGAAAAAATCCATTTTTAATAAAACTGTGGCGAGTCTAGAACAATATTACTATTGATCTTCCAGATGGTAGAAAGTCAACCCTCGTCATAGCCTAGGTCAACCCACAAACAACCATTACAGAAACATGCCTTGAGTTATCCAGAGTCTGGTTTTAAGCATAAGCCGGATAACTCCCCATATCTTAACATCGTTAAGATACGAACTGTTCTATATCCAATATAGGAACAGAGGCACTGATTTAATTGAACCAGATTCAAATCATGCAGCTGTCTCCAGTGCATATCAACTAAATGGAGAGAGGCCGATCAGCGTTACTCAACTTAGGAATGCTTCCAATTATGAGTAACCTGAAAGAGAAGCAAGTTCTCTTAATCATCACTATCAACTGAATACCATACACAAGTATCTACATCTTCGATCACTTTGAAGAATCCCGATACTAGCAATAACTGGTTCTCTACTTTATTCATATACCTATAACCTCTCAAAACTTGGACAGTTTCTACGAAACACCTGTCTAAGAACCAGAGAAGTCATAAGTAAATAGAATATAGTACGAGTACCAACCCCTCTGCCCTAATGGACACTGGACAAAATACAATACTCTGTATAAGTCCATTGAGTCTAGTGACACATTCACTGTGTGTCGTAGGTTGAAAACAGTACTTATGGTAAAGAAGAATTACACCGCTTGTTCAATGCTCCTTACCTAACCATCCACTGATAAAGGTAAATGTCATAGACATAATTTCAAAAAGTTATATCTCACTCTATAAAAATAGACGTACAGATATATCAATTTGAAATTGGTGCACAACAACGAATATTCAAAACCATATATTTGCCGACCGGCAAACAACCCAGGTGGCTTCCTCAAATATCACCAATTACAACGAATCCCGATATAATGAGGATGGTCACCTAATTCCCAATAACTTACTCCCACTCATCATCTGTAAAACCATACAGATGTGAGAATCATACCTGGTAAATACATACCCTGGAGCAAGTGTCTAATCGGGAAATCGGTTTTCATTTAACAATACACAGTGAAACTGAAACATTGAAATGTTTCGATGGGGTATCCGGGTATTCTTAGTAATGCCTCTTCCATTATCCAGATTCACAACTATAACCGTATAATTCTTTGCCATTTCTCCAAATCCCTTTATATGTCTTTAGTCATTACCTTCTGTACACCCCTTTAGGCCAAATGGTTTTCTTCCTTCCCTACCGTTCGGCACCAGCCTATGGTTTGGGAGAAGACTATCCAATAAGTATAATGGGTGTACTGTCCTTGTCCTACGAGCACTCGCAATGCGAGAGAAGGTGAGGATAAAAGACAACCGAATGAACCTTATTCTTATTTCTCCTGAACCAGGATCCATCCCCGAATTGGAACAAGTTCCTTTCGAGTTCGTATATAACCATACGATGGATTATCCAATAAACTGGGATCTTCGTAGTGATACGGAGTGTCCTGGAGAAATACAAAGAAGATTTAGGATTGGCGAAGAAATACTTGGTTTGGTCGTGAATATCAGTCGCAATTTACTTTGCCCTCCTACTAATTCCTTTCTTTGTCTTAACTTAATACCTTCTGTACACCACCGTTAGGCTAATTGGTTTTCTTGATTCCCTACCGGTCGGCACCAGCCTAAGGTCTGGAAGAAGACTATCCAATTTGCGTAATAGGTGTACTATCTCCTAAACCAAGGAGTACACACAACCTGAGAGAAGGTAAAATGAAAAGACAACTGAATAGTCCTATTCGTTTTCTCCAGAACCGAAAACCATCCTCGAATTCCTTCAAGTTCGTATATAACCATACGATGGTTTTGTCCAATAGAAGTGGACGTTTGTAGTAATACGGGTGTCCTGGAGAAAAGGGTAAAAGTAGGAGTGGCAATGAGGTTTGCAACTCTGACAATCCAAAAGCCTGTGTTAAAGAAGGTTCGGTTAAATTGGTCACTGAGTCATAGTCTAGGGTCGGGTCAATGGCCGCTGCCAAGAGAGAGAGAAAAGAAACACTCAGCGTGCACTCTAACCTAGATCAGAATGGTTACCAATTTATCTAATCTGGAAACCTCCCACTGTACCGTCAAATTCTCCTCCAAACCTGAAAGAAGAATTAGTCGGGATCACCTGAGGAGTAAACCAACTCATCAGTGGGAATCGGGATCTAACTATCATCGTATGATAACGTGACGGAATCCGCTCACGGTATCACACTCCAGAAGGTATGCGCATATCTGGCAAGTTTCAGTTTCTTTAGAAACTCCCGATGTGATTTTCACCCCATGCTCTTATGACCTTGACTTTGGCCAACAAATCATAAGTCGCATGTCAAGTTCTACCCATCATTCTCCAGGTTGTTTTGAATCCACCCGTACCTACCCTTGACTTTGGCCAACAAGGCAGTACGACTGTTCCAAACCAACGCATCTATCTATGCTGCATATGAATAACCAACAGCTACCAAACACTATGCCTTGACTTTGGCCAACAAACACAGCTTGAATACTATTGACTACCCATATGAAACGACGGAGGGCTATGAATGGTTTCTGGCGAAAACCTTAAACGTAATGAACTTGATATCGTTGAAGGAACCGATAGCTTTTTAGAAAAATATAGTAACGAAAAACCTTTGCTAAAGAGGTCACTCCCGGTGAAGGGATCTCGGCTCTTTCCCCGTAGAATGGGGTGCAGGATATTCCAACTGAATACCACGATGCAAAGCAAAAGTAATCGGCTATAGTGAAGTTATTGCCCTGACGCAAATTTTTGTCAAAGGGGTCACTCCCGGTGAAGGGATCTCGGCCCTTGCCTCGTCGACTGAGGAGCAGAATATTCCAACTGAATACCACGATGCAAAACAAAAGAGAACGCCTTTGCAATAACAGCTTTTTGAAAAAGTGTTCCAACAACATCAGATTATGTTTGTTTTAACTTGTATTGATCCGAATCAACGCAGTCCCATCAATTGATCACACCACAAAGAACAAAAATGAACTGATGTACGTATATGCCATCCGCATTCGCCACTGGGTCCCGTCATTACCCGTTAGGTTAGCTAACTAACGACAGAGCGGGGACTAGACTAGCGCGGATGCAAAACATATACAAAATCTACTAATATATATACCAATATATAATATTTCGCTCAAGGCGTGATAAAAATGCAACATCACATAAATGTACAGCATCACAGAACAATACTGATATCTAGGATCCTCGGGTTTCACAGAGCCACTACTGAAACCCGACGTTCCCCTGGTCGTGTGAATAGCCTGTGCAATGAAATCCTAGACCCCTACGGGCGCGGCAAGTTACCCGCGGAAACCTGAAGCGAGGCAGCCCCCTTCAGCTCCGTGAATGGACCACCCAGCACTTCACGGAATCCGGTAACATGGGCACCCCTCCTGGGTCAATCCTATACCCCCTACGAGTGCGGCGAATAGCCCGCCAATTCTAGAGTGAAGCCCCCTCCGTCTCAATGCCATAAGATGCGGGCCCGTAGCCCTCTAGAACCCGGCTATCCGTGCACCCCTCCGCGGGGTAATCCTAGTACAGAAAGTAAAATATACATACAACGGGTACACCGACCGCAACCTGGTCGTGCCCAAAATAATAATACAAACAGGCAGTGACGGCAGTCCACATGTCGGACGCTCTCCCCGCAATATCAAATGTACATGATACAACAAAAACTGTACTAGCATTGCATCCAGGCTATCCCCACGACCAATCCGCAACATCACAGCAATACAAAGAACATCAACGTGAAGGTCACGTTCGCAAATCCGTCTAACCGGGCTATAGCAGTTAGACTGGATTTACCGATCAAGTGACATTCACGGTCCCAGATATAATGTAAATACTGTGAAATAATGTGTTTAAAATATCCGATCGATCAAATTTTACCAAGTGGGCCCCCAAGTACTACTGTAGCAGATCAAGAAATTATGGGCCCAAAAATAACATTCCAGAAACAACATTTTCAACTCAGGAACATTCTGCAAAAGTTTGGGGGACTGAACAGTTAAAGTCGCGGCGAAACCGCGGCCCAAGCAAGGGTTTGGGCGCGGTTCCGCGGTGTGTTGAACTGTTCACGAGCCCAAATTTTCACAGGACTCTTAGAATGTCCTACACATCATTCTGAAACAACCTGAAAAATTTTTGGACTTCAAAAAATTTCGATAGAAACTGATGTGAAGAAAAAATACGGTTTTTGGAAAATTGTTCGATCGGAAATATAAAACACATTAGACAAAGCTAGACTAGGTTAATAACCTGGCTCTGATACCACTGTAAGTGCACTGCGGCGCCCCGGCCTCTATCCCGAGGCCAAATGTGGAAGCGAAAAACTTTAATTTTGCAAACTAGCAAACAGGCACCACCGCGCACTAAACACCCGGATCGGGCCATTAAACTAAATCTAGCTAACTACAAGACGGGTTAGAGATGTATACCAAGCGATCCGTGTCCTTCGGTCTTCGTCTCCACTCTAATCTCCCGCGGAAACTACGTTCATCTCCTCCTTGTCGGAAAGGGCACCACGTAGCCGGAATCTTTTACGGGCTCCCACCTCTGGACCGAGGCAACTCGGGCGCGAAGTTGGCTAGCCGACGCGTCCAAGATTTGTTGTAGAATAGTGTAGTAGCCATTGTCTCTTTGAGGGTTTGAAGTTGCCTTGATGGAGGGATTGAAGGAATGAACTTTGGAGAGGTGAGAAGGGTTTTGTGAGCAAACCAAAAATGAGATGTATCAATTTCCCTCTTACCAAAAATGAAACCTCTCTCATTTCTACCCTCTCAAATGTGGCCGGCCCCTAATTAGAATGAGAAGGGAATCAAAACCAAGGGAGGTGAGTGTAGGAGATCAAGGGTGGTGACCATATCAAAAGTAAGCTTCACATCATACACTAAATCAATCTTAATCTCATTAATGCATGAAATGATGATAGAAAAGAATGGAATAAAAAAAATGCTCTCATAATCAATCCATATGCAAGAAACCCCTCCACTATGTGTTATTTGCAAACTTGCAAATAACACCCTCCATCAGAAAGACCGGCCGCGAAGGATCAAAGGAAAACCGGCCGGAATGGAATGCAAACTGGCAACTACAGAAAACTGATCCCGTGATGAATTACAGGAAAACCCCGATACTGCATATACATGCCCGCATTTGTATTCCCACTGAACACAAATGCAAAGAGATAAAATCTACACTGTACTATACTAGGATCCGGCTTAAAACAAAGCCGGCTAGTAATATCCGTCCGATCCTGATCCATGCAATACCGTACGTATCTGATCGAACCCTGCCATATATCCATACGGCCTCTAGTACTAACCGTCCGATCCTGATCCGTGCAATACCGCACGTATCTGATCGAACCCTGCCATATCTCCATACGGCCTCTACAGCGTTTCGCCCGAAACTTGAGTAACTGAAAGTGTGGTGGACTCTAAAGACTCGTCAATACTATGGCTGTGGATTTAACCACTAGCACGTCAGAGGTATAAGCCAATACGTGACGGGCCACCAGCTATTGACCAAAAGGGACGTCGATGAACGAACTCATCCCGACACCCTACTGAGCCTGTCAGTGACAATATCCGTACAGTCCGGTCCGTTCGTCTATGAGCATCGCATTGCGGGCCTAGGGGGTTGGCAAAAGTCAGACCCCCAAAAGCGGTACAAGTCATGTCGGAGTAAAGCCCAGAACACCCTGAGATACTACTGGAATATCTACCAGTAAATCTCCTGCCTTGGCCAAGGACTTCGTGTAATGGCTCTCCTAGACACAGCGCGACCTCACCCCCAATACCGGGAGAGACGAACCCCTGAAGATACGCTCACTGCCTCCATGTGGCTCGGGACTGTACCCAACTAAAACCTGTTTGCACGTCTCCTTTGAGCGTGGTAGGGTAGTAATCAAAGTACAGTGGGAACTCACACGAGACAAATGACGATCCCCAGGTCGATGAACTAACCTGTACATATGTCACCAGGGAACTGCTATCTGACGTCAAGTATAAGACCAACTAGCATGTTCCCGGCGAGTCCTGTCCGGTGTACTCATAACCCAATGAGCACCTGTATACATCTTAGGTGAACCAACTGACACCAGTGGCTTGCGAGACCGGCCACCGCCTCTCGTCGGGGTCTCGACTGTATACACTAGTCTACTCTGGAGAATCGATGCCCTGTCTCGAAACTCCCACGACTATGGACCTTTTAAGGATGTGCTTATAGACCACCAGCTCTCACGTATATGATCGCCCTCATACTGCTGGCAGTCAAGCAAAAATCCTAGGGGCTCTATCAGCATGTAATAGTGACCTGTAAGGTCACCTGAAGCAGTACACGATGATAAAGGTAAACCAGATTGCATACTATCATCTCGAGTAAGACTGTCCTACCGGGATAGGTCCTCCCTCAATCATTGCAATCACGTGCCTGTGATCCAATAATTGACTCTGAGGGCACTATCTCCAACAGACCTCTGAAGGAAGGCGCGTACACTCAAGAATATATAAACAAGCCTCCTTTCGACGATAATACTCTATCTAAAACAAGCACAAACCACCCGATATGGGAAGTAACAAGGAAAGTCTCTGATCTATATCCTATCAAGCAAGTATTTGCAACTATACGAATGTTTAAAAGGAAATGATACCCAAAGCACTAATGTGCATGAAACATAATGATGGTACTCGCAATTAAAGAAAATTCCCATGGGAAAAATATGAAGCTCATTTACGCGAGCAAGACGCTCGTACGAGTATCCGACAAACATGAAAATTCAATAGAAAGCACGCAACAGCTAATGATAGAAAGAGTACATTGATTTAAACATACTACGCTACCGGGAAAAGGTCACCAAACAAAGGATTAGTGGCACAAGGGTTAACAAAACAAAATACAAAATTTTCTAACTCCCTCTCTGCCTTCTCCAGCACGTCAAAACGACGATTTTCACGAGGAGTGGCTCCCCACCGAGTAGTGCCATGTCCATCCGCAAAAGCAGACATAACAGCCCGCAGGGCTCTTATCTGGCCTAACAAATGGACCGAGCAGTCTTTCAGAGCCTAAGTAATCAGGCACGCCTCATAAAAACACTCGAGCTTGTCTTCGGCCGCATCAAGGACCGCCAGGGTCATCTCTGTTGGGTGAAGAGGGATGTCAGCGAGCACGGCAAGAAGAATTATCCGGAGCCAAATGGATCCCATTGGAAGAGAGGATCCCCTATGGATCAGGAGTTCATACATCACCGCGTCACATTCGGCATCGGTGAGAAGGGGATCCACCAGTTGCGCTGCAAAACGAGGAATCATCTCCTCAACGAGTACCTCCCATGGTTGCCGACGGGCATGGGGACGATTGCAAGCCATAGCGATTGATCGGTTTCTTAAAGATGATCACCTTAAGGTATAAATGGGTTTCTCTGTGAGGAAAGGAAGAAAGGCATGGTTTCAGGTTATAAAGGGGAGTATTTAATGCTATGCACAAAAAATGTTGTGCATGGTGGGACTATTCTCAAAGCCCGGAAAAAAAGGGAGAGCGTTGGAAATGAAATCCAATGACGCATTGGAATCAGATCAGGGAAATGAAACGTCCCCATCCAGCAGAGCTCCGCATGCGCAACACGTGAGCACAAGCCTTGATTGGAAGATAAAGCGGCATTGCACATACATGACGGAGAACTAAGCTCTGAGAAAGAGAATTAAATTCTCAAAAGAAAATGAACAAGGAAGAAGACGAAAGAGTGGAGGCGCTTCTGAAGAGACCCCTGCATTTATAGGATGTGATGTGAAACGTTTCATCTCCCCTATTCCCTAGACAGATCCAACGGTCACAAAGGTGACAGCGTTGCACTCACGTGCAGACACATGAGAACAACGCCGCGGGGGCATTTGTTCCCTGATAGAATATCAGGAAATACCCCAATGGGTTATCACATGCTCACACGTGACCAAGGGTTACGTGCTGACACGTGATGGTTTCCTGGGATTCTGTTTTAATATAATTAAAATCAAACAATCAATTACTGGAGTCACGTGCCCACACGTGATGAACCTTTAAACCCACTGAAAGGGATTAATAAAGTATAATAAAATAACAAGGAAAAATCCCAATGAGGGCATCACGTGCTCACACGTGACCAAGGGTCACGTGCTGACACGTGATGATTCCTTAGTTCTTAAAAAAAATTAAATGCTTAATTGGGGAGTCACGTGTCAACACGTGATGAGTTCATAAGCTCTTTAATTAATAGAATTAAATTCTATTTAAATGATCAAACATTGGGATCACGTGTCAACACGTGATGGGCTTTTAATCCTTCTGAACTAATAGAATTAAATTCTAATTAAGGGAGATCAAAGACCCTAACTAGAAAAATATTTCTTTAGATCTTTCCAAACAAAAGAAGGACTGTGCTCTGTAAAGTGGAGCACCGTTAGATTAAAAATCCAATGGTGATTAAAAATCACCAATTTATGGAATGGTTTTATACAAGGAAAGATTTCCCTAAATTTCACCAAAAATAACAAACAGAATATCTTTTGGATTAAAAATCCAATGGTGAATAAAATTCACTGAGTGATCTAAAAAATCGTATTAGTTATGAAAAAACCAACAAAATCTTTCAATGAAAGATTCACTAAAAAAATTGATTCTTTTCTTTCTCCTATAAATAGGAGCCAAGAAGAGAAGAGAGAAGATAGAATTTTGGAGATCTTGAAATTTTCTGACAGAAAATAGCAGAGAGAAAAGAAAGGAGAATTCAATTCTCAAGAAAAGAAACCCTAGATGAGAAAGGGGAAAGGGATCAAAGCTTCATAAAACAGAAAAAGAGAATTTAATTCTCAATCTAAGAGTTTAACTCTTCTGCAAAAGAACTTAGTTCTTCCTCTGCTTGAAGATCTGCAGAAGCAAATCTCCCTACAAGTTGAGAATTTAATTCTCATTGGGGAGATTCTGCCATGCAGATCCAAAACTTAGAGGGGGAATTAAGTTTAGAGAATTTAATTCTCCCAAAGATAAAACTAGGGTTTAACCCTATATGAGAATTTAATTCTCCTAAATTCATAGGAATTTAATTCCTCCAAGATAAAACTAGGGTTTAACCCTATATGAGAATTCAATTCTCCCAAACTCACAGGAATTTAATTCCTCCAAGACAGAATCAGGGTGTAACCCTATATAAGAATTTAATTCTTCCGCATACATAGGAATTTAATTCCTCTAAAAACATAATTAGGGTTTAACCCTATAGAGAATTTAATTCTTAAAATAAAGAGACTTGAAAGATCTTCATGCACGTAAAGAACATTGGTCACGTGATGACACGTGACCCCAATCCACAGTGATCAAGAAAGAAAGAATAAAGCTAGGTCACGTGCTCCCACATGACCCCTAAAAAAATCCTCCAAAATGAGAAGGAAAAAGCTTGGAGGCAATGCCTCACGTGCTCCCACGTGACTTCCAAAATAAAGAAAATAAAAGCAAAGGCAATGCTGGCTTTGGACGCTCTCACGTGTCCTCACGTGACCCCTAATAAACATTCTAATAAATCAGGGCATGAGTACCCATCACGTGCCCACACGTGATGGCTATGAAAACAAAAAGTGTTTAATACTTATTTGCAGTTCTGAGAACAAAGTAAATGAGATCTGGCCCCACCTCTGGGCGCCCTCACATGCCCCCACGTGACCCCTTCCTTTCTAGTGTTTAACACTATTTTGAGTATTTCGTCTCCAGTGTTTAACACTGCTGTCCTCTAGTGTTTAACACTATTTTAAAGCCAATCTTGGCCAAATTGGCTAAGTTTCTAGAGGCAAAAACCTCCCCTTTAACTAAATCTCAAAGTTGAGTAAAACTCAGAACTACAATATTTAATGCTCAGTCAAAGACAAAATTGTATCAGAGCCCTCGAACTCTGGTTTAGTATTGCTAAATAATATGGGCTTGAACCCAGACAAATGTTTAATGGTCCAACAAAGAGCCAATATTTCTAATCTAATTGGACTTTGCCCAAACTAGCCATAAGTTCTCAATTCAGATTTAACTGAGCCAATGTGCTCATAATCTAATAAATTGATCTTAGTTCCAAATTGGACTACAGATCCCCAAATCAACTTTGGTTCGAGGGTACATCTCTTTACTCCTCTGATACTTGTCATTGTAATCCTTCAACGTCTTCAGAGAGGTGACAGGTCTTGACAACCATACATTTCATGGATTGTGGGATCCTTAAGCCCATGGACTATGATGTCCTTAACCTTGCCTGTGAGGTCTTTAAACTCACGGACTATGGTGTCCTTAACCTTGACTGTGAGGTCTTTAAACTCACGGACTATGGTGTCCTTAACCTTGACTGTGAGGTCTTTAAACTCACGGACTATGATGTCCTTAACCTTGACCGAGATGTCTTTAAACTAACAATGGACCATAATGTCCTTAAACTAATCGACCGCAATGTCCCTAAACTAAACAATAGAGTCCAAATGCTCTTTTGTTGGATCTAAACGATCCCGTTAAGTTGATCTTAGTCTAAAATTAGACTAACGTATCCTTAACTAACGTTTAAGTTGATCTCAGTCTTAAATGAGACTAGTGTATTCTTAAACCTAACCCCCAAACCCAAATCTAAGAAAAATACGGATTTGGACTAATCCACGCCCTACGGGCGACAACACAAATTAGTCTCCGTATACAATCCACGGGCAACCAAACACAAAACAAATACCCACGACACGAAGTGACCATCTGGAGAAGGAGAAAGTTGTTACCGCGATGCGGTAGCGTAATTAACTGCAGGGGCTTGCGCCTGCAGGGAAGAGCGTCCCCACAATCAAAAAAACCCCTCAAACGAGGGGGAATCTGACGAAGTCTGCTACATCGGCCGCATCCGTTTAAACCTTCGATACATGGTACCATAAATCAACTTGGCATCTTCGGAGAGGTGGACGGATAGCACCAATTAGCATGTGTCCCGAAATTCAGGCAAGATGGACCCGCGCGGTCGCGTCTCCGTGTTTCGGAGGGGAACATCAACTATATTTCAACATTATATGGATACCTGCTATATGTTATAAATTTATTAAATAATATATTCATTATTCTGTATTACAGAAACATTTTATCTTAGAAGATGATATAGACAGACATTAGACACATGTCCGGTATGAGATGTCATAAATATTCAAGAGATGGCGTCAAAGATTGAAAAAAAATTCAAACCGTTGGAGAAATTTACGGATGATTAGCAACATTTTGCCGCTCTTCCTTCCATCACCCCTAGAGATCAGTTTGCATTTGTAACAACCCTAAATTTCCTATACAAGTTTTTACCAAAAAAAATTAAAAATCCATAGAGGGGTATTTATTGCCTGAGCACAAGATATAAGTAGTTATTTTTCTTTTTAATTACAAGTTAAAAGAATGTAACAAATGTATTTTAGTGTACAAAATTTGCTTAAAAATTAATGTATACTTGGGGTATTTACATTTACTGTTATTACTTTAAGTAATTAATTAGCTCCATAATTACAAGAACGAGCTTGTAGCTCATTGGTAATACCATGCACTGCTGAACCAAGCCACCAGAGTTCAAATCTCATACCCCACATTATTTTTAATATTGATTTTTTTAAAAACCTTTAGAATACCAAGGGTTTACACGTGCATATCTCACAAAACCCCCACTACACCTAAAAATGTAACATTGCCAGGGGTGATGAAACGTCAGGGGGGATCCCGGCCGCCGGACTCGGCCAACTAGGGCTCGACTCGGCCGACTCAGTCCTCCGACCGAGTCACGGCCGAGTCACCCCCGAATCGGCCGATTCCGGCGACGGCCCCAACATGAAAATTGTGTCTTTTCGCATTCTCTATGCACCTGCAAAATTTTAGCCTCAGACCATTTCCAGACCTCTTTTAAAAACCCAATTACTCCACTTTTAATACATTTTATCACATTTTTCATTTTAATCTTTCATCTACCCTAACCCTATAAATACTACCCCAACCCTCTACCCTCTCACCCCAAAACTCTGAGCCAACTCTCTAAAATTCTCAAGAGATCTTGTGTATCTTGAAAACGAGCACGAGGCGAAGCTCCGGCGAATTCTTCGGTGAAATTCCAGGCGAACTTCCGGCGATCGTTCTAGGAGCCCTCGACGACGAAGCGACGCACCGGCGATTTCTCTCCTTCAATCTCACTCTCGTTATTGTCCAAAATCCATAAGTCCCTATTTCTACCTCTCTTTTCTTTTCTAAAAATACGGATTTACAAAACCCGACGGAATCGGAACAAATCCGATTTCCGCTTCGGTTTCTTCATAAAACTCCACTTCTCGTTAATACAATTATGCTTAAACTCCATCATGTTGACTATTAAACACTAATCAACCAAATTGATCAAGTTTCATTTCATAAAATAATGGCTATTTCAATTTATCGTATTTTTCACTTAAATAGCATATTGTTTCAATTCTACATTTAAGTCTATTAAACTTGCTATACCTTTAAGTAGATCATGAGGTAACGACCTACCTCCTCACACACTCATATGCAACATAACACGATACCCTCAAGAACTTAGAATACGGAAAAACAAACATTTTCATTTAAATACCATTTACTTAATAAAACCATTTCTAAAAGATTTAGTATTGATACATCTTTACAAATAAATACCACTTATTATGAAAATAAGATAAGATTGTGGGCATTCAGTCGTTTATTTAAACCTGACTTTGTGGTGTTTAGGCTAGACAAGTGAGAAAGGTAATTTTAAAATGCCCGTCTCACGGTGATTCGTGAGCGGATCCCTCATTTCTTCACTTGTACTTACCTGGCCACAATTGGCAGTGAAGAGGCGATTTGAGGTATCTCATAACTTATCGCTTTGGACCAGTTAGGAGCAGTCTTGCTGATTTAGGAGACCCTAGAATATAGAATATGGGAAAAAGACACTTTTTCATTTAAATACCATAATTAATAAAACCGTTTTCCTTAATGATTAGTATTTATACAAATCTTTGCAAAGCGCCGCTACAACACATTTGGGAAACCCGTTCGGGATGGTACGGATTATCGCACATCCTCGGGTTTAGTAGTGTGAGATGCAGACCTCAGCAAGGAGCATTCGGTCCTGAAAGATTTAAAATACGACATCTTAAGAAAACGAGATTTCTAGAATATAATATATATATTAAAATTATTTTCATATAAATATATGTATATGTAACATAAAAATAACTATTTTAAATTATTACAAATATTCCATTTTTTCTAAAAATGTCATAAGAATCATTTTACACTAAAATACCATGAATTCCATACAAATCAATATTACAAATAAATGCCTTTATTTATGAAATTAGGATATTTTCACTAAAAATATCACAATATAAAATCTGCATTCATTACAACTCTAAAGACGATTAATAAATATTTGGGGTATATTTTGAAAAGTATATAAAAATATTTTTACATAAAACCCCTCTCAAGTTCTATAATTTACCATAAGGACCCTAGTAGATATAGGTTTAAGCGGGATCAATCTCTTGAGCCTCAGGGAGCCGGAGAAGTGGGTGCTTGCCTATTTAAGGTAGACAACTTAATAATGGTGTTATCAATACGGTAATCGTCTTTGAAAAAGACACAAATCCCGCCGTCCATGTGCAGCGGTTACCGATAACATCAAAACAATCAGGACTTCAATTTACTTTTCTAATTGTCTGACTCAGAGTGAGTCTTATTATAATCTCACTTGAATATAATTCAAGTACAATCTACAATCTACAATCTTCAATGTTACAATTCAACATGAATCCAGAAATCCAATTATCAATCTATACAACTTGACTGAACCAAACCATGGATATACATTCCATTTACATGGTTCTCTAGTTATTCCATTTACATGATTCTACGGTTACATCCGTTTACTGATATCATCGTTTCGACCAGTCATCCAATTATACAATCAATACAATTTACAATACAACAATACAATCAAGGTAATACGGGGTTTAAGGGGTAGATTGGTAGGAAGGTGTTAAAAGTGGCACGAGACTGCAAGATTAAGACACCTAACATGAATCCGATTGCCGTTGTTCCGGTTTGAATAATGGAGCCTTGTACTTCCATTTGCCATTAGTCTCTGGCATATAGAGACTCCTCTCGTATACACTGGCATCCTTCTGTACCAAGCTACAAATAACAGCGTTAACACTAAATACAACATTATAACAATATAATGCAACTTTAAAACATACCTTCTTATTCTGTCTATTCTACTTTCCTCTTATCTTTGGGACTTACCGAGCGACCTGTTCGCTGACGACATTCTATTTATTCTTCTTTGAATATCGTCAGGTGATTTGGACCCGTCAGAGATCGAGCCCACTGCTGAAGACTTGGACCAGTTCAGTGAAGACCTCGAGCTCTAGTCATTATACACTTTCTATTCAGTACTTTCATTTCTGTTATGCTATTGTTTAGGCATTGCTTTTTACTCAGTTGTATTTACTTTTCATGCATTGTACAAAAGAATGTTAATAAATAAAGATGTTGTTCAGTTTATATATTTTGTCTCTTGGGCATTTACTTTTATATTGCTTAGATACGCTTAGCGTATTTACTTCGGAGTAAATACATAGCGGACCGGTCCCTTCCCCTTCACCGTATACCGGGTAGCGGGGCGTGAAAGGTTTTGTTGGCGGCCCATGCAGGTCAGAGCTGTATGGAACCCTAAGCAATATAAAACACAAGAACCAGCAACTAAAATATTATTTACAATTCATACCTCTTGAATATTATCATTTCATAAACTTTGAATTTATCCTAACCCAAAATTCCCTCACCTCTTTTACAATCTTACCAAAACCTTCGCATTCTTTCATTCCTTCACACATTTTTCATATTTTTTTTAAAACCCTTGCACCATCTTGATATACACTATCTATACTCCAGTCCCCAAACTTTTCTTGAATCCGTTACATTTTCCTTTTACAAATTTCGAGGACGAGATTTTTATAAGGAGGGTAGAATGTAACAACCCTAAATTTCCTATACAAGTTTTTACAAAAAAAAATTCAAAAATCCATAAAGGGGTATTTATTGCCTGAGCACAAGATATAAGTAGTTATTTTGCTTTTTAATTACAAGTTAAAAGAATGTAACAACTCTATTTTTAGTGTACAAAATTTGCTTAAAAATTAATGTATACTTGAGGTATTTTCATTTACTGTTATTACTTTAAGTAACTAATTAGCTCCATAATTACAAGAAGGAGCTTGTAGCTCATTGGTAATACCTGCACTGCTGAACCAAGCCACCAGAGTTCAAATCACGTACCCCACATTATTTTTAATATTGATTTTTTTTAAAACCTTTAGAATACCAAGGGTTTACACGTGCATATCTGACAAAAACCCCACTACACCCAAAAATGTAACATTACCACGGGTTAGATGAACCGTCGGGGGAAGGGATCCCGGCCGCCGGACTCGGCCGGGAATCGGCCAACTCGGCCTCGACTCGGCCGACTCAGTCCTCCGACCGAGTCACGGCCGAGTCACCCCCGAGTCGGCCGATTCCGGTGACGGTCCCAACATGAAAATTGTGTCTTTTCACATTCCCTATGTACCTGCAAAATTTTAGCCTCAGACCATTTCCAAAGCTCTTTTAAAACCCCAATTACTCCACTTTTAATACATTTTTAATAAATTTTATCACATTTTTCATTTTAACCTTTCATCTACCCTAACCCTAGCCTAACCCTATAAATACCACCCCTACCCTCTACTCTCTCACCCCAAAATTCTGAACTAACTCTCTAAAATTTTCAAGAGATCTTGTGTACCTTGAAAACGAGCACGAGGCGAAGCTCCGGCGAATTCTTCGGCGAAATTCCCGGCGAACTTCCAGCGATCGTTTTAGGAGCCCTCGACGACGAAGCGACGCACCGGCGATTCCTCTCCTTCAATCTCACTCTTGTTATTATCCAAAACCCGTAAGTCCCAATTTCTACCTCTCTTTTCTTTTCTAAAAATACGGATTTACAAAACCCGACGGAATCGGAACAAATCCGATTTCCGCTTCGGTTTTTTCATAAAACTCCACTTCTCGTTAATACAATTATGCTTAAACTCTCTCATGTTGACTATTAAATACTAATCAACCAAATTGACCATGTTTCATTTTATAAAATGATGGCTATTTCAATTTATCGTATTTTTCACTTAAATACCATATTGTTTCAATTCTACATTTAACTCCTTTAAACTTGCTATACCTTTAAGTAGATCACGAGGTAACGACCTACCTCCTCACACACTCATATGCAACATAACACGATACCTTCGAGAGCTTCGAATACGGGAAAACAAACATTTTCATTTAAATACCATTTACTTAATAAAACCATTTCTAAAAGATTTAGTATTGATACATCTTTACAAATAAATACCACTTATTATGAAAATAGGATAAGGTTGTGGGCATTCAGTCGTTTATGTAAACCTGATTTTGTGGTGTTTAGGCTGGACAAGTGAGAAAGGTAACTTTAAAATGTCCGTCTCACGGTGATTCATGAGCGGATCCCTTCTTTCTTCACTTGTACTTACCTGGCCACAATTGGCGGTGAAGAGGAGATTTGAGGTATCTCACAACTTATCGCTTTGGACCAGTTAGGAGTAGTCTAGTTGACTTAGGAGACCCTAGAATATAGAATACGGGAAAACGATACTTTTTCATTTAAATACCATAATTAATAAAACCGTTTTCCTTAATGATTAGTATTTATACAAATCTTTGCAAAGCGCCGCTACAACACATTTGGAAAACCCGTTCGGGATGGTGCGGATTATCGCACATCATCGGGTTTAGTAGTGCGAGATGCAGACCTCAGCAAGGAGCATTCGGTCTCGAAAGATTTAAAATACGACATCTTAAGAAAACGAGATTTCTAGAATATTATTTATACTAAAATTATTTTCATATAAATATATGTATTTGTAACATAAAAATATCTATTTTGAATTATTACAAATATTACACTTTTTCTAAAAATGTCATAAGAATCATTTTACACTAAAATACCATGAATTCTATACAAATCAATATTACAAATAAATGCCTTTATTTATGAAATTAGGATATTTTCACTAAAAATATCACAATATAAAATCTGCATTCATTACAACTCTAAAGATGATTAATAAATATTTGGGGTATATTTTGAAAAGTATATAAAAGTATTTTTACATAAAACCCTCCTCAAGTTCTATAATTTACCATAAGGACCCTAGTAAATATAGGTTTAAGCGGGACCGATCTCTTGAGCCTCACGGAGTCGGAGAAGTGGGTGCTTGCCTATTTAAGATAGACAACTTAATAATGGTGTTATCAATACGGTAATCGTCTTTGAAAAAGACACAAATCCTACCATCCATGTGCAGCGGTTACCGATAACATCAAAACAATCAGGACTTCTATTTACTTTTCTAATTGTCTGACTCAGAGTGAGTCTCATTATAATCTGACTTGAATATGATTCAGGTACAATCTACAATTTTTAATGTTACAATTCAACATGAATCCAGAAATCCAATTATCAATCTATACAACTTGACTGAACCGAACCATGGATATACATTCCATTTACATGGTTTTCCAGTTATTCCGTTTACATGATTCTACGGTTACATCCGTTTACTGATATCATCGTTTCGGTCATTCATCCAATTATACAATCAATACAATTTACAATACAACAATACAATCAAGATAGCACGGGGTTTAAGGGGTAGATTGGTACGGAAGGTGTTAAAAGTGGCACGAGACTGCAAGATTAAGACACCTAACATGAATCCAATTGCCGTTGTTCCGGGTTGTATAACGGAGCCCTGTACTTCTATTTGCCTTTAATCTCTAGCATATAGAGACTCCTCTCGTATACACTGGCATCCTTCTGTACCAAGCCACAAACAACAGCGTTGACACTAAATACAACATTATAATAATATAATACAAATTTAAAAATACCTTCTTAATCTGTCTATTCTACTTTTCTCTTATCTTTGGGACTTACCGAGCGACCTGTTCGCTGATGACATTCTATTTCTTTCTTCTTTGAATGTCGTCAGGTGATTTGGACCCGTCAGAGATCGAGCCCACTGCTGAAGACTTGGACCAGTTCAGTGAAGACCCCGAGCTCTAGTCATTGTACACTTTCCATTCAGTACTTTCATTTCTGTTATGCCATTGTTTAGGCATTGCTTTTTACTCAGTTGTATTTACTTTTCATGCATTGTACAAAAGAATGTTAATAAATAAAGTTGCTGTTCAGTTTATATATCTTGTCTCTTGGGTATTTACTTTTATATTGCTTAGATTCTCTTAGCATATTTACTTCAGAGTAAATACGTAGAGGACCAGTCCCGTCCCCTTCGCCGTACACCGGGAAGTGGGGCGTGGCAGGATTTCTCCTATTGCATTGGGATACATTCGAAGCAAAGGTAATTAAAAATATACTTAAATGATTTGAATATCGAATGTAGATTAAATTACATTTAGAGATATTATCTTTTGAATAAGCAGGAAGTATCAGGCAGGAACAAGCAGAACCGATAGAATGCCACAGATGACTATTATGGTGGATCGGTTCCTGCTGATCAGTATAGGACTACTTTGGTTATTTTATCTTTAATTACATAAATGTTTTATTTTTCAATTTCATCGTTACATATCTTTACGTATAAATAAATCAAATATCCGTTACAGGCAAAAGATAGGAAAACGCTGAGCCTCCCTGAGACTTGGGAGGCATTGCACATGAGAGAGGGCATGTTAGAAAAAAGGATGGATATAGCCACTCAACATGTGGTAAGCTTGCAATTTTCAATTCTTTTAAGTAAATTAATTACACTTTTTAACTTCATAAAGAAAATTAATTACTGTTTTATTTATCGAAGGAGGATTTCGAGGAGGCGAAGAGGAGATATCGTGAATCAAATCCCGAATATCCGACCGACGATCCTCTTCCTACGGAGGCCGAGATATTTATTATAGAGCAGCTTTTCCCTCAGTCGAGAGGACACGGTCATATTCTCCTATACGGTGGTCCCGTCGGTCTTTCGCGGTCCAGTTCCAGAAGAACTATTTCAAGTTCGTCGACCACTCGCTCTAACCAATAGTCGGCTGAGGCACAATGGATCAATTAGCTAGAGGAGCAATTCAGAAGGAGAGATGAAACAGATAAGAAGAGGGCAGAAGATGAAGCGGTTTGGAGAGCTCAAATGGAGGCGTGATGGGAACTATTCTTGCAACAATACGTTCTGCATCCATAACCGTGGTCCATTGCCGCCGCAGCCAGTATATTACCCTCCTCCGACGTAGTGACCGTATTACCCCCCATCACAAGGAACGTTGTACTACCTTTATCCTCTGCCTTTGCAATCATAAGGAGGGTACTACCCTTGGCATTTTCCTTCGCCACAAGATCCTTATTACCCTCACCCTTCGCCACAGGAACTATATAACCCTGATCAGCTGACCCCACAGGGAGGGTTATTAGGTAATTTTTTTTTCGCAAGAGGACTTCGACGATATGAATTGATACTATTCAAGGCGAGATTCTGATGGCAATAGAAGAAGTGGGAGTTAGTGAGATACACATAGTTATTATTTACAGAAATTTGAGCATACAATTAAACTATATTGGCTTTTGATATTTAAAATTCATATTGTATATTCATAGGGTTCTTATAAGTTAACGGCGAAATGATTATATTTTGGCGATGGAAGTGGCAGGAGTTAGTGAGGTACGCATATGTATGTGTCAAAAATTATGATTTGAGTTCATATATTTATTTATTTGTTTCGATTCAAAGTGTTGGGTGAGCTGCAATTACACATGATTTAGAGATATTTTTATATTGTTGGACATATATATAGCGTATGTATTTTGTTGTTCGTATTCAAAACAATTTAGTTTATATATGCTTGTTTATTAAGATTTTAGTTCATATATATTTGATTAAGTTGTTGATATTGGTGGATATATCGTGGATACTGTTTATATGTTGGTTTGTATGCGTATGCGTTTGTTTGAGTTGTTGATCTTGTTGGATATATTGTAGATTATGCATATATATATTGATTTGTATGCGAAACACTATTGTGGCGTAATATATTGTGATTTTGTGTATTATTATATTGAATATAGAATTTTTTTTTTATTTTTTCAGGAAAAACAGGTATTGACAACCGTATTAGCTACAGGAACGGTCACTAAAATTTTATCAGCGACCGTTCGCTGATATTAGGAAACGGTTAAATTCGTTGGAAAGTCCACATGTCGTCTTATTAGCGATCAGAACAAACAGTCCCTAATACCTATATTAGCGATCGTTCATGAACGTCCGCTAATATATGTATCAGCGACCACCCAATCAATGACTGTGTATTAGTGACCGTTTAAAATTTTAATGGTCGCTAATATACATTAGCAACCGTTTATTTTTTTTGCAGACCATTCCATGTGGTCTCTAATATTGACTGTATATAGTAGTGAATGGAAATACCAAAGACACTAATACTCTTAAAAACTTTACCGTTTTAATATGGAGACCAAGACTCTAAGATAGTATGCATCAGTCATGGAGCCTGTGATCACCTTCAGATGTTGTCCTCCGTCTATCTAGCGAGAGCGACCTCATGCGGCTGAGATTGGTTTGGGAGTTGTTGAGCGTGTGGATCTCAATGGGTTTGCGTTGACGTCAAGCTATCTGTAAAGGAAGTCCCGGGTTGGGTGACCACCGTACGACCCTCTAACGACCAAGTTAGTATCGAGGAATAAGTGCAGAGTAGCGGCGTATTGGAATCAATTTGCCTTACCTGAGTCGTCTGAAAGAGGGGTTTATATAGGGGTCACATGGAGCGAGCCGGCGGAAGATTCATGCCGTCAATTATGATCCCCTCGTTATGCCTGCATTGATGGCGGGATACGCTCATTAATGGAGGGACATGCCAGCGAGGGATGTTGACCTTGGGGCGGCGGATATCTCGCTCCAGCGAGATTTCCGGAGCCGTTGCGGGGGGTGTATGGGCTCCGCTGTCTTGGTTGGTCGGGGGAACAGAGGAAGCTCGGCCTGTCAAATTGCTCGGAGATGAGCGGGAGGTCGAAGAAGCTCGGCCTGTCAGGAGGCTCGGAGACGAGCCTGGAGGCCAAGGAAGCTTGGCTTGTCAGGAGCTCGAAGACGAGTGGGAGGCTGAAGAAGCTCGGCTTGTCAGATGGCACAGAGATGAGCAAGGAGATCGAAGAAGCTCGCTCGACTGCTCAGAGGCGAGCTGTTGGCTGTTTGCTAGGTGAATGTGGAAAGTACTCAGGGAGGTCTCTGAAAGGTCGGATGCATCCTCGGAGACGAGGCCCTGAGGAACGCCCCTAATGCATCTCATTTATTCCACCTCCGTAGCCTTCGGGACACGTCATCCGCCACGTGTCATAATCTGAGGAGATACCACTAGTGAGCATCATCATTAGCCCCCACTCTGCCCCCACTTTCGTTCCGACCTATTCATGGGTCAGGTCGAGAGTGGACAGCTTGGTTTTTCTTCTGCTCAGTTTGGTGCCGAGAATTATAGTGTGGATTGTCCAGGAACGACATGGCGTTTGGCGGTTGCGTCGTTTCGATATTTAGGCCCACGTGTTGTTTCGTCCTGCGCTAAATTTTTGCGCGTATCCCCGATGGTGTCAGCGGATTAGTGAAATGATGGCGCTTTAAAGAGTGGGTGTTGTTTCAGTCGATCGTCAGTTGGGGTACGGGCCACGTGTCAGACGTCGGTTGGCGGGCGTGACATGCTTTCCCTAATCCCTGCAACGAAAAGACGTCCCCAATGGTCATCCGCCACATGGAGCCTCGACTGCCGTTTTAGGCGCGACGCTTCGTTTCGGCAGGAATCGATCTGGGCCATAGGATGCTCTCTTTGGGGGTGTATAAATAGGAGGGGACCATCCTAGGGCCAACACTTTGCCTTAATTCCCTTCCGCTACTTGAAGATTGCTAGGAGCTCCTCCGCATAGATCGGATCTTCCGTTGATTTTTCCTCGGCAAGTCTTTTTCTTTGAATTAGGGGAGATGTTTTCATCCGAGGTGTCTATAGATGTAGTAGGGATAGAGTCGGACGATGATGCCTCAGTTTCTGGGGCCAAATCCAGTGGGTCTTCCTCCTCCTCGACTTCAGATAACCGAGAGGGCTCTTCTTCTTCAGCGTCTTCTGTGTTGGGCTCTCCCCCGAGAGTCAGGGTCGCCCTTGTCACTCGCCATCGGGAGGCGATAAGGGTTCCCAAGGTGCGCATCGGTAACACCCGCGATGCACCCTCTGTCTTGAATCGCATGGTCGAGCTTTCCGATATCCGGACTTGATTCTATATTCCCTCTAATTATTCCCTTCGTTTGGCTAGGGAGGGTGAGCGAGTAGATCAGGTGTAGGGTAAGGAGGTTGCCCTGTATCTGGAAGTATTCCGGGTAGGAATGCGTCTGCGCTTCTCACCCGAGATTTGTGCGGTACTTTATTGCTTCAATCTTGCTCCGGGCCAGCTAGCGCCGAACTCCTGGAGGATCCTCCTCGGGTTTCTGGTCCAGTTGAAATTAGATCAGATCCCCTTCAGTTTGACCCTCCACGTGTCTTTCCTTTGTTACAAAATTCACCCCGGTATAAGTAAGGAGGAGCTGAGCTGGGTATACTTTTCGTTTAAAAAACGTAAGGGTAGGACGGCCGGGTCAGGGGTAGTGGTCGTCCCTTCTTCCATCCATGAATAGAAGGAGAAGTATGTACTCGTCAGGCCACCAGAGGATGAGGATTGGCTTATGCCTACACAGTGGCACACGGCCGACTGCCCGAGGGAAAAGCAGTCAACTTCCCCCTATGCGAGTGTGGTGTCCCAGTAGAAACAGATCCAGCGGACGAATGTTCTGCTTTCCGAGCAGGTACTAAGCCGGGCTTGGCTCAGTCCTACGCATTTTTTGGGTAAGTTAGGGTTTCTGGTGGTCTGCTTAGACATTGCTTAAGTTTCTGAATCTTTTCAATGTCATTGACCTTTTTCTCCTGTGTGTTCTTTTTAGTAGAGCCCATGGACCGATCGAAAACCATAGCTGCCATGGTCGTGAAGGCCCAAGGAAAAAAGGCCGGCGGCGCCAACTCGTCCCGCCCTAGTCAAAGCACGGCCCCGAGGAAAGCTCCTCCGGCCAAGCTTTTCGTAGCACGCTCAGTTCTGGAGGAGCGCCGGGGGGGGAAGGGGGTCAGAAGCACGTGCGGGACCCGGCACCCCGGGCAAGGGAAGAGTAGTCTCCCGAGGCCGAGGAGGTCTCCCTCAACAGGCAGAAGTGGTGGTCTCTCGGCCACCCCTACCGGGATCCAAGTGTAGGAGGGCGACTTTTGCATTGAGGTGCCTTCGGGGCTTTCTGTAGCCGATAGCTTGCTGGCGGACATGGAGAAGGCGGCGGGGACCAAGATTCTCCGGGGCACCCTGAAGGCCCAAGTGGCTGCGGTTGCCCAGGATTCGGTTCAGGTCGGTAATTTCTTTCTTAAGGAATCACTTAAGTTTTATTTCCTTGGTTTCAATTTTCTAACATGTTTGTTGTTTTTCTCAGGTCTTCCAGCACTGTGCTCTCCTTGTCCATATAGAGTCCGAGGAGATAGTCCCTGCAATGAAGAAGGCGGGTGAATCCTCCTCGTGGGAGGGAGAGCTTCGCCTTCAATTGCAACAGGTGGAGGTGAAGGCAACCATTCTTGACTCGAGATTGGTCGCTGAGGGGATGACGAACTCCAAGCTGAAGGAGTCCCATCATCTTCTCATCGAATCCAACCGAGCCATTGAAGCCAAGATGGAGGAGACGGAGGGCCTTTACAACTTCATGAAAAGGTCGAGGGACGCCATCAAGAAGGATGCACGGGCGGCTTTGGAGGCGGCGCAACTAGCTAAGAGCCGGGCGGCAAAGCTTGCTGAGAGCTGGACGGCGAAGGCCATGGAAGAATATAAGGCATCCGATCAATTTTATCTTGATCTTACCGAATCCGCGGCCGTTGGGTGGCACAAAGCCCTCGATGCCGTCAAGGAATCAATGCCGAAGTTAGCGGACGGGGACGTCGGGTGGCACAAAGCCCTCGATGCCGTCAGGGAATCAATGCTGAAGTTAGTAGACGGCGAGCTCCACGCTAGGTTCCCTCTCGCTGAGGAAGCGTCGTAGGGGGAGGCGCCGAGCCGACTGCAGGAGGCGAGGCTATTGGCAGAAAAGGCGAGCCTGAGGTCGCCATTTTATCTACTGATGGTAGCATCAAGCAGGGAGAGATCCCGGCCTAGGGGGTGGTCTGAGCTATCTTCCCTTAGCGATTTTTCTTGTATATATTTTTTTTTGGAATTTTTTAAGCCACCGGGTATTTTTGTAAGGCTGAGGAGCCCACAATACCTTTATACATAATTTTTATCATAAATAAAGTGTACTTTTTCTTCGCTCGGATATCTGATCAATCTGCAAGTACTTTAGCTCATATACTTTCAATTATTCGAATCTTTATTCTGTAAGTATTTTTAGCTCATAAGTCTTTTTATCTTGCTAGTGTAAGGCCGGTGTCCACCTTTTCTGGGTGACGATATCCATGTCAACTCGCAAACAGCGTAGGGGCTTACTTCTCTATCGTTGATCAGAGATTTTTCTATGAAAAATACGAATCGGAGTTTGAAGATAGCCAAGTATAAAAAGGTCGGTATCCTTACTTTTCTCGGAGTCGAGGTGGCGATCGCGCATCGAGTATGAATCAATTGATAGCCAAGTGTAGGAAGGTCGGTATCCTCCCTTTCCCCAGAGTCGAGGTGGTGATCGCTCGTCGAGTATGAATCGATTGATGGCCAAGTGTAGGAAGGTTGGTATCCTCCCTTTCCCCGGAGTTGAGGTGGAGATCACGCATCGAGTATGAATCGATTGATAGCCAAGTGTAGGTAGGTCAACGTCACTCGATTCTACCCGGCCGCCTCGTGGTGAGGGCTTTGGATCCACAGTATTTGTTTGGGCAAGAAGCTACCCCTTTATGGATGAGCCGAGAAGGAAGCTACCCGGCCGCCTCGCGATGAGGGCTTTAAATCCACAGCGTTGTTGGGCAGGAAGCTACTCGCTATGGATGGACCAAACAGGAAGCTACCCAGTGGCCTCGTGATAAGGGATTTGGATCCACAACGTTGTTGGGTAGGAAGCTACTCGCTGTGTATGGACCGAGCAGGAAGCTACCCGGTGGCCGCACGATGAAGGCTTTGGATCCACAGCGTTGTTGGGCAGGAAGCTACCTTCTATGGATGGACCGAACAAGAAGCTACTCGGTGGCCTTGCCATGAGGGCTTTGGATCCACAGCGTTGTTGGGCAGGATACTACCCGCTATGGATAGACTGAGCAGGAAGCTACCCGGTGGCCTTATGATGAATCTTTGTTAACTTTCCAGTATCTTCTTGGGGCGTCGTTCAACCTCCCTTGACCCGTAAAGTAGGGGAAGTGTAACCATCATGGGTGACACGTGGCCGTTCTTTATCGAAAAAGTGCGATATTCCGTGATTCGCATCGTTTGTCTGAGTAAATCTCGGCCATTGGAAGATTCTTGTTGAGCCTATAAATACCGAAGGCATGTTGGTTTCATCCTAGACTAGCATCCTCTGAAGATAACTGGCCGCGTGTATGCCATCAGGGAGATCGTTTCTTGTGATAATGTATACTTTTACAACCTTGATCGTTCCGAGGAGACGTACGAGACAGTGATAAGCAGTTTGGAGGGCTACCATGGACGCTTACTTCCCGGAAATTTCCTTCAGGTGTTAATTTATGCGATATGGAGGACTTCCCCGGGTCTGCACAATACCCTATCTCCGCAGTTGATGGATGAGGCGTTCGACAAAATGCATTCTGTCCATGATCATGGTCTGATCTCAAAGAGTAGATGGGATCGCTCGGTGGACCTCTTTCTTGAGAGTTTCCAGCAAAGGTTGGTCATCGCTTCCTGCTTGGTGGATGAGGATCCTGGGGAGTTTGTAGCTTCTATGGTCCGCGAGTACCGTCGGAGCGAGAAAGTCGAGGCTGCTTGGGCTTGGATGGAGAAGCTTTCTTCGCTATATCACTGACAATGTTTTCTTGACCCTCGCCCTCCTTTGTTGTAATTGTTGTAAGGCTGGGGAGCCCATAATACCTCTTAATAAATAAATTTCTCTTTTGTTGAGGTGCATTGTCTCTTTTTCCCCTTTGGTATATTTTATACTCTTTCTCAAAAAAACCTAGGAGTCTCGGAACCGAGAAAAGGAACAAAAGAGGTCTCTTCTACGAGAGGACCTAACTTAGGAGACTTAATTAAATGCCAATAGGATTTACATTATTTCAAAAGAGGGTACATGTTTATTTATTCAACTTAAGTTTCTCGGCGTTGTAAGGCCGAAGAAAATTACTCCCCCTGCGTCGCGGTACGCTCCACCGGGCAAAGCCTTTGTTATGAGGAATGGTCCGTCCCACTTCGGGAAGAACTTATGTAGTCTTCCTTGGTCCATGAACTTGTTTCTTCGTAAGACCAGATCTCCCGCATTGAAGGCACACTGTTTAACTCGGGCGTTGTACTAGCGGGCGGTTTGCTGCTGATAAGCAGCTGCCCTGATTTGCGCTAGGACGTCCAAGTTGCTTTGGAGCGCCGAGGTGTTAGCTTCATCATTGAAATGTTCGAACCTGTAACTGGGCAATCCAATCTCCGTGGGGACCATCGCCTCGGTACCGTAGTAGAGGCTAAATGGGGTTTCTCCCATGGGTGTTTTCTTCGATGTTCGTAATGCCTATAGCACTCATGGTAGTTCTTCGACCCAGCTGCCCTGCTTTCTTTCCAAGTGGGCTCTGAGACCGCGGATGATGCTTCGGCTTGCCCGTTGCATTGAGGATGTGCGACTGCGGCAAACTTCATCAATATATGGTAATCGCTGCAAAACTCCTTGACTTTGTCATTTTTGAAGTTGGTCCTATGGTCGGTAACTTTGCATCTCGGGATCCCAAATCGAGAAATTTTGTTGTTCTGTAGGAACTTTATCGTAGAGATGGCGTCCGGTTTCCTGATGGGTACGACCTCTACCCATTTCGTGAAATAGTCCACAGCGATGAGGATGTATTTGTGCCCGCCCGTGCCGGTGGGGAGTTGGCCCACCATATCCATTCCCCATTACGCAAACGGCCAAGGGAAACTGGGTATAGTTAGCTCGGTAGGGGGGAGGCGAGGTATGCTTCCGAAGAGTTGGCAATTCTTGCATCTTCTGACCATCTTCTCGGCATCCTGGTGCAATCTCGACCAATAGTAACCTTGCAGTAGTGACGTTTGGACCAGGGTTCGGGCCCCTTGATATGCTTCGCCGACCCCTTCATGTATCTCTCACAGAACGTAGTCAGCCTCATGGGGGTTGATGCACCGGAGCAGAGGCTGAGTGCATGATTTCTTGTACAAGTTTCCAATGCTCCAGACGAAATGTCATGCTTTGGCCCGAAGTCGGCGAGCTTATCCTCGGTCTTCGGAAAGTACACCATCCTTTAGGAACTCCATGAGGTGCTTTCTCTAATCCCAGCCTTCTTCCTAAGTTGTGTAGATTTGGAGTGTTACATCTCTGTCTTCTACGTTGGGCCGAGATAAGACTTCGAAGAGGATATTTCTCTTATGGTTGGCCGAATTAGAAGAAGCAAGCTTGCTCAAGGCGTCGGCTTGGGTGTTCAGGTTCCTTGGAATCTGCTCCCCTTGGACTTCGTCGAAATTTTTTCGAAGTCTTTTTACTTCAGACATGTATTTTATCATGAGCGGCTCCCAGGCTTCAAAACGCCAGGTTACCTGGCCGACGACCAGTGCGGAGTCACTGCGAACTCTGATGGTTTTAAGCCTTACCCTCGAGGCGATTCGTAGTACTGCTAACAAAGCTTCGTATTCCGCGGCGTTGTTCGACACTCTGAACCCGAGTTTTAAAGTATTCCATTTTTGCTTCATTCGGGCCGTGGATGATCAGGCCAGCCTCGCTCCCCTTCTCGGTAGAGGATCCATCCACGTAGAGCACCCAGTTCGGGATGGGGTTAGGTACCTCTTCGACCGAGGGACGTGGTTCGGGGATTTGCACTGTCGTTCCTTCCTTAGTAGGAATAGTGCATTCGACAACGAAATCTTCTAAGAACTGCGCTTTGATGGCTTGTCGGGACGGTACTTGATATCGAATTGGGACAATTCCCACCTCCATTTCTCCAGACGGCCTGACGACTCGGGGGAGGCGAGAATAGACCCTAAAGTTCACTTGTTGAGGACGAGGATTGTGTGTTCTTGGAAATAATGTCGAAGTTTTCTGAAGGTGATAACAAGTGCCAGGACTATTTTTTCTTTATGGCCGCGTATCTTTTCCCTGCATCCTTGAAGACATGGCTTACGCAGTAGACCGACCTCTGTATGCCTTCAAATTCTCTGACGAGCACCGAGCCTGCAGCCTGGTCGGAGACGGCTAAATATAATAATAGCCCATCTCCCTCGACCAGTCGGGTGAGTAGCGGGGGAGTCACTAAATGCTCCTTGAGTTGCTCGAAAGCGTTCTGGCATTCCTGAGGCCATTCGAACTCTGGAATTTTCCTTAGGGCCTTGAAGAACGGGAGGCACTACTCTCCGGATCTGGACATAAAGCGACTCAGGGTAGCCACCCTTCCCGAGAGGCGCATGATGTAGACATTGCTCTTGGGCGTTGCCATGTTGAGGATGGCGCCAATCTTTTCTGGATTTTCTTCGATTCCTCAATGGGTAACCATGAACCCGAGGAACTTCCCACTGGTGAATCCGAACGCACACTTAGCCAGATTCAGCTTCATTTTATACTTGTGCAGGACGTCAAATGTCTCGCCGAGGTCTTTAGTGTGCCCCACTTAGGAGACGGATTTTATGAGCATGCCGTCGACGTAGACTTCCATGTTTCTCCCAATCTGTGGTTTGAACAACTTGTTGACCAGGCGTTGATACATAGCCCCTGAGTTCTTGAGTTAGAAGGGCATCACTTTGTAGTAGTATACCCCCCGATCCATGGTGAAGGCGGTAAGCTCTTCGTCGGCCGGGTTCATCCGGATCTGATTGTAACCGGATAAAGCGTCCATGAAGCTCAATATTTCATGGCCAGCCGAACTGCCCACTAGCTGGTCTATCCGAGGAAGTGGATAGTTGTCTTTGGGGCAAGCTTTGTTCAAGTCCGTGAAATCGACGCACATGCTCCTTTTCCCGTTTGCCTTCTTGACCATGACCATGTTCGCTAGCCAATCTGAGTAGTCCAGGTTCCTGATGAAGTTGGCTGCGAGCAATCGATCCACCTCGTTTTCTATTGCTTTTTGTTTAACCGGTACAAAGCTTATCTTCTTTAGCCGGATGGGTCAGGCTTACGGGTCGACCCTGAGCTTGTGGGAGATCACTTTGAGGTTGATCCCGGCCATGTCCGCCGGTGTCCAGGTGAACACGCCTGAGTTTCCACGGAGGAAATGGATCAAGTCCTCACGGTGGTCTCCGGTCAGGAGAGAACCGATCTAGACTGTTCAGCCATCGACTCCTTCTTCGAGGGAGACTTCCGTCAATGCTTCTATAGGGACGCCTCGAATTTCTTTTTAGTTGTCCTGCGTATCCAAGGACCCGTGGAAATCACGTGCGTCCTCAAAATCGCCACCCTGCTCCCTGGCAGGGGATGTCGAGGCGAGGCAAATCTTGGCGGTTTGCTAGTCTCCATAGGCCCGGCCTATTCCTCCTTGATCCAAATGGAAGTTGATCACAAGGTGATAAGTCGAGATCAGATATCGGAGGGCGTTTAAGGTAGGACGTCCCATGAGAATGTTATAGGATGATGGGACTTTGGTAACGAGGAAGTCCACTGGTATGGTTCGAGTATTGCATGCTTCCCTATTGTTGAGGAGGAGGGTGACCAATCCTTTGGCCGGGACGGAATGATTGGTGAACCCAGAGAAGACATGGGAGGTAGGTCGAAGGTCGGATGGTCCTGTTGGGGTCAAAATTTGCACCCCGGTTGACTAAGTCAAAGTCAAGGTCAAGCCCAAGCCAGGTGGGCCTAAGCCCAGGTCAAGCGGGCCCATGCCCAAGTCGAGCCCGCGGCCAGCCTCCTCCATGCCAAAATATAGATCATGTAATAAATAATTTGTATGTAATTTTTTATGCATGAATGTATGCAAAATGGGCATAAAGCCAAATTTTTGTAAAGCCCATGGCTTAAGTACAAAAAGAAATGGTACATGAGCCATGAGATGGGCAAAATGCCATTTTGTAAAGCCCAGGGGGCTATATGTAAATATGTAAGCCTATATAAGGCAACATGATGATGAATAAAGTATAGAATTTTCATTCCCCTCAAAATTTAGGGTTCTTGTCTTTTTCCCCTTTCTGAAGGTTCTAAACCTTATTCTTTCTTTTGAATTAAATCAAGAGTTTTACTCTTCCTTTTCCAAAACTAAATAGTTTTTCACTGTAAAACCTACAAAGGGGAGCTCAGATCTCCCATCAGATCTCAAAAATAAGAGATTTTTAAAATCTCACATTTCTTGATCTTCAAGATCCGGTCAACAGAGGAGGAGGAAGGAGGCCCATCTCCGAAAACCCCATTTTAGGGAAGATCCAGGGCTCCAAAGAAGAATCCTTTTCATCAACTCCAAAACATCTTAGGAGTTTAACTCCACTCTAAATCCTCTTTTAGGATTTTAAATCCTATTTCTAGGGCTAAAAGCCCCATTTTCCTCGCCAGCGCCCGAGCGCCTAGTGCCCCAAGCGCTCAAGCACCCGGCGCCCACGTGCCGGGCATGTGGTGCGCTAGCGCTCGAGCGCCTTGCGCTCAAGCGCCCAGCGCCTACGTGCCGGGCACATGGTGCGCTAGCGCTCGAGCGCCTAGCGCTCAAGCGCCCAGCGCCTACGTGTCGGACACGTGGTGCGCTAGCGTCTAAGCGCACTACGTCTAAGCGCTCAAGCGCCCAGCGCCCACGTGCCGGGCACATGGTGCACTAGCGCTCGAGCGCCTAGAGCTCAAGCGCCCAGCGCCCACGTGTCGGGCACGTGGTGCTCTAGCGCCTAAGCGCACAGCGCCCACGTGTCGGGCACGTGGTGCGCTAGCGCCTAAGCGCACAGCGCTCAAGCGCTCCGTGCTCACGTGCTAGGCACGTGAGGCACTGGCCTCACGCGTCCTTTGGGCGCTTTTCCCCTTTATATATATATATATACACACATACACACACTCCACAACACCGTCCCTGATAGAAAAAAATTTCTAACGGGGCGTTGCCCCACACCCCACAAGGGGTTGCTAGCCCCCTTGACCCACAGCCCGCTATCCGGGTAGCGGGACCCCCGTAAAAAATCTGCGTGGCTCCCTATATATCCAAGCCCCCTCCAAACCAAAACACATGTACACTGCACATTGAGTTCACATGATTAGTTTAACCCGTCAATCGGAGGTTCCCTCGCTCCAAAGGCGTGGGGTAATTAACGGCAGCTTAGTCCGCGGCTGCTGGAGATTCGGATCCCCACAATCAATAAACCCCGGCCTACCCTAGGCAGGGGGAATCTTTAGTACACCTGGCAAGCGCGTGCTTATTCCCATCTCAATGGGGTGACGAAAAACACCCTACATGTCCTAACCCCATACGCTGGAAACATTGGTAGAACAGGATATCCGCCGAGCTCCCTGAATCTACTAATACTCTCTGGACTTCATAACGGTGGACTCTGGACGTTATCACGAGAGGGTAATTTTAAGAAAGCGATATGCCGTGGAGGTCTTCATCGGCGAAGATGATCGGTTCTTCCTTCCTGCACCTCTTGTATGGTATATCGCTTGCACCCTCGAATGGGAGGATGTGGAGGTTCCCCCCGCCTTTCCGAGCTGGATTCGAAGTAACGACCATGATTTGCTCGATCGTCAATTCCCCGGGAGGGGTTTGGTCCTTTTTCTCTTGCTCCACCTACCGCTTATCACACAGTTATTTCGCCAAGGGGCCAGAGCGGATCAACTCCTCAATATAGTCACGGAGTTTTTTGCAGTTCTTAACCAGGTGACCTTGCGACCTGTGGAAGGCGTAACATGGGCCGCGGAGATGCTTTCCCGCCCTTTGGGTGACTGGCGGGAGCTTAAAGAACCTCTCGCACTTAGCTTCTCCCAGCAGCTCGTTCTGGAAAATGTTTAGAGGAGTGCACTCCTGAAATCTTAGGGAGTAAGGGTTCGGACGATCGACTTTCTTTTTCTTCTCCCTGTCCCTTTTCTTTCTGTCCGCCTGGTCGACTCGAGGCAAGTTTGAGTTCAGCTCCGACTCGAGTTGGATCTCTCGCTCGGTCCAGGCTTTCACTTCGGCCATGGTCTTAAGTTGCGCTAATGCAAAAGAGTGGAGCCACTCTTTGTGCCTAAGAACCGACCTCGGCGGGGTGATAACTATTTCATCACGGTGCTCGGGAACCTCCAGGAAGGCATTATAGAAGCGCGTGACGTACCCTTTGAAGGATTCCTTGTCTCCGCTCTCGACAGTGAACAGGTAGTCGACCGTCCTCTTCTGTCGTCGGTTCCTGACGAAGTGACCAAGGAATTAGGTAGTCAGCTCGTCGAAGGTCGAGATGGAGCGCGGCGCGAGCCCCCGGAACCAATCCCGGCCAGATCAGATTAGGGTGGTGGGGAAAGCTCGGTATTGAGCTGCGTCCGAGTTATCTTGGATGCTTATGCCCGCCGTAAATGGGTCTAAGTGGTTCTTCGGATCGGACTTCCCGTCAAAGAGGGCCACTTTTGGCGGCTTGTTCCTGGACGAGATGTGCTCGTCCAGTAGCTCTTCTTTGAAGGGATTTGTGAGCGAATCAGCGAAATACCTGGCCCCTTCATCGGAGCATGGCCATCCCGTTGTATGCCTTCGATTTTCTTTTCGAGAGCTTCAAGTCGGTGGTGTTACCCTGAGGATTCTGCAAAGTCGGTGTGGCGGCTACCCCCGCTCCGAGTCTGTACGATGATGCAGCTTCAATTCTGCTCTATCAAATTTCTCAAATCCTCGGGCGAGACCCTTCTCGAGTAGTCCCGACATTCGCCGTTCGCGCGGTATCGGCGGGAGTGGGGGCGTCGGTTACGCCTGGAAGCATTACTAACAGACACCTCCTCGGGGGGCAAGAGCGCGCAGCGGGCATTGGAGCGACGACCTAGTCTTCCCAGGGATCGGGGTGTGGAGCTGTCCGATGCCCAGCGGGTCATAGAATCATTCATTGCATGAGGTCCGTGGTAGCCAGATTCGGCACGCCGGCGCTCGCTGACGCTGAAATGAGCGTGAACGAGATCGAGGGCATAAGCATGACCATTTGTCCTTCTACGGACGTCGTTTTCCGGGGGAGAATCACGTTCTGTAGGATAGGGTTCGCTGCTTGAACGCGGACGAGTGCATCCACCATCGATGTAAGCCTGTCGATCCTAGCGGATAAGGCGTTGATGACATTAGGAAGGGGAGACGAGCCGCTCCTGCCTCCGTTGTGGGGGGGTGTGGAGGCTCGTATTTAGTTCGTCGCGATCGTCCCTCGCCATCATATCGAGAGCGGTAAATCTACCTTTTTTTTATGTGGAGAAGCTTCTGAAACATTTCCCACAGACGGCGCCAACTGACGGAGCTTGTGAATTCCTTCAGATGTTGTCCTCCGTCGATCTGGCGAGAGCGACCTTGTGCGGCTGAGATTGGTTTGGGAGTTGTTGAGCGTGTGGATCTCAATGGGTTTTCGTTGACGCCGAGCTATTTGTAAAGGAAGTTCCGGTGTGGGTGACCACCGTAGGCCCACCAACGACCAAATTAGTATTGAGGAATAAGTGCAGAGTAGCGGGGTATTGGAATCAATTTGCCTTAACTGAGTCGTCTGAAAGAGGGGTTTATATATGGGTCGCATGGAGCGAGCCGGTGCGAGATTCCCGTTGTCAGTTACGATCCCCTCGTTATGCCCGCGTTGATGGCGGGATCCGTCCATTAATGGCGGGATCGCGCATTAATGGAGGGACATGCCAGCGTGGGACATTGGCCGTGGGGCACCGGGTATCTCACTCCGGCGAGATACGCGGAGCAGTTGCGGGGGTGTATGGACTCCACAGTCTTGGTTGGTCGGGGGAACCAAGAAAGCTCGGCCTGTCAGATGGCTCGGAGATGAGCGGGAGGCCGAAGAAGCTCGGCCTTTCAGGAGGCTCGGAGACGAGCCAAGAGGCTGAGGAAGCTCGGCCTGTCAGGAGCTCGGAGACAAGCGGAAGGCCGAGGAAGCTCGGCCTGTCAGATTGCTCGTGGACAAGCAAGGAGACCGAGGAAGCTCACTGGACTACTCAGAGGCGAGCTGTTAGCTGTTTGCTAGGTGAATGTAGAAAGTATTTTGGGAGGTCTCCGAATGGTCGGATGCATCCTCGGAGACGGGGCCCCGAGGAACGCCCCTAATGCATCCCATTTATTTCACCTCCATAGCCTTCGGGACGCGTCATCCGCCACGTGTCGTAATCTGAGGAGATACCAGCTGTGAGCATCATCAATCAGGCTCAAGAAAGTCTTGGTCATTCGAACCTTATTAATATAATTCAAAATTAGATTATGTATCCTCATTTGTTCATTCTTTATAAGTGATAAATGTTTCTGTTGAAGGCTTTGCTACCCGGTGCAGATAGACGTAGAGATGTTTTCAAATATAAATGAATGTACCTTTATTTGCACTCACCATCACAAATACAAAGCGGTGCTACCCCTCTTTCATCAACTTTACATCCTTCAATGGTATTTTTTAGTTAATACATGAGATGTTGTATCTGCTCAGTAGCTAATGTAATCTACTTTGGATTTTTTTTTCTCGTTTTATAGCGAAGACTTGATAAACCATTGTATATGACAATGGATGGTAGATTAACTTTTTATTAGTAAAAAATGGGAAAATTATTTTTAGAAAAGATGAGCACAATGGGGTTTATACTAAAAAAAAATGACTTAGTTATAGAATAATACAATATGAATGAATCTTCTTTTCATTTTTGATTGGATTTGGTACCTACCAGGTTAACAAGCTAGAAGAATGTCAAAACCTCTCCATGCATCCAATTAACACTTGATAGTTACTAGGTTGTTGCCATATCCAAATCAAGGACACGTGACATCACAGTCAAAAAAAAGTCTATAAAATTTACGAGACACGATATAGTTAGCTGTTGCATCAAAGTTCTTGCAATATTTTCCACATAGTAGGTACAATGGTGGGCACAAATCACATTATGACATATGCTTTTCCTCAATTACTCCTTGATTGCTTCTTCATCAAGGAGTTCAGCTTTGAACAAATAACTGTAGTCGACAACTCTGCTAACTAACATGTAAAAGGGTAGCTTCTATATATATAAATAGTTAACCTTATCCCCTATA
Source organism: Agapanthus africanus (assembly GCA_030015575.1). Lineage (NCBI taxonomy): Eukaryota > Viridiplantae > Streptophyta > Magnoliopsida > Asparagales > Amaryllidaceae > Agapanthus > Agapanthus africanus. The sequence continues at coordinate 190,896,512 of CM057341.1, forward strand.
TGCAATGTATTCCGAATTTGTATCCCCAATGAACTTTTATAGATGCCTAAGTTACCCACTCTTAACAAACACGTGCTATTTTAAATATCAACAAGTCAAATCAGTCAACATCTTCATTAGAACTCATATGTTTATAATTATGAACGCTACTATAAATATGCCCAATAGTAATGGGAAAAAGCAAGCTTGCTCAAGGCGTCGGCTTAGGTGTTCAGGTTCACTTGTTGAGGACGACGATTGTGTGTTCTTGGAAATAATGTCTAAGTTTTCTGGAGGTGATGACAAGTGCCAGGACTATTTTCTTTATGGCCGGGTATCTTGTCTCTGCAACCTTAAAGACATGGCTTACGCAGTAGACCGGTCTCTGTATGCCTTCAAATTCTCTGACGAGCACCGAGCTGATATAATAATAGCCCGTCTCCCTCGACCGGTCGGGTGAGTAGCAGGGGAGTTACTAAGTGTGCCTTGAGTTGCTCGAAAGCGTTTTGGCAATTCTCAGACCATTCGAACTTAGGAATTTTCCTTAGGGCCTTGAAGAACGGGAGGGACTTCTCTCCGGATCTATACATAAAGCGACTCAGGGTAGCCACCCTTCCTGAGAGGCGCATGATGTCGACATTGCTCTTGGGTGTTGCCATGTTGAGGTTGGCGCCGATTTTTTCTAGATTTGCTTCGATTCCTCGATAGGTAACCATGAACCCGAGGAACTTCCCACTGGTGACTCCGAACGCACACTTAGCCAGATTCAGCTTCATTTTATACTTGCGCAGGACGTCAAATGTCTCGCCGAAGTCTTTAGTGTGCCCGGCGTAGGAGACGGATTTTACGAGCATGTCGTCGACGTAGACTTCCATGTTTCTCCCAATCTGTGGTTTGAACAACTTGTTGACCAGGCATTGATACGTAAACCTGCGTTCTTGAGTTAGAAGGGCATCACTTTGTAATAGTATACCCCCCGATCCATGGTGAAGACGGTAAGCTCTTCGTCGGCCGGGTTTATCCGGATCTGATTGTAACCAGATAAAGTGTCCATGAAGCTCAATATTTCGTGGCTGGCCGAACTTCCCACTAGCTGGTCTATCCGAGGAAATGGATGTTTCCCCCAATCAGAGCAAAGATCTGTTTGAATTTCAAAAATTCAAAAATTGAAGCAACGCTTCAAATCCCGTGCGCTGCGCGCAACGCGCCACGTGTCAGAAGTTGATACGTCGGCGCAGCGCCCAAGGCAGCGCGCCCAATCAGAGTAAGGCTATATTTAAAACAAAATTAAAGGAAGCAACGCTTCAGTCGCCCAAGCGCTGCGCGACACGTGTCAGCGCAGTTGCGCTGCGCTGTGCGCTGCGCGACACGTGTCACGCGCTGGGGCGTTTGCGCCAAACAGCATTAAAATTCTAGTAAGATCCTTCTGTTCTTATTAAAACAAGAAGATTGTCTTCTATAAAACAGAAGCCCTTGGATCAAAGATCCAACGGTGGGGAAAATTCCCCAAATCACTTAGAGAATGATCTCTTTAACAAACTTAACAAATCTATGGGCACTATATAAAGACCCCTAGACCCCAATTCAAAACATCATCAACATCGTGAAAGATCAAGAACTTCAAACAGAGAGAACTCTGAAGAAAATTCAAGAAAAAGGTAAAACCTTTATAAAATAGAAGAATTTCATCTGAATAGATCATTGATCTAAGAACACGATCAATGATCTTCAATAAAAAATAAATAATAACAGTGCCTTACACTTTTTTATGAACCATTGGTTCTGGAGTTTCAGAAAAATTCCTCTCTTGAATCAAAAATTGGATCAAGTTATTGAAACAGTGCCTTGTACTTGCTAAAACTGCAACTGTTGCGCTCCTGGGTTGGCGCAAGCCACCAGAGAGCGCCATGTGTCAGCACCAAAACCACTTGCGCTCTGCGCTTTGAAGATAGAGCATTGCTCTATGAAATTGGCACAACTCACCAGAGCGCGCCACGTGTCAGCAGCGCAGCGCACTGCGCTGTTGCGCTTGCGCTCACCAGAGCATGACAAGTGTCACCTCCACATGCGCTTGCGCTCAATGATTGGCGCAAAGCGCCTGACAAATGCATTGCATTATTTACTAAAGGGCCAAGCCCAATTAAAAAATGCCTAACAGGTCAAATAAAATGTAATGCATTAAAAGGGCAGAGCCCAAACAAAACAGATGCTCTGCATCGTTTATAAAAGGGCAGAGCCCAAACAAAACAGAAGCACTGCAGCCCAAAACAAAATGCGGTGCATTATCAAAAAGGGCAAAGCCCTAGCACAGGCCTAATAGGTCACAGATAAAAAACGTTGAACATCTTCAACTGGACTTAGCCCAATCATGGCCGTAAGTCTTCAAATTAAATTTACTGAACACGGCTGCTCTCTTAAATCAATTTACATCCGGTTCAAGGGTACATCTTTGAACTCCTCTGACACCTATCGTTGTAATCCTTCGACACCTATCGTTGTAATCCTTCAACGACGTCAGAGAGGTGACGGATCCCGACGGCCACAAATTCCATGGACCACCACGTCCCTAAACTGGAGCATGGACCACTACGTCCCTAAATTGGAACAATAGAGCCCCCTAAATGCTCTTTTGTCAGATCTAAATGATCCCATTTAAGTTGATCTTTGCCTCAAATATAGCTAACGTATCCTTAAATCTTTCAAACAGACTTTAGTCCCAAACTGGACTATAAACCCCCTAACCAACTCTGGTTCAAGGGTACATCTCCGAACTTCTCTGACACCTATCGTTGTAATCCTTCAACGACGTCAGGGAGGTGACGGGTCCCGATGGCCATACATGCAGTGGACCACTATGTCCCTAAACTGGAACAATAGAGCCTCCAAATGCTCTTTTGCTGGATCTAAATTATCCCGTTAAGTCGATCTTAGTCCCAAATTGGACTAACGTATCCTTAACGAACGTTTAACTTGATCTTAGCCTCAAACATGGCTAACGTATCCTTAAACTAAAACCCCAAACCCAAATCTAAGTAAATACGGATTTGGACTAATCCACGTTCTACGGGCGACGACATAAATTAGTCTCCATATACAATCCACGGGCAACCACAAACAAAACAAACACCCACGACACGAAGTGAAATTCTGGAGAAGGAGAAAGTTATTACCGCGATGCGGTAGCGTAATTAACTGCAGGGGCTTGCGCCTGCAGGGAAGAGCATCCCTACAATCAAAAACCCCTCTAACGAGGGGGAATCTGACAAAGTCTGCTACATCGTCCGCATCCGTCTAAACCTCCGATACACGGTGCCATAAATCAACTTGGCATCGTCGGAGAGGTGGACGGATAAAACCAAATAGCATCTGTCCTGAATCTCAGGCAAGACGTCTTCAGTCTCGGCCGCCTTTCGGAGGGGAACAGATTCTGGCATGCCTGGTGTGACCTTTTCCTCTTTCCACTCCACACTTCGTGTGTCATGTTCACAAACAAATCGTGGTTTGCCGTGGTTGCCTGTGGATTCGAGGTACTAAGATTTGGTGTCTTGCTCCGTACAGAAAACAGAAGATCAATGGCATCAAACTGCACTGCCTGCAACTGCAACTCTCGTTCTGTCCTTCCGGGAGGAGTGACTTACGGGCCCCAAGCGGCCTCTCTTTTCAAGATGCCAGTGGAGTAGGTAACTCAAGCCACCACTGGACTATTCTTCGGCACCATGCTCCCACCGATGAGCTTCAACGCCCCGATGTCGTCCCAAGAAGCTCCAATGAAGTCGGTCTTTGATCGATTTACTACTACCGCGGCCCCTCGCAACGGGACGCCCAACTTCAGTACCTCGGTTCTCAAAAGACCGGGCCAGAATGTCTGCAAGCCCGCGATACCCGAAGTTGCCATCCCAAAGCGGATAGCCATCCCAGCTCAAGCGAACAAAATCAATGGAAGGGCTTCTCCTTCCAAGAAGTCAGTTTTTACAAGAATGGCCATTCCGGGTTCTGCTCCAGGCGAGGTCCTCAAAGCTGCTTCCCCTGCCCAAAGGTCTGTCTTTGACAGATTAAACATGGCTTCTCAACAAGTGTAAGTTTTCAACAGGCTAGCACCAATAACAGTCTCCCCTCAAAGCAGGGGGCATGATGAAGTCACCCTTATAGCTGAAACAACTCCATCAGCACGACATGTTCGACGTCGCTATGGCGCCGAGTAAGGAAGGCTGGGGGCAATTTCCCCTCTGGGATAACTCCGCCAGCTCCAACGGTGGGGATTGATGCTGCTGTTCCAACCGGGAATAGCTTTGAATTGCTGAACACGGTGCGCAGAAACTCTCCTACTGCGGTGTTGAAATGATCTCCTCTGCCAGTGGAGAATGCTCCAGAGAAGAAGCCGGAGCAGCCCCCTCAACGGCTGTCCTCCAAAATTTATAAAGTCTGGCGACAGGTCCAGGAGTCGGTGATTGATCAAGATTACTCCAACCAACAGAAAAAGATAAAGGTTCAGCGAGAAGAAAACCGTCCTGTCAAGCCACAAAAGGCGACAGCTGGATGGGTCCCCACTACGACGACTCCCTCGACGTTAATTACTCAAAGGAAAAAGAGGCCGCAAAAAGCCCCTGTGAACATGGCGAAGCGTAAAAGCGCTGAACACAAACGCCCCAAGTCTGGGGGCAGGTGGTGCACACTGTTTATATGGCTTCCGGAAAGGAGGGAAGCCGCACTTCGACGGGTCACCGACCGCTCACCCGATCCGTGACAAAAGCCCAGGAGCAGCAACAGAAGCTTCAGGAAATGATGACTGCGATGGCTGCACTTACCGGGCCAAAAGAAAGCTCGGAGTCTTCATCAGAACAGCGTCACGAACAAGAAACTAACGCTGACTTCCTACGTACAGTCCTCGAAAAGAAGGAAAAAGAAGCTGCAGAGCAAGCGGCTAACATAAAACAGATGGCGCTCCTCTTCCAAGATATGGTAGGGATGATGTTACAGCCGGACCCTCCAGCTGATGACCCTCCAGTCATTGTTGAAGACGATAGAAGGGAGACATCTAACCCTCTGCCGGCTCTTTCAGCAGCCAAAGATGAAACCATTTCCAAGGCCGCGCTGGATGACTATATAGTTCAGCAAATACGGGTTCATCAGGAGAATGAAGCAGCTGCGCAAATTGCTAGAACTGGACGACCCTACCCGGGCTGGTATGACCAAATCAGTTACCCGCCGGGATATACGATCCCTAAGTTCCACGTATATAAAGGGGCAGGGAATCCGCATCAGCATGTCGCTCAATTCAGGGACTTATGCGGCAACACTGGAGGCGACGACAAACTGCTGCTTCGCCAATTCGTCAGCAGCTTAGCGGAAACGGCCTTTGAATGGTATTCAGAGCTACCTAACGACTCCGTCAAAACGTTTGTGGAGATGGAGCTACTATTTACACAAAGATTCGCGAGTGCTAGTGAACGCACCCCGATAACAGCACTGATAAATGCCAGGATAAGGCCCGACGAAACGTGGGTCCAATACGCAACACGATGGCGGAACCTATGGTCAAAATGTGAATAACGCATAGAAGAGGCATCTGCGGTAGGCATGTTCGTGGGCACTCTTGATCCGCAAGCGACCATCTCGCAATTCATGATGTTCTTCAGGCCGACCACCTTCCAGGCCCTGATCGACAAGTTAGCCCAAATGGACCAGATGAGCCATGGACCGTCTCCTCCAAAACCAGATTCTCGAAATGAGAAAGGAAAAGGGAAAGCGATTGACGTCGCTAATTGTCAACAACAACCGAGCAACTCAAAGCCGGTTGTTCGACAAAACAACGTGCGTCCACGCCCATCCCTCGAGGAGAGACTAGGACGTCCTTATTCATTTCCTCAGAATAAAACAAGAAGACTGTTTGAGCTGGCAGTGCGCAACAGACTCATCAATCTGCCGAGTCCAAAACGTCTGTCGTAGCCAGGCGATCTCAATAATCCCAGTTATTGCCCTTACCACCAAACAGTAAGTCACCCGATCGAGGATTGTTTCATCTTTAAGGGATGGATCAAGGATTAATACCTACAAGGCAAGTTTGCGCTGTCTGAAAACTGGAAGGTAAACCCACCACAACCGCACACTCCAAAGAAGACGGACACGATGGGGGCAGCTTGTTCTTTTGTCGAGGACGAAAATGGTGGAGAAGACTCATCAGGTGAATCCGAAGACTGCATAATGACTTGTCATGTGATCTTCCACTCATTGGCGGATGATGAAGAGGATCCTTACGCCGAGAAACCGAGGGCGAACCCTGAACTAGAAATTCCGCAGCCGTCAGACGAGTCGATCGATGCCTTCCTGAATGAGATTCGTCTGAAAGTTAAAGCTAATCAAGAGCATGGGATGGCCATACTGGAAGGAGCCAAACACCGACTACTAGGCAAAAGTGTCGAGGCACTTCCATCAAATCAAAAGTCATCCGCTGCGGATAAAAACAAATTCAAGACAAGGAAAAGATTCGCCAAAGCCCTATCAGTGGGAATGAAGCTACCGCCCTCTGAAGAAAATACTCTCGGTGGAGTAGAGATTCATCCTAACTTCTGTTTATATCATCAGAAGATCATACATCCTACTGAAGACTGCGACCCCTTTAAGTGTTTGTGACAAGGATATGTCGCTCAAAAGCAACACTTCAATAGGACAAAGTGTGAAGCTCGTAGACATTGGAAAAATGCGATAGATGAGCGCAAAAGAGTCGCCGCCGACTGTCATATAGTCAACTCTAAGGGATCGCAAATTATCACCTTTGGAAGCGACTCTGACGAAGAAGTTGCCCTCAACCCTCTCCTCAATGAATCCATTTCAAAAATGAAAGAATTGAGAAGTTGCGAAAACGTTCAGCCGTGCAATCGCACGCTACTTGGAAAAAATCTCGGCCCCGCAAACAAAGGATCGAGCAAAAAGGATAAAGGGAAGGGGAAATGACCTTCGTCGCCAACACTCAACAACAGTCGAGTGGCCCTAGACCGGTTGTTCGTCAAAACAATATGCGTCCACGCATATCCCTCGAGGAGAGGCTAAGACGTCCTTACTCATTTCCCCTGGATGAAATAAGGAGGCTGTTCGAAGTGTCAGTGCATAACAGACTTATCACTCTACCGGAGTTGAAACACCAACTACAACTGGATGATGTCAACAGTTCTAATTATTGCCCTTACCACCAAGTATTGGGCTATCCAATCGAAAACTGCTACGTCTTGAAGGGATGGATTGAATACCAATACCAACAGGGCAAGTTCGCGCTGTCTGAAAACTGGAAGGTGAGCCCGCCACAACCGCACGCTCCGAGAAAGATGGATACGCCGGGGGCATCATGCTCAGTCATAGAGAAAGCCCCATAGACCGAAAAGTCAGTAAACTAGAGATTCGCCTCGAATACGGCGACAGTGGACAGCAATGTCCTAAAACTTGCAAACGACCGAAACATCTTGAAACTACTACCGCCGCATCCTTAGGCTGGCGAGATGAATAAAAAAAAGAAAAAGGAAAAATATAAATATAAAAAAAATAATAACAAAAATAAAAACGGTATGTCCATAAGCAAAAAGGGCACGGATGAAAACCCGAAAGGGCTCCGTGAGTAAAAACAGCAGGACTACCGGCGAGTGTTTGTGAAAACCCGAAAGGGCGCACCCTCATTAAAGAACACTTATAAGGTCCTCTCGACCTTGTAATGAGGAACCACCCGCGTGAGATCCTTACGACTCACAAGGGAGCAACACACTTAGGGATCCCCACGATTCCTAAGGAGAAAATACACTTGCGAGATCCTCACGACTCGTAAGGAGAACTCTCTTATGGGACCCTCACGGCTCATAAGATTTGAAAGTCTTAAGTTATAGAGACCTAAACCTGTGCTTAAGCGACCCCCACAACCTTCGATATTGCCCTACAAGCGGCTCAATACCGACCCTTGTATACAATCCACGGGCGTGAATAAGCTTTTCCCTAACCAAGTCCCATCCGTGACTGGGGATATGTTCGCATGGTGAACAACCCTTATAAGTCCTCTCGACTTACAAGGAGAAAACCCTCTTTTAGGGTCCTTACGACTTACAGAGGAACATACACTTAAGAATCCTCATGATTCCTAAGGAGAAAATACACCTACAAGGTCCTCACGACTTGTAGGGAGAAATACCTTTGTGAGACCCTTACGGCTCATGAAGTCAAAAGCCTTAGTCGACAGGACCTTAACCCTGTTCGCTAAGTCACCTTTGTTCGACATCGACAAAGGAAAATGATGATTCGCTCCTGGCTATATCCCAGTTGTAGCGGTGCTGATGCCGAAATCGGTATCTAATTCCAAGCTTACGGCGAAAAGCCAGTAGGCCGCACATGCATACAAAATAGCCGAAATGATGGGGAAATTTGCAATAAAAGGCAGCAAGTAAAAATGTATGCACACAAAATAGCCGAAATGATTACGCAACTCGCAATAAAAAAACAGCGAGTAAAAATAAAACAACAGCCGAAATGATTGGGCACCGAGAAAAATAGCCGAATGATTGGGCAATCGCGACCTTCGCGATATAAAGCTGAAATGATAGAGCATCGCGGAAATAAAATAATAAAAAAATGAATGAAACTTTTGCCCTACAGGCGATAGCACAGCAATCTCTGTATACAACCCAAGGGCACAAACAAAGAAGGAAGCATCCTTTCCCTCCCAATGCTCCATTAGAAAACGAAGCCAAATCTTAACGGCAATATCCACGGATGCAGATACAATGCCAAAAAAATACCTCACGGTCGAAATAAAGCGGAGCCACGGCAAAATCCCTAGTTCCAAACCTCGACGGTTCACAAGCAACCTAGAGACAACCGCGATGTTCGTCTCGATACAGCAGACGAGTTGTCACCCCAGCGTTCTTCCTCCAACCGGATTCGGACGTGACAAAGCAAATGAAGCGAAGGCCAAATTCCTAGCTTCAAGGTCTTAACGGCGTGTCATATAAAGCCTGAAAGACAACTGGAGATCATCTCACATCAGTGCGGAATGGTCACCACCATGACATTCGTCTCGATACAGCAGACGCAATGTCAACAATAACGTCCTTCCCCCAATAGGATTTGGACATGACAAACCAAACGAAGCGAAGGCTAAATTCCCAGCTTCGAGGTCTTAACGACAAGTCATATAAAGCTTGAAAGACAACCGGAGATCATCCCACACCAACATGGAATGGTCACCACCTCTATGTTTGTCTTGATACTGCAGACGCAACAACCATATAAATGGAGCCACGGCAAAATCCCAGCCCCACCATGACATTCGTCTTGATACAACAGATGATTTGTCACCCCAGCGTTCTTCCTCCAGTAAGGATCAGACGCGACAATCAAACAAACGGAGCCACGGCAAAATCCCTAGTTCCAAACCTCGACGGTTCACCAACAACCTAGAGACAACCGTGACATTCGTCTCGATACAGCAGACAAGATGTCACCCCAGCGTTCTTCTTCCAGCAAAGATCAGACGCGACAATCAAACAAACGGAGCCACGGAAAAATCCCTAGTTCCCACCGCGACATTCGTCTCGATACAGCAGACGCGATGCCAGCAAACGAAGCAAAGGCCAAATTCCTAGCTTCAGGGTCTTGACAGCAACTCACATAAAACCTGAAAGACTATCGGAGATCATCCCACACCAGCGCGGAGTGGTTATGACTCATCGGGGCTCTCCAAAATGAGCCTAACCTCAAGTAAAAAGCGGCATGGCAAATTCCTAACGCTTGCTCTTCCGACGGTCAAACTACCTAGGAAGATTGCTTAAAGACGTCTTGTCCAGCCCCCGAAGAGATCAGAGACACGGCAGTCGTAGGGCTACTCGAACAGCATAATTGCCTATCGAGGAATATATCAGCTGATGCGACGGTACGACGGCCAAAACCCTAAGTACCACAGACCCTAACGGAGTTCTGTCGTAAAGAGCAGAGGTTAACTGTGACGTTAGGATGTTCTTGCGAGAAATGCTCTATTCGTCTCGACTTGTGAAGAAATTGATGTCTTTGCGAGAACTTCTCGATGTGGCTCGACTCGTAAGATAAAGCCTTAGGCAGTAAGGATTAAAAAACTTGTTCCCTAAGCATTGGGACCCTGCAAGTTGGCCCAAAACGGTCTCTTGCATACTATCTACGGGTCTCACTCTCCAAACTCGAATCTCGACAAGGAGGGAAACAACCGCTTACGGGTCCTCTCGACTCGTAAGAGGGGAAAAAATTCTCTTATAAGATCCTTACGACTTATAAGAGAAAGCGCACTTAGGAATCCTCCCGATTCCTAAGGAGAAAATCCACCTACGAGATCCTCTCGATCCGTAGGGAGAAAGTCTCTATGAGACCCTCACGGCTCATGGAGTCGAAAAGTTTTAGGCGGCAGATTTGAACCTGCGGCCTAAGCCATCGCTATCTCTGAAAGAAACCAAGATGCTTACACTATTATCTGTCAACCATGTTTATCAAGACAGCATGCTGATAATAAGAGAAGGGAGAAAGCAAAAGAGCATACAAGACATTGCAAAGAAAAAATGTGTATCTTTATTTATTAATTCAATCAAGTACAAGGTGAATCGTACAAAAGAATAAAGAATGGATACATGTTATTCGAAAAAGAAAAAAAATTTACAAGTATATTGATACAAAGGCAGCTACTGGGAAGGAAGTGTCTTGCATAGCCCTATCAATTGTTCACGCACCTCCTTCCACGCTTTCTCCTGATCGACCACCACCGTCAGTTCTCCTTCCACTTGAGCCCGCTGCTGCAACAAAGATGCAAGCTGCTCCCCAACGGCCTGATGAGCAGCTTCGCGGCCTGGGGCGTCACGCTCGGCGGCATCAAGCTTCCGCTTCAAGTTTAGCCCATGAGAGATGCGTTCCAGGAGGCCCTCGAAGATAGCCTTCACTTGGGCAGCGTTCGCCTCAACCTCAGCACGCAAACGAGCCATCTCGTTTGAGGTCTCTTGGTATTCCTTCAGCCTTAAAGACGCTTCTTGTTCCAAGTGGTAGACGTAAGAAGCGCTTTGCTCAATCCACACCGCTCTTTGATTGCTTGCGGCTAAGGTCTCGGGAGCAGGGCGCATAAACTCCAATTGATGCAGGTGGGCCTCGATCTCCCTGCAGTGGTTAACCCAAGACGCGACGATGTCTTCGTTATGGAAGTTTACGAGTATCACCAGCATTGGGTTAACCGTCGTAGAAAAATCTGCGGCAGACATAGGAGTATCTACGTCGAGCTCCTCAATGTTGTCCCTCAACATGCGCAGACTATTCGCGACGCCTTTCGAAGATGGACGTCTCAGGAAAGGGCCTGCCGGCATTATAACGCGAGACTCAAAGGGCGCCGGGGTCGAAACGACAGCTGAAAAGACGAAATGCGATTAGATGACGGTTCAAGAAATGTGAAAAGTCATTGATAAGATAATCTACTATACCAGCTGCAGCAGGTGGCAAGGCCGGAAGGTCCGGTGGCGCGACCGATCTTTCATCCCTTCCTTCGATTTGTAGAACTGCAATCAGGACAAGGGAAAGTTAGAAATAATTCCATTACTGAAATAAGAAAGACATCAGTTGGAAACTATACTCACCAGCGCCACTGGAGGAAGAAGCGAGTTCAGATGGGAAGGAGAAGTGTGGGAGCAACACCTGATAAAGATGATCAAAAAGCACTCCTGAAAAGACACAACAGTACGACTTTAGTATATAAATTATGAGGCTGAAAGTTAAAACTGATAGGTTGCAAATCCATACCTTCCAACATCTTTGATGGTACAAGAGAGGGTTGAAAGGTGACCACCGCCAAGGTAGTAGTTGATGGCCCTCCCTCGAGCAATGGAGCATCGGCACTGGCCGCACCTGTGTTAAAAACAAGGATAAACTTGTCAGAAAGGGTTGCAAGATAAAAAAAAGGGACTGTAACTCGAAATTTACCTGATGAGCCGCCGGCTGAAACGGAGGCGTCTCCCTCCTCCATCGATACGAGTCCACCTCCCATGGCCTCATCACCGGACTCGACAGGGGCTGTCATCATACTCGCCCGACCAGAAGACGGCGGAAGACCATAGGCTGGGAGAGCAATAATTGGAGCATTCCCGGACTCATGAGAAAGAGCGGCTGGCTTTTACCCAAGAGTCGTGCCCGTCTCACCCGCTACTTCTTCGGGCTCGGAGGTCGCCATTGTCTCATCCGCCGACACCATGGGGTCGCCGGTCTCAGGCGCCTCGTCCGCCGCTGCCCCGGGCTCAGTTATAGCGGTCGTCTCATTTGCCGCCACCTCAGGCTCGGCATCAATGACCTTTTCTGGTGCAGCTCCCTCAGCCCCCAAATCAGGCTCATCAACCCCGGCGACATTGCCTACCGTCGGCTCGGGTTCGACCGGTGCCTCTTTCTCTGTCTCCTTGGGTTCGACGGTCTCCGCCTCCCCCTCTGTTGGACTTAGCCCTGCAGGACAAGATATATGAGAACTGACAAGTTTACAATTCTTACAAACAAGCCTCGAAAGATACATTACCTGAAGTGGATTTATCGTTAGCACTCCGAACTGCACGCGCCACCTGTCTGCGAGCAGTGGACAAGGCGACCGGAAGCTCTTCTGAGGGGGTATCAGCACGAGGGATGGTGCTTGGGCCCGCTCCCACGGCCAAAGCAGCCCTGCGTGCCTTCGCCTCGCGCCTTAGCCGCTTTCTCTCCTCTCGAGCCGTCAAGACGGACCTCTCCAAGGCTTCCCTCATTGAGACGTCCTCGTCCGTGAACAAGGATGCCTCCATATCCTTCAAGGCATCCCTCGTCGACTTGTCGAGTCGAGGCTCTCGCGGCATCTCCGAAGAGACTGGGACTTCAGTTTCGGGCCCGGGGAGAGTCTCCGCATCAGCTGGCGCAGCCCCTATAAAGAAACAAAGGAAGAAGGTTAGATTGGCCATCAGAAAGGAGATAAAAACTCAATAAAGCGAGACGTACCAACTCCCGTTAAAGCACGCTTATTTTCATCCTCTTGGAAGGTTTTCAAAGAAGCAGCGATGACTTCTTCGGTAGTGACACCTGTTAAGAAAGGGGGGAACGCATTAGTCGAGGATAATGATAAAAATGCTATAAAATGATGAAGAGTACAACTAATGATTACCTGCTCGAGCGAGTTTATCCAACAACGCTTCAAGTTTGGCTGATCGCTCAGAAGCCGCAATGGCGGCCGCCAAATCGGTGTCTGCCGGGTCTATCGAGAAGCCCTTATTATTGCCATACTCGCTTATACCTTCGGTAAGAGGGGCCTGAGGCTCCTCTAAACTGAGGATAGCATCGAGAGAGAGGAGCGACTTCTTCTTCCTCTTCTGCCCACCAGCCTTGGGTGCACCCGAGATTGACTTGCGCTTTGCAGGCATCCTAGGGCGGCGGGTCCCGATATCCGCGCCCACGCCGGACTCCGGCGAAACCACATCTACCGTCTCCACTGGAGCACGGGGCGCTGGTGGTGCATCCGCTGTACCACGGAGTGGCAGTCCGCGCGGAGGGCTCAACACGCGCGGTGGCACGTCTCCGGCATCTCTCAGTGGAGGAATGACCGGGGTCCTTGGCTTCAAAGGAGCCTTGCCATCGCCACCGGGAGGTGCACCCTTCCGGTCAACCAACATGCGCTTCTCCATATGGATAACCAGACCCATTTCGTAGGCGTACCAAGCCACGTACGCGTTGAGGACTTTGGGGACGCAGCTCGGCTCGCTGATGAAGAAATAAGAGCCCGTGTTAAGCCGCATGAAATGGTGCATCGCACTCCTTATCCCCTCCCGGCTGGCTATGGGCTCTTCCAAAAAGGCTTCCAGCGGGATTCCCTGATGATAGCTGGATTGTTGGGCAAAACGGTGAGGGTTATACCTCATGAAAAGCGCCATCTCATTCTGCCTGAACACCAGGTAGCCCGGCCGAATGGAGTAGAGGTGGAGGATCTCTCAGGCTTTCAATATGGAGGCCCCGTCCTTAAAATCATCGCGCAGCGGCACCACCGACTTAGTGGTTTTTGAGCTTAGGGTTATCACTTTGTCCAAAAAAGAAACCTTCGCTCTGACCAGGTGTGGATGAAGGAGGAGCCCCCTAGCCTCTCGCGGAGACGCAACCACGATCGATGCGCCGACCAGCCTCATGACTCTCGGGAGTCTGCACTTTTCAGAAAACGGAGGGATCTTGTGGACGCCGAACACCCCATGCACGTGCATTTCCATCCAAGAGGTGAAGTGGTGCATCGGGAAATTAGCAGGCTGCACCCTAGGTTCATTAGCGTCCGCCGCCACGTTAAGTCCATTATAGAGGGAGCCAACGCGGCAATTCCTATTGTTAACTGCAGGCCAGCCACCATCGATGCGCTGGGTAGAAAACGAATGGCCACATGTGGCACGGGTGCATGGGGAGCGCAAAGCTGCACAACCACAATCCCAGGAACCCCATAAAAAAGGTTTCTTCATCCATGCCCGAGACGGCGTTATCCGACAACGGCGTGGCGGCGGCGCTGGGGAGATAAAAATCCTTTTGATCGCCCTCCGATGTTGGTCGACGGTCCAGGCCGAAGCCGAAAGGGTCGTCAAGCTTGGCGAACTTCTCGCACTGTTCCGATAGAAACTCCGGTTGGATGAAGCGGGCAATGAAATCCGCGAAACTGGCTCCTCGGGTGCCCGATTCCAGAAAGAGCCCTTCATAGATCTCCAGCACCTTCACCAGGCCCGAAAATTGGTGCTGAATAGCGTTCTCCGGCGTCGGATTAAACACCAACGGCTTGGTGGCGAAGACGTATTCGTCAGGAGGAAGCAGCTCCTCGTAATGCTCCCCCCTCATCGGCAGACCCGAAATTTCAGCAAACTCCTCCAAGGAGATAGAGACTTCCCTGTCTGTCATTAGGAAGGTATGGGTAGGGATATTCCATTGTTCAATAAAAGCCTTAACCCACCACGTTGGAGGAAAGGGATACTCGAAGAGCGAGACATAGATTGCCGAATACAAACCAATCTTCATCAGATGAGTCTTCTTCACTGATAAGATATATCGGGCCTACTGCAAATATCCGGCGGGCGGTCGCGGCATCAGTCCAATGTTATAGGCCTGTCCCCAAGGGCGTGCTTCACCCTGACAGATTCGCCTCCCTAAAATATCTATTGCTGGTGGCGGCTGCACGGGAATAGCACCAATCGCGGGTTGGAGGAGGTCATCCGAGTTCCAATTTTTAACCTCCACGGCATATTCACCGGGGGTTCATTCGCGTAAGGGAGTGAAGATATGGGCTCAGACGGCGTGGCGGAACCGAAATTTCGGCGACCCTGGATAATCTCATTGTACCACCTACCCCACAGGTGAAGGCTCTTATGCTCGGGGTCATGATCCTTGATGAGAGCGAGCACTACTCGGTCCACTGGTGCCTGGGGAAATCCTCCCTCCGAGCGAACAAACGGGAAAGACAGATCGGTAGACATGTTCACTGCAAGGGGACAAAAAACAACCGTCAGTATAGTAGTTCTAACGCTTGGCGTTTAAAAAAATATATTAATTAATTAATTAAATTAAAAATTAATTAAGATTAAATTAAAATTAATTATACCACACTGCAATGCAGTGGGTAGGGGACCAAAGGGGGACCCACAAAATCTGGATGACAGTGCATCAGTTAATAAGACAACCCCATAATTGGATGAGACTGTTAATTAATCCCCAAGAGAATATTCTCATTAATAATAAAAATCCCTAGAGACAAGGAGAAAATCTCCTCTTTCAGAGCAAATCTCTGTCACAGAGTGACACTTGTCAAACTCTGGTCTCAAGGGAATAAAATTCCTTAAAAGAGCCTAGCTCTGTGATAATGATGAGAAAACCTATTAAAGAAAAGTTTTCTTTAAACTCCTAAAGATTAAAAAAAAATTGGGATCCTAAAGATCCATGAAAACTCTTAGGAGTTCTTCATTTTCAGATCAAAAAAATCTGCGTTTGATCCATGAGCAAAGCTCTGTTCATGGGTTAAAACCCATGAACAAGATCACTGTAGATCTATAGATTTTTGAGAGCAAGGCTCTGTTGATGAAACCCCAAATGGGCTATCTTTAGATCAAAGATCTATAAGAGCAAGGCTCTTTTAATTAAATTAAATTAAATCTAATTTAATTTAATTTTACCTAAAATGATTCTATGTTCTGAACTTTGAAGTTCTTGGGAAGAAACAAGAGCAAGGCTGTAAAATTCTTAAGCAAGAGCAAGGCTCTGAAAATCAAGTTCTTGAAAAATGGTGAAATTTTTCTAAGGACCAAAGGTCCTATTTATAGGCACCTGTGCCTTTTCACCTCACCGGTTGATCCAACGGCCAGGATCTTGCCACCGCTGCACTCACGTGTGCGCCACGTGAGCGCAACGGTGGGGGGGCATTTGTTTCCACCAATTAGAGCAAAGCTCTATTTGAATTTCAAAAATTCAAAAATTGAAGCAACGCTTCAAATCCCGTGCGCTGCGCGCAACGCGCCACGTGTCAGAAGTTGATACGTCGGTGCAGCGCCCAAGACAGCGCGCCCAATCAGAGCAAGCCTATATTTAAAACAAAATTAAAGGAAACAACGCTTCAGTTGCGCAAGCGCTGCGCTGCGCGACACGTGTCAGCGAAGTTGCGCAAGCGTTGCGCTGCGTGACACGTGTCAATGCAAACGCAGTTGCGCTGCGTTGTGTACTGCGCGACACGTGTCAGCGCAGTTGCGCTGCGTTGTGCGCTGCGCGACACGTGTCAGCGCAGTTGCGCAAGCGCAGTTACGCTGCGCTGTGCGCTGCGTGACACGTGTCACGCGCTGGGGCGCTTGCGCCAAACAGAATTAAAATTCTAGTAAGATCCTTCTGTTCTTATTAAAACAAGAAGATTGTCTTCTGTAAAACAGAAGCCCTTGGATCAAAGATCCAACGGTGGGGAAAATTCTCCAAATCACTCAGAGAATGATCTCTTAAACAAACTTAACAAATCTATGAGCACTATATAAAGACCCCTAGACCCCAATTCAAAACATCATCAATATCGTGAGAGATCAAGAACTTCAAAATAGAGAGAACTCTGAAAAAAATTCAAGAAAAAGGTAAAAGCCTTTATAAAATAAAAGAATTTCTTCTGAATAATCATTGATCTAAGAACAAGATCAATGATCTTCAATAAAAAAATAAATAATAACAGTGCCTTGCACTTTTTTATGAACCATTGGTTCTGGAATTTCAGAAAAATTCCTCTCTTGAATCCAAAATTGGATCAAGTTATTGAAACAGTGCCTTACACTTGCTAAAACTGCACTATTGCGCTCCTGGGTTGGCGCAAGCCACCAGAGAGCGCCACGTATCCGCACCAAAACCACTTGTGCTCTGCGCTTTTAAGATAGAGCATTGCTCTCTGAAATTGGCGCAACTCACCAGAGCGAGCCACGTGTCAGCTGTTGCACAGCGCAACAGCGCAGCGCACTGGCGCAGCGCACTGCGCTGTTGCGCTTGTGCTCACCAGAGCATGACACGTGTCACCTCCACATGCGCTTGCGCTCAATGATTGGCGTAAAGCGCCTGACAAATGCATTGCATTATTTACTGAAGGGCCAAGCCCAATTAAAAAAGGCCTAACAGGCCAAATAAAATGCAATGCTTTAAAAGGGCAGAGCCCCAACAAAGCAGATGCTCTGCATCATTTATAAAAGGGCAGAGCCCAAACAAAACAGAAGCTCTGCAGCCCAAAACAAAATGCAGTGCATTATCAAAAAGGGCAAAGCCCTAGCACAGGCCTAATAGGCGACAGATAAAAAACGTTGAACATCTTCAACTGGACTTAGCCTAATCATGGCCGTAAGTCCTCAAATTAAATTGACTGAGCACGGCTGCTCTCTTAAATCAATTTACATCCGGTTCAAGGGTACATCTTTGAACTCCTCTGACACTTATCGTTGTAATCCTTCAACGGCGTCAGAGAGGTGACGGGTCCCGACGGCCACAAATTCCATGGACCACCACGTCCCTAAACTGGAGCATGGACCACTACGTCCCTAAACTGGAACAATAGATCTCCCTAAACGCTCTTTTGTCGGATCTAAATGATCCCGTTTAAGTTGATCTTAGCCTCAAATATGGCTAACGTATACTTAAATCTTTCAAACAGACTTTAGTCCCAAACTGGACTATAAACCACCTAACCAACTCTGGTTCAAGGGTACATCTCCGAACTCCTCTGACACCTATCGTTGTAATCCTTCAACGACGTCAGGGAGGTGACGGGTCCCAATGGCCATACATGCAGTGGACCACTATGTCCCTAAACTGGAACAATAGAGCCTCCAAATGCTCTTTTGTCGGATCTAAATGATCCCGTTATGTCGATCTTAGTCCCAAATTGGACTAACGTATCCTTAACGAACGTTTAAGTTGATCTTAGCCTCAAACATGGCTAACGTATCCTTAAACTAAAACCCCAAACCCAAATCTAAGTAAATACGGATTTGGACTAATCCACGTCCTACGGGCGACGACATAAATTAGTCTCCGTATACAATCCATGGGCAACCACAAACAAAACAAACACCCACGACAAGAAGTGAAATTCTGGAGAAGGAGAAAGTTGTTACCGCGATGCGGTAGCGTAATTAACTGCAGGGGCTTGCGCCTGTAAGGAAGAGCGTCCCCACAATCAAAAACCCCTCTAACGAGGGGGAATCTGACGAAGTCTGCTACATCGGCCGCATCCGTCTAAACCTCCGATACATGGTGCCATAAATCAACTTGGCATCGTCGGAGAGGTGGACGGATAAAAACAAATAGCATCTGCCACGAATCTCAGGCAAGACATCTTCAGTCTTGGCCGCCTTTCGGAGGGTAACAGTGGATAGTTGTCTTTGGGGAAAGCTTTGTTCAAGTCCGTGAAATCGATGCGCATGCGCCATTTCCCGTTTTCCTTCTTGACCACGACCACGTTCGCCAACCAATCTGAGTAGTCCAGGTTCCTGATGAAGTTGGCTGCGAACAATTGATCCACTTCATCTTCTATTGCTTTTTGTTTAATATGTGCAAAGATTCTCTTCTTTAGCCAGATCGGTCAGGCTTGCGCGTCGACCCTGAGCTTGTGGGAGATCACTTTGAGGTTGATTCCGGCCATGTCCGCCGGTGTCCAAGTGAACACGTCTGAGTTTCCCCAGAGGAAATGGATCAAGTTCTCACGGTGGTCTCCGGTCAGGAGAGAACCGATCTAGACTGTTCGGCCATCGACTCCTTCTTCGAGGGAGACTTCCGTCAATGATTCTATAGGGATGCCTCGAATTTCTTTTTGGTCATCGTGTGTATCTAAGGACCCCTGGAAATCACCCGCATCCTCAAAATCGCCGCCCTGCTCCCCAACGTGGGACGTCGAGGCGAGACAAATCTTGGCGGTTTGCTAGTCTCCACAGGCCCGGCCTATCCCCCTTGATCTAAAGGGAATTTGATCATAAGGTGATAAGTCGAGATCTGAGATCGGAGGGCGTTTAAGGCAGGACGTCCCTGGAGAATGTTATAGGATGATGGGACTTTGGCAACAAGGAAGTCCACTGGTATGGTTCGAGTATTGCCTGCTTCCCTATTGTTGGGGAGGAGGGTGACCAATCCTTCGGCCGAGACGGAATGATTGGTGAACCCAGAGAAGACATGGGAGGTAGGTCGAAGGTCGGATGGTCGTAGCCCCATATGCTGGAAACAGTCGTAGAACAGGATATCCCCCGAGCTCCCTGAATCGACTAATATTCTCTGGACTTCATAACGGTGGACTCTGGCCGTTATCACGAGAGGGTAATTGTGAGAAAGTAATATGCCGTAGAGGTCTTCATCGGTGAAGATGATCGATTCTTCCCTCCTGCACCTCTTGTATGGTATATCGCTTGCACCCTCGGAGGATGTGGAGGTCCCCCCCCCCGCCTTTCCGAGCTGGATTCGAAGTAACGATCCTGATTTTCTCGATCGTCAATTCCCCGGGAGGGGTTTGGTCCTTTTTCTCTTGCTCCACCTGTTGCTTGTCCCACAGTTATTTCGCCAAGTGACCAGAGCGGATCAACTCCTCGATATAGTCACGGAGTTTTTTGCAGTTCTTAATCAGGTGACCCTGTGACCTGTGGAAAGCGCAGTATGGGCCGCAGAGACGCTTTCCTACCCTTTGATTGACTGGCGGGAGCTTAAAGAATCTCTCGCACTTAGCTTCTTCCTACAGCTCGTTCTGGGAAATGTTTAGAGGAGTGTACTCCTGAAATCTCAGGGAGTAAAGGTTCGGACGATCGACTTTCTTTTTCTTCTCTCTGTCCCTTTTCTTTCTGTCCGCCTGGTCGACTCGAGGCAAGTTTGAGTTCAGCTCCGACTTGAGTTGGATCTCTTGCTCGGTCCAGGCTTTCACTTCGGCCATGGTCTGAGGTTATGCCTAAGACCCGACCTCGGTATGGTGATAACTGTTTCACCACGGTGCTCGGGAACCTCCAAGGGGGCATTATAGAAGCGCGTGACGTACCCTTTGAAGTATTCCTTGTCTCCTCTCTTGACAGTGAACAGGTAGTCGACCGTCCTCTTCTGTCGTCAGATCCTGACGAAGTGACCAAGGAATTGGGCAGTCAGCTCATCGAAGGTCGAGATGGAGTGCGGCGCGAGCCCTCGGAACCAGTCCCGGCCAGCCCAGATTAGGGTGGTGGGGAAAGCTCGGCATTGAGCCGCGTCCGAGTTATCTTGGAAGCTCATGCCCCCATAAATGCGTCTAAGTGGTTCTTCAGGTCGGACTTCCCGTCGAAGAAGGCCACTTTTGGCGACTTGTTCCTGGACGAGACATGCTCGGCTAGTAGCTCTTCTTTGAAGGGCTTTGTGAGCGAATCAGCGAAATACCTGGCCCCTTCGCCAGAGCTTGGCCATCCCGTTGTATGCCTTCGATTTTCTTTTCGAGGGCTTCAAGTCGTTGGTGGTACCCTGAGGATTCTGCACAGTCGGAGTGGTGGCTACTCCCGCTCCGAGTCTGTACGATGGTGCAGCTTCGATTTCTCTCTATGAAATTTCTCAAATCCTCGGGCGAGGCCCTTCTCGAGTAGTCCCAACGTTCGCCGTTCGCGTGGCATCGGCGGGAGTAGGGGCGTCGGTCATGCCTGGAAGCAGGTTACTAACCGACACCTCCTCGGGAGGGGGGAGGGGCGAGAGCGCGCAGCGGGCATCGGAGCAATGGCCTAGTCTTCGCTGGGATCGGGGTGTGGAGCTGTTTGATGCCCAGCGGGTCATGGAATCATTCATTGCATGAGGGCCGTGGTTGCCAGAGTCGGCACGCCGGCACTCGTTGACGCTGAGATGAGCGTGAACAAGATCGAGGGCCTAAGCATGACCATATGTCCTTCTACGGACGTCGTTATCCGAGGGAGAATCACGTTCTGTAGGGTAAGGTTCGCTGCTTGAACGCGGACGAGTGCATCCACCATCGATGTAAGCCTGTCGATCCTAGCGGATAAGGCGTTGATGACGTTAGGAAGGGGAGACGAGCCGCTCCTGCCTCCATTGTGGGGGGTGTGGAGGCTCATATTTGGTTCGTCGCGATTGTCGCTCGTCATCGTATCAAGAGCGGAAGATCAACTTTTTTATATGGAGAAGCATCTGAAACATTTCGCAAAGACGGCGCCAACTGACGGAGCTTGTGATCTACTTTAGATGTTGTCCTCCGTCGATCTGGCGAGAGCGACCTTATGTGGCTGAGATTGGTTTGGGAGTTGTTGAGCGTGTGGATCTCAATGGGTTTTCGTTGACGCTGAGCTATCTGTAAAGGAAGTTTCGGTGTGGGTGACCACAGTAGGCCCACCAACGACCAAATTAGTATCGAGGAATAAGTGCAGAGTAGCGCCGTATTGGAATCAATTTGCCTTACCTGAGTTGTCTGAAAGAGGGGTTTATATATGAGTCGCATGGAGCGAGCCGGTGCGAGATTCCCGCTGTCAGTTACGATCCCCTCGTTACGCCCGTGTTTATGACGGGATCCGTCCATTAATGGCGGGATCGCTCATTAATTTAGGGACGTGCCAGCGTGGGACGTTGGCCGTGGGGCACCGGGCATCTCGCTCCGGCGAGATACGCGGAACCGTTGTGGGGGTGTATGGGCTCCGCAGTCTTGGTTGGTCGGAAGAACCGAGGAAGCTCGGTCAGATGGCTCGGAGACGAGCGGGAGGCCGATGAAGCTCGGCCTTTCAGAAGGCTCGGAGAGGAGCCAAGAGGCTGAGGAAGCTCGGCCTATCAGGAGCTCGGAGACGAGCGGGAGGCCGAGGAAGCTCGGCCTGTCGGATTGCTCGAGGATGAGCAAGGAGAACGGGGAAGCTCACTGGCCTACTCGGAGGTGAGCAGTTGGCTGTTTGCTAGGTGAATGTGGAAAGTACTTAGGAAGGTCTCCAAATGGTTGGATGCGTGTTCAGAGACGAGGCCCCGAGGAACGCTTCTAATACATCTCATTTATTTCACCTCCGTAGCCTTTGGGACATGTCATCCGCCACGTGTCGTAATCTGAGAATATACCACTTGTGAGCACCATAAATCAGGCTCAAGAAAGTCTTGGTCATTCGAACCTTATTAATATAATTCAAAATTAGATTATGTATCCTCATTTGTTCGTTCTTTATAAATGATAAATGTTTCTGTTGAAGGTTTTGCTACCCGGTGCAGATAGACGTGGAGATGTTTTCAAATATAAATGAATGTACCTTTATTTGCACTCGCCATCACAAATACGAAGCGATGCTACCCCTCTTTCATCTACTTAACATCCTTCAATGGTATTTTTTAGTTAATACATGAGATGTTGTATCTGCTCAATAGCTAATGTAATCTACTTTGGATTTTTTTTTCTCGTTTTATAGCGAAGACTTGATAAACCATTGTATATGACAAAGGGTGGTAGATTAATTTTTTATTAGTAAAAAATGAGAATATTATTTTTAGAAAAGATAAGCACAATGGGGTTTATACTAAAAAAAATGACTTAGTAATAGAATAATACAATATGAATCAATCTTCTTTTCATTTTTGATTGGATTTGGTAGCTACCAATTAACACTTGATAGTTACTAGGTTGTTGCCATATCCAAATCAAGGACACATGACATCACAGTAAAAAAAAAGTCTATAAAATTTATGAGACACGATATAGTTAGTTGCTGCATCAAAGTTCTTGCAATACTTTCCACATAGTAGGTACAATGGTGGGCACAAATCACATTATCACATATGCTTTTCCTCAATTACTCCTTGATTGCATCTTCATCAAGGAGTTCAGTTTTGAACAAATAATTGTAGTCGACAACTCAGCTAACTTACAAGTAAAAGGGTAGCTTCTATATATATAAATAGTTAACCTTATCCCCTATATGCAATGTATTCCGAATTTGTGTCCCCGATGAACTTTTATAGATACCAAAGTTACCCACTCTTAACAAACACGTGCTATTTTAAATATCAACAAGTCAAATCAGTCAACATCTTCATTAGAACTCAATTGTTTATAATTATGAACGCTACTATAAATATGCCCAATAGTAATGGGAAAATGGTTGCGGTTCAAACTGTTACCAAAATCTCATAATAGTTTCAATGGTTTTGGTAACGGTTTCAACTTTAACCATTTCAAATACTAGTAGTGCCCACTTCCCTCTCCAAATAAAAAACCCAATCTTCCCAAAATTAACCCGAGCCACTTATTCCTCCCCCCAAAAAAACTTCCATTCGCTCTGTCGCTGCTGTCGTCATCTCCTCTCATCGATCGCCTCCCTCTCGTCGCCAATCCTCTCTCAAGTCGCCTCTCGTCACCTCTGCTGCTGGATCGAGCTCCCGCTGCCGCCGCCATCCTCGCCGCTCCCTGCCACTCGGAGTCCTTCTTGGCCGTCGCTGTTCGTGGAGTTCATCAAAAGGTTAGTGTTTAATTTATAGATTTTGTTAATTTTAATTTTTATAAATTTAATTTGTTAATTTTTGATTAATTTAGTTAAAATTTTGGAATTATGTGGTTAATTTTGTTGTTGTTGTTGAGCTGCTGTTGGAAAGGGTTACGGTTAGGGTTTGTTTGGGCCGATTAGGATTAAGGGTTAGGTTTAGGTTTAGGTTTAGGTAAGGGTTTAGGGTTAGGGATAGAGGCAGGGTTAGAGTTTATGGTTAGGGTTAGGGATAAGGATAGAGGCAGGGTTAGAGTTTAGGGATAAGGTTAGGGTTAGGGATAAGGTTAAGGTTAGGGATATGTAGTTCAGTGAAATACAACAATAATTAAGGACATTTTAGTGACAAGGCTACAAAAGTAAGCATATTTTAGTGTAAAAAAATAAAATCGAGTAATAGATTTTTGACCAAAAAATTTATTGATAATTTAGTGAAAACAGCAATAGTTAAGGGTATTTTAGTGAAATTTATAATAATTTAGTTAATTTAAGAAGATAGATTGTTTTTTAAAATTTGTTAAGCTAGTCTAGTGAAAAAACTAACAATAGTTAAGGGTATTTTAGTGTAATTTAGTAAAATTGAAGCAATAGGTTGCTTAGGAAAATTTTTATGGTAGTTTAGTGAAAAACAACAATAGCTAAGGCTAGTTTAGCGAAATTTTTTAAAGTATGTTATAGTAATTTAGTAAATGTGTGTGCTTGTGTGAGTGTGTATGTGTGTGTGTGGAACACAAACACACACATACAAACAAGCACGCGCACACGCGCGCTGACATACACACAAGGCTAAATCTTAATACATCATCATTCTCTTATACATTGAACTCTTTTCAAATCCGGCCCTAACTCCAACCCTAAATCCAAAATCTAAAATTTGATTAAGAAATCCCTTAATTTTAAAAATATTTTCCCTAAACCAAAAACTTTAAACCCTTGAAATTGAAACGTAAACGTAAAACTAATTAAAATTAAATCTTAAACTAAGTGTATGATACTCGATAATAATATGAAATTTTCATATTATCATCGATAATCATATGTGAAAATCAGAACACACCTTAGTCCCTGTCTATCGATTAACATACGTTCGATGTTCATCGTGATATAAAACTAGATGAAGGTTGTTAAAGATCGGACGGTATCGTTCAGTTTTAACAACCGTTGTGTAGTCTATATGACGAGAAGATTTAATCGTATGATAACCAATAGATTTGTCCAGTGTGCACATGTTAGGAATGTATAAAGCAAACACATGCATTCACTTGTGTTTTCATTCGTTTTGAGATATTTCGTCGATACCTTTCCGCTGATTCTCCGTGTACAATGATAGATTAGATATTCGTTTCAATGTTGTTTGACAGTATTGAAATGATCATTTTTTCCTATTACAGTGTACTTAGAGAAAAGCGGGAAGGTGTTGCCGAATTTTTTTTCGAAATAGATGAAAGCACAAGTGAATGGGTGTATGCTCCAAACATTTTTAAAGAGATAGAAGCCTTACCCCCGATGGCCGTTACTCTCGACATCCAATATAGAACCATTAATACCATCATCATCTTTCTTGGAAGAAGAATCCAATTCCCAAGCTATTAGCATTTGCTTTCAATCCCTGATAATTTTTATAGCTAAATCGTCAATTGAAACTAAACTTAACCCAGCCGTCAATTAAATCTAACAGCAATGCTTCTTAATTACCAAATCTTAATTCCATGACTCTTGTCTAAAGAAACCTTACTTCATCCAAACTGTTCTACTATGGAACTTCCGTACCTCCACAACAAGAGTTGGATGTATGTCTATGCTGGTCCGAGAGTCGATGACTTTTTCCTTAAGGGTGTTTACTTTTTCACCGATGCAAATGGTATGATACCAAGTCTGAACAATGTATGAAGATCAATGAATACAGTCTCACTTTGGTAAACACCAAACGAATAGCCTAAGAATACGATAAATTTATTTTTCTCTCAATGGCAACACAAATATATTATTCTCGGGACTCGAAGAAGGTTGACTGAAGTGTTGATTGTCGTTAGAAACCGAGAGATTATTATAATGTGCCGACGTTGAATGACCCTGAAGATGCGAGTAACGAGGAAGAGGCGATAACACGTCTCAGACCTTCTATTGAACGTACCAAGAATCTAAACTATTATATACTGTCTATCAATACGCTAGTAAGACATGATATCGGCCAATTGATTGTTACAGATCAAGATTTTGAGAATTCACCTAACGAATCTTTAGCAAATGTACCGAAAAAACGTGTTAGGTAATGAAATTGGAATAAATGTTTTGAATTTTATAATGATTATAAGTAATGAAATAATATTTGAATATATATGTAGGATCTGATGGAAGGTGCGGGCTTATGCTCTAGAAGTCATAATAAGAAAGAAATGTCTAGACAAACTGCCCAAGAGCCTCAACAGCCCCAGCAGCCCCGTTTATCCCTACCAGCATACCTACTAATGCCACAGCAGCCCTGCCTATCCCTACTAGCGCCCTTAATAGCGCCATAGCAGTTCTAGCAGACGCAGTAGCCCCGCCTATCCTACCGGCACCCCCTGCAAAAGCCACAACAGCCGCAGCAGATCCTACTACCCCAGTCACTCCTGCACATGGTATATAGTTTACTCATTTAAAATTCAATACATCATTACAATGTAGTTATCTGTTTAATTTTTAGTTATTTATTAAATTCTATTCTATCATCTAATAGTTTATTGTTTGTATATCCGCATTCTACTGGCGAGATGGCGTCTGGCGCCGGTTCTAACGCCACACAAGGGACAGCAGGTATTATCGTTATTGCTTAAAGCTTTTACATAACGATTGTAATTTAAATTTGTAAAATACTATATGCATACTTTGAATATTATAATATTGTCTGTATATATATCTTTTTGCAGGCTCTAGCACCGGTAAGACGAGGGGTCGTATTGGGCCCTCCTGCTCCAGGCCAGCTATAGATGCTGAACCATGGAGTTGATGTGGAACAAGGATGGTGTGCATGTTGGTCCTAACTCGACCAAGTGGGGGATTACATGGGAGCAGAGATCCGCACTTACTATAAGTACCCACTCCATCTTAGGTGGGACATGCACCGGACCCTTAGTGTCCAGCGATTTTTTGCATTGGCCACGGTATCACATATTCTTTTATACATTTAAAATTCAATCGTCGTTATATATATACATATATAATTTTTTAATTTCAGACCATGGGACATTACAGAGTCATCGGCATCACTGGTGAGGATAGCGTGCATGTGCCATTCGATGCACATTGTGCCCTTGCCTGGGTCATAGGGGCGTGTTAGAATATCAAGAAAAGACGCTGAAATGAAGTAAAGAAGGATCATTACATTACTTAGGTCGCGGCGACTGTGGAGGAGCGGAGAGCGATGGATATCATAGCGTTGGATGTCCCGAGAAACAATTGGCCGCGGTCGGTCGAGTATTATGAGCGTGAGGATGTTCGGGTATAAATTTAATTTTTAAGATTATAACAATATAACATGAAATCATATTTTGAAAAATAATATAATATTCTTTATATCTGCAAGTTGGCGTCGGTTCGCAACAAGCAGTATCGAAACAACAGCGTCAGAGGCCGTGCTATCCCGGTCTAAAGGAAGCACACGCGGGTCACCGCTCAATACCTCCTCGTGAGTACTTCGAAGTTTAAGAATAAATGTTTTCTTTGTCGCAAATTACTTATTAAAATAAATCCTAATTTTATCGCAAAAACAGAAAGACCCCACCAACTACACTGCCGCCTAGAAATAGTCCACATTACACAAGGGCACTGGGGAGTACATGACAAGTTTCATATAATCAAGTCGATTCTGTATTTAAAGTTAACACGTGTCTATATATATCTATATATATTCTTTATATAGCCAGTTCCTCCAGAGGACGGATGCCTTAGGAGTTGGCCCCGACGACCCGATTACCGCTATCGTTCCTGTCCTGGATTCACTATCCAACGGGCATCACGGTGGGTATGAGTGAGAGGTCGGTCCTGGGGCCTACCGACTCTTTTCTAGGCATGCGGATGCACAAGAGTATGTAGTGACCCAGACGCGGGTTTATGCGACGCTGCATCAGCAGAGGAGATTCGTCAGCTCTGCGAGCAGATGGCGCAGCAGCAGAAGCAGATGACACAGTAGCAGCAAGTTCATCAGCTGACGTAGTAGCTGCAAACGCTTGCGGCATGGGTCCAGGAGTTGACGCAGACGAATGAAGAGTCCATCTGGCGGGCCATCCGAGACGAGATAGAAAGTCTATCCCGGTCACGAAACGATGGAGGTGGATCATCCCAATGACCATAAATATAAACATTTGATTTGTTTATTTATTGATAATATTTTTTTGTATATATATTATTTATAATCATATGCGATTTATTGATTATATTATTTGTTCATTATTATAGTTGCGTGCAATCGAATTGTATTATTTGTTGATTATTATAATTGCATGAGATTTGGTAATATTATTATTCTATATTGCTGGTTGTAAATGAAAGCAGCGTGTGTGGGGTGCGAGGTTTTCTTTTTTTTTTTTAAAATACATGTTCAAATTGGTAACGGTTTTTACCGTTACCAAAAATTCTATGGTAACGGTTATAATCGTTACCATATCATTTAGTAACGGTTATATGGGAGCTGATATCTGAAATATATCAGATATCTGTTGGATATAAGTGCCATCAAGGAAATTATCATAATTATAGGTATGTAATTACTGAATTCATGAGGACCTATACAGAGAACAATCTTACTCGAGATGATAGTATGATATCTGGTTTGTCTTTATCTGTCATATGTATATGTGTTACTAGTTATCATATATCGATAATATATGGGATAAAGTCAAAAGTATCTTTGCTTAACTACCAGGATTGTGATAAGGATCATACTACTGGAGCCTGGTAGTTTATAAGCACGTTCTTAAATGTCTCTAGTCGTAAGAGTATCGAGCCTAGGCATCGGTACTCCAGTTTAGACTAGTGTATACGTTTCATGTACGGGGCAAAGGTTGATCCTATAACCATTGGTGTTTGATACTGATGATTGTATACAGATGTCCATTGGATGAGTTACACTGGACGGACTCGCCGAGAAATCCTAGATGGTATTATACCAATGTCAGATAGCAGTTCTCTGGTGACATGAGTACAAGATAGTCCCTAGACCTGAAATTGCTACAGTGTCTTGTGTGTGTTCCCACTGTACTTAGATTACTATCCTACCACGGCTCTACCGAGTCGTGCAAATAGATTTTAATGGGTATAGTCCCGAAGAACATGGAGACAGTGAGCGGTCGATGGAATTCGTCACTACCGGTATTGGATATCGCACCGTGCAGAACACGACTATAGCCAGAAGTCTGTGGCCATAGCAGTAGAGATAAACTGGTAAGTGTTACCAGTTGTATCTCTTTGGTTATGAGTTCTCTGTCAGCATGAATTATCGGGTTATTGGAGGTCTGACAGATCCACCCCTCAGACCCGGTATGCAATACTCTTTGATGAAGAGACCAGAATGTACGATGACTGTCACTTATAGACTTTGTCAGATCCGGATGAGTTCGCTCGTCGACATGCTTTTATCTTTCTCAAACCTGGGTAGCCGTTATGTACAGCTAGTACGACTGACGAGCTTGTGGGTTAACCTGAAAGGGGGTTGAATATGAAAGTGTTTTAGATTCAATCGGATGCAATCATGTATAACCTACTGCCAGCATATTGATAGGTCTTTAGAGTCCCGCAACAAAAGTGCCTGCCTGATCAAAACGCGAAGTGACATATATATATATGGATACGTGTATGAGTTCGATTAAACATGTATATTGGATATATGCATTTAATCAGATGAATGTTATACTAGCCGGTTTAAAAGCTGGAATATCAAGTCAAGTGTTGACTTGATAACTGTATAAATGATGCAGTTTCTAGAAAATGTATATGATACACACACTCTCTATAGTATATGATACTGAGAAGATATTGATGGTATTTTGTGTATGTGATACATGTTGTGTACGTTTATAGGATTTATATACTAATACTTATTATATATATGTGTGTGTGTATTAATTCCCACCATTTTATATTGTGTGTGTGTGTGTGTGTATTAATTCCCACCATTTTATATTGTGTGTGTGTGTGCGCGCGCGCGCGCGCGCGCGTGTCTGTATGTCTGTATGTATGTATATTTACACATAATTTAAAATGGTGGGAATTAACATACACACAGACACATATCAATGTATATGCATATATTATTATTTATTTATTATACTAAATAAATGGTAAATATTTAATAAATAGTGGAGCCTCCCCTCTCTCTTGTGTGTGTGACACACACACACGAGAGAGAGAGAGAGAGAGAGAGAGAGTGAGTGAGAGATTGACTCATGTCATATTAATATAACATAGGTGGAAAAAACAAATTAACTTAATTCATTATTTTTCAAGCCATCAAATATCTTCTTATTCCTCCTTCTATAGCTTTTGCTCTCTAAGTTAATGGTAGGTGTTCCCCTCCGAAAGGCGGCCGAGACTGAAGACGTCTTGCCTGAGATTCGGGGCAGATACTATTTGGTTTTATCCGTCCACCTCTCCGACGATGCCAAGTTGATTTATGGCACTGTGTATCGGAGGTTTAGACGGATGCGGCCGATATTGCAGACTTCGTCAGATTCCCCCTCGTTAGAGGGGTTTTTGATTGTGGGGACGCACTTCCCTGCAGGCGCAAGCCCCTGCAGTTAATTACGCTACCGCATCGCGGTAACAACTTTCTCCTTCTCTAGAATTTCACTTCGTGTCGTGGGTGTTTGTTTTGTTTGTGGTTGCCCGTGGATTGTATACGGAGACTAATTTATGTCGTCGCCCGTAGGACGTGGATTAGTCCAAATCCGTATTTACTTAGATTTGGGTTTGGGGTTTTAGTTTAAGGATACGTTAGCCATGTTTGAGGCTAAGATCAACTTAAACGTTCGTTAAGGATACGTT
Source organism: Agapanthus africanus (assembly GCA_030015575.1). Classification (NCBI taxonomy): domain Eukaryota; kingdom Viridiplantae; phylum Streptophyta; class Magnoliopsida; order Asparagales; family Amaryllidaceae; genus Agapanthus; species Agapanthus africanus. The sequence goes on from CM057341.1 coordinate 190,927,459, forward strand.
AGTCTAATTTGGGACTAAGATCGACTTAACGGGATCATTTAGATCCGACAAAAGAGCATTTGGAGGCTCTATTGTTCCAGTTTAGGGACATAGTGGTCCACTGCATGTATGGCCATCGGGACCCGTCACCTCTCTGATGTCGTTGAAGGATTACAACGATAAGTGTCAGAGGAGTTCGAAGATGTACCCTTGAACCAGAGTTGGTTAAGGGGTTTATATTCCAGTTTGGGAATAAAGTCTGTTTGAAAGATTTAAGGATACGTTAGCCATATTTGAGGCTAAGATCAACTTAAACGGATCATTTAGATCTGACAAAAGAGCGTTTAGGGGGCTCTATTGTTCCAGTTTAGGGACGTAGTGGTCCATGCTCCAGTTTAGGGACGTGGTGGTCCATGGAATTTGTGGCCGTCAGGACCCGTCACCTCTTTGACGTCGTTGATGGATTACAACGATAGGTGTCAGAGGAGTTCAAAGATGTACCCTTGAACCGGATGTAAATTGATTTAAGAGAGCAGCCGTGCTCAGTCAATTTAATTTGAGGACTTACGGCCATGATTGGGCTAAGTCCAGTTGAAGATGTTCAACGTTTTTTATCTGTGGCCTATTAGGCCTGTGCTAAGGCTTTGCCCTTTTTGATAATGCACTGCATTTTGCTTTGGGCTGCAGAGCTTCTGTTTTGTTTGGGCTCTGCCTTTTTATAAATGATGCAGAGCATCTGCTTTGTTTGGGCTCTACCCTTTGAATGCATTGCATATTATTTGGCCTGTTAGGCCTTTTTTAATTGGGCTTGGCCCTTCAGTAAATAATGCAATGCATTTGTCAGGCGCTTTACGCCAATCATTGAGCGCAAGCGCATGTGGAGGTGACACGTGTCATGCTCTGGGGAGCGCAAGCGCAACAGCGCAGTGCGCTGTTGTGCTGCGCCAGTGCGCTGCGCTGCTGACACGTGGCGCGCTCTGGTGAGTTACGCCAATTTCAGAGAGCAATACTCTATCTTAAAAGCGCAGAGCAAAAGTGGTTTTGGTGCTGACACGTGGCGCTCTCTAGTTGCTTGCGCCAACCCAGGAGCGCAACAGTGCAGTTTTAGCAAGTGCAAGGCACTGTTTCAATAACTTGATCCAATTTTGGATTCAAGAGAGGAATTTTTCTGAAATTCCAGAACCAATGGTTCATAAAAAAGTGCAAGGCACTGTTATTATTTATTTTTTATTGAAGATCATTGATCGTGTTCTTAGATCAATGATCTATTCAGAAGAAATTCTTCTATTTTATAAAGGTTTTTACTTTTTTCTTGAATTTTCTTCAGAGTTCTCTCTGTTTTGAAGTTTTTGATCTCTCACGATGTTGATGATGTTTTGAATTGGGGTCTAGGGGTCTTTATATAGTGCCCATAGATTTTTTAAGTTTGTTAAAGAGATCATTCTCTGAGTGATTTGGGGAATTTTCCCCACCGTTGAATCTTTGATCCAAGGGCTTCTGTTTTACAGAAGACAATATTCTTATTTTAACAAGAACAGAAGGATCTTACTAGAATTTTAATTCTGTTTGGCGCAAACGCCCTAGCGCGTGACACGTGTCACGCAGCACACAGCGCAGCGCAACTGCGCTTGCGCAACTGTCGCGCAGCGCACAGCGCAGCGCCACTGCGTTTACACTGACACGTGTCGCGCAGTGCTTGCGCAACTGCGCTTGCGCAACTGCGCTGACACGAGTCGCGCAGCGCAGCGCTTGCGCAACTGCGCTGACACGTGTCGCGCAGCGCTTGCGCAACTGAAGCGTTGCTTCCTTTAATTTTGTTTTAAATAGAACCTTGCTCTGATTGGGCGCGCTGCCTTGGGCGCTGCACCGACGTATCAACTTCTGACACGTGGTGCGTTGCGCGCAGCACACGGGATTTGAAGCGTTGCTTCAATTTTTGAATTTTTGAAATTCAAACAGAGCTTTGCTCTGATTGGGGGAAACAAATGCCCCCCCACCGTTGCGCTCACGTGGCGCACACGTGAGTGCAGCGGTGGCAAGATCCTGGCCGTTGGATCAACCGGTGAGGTGAAAGGGCGCAGGCGCCTATAAATAGGACCCTTGGTCCTTAGAAAAATTTCACCATTTTTCAAGAACTTGATTTTCAGAGCCTTGCTCTTGCTTAAGAATTTTAGAGCCTTGCTCTTGTTTCTTCCCAAGAACTTAGTTCAGAACTTAGAATCATTTTAGGTAAAATTAAATTAAATTAGATTTAATTAACAAAGCCTTGCTCTTATAGATCTTTGATCTAAAGATAGCCCATTTGGGGTTTCATCAACAGAGCCTTGCTCTCAAAAATCTATAAATCTACAAAGATCTTGTTCATGGGTTTAACCCATGAACAGAGCTTTGCTCATGGATCAAATGTAGATCTTTTTGATCTGAAAATGAAGAACTCCTAAGAGTTTTCATGGATCTTTAGGATCCCCAAAAAAAATTTTAATCTTTAGGAGTTTAAAGAAATTTTTTCTTTAATAGGTTTTCTCATTATTATCACAGAGCTAGGCTCTTTTAAGGAATTTTATTCCCCTGAGACCAGAGTTTGACAAGTGTCACTCTGTGACAGAGCTTTGCTCTGAAAGAGGAGATTTTCTCCTTGTCTATAGGGATTTTTATTATTAATGAGAATATTCTCTTGGGGTTAATTAATATTCTCATCCAATGATGGGGTTGTCTTATTAACTGATGCACTGTCATCCAGATTTTGTGGGTCCCCCTTTGGTCCCCTACCCACTGCATTGCAGTGTGGTATAATTAATTTTAATTTAATCTTAATTAATTTTTAATTTAATTTAATTAATTAATTAATTTTTTTTAAACGCCAAGCGTTGGAACTACGATACTGACGATTGATTTTTGTCCCCTTGTAGTGAACATGTCTACTGATCTGTCTTTTCCGTTTGTTCGCTCGGAGGGAGGATTTTCCCAGGCACCAGTGGACCGAGTAGTGCTCGCTCTCATCAAGGATCATGACCCCGAGCATAAGAGCCTTCACCTGTGGGGTAGGTGGTATAATGAGATCATCCAGGGTCGCCGAAATTTCGGTTCTGCTACGCCGTCTGAGCCCATATCTTCGCTCCCTTATGCGGATGAACCCCCGGTGAAGTATGCCGTGGAGGTTAAAAATTGGAACTCGGATGACCTCCTCCAACCCGCGATTGGTGCTATTCCCGTGCAGCCGCCGCCGGCAATAGATATTTTAGGGAGGCGAATCTGTCAGGGTGAAGCATGCCCTTGGGGACAGGCCTATAACATTGGATTGATGCCGCGACCGCCTGCCGGATATTTGCAGTGGGCCCGGTATATCTTATCAGCGAAGAGGACTCATCTGATGAAGATTGGTTTGTATTCGGCCATCTATGTCTCGCTCTTCGAGTATCCCTCTCCTCCAACGTGGTGGGTTAAGGCTTTTATTGAACAATGGAATATCCCTACCCATACCTTCTTGATGACGGACAGGGAAGTCTCTATCTCCTTGGAGGAGTTTGCTGAAATTTCGGGTATTCCGATGAGGGGGAGCATTACGAGGAGCTGCTTCCTCCTGACGAATACGTCTTCACCACCAAGACGTTGGTGTTTAATCCGACGCCGGAGAACGCTATTCAGCACCAGTTTCCGGGCCTGGTGAAGGTGCTGGAGATCTATGAAGGGCTCTTTCTGGAATTGAGCACCCGGGGAGTCAGTTTCGCAGATTTCATTGCCCGCTTCATCCAACCGAAGTTTCTATCAAAACAGTGTGAGAAGTTCGCCAAGCCTGACGACCCTTTCGGCTTCGGCCTGGACCGTCGACCAACATCGGAGGGCGATCAAAAGGATTTTTATCTCCCCAGCGCCGTCGTCACGCCGTTGTCGGAGATCGCCGTCTCGGGCATGGATGAAGAAACCTTTTTTGTGGGGTTCCTGGGATTGTGGTTGTGCAGCTTTGCGCTCCCTATGCACCCGGGCCACATGCGGCCATCCGTTTTCTACCCAGCGCATCAGATGGTGGCTGGCCTGCAGTTAACAATAGGAATTGCCGGGTTGGCTCACCTCTATAATCGACTTAGCGTGGCGACGGACGCTAATGAACCTGTGGTGCAGCCTGCTAATTTCCCGATGCACTACTTCACCTCTTGGATGGAAATGCACGTGCATGGGGTGTTCGGCGTCCACAAGATCCCTCCATTTTCTGAAAAGTGCAGACTCCCGAGAGTCATGCGGCTGGTCGGTGCATCGATCGTGGTTGCGTCTCCGCGAGAGGCTAGGGGGCTCCTCCTTCGTCCATACTTGGTCAGAGCGAAGGTTTCTTTTTTGGACAAAGTGATAACCATAGGCTCAGAAACCACTAAGTCGGTGGTGCCGCCGCACGATGATTTTAAGGACGGGGCCTCCATATTGAAAGCCTGAGAGATCCTCCACCTCTACTCCATTCGGCCGGGATACCTGGTGTTCAGGCAGAATGAGATGGCGCTTTTCATGAGGTATAACCCTCACCGTTTCGCCCAACAATCCAGCTATCATCAGGGAATCCCGCTGGAAGCCTTTTTGGAAGAGCCCATGGCCAGCCGGGAGGGGTGATTTGTCTCAAAAACTATTTCTAAACCGCAATCAAGAACGGCGTCGCATGAAGCTAGCCGGTGAGTACGGGTCGATCCACAGGGATGTTGTGAATCTCCTATTTGCGCTAACGAGTTAATTCCGAAGGGTGTTCGGATTGATTATTAAATCTAAAAACTAAATCTATCATTTATCTAGGGCAAAGAATTAAATTTAACTAGGGCAAGGAATTAAAGATCTATCTAGGGCAAGGAATTAAATTTAACCTAGGGCAGGAATTGAAAATTACTTACAGATGCATCCCTCCAATCATCCATGCAGGGTTGTCAGATCTGAATTTCTGAATGGAAAAGAAACACCGATGCTCTCCAAAAGATTTCTAAATTTTATTCATTAAAGGGAGGCATAAAGAATTACAATGATTAGAGTTCCTATTTATAGAGAATAGGAAACCCTAGGGCTACATTTGTTTCGCATGTCCGAAATTACAAAAATAGCCTTTAAGAAATATTTTCAGAGCAGCAAAAGAGTTTTGGTAAAATTTGTATTTCCTAATCCTCCTAGCCCACCGCGGAACCGTGGCCCAAGGCCTGGTTTGGCCGCGGTTCCGCGGTCAAAAGAAAGAGTGGGGCTCTGCAACTTCTGGGCTAGGTTTTTGTCATCTTGGGCTACTTAGTTCTATATATCTTTTTCCATTTAGGCTTCTGGTTCTCTTCCAGATTTCCAGTGAACATTGTTGTGCACTTTAACCGTGGCCTTGACATTTTGGGGTCTTGCGTTGCCTTGTTAATTGTGAACTGTCTTTCGATGTAGGCTTGACTAAGATCCTCCCATTTGTTGGTCAAAAGTCCATATTTTCATCGTCTTTACATCGTTTTCACTGTTTCCTGTTCAAGAACCTGTAACCTGTAACATGTAGCAGACATGCGTCAAAAGCACCCATTTATTTATAAAAAGAATAAGAATGGGGAATATAATAATGCAATATTATGGTGTGAACAAATACCCCCAAACTTATCTTTTGCTCTTCCTTGTGCAAACTTATTTTTATTCATTAAAATCCTAACCACACTTTCGTAGAGAAACGCGATTGCACTGAGTTCGTGCAACAAGCCGTTAAACCTCTAGGTGTCCCTAGTAGGAGGAGTGTTGTCTCCTGAGGGTTTTCAGCGGATACTACCCACAAAATCCTATCAATTCGGCCCATCAACTTTAATTCTCCAATTAGGTCTTCTAACAAGGAATTCTATTATCTTTTGACTCGCAAATTATCCACCCATATTCTTCACACTTCCTCATCATTTAACTTAAGATTATATATGTTCTATAGACTTACTTAGCTTTCGGCATCTCTTATGTTTTCCTTCTAGGGTTCCATCTCCACTTAGGAATTTTTATCAACTCTACTAAAGATACAAGTTCTATTCTTCATTCCTTTCTCTCATCTAAACTCCAATCACATATCCCTACGTGTGTGTAAAAATCACCCCTACACTTAGAAATTCAAACCAAGCAATCATACTCTCATCCATTGTCCAAAGCACTTATTAGTTGGTGAATTTTTAATTGAATCTTGCTTACACATCCTTCATGCGACTGTTAATACTTCTTGAGGTACCAACAACCAATTACAAGATATGTTTGCACTTTAAAGCGTAATTCCTAGTCTTGCAACACCCAAGGCTTTTAGCAGTAACTCCCAAACCAGTTGGTCTAAGGCACTAGGTGATGAAGCACCCTCGCTAAATATTTTTCTATTTTTGCAGCCTTAAGTAATCACAAAAACCAGTGTCCATTTTTTTTTCTTTATTCACACTTATATATATTTTTTATTTTCATTGTACTAAGGACTTAAGACAAGAGCATTTCAAGGTCTCTTCTACTATTCCAAGTTTCAAAGTGCGTGATTGTGCAAATTATAGGATATACGTTTTCAGAATCTAGACTTAAGCTAGGAACTATTTTTCAAACTTATACTCTAATAAGAACATCAATACTCTTCCCTTGTTTCGACTTAGCCCAAGAAGTGAACCCAAAATTTGCCTATTTCTAAATAAACTACAAGGCATATACTTTCTACCGTTAAATTTTAAGGAAGGTTATTTTTAGGGTTTTAAATTTACTAAATCTAAGATCTAGTTGTCCCTAGCCAGTTAACCTATTTGTCAAACTCAAGTCAATTAGCCAATATTGAATACAATAATTTTTATAATTTTTGAAAATTTTCAATTTTTATGGGTTTTTCAAATAAATATGCAAATGCAAAAATATGTACAAATGAATGCGAAGGAAGAAGACGTACCGAGCATACCCCCAAACTTGAACTTGACAGTATCCTCATTGTCATGCTAAACCAAGAGGGTCAAAATACCGGCACTCCCCTGTTTATTTATTTACATTTTTTTTTTATTGATTTGAAATTTTTTTTTATTTTGAATTTTTTTTTATTTTTATAGAAAAAGAAAATAAAAAATATATACATATATACAAAAAGTTCCTCCCAAACTTAAGCTTGGCCTTACACAAGCCAAAGGTTAGCACCAACCATTCAAAGATCTTATCACGGTAATGGTATAGTTGGTGCAAGAAAATGAGAAGCACGCGAGACCGTGTGGAAAGAAGAATGGTAGAATATGGTCTCGGTGGGGGAGAAGAATGGCGAAAAGAAGAAGGAAGTGGAGTACGATCTTGAGGGTGTAAATCGAGTGAATAAGTTAGCGCAATTTGTGATGACCGATGTGTTAAAAGTGATTGCGCTAACCTATCAACTCGTCGAGAAATGGGATCAAATCCCTCAAGATTCCCAAGAAAACATGGGTACGCCGAACTTGGTATAGGAGATGAAAGCGTAACGGTCTCTTGTTCGGTCGGAACAATGGGACGGACGAAAGGGAGTGAATTAGGGATAGTATCTTTCTCACCGCAGTAAACTGTTTCGAACTTGAAAGGTTCCATTAATTGTTCGAAACTACTATAATCAACCGAGTCTGATGGCTCATCTAAAAATGTAAAGGACTCAAACTCGGGCGGTGAGTTATCAGCATCGTCCGAAAAAGTGAAACACTCGTAGGTGTTATCGTCTGTGAGAATTGTGTCAGATTCAAAGGAAAAGGTTTCAAGCTCACAGTCTTCAAGCGGGGTCGGAACGATGGGAAGGAGGGAGGGTGATATAACAGTCAAAGGTTCAGGAGGATGAATTGGAAAATCAGACACATCAAACAAAAATGATTCAACCTCAATATTATCCTCAAGACTCTCCTCAATACTATCCTCAATATTTAACTCATCCATGCCATTATTATCAAAATCTAGACGCATATGAGATTCGGGAGAAACATTTAATAACTCAGGATGATGATTTGAACATAAAATCTCAATTAAATCGACAGGTTCATCATCCGAAATCTTCCCGGCGTCTATATCCTCAATCAAGTGAAAATCAATTTCTTTAGACACCTCATCAAAAGCATGGATATTTATCAATTTGGGTTCTAGAGTGGAGGTGTAAAGATCGAAAGGATTAAGTGTGATTTCACTTGAAAGGGGTTCTTCACAGTTGGGCAAATCAAACACTACAAAATCACACAACTCGTTTTTATTTTCAACAGGTGAACTATTTAGGGCAATCGATGGAAAACAGGAGTTGTGGGCTTCAATTGGGTAAGGGTAGGTTTGATTTGGCAATCCTCTCACATTCTAACTCTTTCCAACCGCCTCCTTATACATTGAAAAATTTGAAGCTAGTGGGAAACTAGCTACCGGTTCACTAGGTTGCATAAGGGCGGCCATGGATGCTTCCACATTCCTAGTCATTTTGTTTGTTGCAGCAATATAAGCTTCCAACGACTCTTCCAAACTAGACTTAGGTGGTGAGGGGTTTCGGTAAAAGATTCAAAATTGCTTGGATATGTGAAACTCCCTAATGGCTGTGTAGAAACGGTGTCTAGTGAAGGTGGGAAAGTCGGGTAGGACTGGTAGGAAGTGGGTGGTTGGACGGGGGTAGGGTCAACATGTGGATAAAAAGGTGAATAATCATGCGGATCCCTAGAACTAGATGTGTGGAGAGGGGTGAAAGATCGGCTACGAGATTGAGCAATATGCTCAGCAATGGACATTGGTTTAGGAGTGACAGCAGGACTTGAAAAAGTGGTGTCAACATACGAAGGTGGTAAAGGTTGACTTGGTTGACACAAAGTGGGTTGCAAAGTCGAACTGTTTCTCCTAGACGCTTCTATTTGATCTTTCAGCGAAATTTTGGGCATGGAAGGATCGTCTTTAAATCGACCAAAACAATTGACGAACGACGCAAAGTTAGGTTCGGGATACCAAAGTTCGGAAAGAGATTTATGATGTGGGGTACCCATGATAGAAGAATGAGAAAAGAAAGAAGGTAGGTGGTGCAAGTGGGGTGCAAGGATTTCTTAGCGACAAAATTTTTGCAAGTTTTTATAAAAATTTTCCTTTTCTCCTTTTTCTCTTTATTTGAGACTGTTTGCAGAAAAAAAAATTCGATAAAGGGCTTAGACACAAATGTAATCAACCAGAAATGCACAATCAGACCTAGATCTAGGGTCACCTAGGTCAGCTAGACAGCTCCTAACTGTTCCAAAGGGCTAGAAATAGGACCTCAAACCGCCTCTTCACCGCCAATTGCGGCCAGGTAAGCGCCAGGTAAGTGGGAAGGAACCACACTGTGGGCCTAATTAAAAACCACTGGTCTTGACACACTTGCCTAGGCACCGCAAAGTCAGGTTAGGATAAACGGTCGATGCCTATACTAGTCCTCTGTCCTATTGAGCGCGACGTCCTTAGGGCCGAGTCTAGTATTTTTTAATTAAGATATGGTCAATGCAAATGCCTTATGTGATTTCTGAGGTCCTGGGAAGGGTGATGAAATCCCCACCCAATCTGAATTGGTCAAAAATCTCCTTAAAGTCCAATTAAAGATATACAAAACAGTAAATCATTTGCAATCAAATATTTTTATTTTATGCGCGGCGCAAAGAATCCTGCACAAGATTTGTTATTTAGAAAGGGGAAGATTTTTTTAAGCGCAAAGAATCCTGCAGGAGATTTAACAAAAGATATATCAAAAGATTAAGAGGAGAGATCAGAAGACTTACAGAGTTTTTTTTTGTTTTGTTTTTTTTTTAACCGCAGAGTAAGTTTGGGGATCTGATTCGCTGGTATGACCGCGGAACCGCTGCGTATTGCAGCCTCTGACCGCGGATCCGCCGCGCTTTGGTGGATTCGGCCGGTTTTTTTTTTACAATGAATTAGAGTCCCTATTTGCGCTGTCACGCGGGTGACCCGGGTTCGATCCCCGGCAACGACGCCATTTGATTTGTCTCAAAAACTATTTCTAAACCGCAATCAAGAACGGCGTCACATGAAGCTAGCCGGTGAGTACGGGTCGATCCACAGGGATGTTGTGAATCTCCTATTTGCGCTAACGAGTTAATTCCGAAGGGTGTTCGGATTGATTATTAAATCTAAAAACTAAATCTATCATTTATCTAGGGCAAAGAATTAAATTTAACTAGGGCAAGGAATTAAAGATCTATCTAGGGCAAGGAATTGAATTTAACCTAGGGCAGGAATTGAAAATTACTTACAGATGCATCCCTCCAATCATCCATACAGGGTTGTCAGATCTGAATTTCTGAATGGAAAAGAAACACCGATGCTCTCAAAAAGATTTCTAAATTTTATTCATTAAAGGGAGGCATAAAGAATTACAATGATTAGAGTTCCTATTTATAAAGAATAGGGAACCCTAGGGTTACATTTGTTTCGCATGTCCGAAATTACAAAAATAGCCTTTAGGAAATATTTTCAGAGCAGCAAAAGAGTTTTGGTAAAATTTGTATTTCCTAATCCCCCCAGCCAACCGCGGAACCGCGGCCCAAGGCCTGGTTTGGCCGCGGTTCCGCGGTCAAAAGAAAGAGTTGGGCTCTGCAACTTCTGGGCTGGGTTTTTGTCATCTTGGGCTACTTAGTTCTATATATCTTTTTCCATTTGGGCTTCTGGTTCTCTTCCAGATTTCCAGTGAACATTGTTGTAGACTTTAACCGTGGCCTTGACATTTTGGGGTCTTGCGTTGCCTTGTTAATTGTGAACTGTCTTTCGATGTAGGCTTGACTAAGATCCTCCCATTTGTTGGTCAAAAGTCCATATTTTCATCGTCTTTACATCGTTTTCACTGTTTCCTGTCCAAGAACCTGTAACCTGTAACATGTAGCAGACATGCGTCAAAAGCACCCGTTTATTTATAAAAAGAATAAGAATGGGGAATATAATAATGCAATATTATGGTGTGAACAAGGGGATAAGGAGTGCGATGCATCATTTCATGCAGCTTAACGCGGGCTCTTATTTCTTCACCAGCGAGCCGAGCTGCATCCCCAAAGTCCTCAACGCGTATGTGGCTTGGTACGCCCACGCAATGGGTCCGGTTATTCATATGGAGAAGCGCATGTTGGTTGACCGGAAAGGTGCGCCTCCCGGTGGCGATCGCAAAGCTCCTTTGAAGCCAAGGACCCCGGTCATTCCTCCACTGAGAGATGCCGGAGCCATGCCACCGCGCGTGTTGAGCCCTCCGCGCAGACTGCCACTCCGTGGTACAACGGATGCACCACCAGCGCCCCGTGCTCCAGTGGAGACGGTAGATGTGGTTTCGCCGGAGTCCGGCGTGGGCGCGGATATCGGGACCCGCCGCCCTAGGATGCCTGCAAAGCGCAAGTCAATCTCGGGTGCACCCAAGGCTGGTGGGCAGAAGATGAAGAAGAAGTCGCTCCTCTCTGTCGATGCTATCCTCGGTTTAGAGGAACCTCAGGCCCCTCTTACCGAAGGTATAAGCGAGTATGGAAGTAATAAGGGCTTCTCGGTAGACCCGGCAGACACCGATCTGGCGGCCGCCATTGCGGCTTCTGAGCGATCAGCCAGATTTGAAGCGTGGTTGGATAAACTCGCTCGAGAAGGTAATCATGAGCTGTACTCTTCATCATTTTATAGCATTTTTATCATTATCCTTGACTAATGCGTTCCCCCCTTTCTTAACAGGTGTCACTACCGAAGAAGCCATCGCTGCTTCTTTGAAAACCTTCCAAGAGGAGGAAAATAAGCGTGCTTTAACGGGCGTTGGTACGTCTCGCCATATTGAGTTTTTATCCTCCTTTCTGATGGCCAATCTAACCTTCTTCCTTTGTTTCTTTACAGGGGTTGCGCCAGCTGATGCGGGGACTCTCCCCGGGCCCGAAACTGAAGTCCCAGTCTCTTTGAAGCTGCCGCGAGAACCTCGACTCGACAAGTCGACGAGGGATGCCTTGAAGGATTTGGAGGCATCCCTGTTCACGGACGAGGACGTTTCAATGAGGTAAGCCTTGGAGAGCTCCGTCTTGACGGCTCGAGAGGAGAGAAAGCGGCTAAGGCGCGAGGCGAAGGCACGCAGGGCTGCTTTGGCCGTGGGAGCGGGCCCAAGCACCGTCCCTCGTATTGATACCCCCTCAGAAGAGCCTCCGGTCGCCTTGTCCGCTGCTCGCAGACAGGTGGCGCGTGCAGTTCGGAGTGCTAACGATAAATCCACTTCAGGTAATGTATCTTTCGAGGCTTGTTTGTAAGAATTGTAAACTTGTCAAGTCTCATATATCTTGTCCTGCAGGGCCAAGTCCAACCGAGGGGGAGGCGGAGACCGTCGAACCCAAGGAGACAGAGAAAGAGGCACCGGTCGAACCCAAGCCGACGGTGGGCAACGCCGCCGGGGTTGCTGAGCCTGAGCTCGGGGCTGAGGGAGCTGCACCAGAAAAGGTCGTTGATGCCGAGCCTGAAGTGGCGGCAAATGAGACGACCGCTATAACTGAGCCCGGGGCAGCAGCGGATGAGACGCCTGAGACCGGCGACCCCATGGTGTCGGCGGATGAGACAATGGGGACCTCCGAGCCCGAAGAAGTAGCGGGTGAGACGGGCACGACTCTTGGGGAAAAGCCAACCGCTCTTTCTCAAGAGTCCGGGAATGCTCCAATTATTGCTCTCCCTACCTACGGTTTTCCACCGTCTCCTGGTCGGGCGATTATGACGACAGCCCATGTCGAGTCCGGTGATGAGGCCACGGGAGGTGGACTCGTATCGATGGAGGAGGGAGACGCCTCTGTTTCGGCCGGCGGCTCATCAGGTAAATTTCGAGTTACAGTCCCCTTTTTTTATCTTGCAACCCTTTCTGACAAGTTTATCCTTGTTTTTAACGCAGGTGCGGCCAGTGCCGATGCTCCATTGCTCGAGAGAGCGCCGTCAACTACTGCCTTGGCGGTGGTCACCTCTCAGCCCTCTCTTATACCATCAAAGATGTTGGAAGGTATGGATTTGCAACCTATTAGTTTTATCTTTCAACCTCATAATTTATGTACTAAAGTCGTACTGTTGTGTCTTTTCAGGAGTGCTTTTTGATCATCTTTATCAGGTGTTGCTCCCACACTTCTTCTTCCCACCTGAACTCGCTTCTTCCTCCAGTGGCGCTGGTGAGTATAGTTTCCAACTGATGTCTTTCTTTTTTCAGTAATGGAATTATTTCTAACTTCCCTTGTCCTGATTTGCAGTGCAACAAATTGAAGGAGGGGATGAAAGATCGGTCGCGCCACCGGCCCTTCCGGCCTTGCCACCTACTGCAGCTGGTATAGTAGACTATCTTATCAATGACTTTTTCACATTTCTTGAACCGTCATCAAATCGAATTTCATCTTTTTAGCTGTCGTTCCGACCCCGGCGCCCTTTGAGTCTCGCGTTATAATGCCGGCAGGCCCTTTCCTGAGACGTCCATCTTCGAAAGGCGCCGCGAATAGTCTGCACATGGTGAGCGACTACATTGAGGAGCTCGACGTTGATACTCCTACGTCTGCCGCAGATTTTGCTACAGCGTTTAACCCAATGCTGGTGATACTCGTAAACTTCCACTACGAAGACATCGTCGCGTCTTGGGTTAACCACTGCAGGGAGATCGAGGCCCGCCTGCATCAACTGAAGTTTATGCGCCCTGCTCCCGAGACCTTAGCCGCAAGCAATCAAAGAGCAGCGTGGATTGAGCAAAGTGCTTCTTACGTCTACCACTTAGAACAAGAAGTGTCTATAAGGCTGAGGGAATACTAAGAGACCTCAAACGAGACGGCTCGTTTGCGTGCTGAGGTTGAGGCGAACGCTGCCCAAGTGAAGGCTATCTTCGAGGGCCTCCTGGAACGCATCTTTCATGGGCTAAACTTGAAGCGGAAGCTTGATGCCGCCGAGCGTGACGCCCCAGGCCGCGAAGCTGCTCATCAGGCCGTTGGGGAGCAGCTTGCATCCTTGTTGCAGCAGCGGGCTCAAGTGGAAGCAGAACTGGCGGTGGTAGCCGATCAGGAGAAAGCGTGGAAGGAGGTGCACGAACAATTGATAGGGCTACGCAAGACGCTTCCTTCCCAGTAGCTGCCTTTGTATCAATATACTTGTAAAAAAAAATTCTTTTTCAAATAACATGTATCCATTCTTTATTCTTTTGTACGATTCACCTTGTACTTGATTGAATTAATAAATAAAGATACAGATTTTTTCTTTGCAATGTCTTGTATGCTCTTTTGCTTTCTCCCTTCTCTTATTATCATCATGCTGTCTTGATAAACATGGTTGACAGATAATAGAGTAAGCATCTTGGTTTCTTCCAGAGATAGCGATGGCTTAGGCCGCAGGTTCAGATCTGCCGCCTAAGACTTTTCAACTCCATGAGCCGTGAGGGTTTCATAGAGACTTTTCTCCCTACGGATCGAGAGGATCTCGTAGGTGGATTTTCTCCTTAGGAATCGGGAGGATTCCGAAGTGCGTTTTTTCTTATAAGTCGTAAGGATCTTATAAGAGAATTTTTTCCCTTTTACGAGTCGAGAGGACCCGTAAGCGGTTGTTTCCCTCCTTGTCGAGATTCGAGTTTGGAGAGTGAGAACCGTGGATAGTATGCAAGAGACCGTTTTGGGCCAACTTGCTGGGTCCCAATGCTTAGGGAACAAGTTTTTTAATCCTTACTGCCTAAGGCTTTATCTTACGAGTCGAGCCACATCGAGAAGTTCTCGCAAAGACATCAATTTCTTCACAAGTCAAGACAAGTCGAGCATTTCTCGCAAGAACATCCTAACGTCACAGTTAACCTCTGCTCTTTACGACAGAAGTCTGTTAGGGTCTATGGTACTTAGGGTTTTGGCCGTCGTACCGTCGCATCAGCTGATATATTCCTCGATAGGCAATTGTGCTGTTCGAGTAACCCTGCGACTGCCGTGTCTCTGATCCCTTCGGGGGCTGGACAAGACGTCTTCAAGAAATCTTCCTAGGTAGTTTGACCGTCGGAAGAGCAAGCGTTAGGAATTTTCCATGCCGCTTTTTACTTGTGGTTAGGCTCTTTTTGGAGAGCCCCGATGAGTCATAACCACTCCGCGCTAGTGTGGGATGATCTCCGATAGTTTTTCAGGTTTTCTGTGAGTTTCCGTCAAGACCCTGAAGCTAGGAATTTGTCCTTTGCTTCGTTTGCTGGCATCGCGTCTGCTGTATCGAAACGAATGTCGCGGTGGGAACTAGGGATTTTGTCGTGGCTCCGTTTGTTTGATTGTCGTGTCTGATCTCTGCTGGAAGAAGATTGCTGGGGTGACATCTTGTCTGCTGTATCGTGACGAATGTCGCGGTTGTCTCTAGGTTATTGGTGAACCATCGAGGTTTGGAACTAGGGATTTTCGGTGGCTCCGTTTGTTTGATTGTCGCGTCTGATCCTTACTAGAGGAAGAACGCTGGGGTGACAACTCATCTGCTGTATCGAGACGAATGTCATGGTGGAGCTGGGATTTTGCCGTTGCTCCGTTTGTTTGGTTGTCGCGTCTGCAGTATCAAGATGAACATAGAGGTGGTGACCATTCCATGTTGGTGTAGGATGATCTCCGGTTGTCTTTCAAGCTTTATATGACTTTCCGTTAAGACCTCGAAGCTGGGAATTTAGCCTTCGCTTCGTTTGGTTTGTCATGTCCGAATCCTGTTGGGGGAAGGACGTTATTGTTGACATTGCGTCTGTTGTATCGAGACGAATGTCATGGTGGTGACCATTCCGCACTGATGTGAGATGATCTCCAGTTGTCTTTCAGGCTTTATATGACACGCCGTTAAGACCTTGAAGCTAGGAATTTGGCCTTCGCTTCGTTTGCTTTGTCACGTCCGAATCTGGTTGGAGGAAGAACGCTGGGGTGACAACTCGTCTGCTGTATCGAGACGAACGTCGCGGTTGTCTCTAGGTTGCTTGTGAACCGTCGAGGTTTGGAACTAGTGATTTTGCCATGGCTCTGCTTTGTTTCGACCGCGAGGTCTTTTGTTGGTGTTGTATCTGCATCCGTGGATATTGCCGTTAAGATTTGGCTTCGTTTTCTGATGGAGCATTGGGAGGGAAAGGATGCTTCCTTCTTTGTCTGTGCCCTTGGGTTGTATACAGGGATTGCTGTGCTATCGCCTGTAGGGCAAAAGTTTCATTCATTTTTTTATTATTTTATTTCCGCAATGCTCTATCATTTCAGCTTTATATCGCGAAGGTCGTGATTGCCCAATCATTTCGGCTATTTTTCGCGGTGCCCAATCATTTCGACTGTTTTTTTTTATTTTTACTCGTTGTTTTTTTATTGCGAGTTGCCCATTCATTTCGGCTATTTTGTGTCCATACGTTTTTACTTGCTGCCTTTTATTGCAAATTGCCCCATCATTTCGGCTATTTCGTATGCATGTGCGGCCTACTGGCTTTTCATCGTAAGTCTGGAATTAGACACCGATTTCGGCATCAGCACCGCTACAACTGGGATATAGCCAGGAGCAAATCATCATTTGCCTCTGTCGATGTCGAACAAAGGTGGCTTAGTGAACAGGGTTAAGGTCCTGTCGACTAAGGCTTTTGATTTCATGAGCCGTAAGGGTCTCACAAAGGTATTTCTCCCTACAAGTCGTGAGGATCTTGTAGGTGTATTTTTTCCTTAGGAATCGGGAGGATTCTTAAGTGTATGTTCCTCTGTAAGTCGTAAGGATCCTACAAGAGGGTTTTCTCCTTATAAGTCGAGAGGACTTACAAGGGTTGTTCACCATGCGAACATATCCCCAGTCACAGATGGGACTTGGTTAGGGAAAAGCTTATTCGCGCCCGTGGATTGTATACAAGGGTCAGTATTGAGCCGCTTGTAGGGAAATATCGAAGGTTGTGGGGGTCGCTTAAGCACAGGTTTAGGTCTCTGTAACTTAAGACTTTCAAATCTTATGAGCCGTGAGGGTCCCATAAGAGAGTTCTCCTTACGAGTCGTGAGGATCTCGCAAGTGTATTTTCTCCTTAGGGATCGTGGGGATCCCTAAGTGTGTTGCTCCCTTGTGAGTCATAAGGATCTCACGTGGGTGGTTCCTCCTTACATGGTCGAGAGGACCTTATAAGTGTTCTTTAACGAGGTTGCGCCCTTTCGGGTTTTCACAAACACTCGCCGGTAGTCCTACTGTTTTTACTCACGGATCCCTTTCGGGTTTTCATCCGTGCCCTTTTTGCTTACGGACATACCGTTTTTATTTTTATTATTTTTTTTATATTTATATTTTTTCCTTTTTCTTTTTTTATTCATCTCGTCAGCCTAAACATGCTGCGGTAGTAGTTCAGAGACGTTTCGGTCGTTTGCAAGTTTTAGGACATTACGGTCCACTGTCGCCGTATTCGAGGCGAATCTCTAGTTTACTGATTTTTTGGTCTATGGGGCTTTCTTTATGACTGAGCATGATGCTCCTGGCGTATCCATCTTTCTCGGAGCGAGCGGTTGTGGCGGGCTCACCTTCCAGTTTTCAGACAGCGCAAACTTGCCCTGTTGGTATTGGTCTTCAATCCATCCCTTAAAGACGTAGCAGTTTTCGATTGGATGGCCCAATGCTTGGTGGTAAGGGCAATAATTAGAACTGTTGACATCATCCAGTTGTAGTTGGTGTTTTGGCTCCGGTAGAGTGATAAGCTTGTTATGCACTGCCACTTCGAACAGCCTCCTTGTTTCATCCTGGGGAAATGAGTAAGGACGTCTTAGCCTCTCCTCGAGGGATATGCGTAGACACATATTGTTTTGACGAACAACCGGTCTAGGGCCACTCGACTGTCGTTGAGTGTTGGCGACAAAGGTCATTTTCCCCTCCCCTTTATCCTTTTTGCTCGATCCTTTGTTTGCGGGGCCGAGATTTTTTCCAAGTAGCGTGCGATTGCACGGCTGAACGTTCTCGCAACTTCTCAATTCTTTCATTTTTGAAATGGATTCCTTGAGGAGAGGGTTGAGGGCAACTTCTTCGTCAGAGTCACTTCCAAAGGTGATAATTTGCGATCCCTTGGAGTTGACTATATGACAGTCGGCCGGCAGCTCTTTTGCGCTCATCTATCGCATTTTTCCGATGTCTACGAGCTTCACATTTTGTCCTGTTGAAGTATTTCTTTTGAGCGACATATCCTTGCCACCAACACTTAAAGAGGTCGCAGTCTTCGGTAGAATGTATGATCTTCTGATGATATAAGCAGAAGTTAGGATGCATCTCTACTCCACCGAGAGTATTTTCTTCAGAGGGCTGTAGCTTCATTCCCACTCATAGGGCTTTGGCGAACCTTTTCTTCGTCTTGAATTTGTTTTTATCCGCAGCGGATGACTTTTGATTTGACGGAAGTGCCTCGACTCTTTGGCCTAGTAGTCAGTGTTTGGCTCCTTCCAGTATGGCCATCCCATGCTCTTGATTAGCTTTAACTTTCAGACGAATCTCATTCAGGAAGGCATCGATCGACTCGTCTGACGGCTGCGGAATTTCTGGTTCAGGGTTCGCCCTCGGTTTCTCGGCGCAAGGAGCCTCTTCATCATCCGCCAATGAGTGGGAGATCACATGACAAGTCATTATACCAGCCCGGGTAGGGTCGTCCAGTTCTAGCAATTTGCGCAGCTGCTTCATTCTCCTGATGAACCCGTATTTGCTGAACTATATAGTCATCCAGCGCGTCCTTGGAAATGGTTTCATCTTTGGCTGCTGAAAGAGCCGGCAGAGGGTTAGATGTCTCCCTTCTTTCGTCTTCAACAATGACTGGAGGGTCATCAGCTGGAGGGTCCGGCTGTAACATCATCCCTACCATATCTTGGAATAGGAGCGCCATCTGTTTTATGTTAGACGCTTGCTCTGCGGCTTCTTTATCCTTCTTTTCGAGGACTGTACGTAGGAAGTCAGCATTAGTTTCTTGTTCGTGACGCTGTTCTGATGAAGACTCTGAGCTTTCTTTTGGCCCGGTAAGTGCAGCCATCGCAGTCATCATTTCCTGAAGCTTCTGTTGTTGCTCATGGGCTTTTGTCACGGATCGGGTGAGCGGTCGGTGACCAGTCGAAGCGCGGCTTCCCTCCTTTCCGGAAGCTATATAAACAGTGTGCACCACCGTGCCCCCAGACTTGGGGCGTTTGTGTTCAGCGCTTTTACGCTTCGCCATGTTCACTGGGGCTTTTTGCGGCCTCCTTTTCCTTTGAGTAATTAACGTCGAGGGAGCCATCGTAGTGGGGACCCATCCAGCTGTCGCCTTTTGTGGCTTGACAGGACGGTTTTCTTCTCGCTGAACCTTTATCTTTTTCTGTCGGTTGGAGTAATCTCGATCAATCACCGACTCCTGGACCTGTCGCCAGACTTTATAAATTTTGGAGGACAGCCGTTGAGGGGGCTGCTCCGGCTTCTTCTCTGGAGCATTCTCCACTGGCAGAGGAGATCATTTCAACACCGCAGTAGGAGAGTTTCTGCGCACCGTGTTCAGCAATTCAAAGCTATTCCCGGTTGGAACAGCAGCATCAATCCCCACCGTTGGAGCTGGCGGAGTTATCCCAGAGGGGAAATTGCCCCCAGCCTTCCTTACTCGGCGCCAGTGGCGACGTCGAGCATGTCGTGCTGATGGAGTTGTTTCAGCTATAAGGGTGACTTCATCATGCCCCCTGCTTTGAGGGGAGACTATTATTGGTGCTAGCCTGTCGAAAACTGACACTTGTTGAGAAGCCATGTTTAATCTGTCAAAGACAGACCTTTGGGTAGGGGAAGCAGCTTTGAGGAGCTCGCCTGGAGCAGAACCCGGAATGGCCATTCTTGTAAAAACTGACTTCTTGGAAGGAGAAGCCCTTCCATTGATTTTTTCCGCTTGAGCTGGGATGGCTATCCGCTTTGGGATTGCAACTTCGGGTATCGCGGGCTTGCAGACGTTCTGGTCCGGTCTGTTGAGAACCGAGGTACTGAAGTTGGGCATCCCGTTGTGAGGGGCCGCAGTAGTAGTAAGTCGATCAAAGACCGACTTCTTTGGAGCTTCTTGCGACGACATCGAGGCGTTGAAGCTCATCGGTGGGAGCATGGTCCCAAAGAATAGTCCAGTGGTGGCTTGAGTTACCTGCTCCACTGGCATCTTGAAAAGAGAGGCCGCTTGGGGCCCGTAAGTCACTCCTCCCGGAAGGACAGAACGAGAGATGCAGTTGCAGGCAGTGCAGTTTGAAGCCATTGATCTTCTGTTTTCTGCACGGAGCATGACACCAAATCTTAGTACCTCGAATCCACAGGCAACCACGGCAAACCGTGATTTGTTCGCGAACACGACACACGAAGTGTGGAGTGGAAAGAGGAAAAGGTCCCACCGGGCGTGCCAGAATCTGTTCCCCTCCGAAAGGCGGCCGAGACTGAAGATGTCTTGCCTGAGATTCGAGGAAGATGCTATTTTTTTTTATCCGTCCACCTCTCCGACGATGCCAAGTTGATTTATGGCACCGTGTATCAGAGGTTTAGACAGATGCGGCCGATGTAGCAGACTTCGTCAGATTCCCCCTCGTTAGAGGGGTTTTTGATTGTGAGGACGCTCTTCCTTGCAGGCGCAAGACCCTGCAGTTAATTACGCTACCGTATTGCGGTAACAACTTTCTCCTTCTCCAGAATTTCATTTTGTGTCGTGGGTGTTTGTTTTGTTTGTGGTTGCCCGTGGATTGTATACAGAGACTAATTTATGTCGTCGTCCGTAGGACGTGGATTAGTCCAAATCCGTATTTACTTAGATTTGGGTTTGGGGTTTTAGTTTAAGGATACGTTAGCCATGTTTGAGACTAAGATCAACTTAAACGTTCGTTAAGGATACGTTAGTCCAATTTGGGACTAAGATCGACTTAACGGGATCATTTAGATCCGACAAAAGAGCATTTGGAGGCTCTATTGTTCCAGTTTAGGGACATATTGGTCCACTGCATGTATGGCCATCGGGACCCGTCACCTCCCTGACGTCGTTGAAGGATTACAACGATAGGTGTCAGAGAAGTTCGGAGATGTACCCTTGAACTAGAGTTGGTTAGGGGGTTTATAGTCCAGTTTGGGACTAAAGTCTGTTCGAAAGATTTAAGGTTACGTTAGCCATATTTGAGGCTAAGATCAACTTAAACGGGATCATTTAGATTCGACAAAAGAGCGTTTAGGGGGCTCTATTGTTCCAGTTTAGGGACGTAGTGGCCCATGCTCCAGTTTAGGGACGTGGTGGTCCATGGAATTTGTGGCCGTCGGGACCCGTCACCTCTCTGACGTCGTTGAAGGATTACAACGATAGGTGTCAGAGGAGTTCAAAGATGTACCCATGAACCGGATGTAAATTGATTTAAGAGAGCAGCCGTGCTTAGTCAATTTAATTTGAGGACTTACGGCCATGATTGGGCTAAGTCCAGTTGAAGATGTTCAACGTTTTTTATCTGTGGCCTATTAGGCCTGTGCTAGAGCTTTGCCCTTTTTGATAATGCACTGCATTTTGTTTTGGGCTGCAGAGCTTCTATTTTGTTTGGGCTCTGCCCTTTTATAAATGATGCAGAGCATCTGCTTTGTTTGGGCTCTGCCCTTTTAATGCATTGCATTTTATTTGGCATGTTAGGCCTTTTTTAATTGGGCTTGGCCCTTCAGTAAATAATGCAATGAATTTGTCAGACGCTTTGCGCCAATCATTGAGCGCAAGCGCATGTGGAGGTGACACGTGTCATGCTCTGGTGAGCGCAAGCGCAACAGCGCAGTGCGCTGCACTGTTGCGCTGCTGACACGTGGCGCACTCTGGTGAGTTGCGCCAATTTCAGAGAGCAATCCTCTATCTTAAAAGCGCAGAGCGCAAGTGGTTTTGGTGCTGACACGTGGCGCTCTCTGGTGGCTTGCGCCAACCCAGGAGCGCAACAATGCAGTTTTAGCAAGTGCAAGGCACTGTTTCAATAACTTGATCCAATTTTGGATTCAAGAGAGGATTTTTTCTGAAACTCCAGAACCAATGGTTCATAAAAAAGTTCAAGGAACAGTTATTATTTATTTTTTATTGAAGATCATTGATCTTGTTCTTAGATCAATGATCTATTCAGAAGAAATTCTTCTATTTCATAAAGGTTTTTACCTTTTTCTTGAATTTTCTTCAGAGTTCTCTCTGTTTTGAAGTTCTTGATCTCTCACGATGTTGATGATGTTTTGAATTGGGGTCTAGGGGTCTTTATATAGTGCCTATAGATTTGTTAAGTTTGTTAAAGAGATCATTCTCTGAGTAATTTGGGGAATTTTCCCCACCGTTGGATCTTTGATCCAAGGGCTTCTGTTTTACAGAAGGCAATCTTCTTGTTTTAACAAAAACAGAAAGATCGTACTAGAATTTTAATTCTGTTTGGCGCAGACGCCCCAGCGCGTGACACGTGTCACGCAGCGCACAGCGCAGCGCAACTGCGCTTGCGCTGACACGTTTCGCGCAGCGCAGCGCTTGCGCAACTGAAGCGTTGCTTCCTTTAATTTTGTTTTAAATAGAGCCTTGCTCTGAATGGGCGCGCTGCCTTGGGCGCTGTGCCGACGTATCAACTTCTGACACGTGGCGCGTTGCGCGCAGCGCACGGGATTTGATGCGTTGCTTCAATTTTTGAATTTTTGAAATTCAAACAAAGCTTTGCTCTGATTGGGGGAAACAGTAGGTTTAGCCATAGTGAAGGACTGACAAAAGGAGAGAGTACCCATCATTCACACGTCTTCCACTACGTCTAGCTAGCCTCTAAAGGAATTTTTTTCCACCAGGTAATGGAGTTGGAGTTCGGGCAGCCCGCTTTCAACGCGGATCATCTACGGTAAGACGGTCGGGGTTCAGACGGATCTGGAAGATCACAAAGTCTATACGACGTCTTTCGGGATCATCTAGACACGCTACAAAGGTTGTAGCACCTCTTTACACATTGCTTGTTTGCACATTGTATTGTATTTGATGATCTTGGTGATGGATTGAGGTTATACATTGTAAAATTGTTGTTTTTCAAATTCTGTCGCGGCCGTGATTGTCACGACCCTAACCCTCGTCCATTTGCATGGTATCAGAGCCAAATCAAATACTTTCAATTAGTTTTGTGGTCATTTGAATTTCCAAAATCTTTTTACAAAAAAAAAACAATTTCTGTTGGAAAAACTGTCCCAAACCAGTAACTATTTTTGCAAATAACTCACGTGTCAGGACTCTCGATTCAGACCAAGTGCCCCGTAGTGGCGCGGGAGCGACTCCAGGGATGTCCTCAGGGGCTTGGGTGGGCTCCTACACCCAAGACCATCACGAAATGGTCTCGAGTGTGGCGCTAGGATAGCAAGCGCGCAGCTGCGCGCTTGCTGTCCCAACAGCCAACCCATGGCCACAATTTTGTGGCCATGTGTTGGAACCCCCACCTAATGCCCCTCAGGACCTCAAGGGCCGTGCCTGAGGTCATCCTGGTGTCTCGGGCTATTTTTGGATTATTTGGATTTCGATTCATGCAAAAAATGGTGGTGTTTTGGGGCCGAGACTGATCTTAAATTTCAATATTTGGAAATTCGATTTCGGCTTCGCAGGTTTTGGAATTCGTTGGCCATAGGTTCCGTATTGACGCGGTTAAAACGTTTAACCTTGTTAATGCGATGGTGTTCATATCAGATTTTTGCATTTTTATACCGCCCAATTTTTATCACATTGCTTATCGGTAGGTACTCTTGAGCCGTGTTTGCTAGTCAATTGCAGGACACAGGTTCTCGGCTCTAAACGGTGAAATTCATGGAAAAGCACGACAAAATCCGGGTTCCTGCCAACCACAGATAAACACGGGTCTCCGCTCTCTATCCGTATGTTGCCGCACACCAGTTTAAGAGACAAAATGGCAAATCAATGTCATTTTCATGCACAAAGCTCAATGGCAACACAAGATCCAACATATCTACGCGGAGCTCGAGGAAATCATGACAAATAGATCCACATCCAATCACCTTTTGATCTACTAAAATTCTGGAAGAAATATGGAAATATTATCAGAAAAAACATATGCCAAACTACAGACAAGAGCAGACCAGGGAACCCCACAAAGCCTGAGAAGTCAACTCCACTAAAGTGCCGCGCTTCCGCGGCATAAGCATGCTTAGGCCGCGGAACCGCGGCCGTACGGCCTCCTTAGTTGACTATTTTTTTGGGGTATTTTGGTCTTTTCATGAAGAGGCAGATTGTTGCCCTAGATTTCCAGTTCCCTGCCTATAAATAGTCCAGAACTTGCCAAAGCCAAGGGTGCATATTCTTGTATTTAGATTTAGGTTATATGTTGTTGTTCTTCTTCTTCCTCTCATCTCTTCTCCATTAAAAAACCTTGTAGTGAGCTTTTATGAGTGAAGAATGAATAAAGGAGTTCTTGTTCTTACCATGCTTATCTTTTTATTTTGTTAACTATTATTGCTTGTAATTTTCATTTGCTAATTTAGTTGTTGTTATTTGTTTTTGTTTCTTTCTTGTTCTCTTTTTCTTTATCCTTAAAACAACAATGATGCTTACGCTTGATCCTTGCCGAGGTGAGGTCGCAAATAGCTAGTTGTAATCTTCTACCCTCCTTTTTTCTATCTTTCTCCTTTGTTTTATTTTCATTTTTCTTGTAATGGGTGAGTAATTTCCATACTTGTTAGGGTAGGATAAGGAAAGTTTGAGAGAAGGAAATCTCTCTCACTCTTTCCTTGCCCAACATCTTAAATCGGACTCCCGTTAATTGAACCACAATCCGCTCCTTACGGCACCCTATCCTACATGATAGCGGTGATTCCGTAGTGAGACCAGTTGTGGTTGAATTAACCGGAGGTTAAGTCTGAGAGCCAAGAACGGATGGACAAGCACCAAAAGGAAGAACTTAGGCGTTGGAAAGCCAAGCTTATACTCGCAAGTTCCTTCCTAGTCGTGCTAATCCCCGTTGTTGCCGATTACCGTAACACCGATATTAAGAGTGGCAACGAAAGAAGTGAGCGACTCCTAACTCAAACTATCCTAATCCTAACCCTAACAAGATCTCTTTACATATCATTTTAGCACATAGTTAATCTTAAAACAGACCTGGACATTTGGACTTAACTCATTAAAGCACATAGAAAAAGATTCCCATCTCCCTACGGACGACCCGTACTCAACCGGCTAGCTACAAGCGAAACCGTCTTGATTGCGGTAACAAACTTAGCACGCAAAAACTCTACCAATCAAATGGCGCCGTTGCCGGGGAGACGGTAGTTTATTTCTTTGTGTAATTTCGGGTTAATTTGTGAATATAAATAAACCGAAAAACAAAGCAAAAATATATATACATTGTAAAAAAAAACCATCTTGCTATTTTTGATTAGTTTTTGTGCAAGTGTGTAGGATAAAACAAAGTTCAAGTTAAGTGCCAAAGACGTGGGAAGTTAGACCCATATCTTTGCGGCTACACCGCGGGTGAATAAGACGGAAAAGA
Source organism: Agapanthus africanus (assembly GCA_030015575.1). Lineage (NCBI taxonomy): Eukaryota > Viridiplantae > Streptophyta > Magnoliopsida > Asparagales > Amaryllidaceae > Agapanthus > Agapanthus africanus. The sequence goes on from CM057341.1 coordinate 190,952,808, forward strand.
CGGTCCATTGAAAAATTCTGGAGCAAATACAGTGAACAAATCAAGATTCAGGACATCCAGACAAGAAGAGGACAGCCAAGGAAGCATCTACAACCAAACTGAAGCATCAAGGACACCATAAAGCCGCGGATATGCGGCATAAGCATGCTTAGGCCGTGGAACCACGGCGGTTTGGTGGAATCAGCCGCCCAAAATTCCCTGTAAGTCTCTCTCACTCTTTCCCACTCCTCTGAACTCCACTGAACTATGTTTTCTGCAGCATTCTTTGTGCAAACTCTCTTCCCCCTTCCAATAAATTATTCTTGTGCAGGATTCTTTGCGCCGCGCTAAAAAATAAAAATTGATTGCAGTTGATTGTTACTGCTTTGCATATATTAATACGGACTTTAAGGGGCTTAAAACCAATTCAGATTGGGTGGGGATTTCATCACCCTTCCCAGGACCCTAGAAATCACAAAAAGCATATGCATTGACCATTGTTAAATTAAAAAATACCAGACTCAGCCCTAAGGACTTCGCGCTCAATAGGACAGAGGACTAGTTTCAGGCATCGGCCGTTTATCCTATCCTGACTTTGCGGTGTCTAGGAAAGTGTGTCGAAGGCAAGTGGTTACTTAATTAGGACCACTACTTACGTAGTGGGGAGCCTCCCACTTACCTGGCACTTACCTGGCCGCAATTGGCGGAGCAGAGACGGTTTGATGTCTTATTTCCAGCCCTTTGGAACAGTTAGGAGCTGTCTAGCTGACCTAGGTGACCCTAGATCTAGGTGTGATTGTGCATATCTTATTTGTGATTGCTTGAAGCCGTAAGCCCGTACATATTTCTGTAAAGCTCTTTCTAAAAAAAAGAAAAAATAACAACACAAAACCAAAAACTTTTATAAAAACTTGCCCTTTGTCGCCAAAATCCCATTTTTTCACCCACCACCCATCGTATTTCTCCATTGACGTTTTCTTACCCTCACCTTCTCCGCTTTGACTATACTAAACTCGTTTAGTGTATGTCCGCTTGGACTCGGGACACTAGCACCCGCCTAGTCCGCGTTACGTTAGTCGCTACCGACTACGCGATCGACTCAGACGTCGAAACTCTGTCCACACATCTTTCACCCTTACCTTTGTCGGCCAACTCCGACGTTGACCGGAATTCTGTTCATACATCCTCGCCTTCACCATCACCAACCTCTTCTTCCGTGATGTCAGGATTTAATCCAAACATCTCTTTGACTCCCCCGGGATTGACTCCACCTCCTTTGGAGGCAAATAACCCACCACCACCGCCTGTTGTAGCGCCGCAGCGAATTGCGCTCCAGGATCGTTTCTATCCCACCCGTTCTGCACTTCTCACCTGTCTTTCTCTTCCACCGACCAATGGGGATAATTTTGAAATTAAGCCCCACTTCATTAACATGCTCCCGAAATTTCATGGGCTTGAATCTGAAGATGCCTGTATCTTCATCAACAAATTTCAAAACGTTTGTGCCATGATGAAAACCACCCAGCTGTCGAACGATGCTATACGGCTACGGGTCATTCCGTTCACTTTGTGCGATCTTGCCGGAAAATGGCTGTATAGCACCGCTTCCCACTCCATAACCAGTTGGGACGAGTTTGTGAAAGCATTTCTCAAGAAATTTTATCCAAATCATAAAACCGCAAGGATCCGTAACGAAATCAACCAATTCTCTCAGCTTCCTTCTGAACCCTTCTGGAAGTGCTTTGACCGGTATAAAGACCTTCTTATTCAGTGCCCTCACCATGGTATTGAGAAATGGCAACTTTGCCAAACCTTATACGAGGGCCTGAACCCAGCAACCAAGCAGTTGTTGGAAACCATTTGTCAGGGCCACTTCCTATCAAAATCTGACGAGGAAGCGTGGCAATTCTTCGTTGACCGTGCAGAACAAACGCTACAATGGGAGAGCACCAGACCGACTTCTTCTTCTTCTACCTCCACTTCTACCGGTCAGTCTAGGGTAGGAACTCACCAACTTGATGTCTCTATTGCGATGAAAGCTGAAATGACTGCAATAACGAGAAAACTTGAAGCGATAGAGAGCAAATTTTCATCTTCTGCACCTGCCCCTGTTCTTCCCCTTCGTACCATTTGTGCTTGTTGTTCCGATCCTTCTCACTTGACCGAAGAGTGTCCTTACAATCCACCATCTCAAGGACAGGATCAGGTTAATGCTGCATTTCAGCAAAGACCAAGAAATGATCCATACTCTTCCACCTACAATCCCGGTTGGAGGAACCACCCCAATTTCGCCTGGAATCAGAATCAGCATCAATTCCAAGGCAACAATTTCCAGAGGCCCCCTCCTCCGCAACAACAAACTCAACATCAGTTTCAGCAGCCCTTCCAACCCCAACCTTTTCAAAATCAGATGAACAACTTTGCACCCAACAATTCTTTTCCCCAAAACAACTTTGTTCCGTCAAACAACGATAAGGTTTCCTCGCTCGAACGAAGTCTGGAGGCGTTCGTTAAACAATCGACACAATCCACTGCCAATATCCAGTCTTCCATTCAGTCCTTAGTATAACACACTGCCGCTCACGGGCAAAGCATCAAGTCCATCGAGGCCCAGATTGCACAGCTGAATGCGGCGTTAAGCGAGCGAGAAAAGGGGAAGCTCCCATCCCAGCCACTCCCTAATCCCGGTCACCCACATAATGTACATGTTGCTCTTGAACAACAGAATCATAATGTGAGTGCCGTGACCATATTGAGATCGGGAATGATGCTGCAAAACAACATTGGCGCACGGATCAACGATGACACCCCGGCCGCTTCTTCTTCTTCTTCTTCTTCTCCTTCCTCGTCTTCTAAGCCTATTCTTCATTCTTCAAAAGGCTCTTCCTCTTCTTCTGCTTTGAACGGACCCACTTCTCACTCCATGAAAACACCAGCTCTGGGATCCGTTCCAGCTCCACAATCTCCTCCACAAGCATTGGACTCAACCAATTTTTAAAACGTTCCATTTCCAAACCGGTTGAGGTTCAATAAACAAAATCCACAAATGGAGAAGATTCTGGAGTTGTTTAAGCATGTTAACATTAACATTCCCCTTTTAGATGTTGTCCAACAAGTCCCGTCCTACGCGAAAATCTTAAAGGACGTATGCACGAAAAAGAGGAAGTCTCAGGTACCCAAGAAAGTTTTCTTGGCTAGTGCTGTGAGTGATGCTCTTACCCAATCTTTATTAGCAAAAACGGAAGGACCCTGGCTGTCCTACGATTTCTATTACCATTGGGGATAAGAACATCAACCGCGCACTATTAGATCTTGGTGCCAGTGTTAACCTGCTTCCGTACTCAGTATATGAGCAACTAGGTGTAGGAGAGCTGAAACCCACACACTGCACTCTCCAAATAGCCGACCGATCGATCACCCATCCTAGGGGTGAGCTAGAGGATGTGTTAATCAAGGTTGGGGACTTCATATTCCCTGTTGACTTCATTGTTTTAGACACACAGCCTGTAGCTAACCCCCGGAATCAAATTCCGGTGATACTCGGTCGCCCATTCCTTGCAACCTCAAATGCTGTGATCAATTGTCACAATGGTTCGATGAACCTATCTTTTGGAAATATGACGATTGAACTCAACATTTTTAGGTTGGGAAATCAGCCCTCCGAACCTAATGCTCATATACTAGACGTTTGCTCAATCCAGGAGATCACCCCAGAAGAGTGTGAATTCGAGGAGTTTTTGTTCGATCACGATAACCTTAACGCCACTAGTGCGTTCCTCTGCGAACCTACTGCTGTTTCTGCACCCGACAATGACTACGAGTGTTTCACTTTCTCGAACGATCTTAGCCACTCACCACCCGAGTTTGAATCCTTCGAATTTCCGGATGAGTTACCTGAACCATCCAACTCGGTCGCTTACACTCGTTTTGAACCTTTGCTGGAATCCTTTGAGTTCGAGACCTTTTCACCAATATTGCCTTCAATCGTTTCACCTCCAACGCTCGAACTCAAGCCTTTGCCGTCTCACCTTAAGTACGCTTACTTGGGTGAGAATGAGACCCTCCCTGTTATCATCTCGGCTTCTCTAGCTCCAGAGCAAGAGAAAGTCCTTCTTACGGTCTTGCACAGCAATAGGCAAGCTTTTGGCTGGTCAATGGCGGACATCAAGAGGATTAGTCCCCTGATCGTTGAACATCACATTCATCTGATGGATGATGCCAAACCAGCTAAGGATCCACAAAGACGACTCAACCCAGTCATGAAGGAGGTTGTAAAAAAGGAGATCGTAAAATGTCTGGATAGTGGTATCATTTACCCTATCTCTGATAGCCAGTGGGTTAGCCCCATTCACGTTGTCCCCAAGAAATCAGGTATAACGGTCATCACTAACGAGGCGAACGAGTTAATCCCTACTCGCACCCAAACTGGGTGGCGAGTATGCATCGATTACAGAAAACTCAACGCCGCAATGCGGAAGGACCACTTTCCGCTACCTTTCATTGACCAAATGCTTGAACGATTGGCCAGACACGAGTACTACTGCTTTCTTGATGGCTACTCCGGCTATAATCAAATTCCCATCGCCGAAAATGACCAGGACAAGACCACATTCACTTGTCCTTTCAGCATGTTTGCATATCGTCGCATGCCCTTTGGGTTATGCAATGCACCCGCTACCTTCCAGCGGTGTATGATGGGAATCTTCTCAGACATGGTGGAAAAATTTCTGGAGATCTTCATGGACGATTTCTCCATCTTCGGCGATTCCTTCAATGAGTGTTTGCTGCATCTTGACGCTGTCCTTACCCAATGTAAGGACAAGAACCTCACTTTGAATCGGGAGAAGCCACTTCATGGTGCGCGAAGGTATTGTCTTAGGACATATCATTTCGCAAAATGGCATAGAGGTTGACAAAGTGAAGATTGGGGTCATTTCCAATCTCCCTCCTCCCAGATGCGTCCGAGACATCCGAGCCTTCCTTGGCCATGCCGGTTTCTATAGACGGTTCATCAAGGACTTTAGCAAGATTGCTAGGCCCTTAACTCTTCTACTGGCCAAGGACACGCCATTCGACTTCAACTCGAGTTGTGTGACTGCGTTCGAGTCATGGAAAAGCTCACTCACTTCTGCTCCCGTTCTTTCTTCACCTGACTGGACGCACCCATTTGAGATTATGTGCGATGCATCCGACTTTTCCATTGGTGCTGTCCTTGGACAACACATCAACAAGATGCCCCACGTAATCTATTATGCTAGCCGAACCCTGAACGACGCCCAACTCAATTATACAACAACTGAGAAGGAATTCTTAGCTGTTGTATTTGCTTTAGAAAAGTTCAGGCCCTACCTCATCGCTCTCCAGTCATTGTCTACACAGACCATTCTGCTTTGCGCCTCTTTTTGTGAAGAAAGATGCAAAATCTCGGCTAATACGTTGGATCCTCTTGCTTCAAGAGTTTGACCTTGTCATTAAGGACAAAAGGAGATGTGAAAACGTAGTCGCTGACTATCTCTCACGACTTCCTTCTTCGCCGTCGCTTCATGTTCCGATCAACGACGTTTTTCCGGAAGAACAATTCTTGACAGTATCTTGCGAACCCTGGTTCGTAGATATTGTGAACTATTTGGCCACAGGATTACTACCGACTGAATGGTCAAGTCAGGACAGACTTCGATTCTTATCCCAAGTAAAACACTTTTACTGGGACGAACCCTATCTATTCAAGTACTGTCCCGACCAGATTATTCGTCGGTGTGTCCCTGACGATGAATTTAAGAGTGTGCTGTCATTTTTCCACGATCAAGCATGTGGCGGGCATTTTGGCCCCAGAAAGACAGCTGAGAAGATCTTGCAATGTGGTTTCTACTAGCCACAAATCTTCAAAGACGCTCATGACTATTGCAAGACTTGCTCCCGGTGCCAACACTTGGGCCAGATATCCCGGAGGAACGAGATGCCGCTCCAACCAATCTTGGTTGTGGAGATTTTCGACGTTTGGGGGATAGATTTCATGGGGCCGTTTCCCAGCTCTTTCGGGAACTTATACATCCTTCTTGCTGTTGATTACGTCTCTAAGTGGGTCGAGGCTGTGCCCAGCCGGACTAACGACAATAAGGTTGTCGTTAGGTTTCTTAAAGAAAACATTTTCTCCCGTTTTGGGCACTCACGAGCGATCATTAGCGACAATGGAACTCATTTCTGCAATAAGACTTTCGAGGCCTTGATGCGGAAATATTCCATTAATCATAAGCTATCCACGCCCTACCACCCCCAAACCTGTGGGCAGGCCGAAGTTTCAAATCGGCAAATCAAGCAGATACTGGAGAAGACGGTTTCCAAGAACCGTAAGGATTGGTCGTTGAAACTCACTGATGCCCTTTGGGCATTTCGAACCGCTTATAAGACCGATCTTGGCATGTCTCCCTATCGGCTTGTGTACGGAAATGCTTGCCACCTCCCTGTCGAAATAGAGCATCGCGCATTTTGGGAGATAAAGGAGCTGAATCTGTCTCTCGAAGATGGGGGCAGCCATCGGAAGCTGCAGTTGAACGAACTGAGCGAGCTTAGGGATGAGGCTTACGATAACGCAGTTGTCGTTAAGAACCGAACGAAGGTGTTTCACGATAAACACCTTTTGCGCAAAACTTTCGTACCTGGTCAACAGGTACTGCTTTACGACACCCGGCTACACTTCCATCCAGGAAAGCTCAGATCTCGCTGGAAAGGGCCGTATTTTGTGCGGAATGTGTATCCGCAGGGCGCTGTGGATTTGGAGAATTCAAAGGACGGTTCATTTTTCAAAGTGAACGGACACCGACTAAAACCGTACCTTAGCGCCGAACCAACAGAGGATCTCCTGGTCTTACAGGAGCCGGTTTACCCTGCATAATCTTCCTCTGCCTACCACCAAACTTCGGTTATCCAGCCAAGAACAGTGGACACTGTTCCAAATAAGTTTGGGGGTATTTATATACCATTTTGTATATATTTGTGGATATTCTTTTCCATTTTTTCTTTTTTTTCTTTTTCTTTAAAAACAAAAACAAAAAAAAATTGTGTATATCTGACCGACAATTTTGACCCTTTAATGATCTCTTCATGCAATGACAGTGAGGACACTGTCCAGTTTAAGTTTGGGGGTACGCTCGGTACGCATTTCTAACCTTCGCATTCATATGTATATTTTGCATCTGCATATTTCCATAAAATCCATAAAAATCAGAAAATTTTCTAAAAACATAAAAACTTTTCTGTCAAGTTAGCTAGTGGGAGAACTCTGATTCAACATTTCGACGGTTTTGTTTGATAAGATAAGAATAACTAAATCTTAGTTTTAGATTTTGAAAACTTGAAAGATAACTCTCCTTTGAAATTAACTATAGCTGATATACGTTTTTACATCACACTACACGTGTCGTGAGTTTTGGAAATTAGATGACAAGTCTTTTATGTCTATAAACTCTTAAATAGATAAATGATTTTCTGAGGATCAAATAGGTTTGTTCTGAAATAAGTAATATCAAGATTAGGTTATGAAATGAAGTAAATATGAAGGAATGTTATTGATGCCTTAATTGGAACTAAGTCTGAAAAATACCCCATCTGGAACTTGATTGGAATGATTACACACCGAACCCACTAAACACGACTTTTATCCAAAAAAACAATTGAACTGCCGGTTATATCTCCGTTCACATTGAATCATCATGATTTTCATGCTAAATTGTCTTTTGTTTTTGGGCCTAGGTAACTTGAGCAATTAAGTCCGATGGGGTGTCTCTACACCTAATGCCCTAAAGCCAACTGGTTTGGGTGCATTGGCCCAAAGCTCACTAAGAAGCCTAGAAAGTCCAGATTAAAACGAAGTCAAGCAAGTGTTCTCTCCGAGTTAAAATTCCTAACGGTTCTTTGTGTGAGAATAATCTTGACAAAAGACAGGTTTTTATAAAAAATATTTCTAGCGGAGATATGAAGGTTTTATTCTATGATAAAGACCATTGCACGTTCACAGAGGTGTGTATGAAATGAAAACAAGAAAAAGGTGGAGTGAAAAATAAAACCTAGTTTCCTGTTAAGGAAGATAGAAATTCTGAAGTTAAAACTTTACTGGAAAACGAAACTTGAAAAATGCTTAACTCTTTATAAAACTTATGTGATCCTTTCAAAATTCTTATCTGGGCTTTATTATGTGACATGATCACTTTATTCGACCCTTTTGGAACTTAACGACACTATTTGCACTACACGTAAAGACATATAAAATCTTAAGTTAAATAAGAAGCGAGATGTGAAAAATAATGGTTCGATAGTCCAGACTTAGGATAATAGAATTGTTATTTTCTGAAACAAAACTTTAGGGTTTGAATCATAGTTATTTTGCAAAACTAGCTTGACCAGATTTTGTGGGTAGTATCCGCTGAAAACCCTCAGGAGACAATACTCCTCCTACTATGGACACCTAGAGGTTTAACGGCTTGTTGCACATGCTCAGTGCAATCGCGTTCCCTGCGAAAGTGAGGTTAGGATTTTTTGTGAATAAATTGGCTTTGCTCGGGACGAGCAAATGATAAGTTTGGGGGTATTTGTTCATATCAGATTTTTGCATTTTTATACCGCCCAATTTTTATCACATTGCCTATCGGTAGGTACTCTTGAGCCGTGTTTGCTAGTCAATTGCAGGATACAGGTTCTCGGCTCTAAACGGTGAAATTCATGGAAAAGCACGACAAAATCCGGGTTCCTGCCAACCACAGATAAACACGGGTCTCCGCTCCCTATCCGTATGTTGCCGCACACCAGTTTAAGAGACAAAATGACAAATCAATGTCATTTTCATGCACAAAGCTCAATGGCAACACAAGATCCAACATATCTACGCGGAGCTCGAGGAAATCATGACAAAGAGATCAACATCCAATCACCTTTTGATCTACTAAAATTCTGGAAGAAATGTGGAAATATTATCAGAAAAAACATATGCCAAACTATAGACAAGAGCAGACCAGGGAACCCCACAAAGCCCGAGAAGTCAACTCCACTAAAGTGCCGCGGTTCCGCGGCATAAGCATGCTTAAGCCGCGGAACCGCGACCGTACGGCCTCCTTAGTTGACTAATTTTTTGGGGTATTTTGGTCTTTTCATGAAGAGGCAGATTGTTGCCCTAGATTTCCAGTTCCCTGCCTATAAATAGTCCAGAACTTGCCAAAGCCAAGGGTGCATATTCTTGTATTTAGATTTAGGTTATATGTTGTCGTTCTTCTTCCTCCTCTCATCTCTTCTCCATTAAAAAAAACTTGTAGTGAGCTTTTGTGAGTGAAGAATGAATAAAGGAGTTCTTGTTCTTACCATGCTTGTCCTTTTATTTTGTTAACTATTATTGCTTGTAATTTTCATTTGCTAATTTAGTTGTTGTTATTTGTGTTTGTTTCTTTCTTGTTCTCTTTTTCTTTATCCTTAAAGCAACAATGATGCTTACGCTTGATCCTTGCCGAGGTGAGGTCGCAAATAGCTAGTTGTAATCTTCTACCCTCCTTTTTTCTATCTTTCTCCTTTGTTTTATTTTCATTTTTCTTGTAATGGGTGAGTAGTTTCCATACTTGTTAGGGTAGGATAAGAAAAGTTTGAGAGAAGGAAATCTCTATCACTCTTTCCTTGCCCAACATCTTAAATCGGACTCCCGTTAATTGAACCACAATCCGCTCCTTACGGCACCCTATCCTACATGATAGCGGTGATTCCGTAGTGAGACCGGTTGTGGTTGAATTAACCGGAGGTTAAGGCTAAGAGCCAAGAACAGACGGACAAGCACCAAAAGGAAGAAGTTAAGCGTTGGAAAGCCTAGCTTATACTCGCAAGTTCCTTCCTAGTCGTGCTAATCCCCGTTGTTGCCGATTACCGTAACACCGATATTAAGAGTGGCAACGAAAGAAGTGAGCGACTCCTAACTCAAACTATCATAATCCTAACCCTAACAAGCTCTCTTTACATATCATTTTAGCACATAGTTAATCTCAAAACAAACCTGGACATTTGGACTTAACTCGTTAAAGCACATAGAAAAAGATTCCCATCTCCCTGCGGACGACCCGTACTCAACCGGCCAGCTACAAGCGAAACCGTCTTGATTGCGGTAACAAACTTAGCACGCAAAAACTCTACCAATCAGAAGGTATATGTGATATACTGTGATTAATGCCGTCAATTTGATTTGATCAATTCGACGGGGTTGCACTTATAAGTCTGATATGTTCTATGTTAAAGTTTATTTGGTGTGGATTGGATTGTCGCGAAATGAATAGCCCCGTGTGTGTTGTGTGATGTGGTTTTCATTTCATTTATGTTACAGCCAAATGTATATTCTTTTATTCGGGACAAGCGGTCAACATGTGGCCGTCGTTTCCGCTTATTTTATTATTATTTGTTGGGACTCGATCAGGTTGTGATCGATATTACCGTTGTATTAATACAAGATTTAGAATTACCCCATAGAGAAGCACATGGGTAGCCGGGTTCTAGATTGCAGCGGGTGACCATCTCAAGTAGTTGAGACCGGGTCACTCGATTCTAGAATTGGCGGGCTGCTTGCCGCGCTTGTAGGGGATTTGGATAGCCCCGCGGAGGAGTGCTCAAGTCATCGGATTTGAGAAAGTGCTGGGTGGCCCCATCATGGTGATTGTTTCCTGATTTAAAATCAGGAAAGTTTACGGAGGAGGCATCACGTGCTAGCACGTGACCAGCAGTCACGTGTTGGCACATGACATTTAAAACAATGGCAAAGGCACATCGGTTCCCTGACTAAATCAAAGAAAAGGCTCCTGAAAGGGTCACGTGCTCACACGTGACCAGGGGTCACGTGTTGGCACGTGATGGTTGAACAGCGGCTAGAAGACAGAGCGCAGAAAGGAGAAGAAAACTTGTCCCAGGGGGTCACGTGCCTACACGTGACCAAAGGTCACGTGGCCACATGTGACCGACTTTCAAAGCCTATCTATTTAACAGAATCAAATTCTGAACAGCGTTCAAATCTTTCCAAATAAGGATGATTATTTGGAACCGATTGGATTAAAGATTTAAAGGTGATTAAATATCACATATTTATGGAAAAATCTTGAACTTGGAAAGATTTCCCCTTAAAATCTAACCGAAATAACAAAGGAATATCTTCGGATTTAAAATCCAATGGTGAATAAAATTCACCTAATAATCCAAAGGTCCAAATGAATGGTGAATGCAAATCAAATCTGTAATGAATACAAATCAAATCCCTCAATGAATGATTCATTAAAACTAATTGATTCTGCTCCTTCTCCTATAAATAGGAGCCAAGAGATACACAGAGAGATATACAGAGACATAAAGAGAAAAAGAAATAGAGCCTTGAGACTTTGGAAGAATTTGATCTGCTGCAGAAGAAAACCTTAGGTAAGAAAGGGAAGGATTTTAAAAAGAGAATTTAATTCTTAAAAGAGTTTAACTCTTATATTAAAAAGAAGAACTTAGTTCTCTCTTTGGTGGAGGATCTGCAAAGTGCACATTGTAGGGTTCCTAGGCACACTAATGATGTCTCACAAGTGATCAAACATGGCTAATTCAAAAAATTTCTTGTGCCTACAAACCCTAATACGGATCGTTAACTAGATTTATAGGTGATGCGATGCAAGTTAACGACTTTAACTAAAAGGAAAGAAGCTACAACCTTTGTAGATCCGGTCCTCCACCTCCTAGGCTACGTGATGACGTCCCTCCGCTGTCCAAATCGAATCCATGACTCTAGCATCGGCTTCATCGGAGAAATGGCCAGGCTAGGTCGTCGACTTCGATGCCGAAGATGATTTACGTCGAGGCACCACAAGATCAAGCTCCCACTTCACCAAGTCATGAAACTTGTGAAGAAAACACCCTATACTACTTGGCAAGAGGTAGAGGATGAAGAAATAGGAAGTGGGTTCACTTTAGAATTGGATTTCTCACTCATTTTCACTAGTTGCCATTGATGAAGGCAAGCTTTCTTCATGTTGAAGAAGATGAAGATAAGAATATGATAAGTATTTTCTAAAATAGAAAATAAATGAATACTTATCATAAAGCAACCATAGTTAGGTGTAGAGAATAAACTAAGGTTAGTTAAATGGTTAGGGTTAGGAGATGAAGACAAAATGGTTGCTTTAGTCAAAGATGCTTTGAAGCTTCAAGAAGCTTCAAGCAAAGAACAAAGAAAGCCACCATTTTCTCTTTATCATTTTCTTTTGCCAAAATAAACAAAATAAATAAATAAATGAATAAGTAAATAAACAAAACCCTAACCACTCATATAACCATGGTTTAATTCTTTACACAAACCTAAGTGAGTATGTATCATCAAACATGATACAAACAAGTGCACAAAAATATATCACATATACAATGTGCATATCAGGTGAGAAAATCCATTTAAAGTGAACAAATACCAGTTAATGCAAAGTAATATATCAAATATATTATTATACATTAAATCATTAAATCAACACTTGATTTAACGATCCGGTCATGTCGCATACAACCGACTAGTATCCAATGTATCGGCTTATCGAATCAATCCTTGATTCGATAACTAGGTTATATCGCATACAACCATTCGACACATTCATCACGAGAATGGAATACGGTATCACATACACGCATTATTCTCGGTCCTGCACATATCTCATATGCGCTCCTATTTCGTTTCGCTTGAGCCAGGAAACCTCTGTGTAGGACTCTAAAGACTCGTCAATACGCCGGCAGCAGATGATGATCATATCAAACACCCACAAGCCGCAAGCGGTCTGCTAAACGTAACGGCCACCCGGGTATTGAGCGATCAGAAGATCGACGAGCAAGCCCGCTCACACTCCTGTGAATCCAACCAGTAACACTTACCGTACAGTCCGATCTGTTCGTCTGATATGTCACATATCTCGCCTAGGGGTGGTAAACGTCAGACCCCAATAGCTTGATAAGTCATGCCGACGTAAGGTCCATAACAATCGTGAAACTACTGATAACTCTTACCAGTATATCACTGCAACCCTGGCCAGGGATTTCCTGTTATGGCCAGTCGTGCATAGCGCAACATCAACCCCAAATACCGGGAGAGACGAATCCCCTCCTATCGCTCATTGCCTCCATGTGAATCGGGACTGTACCCAAAAACCACCTGTTTGCACGACTCAGTAGAGCCGTGGTAGGGTGGAAATCAAAGCACAGTGGGAGACACACAAGACTCTATGACGATCTCGGGTCTACAGACTAAACTGTACCAGTGTTACCAGAGAACTGCCATCTGACATGAGGTATAATACCATCTGGGAGTTCTCGGCGAGTCCGTTCAGTGTACCCAGTCTCCACTGAGCACCCGCATACCATCTCCGATGTCAAACACCAATGGATATGGGATCATCCATCGCCCATCACATGGGTCGAGAAGATATACGCTAGTCTACTCTGGAATATCGATGCCCCGTCTCGATATTCCCACGACTAGGAACATTGAAGGATGTACTCATTGACTACCCAGACCCCATTAGTATGATCTGCATCATAGTCCTGGAAGTCGAGTACACATCCTAAGGGCTTTATCAACATGTGATCATAGAGACAGAAAGTATACATGTTAAGATAAAGAGCAACCAGATAGCGTACTATCATGTCGAGCAAGAAAGTCCTACCTATATATGTCCCAGCATCCACTACAATATACATCCAATGTACAGTAATGGCCTCTAGGGCATACATATAACTGACAATCTCCCACTTGCACTAGGGCCATCTGTAGCAGTAGTTGTAGTATCTAATACTCAACCATCCCCTAAAAGTCTCTCTTTGGGAAAATGCCTTCGTGAGTGGATCCGCCGTGTTCTCCTCTGAGTCTACTCTCCTAACCTCGATCAACCTGGAGATCAACTATCTCCATGATCAGGTGATGCCGCCTCAGAATATGTCTGGGTTACTGATGGGACCAGGGTTCCCGGGCTAAAGCCACACTTCCATTGTCATACAATGGCAGGAACCTAGTTCATCTTATGAACCAATATACACCCAAACTTCCTCTTTGGTAGTATCTTTAATAGCGATGTTACCAGCCTTTATCGTCTAGCTTGTCACGGTATCTAGCTTGGAAATCTTCCAACATACCGTCCCTTTACCGAGGGTAAAGACAATGCCTATGACTGACATTCAGTCGTCTTTATCACCCTGGAACCCTTCCAGTGATTCTCCCCAGGATCGATTGATACCATCTCACTACATCTAGTGAGAATCCTAGCATCCAATTACATCTATTTCATAGATGAAAACTCAGGATTTAGGAGGTATCACTTTGATCCTATTGGAGAATCCTTGTGATAAGCGGAGATTGACCGAGCGTAGTATAGGAGACTCTTTTCCTATCAAGAGTATGTTGTCCACGTACAATACGAGGATGACCACTTTACTCTCTACTACCGTTTTGTATATACAAGGTTCATCTACCATTTTGATGAAGTCAAACACTTTGACTACCACATCAAAACAGACGTTCCAACTCCACGATGCCTGCTTTATTCTATAAAGCAACTTGCACACGTTTCCGCTGCTCCCACTGTTTACAAAGCCCTCCGGCTGTATTCTTATAGACGTTCTCTTCTAGATCAGTATTTAGAAAAGTAGTCATGGCACCCAACCACCAGATATCGTAGTCATGGTGTGTAGCAATGGAAAGTAGGATCTGGATGGACTTAAGCATAGTCCCTGGAAAAGGTTTCGTCACTATCCACGCCTGGTCGATGACGCAAACCTTCAACAAGTCCAGCTTTGAAAGTCTCAACTTTTCCATCTATACCAAGTAATCTTCTCAAGATATACTTGCTCCTGATGGGGATTTAACCCTTCAGATATCGCAACCAAAGTCCATACTTTGTTGGTGTATATGGATTCCATCTCAGATCGCTAAGCATCCAGCCATTCTTACAGAGTCCCTACTCTCGATGACCTGCTCGATACTAGTTGGGTCATCATCTCATGATGCATTCCTCGCTTCCACTGTCATCGAGAAACTGAGGTATCTCTTAGGCGGATGAGGAACCCTACCAGATCGGCGGAGAGGCTGAGGTTCGTCGGAAACTATTGAATCCTTTGGTTCTGTCAAATCATCATCTGCAGTTTTGTATAGCTGGAACCATTCCAGTTCTACAGAACTGACCTTGCCTCGATCTTGTCCGGATTTTGCTTTTGACATAGGCCGGACAATCCCAAATCTTAACTAACTTAAGATATGGGCTCTTCCCATACCATATCTCATATGGAGTGGTAGGCACTGATTTGATTTGAACCCAATTCAATAGGTATGCAGCTTCTCAAGTGCACAACCTCGAAAGGAAATAGGTATCTCAGTAATACTCATCATAGAGCACACGATATCTAATATTGTGTGATTGCTCCGCCCCGATACACCGTTGTGCTGTGGTGTATTCAGAGGAGTAATACTGAGAGAGAATCTCATTTTCCTTTAGAATAGTCCAAGGATTCCATGCACAAGTATTCTCCTCCCTGATCTAATCATAGGACATAATACTTATACCCGTATTTTGGTTCTCTACTTCCTACTTATATTCTGTGAATACCTCAAAAGGTTCGGACTTATGTTTCAACAGGAATATATGACAGAATCTTGAGAGATTATCAGAGAATATAATGAAGTATAAAGAACCAGTCCTGGCATGTGTCGACAGGAGACCTTACATACATCATCATGTATCAGTCCCAAGAGTTTACTAACTCTTTCTCTGTTTCCAGTAAACGGAGCTATGGTCATCTAATCTTTGTGACATGACTGGCAAGTTTCATAAGATGTAAATTCAAACTTATTTAAATATGCATCTAGATGTAACTTTAGCTAGTCGGGTCACATTGATATGACCTAGTCTACAATACCTCAAGAAGGATCCGTTCATTTCTGAACTCTTCCTCTTGTGTGTGTTCTGTATACTAAAGAACTTTAGTTTGATTTAGAACGTCAATGCTTTTAGATAACGTGCCTGAACCGATCAACTTTTGATATAGGAAATATTCAAAACATTATCCAACAATACAAAATTATATCCTTTCTTTACTAATAAAGAGACTGATATGATTTTGTATATCAGGTTCGGTATCTAATAGCATTTGTTCAGAATCAATGTATTGGTAATACAGGGTGACAGTGACCAACAGACTTGGCTGCAACACTTGCCCCGTTTTCTGCCTCATGAAACTTATCACCCGTTCCCAGTTTTTCTACCCTTTTGTAGCCCTATGTAACAGATTACATATCTGGGATCCTGATCCGGTATCAAATACCCAGGATGCAGAGGATACTGAGAAACAGTTCTGTGTAACGAACACACCCGAAGAAGATGCATCATATGCACTTTCTTCGTTTGGGCGGCATAGGAATTCTGGTATTCCGCTATTTCCTGCTCTGTCTTATAACAATTATAAGTTGGAGCGGGACCAACGTTCCCCAGCTCAGTATAACAAGCGGGTTCGGTCAATTCATCCATCTTATTATCTCGATTAAGGCGTGATATGGTCGCTACCTGGAGAGTGAGAGAAGAAAACACTCTGCGTGCGCTCTTGCAAGATCAGATTGGTTATATATTTTATCTAATCAGGATGGCTCCCACTGTTTTTATCAAATCTTCCTTCAAACCCTAAAAGGAAAGACTAGCCGGGATTAATTACACTATACAAGTTCGCCAATCTTTCAGCCAGGCCAGTGTCGGTACTTTGAGGGAGGTGCCCCGTGCTTTCGCACGGACCTAATTACAGTAAACCTCGTTTTCCCAGAGGCGTAACCTCGTTGACACCTTTCTAGATACCTACTTGATCGGCTAATTGTAAAGTGCAAAACTCTCCCAGGAGTAACAATTACTCGCAGTGGGTATCGGGATCCAACTATCAAATAGAAGGTATGCAATCTCATTGCAAATTTCAACACTTGAAACTCTCGATAATGGTTTTTACCCCTAACACCTATGACCTTGGCTAAGGTCAACAAATCATAGGTCCTAGTCAAGTTCTACCCGTCATTTCGTGATTAATTAGACCCACCCACATGACCCTTGGCTAAGGTCAACAAAGCCACATGACTGTCCTAACTAATCGCATCATATGCTGTGTAGGAAGACATCACTTAGCCACCGCACGCTACGCCTCGGCTATGGTCGACAAACGTAGCACGAATACTAAGTACTCTACTTCCTAAAATGACGGAGGGTTGCGAATGGTTTTTAAGAAAACCTTTAACGCTTTGAACTTGATCTCGTTGCGGAATCAAATGGTTTTTAAATGGAATGTTTTTGAAGCTTTTTCTAGTTTTGCTAAAGGGGTCACTCCCGGTGAAGGGATCGTCGGCCATTTCTTCGTCGAATGAGGTGCGGGATATATCATATATATCACTGTGCAAAGCAGAAACTATAGAAGCAATCAAAAGACAAACCGAGTGTGTAGCATCTGCCAGTTATTGCTAAAGGAGTCACTCCCGGTGAAGGGATCTCGGTCCTTTCCTTATCGAATAAGGTGCAGGATGTTCTACAAGGAACACCGCGATGCAAAGCAAGAACTGTAACTACCTATTTTATTTTGAAATTCGATTCCACAACATCAATTAGGTTTATTTTCTTTCATTAATCTCATTAATGAATATCCCATCATTTAAGTCTACCTAACCATCACAGATAAATATAACGTACGCTTATGCCATCCGCATTCGCCTCGATGTCCCGTCTGCACCGTTAGGTTAGGTAACTAACGCCAGAGCGAGGCAGGGCTAGCGCGGGTGTAAAATATAAGCATCGTCTATATAATAAATCATATATACTATATACTATATTTATCAGAACAAATCACATGATCACATCACAGATAACGCAGCAGAAAATATTATATGAAATATTAGATATACTAGGACGTCCGTGTTTTCAATACGAGCCAGTATAAAACACGGATTCCACGGTCGTGATGAATAGCCAATCCCACACCCCTAGACCCCTACGAGAGCGGCAAGCAACCCTACCAATTATAGGGTTAGGAGACCCGAATTCGACTCCTCGAGATGGTCTCCCACTGGACCCTAGAACCCGGTTACTTGTGCTCCCCTCCTTGGGTCTAACCTAATGTGGAAAAGTAAATAATATACAAACGGTGACATAATCCGCAACCTGGAAGTGCCCCAATAAAAGAATATTATATACAAGTTTTTACATGAATGAAAAATGAAAAACACTCATCTCACATAAAAAAAACCCCGGCTATTCAACCACGACGATCAATATAACATATCCAGCAACACATAACATCACATGTCATCAACGTAAGTAAATATGCGCATCCCAATTGTCGTTTACATATAGCAACGAAACCGGCGATATCACATATTACACTTACGGTCACAGAAAAGAAAGTGTAAAACTACAACAGTTGGAATCCGCAACCTCTTTAGACATCGCATGCCTAATCAAATGAAATACTTAGACATCGCATGCCTAACAATTATAAACCCCGCATTTTAGTCTCATTATCGAAAACACTTTTCAATATCATGTCGGGCAATTCAACAGGATTCCCGACATTCTGATCGAATGCTCGTCGCAAAGTTTAGTAGGCGGCTGCACCCCCGATACCGTCGACGAAGTGCACCAAGCCGGAACACCGCTGCCGCGAGCACCCGAACGGATGCTTTCGGCGACGGGGTTCTCCTACAGTCACTTGGTCGGGGCTATGGGGCGAGGCTATCTATTAAGTTTGCCCGGCGAGTATCCGCGTACCCTACGTGATTGCGACGGACTTTTGATCACATCAAAATTCCGTGGCAACCGATCAAGTGAGACTAAACTGCTATATTTATAACATTCATATTAGTTATCTCATAACTATTTGTGAATTCCAATTATTTTATCACATTCGGGACAAGATAGAAAATGTTAAACTTTCCGATCGAACAATCGAACACCCAAGTTTTCCCGATACAGCTCAACACATGAAATAAGTCTAAAAACATTCAGTTCATGCCTCAGTACCAACGGTCCAGCCGTAGAAGGGTCAAGCCAATGCCTCACATGTGGCACGCCGTACTGCCCTAAACCCTAAGGTTCAAAGGGCAGTTCAAGACGGTCACATAATCGAGTTAAGGTTTGTTGTCTTCTAGAGGGACCATCGCGTTACTTGCACTACTTAGAACGTCGTTAAACTACGGAAAAATCCAACAATTGGAAATTTCCCGGCAGGGGAAAAAGTGGGTATTTATATCCGGTCGAACTTTTTAACATATTCTAAAATTACCCGGAAAAACACATAGACAAAGTTTGATAATCCGATCGAATCTACGAACTCCTAATACAACCCAGAAAACTCAACTCTTGAGTTCAGATTACAAATTGCCAGGAAAACCAGCAGTGCAAAATAGGAATTACTGTGCAGAAATCAACTGAAGAAGTGACCAATTGGCCGCGGAACCGCCGCATTAGGCATGCTAATGCCGCGGTTCCGCCGCTCTATGATGGAATCAGGTGCTCGAAATTCACAGAAATTCTTAGATATTCCGGCTTATTTTTCTGCATATTTTTAATCTGGAAAAAACCCAGTTTTTGAAAAAAGTCCAGAGAGCATTTTGAATTTAGGGTTTCGGTTCGATCGGACTTCAAACTCCGTCTACGCATCGCCTAAGGCTCTAGCTAGGCTCTGATACCACTGTAGGGTTCCTAGGCACACTAATGATGTCTCACAAGTGATCAAACATGGCTAATTCAAAAAATTTCTTGTGCCTACAAACCCTAATACGGATCGTTAACTAGATTTATAGGTGATGCGATGCAAGTTAATGACTTTAACTAAAAGGAAAGAAGCTACAACCTTTGTAGATCCGGACCTCCACGTCCTAGGCTCTGTGATGACGTCCCTCCGCTGCCCAAATCGAATCCATGACTCTAGCATCGCCTTCATCGGAGAAATGGGCGGGCTAGGTCGTCGACTTCGATGCCGAAGATTATCTACGTCGAGGCATCACAAGATCAAGCTCCCACTTCACCAAGTCATGAAACTTGTGAAGAAAACACCCTATACTACTTGGCAAGAGGTAGAGGATGAAGAAATAGGAAGTGGGTTCACTTTAGAATTGGATTTCTCACTCATTTTCACTAGTTGCCATTGATGAAGGCAAGCTTTCTTCATGTTGAAGAAGATGAAGATAAGAATATGATAAGTATTTTCTAAAATAGAAAATAAATGAATACTTATCATATAGCAACCATAGTTAGGTGTAGAGAATAAACTAAGGTTAGTTAAATGGTTAGGGTTAGGAGATGAAGACAAAATGGTTGCTTTAGTCAAAGATGCTTTGAAGCTTCAAGAAGCTTCAAGCAAAGAACAAAGAAAGCCACCATTTTCTCTTTATCATTTTCTTTTTCCAAAATAAACAAAATAAATAAATAAATAAATAAGTAAATAAACAAAACCCTAACCACTCATATAACCATGGTTTAATTCTTTACACAAACCTAAGTGAGTATGTATCATCAAACATGATACAAACAAGTGCACAAAAATATATCACATATACAATGTGCATATCAAGTGAGAAAATCCATTTAAAGTGAACAAATACCAGTTAATGCAAAGTAATATATCAAATATATTATTATACATTAAATCATTAAATCAACACTTGATTTAACGATCCGGTCATGTCGCATACAACCGACTAGTATCCAATGTATCGGCTTATCGAATCAATCCTTGATTCGATAACTAGGTTATATCGCATACAACCATTCGACACATTCATCGCGAGAATGGAATACGGTATCACATACACGCATTATTCTCGGTCCTGCACATATCTCATATGCGCTCCTATTTCGTTTCGCTTGAGCCAGGAAACCTCTGTGTAGGACTCTAAAGACTCGTCAATACGCCGGCAGCAGATGATGATCATATCAAATACCCACAAGCCACAAGCGGTCTGCTAAACGTAACGGCCACCCGGGTATTGAGCGATCAGAAGATCGACGGGCAAGCCCGCTCACACTCCTGTGAATCCAACCAGTAACACTTACCGTACAGTCCGGTCTGTTCGTCTGATATGTCGCATATCTCGCCTAGGGGTGGTAAACGTCAGACCCCAATAGCTTGATAAGTCATGCCGACGTAAGGTCCATAACAATCGTGAAACTACTGATAACTCTTACCAGTATATCACTGCAACCCTGTCCAGGGATTTCCTGTTATGGCCAGTCGTGCATAGCGCAACATCAACCCTAAATACCGGGAGAGACGAATCCCCTCCTATCGCTCATTGCCTCCCTGTGAATCGGGACTGTACCCAAAAACCACCTGTTTGCACGACTCAGTAGAGCCGTGGTAGGGTGGAAATCAAAGCACAGTAGGAGACACACAAGACTCTATGACGATCTCGGGTCTACAGACTAAACTGTACTCACCAGAGAACTGCCATCTGACGTGAGGTATAATACCATCTGGGAGTTCTCGGCGAGTCCGTTCAGTGTACCCAGTCTCCACTGAGCACCCGCATACCATCTCCGATGTCAAACACTAATTGATATGGGATCATCCATCGCCCATCACATGGGTCGAGAAGATATACGCTAGTCTACTCTGGAATATCGATGCCCCGTCTCGATATTCCCACGACTAGGAACATTGAAGGATGTACTCATTGACTACCCAGACCCCACTAGTATGATCTGCATCATAGTCCTGGAAGTCGAGTACACATCCTAAGGGCTTTATCAACATGTGATCAGAGAGACAGAAAGTATACATGTTAAGATAAAGAGCAACCAGATAGCGTACTATCATGTCGAACAAGAAAGTCCTACATATATATGTCCCAGCATCCACTACAATATACATCCAATGTACAGTAATGGCCTCTAGGGCATACATATAACTAACACACATCTCCCCATGAATTGTGAATTTAATTCTCATTGGGTTGAGATCCTGCCATGCAGATCCAAAGCATAGAGAGGGAATGGAAGTTTGAGAATTTAATTCTCACGGAACTATAGGAATTTAATTCCTTTGAAATAAAATTAGGGTTTAACCCTATGTTATAGGAATTTAATTCCTTCAAAATGAACAGAACCAGGGTTTAACCCTAGTTAAGAACTTAATTCTGTCAAAATAACAGGAATTTAATTCCCTTAAGAAAGAAGAAATTAGGGTTTCACCTTATGACAGAACCTAATTCCTCACATATATAGGAATTCAATTCTTACAGAAGACAAATTAGGGTTTAACCCTATCTAAGAGTAATTCTTCAGAAGAAAGTGGGAATTTAATTCCTCTAAAGTTATTATTAGGGTTGAACCATATGATAGAATCCAGTTCTTCGCATATATGAGGAATTTAATTCCTACAGAAAAGAAGTTAGAGTTCAACTCTATCTAAGAATATAATTCTTCAAGAAAATGGGGATTTAAAGAAGAATTTAAGTCTTAAACAAAAATGCAAAAGAGCAGGGTCGCGTGCTACCACATGACCCCTGAAAAACTCCGCAGGGGAGGGCGCCCTCACGTGCTACCACGCGACCCCTCTTGTCTTAGTGTTTAACACTAAATTGGAACCTCTGAATCCAGTGTTCAACACTGATTTACCTTAGTGTTCAACACTAATTGAAGAACTTTATTTGCAGTGTTTAACACTGAATTTCTTAGTGTTAACATTAAATTAAACCTCTGTTAACATGGTTTAATATTAATTTTCTCAGTGTTCAACACTAAATTAAAATCTTTGTGACCAGTGTTGAACACTGATTATCTTAGTGTTTAACACTAATTTGATATTTCTGCTGCCAGTGTTTAACACTGATTTGTTTTAGTGTTTAACACTAATTTGAAAGCCCATGTTGCTGGTGTTTAACACCAACTATCTTTTAGTATTAAATACTAACTTGTCAATCTCATTCCCAGTGTTCAACACTGGTTGGCCTTTAGTGTTTAACACTAGTTTCAGCCCAATTGGCTAAGTTCTAGAGGCAAAGCCTCTCCTTTAATGGACCAACAGAAAGCCAATATTCTAAACATGATTGGACTTAGCCCAAGATGGCCATAAGTCCTCAATCCAAACTTAACTGGGCCAATGGGTTCATAACATAATTAATTGGTCTTGGTCCCAAATTGGGCCAAAGACTATTTAATCTACCTTGGTTCAAGGGTACATCTCTTCACTCCTTTGATACTTGGCGTTGTAATTCCTCAATGTCTTCAAAGAGGTGACGGGTCCCGATGACCACACATTGATACGGACTATGGGGTCCTTAAACCCATGGACTATGACGTCCTTAACCTTGACCGGGATGTCTTAAAACTAACATCGGACTGTGGGGTCCTTAAACCCATGGACTATGACGTCCTTAACCTTGACCGGGATGTCTTAAAACTAACATCGGACTGTGGGGTCCTTAAACCCATGGACTATGACGTCCTTAACCTTGACCGAAATGTCTTAAAACTAACAACGGACTATGACGTCCTTAACCTTGACCGTGATGTCTTAAAACTAATATCGAACTGTGGAGTCCTTAAATCCATGGACTATGACGTCCTTAACCTTGACCGCAACGTCTTAAAACTAACATTGGACCGCAATGTCCTTAAACTACCTATGGACCGCAATGTCCTTAAACTACCTACTGACCGTGATGTCATTAAACTAAACAACAGGGCTCCCATAATTGCTCTATTGTTGGATCTAAACGATCCCGTTTAAGTAGATCTTAGTCTAAAAACTAGGCTAACGTATCCTTAACAAACGTTTAAGTTGATCTTAGTCTCCAATGAGGCTAACGTATCCTTAAACCCAAACCCCCAAACCCAAATCTAAGATAATACGGATTTGGACTAGTCCACGCCCTACGGGCGATGACATAACTCAGTCTCCGTATACAATCCACGGGCAACTAAACACACACAACACGAAGTGACCATCTGGAGAAGGAGAAAGTGGTTACCGCAGTGCGCTAGCGTAATTAACTCAGGGGCTTGCGCCTGCAGGGAAGAGCATCCCAACAATCAAAAACCCCTCAAGCGAGGGGGAATCTGATGAAGTCTGCTACATCAGACGCATCCGTTTAAATCTTCGATATACGGTGCCATAAATCAACTTGGCATCTTCGGAGAGGTAGACAGATAGCACCAATTAGCATCTACCCCGAATCTCAGGCGAGACGTCCCCGTCGCGACGTCTTTCGGAGGGGAACAGATTCTGGCACGCCCGGTGGGACCTTTTCCTCTTTCCACTCCACACTTTGTGTGTCGTTTTTGTGAACCAAACACGGTTCGCTAATGGTTACCCTTGGGTTTCAAGGTACTAAGATTTGGCGTCTTGCTTATTGCCGAAAGCAAAGAATCAATGGCTTCCACTTGTGCGAAATGCTCCAACTGCAATTGCAACCAGCGCTCTGCCTCACCAGGAGGTGTAGCCTACGGACCCCAAGCTGCTTCGCTATTCACAATACACGTGGAACAGGTCACTCGAGCCACCACAGGGTTGTTTTTTGGGACCATGCTCCCGCCAACGAGCTTCACCGCTCCTGTGCTGACAACGGAAGCTTCCAAGAAGTCGGTCTTTGATCGGCTTACACCTACCGCGGCCCCTTTCAACGGGTCGCCCAACACCAGTGCCTCGGTCTTCTCCAGATTGGGCCAGAGCTCCTGTGGACCCGCGATGGGGCCTACAATCCCAGAGAAGGCTGCTCCTAAGAAAATAACCAGCCCTGCTCCTGAAGTCGTCAAGGCGGCTTCCCCTGCCAAAAAGTCGATCTTTACAAGATTGACGGCTCCAGCTCCCGCTCCTGCTACCCAAAGGACATCGGTCTTTAACAGGCTGACACCAGCAGCGACCCCCACCTACACAGGGGGCAAGACGAGACTATCGCCTTCACCAAGCCGGTTCCATCAGCACGACACGCTCGACGTCGTTACAGGCGCCGAGTGAGGAAGGCCGGAGGCAACTCCCCTCCTGGGCTAACTCCTCCAGCCCCGATGGCAGAAGTTAATACTGCTGTTCCAATTGGGAACAGCTTTGAGATGCTAAATAAGGTGCGTAGGAATTCTCCTATCGCGGTGCTAAAAAGGTCTCCCCCTCCGCTGAAAAAGTCTGTAGAAGTAAAGCCAGAACAGCCCCAATCTCCTCAACGGTTGTCCTCCCAAATCTATAAAGTCTGGCGGCAGACCCGAGACTCGGTGATCGATCCAAATTTCTCCTGCCAGCACAAGAAGCTGAAAATCCAACAGGAAGTCAGTCACCAGGCTAAGCCACGAAAAGCTGTCTGGGTGTCCACTTCAACGGCCCCCTCAACTTCCACTGCTCATAAAAAGAAGAGGCCAGAGAAGATCCCCGGGCCTGCAATGAAAGCTAAAAGCGCTGAGCCCAGACGCCCTAAGGCTGGGGGCAGGATGGTCCACACTGTATACATGGCGTCAGGGAAAGAAGACAGCCGCGCGTCCACAGGTCATAGACCGCTTACACGGTCGGTGACCAAAGCTCAGGAGCAACAGCAAAAGCTCCAGGAAATGATGATCGCAATGGCCGTGCTTACTGGGCCGAAGGAAAGCCCCGAGGCATCCTCGGATCAGCAATAAGAACAGGAAACCGACACCGAGTTCCTCCGGAGGGTATTGGAAAAGAAAGATAAAGAGGCTGCGGAACAAGCGGCCAATATAAAGCAAATAGCCCACTTATTCCAGGACATGGTGGGAATGATGATCCAACAAGACCCACCTGCTGAGGATCCTCTGATCGTCCTTGAAGACGACAGGGGAGAAACGTCAAATCCACCACTGGCTCTCTCAACGGCCAAGGAGGAGACAATCTCTGAGGCTGACTTGAACGACTATATAGCCCAGCAGATCCGGGTTCATCATGCGACTGTGGCAGCTGGTCAAGTCATAAAAACGGGGCGACCGTATCCGAGCTGGTACGACCAAATCAAATATCCGCCGGGTTATACAATACCGAAATTCCACGTGTATAAAGGGACCGGCAATCCCCACCAGCATATTGCCCAGTTCAGGGCCCTTTGCGGTAACACCGGTGGTGACGATAAACTGTTGTTGCGCCAGTTCGTAGGCAGCTTATCAGAAATAGCGTTCGAATGGTATTCGGAACTCCCGAACGATTCTATCAAGACGTTCGCTGAAATGGAGTTGCTATTCACTCCGCGATTCGCAAGCGCCAGCGAACGCACTCCAATAACAGCATTGATTAATGCCAGGGTGAAACCAGGCGAAACGTGGGTCCAGTATGCTATACGCTGGCGAAATTTGTGGTCGAAATGCGAGCAACGCATTGAGGAAGCGCCCGCGGTGGGCATGTTCGTGGGAACCCTAGACCCTCATGCGACTATCTCCCAGTTTATGATGTTCTTTAAGCCAACCACGTTTCAGGCTTTGATCGACAAATTGGCCCAGATGGACCAGATGGGTCACAGACCGTCTCCCCCGAAGCCGGAGCCTCGGAGTGACAAGGGTAAAGGGAAGGAAACCTTCGTCGCGAATGCTCAGCAGCAACCCAGTGCCTCAAAGCTGGCGGATCAGTTGGAAGAAAGACGGCGGTATTATAATGAGAAGATGAAGCGTCCCTACTCGTTCCCACGGGATAAGACAAAACGGTTATTCGAGCTGGCAGTACGCAACAGACTTATAAACTTGCCAAATCCAAGGCGACCGCCACAACCCACTGAGGTGAATAACCCCAACTATTGCCCTTACCATCAAACGGTAAGCCATCCGATTGAGGATTGTTTCGTCTTCAAAGGATGGATTGAAGATCAATACCTCCAGGGGAAGTTTGCACTGTCCGAAAAGTGGAAGGTGAACCCGCCACAGCCGTATACTCCTAAGAAGACGGACGCACCGGGGGCAACCTGTTCCTTTATTGAAGAAGCTCCATGGGAGGACGTGCTATCAACTAAAACCAAAAGAATGCTGAGGGATCTTCATGCGTGCCCGGCGGTCGAATGGAAGAACCCGCTTGAACCTCAAATCATTAAAGGGATGCTGAAGCCACGTCCAACTACAAAGATCGGCGGTGATGGCCCAAGTACTCACACCCAACCGTCAAAATCTTTGAAGAAAAAGAAGAAGAAATCCAAAAAGCCCGTGAAGCCTGGAGACAAGCGCACGGATTTGCAGAAACAGATTGACGCGCTGGAAGAGTACAATCAAAAGGTGCGGACTCCCGTCACACTGCAAGAGTTCCTCAACAACGTCTTTCAGGAGGAAGATGATGGAGAGAGCTCATCGGATGAATCCGAGGGATATGTGGCGAGTTGTCATGTGATTTCCCACTCGGAAGATGAGAAAACTCCTGGCACTGAGAAACTAGGGGCACAGCCTGAGCCAGAACTTGTATGGCCAACAGATGAAATGATCGACGTCTTTCTAGACGAGATTCGTTTGAAGAGTAAAGCCGATCAGGAGCGTGAGATGGCTGCATCGGAAGGAGCCAAGCGCAGGCGACTAAACGAAAGAGTCGAAGCACTCCCTCCAGATCAAAAGATATCCGATGCGAATAAAAACGTGTTCAAGACGAGGAAAAGGTTCGCCAAAGCCATGTCAATGGGGATGAAGCTACCACCCTCGGAAG
This sequence comes from Agapanthus africanus, assembly GCA_030015575.1. NCBI lineage: Eukaryota > Viridiplantae > Streptophyta > Magnoliopsida > Asparagales > Amaryllidaceae > Agapanthus > Agapanthus africanus. The sequence goes on from CM057341.1 coordinate 190,980,432, forward strand.
AGAACGTGTTCGATGGGGCGGAGAGGCACCCTAATTATTGCTCATATCATCGGAAAATTTCACACCCTACGGAGGAGTGCGACGCTTTTAGGATATGGTGGCGGGGATATGTTGCTCACCGAGAAGATTTTAAGCGCATGAAACGCAGAACTCGTCGGGAGCAGAGAAGTACAACCGACAGGCACAAAAGAACTACCGGCAGTTGTTACATGGTCAACGCCGGAGGACCACAAGTTCTCACCTTTGGGAGCGACTCTGATGAGGAAATGACTTTGGGCCCTCTCTTTAAAGAGTCCATCTTAGGGAAAGAGGAAGAACCGGAGGATCTGGTCCGTCTCGACGCAACAACCCGGGACCGTCCGCCCCCATGTTGATCTTCGGAAGTGACTCGGAAGATGAGGTTGATGCCGTGTTCTCCAGTCGGCCGTCAATACAAGCATCCCCTGGCAAAGATCAGAGTTTGCAAATCACCATAGTGCCGCGGGAACACTACAAGGATCTCGACGCACTTCAAGCTTACAATGTGCAGGACCTGCAGACATTTTACGTCCCTCCCAGGAGAAAGGGTGAAAAGGTGATCCTATTCTACCAATCCACAGAAATGAGAGTGGAGAAAGAGATATGGCATGGCGCGGGTGCTGCACTTGACAGGCTCCAACCCATCCGTTTGCCCAGATATTACACAAACGGATTAAAAAACTATTGAAGCGCCAAGGGGTACCCTTAAAACAGACTGTTCGACAAGCTCGGTTCTACAACAGGATTTGGGAGGTCCCTGGGACTCGGCGCAAATTGCCCAACGGGAGAATGGAAACACTTGGGCTTGGATATGTAAGATCCGAGAAACGGGAGCGAGTCCACGGTAGCTACGCCATATATAACTTCGATAAGGAGGAGGACGCCCTATCAGGAGATGCTAACCCCTCATTAAAACTGGATCCCGCGAGCGAAGTGCCGAGTCCGCCATTTGAAAAACGAATGGACAAGCTTATCAAGAAAGCGGGTCAAAAGGCTCGGGATGACCATAATCGCGAGATGGCTATCTACGAGAAGGCCAGGACGCAACGTCTGTTTCAACAGGCTGCAAAAGACGAAGATGCTCCTCCCTGTCAACCCGTTGTACAAAAGGCCCAACGCAGAGGCAGAAGTAAGTCAAGAAGCAAAAAAAGGAGCCAACAACAACGACGCAGGATTAGAGAGTCATGTGATCGGGCATTGCGCGGTCCGGATTTGTCCCTCATAAAGAAGATGAGTCGAGCGTATTCCTTCCCCCGAGACAAGACGAAGAAGTTACTCGAGCTCGCTATAAAACATCAAATGATCGCACTTCCGGAGTCTAAGCACCCTGAGCAAGCTAACAAAGTTTCTCATCCGGGCTATTGCTCTTATCACCGAGCCATAGGACACCCTATCGAAGACTGCTTCACCTTCAAGAACTGGGTCAAAGACCAGTATCAGCAAGTCTGATTTGCTTTATCTAGCAGCTGGAGGGTAACGCCGCAACAAAAGTACGAACCCAAAGCCGCAAGAGCAGAACCAGATCCACATCGGTCTTAGAAGTGGATTCGCACTTGTCACATGATTACAATATTAAAAGAAGAGCCCGAGGACATAGAGAGCTCCCTTGGTGCTTCGAAAACGATGATGATGAGGTAATCTCAGAATTTCCACCGGCTCCGAAAGAACTGGAAGATGGCATACACACTACTGTAGATAACCTCAAGAATATTGAGTTGGGATCGGCAGACGATCCGCGACCGACATTCGTTAGCGAGCTGCTATATGAGGAAAGGGTGGCGGCGTTAAAAGACGTGCTTCTACGGCATAGAGATTGCTTCGCGTGGAACTATTCCGAGATGCCAGGATTAGATCCAGAGATTGCGGTGCATAAATTAGCAATATCCCCGAATATCAAGCCAGTCAAACAGGCGCCGAGAAGGATGCGGCTCGAGCTGGAGATGAGCATTAACGCCGAAGTCAAGAAGATGATCGATTCTGGGTTTATCCAGGAGGTACAGTATCCTGACTGGGTCGCCAACATCATCCCGGTAATGAAGAAAAATGGGACAGTGCGCATATGTGTGGACTTCCGAGATCTCAATAAAGCCTGCCCGAAGGACGATTTTCCAGTGCCGGTCACCGAACTGATGATAGACAATACGTCCACTCATGAGGTTTTCTCCTTCATGGACGGTTCATCAGGGTACAATCAGATAAAGATGCATCCCGAAGACCAGAAGCACACCGCTTTCCGGACTCCTTTGGGTATATTCTGCTACAAAGTTATGCCCTTCGGATTAAAGAATGCCGGTGCCACCTATCAGAGGGCCATGACAAAGATCTTTGATGATCTCATACATGAAATCGTCGAGTGCTATATCGACGACCTCGTAGTAAAGAACATGTCATATGAAGAGCATTTAGAGCATCTGAAGACTGTATTTCAACGCCTTCGGCAATATAATTTGAAGATGAAACCCTCAAATGCGCGTTCGGAGTCTCCTCGGGTAAATTCCTAGGATTCATCATCCGACACCGAGGTATCGAAATAGATCCATCTAAGATCAAGGCGATCATGGAAATGCCACCGCCAAGGACTCTCAAACAGCTGCGGTCTCTCCAAGGGAAGCTCGCGTACATCCGGCGGTTTATCGCCAACCTGTCAGGCAAGTGCCGTCCTTACAGTCACCTGATGAAGAAGGGAACTCCATTCGTCTGGGACCAAAAATTCCAGAGCGCACTAGATGAAATCAAGCAATACCTGCAGAACCCGCCAGTGCTGGCTGCTCCGGTCAAGGGAAAGCCTCTCATTCTTTATACAACCGCCCTAGAAGGATCTTTAGGCGCATTATGGGCGCAAGAAAACGACTAAGGGAAGGAGAGAGCGCTCTACTATTTAAGCCGAATTCTTCTGGGGGCAGAAAGCAATTACTCCCCTATCGAAAAACATTGTCTGGCGTTAATCTTTGCGATAACAAAACTCCGGCACTATGCATTGGCACATGAAGTCCGTCTTATATCAAAGGTGGACCCCCTAAAATATCTAATGTCAAAGGCCATATTGACAGGGAGACTCGCTAAATGGGCCCTGCTCCTGATGGAGTTTTCAATAACCTATCAGCCTCTTAAGGCAGTGAAAGGTCAAGCCATCGCCGACTTCCTTGCTGAGCATCCAGTACCTGCCGATTCTCCTCTGAATTGCGATTTGCCAGACGAACATGTGTTTGACGCGATCGACGGTGGTGATACCGGATGGGAGATTTATTTCGATGGAACGTCCTCCGTAAAGAAGCGCAAACAAAGTACCCCAATGATCAAATCGGGGGTAGGCCTCATCTTCGTAACTCCACAAGGAGGGATAATGCGCTTCGCTTTCTCCTTAACAGAACCAAGGACGAACAATGAAGCCGAATACGAAGCTTTGATGGCAGGCCTCGAGATCGCCATTGACATGGGAATTGAAAACCTCCTTATATACGGGGATTCTCAACTGGTCGTCAGTCAAGTAAATGGAGACTACCAAACATGCAAACCGGAGTTGGTGAAGTACGGTGAAAAGGTGCAACAACTGTTGACCCAAATTCCCTCCTATACTCTGGAAAGCATACCACACGCGGAAAACAGCAAAGCAGACGCGTTGGGCAAGCTCGCTAAAGAACTGGCTGACAAGAACCTTGATGACGTTAAAATCGTGGTGCAAAGCCGTCGGGTGCTCGCCCCAGCAGAAATATCTTCGGAATCATCCGAAGAGAATGGATTGACTGAGCAGATGACCCTACAAATAAAAGACCATGAGAAGGCTGAGGACTGGAGGGAGGTCTTCATAGACTACTTTAAGTCCCACTGAATGCCTGAAGAAGCGTCCTCAAGACATCAGCTCATGAAACGAGCTCTGTCTTTCGCCTTCATCAACAATACTCTGTACAAGAGGTCGTTTGATTCTATGTGGCTGAGATGTTTAGGACCTGACGAAGCAGAAAGAGTCGTTCAGGAAGTTCATGACGGAATCTGTGGTTCTCATCAAGCAGGCCCGAAGATGAAGTTAAAAATTAAACGGATGGGTTATTACTGGCCCACGATGATCCAGGACTGCCTCGAATATGCGAAGCAGTGCCATTCATGCCAAATCCATGGGGATTTCATCCACCAGCATCCGAATCCGCTACATCCAACGGTGGCTAGTTGGTCGTTCGAAATATGGGTAACTGACATAATCGGCCCCATCGAACCGACATCGTCCCGAGGACATCGATTCAACGACTAACTACTTCTCCAAATGGGCAGAAGCAGTACCGCTGAGGGAAGTGTAGACGGAGAATATCCTCCACTTTTTCAAGACGCACGTCATTTATCGGTTTGGAACTCCGCGGCGGATTATCTCCGATGACGGGCTGGCCTACAGAAGCCATAAGATCAGCCGCTTCGCGCAACAGCATAATATAGACTGGAGATACTCCTCAGCTTATAATCTACGAGCTAACGGTCTAGCTGAGATCTTCAACAAGACCTTGACAAAGATCATGAAGAAGACGGTGTCCCGAAATAAAAAGGACTGGCACGAGAGACTGCAAGAAGCTTTCTGGGCATATCGGACTGCGTTCAAGACGGCCACGAACACGACGCCATACGCATTGGTATTCGGTACGGAAGCAGTACTCCCCCTCAAGATAGAGCTACCTTCTCTACGAGTGGCAGTCCACCACGAGTTGACAGATGAAGAAAATGCTCACCTCCGACTTGAGGAGCTTGACGCCCTCGATGAAACCCGGCTCATAGCGCAACAAAATCTGGAGGCTTACAAAGCGAAAATGACGCGCTCGTATGAAAGATTGACCAGGCCGAGGACATTCCGCCAAGGCGAACTCGTGCTAGTGATCAAAAGGCCTATGATCTCCAATCGCGCCAAATGGGGAAAATTCGAGCCAAACTATGAAGGCCCGTACATCATAGACAAAGTCTACCAGGGTGGAGCCTATCTACTCATGGATATGCACAGTGAGAGGCCTTTCAGGCCAATAAACGGCCGCTTCCTAAAGAAATACTACGCTTAAGGAGTCACAGCCTAGGTCAATGATAGAGGACGACGACTATGTCCGCTCGCTATCTTCCTAAGCTCAAGCTCTATAAGTAGTAGCCGGCCCTCTCCACGACTAAGGATGGACCGAAACGTCCTTAACCTAACGACGGACCGAAACGTCCTTAACCTAACGACGGACCGAAACGCCCTTAAACTAACGACGGACCGAAACGCCCTTAAACTAACGACGGACCGAAACGTCCTTAAACTAACGATGGACCGAAACGTCCTTAAACTAACGACGGACCGAAACGTCCTTAAACTAGTACCGCAGCATCCTTAGGCTGACGAGATAAAAAAAAGAAAAAAAATATAATAAATAAAAACGGTATGTCCATCAGCAAAAAGGGCACGGATGAAAACCCGAAAGGGCTCCGTGAGTAAAAACAGCAGGGCTACCAGCAAGTGTTCGTGAAAACCCGAGAGGGCGCGACCTCGTAAAAAAAAAAGAAAATAAAAAGAATAAAAAAAAGGTATGTTCATAAGCAAAATGGGCACGGATGAAAACCCGAAAGGGCTCCGTGAGTAAAAACAGCATGGCTACCGACGAGTGTTTGTGCAAACCCGAAAGGGCGCAACCTCGTTAAAGGACACTTGCGGGATCCTCACGACCCTGTAAGGAGAAACCACCCCCGTGAGATCCTTACGACTCACAAGGGAGTAACACACTTAGGGATCCTCATGATTCCTAAGGAGAAAAGACATTTGCGAGATCCTCACGACTCACAAGGAGAACTCTCTTATGGGACCCTCACGGCTCATAAGACTTGAAAGTCTTAAGTTACAGAAACCTGAATCTGTGCTTAAGCAAAATCCCCCATAACCTTCGACAATGCCTTATAAGCGGCTCATACTGACCCTTGTATACAATCCACAGGCGCGAATAAACATTTCCTCAGCAAAGTCCCACCTGTGACTAGGGGTATGTCCCTATGGTGAACAACCCTTATAAGTCCTCTCGACTTATAAGGAGAAAGCCCTCTTGTAGGATCCTTACGACTTACAGAGGAACATACACTTAGGAATCCTCACGATTCCTAGAGAGAAAATACACCTACAAGATCCTCACGACTTGTAGGGGGAAATACCTTTGTGAGACCCTTACGGTTCATGAAGTCAAAAGCCTTAGTCGGCAGGACCCTAACCCCGTTTGCTAAGCCACCCTTGTTCAACATCGACAGAGGCAGATGATGATTCGCTCCTGGCCATATCCCAGTTGTAGCGGTGCTGATGCCGAAATCGGTGTCTAATTTCAGGTTTATGGCGAAAAGCCAGTAGGCCGCACGTGCATACGAAATAGCCGAAATGATGGGGCAACTTGCAATAAAAAGCAGCAAGTAAAAATGTATGCACGCAAAATAGCCGAAATGATAGGGCAACTCGCAATAAAAAACAGCGAGTAAAAAAAATAGCCGAAATGATTGAGCACCACGAAAAATAGCCGAAATGATAGGGCAATCATGACCTTCGCAATATAAAAGCTAAAATGATGGAGTATCGCGGAAAAAGAAATGAAATAGTGATGATGCAGGGTTGCCTCGTTTCTTGGATTGACGAATGACTTGCCACACTCGTAAGGGTCTGCTTTTGACTACACATAGGCTATTCACACGACTGGGGAATTTCGTGTATCGTTTATGGCTTGAATGAAATGCGGGATTCCTAGGTGATCAGACCATTTTAACTCTATGATATTGTTTTTCCGCATGCTGTAATATGATTATTTGCGAGTGATGATATATTTATATATGTGATATATAGTATATATAAAAAATGCTATATACGTTTTGCATCCGTGCTAGCCTTGCCCCCACCCTGCCATAAGTTAACTAACCTTATGGTGAATACCCGGGGCCTCGTAGTGAATGCAGATGGCGTATATGTGCATTCTATTTTTCCCTTTCATACTTTTTCTGTAATATTAGTATGAGAAGGATAATTCTAGATAATGTGATTATCTAAATGATGGGATTGTATTAATTGAATTAATACAAAGTAAAATAAACCTATACATCATTGGAACCAAACTTTTTCTAAAAAGGAAATTTTAGTCGATTGTTTTGCTTTGTATCGTGGTATTCGGTTAGGAATGTCCTGCACCTAACTCGATGAGGAAAGAGCCTTGATCCTGTCACAGGGAGTTTGTTTTTGAGTAAAATTTTTTGTCACTAAAATTGTTTTTGTAACCGTATTCTTTTGCTTTGCGTCATGGTATTCGGTTAAGAATATCTTGCACCCCATTCAATGAGAAAAGAGTCTAGATCTTTTCACAGGAAGTTCACTCTTAGGTAAAGGTCTACGCGACTGTAAACTTTCAAAACCACTCGGTTCCTACAATGATATCATGTTTATTACGTTGATGGTTTTCTTCAAAACCAGTCATAGCTCTCTGTCATTTCAGGAAAGAGTATTTAGTATTCGTGCTGCGTATTTTGGCTCAGTCAAGGCGTAGTGTACAGTAGCTAAATGGTAAAGCATTCTTGCATGTGATGCGATTGGTTAGGACAGTCGCACAACTATATTGGCTCAGTCAAGAGTTTGTGCGGATGGATCTAAATTAATTACGAAATAACAGGTTGAACTTGATTAGCGGTTTATGATATGTTGGCTCAGTCAAGATCATAAGTCGTTAGGGGTAAAAACCTATATCGCGAGTTTCAAGTGTTGAAATTTGCAATGTGATTGCATACCTTCTATAGAGTAGGGTGATATATTGGCTCAGTCACGATTACTATGCCATGATAGTTTGGGTCCTGATTCCTACTATGAGTAATAGTTACACCCGAGAGATTTTCTATACAAAATCCCGGCTACTTTTCCTTTTAGGGTTTGAAAGAGAATTCGACAGAACAGTGAGAGCCATCCCGATTAGATAAATATACCAATCCGATTTAGGTTAGAGTGCAAGATGAGTGTTTCTTTTCTCTCTATGGCAACGACCCTGGACTCACCTTAAACTAAGACTTGTTAACCATATTGACCGACCTTTTTACAATCGACAGTTTTGGAATGTCTGAATTGTCCTAATCCACGATAAAGTCGCATATATCCTTACCTATCCTACTTCCCCTTTTGCTAACTCCAGAACTCTCTGTATTTGGTACAGAGATCCATATTTCTTGGAAGGTCATCATATGGTAAGATACGAATTCAACGAAATTGTTTCAGTCCGAGGATGGACACCGATTCTGGATTAGATGAATTGTTCGTTTGTCTCTCCCTCCTACATTATCTCAAAACTTCAAGAGCTTCTTGTAAGTAAGGAGAGTATACCAGTTATGCTTATTGGATAGTCTTCTTCCAATCCCAAAGCCGGTGCTAATGGAATGGTATGAAGAAAACCAACTAGCATAAGTTCGGTATACATAAATGTAAGATGGAGAAATGTCAAAAGGGGTTGAAGTATAAAGAAAGAAAATTATGACTACTGTCATGAGCCTAGGCAATGAAAAAGGAAATACCGTGAGTACCTGACTAACCCCACTGAAACATTTTGATGTTTCGGATATCCTATGTGTCTTTGTTTTGAAAAACAGTTCTCAATAAACTCTGACTCCTAGGTATAAAGATACCGAATTAGAATCCCACATCTGCAGGGCATTATAGATACTAAGAAGGAGTAGAGAATTGAGAATGGATGATTTTATCCTCAATGTCAGTGTTTAGAGCAATTGTTGCTATTAAGGAAAATCATCAGGTTTTTCTTAAACATAAAAATTTTGGTTTCTTTTAACCAAAAGAATGTTTTTCAATTAATAGCACACGGAAAATGAGTTAGTGAACTCTAAGGACTTATAAATATTGATGTATGTCATCCAATGTTTATACAGATATGGGGTTGGTACAAGGTATTTCGTAATGAGAATGTGACTCTCTCTCAGATTGCTTATCCGCGGGTGCGCTCCATAATGAGTAATACTGAGTTGCCTTCTTCAATTTTGGGAATGCACTAGAAATATATGCATATCAATGGAAATTGGTTCCACCTAAACAAGTGCCTATGTGTTGGGAATTCACCTGCACGCGCAAACGCGTATGTTTTGGAAATAGAGATATGGAAATGAAGGGAACGGATTGCACACGCGAGATCGTTCTCGTTTTAAAATTTATAACCGCAACTGCACGACGCGTTGTAGCAAGCTGGCAAGCACGAGTCGATCTACAGGGAATTGTGTATTGGGTATCATGATTTAAGGTTTAACAAATTAACGAATTGGGGGTTTGTCACAAAAAATACAAAAAGAATACGAAAACAAGAAATAAGAAAAGCAAGTTTAAGGAAAGAATGGTTGTGGCTTGGCTCGGAAGCTTGAATCGCGATGTTTACCTCTACACTCCCTTGGTCATGAGTTGTCCGGCCTTACCTTGATCCCGGCATGAAGCACGACTTGTCAACTCGGTTGCGGAGCACAAACCGTCAAATTCCGATATTCGCCGCAAAGCACGAAACGAGTCCGTTTTTATCACTTATCGTTTGTATGTCTGAGCTTGGGGTATCAATAATAAACAAAAGGGTTAGCAAGCATGCCGCAACAAAAAAAACACAAAGTGTTTAGTGAGAGCAAATGATTTTGGTGTTAAGTGTGCTAAGTGTTTGTGATGGTATATGACATATGAAATTAAGAGATTTGTCAAGTTCTTAATCACAACATACCATATCCAAACTTAGCAAACTTAATTCCAAATAGATTGTAACTTAAACATTGAAATGGGGAAAGAGAATGAATATGGTATATGAGGAGGTTACAAGTAACCATGTGTCAAAATGCCATATCATATCAATACATAACAATATTTAAGTTAGAATCATAAGATTAAGCACAATAAACATAAACAAGAGGTGGAGGAGGTAAAGCCTTTCATCTCACTTCCTCACCCATACCACAGCCAAATAAAAGATTAGTTAAACATGGTAAAAGAAGAGAAAATAAGAAAAGAAAGCAAGTATAAAAAGAAAGCAACAATATATTATAAACACTTGAAGAAGATATACAAGATTTATGGTAACTTATTCAACCCCATTAATGAAGCTCTCCAAAGAGAGCTTCAAGAGAAAAGAAGAAGAAGAAACCAATATGAAGACCACTCACCCTCAAGCCTAAACAAAAAGAAAGAAACTAACAAATATACATGAATGTGTAAGATATGAGAGAGATCTTCCTTTGCTTCACTGTTCTGCTTTATATAGGCATAAAAAATGATTAAACAAACAATAAGAATGAGATGACATGGCAGCAAGGGAGGGCCCACAGAAATTTGGTGCACTTTGGGGCAATGAGGGCCGAGCAGGCCGGTTTTGGTGAGCATGTGCTCGGCCAAATTCTGAGGATAGGGTCTCGTATTGGATGTGTGGGTTTTTGTGCTTCCAAATATCCCTCTAGTGCTGCTAGATTTCTCTGTATAGGCCTTGGATGCACTCAAGGATTGGAAGGAAACGAGGAGCAATGCATCACATCAAAACTTTATAGCATTCAATACACAATTAATGACATCACATCATGCCCACTTGTGCCTTGCATCATGGCAGCCCCATCATGGTCCTAGTCGCAAAAGTGCTAGTGCACACATGTTTTTTGTTGGACCAAAATGTGTGCACAAGTTTATTTTCAAAAAAGCTCTTCGGATATCGGTCGTTTTTCAGTTCCGGTTGCAGTGTCGGCTCACAGACGATATATCCGTGATTTTGAATGTGTTTCCGGTATTTTATCACGAATACCTGTAAACTGTAATTACAGAGCAGACACTGATTAATAGCACCGATATATCACAAAATAGATAATAAATGAGCGGTATTAATATGCAATTTTCTGAGATGAGCAAATACCCCCAAACTTATTTGTTGCTCGTCCCGAGCAATACAAAAATTCCTAGCCTCACTTTCGCAGGGAATGCGATTGCACTGAGCATGTGCAACAAGCCGTTAAATCTTTAGGTGTCCCTAGTAGGAGGAGTGTTGTCTTCTGAGGGTTTTCAGCGGATTACACCCACAAAATCCCGTCAAGCTAGTTTTATAAGTTAACGTCGATTCTACTCCTACGGTTTAGTATCTAAATTAGAAATTCTATCATCCTAGGTTGGAAATATTCAACCCTTATGTTTCACGCCTCCTATTTATTTAACCTCAGATCTTATACGTTTTACAGTTTAGAAAGATCTCGGTATCTCTTGAGTTTTCCTTCTAAAGTGCGGTCTCCAATCAGGAATTTTTATCAACTTTACGGAAAACATAAGTCTTATTCTTTATTCCTATATTTCCTCCAAACATCGATTGCATACCCCCACGTGTGTGTAAAATTTCACCCCTACACTTGAGAATTCAATTCAAGCTATAGTACCCTTGCCTTAATACCTAATACTACTTCTTTTCATTAATGAATGGACGGTTTTGCTCATACATCTTTCATACGATTATTAATTCTTCTTGAGGCACTAACAGCCGATTACTGAATGTATGAGCTTAAAGCGTAAATAGCAATTTCCAGGTCTTGACTTTCTTTATTTTTTTCCTTTTATTTTTATTTTTATTTTCAAGACCGGATATATTTTTCAATGATGCTCTTATGGAGGTTAGCTTTAAATGTCGTTTTTTTCTTTCATACTAGGCTTTCAGGCAAGAGTATTTCTAGGTATCCTCTACTATCTCAAGTTTCAAGGTGCGTGTATGTGCAGTTTGTAGGGTATATATTTTCTAAATTTGGACTCAAAAATAGAAACTATTTTTCAGACTTATGTTTCAGTAAAGATTCAATACTCTCCCTTCATCTCGACTTATCTAAAGAACTGAACTCAAGATTACCTATTTCTCAAACAAAAACTGTAAGGACGTATAATTACCAAGGTTAAACATAATGAGGGTTATTTTTAGGGTTTTCAATTCCTAAGCCTAGGATTTAGTTACTTCTAATATATCAACTAAATTTTTGGAACAACAATCTAAGTTACCCTACTAGCTAACTTGACGACAAAGTTTTTATGTTTTTAGGAAAAAAAACAATTTTTATGGGTTTTTAATATGTATGCAATGCAGAATATACAATATACACATGATGCAGATAAACGCAGTGCTCACCCCCAAACCCGAGTTTTACGATTTCCTCATCGTTGCCCCCGTCTCTGGTAACTAGACTTAGATATCAGGGTGAGCATTTTATTTAAAGAAAAAGAAAAAACCTAAGACTAATTTCAACATTTACAGGTTAAACGATTGGGTTAGTCCAGAGATTAATACCAGCCATTGAAATATTTTGTCTATATAGTGTCATGGCTGGAAAAAGAATATGTATATACAAAAAAAAACAAAGGTATATGTTAAATGTTAGTGAAGGGCATGGGCATGTAAAAGTAGGGATCAGAAGACGCTGAAGATGAAGATGAAGTTTTGAAAAGGTCAAAAAATTGTATTCTGAATGAATTGAATGTTCAAGAAGGGCATGTTGAGTTCCGAAGTCAAGTTCGTGTAAAAACTGAAGTTCATCCCCAAAAGGTTCAGCAAAAGAAAGGTTTCTCGGATGTTCCCAAATTATTCCCGACTCAAACTCACCAAGAATATCAAGTTCATTAGCAAATTTTTTTTCAAAACTCGACATGAAAGAATATTTTTCAAGATTGTCTTCCTCCCTATTATTTTCCACAATCTTACTCTCATTATTTACAAACTCTCCCAAAATGATTTCTCCCTCATCACATTCATAAATGGGTAAGTATATGTCATCTAAAAAAGTAGATTCTCACCCTAATGTTTCTTCTGAAACAATATCACTAGGTGGTACAAAAATTGTGGGTTCCTGATCATTGATCTTTTCTAACAATTTATCCCAACCATACCCGTCAAATTCACAAGCTTCCTCCTCTAAAATTGGAAAGCAAAATTCAGTCGGAGGTTTTTCTTGTGTGTTTTGACAACACTCAGTCAATTCAATTGCATCGTCATCTATGAAATCATCAAAACTCAATTGATCATTTACCTCACTCGGGTGACTTCCTAGATGACATATATTAACACTATCGGGTTCCGATTGACTGTGTTCACTCCCTAGAATCCTCACAGCTAAATGTTTCACTTGTTCCTCGATTCTAGCCAATGATTGAGCTTAAGGAACAAATAGTTGCTCAGATTGCTGTATAAACAGGGCAAGCGTTTCAGCTGATTGATTCTCGACTGCAGTCATTACTTCAATACCTTTTTCTAAAGCGGTCAACCTAGCATCCATCTCACCATCATACCCTAATGATGGTTCAATTGTTTCAGTTGAAGAGGTTGTGATAGTGATGATGCTAAAGCAGTCAGTCTGTCGACCTCTTTCTCTAAATTTTCAATAAGTTGGTCTATGGTTGAAGTGGGACTGGGTTCAGGAGTGTTAGGTGGGTGAACGTTATAAAAAATTTGGGACGGTTGGTCACCACCTAGAAAAGGAAAATTATCATGAATGTGGGAAGAATTTTGGTAATTTGTACAAATTAATTGGTACTAAGTATAAACAAAAGAATAAGAATCATGAAAAATATAATTGAATTATGTGTTACTCATATTAACAAGACTTCACAAATGTCACAGAAACAAAGAATATCACACCCCTAGTAGTCTATGTTATTCAAAGTCAACTAGACCTGCTCAAGAACCTGATTCACGAAGTAAAACCGTGTCGAGAAATAGGCTTAAGATATACTGATCACGAAGCCAGGTAAGTGCAAGAAATAAGGGGAGGTTTTCCAACACTTTCGCGAAGTTCCTTAATTAAATAACCCTTTCTCTTTTGGCGGTTGCGCCGTGAACACTTGCCTAGACACCCCGTGAACGATATACCGTTAAGCAAAGTTCTAAACACAGTTAACTTCTCCTAATGAGCGTGACGCCCTTAAAGTCAGAGTTCTAATTAATTTTAATTTACTGGGGTATGCAATAATGCAATTTTATGATTTGTGGGCTACAGAGAAAAGGTGATGAAATCCTTTACCGTATCTTGTTTGGCCATTTATGCCCTTAAAATCCGTATTAATATGCAATGCGCAATTAATAAAAGAATTTAAGAAAATCAATCAATTAAAGCAATTCTTTTTCAATTTTAGTTAAGCGCTGCAAAAAATACGGTTAGTTCTCTTGCAAATTGGAGGCAAAATCGTGCGAGGAATCCTACAGAAGATAGAATATTGGATTGCGTCGGATTCAAGAGGAGTGTGTTAGGAAATACGTACCAATGCGATTTGGTTTAAGAAAACCCTTTTGAAGTGATCCGAGTCTTTGATTGTTCGCTTGCGCGGGTCAAACTATCCAGATCTTTGGCAGTATACTCCACTAACGTTTCGCAATTGAATTTGATCCTTATTCCGCACGATCACTGGTCGTAATTCCCTAAAAACTGAAATGTCGGAAAAATACGATATTTAGTGTCAAAAAGCGATATATGTGCCCCAATTCCTGTACACTCAAAATTAGAAAAATCAAACAATACCAATAGAATACCAACACTGCACTGGAGATCACAAAAAAACAAAAATCAAAAACACCCCAAATGGGCCGAGCTTGCCGGATTTCTTCTTGATGTCGCCAGCCGAATTCCGAGTTCTTATGCTAGAATTTTGTGTAAGTTCTCTACTAGAATTTTGTGTAAGTTCTCTAGGCTATATTAGTATGCCAATGGTCTAACTTGATTTTTTAATTGAATCACAGAGTGTTTGTTGGTAGTAAAGACAGAGAACAAGAATGAAAGAATGTTGTATTGTTAGTTTTGAAAAAAAATTAAGTTAGAAAGTTAGTTTGTTAGAAAGAACCAGAAATAACAATTCCTAATACTACCAACTTCCCGGCAACGGCGCCAAAAACTTGTTGGGAATTCACCCGCGCGCGCAAAAACGATGTTTTGGAAATAGAGATATGGAAATGAAGGAAACGGATTGCCCACGCGAGATCGTTCTCGTTTTAAAATTTATAACCGCAAGTGCACGGCGCGTTGTAGCGAGCTGGCAAGCATGGGTCGATCGGCAGGAAGTTGTGTATTGGGTATCGTGATTTAAGGTTCAATAAATTAACGAATTGGGGGTTTGTCACAAAAAATACAAAAAGATTATGAAAACAAGAAACAAGGAAAACAAGTTTAAGGAAAGAATGGTTGTGGCTTGGCTCAGAAGATTGAATCGCGACGTTTACCTCTACACTCCCTTGGTCATGAGTTGTCCGGCCTTACCTTGATCCCGGCATGAAGCACGACTTGTCAACGCGGTTGTGGAGCACAAACTGTCAAATTCCGATATTTGCTGCAAAGTACGAAACGAGTCCGTTTTGATCACTTACCATTTGTATATACGAGCTTGGGGTATCAACACTAAACACAAGGGTTAGCAAACATACCGCAGCAACAAAAACACAAAGTGGTTAGTGAGAGCAAATGATTTTGGTGTTAAGTGTGCTAAGTGTTTGTGATAGTATAAAATATTAAGAGATTTGTCAAGTCTTTAATCACAACATACCATATCCAAACTTAGCAAACTTAACTCTAAATAGATTGTAACTTAAACATTAAAATGGGGAAAGGGAATGAATATGGTATATGAGGAGGTTACAAGTAACCATGTGTCAAAATACCATATCATATCAATACATAACAATACTTAAGTTAGAATTATAAGATTAAGCACAATAATATAAACAAGAGGTAGAGGAGGCAAAGCCTTTCATCTCACTTCCTCACCCACACCACAACCAAATAAAAGATTAGTTAAACATGGTAAAAGAAGAGCAAATAAGAAAAGAAAGCAAGTATAAAAAGAAAGAAACAATATATTATAAACACTTGAAGAAGAGATACAAGATTTATGGTAGTTTATTCAATCTCCTTAATGAAGCTCTCCAAAGAGAGCTTCAAGAGGGAGGAAGAAGAAGAAACCAATATGAAGACCACTTACCCTCAAGCCTAAACAAAAAGAAAGAAACTAACAAATATTCATGAATTTGTAAGATATGAGAGAGAGCTCCCCTTTCTTCACTGGTCTGCTTTATATAGGCACCAAAAATGATTAAACAAACAATAAGAATGAGATGACAAGGGAGGGCCCATAGAAATTTGGTGCACTTTAGGGCAAGGAGGGCCGAGCAGGCCGATTTTGGTGAGCATGTGCTCAGCCAAATTCCGAGGAGAGGGGCTCGTATTGGATGTGTGGGTTTGTGTGCTTCCCAATATCCCTCTGGTGTTGCTAGATTTCTCTGTATAGGCCTTGGATGCACTCAGGGATTGGAGGGAAACAAGGAGCAATGCATCACATCAAAACTTTATAGCATTCAATGCACAATTAATGCACATCACACCATGTCTACATGTGCCTTGCATCATGGCAGCCCCATTATGGTCCTAGTCATAAAAGAGCTAGTGCACACATGTTATGTTTTGGACCAAAATGTGTGCACAAGTTTATTTTCAAAAAAGCTCTTCGGATATCGGTCGTTTTCCAGTTCCGGTTGCAGTGTCGGATCACAGACGATATATCCGTGATTTTGAATGTGTTTCCGGTATTTTATCATGAATACCTGTAAACTGTAATTACAAAGCAGACACCGATATATCACAAAATAGATAATGAATGAGCGGTATTAATATGCAGTTTTCTGAAATGAACACTATGTTTCTATATGTGATATAGAATGGTGTTCATTTTAAAGTTGTTAAGATGTTGGGTTATCCGGTTTATACTTAAAATCATAATCTGGAAAAACTCGAGACACGTTTCGGTAATAACAGTTTGTGGGTTATGCCAAGCTTTAACGAGGGATGGCTTCTACCATTTTCAAGTTCAAAAGTGTTTTGTTCTTGACTCTCCACCTCTTTGGTAAATGAATTTCTTGCAAAAGAAATTAGTGGGAGTATGGTAGAACTGGAAGTGATTCCAGAACCGCAAACGGTTACTGAAAGTTTGGTAGAACCTAATGATCCAATTATCCCTGACAGATCATAGCTACTCTGCTGATTCAGTAGGTGACCTCAGCCACTTGAGTGAGGCTTTAGTTTTCTCATAGACGGTGACTAGGAGGCTTGCATCATATGATGATGACCCTACTAATTATCAGCAGGCCAAAAGAAACGGTGACCTCCGACTGATGGCTGGATTTCAAGTTATCCAAATTGGACTCCATACACTACAATAATTTATTGACTTTATTGTGTGCTCCTGAAAGGGGTAAAACCCATAAGGAGCAAGCAGATCTTTCGAGATCGGTGCAAATGAAAAGGTATTAACCTAATAAGGCTAGACTTGCAGTATACAAGTATTCATCAAATATCCGATGTGATTTTGATAATACTGTTACTTCAAAATCTGTGTAGAAGTCCATATGGATAAAATTTGGCACTGTTGATTTCATGACTATGATATCTGGTATGAGTATGATTATAACATTTTTCTAAATTGGATTTAGAAGTGTACGTGTATATGACTCTACCTAAGAGTTGTCTTAGTCAGTAGGAGCAGCGAATAGTGTGCAAATTGTTTAAGTCTATTTGTAGACTAAAGCAGGCATAGCAGAGGTGGATCGTCTGTTTTTTAATGCTACGAGCAAAGTGTTTGACTTCATCAAAATAAGAGATGAACCTAGTATTTGTAAGAAGGCGGTAGGGAGTAGGGTCAGGTTTCTCATATTGATGTAGATGACATACTCTTGATAGGAAGTGATGTTCCTATACTACTATTTGGCCAAATATTGGTTGTTATTGTTTCTCCTTTATGAATTATAAATATATCATTGATTCTGGTGACTAGGTCTATAGAGTTAGACCCGGTAAGGGTTTTGGGATTATCCTAATTCAGGTATAATGACACCATTCTAAAGGGTTTAGAATGGACGACTCCTAGCGAGATAATATACCCACAGGTAATGGGGTCACTCTCTGTAAAATGATGTCTTTCGGAACTGATAAAGGGAGAGACTTGCATAAATGCCATTCGACATGCTTCGGAAGTGAGGTCAATCATGCGATGTTATATACCAGACCAGATGATATTTTTACACTTAGTGTAGTAAGCAGATATTAGTCCAATCCTGAAGAAATATAGAAATAAGCGAAGAATATATGAAATATTCTTGGTGTATGGTAATGGCAGACTCCTTCGGGAGGCAATTACCGATTCTAGCTTCCGAAGTGACAATGATGATAGAGTATCTGTCGCGAGTCATTAGTTTACCTTCTTCTGAGGAGCAGTATATTGGAAGAATTCCAAGTAGGATACTGGGATAGTCGCGGCGCTTGATGCTGATTATGAATCAGCAAAGGATGCATCCTAAGTATTTGTTTTGATAAATACGTTCATTTGTGAACAAGGTCCTATTATCTATTCAAACAAAATTCTAAGGTAAGTATCGCTCATTTCAGGAGATAGTTGATCTCCGTGAAATTGAGATTCAGAGAGATGTAGTTAGAAAAATTATAGCGGATCCACTCACTGAGGCCATTTCTCGAACACAGTGTGCGAAATAGTTAGTACAGAAGTTGGGTATGTAGTAGCACATGAGATGTATGTATGCAATACCGCAATAATTGGCCTTGAGTGCAAGTGGGAGATTGTTGGATATAGGTGCCCTCAAGGCAATTATCGTAACTGTAGGAATGCAATTACTGAATTCATGAGAACCTATACAAGAACAATCTTACTCGAGATGATAGTATGCTATCTAGTTTGTTTTTATCTGTCATGTGTATACATGTTACTAGTTATCACGTATCGATAATATATGAGATAAATCACATAGAATCTTTGCTTGACTACCAGAATTGTGATAAGGATCGTAATAGTAGGGCCTGATAGTTTATAAGCACATCCTTAAATGTCCCTAGTCGTACGAGTATCGAGACTCAGTATCAATACTCCAGTTTAGACTAGTGTATAGGTTTCATGGCCCTGTACACGGCGATGACTGATCCCATAACCATTGGTGTTTGACACTGATGATTGTATGCAGGTGCTCATTGGATGAGTTACACTGACAGACTCGCCGAGAACTCCTAGATAGTATTGTATCAATGTCAGAAAATAGTTCTCTGGTGACATGAGTACGTGGTAGTCCATAGACCTGAAATCGCCACAGTGTATTGTGTGTGTTCCCACTTGTTAGTTATATGTATGCCCCAGAGGCCATTATTGTACATGTGATGTATATTATAATGGATGCTTGGGCATATATATATATATGTATATATATATATATAGGACTTTCTTGCTCGACATGATAGTATGCTATCTGGTTACTCTTTATCTTAACATGTTGACTGGTATTCTTTACTGTCTTGCTCTCACATGTTGATAAAGCCCTTAGGATATGTACTTGACTACTAGGATTATGATGAGATCATACTAGTGGGGCCAGGGTGGTCCACAAGTACATCCTTTAATCAGTTCCTAGTCGTGGGAATATCAAGACCAGGGCACCAATATTCTAGAGTAGACTAGTGTGTACATTTCTTGTCACTTAGAGGGCGATGGTTGATCCCACAATCATTGGTGTGAGACATCAAAAATTGTATACATGTGCTCATTTGAGAATGGGTACACCTAACAGGACTCTCCGAGGACTTCTATGTGGTAGTATACCTATCGTCAGATAGCAGTCTTCTGGTGATACTGGTACAGGTTAGTCTGTAGACCCGAGATCGTCATAGAGTCTTGTGTGGCTCCCATTATGCTTTGATTTCCTCCCTACCACGGCTCAAAGGAGTCATGCAAGCAGGTGGATTTTGGGTACAGTCCCGAGTCACATGGAGGCAATGAGCGATAGGAGGGGTTTCGTCTCTCCCGGTATTGGGGGTTGATGTTGCGCTATGCTCGATTGGCTATAACTGGAAGTCCCTGGCCAGGGCTGCTCCTGAGATTTACTAATAAGATTTATCAGTAGTTTCTCAAACCGTTATAGGCCAGACATCGGCATGACTTATCACGTTACTGAGGGCTGACATTTACCACCCCTAGACATGATATGTGGCATATCAAACGAAGAGACCGGACTGTACGGTAATGTTACTGATAAGCTTCATGGAGAGTATGGATGAGCTTGTTTGTTGATCTTCATATTGCTCAATACCCGGGTAGCCGTTACGTCCAGCTAGTACCGCTGACGGCTTGTGGGTGACTGATGTGATCATCATCTACTGCTGGCGTATTGACGAGTCTTTAGAGTCCCACACAGAAGTTTCCTGGTTCAAGCGAAACGAAGTAGGACACATATGTGATATGTGTGTGGGCCTAATTAAATACGTGTATGTGATACCGTATTGTAATCCGGTAGTTATCTATTATCGGTTCAGTTATATGTGATATAAACGGATTGTCGAATCAAGTGTTGATTTGATAATGTGATATACAGATATATGATATTAGTCGGTCATATGTGATATAACCGGATTATTAAATCAAGTGTTGCTTTAATAATGTGATATACATTATATGTAATATAATTATAGCTTAACTAATATCATTATCTCACTAATTATTCTTCATTATATATATATATATAATGAAGCATGGCATGATTTCTATTTTTGATAAAAATAGAAAAGAGGTGGATAATGAGAGTATGGTTGCAAGCATGGGATTTATTCATAGTTTATTCATCTTGACTCACTATTCAAGCATGGTTGTAATTTTATATTGAAAAATTCCATGCTTGAATGAGTAGGGATCAAGAATTGCCATTCATTCTAGTCTCATTCCCAACACTTAGCCATTTTTTCCATGCTTGCTTCTTCTTGAGCTCTTTAGCTCTCATCTTCTTCTTCCTTATATTACTTCAAAAATCCAAACCCTCACATGTGATGTGAATCATGGATTTTTGAATACATAAGTGAGAAAATCTAATCCCCTACTTCATCATTCTACACTTGACTAGCTATCAAATGTAGAGTGTTTTCTTCACCAAAGTGTTTAGTTAAGAAAGAGCTTGACCTAGCGAGCTTCGGGTGGATCAACTTCGATGCAAAGATGTATGAGGTGGTTCGTTCAACTCCAAGTAGAGTCTAGAGGAGTCAAGAGGACTACTACAAGGAGCTTAAGAAAGAAAGGACTTGATCTTATAGGGTATAACTGTAGGGATCCTAGGCACTCTCAAGAGGTCTCACAAGGCATCAACCATGCCAATTTCAAATTTTATGAGTGCCGAGAAACCCTAATACGGATCATTAACTAGAATTTTAGGCGAAACAGGAAACTAATTAACGACTTAACTAAAAGTGAGAAGCTACAACCTTTGTAGATCCGGTTCTCGACTTCCCTAGCTCCACGTAGACGTCCTCCCGTTGTCCAAGTCGGATCTCGGATGCTGGCATCGGCTTCATCAGAGAAATGGGCGGACTAGTCGTCGGGTACGATGCCGAAGATGATCTACGTCGAGGTTACACAAGATCAAGCTCCAACTTCACCAAGTTGTGAAACTTGTGAAGAAAACACCCTATACTACTTGGCAAGAGATAGAGGGTGAAGAAATAGGAGGTGGGTTCACTTTAGAATTTGATTTCTCACACTTTTGCTCAACATGCCATTAATGGTGGCAAGCTTTTTCTTTATCTCATGAAGAAGAAGAAGATGAAGATGATTATGATAAGTTATTAAAATGAAAAAGAAAATGAATACTTATCATAATGTAAACCATGGTTAGGTGTAGAGAATTGACTAAGATTAGATGAATGGTTAGGGTTAAGCATGAAGACAAAATGGTCACTTTGGTCAAAGCTTCATGAAGCTTCAACAAGCTTCAAGAATGAAAGCAACCATTTTGTTTTCTTTTGCCATTTCTTTTTTAATCCAAATTAAAAAGATAAAAGAATGAATAAATAAAAACCCTAACCATTTACTTAACCAAGGTTTAATTCTTTACACCTAACCAAATGAGCAAGTATCATCAAACATGATACAAACATGCGCACAAAAGTATATCACATATACAACTTGCACATCAAGTGAGAAAATCCATTTAAAGTGAACCAATACTAGTAAATGTAAAGTAATATATCAAATATATAATTATACATTAAATAATTAAATCAACACTTGATTTAACGATCCGGTCATATCGCATATAACCGACTAGTATCCTATGTATCGGCTTATCGAATCAATCCTTGATTCGATATCTAGGTTATATCGCATATAACCAATCGATACATTGATCGCGAGAATGGAATACGGTATCACATACACGCATTATTCTCGGTCCTGCACGTATCTCATATGCACTCCTATTTCGTTTCGCTTGAGCCAGGAAACCTCTGTGTAGGACTCTAAAGACTCGTCAATACGCCGGCAGCAGATGATGATCATATCAATCACCCACAAGCCGCAAGCGGTCTGCTAAACGTAACGGCCACCCGGGTATTGATCGATCAGAAGATCGATGAGCTAGCCCGCTCACACTCCTATGAATCCAACCGGTAACACTTATCGTACAGTCCGGTCTGTTCGTCTGATATGTCGCATATCAAGTTTAGGGGTGGTAAACGTCAGACCCCAGTAACCGATAAGTCGTGACGATGTGAGGCTCATAACGGGTCAAGAAACTACTGGTAACACTTACCAGCAAATCTCTAATCAGCCCTGGCCAGGGACTTCCCTGTTACGGCCAATCGAGCAAAGCACAACATCAACCCCCAATACCGAGAGAGACGAAACCCCTCCTATCGCTCATTGCCTCCATGTGACTCGGGACTGTACCCAAAAACCACCGTTTTGCACGCCCTCATGGATGTGGTAAGGTGGAGATCAAAGCACAGTGGGAATCACACAAGACTCTATGACGATCTCGGGTCTACAGACTAACCTGCACAAGTGTCACCTGAGAACTGCCATCTGGCGTGAGGTATAATACCATCTGGGAGTTCTCGGTGAGTCCGTCCAGTATACCCAGTCTCCACTGAGCACCCGTATACCATCTCTGATGTCAAACACCAATGGATATGGGATCATCCATCGCCCATCTCATGTGTCGAGAAGCGTATACGCTAGTCTACACTGGTATATCGATGCCCTGTCTCGATACACCCACGACTAGGGACCTTGAAGGATGTACCTATGGACTACCATGTCCCCACTAGTATGATCCGCATCATAGTCCAGGTAGTCAAGTACACATCCTAAGGGCTTTACCAACATGTAACTATAAGACAGTTTAAAGAGACTAGTGTACATGTTAAGATAAAGAGCAACCAGATAGAATACTATCATATCGAGCAAGAAAGTCATCTCTATATATGTCCAAGCATCCAATATAATATACATCATCTGTACAATACTGGCCTCTAGGGCATACATACAACTAACAACCTCCCACTTGCACTAGGGCCAGCTGCTGTAGTATCGCATACCGAGCATCCCGAAGAGTCTCTCAAACTGTATCTGGGGAATGGCCTTCATGAGTGGATCCGCCGTGTTGTTCTTCGTGTCAACCCTCCTGACCTCGATCTCCCGGCGATCAACTATCTCCCGGATCAGGTGATACCGCCTCAGAATATGCCTGGATCGCTGATGGGACCTGGGTTCCTTGGCCAAAGCCACCGCTCCATTGTTATCGCAATACAAAGGTATTGGATGATCAATGGATGGAACCACACCAAGTTCAGTAATGAACTTCTTGATCCAGACAGCCTCTTTGGCAGCATCGTTGGCAGTGATGTATTCAGCCTCCATCGTCGAGTCTGCCACGGTTTCCTGCTTAGAACTCTTCCAGCTAACCGCCCCTCCGTAAAGGGTAAAGACAAATCCTGACTGCGACTTAGAGTCGTCATTATCACTCTGGAAGCTCGAATCGGTAAAGGACTCCACTTGGAGTTCTCCGTTACCATACACCAAGAGCATCTCTTTAGTCCTTCGCAAGTACTTGAGAATGCTCTTCACAGCTGTCCAGTGACTCTCTCCAGGATCAGCTTGATACCTGCTCACTACACTTAGTGAGTATGCTACATCGGGTCTGGTACATAGCATCGCATACATGATAGAGCCTGCAGCCGAAGCATAGGGTATCCCTTGCATGTGAGCTCTCTCCAAATCAGTCTTGGGAGACATCTCTTTGGAAAGAGTGACTCCAGAGATCGTGGGCAAGTTCCCACGCTTGAATTCTTCCATACTAAACCTCTTTAGTATGGTGTCAATGTACCTGGATTGGGACAATCCCAAAATCCGTTTGGATCTATCCCTATAGATCCTAATTCCCAATATGCAGGAGGCATCACCAAGATCTTTCATCGAGAATCTTTGTGATAAGAAGAGCTTGACCGATTGCAACATAGGAATATCATTTCCTATCAAGAGTATGTCGTCCACGTACAATACGAGGAAGACAACCTTACTCTCTGCAACCTTCTTGTAAATACAAGGTTCATCTGGGTTTTTGACGAAATCAAACTCTTTGATAACGACGTCAATGCAGATGTTCCAACTCCGCGATACTTTCTTTAATCCATAAATGGATTTAAGCAGCTTGCACACCTTTCCGCTGCTCCCACTGTCTACGAAGCCCTCTGGCTGAGTCATGTACAAGCACTCTTCTAAATCACCGTTTAGAAAGGCGGTCTTAACATCCATTTGCCAGATTTCGTAATCATGATATGCAGCGATGGCAAGCATGATCCGGATGGATTTAAGCATAGCCACTGGAGAAAAGGTTTCGTCATAGTCCACACCTGGTCTTTGACGAAAACCTTTTGCAACAAGTCTAGCTTTGAAAGTCTCCACTTTCCCATCTACACCAAGTTTTTTCTTGAAGATCCATTTGCTCCCAATGGGTTTTACCCCTTCAGGAGCAACTTCCAAAGTCCATACTTTGTTGGTGTACATGGATTCCATCTCGGACCGCATAGCATCCAGCCATTTCACTGAGTCCCTACTCGTGATGGCCTGCTCAAAGCTAGTTGGGTCATCATCCTCCATGATGCAATCCTCGCTCCCACCATCCATGAGAAAACCGTAGTATCTCTCAGGTGGGTGAGGAACCCTACTAGATCGGCGGAGTGGCTGGGGATCATCGGGAACTACGGAATCCTCTGGTTCCACCAAGTCTTCTGTTATAGTTTGTGTCACTGGAACCTCTTCCAGTTCTACCTCAATACCACTTGACTGTTTCATAAGAAAACCCTTTTCTAAGAAAGTGGCATGTCGAGAAACAAACACTTTTTGTTCCTCAGAGTGGTAGAAGATATACCCTCGTGAATGTTTGGGATATCCAACAAACTTACATAGAACAGACCTTGCCTCGAGTTTGTCCGGATTTTGTGTTTTAACATAGGCCGGACAATCCCATATCTGAATAAAATTAAGACATGGTCTCTTACCATTCCATATCTCATATGGAGTGGTAGGCACTGATTTGGTTGGAACTCTATTCAATAGGTATGCAGCTGTCTCCAGTGCATATCCCCAAAAGGAAATAGGTAACTCAGCTGCACTCATCATAGAGCGCACCATATCTAATAGGGTGCGGTTTCTCCGCTCCGATACACCATTGTGCTGTGGTGTATATGGAGGAGTTAGCTGAGAGAGAATCCCATTCTCTTTTAGGAAGTCCAGAAATTCATTGCTCATGTATTCACCTCCTCGATCAGATCGAAGGATTTTAATACTTTTTCCGGTTTGGTTTTCAACTTCTTGTTTATATTCCCTAAATTTCTCAAAAGCTTCTGATTTGTGTTTCATCAGGAACACATATCCGAATCTAGAGAGATCGTCAGTGAATGTAATGAAGTACGAAGAACCATCCCTGGCATGTGTAGACATGGGACCGCATACATCACTATGTATTAGTCCCAAGAGTTCGGTAACTCTTTCTCCGTGTCCCGTAAACGGAGTTTTGGTCATCTTGCCTTTGAGACATGACTGGCAAGTGTCATAAGATGAAAATTCAAACGGATTTAAATATCCATCCTTATGCAACTTGGCTAGTCGTGTCGCATTGATGTGACCCAGTCTACAATGCCACAAGAAGTATTCGTTCAGTTCAGAACTCTTCCTCTTGTGTGTGTTTGTTATGCTCAGAACTGTTGATTGATTTAGAACATAAATGCCATTGCACAACGTGCCTGATCCAACCAACTTTTGGTTACGGAAAATGTTCATAACATTGTCCTGTAATACAAAATTATATCCCTCTTTACTCAACAAAGAAACCGAAATAATGTTGCATATCAGGTTCGGCATGTAATAGCATTCGTTCAGAACCAATGTATTACCAGTTGGTAATACAAGGTGATATTCCCCGACAGTCTTAGCTGCAACAATTGCACCATTTCCAACTCTAATGTCTTTATCACCTTCTCCAAGTTCTCTACCTTTCCTAAGCCCATGTAACTGATTATATATATGGGATCCTGACCCGGTATCTAATACCCAGGATGTAGGGCAAATGGAGAAACAATTCTCTGTAACGAACACACCCGAAAAAAATGCATCAACATGTACTTTCTTCAATCAGGTGGCATGGGAATCCTGGTATTCCCCTATATCGTGTTCAGTCCTATAACTCTTATAAGAAAGAACGGAACCAACGTTCCCCAGCACAGTATAACATGCGGGTTCAGTCAATACATCCATATTATTATCTTGATTAAGGCATGACATGGTCGCTACCTGGAGAGAGAGAGAAGAAAATACTTTAGCGTATGCTCGTGCAAGATCAGATTGGTTATTATCTTATCTAATCAGGATGGCTCCCACTGGTTTTTATCAAATCTTCCTTCAAACCCTAAAAGGAAAGACTAGCCGGGATTAATTACACCCTACAACTTCGTCGATCTTTCAGCCAGGCCAATGTCGGTACTTTGAGGGAGGTCCCCCGTGCTTTCGCACGAACCTAATTAATGTAAACCTCGTTTTCCCAGAGGCGTAACCCCGTTGACACCTTTCTAGACACCTACTTGATCGGCTAATTGTAATGTGCAAAACTCTCCCAGGAGTAACTCTTACTCGCAGTGGGTATCGGGTTCCAACTATCTCATAGAAGGTATGCAATCTCATTGCAAATTTCAACACTTGAAATTCCCGATAATATTTTTGCCCCTAGCGTCCCATGACCATGACGGAGGCCAAACTACCCACAGGGCGCTAGTCAGGTTCAACCCGTCATTTCTTGATTGAATTAAACCCACCCGTACGACCCTTGACGAAGGCCAAACTACGCCGTACGAATACCCTAATCCAATCGCATCATATGCTAGCAGATAAGCACTAGTTAGCTACCATACACTACGCCTTGACGGAGGCCAAACTACCGCAGCATGAATACTAAGTAGTACTTATCTGAAATGACGGAGGGCTACGCAGGTTTTTCTGAAAACCTATTGCGTAATGAACTTGATATCGTTGTAGAATCAAATGAAGTTTTGAAATGGAGTGATTTTGAGGCTTTTCTAGTTTTGCTAAAGGGGTCACTCCCGGTGAAGGGATCGTCGGCCCTTTCCTCGTCGAATGAGGTGCGGGATATATCATATATATCACTGTGCAAAGCAGAAACTATAGAAGCAATCAAAAGACAAACCGAGTGTGTAGCATCTGTCAGTTATTGCTAAAGGAGTCACTCCCGGTGAAGGGATCTCGGTCCTTTCCTCATCGAATAAGGTGCAGGATATATCATATATACCGCTGTGCAAAGCAAGAACTATAGCTACCTGTTTTATTTTTGAAATTCGATTCTACAACATCTTTAGGTTTCTTTTCTTTCATTAATCACATTAATGAAATCCCATCATTTAAGTACCTAAACATCACAGATAAATACGACGTACACTTAAGCCATCCGCATTCGCCTCGATGTCCCCTCATGCACCGTTAGGTTAGGTAACTAACGACAGAGCGGGGCAGGGCTAGCGCGGGTGTAAAACCTAAGTAACGTCTATATAATATATCATATATACTATATAAAGTATCTATCACAGTACATCACATGATCACATCACAGATATTGCAGCAGAAAATATCATATGAAATATTGGATATACTAGGACGTCCGTGTTTTCAATACGAGCCAGTATAAAACACGGATTCCACGGTCGTGATGAATAGCCAATCCCACACCCCTAGACCCCTACGAGAGCGGCAAGCAACCCTACCAATTCTAGGGTTAGGAGACCCGGACTCGACTCCTCGAGATGGTCTCCCACTGGACCCTAGAACCCGGTTACTTGTGCTCCCCTCCTTGGGTCTATCCTAATGCGGAAAAGTAAATAATATACAAAGGGTGACATCTTCCGCAACCTGGAAGTGCCCCAATAAAAGAATATTACATACAAGCTTTTACATGAATGAAAATGAAAAACACTCATCTCACATAAAAACCCCCGGCTATTCAATCACGACAATCCAATATAACATATCCAGCAACACATAACATCACATGTCATCAACATAAGTAAATATGCGCATCCCAATTGTCGTTGACATATAGCAACGAAACCGGCGAAATCACATATTACACTTACGGTCACAGAAAAGAAAGTGAAAAACTATAACAGTTGGAATCCGCAATCTCTTTAGACATCGCATGCCTAATCAAATGAAATACTTAGACATCACATGCCTAACAGTTATAAACCCCGCATTTTAGTCTCATTATCGAAAACTCTTTTCAATATCAAGTGAGACTAAACCGCTAGATTTATAACATTCATTCAGCTATCTCATAACTGTTTGTGAATTCCAATTATTGTATCCCATTCCGGATAAATAGCAAATATTAAACTTTCTGATCGAATATTCGAACACCCAAGTTTTTCCAAAACCGTTCAACACATGAAATAAGTTCAAAGACGTTCACTTCATGCCTCAGTACCAACGGTCCAGCCGTAGAAGGGTCAAGCCAACGCCTCACATGTGGCACGCCGTACTGCCCCAAACCCGAAGGTTCAAAAAGCAGTTCAAGACGGTCACATAATCGAGTTAAGGTTTGTTGTCTTCTAGAGGGACCATCGCGTTACTTGCACTACTCAGAACGTCCTTAAAACACAGAAAAATCCAACACTTGGAAATTTTTTCGGCAGGGGAAAAGTTGGGTATTTATATCCGGTCGAACTTTTTAACATATTCTAAAGTTATCCGGAAAAACACATAGACGAAGTTTAACAATCCGATCGAATCTACGATTCCCAATGTAACCCCAGAACACTCAACTCTTGAGTCAAATTAAAAATTCCCAGAAAATTCAGCACTGTGAAAGAGGAATTACTGTGCAAATGTGGAGGGCTGACGTCACCAGATAGCCGCGGAACCACCGCAGAAGCTAGGCTTCTACCGCGGTTCCGCCGGATGTTTGAGGTATCATTGGTCAAATTTTGTACCGTAATTCTTATAATTCCCTGCTGAATTTTTTAAGAATTTTTAATCTGGAAAAAACCAAGTTTTTAGAAAAAGTCCAGAGAGCGTGAAAAAAATAGGGTTTCGGGTTCGATCGGGTTTCAAACATCGTCTAAACATCGCCTAAGGCTCTAGTTAGGCTCTGATACTAGTGTAAGTCAGGCAGCCGCCCCATCCAATGGGGTCACCGTGGCACCAACGGGTCCCTCAGCAGCTACTTTTTACGCATGCCCCCTCGCGAGGACTACAACCCGCCGGAACACCTTCCGGTCCCGGGACACCCTGGGGGTAAGAGCCTATGCTTCGCCACACTGTCACACAGTGAGAACCCCCCATAGGTCGACATCCAATGCCTAGTAGCTCTGATACCAGTGTAGGGATCCTAGGCATTCTCAAGAGGTCTCACAAGGCATCAACCATGCCAATTTCAAATTTTATGAGTGCCGAGAAACCCTAATACGGATCGTTAACTAGAATTTTAGGCGAAACAAGAAACTAGTTAACGACTTAACTAAAAGTGAGAAGCTACAACCTTTGTAGATCCGGTTCTCCACTTCCCTAGCTCCACGTAGACGTCCTCCTGCTGTCCAAGTCGGATCTCGGACTCTGGCATCGGCTTCATCAGAGAAATGGGCGGACTAGTCGTCGGGTACGATGCCGAAGATGATCTACGTCGAGGTTACACAAGATCAAGCTCCAACTTCACCAAGTTGTGAAAATTGTGAAGAAAACACCCTATACTACTTAGCAAGAGGTAGAGGGTGAAGAAATAGGAGGTGGGTTCACTTTAGAATTTGATTTCTCACACTTTTGCTCAACATGCCATTAATGGTGGCAAGCTTTTTCTTTATCTCATGAAGAAGAAGAAGAAGATGAAGATGATTATGATAAGTTATTAAAATGAAAAAGAAAATGAATACTTATCATAATATAAACCATGGTTAGGTGTAGAGAATTGACTAAGATTAGATGAATGGTTAGGGTTAAGCATGAAGACAAAATGGTCACTTTGGTCAAAGCTTCATGAAGCTTCAAGAATGAAAGCAACCATTTTGTTTTCTTTTGCCATTTCTTTTTTAATCCAAATTAAAAAGATAAAAGAATGAATAAATAAAAACCCTAACCATTTACTTAACCAAGGTTTAATTCTTTACACTTAACCAAATGAGCAAGTATCATCAAACATGATACAAACATGCGCACAAAAGTATATCACATATACAACTTGCACATCAAGTGAGAAAATCCATTTAAAGTGAACCAATACAAGTAAATGCAAAGTAATATATCAAATATATAATTATACATTAAATAATTAAATCAACACTTGATTTAACGATCCGGTCATATCGCATATAACCGACTAGTATCCTATGTATCGGCTTATCGAATCAATCCTTGATTCGATATCTAGGTTATATCGCATATAACCAATCGATACATTCATCGCGAGAATGGAATACGGTATCACATACACGCATTATTCTCGGTCCTGCACATATCTCATATGCGCTCCTATTTCGTTTCGCTTGAGCCAGGAAACTTCTGTGTAGGACTCTAAAGACTCGTCAATACGCCGGCAGCAGATGATGATCATATCAATCACCCACAAGACGCAAGCGGTCTGCTAAACGTAACGGCCACCCGGGTATTGATCGATCAGAAGATCGATGAGCTAGCCCGCTCACACTCCTGTGAATCCAACCAGTAACACTTACCGTACAGTCCGGTCTGTTCGTCTGATATGTCGCATATCAAGTCTAGGGGTGGTAAACGTCAGACCCCAGTAACCGATAAGTCGTGCCGATGTGAGGCTCATAACGGGTCGAGAAACTACTGGTAACACTTACCAGCAAATCTCTAATCAGCCCTGGCCAGGGACTTCCCTGTTACGGCCAATCGAGCACAGCGCAACATCAACCCCCAATACCGGGAGAGACGAAACCCCTCCTATCGCTCATTGCCTCCATGTGACTCGGGACTGTACCCAAAGACCACCGTTTTGCACGCCCTCATGGACGTGGTAAGGTGGAGATCAAAGCACAGTGGGAATCACACAAGACTCTATGACGATCTCGGGTCTACAGACTAACCTGCACAAGTGTTACCTGAGAACTGCCATCTGACGTGAGGTATAATACCATCTGGGAGTTCTCGGCGAGTCCGTCCAGTGTACCCAGTCTCCACTGAGCACCCGTATACCATCTCTGATGTCAAACACCAATGGATATGGGATCAGCCATCGCCCATATCATGGGTCGAGAAGCGTATACGCTAGTCTACACTGGTATATCGATGCTCCGTCTCGATACACCTACGACTAGGGACCTTGAAGGATGTACTTATGGACTACTATGTCCCCACTAGTATGATCCGCATCATAGTCCAGGTAGTCAAGTACACATCCTAAGGGCTTTACCAACATGCAACTATAAGACAGTATAAAGAGACAAGTATACATGTTAAAGTAAAAAGCAACCAGATAGCATACTATCATATCGAGCAAGAAAGTCATCTCTATATATGTCCAAGCATCCAATATAATATACATCATCTGTACAATAACTCCTTAAACTTTCTTAAGTTGTACACATCACATTGCTATTAACCCTGAAATTCTAGTAATAATCTTGTTAGTCTAACTTAGCACCTAATAAAGATTAAAATGTGGCATGATTGATACCTCTAGAACCTTATGGTGGTGTTAAGGTAGACTTTCATGGTATCAGAGCCAAGCTAGAATATTAGGGTAGCTTGTAGCGACGTTAGAAATCCGCCGTTTTTGTCACGCGAAAACTGCCGATAAAAACAGTTTCGAAAATGATGTTTTGAGATGTTTGCACACTCCGCAGGCTCACGATTTGAACTGAAAAGACGCGGGATAGAGCGTGCGCACCCTGGGGACACCCCCGGGGGGGACCAGAGGCCAGGCCCACACCCAAGACCACCACTTGGTGGCCTTAGGGGTGGGTGACCCGAGAGCACCCCAAATGAGTGTTCTCGGGTCTGCCAACTTCTGGGGGCCACCTCGAGGTGGCCCTCGGGGTTGGGTACCCCCCAAGGCCCTCCATTCGACTCTTAATTTTGAGTCTTCTCTCCTGCAAAGATTCGGGCGGGTTTCGAGTTCGTTTCGAATCCCGGATTGACTCAAAACGATCGGTTTTGGAACTTTAGCTCACTGGATTTTTCGAGTCTTGGAAAAATTGGTGTAGTGTGCTAATTACGTGTGGAATTCTAATGTCGCGGTTACTTTACAAACTTGGTGATGTGTGATACAATTATTAGGATCTGGATTATTTAGTTTTATGAAAACTGGTTAGTATAATTGTAAACCTAGCCGTTTAGTCTCAATTGATCGATTGCAACGAAGTTTTGATTCGGATTAAAACTTCGTCGCAATTGCGGATTGTACACGATCACTAAGTCGGGAATCTTGTTGAATTATCCGACAACCAATTGAAAAGAGTTTTCAATTTGAGACTAAAATGCAAGTTTTACATGTTAAGCATGAAATCCGGAATATGAGATATTCCGGGTTTATGATGTCAAGGGTATTGCGGATTCTAATCATTGTAGTTTTCTATTTCTTTTCTGCGATCGTAAGTTTAATATGTGGGGTATCCCGATCCCATTGCTATATGTCAAAAAGTTTTCGGAATACGCATATTTACTTACGTTGATGATGTAAGTCAACGTTACACACCCCACAAAATGCGGGGAGGCGGAATAGGTAGAACAGTCATTTTGTTCAAAGTAACATCGACTGTCAAACGGATCTTTGCTAAACCCTAACTAACAAACTATCTAGAAGTAGTTAACTACTATGATAGAAGATTATACCTCAAGATACTAGTCTTTCTTGTTCTTTTTGTTTACCTCCTCGTCGGCCTCCTTGATGTGATAGAAGATCCACCCGAGAGTTCCTTCTCCAAGCTTTAACTTCTAACTTAAGGTAACTAACCAGCTAGGATTGCTACTCCAAGTGACCTAGAGGATATAGAGATAGATTAAGGATCTATCACACATGAGAGGATTAGGGTTAGGATGAAGAAGATGAGAGCTTGAGGAGAGAGAACGTGTTTGTTATTATTGAAATGAAAATATAACTCATTTGTATATATCATGAAGCATGATAATTATCTAATAAATAATATATCATAATTACAACCATGCTTCATTTATTACAAAAGGATGAATCATCTCATGAGTCATAGTTTCATTTAATGCAAATAACACATCATCTCCTCCACCTCATTAAGCTTAATTCATAAATGAATTAAAACATAATGAGTCACCTTTCTTCTAGAAGCTTCTCGAGTAATTACGAGAATGCCCCTCCCATCCGTATTTACGAAAAACACGGATATACTGAGACTGCATAAATCCAATAATCCAATACTAGAATCTGACTTAAACCAAAGCCTGCTAGTATAATCTGTCCGAATATCATACGTGCATAAATACACATATATGTCCGAACCCTGTCGTAAAACCATACGACCTCTATATCGTTTCGCCTGAAGCAGCGAAACCCTCTGTGTGGGACTCTAAAGACTCGACACTACGGTAGCAGTGGGTTTAACCACAGACCGCAAGTGGTACTAGTTGTACGTAACGATCCCCGGGTAGATGTCGATAAGAAGGCCGATGAGGAAACCCATCTGAATTCCTACTGAGCCTGATGTGACAATCTCCGTACAGTCCGGTCTGTTCGTCTAAAACTATCGCATATCGGGCCTAGGGGCGGCAAGCGTCAATCCCCTAAAAGCGGTATAAGTCGTGTCGGAGTGAAGCCCATCACACCTTGAGATGCTACTGGAAAACCTACCAGTAAATCTCGCTTGCCCTGGCTAGGGACCTTGCGTAATGGCTCTCCAAACACAGCACGATATCAACCCCCAACATCGGGAGAGACGAATCCTATCTAACCGCCACTGCCTCTAAGTGCTTCGGGACTGCACCCAACTGCTACATGTTTGCACGACTCAGTCGAGCCGTGGTAAGGTAGCAATCTAAGAACGATGGGAACACACTCGAGGCGAAACAGCAGTATCAAGTCTAAGGACTATGCTGTACTCATGTCACCTGGGAACTGTTAACTGACGACGGGTATAATACAAACAAACAGTTCCCCACGAGTCTTGTCCGGTGTACCCGTAACCCAACGAGCACCTGCATACTATATCCAATACAACGTACTAATGGCTGTGGGACAGACCATCTCCCCTGCTGGGACGAGAAGCGTATACACTAGTCTACTCCGGAGTATCGATGCCATGTCTCGATAATCCTACGACAAAGAACCTAAAAAAGGATGTGCTTGTAGACTACCCAGCCCCCACTAGTGTGACTGCCATCACAACGCTGGTAGTCAAGCAAGATCCTATGGGCTCTATCAATATGTATTTACGATATGCTAAAAGAAACATATACACATATTAAGATAGATATAAACCAAGTAGCATACTACTATGTTGAGTAAGACTGTTAATACAACTGTGAATATCCCAAGCTTCCATTAAATAATATACAAGCCAGTATGATACAATAATGGCCCCTAGGGCATATACACTAACAGATGACATGAGATGTTATGTGTTGCTGTTGATATGATTCATTGGATAATCGTGATTGAATAACCGGGGGTTTTATGTGAGATGAGAGTTTTTATATTTTCATACATTCTAAATTCAATGTAATATTCTTTTATTGTGGCACTTCCGAGTTGAGGATGATGCCACCATTATTGTATATTATCTACTTTTTTGCATTAGGATAGATCCAAGATGGGGAGCACAAGTAACCGGGTTCTAGAGTCCAGTGGGAGACCATCTCAAGGAGCTGAGACCGGGTCTCCTAAATCTAGAATTGGCAGGGTTACTTGCCGCTCTCGTAGGGGTCTAGGGATGCGTGTTTGGCTATTCATCACGACTGTGGAATCCGTGTTTTACATTATTGGTTAAATTTAAAACACGGACATCCTAGTATATCCAATATTTCATATATTGCTTCTGCTGCTTGATTCTGAGATATTGATCATATAACTGTATGAGACGAATATAATATTATATATATATGATTTATAATAAATGTTGGTTATGTTTTGCACCCGCGCTAGTCCAGCCCCCGCTATGCCGGTAGTTAAGTAACCTAACGGTGCATGACGGGGCCCCGTGGCGAATGCGGATGGCATAAGCGTACGTTCTATTTTCGTTTCATTTTTCTGTAATGTTTAGGAAACATTAATTGATGGGACTTCATTAATGTGATTAATGAAAAGAAAGTAAACAAAAGATGTTGTAAAATCAAATTTTCAAAAAGGGTAGCTCTAGTTCTTGCTTTGCATTGTGGTATTCCTTGATGAATATCCAGCAACTCATTCGATGAGAAAAGAGCTGATATCCCTTCACCGGGAGTGACCTCTTTAGCAAAACTAGAAAATGCTACAACCCACTCGGTTTTGTCTTTTGACTGCTTCTCTTGTTCTTGCTTTGCATAGTGGTATTGCTGAATATCCTGCACCTCATTCGATGAGGAAAGAGCCGAGATCCCTTCACCGGGAGTGACCACTTTAGCGAAACTAGTAAAAGACTAAAAAATACTCCTTTTCAAAATCACTTGATTCTACAACGGTATCAAGTTCATTACGCTCACGGTTTTCTTAAAAACCTGTCATAGCCCTCCGTCATTTCAGATAAGTACTTTTAGTATTCGTGTTGTATTTGTTGACCTCTGCCAAGGTGTAGTGTGCGGTAGCTGATTAGTGCTTATCTGCAAAGCATGTGATGGGATTGAATTAGGGTAGTCGTACGACCTTGTTGACCTCTGTCAAGGGTCGTGCGGGTGGGTTTAATTCAATCATGAAATGGCGGGTTGAACTTGACTAGCGCACTCTGGTTTGTTGACTTCTGTTAAGGTCGTAGGATGCTAGGGGCAAAATATTATCGGGAATTTCAAGTGTTGAAATTTGCAATGAGATTGCATACCTTCTATGAGATAGTTGGATTCTGAAACCCACTGCGAGTAAGAGTTACTCCTGGGGGAGTTTTACACATCACAATTAGCAAATCAAGTAGGTGTCTAGAAAGGTGTTAACGGGGTTACGCCCCTGGGAAAATGAAGTTTATTTTAATTAGGTCCGTTTGAAAGAACGGGGAACCTCCCTCAAAATACCGACACTGGCCTGGTTGAAAGATTGGCGAACTTGTAGGGTGTAATTAATCCCGGCTAGTCTTACCTTTTAGGGTTTGAAGGAAAATTTGATAAAACCGGCGGGAGCCATCCTGATTAGATAAGATAATAACTAATTTAATCTTGCAAGAGCATACGCTAAGCGTTATCTTCTCTCTCTCTCTCTCTCTCTCCAGGTAGCGACCATGTTAGGTCTTAATCAAGATAATAATATGGATGTATTGACCGAACCCGCTTGTTATACTGAGCAGGGAAACGTTGGTCCCGCTCCATCTTATGAGTGTCATAAGTCTGAGCAAGGGATAGGGGAATATCAGGATTCCCGCGCCACCCGTATGAAGAATGAGCATGTTGATGCATCTTCTTCGGGTATGTTCATTACCGTGAACTGTTTCTCAGTACACTATACGTCCTGGGTATTAGATACCAGATTGTGATCCTACATATGTAATACGTTACATGGGCTAAAGAAAAGTAGAGAACTGGGAAAAGGTGATCATTCTATAAAAGTAGGGAATGGTGCAAATATTGCAGCCAAAGCAGTTGGTGAATATCACCTTGTATTATTATTACCAAATGGGAATACATTGATCTTGAAAAACTGTTATTACGTACCCTCTATGATATGCAAATTAATATCAATTTCTTTATTAGATAAAGAAGGATATAATTTTGTAGTAGAGAATAATGTTATGAACATTTACTTAAATCAAGTGTTGATTGGGTTTGGTACGTTATATAACGGTTTATATGTTCTGAATCAAAACTCGGTTCTTAACGTACACAACACACACAAGAGGAAGAGTTCAGAAATGAACGAATCCTTCTTGTGCTATTGTAGACTAGGTCATATCAATGCGACACGACTAGCTAAGTTACATAAGGATGGATATTTGAATCCATTTGAATTTACATCTTATGAAACTTGTCAGTCATGTCTCAAAGACTAGGTGACCAAATCTCCGTTTACTGGAAACAGAGAAAGAGCTACTGAACTCTTAGACAGATACATGGTGATGTATGTGGTCCTATGTCTACACATGCCAGGGATGGTTCCACGTAATTTATTACATTCACCGATGTTCTCTCAAGATATGGACATGTGTTCTTGTTGAAACACAAAACAGAATCTTTTGAGAATTTCATGGAATATAAGTACGAAGAAGAGAACCAGATGGGTAAAGGTATTCAAATCCTTCTATATGATCGGGGAGAAGAATACTAGAGCACGGAATTCTGAGACTATTTAAAAGAGAATGAGATTCTCTCTCAGCTTACTCCTCCGTATACACCACAGCACAACAGTATATCGGGGTGGAGGAATCGCACCCTATGAGATATGGTACGCTCTATGATGAGTACTGCTGAGTTGCCTATTTCCTTTCAGGGACATGCACTTGAGAAGCTGCATACCTATTGAATAGAGTTCCGATCAAATCTGTTGCCTACCACTCCATATGAGATATGGAATGGGAAGAGACCGTCTCTTAAATGAGTTAAGATATAGGGTTGTCCGGCCTATGTTGAAAAGAAAAATCCGGACAATCTTGAGGCAAGGTCAGTTCTGTGCAAGTTTGTAGGATATCCCAAACATTCGCGAGAGAATATCTTCTACCGCACCGAGGAACAAAAGATGTTTCATTTCTCGACATGCCACCTTTTTAGAAAAGAAATTTCTTGTGGAAGAAATTAGTGGCGATGAGGTAGAACTGGAAGTAGTTCCAACAAACACAAACTATAACTGACGATTTGTTAGAACCGGAGAATTCAATAGTCCCTGACGAACCAAAGCCACTCCGCAGATCTAGTAAGGTTCCTCATCCACCTGAGAGATACTACGGTTTTCTTGTAGAGTTAGGAGCGAGAATTGCATCATGGAGACGATGACTCAACTAGTTTCGAGCAGACCATCACAAGTGAAGACTATGTAAAATGGCTGGATGCTATGTGATCTGAGATGGAATCCATGTACACCAACAAAGTATTGACTTTGGATGTTGCTCCTGAAAGGGTAAAACCCATCGGGAGTAAGAGCATCTTTGAGAAAAATAATTTGATGTAGATGTAAAAGTTGAGGCTTTCAAAACTAGACTTGTCGCTAAGCTTAAGTCCATCAGGATCCTACTTACCATTGCTGCATACCATGACTATGATATCTGGCAGACTGCACGTCAAAACCGCTTTTCTAAATAGTGATTTAGAAGAGAGCGTGTATATGACACTGCCAGAGGGCTTCATAGACAGTGGGAGCAGCGGAAGCATGTGCAAGCTGCTTAAATCCATCTACGGGTTAAAGCAGGCATTGCGGAGATGGAATATCTGTTTTAATGAAGCTGTCAAAGAGTTTGACTTCATCAAAAAGGTATATAAACTATGTATAAATAAAAAGGTTATAGAGAGTATGGTTGTTTTTCTCGTATTGTATGCGGATGACATACTCTTGATAGGAAAGGGTGTTTCTATGCTACACTCGGTCAAGCACCTCTTATCATACAGGTTCTCCATGAAAGATCTAACCGATGTCTACTACATCTTGGGGATATAGATCTATAGAGATAGATCTAAATAGATTTGGGATTGTCCTAATCCAGGTACATAGACACCATGCTAAAGGGGTTTAGTATGGATGATTATAAGCGTGGTAATGTGCCCGCTTGTTCAGGAATCACCCACTCCAAAGAGATGTCTCTTGAGACTGATTTGGAGAGGGCTCACATATAAGGGATACCCTATGCTTTGGCAGACGGGTCAATCATGTAAGCGATATTATGTACCAGACCAGATGTAACTTATTCACTAGGTGTAATGAATAAGTATCAAAAAGATCTTTGGGAAAACCACTGGACAGCTGAAGAACATTCTTAAGTGCTTGAGAATGACTAAAGGGATGTTCTTGGTGTATGGTAGCCGTGAACTCCAGATGGAGTCCTTTACTGATTCGAGCTTCTAGAGTGATAAGGACGACTGAAAGTCAGTCTCGGGTTTTGTCTTCACCCTCAGTGGAGGGATGGTATGTTAGACGGGTTCCAAGCTATATACCGTAGCAGACTCATTGATAGAGGCTAATTACATCGCTACCAACGATGCCGCCAAAGAGGTTGTCTGAATGAATAGAGTTCATGAGATGAACTAGGTTCCTACCATTGGGCATCCAATACCTATGTATTGAGATGACAATGGAGCTGTAGATTTGGCCTAGGAACCCCGGTCATGTCAGCGATCCAGACATATTCTTAGACAGTATCACCTGATCAGGGAGATAGTTGATCTTCGGGAGATCGAAGTCAGGAGAGTTGACACAAAGGATAACACAGTGGATCCTCTCATCGAGGCTATCCTCCAGATGCTATTCGAGAGACTTTTGGGACGTTGGGTATGAGATACTACAACACATGGCCTAAGTGCAAGTGGGAGATTGTTAGTTATATGTATGCCCTAGATGCCATTATTGTACATGTGATGTATATTATAGTGGATGCTTGGACATATATTTATATATATATATATATATATATATATATATATAGAGAGAGAGAGAGAGAGGACTTTCTTGCTCAAAATGATAGTATGCTATCTGGTTACTCTTTATCTTAACATATTGACTGGTATTCTTTACTATTTTACTCACACATGTTGATAAAGCCTTTAGGATATGTACTTGACTACCAGGATTATGATGAGATAATACTAGTGGGGCCAGGGTGGTCCACAAGTACATCCTTTATTCAGTTCATAGTCGTGTGAATATCGAGACCAGGGCATCGATATTCCAGAGTAGACTAGTGTGTACGTTTCTTGTCGCTTAGAGGGCGATGGTTGATCCTACAACCATTGGTGTGTGACATCAAAAATTGTACGCAGGTGCTCATTGGAGAATAAGTACACCGAACAGGACTCGCCAAGGACTCCTATGTGGTAGTATACCTATCGTCAGATAGCAGTCCTCTGGTGACACTGGTACAGGTTAGTCTGTAGACCCGAGATCGTCATAGAGTATTGTGTGGCTCCCACTGTGCTTTGATTTCCTCCCTACCACTGCTCAAAGGAGTCGTGCAAATTGGTGGATTTGGGATACAGTCCTGAGTCACATGGAGGCAATGAGCGATAGGAGGGGTTTCGTCTCTCCCGATATTGGGGGTTGATGTTGCGCTATACTCGATTGCCTATAACTGGAAGTCCCTGACTAGGGCTGCTGCGGAGATTTACTAATAAGAGTTATCAGTAGTTTCTCAAACCGTTGTAGGCCAGATATCGGCATGACTTATCACGTTACTGGGGGCTGACGTTTACCACCCCTAGACATGATATGTGACATATCAGACGAAGAGACCGGACTGTACGGTAGTGTTACTGATAGGCTTAATGAAGAGTATGGACGAGCTTACTTGTTGATCTTCATATTGCTCAATACCCAGGTAGCCATTACTTCCAGTTAGTACCGCTGACGGCTTGTGGGTGACTGATGTGATCATCACCTACTGCTGGCGTATTAACGATTGTTCAGAGTCCCACACAGAAATTTCCTGGTTCAAGCGAAATGAAGTAGGGCACATATGTGATATGTGTGTGGGCCGGATTAAATACGTGTATGTGATACCGTATTGTAATCCAGTAGTTATCTGTTATCGGTTTGGTTATATGTGATATAACCGGATTGTCGAATCAAGTGTTGATTTGATAATGTGATATACAGATATATGATATTAGTCGGTCATATATGATTTAACCGGATTTTGATTTAATAATGTGATATACATTATATGTGATATAATTATATCTTAACTAATATCATTAGCTCACTAATTATTCTTCATTATATATATATATATATATATATAATAATAATAATAATAATAATAATAATAATAATAATGAAGCATGGCATGATTTCTATTTTTGAGAAAAATAGAAAAGAGGTGGAAAATGAGAGCATGGTTGCAAGCATGGGCTTTATTCATAATTTATTCATGTTGACTCACTATTCAAGCATGGTTGCAATTTTATATTGCAAAATTCCGTGCTTGAATGAGTAGAGATCAAGAGTTGCCATTCATTCTAGTCTTAATCCCAACACATAGCCATTTTTTCCATACTTGCTTCTTCTTGAGCTCTCTAGCTCTCATCTTCTTCTTCCTCATATTACTTCAAAAATCCAAACCCTCACATGTGATGTGAATCATGGATTTTTTAATACATAAGTGAGCAAATCTAATCGCTTACTTTATCCTTCTACACTTGACTAGCTATCAAGTGTTGAGTGTTTTCTTCACCAAAGTATTTAGTGAGGAAAGAGCTTGACGTATTGAGCTTCGGGTGGATCATCTTCGACGTGAAGATCTACAAGGAGGTTCGTTCAACTCCAAGTGGAGTCTAGAGGAGTCAAAAGGACTGCTACAAGGAGCTTAAGAAGATAATGACTTAATTCTATAGGGTATAACTCCTTAAACTTTCTTAAGTTGTACACATCACATAG
This sequence comes from Agapanthus africanus, assembly GCA_030015575.1. Classification (NCBI taxonomy): domain Eukaryota; kingdom Viridiplantae; phylum Streptophyta; class Magnoliopsida; order Asparagales; family Amaryllidaceae; genus Agapanthus; species Agapanthus africanus. Next base: position 191,022,473 of record CM057341.1, read on the forward strand.
CTATTAGCCCTAAAATTCTAATAATGATCTTGTTAGTCTAACTTAGCACCTAATAAAAATTAAAATGCGGTATGCTTGATGCCTTTAGAACCTCATAGTGGTGTTAAGGTAGACTTTCACCACTGTACTTAGATTACTGTCCTATCACGGCTCTGCTGAGTCGTGCAAACAGGTTTTAATTGGGTACAATCCCGAAGCACATGGAGGCAGTGAGCGGTCAAAGGAATTCATCACTCCCGGTATTGGGAGTCGATATCGCAATGTGCAGGACATGACTATAACCAGAAATCTGTGGCCACGGCAGTAAGGATAAACTGTTAAGTGTTACCGGTTGTATCTCATTGGTTATGAGTTCTCTGTTAGCATGACTTATCAAGTTATTAGGGGTTTGACAGATTCCACCCCCAGACCAGGTATGCCATACTCTTCGATGAAGAAACCAGACTGTACGGTGACTGTCACTTATAGACTTTGTCGGGTCCGGATGAGTTCGCTCGTCGACCTGCCTTTATCTTTCTCATACCTAGATAGCCGTTACGTAAAACTAATACCACTGATGAGCTTGTGGGTTATCCCGAAAGGGGGTTGAATCTGAAAATATTTCAGATTCAATCGTTGCGATCCTGTATAATCTACTACCGGCGTATTGACAGGTCTTTAGAATCCCGCAACGAAAGTGCCTACCTAGACAAAATGCGAAGCGACGTGCATATAGAGATACATGCATGAGTTCGATTAAACATATAAATTGGATATATGCGTTTAATCAGACGACTGTTGTACTAGACGGTTTAAAAGCCGGAATATCAAGTCAAGTATTAACTTGATAACCATATACATGATGCGGTTTCCAATATAGTGTATATGACACGCACACTCTCTACAGTATATGATACTGAGAATATATTGATGGCATTTCATGTATGTGATACATGATGTGTACGTGTTTGGGATATATATATATATATATATATATATATATATATATATATATATATATATATAATTTATTATACTTAATAAATGGTGGGGCCCACCCTCTCTCTTGTGTGTGTGACACACATGAGAGAGAGTGAGAGAGTGACTCGTTTCATATTAGTATGACACGGGTGGAAAAAATGAATTAACTTAAATCATTATTTTACAAACCATCAAACATCTTCTTCTTACCCCTTCTAGAGCTTTTGGTCTCTAGTTAAGTGGCAAGTATAGCCATGGTGAGGGAGTGACAAAAAGAATGAGTACCCATCGTTCATACATCTTCCACTATGTCTAGCTAGCCTCTAGAGGAATTTTTTCCGTCCGGTGATAGAGTTGGAGCTCGGACAATCCGCTTTCAACGCGGATCATCTACGGTGAGGCGGTCGGCGTTCCGACGGGTCTGGAAGCTCACAAAGTCTAGACGGGATCTTTCAGGATCAGCTGGACATGCTACAAAGGTTGTAGCGCCTCTTTACACTTTTCTAGTTTGCGCATTGTATTTTATTTGATGATCTTGGTGATGGATTGGGGTTATACTTTGTAAAATTGTTGTTTTTCAAATTCCACTGCGGCCATGATTATCACGACCCTAACCCCCGTCCACTTACAATATCAACTACATTATGTAATGACAACATTTATGGTAACGTTTTAAACCGTTACCAAATGATGTATGTCGTAACTGTTATAACAGTTACCATATCTATGGTAACGGTTGTAAACGTTACAATATAGATGGTGCTACTCTAATGAGTTTCAGTTATCTAAACCCATATTGGTAATGCCTACCTATATGGTAATGGTTCTAACCGTTATCATATTGAGTATATTGTAACGGTTTTAACCATTACCTTGCATATGGTGACGGGGTTTATCGTAACGGTTGTGTAATGGTTAAAACCATTACCTTGTGTTTTGGTAATGGTTACAACCATTACCAAATGCATACTTTGCAGTAGTTGCTAGTGCTACAAAAGTCTATGGGAATATATTTGCTTCTTCTTTCCTTCTATGTGTATGAAATATCTAGAAAATTTTCTCTAATGAGTCTATTATTTTATAGGCTTAACTGCACAAAACTATCCATGAACTTAAATGTTTTTTGCGATTCATACCATGAACTTTCGTAATTAGAGATAGCTTATGAACTACTACTTCCGGTTGTAAATTAATACCATTTTATGCCACGTCATGGTACCTATTTGCAAAAAAATGAACCGTTTTTGAAAATTCATTGTATCTATCTTTAATTATGAAAGTTCACAGGTAGTTTTGTGCAGCCTATTTTATAAGTGCCTTGTGCATACTTTTGTTGATTAAAAATAATTTGTACTGTTGGCAATTAGTTGGTTAAATTATCAAAAATCAAAGCAATGCATGTTCAAAATCTGATCAGATGTGAACCAACTAAATGATAAAGGCTGATTATGATATGGCCCAAAAAAAAAAGATTCCCAGCACAATATATACGTTAAAAGTTAAACACATGTTGTTTAAATCTCATCCAACCTTTAGAGCTTCAGTACAATGACTGAATGATAGATATTCCGATGATGATGACGACGACTCACACAGGAGTCTCGCCCCTCAAAACGAATTCAAGAATAACTTAGTATTATTATTATCACTTTTTTCCCATGCAGGGCAGTTGCTTTCATGTTAATTAAAAAGGAATCACAATCCAAATTGGATTCATGATTGTGTCTAAAACAACATACAATAGTGACTTATGAGGGACCCTATTTTGCACATTGTCACGAAGACTATTCAACACTTTTCCTGTTCTATATCCTTTCCAGTATCATTTTCCATACAGCTGCCTAATATGATATTATTAAAAACATATGGGGCTCTTAAATATTGTTAGTCAAAGATATATTATAGATAACTATTAATAAAATAAAATTTGTATCTACAGAAGTTTGGCTTAGATGTTCGAAGTTCGAAGCACACCCAAAAGTATTTAGTTTGAACGTTACTTTATCTAACCTATCGTAGAACAGGTAAATTTTATACGGAACCTTTTACTGGAGGCCAGGTTCACTTGTTGTACCTAACCAAGTTGTAACCCTTGCAACAACACATGAGCCACATTTTCAAAATAAACTACAAGGGAAAACCGATTTAGGTCCCTAGTCCAGAAACCAATGGGTCTGGGCCCTGGCCCAAGAAAACCTTGAGAAAACATCCTTATATGGCCTCCTGCTTTTGGGGCAAGGGAGAAGAACCTTTTTTTACCTAAATAAAAAGAACAAGGATAATAAAATTGACTCTCTCCCTCTCTCTCTCTCTCTCTCTCTCTGCTCAAGCTTCTTTTCTTTTCTTGCTGAAAGTACAACTTGTATGACCAAATACATGACGGATCAACTCTTTCTACTGATTGTCTGACAAAATATATGTGTTCTAAGACCAAGGATGTGATTGTTTTTCATAGAATGTTAAGAGAGAAAAAGATAAAATAAAAAGAAATAGAAAAGATAAAAAATAACAAATGAATGAAAAATATTTCCCCCTCTATTTAAAAAAAAGTCACAGTAAAAGTAAGCACATTTTAAGTTCAAATTTGATTTGACCAAACATGGAGGCAACATCAAGCAAGAGTAAGATACGATCCAGTTTCAACTTAGATCCAGCAAACCTTCTAAATGGTCATCATACCTGACCTGACATTCGTTATGGAAAAAGGAAAAAGCAGACCAAAACATTTGCAAAATTTTCATTCATTTATACCCAAACAAAACCTTTTCCTTCACTTTCTCCTGAACCAAACACTAGCAAAGCGCCCATTTTTGTTATTTAAATTAACAAAATAACTACCCTACACTGATAAAAAAACTTATATAGATTATGATGATACAAGATAATTATTTTTACCCCTTAAAACATAAATCATGCAAAACTTCAAAAATGACCAAGCATATCATTGATAGGTGTAATAAAAGATTGGGAAATTTTTTAAAAGCTCCCGGCCCAAGAAAAACCAGTCAAAAAGTCCCTTATATTTTCTAAATAGGGAGAAAGGGCTTTGACGCGACCTGTATCGCGCCAAGATGTTACCTTCCGTTGATTTGCTTATGGCGGCGATGGGTGGCTGAGATTGGACCTGGAGGCTGTCGCTCCTGAAGGGTGTGGATCTCAATGGGTTTGAGGTTGTGGTCGCCGAGCTACCTGCAAGGAAGTCCCGGGGTGGTTGTACCACCGAGGACCCTCTGACGATCAAGTTAGACTAGAGATCCGAGCAGAGTAACGGCTTAGTGGAGTAAAAATGGCTTACTTGAACCGTCTGAAGAAGGGGTTTATATAGCGGTGACAGCAGGCAGGGCAGGCGCGAGAATCACGCTGGCAGTTACGCACCCGACGTCACGCCCGTGTGATGAGCGGGATCTCCCATTAATAGCGAGACAGGCTCGTTAATGGGGGATCGTGATGGCGTGGAACGTGGGATGTGGCCGACGGATATCTCGCGCATGGCGAGAATCGCGGGATGGCGGTTGCGCCTGTGAGCGGTGCCGTTGGTCAGTCGATGAGACCGAGGAAGATGACCTCGGCGGGAGAGCCAAGGTATCTGGGTTCTGTGGTAGCCCGGAGACGGGCCGGTAGGCCGAGAAGACCAATTGTGCAGGGGCTTGGAGGTGAGCCAGCTTTTGCTTGTAGGACGGGCACAGGAGTGGTTTGGTCGGCCACTGTAGGTCCTTTCTTGTAAACCCTGGGACATGTCATCTGCCACGTTTCATGATCTGGGAGATCACCGATATCGAGCGTCATCATAAGCCCCTACTCTCGTCTCGACCAGCTGACGGGTCGGGCCGAGAGTGGTCTGCCGGGTCACCCGATGTGAGCTTCTTTTCGAGGATATCGTCAGGCGTGTCCCCGGGTGATCTGTTGTATTTTTTGGATGATGTCAGCGAATCAGGGAGAGATCTCTGCATTAAAGAGGGTGCGCCGGATCGCGCGTACTTTTGCTGAAGCGACAGACCACGTGCCGGACGCTGGTTGGCTGATGCGACGGGTCGCAGACCTCTGGCGTCCGATGGGATCCGGCCAATGTACGTGCGACAAATGGAGTGATCGTGGTCGTCGAATGAGAAGAGTTGTTTCAGCGGGAATCGATTGTCGCCGTTAGATGAGGACGCCGGTGGCTATAAATAGTGGTGGGGTCCGCTTCAAGGCCCATCTCTCTTCATATTTTCCTCATTCTTGATCTTGTTAACTCGGCGCTCTCTTCTTTAGTTTGGGTTTCTGCGTTTCCGAGGACTTCTCTCCATCAGGTTAGATGTCTTCTTCTTCTTCTCTTTCTGAGTCGATCCTCTTCTCCCTTTGGCAGGATAGATGGATCGAACCAGGGCTCTTGGTGCCGCCAGTGCTCCATCTTGGGGGGAGGCAAGCGGTGCGGCCGTGCCTCTGGCTGACCCGGGCCCCATGCCAGATGCGCCTCCAACGGCGGGGCCATCTGCCCCGTCACGAGCCCCCGACGATTGTTCCGGCGGCGGCCAAAGGTGTCCACGGGTTCCCGAGCCACATACAAGGGATGCAGGAGAGGACGAAGATGGGGTTCCTCTTAAGAGGACGAGGACGGTCTCTCGCACGCCGCCGACGGAGATTTCGGAGGGGATTCCCTTACAGGAGGGGGACGCCCACTTCGTGGTCCCGTCGGGGCTTTCCGTTGCTGCCAGCCATCTTGCTGGTATGGAGGAGTCGGCTGGGGGCCAGATGCCGCGGGGGACCCTGAGGGCCCAAATGACGGCTATCGTACAGGGGGCGGTTCAAGTATGTACTCCCTCATGTGTTATTTCGAGCGCTCTCTCTTTAGTTCGGGTGTTGATTGATGGATTGTTTGGCTTATGCGTTTTGAAATCAAAGAATTAACCGCAATCAAGAACGGTGTCGCTTGGTAGCTAGCCGGTTGAGTATGGGTCGGTCCACAGGGAAAATGTGTATTTTCTAGTTGTTCTAACGAGTCAATTCCTAGTTGTGGTAGGTTTTGATTTTTTATAAAAACTGAGGTTGAAATTGATTTGGATTAAAACCTTGCTAGGGTTAGGATTAGGTTAGTTTGGAAAGTCAATTATTCTCACAGCTTTCTTTACCCAAATTAAGAACTTTAGGTGTTAAGGTAATACTTAACAAAGGGGATTAGCACGACCGGGAAGAAACTAGGTTTCTTCCCTTTGGCCCTTGTCCTTCCTTCCTTAACTCTTATCCCTAACCTCTATGGAAATCAAACACAACCGGTCTTTAACTATGGAATCACCGCTACCTCGTGGGATAGGGTGCCGTAGTGAGCGATGTGTGTATGGTTTGCATAAAGTCCTACTTTAAAATATTGAACGGGCAAAGAAAGGGGTGAGAGATTTTCATCTCTCAAACCTTCCCCAAACCTAACCCTAACAAGTGAGGAACTACTCACTCATTAGGGAATTAACAAAGGAATTCATTTTTATGATTTTTAATAATCTAATTAACTTGCGGAAAATAACTACGGCAGATAAAAAATTTGCAGAGAAATAAAATTGCTAGATAAGAAATTCAAGATAAGAAAACTTACTTTATTGATGCACTCTTTGACAATTACAATGAATGAAAATTTTAATCTAGGAAAATAAAAAGAGGCATGCTCCAAAAAGAGCTGTAGGCTTCCTATTTATAGATAATAGAAACCCTAGGGTTTACATCTGATCCATATCTAGAATTACAAAAATACCCTAAAAACCGGGTCAATGCACCGACTCCACCGACACGCACTGACATGTGCACAGCACGGCCGCGGATCCGCGGCCATATGCCTTGTTTGGCCGCGGATCCGCGGCCATCTTTAGGGCTCTCTGTCTCAATTTTCCAGGGTTGCTTTCTGTTGCTTTTTCCTTCTATTTTCTTTACTTGGTTCTTCAGAATCTTTTCTAGTTTCTTCCAGATTTCCACAGTGCAGAATGTTGTGGACTTTTACCGTTCGCTTCGTGTTGAAGTCTTGAATCTTGTGCTGCCTTCGTACCTTGTGCAATTGAACTGTTCGTTGATCTTCACTTGTTCCTTAAACTGTAGGCGGCATCATAAAGATTCTTCTATTTGTTGGTCGTAGTCTCACTTTTATAGCGTTTTTTCATCATTTTCACTGTATTGTTCCGAGAACCTGTAACCTGCAACTGTTCAGCAGACATGGATCTAAAGCACCTATTTATTTATAAAATGATTAAGAATGGGGAATATAATAATGCAAAATTATGATATGAACAAATACCCCCAAACTTATCTTTTGCTTGTCCCGAGCAAAACTAGTTTATTCTCGAAAAAGCCTAATCTCACTTTCGCAGGGAAACGCGATTGCACTGAGCTCGTGCAACAAGCCGTTAAACCTCTAGGTGTCCCTAGTAGGAGGAGAGTTTTCTCCTGAGCGTTTTCAGCGGATACTACCCATAAAATCCGATCAATTTGGTCTATTGACTTTCATTCTTCAATTCGGTGTTCTAGCAAGAAATTCTATTATTTTCAACTCAGAAATTATCAACCCATATTTTTCACGCTTCCTTATCATTTAACTTAAGATTGTATATGTTCTTTAAATTTACTTAGCTTTTAGCATCTTTTGAATCTTCCTTCTAAGGTTCCATCTCAACTTAGGAATTTTTATCATCTCTACTGAATATATAAGTCCTGTTTTTTATTCCTATATCTCATCCAAACCCCAATCATATACCCCTACGTGTGTGTGTATATCACCCCTATACTTGGAAATTCAATTCAAGCTATTATACTCTTTTCCATCACCCAAAGTACTTTTAGTTGGTGAATTTTTAGATAAAATTGCTCACACATTCTTCATGCGACCGTTAATATTTCTTGAGGTACTAACGACCGATTACAAAATGTGTTCGCTCATTAAGACATAATTCCTCGTCTTGTAATACCTAAGGCTTTAGTAGTGACTCTCAAACCAGTTGGTCTAAGGCACTAGGTGATAAAGCACCCTCGCTATATAATTTTTTATTTTACGCAGCCTTAAGTAATTACAAAACCAGTGTTCATTTTTTTATATTTCTTTATTCACACTTATAATTTTATTTTCCTTCATACTAAGGATTTTAGACAAGAGCATTTCAAGGTATCCTCTACTATTCCAAGTTTCAAGGTGCGTGTTTGTGCAGTTGTAGGGTATATATTTTCAGAATTTGGACTTAAGATTAGGAATTATTTTTCAGACTTACACTTTAATAAAAGTTTCAATACTCCTCCCTTGTTTTGACTTAGCCCAAGAAGTAAACTCAAAATTTGCCTATTTCTAAGTACACCACAATGACATATATTTTCTACCGTTAAATTTTTAAGAAAGGTTATTTTTAGGGTTTTTAATTTACTAAGTTTAGGATCTAGTTTTTCCTAACTAGTTAACCGTCTTATCAAACTTAAGTCAATTATGGCCAAAATTGAATTTTTTCAATTTTATTCTTCAATTTTTATGGTTTTTCTTTTATATATATATTTTTTATTTTCATTTTTTTTAAATTTTTATAATTTTTCATCAAGATGCAATGCAGAATTAAATATGCAAAAGAAAAAGAAAAAATATATGCAAAAACTAAAAAAAATGCAATGCAATGATAACTATTTACAACCACCTCTTCCCCCAAACTTACCAAAAGCAGTGCCCTCACTGCTCGGCCCCACGCCGTCCCCTTGAGCGTGAACGGGAACGCTCCTCCCTAGCTAGCAGGGTTCTAACCCCCTGCTCTACTTCTATCAGACGCCGATCATGTTCACTCATCATCCCCCTCAATTCGTCAGTCCCCCTAATGGCTCTACTCATTAAACGTGCATGTTCTAAGGGGGTGAGCTCCTCTTCGCTCGCGGTCGAGCTAGAGCTAGGTGTTCTTGCGGGCACGTATTCCGCCGGTTCTATTCGTGTCCAAACATCTGTCAAGGCTGTATAGGACGTAGATACGCCCTCAATGAGAGGCCTGATGGGAATACCTCCATGCATCTAGAATTCAAATTCCTCCACAGGGAGGAAATAGCGACACAGTTGTGTCACTAACATGGGGCATGGGTAGTTCGCGGCCCTTTTGCCCGCACCAATTGAGTTAAGCAGAACCGTGCACATGTCGAATCTAAGGTTTCTAGTCATTAGTGTGTGCACGATATGAAGTGACGGGGTGAAAAATGTGGTGTTATGGGAACTCCCAAAAATATTGTTTTGTGCCCACCGACACACAGTTAAAACATTAGCGAAAAGGGTTCTCGCTTGTATTCCTTTCCTCGGTTCCCTCGAGCAATCATTACCCATTAAGGGCATGTAATCTTCAAACTGAAGGGGTTGATCATGAACAGGTAACCTAGGGATTAAAGTGACTTCATGAATGAAGTCTCTATCAATAATTATCTCCCTATCACCCCACAGTAACTTGATAAATCCGTATTGTGCAAGGCACCCTTCTTCCATACACTCGTAAAAACGAGTGACTAGATCTGGAAGGGCGTAAACATTTGGGTGATTATAGATTAAAAAATTCCAACCCCTCCGTGCTATTTCATCAGCAAAATAACTCCCATATATCGTGTGTGAAAAGATCTGTGAGAAATCACGTTCTAACTGCATATTTGGTGCCATCACAGAAAATTTACAGATCTAAAAATAATTTAACAAAGAAGGAGAAGAAGATGCAAACCGCCTCTAAGAAAATCAGAGGGTGAAGCAGCAGGGGCGTGGCGGAAGCGCGGTCGGATGTGGGCTTGGGCGGCGGAAGCGCGGCGCAGCGAGATTGCTCTGCAGAAACTTGTGCGGCGGCTAGGGTTTGAGGAATATAAAATTTAGGGTTATGGAAAAAGGGCAGAGAGGGTCGGGTATTATTTATAGGCGGGAAGTGTGTTGGTTATTTGTAAAAAGCCCCTCTTAAAGAGAGGAAATTATTTGCAAATAAATTTTTTATTTTATTTTATTAAATCTGGAAATTTACAAAAATACCCAAAAAAAAAAATTTATTTTCAAATTTTTAATTTTTTATGTTATTTTGTTTTTATATAATTACAAATGATACATACCCCCAAACTTGTTTGAAACAATGTTTTGTCCAGATGATCGAAAATTTATGGGTGGATGGAGGAAAATCAGTCAATATAAATCGGCTCCTGTAAAAACAGGAGCTCCTCCGAAGGGTCCGCAGTGAGTAATGGTTTAAGTCGATGTCCGTTTACTTTAAACAGTGTACCGTCTTCCGGGTTTTCTAGATCTACCGCACCGTGCGGATATACGGAGCGTATCATAAATGGCCCTTTCCATCAAGATTTGAGCTTGCCGGGATGGAAATGTAACCGAGTATCGTAAAGCAAAACCTGTTGACCAGGTTTGAAAGTCTTGCGCATAAGGTGTTTGTCGTGGAACACCTTCGTTCGGTTTTTAACGACTACTGTGTTCTCATAGGCCTCATCCCGCAGCGCGTCCAATTCATTCATCTGCAGCTTTCTATTGCTGCATGCATCTCCCAAAGATAGGTTCAACTCTTTAATTGCCCAAAATGCCTTATGCTCTATTTCAACAGGAAGGTGGCAAGCCTTTCTATAAACAAACCTATATGGAGATATGCCAAGATCGGTCTTATTGGCAGTACGGAATGCCCAAAGTGCATCAATCAGTTTTGATGACCAATCTTTACGGTTTTTGGAAACCGTTTTCTCCAATATCTGTTTAATCTGCCGATTTGAAATCTCGGCTTGCCCACAAGTTTGGGGATGATATGGCGTTGATAGTTTGTGAGTAATGGAGTATTTGCGCATTAAGGACTCGAAAGTCCTATTACAAAAGTGAGATCCATTATCACTGATGATCGCGCGAGGATGCCCAAACCGAGAAAAAATGTTTTCTTTAAGAAATCTAACGACAACTTTGTTGTTATTAGTTCGGCTGGACACAACCTCGACCCATTTTGAAACATAGTCAACAGTAAGTAGAATATACATGTTCCCAAAAGAGTTGGGAAATGGTCCTATGAAGTCTATCCCCCAAACGTCAAAAATTTCAACGACCAAAATTGGTTGGAGCGGCATTTCATTTTTCCGAGATATCCGGCCCAAGTGTTGGCACCGGGAGCATGTCTTGCAGTATTCGTATGCATCTTTAAAAAGTCGTGGTCAGTAGAAGCCACACTGCAAGATCTTTTCTGCTGCCTTTTTGGGGCCAAAATGCCCGCCACACGCTTGATCGTGGCAGAATGACAACACACTCTTAAACTCGTTGTCAGGGACACACCGACGAATGATTTGGTCTGAACAGTATTTGAAGAGATACGGTTCATCCCAGTAAAAATGTTTTACTTGGGACAGGAATCGGAGTCTGTCCTGATTCGACCAATCGTTTGGTATCAGTCCGGTGGCCAAATAATTTACGATATCAGCGAACCAAGGTTCGCATGACACGGTTAAGAGCTCCTTATCTGGAAAAACATCTCTAATAGGAGTTTGAAGTGTAGGCGAAGAAGGGAGTCGTGAAGGTGGTCGGCGACTACGTTTTCACATCCTCTCTTTTCTCTTATGACAAGGTCAACTCTTATAGCAAGAGGATCGAACGTATCAGCCGAGATTTAGCATCCTTCTTCGCGAAAAGATGGCGAAGAGCTGAGTGGTCCGTGTAAACAATGACTGGAGTGCCGATTAAATAAGGCCTGAATTTTTCTAGTGCAAACACAACGGCTAAGAATTCTTTTTCAGTTGTTGTGTAATTCAATTGGGCCTCGCTTAATGTTCGGCTAGCGTAATAAATTATGTGTGGTATCTTATTTATGTGCTGTCCAAGGACAGCACCAATGCCGAAATCAGATGCATCGCACATAATTTCAAATGGATGCGTCCAGTCGGGAGATGAAAGAATGGGCGCAGAAATAAGTGAGCGTTTCAATGACTCGAATGCCTTCATGCAGCTTGTGTCAAAATCAAAAGTTGTGTCCTTGGCCAACAAAAGAGTCAAGGGTCTAGCTATCTTGCTAAAATCCTTGATGAACCGTCTATAGAAACCGGCATGGCCAAGGAAGGCTCGGATGTCTTTGACGCACTTGGGAGGAGGAAGATTGGAAATGACTTCAATCTTAGCTTTATCAATCTCAATGCCATTTTGCGAGATGATATGTCCTAAGACAATACCTTCTCGTACCATAAAGTGGCATTTATCCCAATTTAAAGTGAGGTTCTTATCCCTACAACGGGTAAGAACTGCGTCTAAGTGTAGCAAACACTCACCAAAGGAGTCGCCGAAAATGGAAAAATCATCCATAAAAATCTCCAAAAACTTTTCTACCATGTCTGAAAAGATACCCATCATACACCGCTGGAAAGTAACGGGTGCATTGCATAACCCAAAGGGCATGCGACGGTAAGCGAATGTACCGAAGGGACAAGTAAATGTGGTCTTGTCTTGGTCCTTTTCGGCGTTGGGAACTTGATTATAGCCGGAGTAGCCATCCAAAAAGCAGTAAAATTCATGCCCATCCAATCGTTCTAGCATTTGGTCAATAAAAGGTAATGGAAAGTGGTCTTTCCGTGTCGCGGCGTTGAGTTTTCTATAATCGATGCAAACTCGCCACCCAGTTTGGGTGCAAGTAGGTATTAACTCATTCGTCTCAATAGTTATGACCGTTATGCCCGATTTCTTTGGGACAACGTGAATGGGGCTAACCTACTGGCTATCAGAGATAGAGTAAATGATACCACTATCAAGACATTTTACAATCTCCTTTTTAACAGCCTCCTTCATTATGGGGTTGAGGCGTCTCTGTGGATCCCTTACTGGCTTGGCATCATCCATCATATGTATATGATGTTCAACTATGAGAGGACTAATCCCCTTGATGTCCGCCATAGTCCAGCCAAAAGCTTGTCGGTTATTTTGTAAGACTGTTAAAAGGGTTGTTTCTTGATCGAGGGCTAGAGATGCTGATATGATAACAGGAAGGGTCTCATTCTCACCTAAGTAAGCATATTTAAGGTGAGACGGCAAAAACTTGAGTTCGAGTTTTGGAGGTGAAATAATTGAAGGTAAAATTGGTGAAACTGTCTCGAACTCGAAGGATTCCAACAATGGTTCGAAGCGAGTGTAAGCAACCGAGTCGGATGGTTCAGCTAACTCATCCGAAAATTCAAAGTACTCAAACTCGGGTGGTGAGTCTTCAAAATCGTCCAAAAAAGTGAAACACTCGTAATCGTTATCGGGTGTAAAAGCTGTGTCAGAATCAAAGAGGAACGCACTAGTGGCGTCAGAATTGCTGTGATCGAACAGAAATTTTTCGAACTCACAGTCCTCCTGAGTGATCTCTTGGATCGAGCAAACATCAAGTATATTAGCATTAGGCTCGGAGGGCTGATTCCCCAACTTAAAAATGTTGAGTTCAATTGTCATATTTCTAAAAGATAGGTTCATCGAACCATTTCGACAATTGATCACCGCATTAGAATGTCGCAAGGAATGGTCGACCGAGTATCACCGGAATTTGACTTCGGAGGTTAGCCACAGGATGTGTGTCCATAACAATAAAATCAACGGGGAAAATGAAATCCCCTACTTTAATTAACACGTCCTCTAACTCACCCCTAGGATGGGTGATGGATCGGTCGGCCATTTGGAGAGTACAATGTGTGGGTTTAAGCTCTCCAACGCCTAATTGTTCATATACTGAATAGGAAAGAAAATTAATACTGGCACCAAAATCTAATAGTGCGCGATTGATGTTTTTATCCCCAATTGTTATTGAAATTGTAGGACAGACAGGGTCCTTGTGTTTTTGGGGTAAAGGTTGGGTAAGAGCATCACTTACCGCACTAGCCAAGAAAACTTTCTTAGGTACCTGCGATTTTCTCTTCTTGGTGCATAAGTCCTTTAAGATTTTAGCGTAAGAAGGGACTTGTTGGATTGCATCCAAGAGAGGTATGTTTATGCTAACCTATTTGAATAACTCCACAATCTTCTCCATTTGTGGAGTAGGTTTATTGGATCTCAACCTGTTTGGAAACGGAACATTTTGAAAATTTGTTGAGTCCAATGTTTGTGGAGTAGATTGCGGAGTTGGAAAGGATCCCAGTGTTGGTGTTATCGTGGAGTGAGATGTGGGTCCGTTCGAATTAGAAGAAGTAGAGCCTTGTGAAGAATGAAGAATATGCTCTGAAGAAGACGAAGAAGATGAAGAAGAAGAAGTGGCGGCCGGGGTGTCATCATTATTACCAACATTGTTGTACAATACCTTTCCAGATCTCAATATAGTCACGGCACTCACATTATGATTTTGTTGTTCATGAGCAACATATGTGTGACCGGGATTTGGCAGTGGTTGAGATGGAAGTTTTCCCTTTTCTCGCTCGCTTAACGCAGCATTCAGTTGTGCAATTTGGGCTTCAATTGTTTTGATGCTCTGATCATGTGAAGCACTGTGTTGCGCCAAAGACTGAATGGACAATTGGATGCTGGCTAAGGATTGCGTAGATTGTTTTAAAAATGCATTCAGACTTCGTTCTAGCGAGGAAACCTTATCGTTATTCGGCTGAACAAAATTGTTTTGAGGATAAGAGTTGTTTGGTACAAAATTGTTCATTGGGTTTTGGTAAGGTTGGGGTTGGAAAGGTTGCTGATATTGAGTTTGTTGAAGGGTTTGTTGTTGTGGAGGAGGCCTCTGAAAGTTGTTATTGCCTTAGAATTGTTGTTGATTTTGATTCCAAGCAAAATTTGGGTGTCTCCTCCAACCAGGATTGTAAGTTGAAGAGTATGGATCATTTCTTTGTCTTTGCTGAAAGGCAGCATTGACTTGATCTTGTCCTTGAACAGGTGGATTGTAAGGACACTCTTCGGTTAGATGGGACGGATCCGAACAACAAGCGCAAACAGTGCGTGGGGGTAAAGCAGGGGCAGGAGAAGGCGATGAGAACTTTCTCTCAATTGCTTCAAGTTTTTTCGTGAGTGCAGCCATTTCGGCCTTCATTGCAATCGACATATCAAGTTGATGTATGCCTGCCCTAGACTGACCTGATGAAGTAGATGAAGTGGTCTTAGTGCTTTTCCACTGAAGTGTTTGTTCACCAAGATCGTCGAGAAATTGCCAACCTTCCTCGCTTGATTTTGTAAGAAAGTGACATTGACAAATGGTTTCCAACAGCTGCTCAGTTGCTGGGTTCAGTCCTTCGTATAAAGTTTGGCAAAGTTGCCAATTCTCGATACTGTGGTGAGGGCACTGAACAAGTAGGTCTTTAACCTTTCAAAACACTTCCAAAATGGTTTGGAAGGAAGCTGGGAAAATTGAATAATTTCGTTGCGAATTCTCGCGGTCTTGTGGTGTGGGTAAAACTTTTTTTGGAAAGCCTTAACAAACTTTTCCCAATTTTTTATGGAGTGTGATGTTGTGCTATATAACCATTTTTCAGCTAGGTCACATAAAGTGAATGGAATGACACGTAGCCTTATAGCATCATCGGAAAGTTGTGTGGTCTTCATCATTACGCAAACATTCTGGAATTTGTTAATGAAGATGTAGGCATCTTCGGATTCCAGCCCGTGAAATTTTGGCAACATATTGATGAAGTGGGGTTTAATTTCAAAGTTATCCCCATTAGTCGGTGGAAGTGAAAGACAGGTGGGAAGTGCGGTGCGGATGGGATAGAAAAGATCGTGGAGCGCGATTCGTTGGGGGCGCTTCGACAGGAGGGTGTGGTGGGTTATTCACACCCAGTGGAGGTGGAATCAGTCCCGTAGGTAAGGGGTTGTTAGGATTGAATCCCGACATCTCTTTAGAAGATGAAGGTAAAGAAGTGGAGGGAATTTCGACTTCGGAGTCGAAAGCGTCGTCAGTCGGCACTAACGAGACACGGACTAAATGGGCGCTAGTGTCCCTAGTCCAACTGGACATACACTAACGAGGTGTAGTGTAGTCAAAAAGTAGAAATAGAAGGTGGGGGTAAGAAAACGTCAATGAGAGAAAGTGGGGTGCAATGGATTTCTAGCGACAAATTGGAAAGTTTTTGTAAAAATTTTGTTTTGTGGTTTTTTTTATAAGGAGTTTTTTTTTTGCAAAAAGATTTTTATAAGGAGCTTAGACACACTTTCAAGCAATCACAATATGCACAATCAAGCCTAGAGCTAGGGTCTCCTAAGTCAACTAGACTGCTCCTAACTGTTCCAAAGGGCAAGTTGTGAGATCCTCAAATCGCCTCTTCACCGCCAATTGTGGCCAGGTAAGCATAAGTAAAAAAGGAGGGATCCGCTCACGAATCACCGTGAGATGGGCCTTTTAAAATTACCTTTCCCACTTATCTAGCCTAGGCACCACAAAGTCTGGTTTAGATAAACGACCGATGCCTACAACTTTTCCTTTGTCCTGATGAGCATGACAGTCCTTATTGGCTGAGTCTAATATTTTTTAATTAACTCGAAGGTTGATGCAAAATACTTTTTGTGATTTTTGGGGTCCTAGGAAGGGTAATGAAATCCCCACCCAATCTGGATTGGTGTTATAGCCCCTTAAAAGTCCGTTTTTAAAAATGCAAAGCGGTAAGCACACAAAAAAATCTAAAACGCTTGCCAATTTTTTTTTTTATTTGCGGCATAAAGAATCCTGCACAAGATCAAGTTATTGGAGAAGGGGGAGAAGTTTTGCGCAAAGAACCCTGCAGGAAAATTTTTCAGAGGACTACAGAGGGCAGAAGAGAGGAAAAGAATGCTTACAGAGACTTTTTGAAATGCTGACGTCACCAATGCGCAGCGGATCCGCGGCCAAAAGCTTGCAAGCGCGGCGGAAACGCGGTTGAAATGTTAGTTCAAGCCTCCAAAATTCTTCTGTTGTCTGTTGTGGTTCTCCTATGTTTGTTCAGATCTGCTGTTTGCTGTTTTGTTCACTGGATTTTTCCAGATCTGAATCTGTTCGTCTTTACGATCATGCACAATTCAAACGAAAACCCTTCAAAAAATAACAAGATGATAATTTTTTTTTATATTTTTATATTTTTTAGTTTTTATGATTTTTTAATTTTTTAATTAACCCGAAATTACAAAAAGAAAATAACTACCGTTATCCCCGGCAACGGCGCCATTTGATTGATGGATTGTTTTGCTTATGCATTTTGAAATCAAAGAATTAACCGCAATCAAGAACGATGTCGCTTGGTAGCTAGCCGGTTGAGTACGGGTCGGTCCACAAGGAAAACGTGTATTTTCTAGTTGTTCTAACGAGTCAATTCCTATTTGTGGTAGGTTTTGATTTTCTATAAAATCTGAGATTGAAATTGATTTGGATTAAAACCTTGCTAGGGTTAGGATTAGGTTAGTTTGGAAAGTCAATTATTCTCACCGCTTTCTTTGCCCTAATTAAGAACTTTAGGTGTCAAGGTAATAGTTAATAAAGGGGATTAGCACGACCGGGAAGAAACTAGGTTTCTTCCCTTTGGTCCTTGTCCGTCCTTTCTTAACTCTTATCCCTAATCTCTATGGAAATCAAACACAACCGGTCTTTAACTATGGAATCATCGCTACCTCGTGGGATATGGTGCCGTAGTGAGCGGTGTGTATATTGTTTACATAGAGTCCTACTTTAAAATATTGAATGGGCAAAAAAAGGGGTGAGAGATTTTCATCTCTCAAACCTTCCCCAAACCTAACCCTAACAAGTGAGGAACTACTCACTCATTAGGGAATTAACAAAGGAATTCATTTTTATGATTTTTAATAATCTAATTAATTTGCGGAAAATAACTACGGCGGATAAAAAATTTGCAGAGAAATAAAATTGCTAGATAAGAAATTCAAGATAAGAAAACTTACTTTATTGATGCACTCTTTGATAATTACAAGGAATGAAAATTTTAATCTAGGAAAATAAAAAGTGGCATGCTCCAAAAAGAGTTGTAGGCTTCCTATTTATAGATAATAGAAACCCTAGGGTTTACATCTGATCCATATCTAGAATTACAAAAATACCCTAAGAAAACCGGGTCAATGCACCGACTCCACCGACACGCGCCGACTTGTGCACAACACGGCCGCGGATCCGCGGCCATCTTGAGGGCTCTCTATCTCAATTTTCTAGGGTTGCTTTTTGTTGCTTTTTCCTTCTATTTTCTTTACTTGGTTCTTCAGAATCTTTTCTAGTTTCTTCCAGATTTCCACAGTGTAGAATGTTGTGGACTTTTACCGTTCGCTTCGTGTTGAAGTCTTGAATCTTGTGTTGCCTTCGTACCTTGTGCAATTTTTATAATTTTTCATAGTCCATAATTTTTATTTCTCTGCAGTGCAGATTCCCATAGTCCATAATTTTAACGAGTCAATTCCTATTTGTTTTAGGTTTTGATTTTCTATAAAAACTGAGGCTGAAATTGATTTGGATTAAAATCTTGCTGGGGTTAGGATTATGTTAGTTTGGAAAGTCAATTATTCTCACCGCTTTCTTTGCCTTAATTAAGAACTTTAGGTGTTAAAGTAATAGTTAACAAAGGGGATTAGCACGACCGGGAAGAAACTAGGTTTCTTCCCTTTGGTCCTTGTCCATCCTTTCTAACTCTTATCCCTAACCTTTATGGAAATCAAACACAACCGGTCTTTAACTATGGAATCACCGCTACCTCGTGGGATAGGGTGCCGTAGTGAGCGGTATGTGTATGGTTTGCATAGAGTCATACTTTAAAATATTGAACGGGCAAAGAAAGGGGTGGGAGATTTTCATCTCTCAAACCTTCCCCAAACCTAACCCTAACAAGTGAGGAACTACTCACTCATTAAGGAATTAACAAAGGAATTCATTTTTATGATTTTTAATAATCTAATTAACTTGCAGAAAATAACTACGGCAGATAAAAAATTAGTAGAGAAATAAAATTGCTAGATAAGAAAACTTATTTTATTGATGCACTCTTTGACTGTAGGCGGCATCATAAAGATTCTTCTATTTGTTGGTCGTAGTCTCACTTTTATAGCGTTTTTTCATCATTTTCACTGTATTTTTCCGAAAACCTGTAACCTGCAACTGTTCAGCAGACATGGATCAAAAGCAGCTATTTATTTGTAAAATGATTAAGAATGGGGAATATAATAATGAAAAATTCTGATATGAACAGGTGTCCCTAAGTCTCTCTGCCGTTTTTCGTCGGGTCCTTCTGCACTGCGCCCTTGTTACTCGTAGGGAAGCCGAGGGGGTCATTCATGCCACGAGGTCGGCAGAAGAGTCTCCTTCGGAGGGCGAGAGTCTGCGACTCGAGCTGCGTCTGGAGAGGGAGAAGACGACGGTCCTTGGAGCCCGGTCGGAAGCTACGGAGCTCACCGTTTCAAAGTGCCGGGAGTCCTATCACTGCCTGAGCGAGTCCCACCGAGCC
The DNA here is from genome assembly GCA_030015575.1 of Agapanthus africanus. NCBI lineage: Eukaryota > Viridiplantae > Streptophyta > Magnoliopsida > Asparagales > Amaryllidaceae > Agapanthus > Agapanthus africanus. The sequence continues at coordinate 191,041,769 of CM057341.1, forward strand.
ATCGAGGCGAAGTTGGTGGAACTGGCCGACTGCTTTGCCACCATGAATAGGGTGAGGGATGCCAGCAGGCGGGATGCCGAGGCAGCGCTTCAGGCGGCGGAGGTTGCCAAGATCCGGGCTAGAAAGGTGGTGGCCGATTACAAGGGGTCAGACCAGTTTTACGTTGACCTCGGCGAGGCTTCCGCCATTGCATGGAACAAAGCTCTTTATGCCGTCAAGGAGCAGCTTCCAGAGTTTGCCGACGGTGAGCTTCGAGCTCGGGTCCCACTTTCAGTGGTCATGCACCCGGTTGACAATGATGAGGGAAGCGAGGCCTAGGCCGGGCTTGCGGCCCGAACTTCTTGGATTTTCCTCCTCTCTCTTTTGTAAGCCTCCGGGCATATTTTGTAAGGCTGGGGAGCCCACTATACCCTTGTAAAGACTTTTTTCTTTGTGAATAAAGATTTTTGTTTTTGCAGTAGTGTTTGTGCTTGTATTTTCCTTTGTCGGTAAACACTCGTATTTGCGCAGTACTGCCTTCGTTTTATGTCGGTTCTTTGTCTAGCGACCACACATCGAGTTGACTCTGTTCGTTTGCCGAGTGCGCAAAGAACGCTGCGAAGACGGTATCTCCATGGCCCCGAAGTCGAGGTGGATATTGCTTAGACGTAGAACCGGATGCCTCTTGGTGAGGTCATGTTCTGTAGCGTGGGAAGCTTGGAGAGGCATTCTGATGATCGACCGAGCAGGGTAGTTGCCTGGCGCCTCTAGGCGAGGGATTCGATCGCTGTAGTTTTAAGGTACTGAATTTCCAGCGGGGGATGGCCGAGCAGGGTAGCTACTCGGTGCCTCTTGCCGAGGGCTTTGATCCCTGGTGTGTTGGGGTAGGGAGCTACCAGCCAGGGATAACCGAGCAAGGGCAGGCCCGGTTGCCTCTTTCGAGGGCTTTTGATCCTTAAGGACTGGCCTGCAGGGTTACTGCAGGGCTGCCTCTTGGTGAGGGCTTCGATCCCTGGCGTTGTGGGGGTAAGGAAGCTGCCAGTCAGGGATAGCAGAGCAGGGTAGCTGCAGGGTTGTCTTTTTGTGAGGGCTTAGGTCCTTGGTGCTGAAGGGGCCGTGGGAGGCCTGCCAAGGATGAACCAAGTAGTGAAGCTGCTCGGTTGCCTCTTTTTGAGGGCTTAGATCCCTGGAGTTGTGGGGTAGGCAAGCTACCGGCCGGGGATAGCCGAGCAGGGGCAGGCTCGGTTGCCTCTTTCGAGGGATTTTGATCCTTAAGGACTGGCCTGCAGGGTTACTGCCCGGTGCCTCTTGGTGAGGTCTTTGATCCTTAGCGTGGGAGGGGCCGTGAGTGGCCTATTAAGGACGGGGCCGAGCAGGGTAGTTGCTCGGTGCCTCATGGCGAGGGTTTTGATCCCTGGTTTGTTGTGGGTAGGGAGCTACCAGCCAGGGATAACCGAGCAAGGGCGGGCCCGGTTGCCTCTTGCGAGGGCTTTGATCCTTAAGGACGGGCCGAGCAGGGTTACTGCCTGATGCCTCTTAGAGAGGGCTTTGATCCCTGGTTTGGTAGGGAGCTACCAGCCAGGGATAACCGAGCAAGGGCGGGCCCGGTTGCCTCTTGGCGAGGGCTTTGATCCCTGGTTTGTTGGGGTAGGGAGCTACCAGCCAGGGATAACCAAGCAAGGGCGGGCCCGGTTGCCTCTTTCGAGGGCTTTTCATCCTTAGCGCAGGAAGGGCCGTAAGTGGCCTACTAAGGATGGCTGAGCAGGGTTGTTGCCCGGTGCCTCTTGGAGAGGGCTTTTTGTCCTTAAGGATGGCCGAGCAAGGTTGCTGCCCGGTGCCTCTTGGCGAGGGCTTTGATCCCTGGCGTTGTGGGGTAAGGAAGCTACCATCCAGGGATAGCCGAGCAGGGTAGCTGCAGGACTGCCTCTTGGTGAGGGCTTCGATCCCTGGCGTTGTGGGGGTAGGCAAGCTACCATCCAGGGATAGCCGAGCAGGGTAGCTGCAGGGCTGCTTCTTGGTGAAGGCTTCAATCCCTGGCGTTGTGGGGTAGCGAAGCTGCCAGCCAGGGATAGCCGAGCAGGGTAGCTGCAGGGCTACCTCTTGGTGAGGGCTTCGATCCCTGGCGTTGCGGGGTAGGGAAGCTGCCAGCCTGGGATAGCCGAGCAGGGTAGCTGCTGGGCTGCCTCTTCGTGAGGGCTTTAGGAAGATGGACAGTCGCGAGTGACACGTGTCGCGATCGCGTAGGGGACGCGAAGCGTTTTGGAATGTCGTGCCAGTTTCGCCACGTAGCGGCGTGGCATTGGGGTAGTTGCTGCGATTCCTAAGATTCGCGCTGGCATGCCCGAGAATCCAGGTCCTTGAAGATTCTGCTTGAAGCTATAAGTAAGGGGGAGATGGCAGTTCCTTTGGTACCGCTTACTTTCGAGATGACTAGGCGCGTGTATTTGATCGAATAGATTATCACCCTTGGTGATGTCTCCTTGTATGACCAATCGCTGTCCGAGGAGGGGTGCCGGGGAGTGGTTTGGCGCCTTGAGGATCACTTCAGCCGTCTCCTCCCACGGCGGTCGTCCTTGCTCCAGCTCCTGATGTGCGCAATCTGGAGGAGGTCCCCGGGGTTGGACAACCCCTTCACCGAGGAGCTTCTGGACGAGGCGCTTGACAAGGTGCATTCGATCTTCCTGTTCGGCCTCATCTCGAAGGCCAGGCACAACCGATCCTTGCTTCTAATCCTTGAATGTTTCAAGATGAGGTACATCGTAGGTCAAGGCTCAGCGGGCGGTGAGTCGGGTACTTCCGTGGAGTCCCGGGTCCGCATGCAGCGTCAGCAGGAGCGGGTTGCAGCGGCTAGGGCCCGGTTGACGGAGATCTACTCTGAGTATCACCAGGAGTACTTCCTCGATCCCGTTCCACCTCTTTTGTAATTGTAAGGCTGAGGATCCCAGAGTACCTTTTTGAATTAATAAGATTCCTCTTTTTGCAATGCTCTAGCGTTCCCCTCTTATTATTTAAGTAGAAAGAACTTTTTAGAAAAATTTACATTGCCTTTGAGAAAGGAGAGGTACATACTCGTAGGTATCCGTTTCATTGGTACAACTTAAGCTTCTCAGCGTTGTAAGGCCGTGGAAACTTGCGGCCGTCCGCGTCCTGTAAGTGGTAGGCTCCGCCGGAAAGTACTTCGGAGACGAGGAAAGGACCGTTCCATTTCGAGGAGAACTTATGCAGCCTGCCTTGATCGACGAACTCGTTTTTCCGTAGGACCAGGTCTCCGGGCTTGAAGGAGCGACGCTTGACCCGCGCGTTGTAGTATCGGGCAGTTTGCTGCTGATACGCAGCAGCCCTGATTTGAGCCCGGTCCCGTTTCTCCAACAAGATGTCCAGGTTGGTCCGCAATGTCGTGGTGTTTTCTTCGTCGTCGAAGTGTTCGACCTGGTGACTGGGTAGCCCGATTTCCGCCGGGACCATCGCCTCGGTCCCGTAGCAAAGGCTGAAAGTGGTTTCCCCAGTGGGGGTCTTCTTTGATGTGCACAAGGCCCATAAGACCCGGGGCAATTCCTCGACCCAACTGCCTTGGCGTCCCTCCAAGCGGGTCCAGAGACCCTGGAGGACGTCTCGGTTGGCGACTTCGGCCTGCCCATTGCATTGGGGGTGTGCGACCGTGGCGAACTTCATGAGGATATGATATTCGTTGCAGAAATCCTTCACCTTCTTGTTCTCGAAGTTCGTCCCGTGGTCGGTGATGATACACCTCGGGATGTCGAACCGGAGTATCAGGTTGTTCTGCAGGAACTTGATGGTCGTGGCGGCGTCCGGTTTTCTGATGGGGACGGCTTCGATCCACTTCGTGAAGTAATCTACCGTGACAAGAACATATTTGTGCCCGCCCGCGCCGGTAGGGAAATGGCCTATCATGTCCAATCCACACTGGGCGAATAGCCACGGGGAGGTCAGCGCGGTCAGCTCGGTGGCCGAGAGGCGAGGTATGCTTCCGTGGAGTTGGCGGCTTTTGCATCTCCTGACGAGCTTCTGGGCGTCCTCATGAATAGTTGGCCAGTAGTACCCCTGGAGCAATGCCTTCTGGATTAAGGTTCGGGCCCCTTGGTGTGCGCCGCCTACCTCTTCATGGATTTCACGGAGGACGTAGTTAGCTTTGTGGGGGTCGACGCACCGGAGCAAGGGCTGAGTGAAGGATTTCTTGTAAAGGATCCCATTGCTCCAGACAAAGTGACGGGCTTTGGCCCGGAGGCGGCGGGCGGCTCCCCGATCTTCTGGGAGCGCTCCATCCCTTAGGAATTCCACGAGGGGCTTTCTCCAGTCTTTGTCGTCTTCCTGCGCTGTGTACACATGGAGTACTGTCGCCTCGTCTTCCACACTGGGCCGTGGTAAGGTTTCGAAGAGGATTGACCGCTTGTTGTTGGCCAAGTAAGATGAGGCCAGCTAGCTCAGGGCGTCGGCTTGGGCATTGAGCTTGTTTCCTGATTTAAAATCAGGAAAGCTTCTGTGGAAAGCTTCAAAAAGGGGCCACGTGCTTACACGTGACCAGCAGTCACGTGTTGACACGTGACCTATAAAGTGCAGAAAAGGCGCACATTGAATCGCTGAGCAAAGTCAAGGAAAAGAGCTTCAGAAGAGGTCACGTGCTCCCACGTGACCAGGGTCACGTGTTGACACGTGACGTTCAAAGCAGCAAACTCGCTCTCCAATTGAACCAAGGAAAGAAGTGCCAGACAGGGGTCACGTGCTCACACGTGACCAGGGGTCACGTGGTAACACGTGACGGCTAAGCAGCAGAAGAAGGCAGAACGCAGAAAGAAAGAGGATCCTTCATTCCAAAAGGGGGGTCACGTGTCCGCACGTGACCATGGGTCACGTGGTCACACGTGACCGACTTTCAAAGCCCTTTTTGTCAACAGAATTAAATTCTGAGAGAAATGCAAATCTTTCAAAAGGAACGCAACTATATGCATCCAATCAAATTAAAGATTCAGAGGTCATTTATTTATGGAAAATCTCGGGTTTGGAAAGATTTCCCCCTTAAATCTAACCAAAATAACAAGGGAGAATCTCTGGATCTGAAATCCGACGGTGAATAAAATTCACCTAATAATCCAAAGGTCCAGAACGAATGAAGGATGCAAATCAAATCTCTCAATGAAGATTCGTCAAAAACCAACTGATTCAGCTGCTTCTCCTATAAATAGGAACCAAGAGACACAAAAAAAAGATATACATGCGCAGAGAAGAAAAGAAAGAAAAAAGGAGGAGAGCTTTGATATTTTGAAAAGACTCGGATCTTCTGCAAAAACCCTAGGTAAGAAAGGGAAAGCCTTTTGAGAGAAAGAGAATTTAATTCTCAACAGAGTTTGACTCTGATACATAAAACAGAAGAGTAGATTTCTTCTCTCTTTGATAGAGGATCTGCAAAGTGCACATCTCCCCTTAAAGTTGAGAATTTAATTCTCAATGGGTCGAGATCCTGCCATGCAGATCCAAAACATAGAGAAAGAATGCAAGCATGAGAATTTAACTCTCACAGAATTATAGGAATTTAATTCCTTTAGAATAAAATTAGGGCTCGACCTTGTATCATGGGAATTTAATTCCTTCAAAATAAAAGAAGCAGGGTTTAACCCTAATTGAGAACATAGTTCTGTTGAAACAGCAGGAATTTAATTCCCTTAATCATAATTCTTTAAAAACGGGAAGTTTAGTTAGGGTTTAACCCTGTTCAGTTCTTCGCATAAACGAGGAATTTAATTCCCACAGAAAATCTAGAGTTAAACTCTATTCCAGAATACAAGTCTTCAAAAGGAAATAGGAATTTAATTCCTCTAAGATTTAAAGTTCGAAGAATTTAATTCCTGAAAAAAAGGAGTAACAGATCCTCTAAAAACTACATGGAGGCAGGGTCACGTGCTACCACGTGACCCCCCAAAACCCCTACAGAAAGCCCCTTTGAGGCAGCACCCCACGTGACCCACATGACCCTCAGCAGAAGCCTTAACACAAAGGCATTTGAATGCCCATCACGTGATGGCACGTGATGCTCTGAAAGACACGATAGTTTCAGCAGAGCAAATGAAGGGAAGGCGCTCTCACGTGCTGCCACGTGACCCTTCCTGCCTTAGTGTTTAACACTAAAATTAAAACTCTCGAGCCCAGTGTTAAAACACTGTCGGGCCTTAGCATTCAATGCTGATTAAAAAAGCCTTATTTGCAGTGTTCAACACTGATTTGTTTTCGTGTTTAACACTAATTTGAAAAAGCCTTATTGCTGGTGTTTAACACCAATTATCTCTCAATGTTGAACACTAACTTGTTAACCGAGATGTCATTCCCAGTATTCAACGCTGATTGCTCTGAAGTGTTTAACACCAGGCTTAGGCCCAATTGGCTAAAGGGATAGAGGCAAGCCTCTCCTGATTGGACTTAGCCCAAGCTGGCCATAAGTCCTCAATTCGTGATTAACTGGGCCAATGGGCTCATAACATAATTGATCAGTCTTGACCCAAATTGGGCCAGGGACTATTTAATCCACCGCGGTTCTAGGGTACATCTCTTCACTCCTTTGATACTTGGCATTGTAATCCCTCAATGTCTTCAAAGAGGTGACGGGTCCCGAAGACCACTCACGATATGGACTGTGGGGTCCTTAAACCCACGCATCATGCAAAATTCCTGGTTACGTGGAACGCGGATAACGTCACTCTTTGACCCCGTGGAAAACGTCCAGAGCGGATCCTGGTCCTCGCAGAGCACGGCAGTGAACCCGTGTGAAGCATCCAGAGTGGAGCCTGGTCCTCGTCTAGCACGGCAGTGAACCCGTGTGAAGCATCCAGAGCACAAAACGGACTGTGGAGTCCTTAAACCCATGGACTATGACGTCCTTAACCTCGACCGAGATGTCTTTAAACTACCCATCGACCGAGATGTCTTTAAACTACCCATCGACCGAGATGTCTTTAAACTACCCATCGACCGAGATGTCTTTAAACTACCCATGGACCGCAATGTCCTTAAACTACCAATGGACCGCAATGTCCTTAAACTACCCACGGACCGCAATGTCCTTAAAAACTACCCATGGACCGCAATATCCTTAAACTACCCATGGACCGCGATGTCCTTAAACTAGAACAATAGAGCCCCTATATGCTCTTTTGTCGGATCTAAACGGTCCCGTTTAAGTTGATCTTAGCCTCAAAGATGGCTAACGCGTCCTTAAACCTTCAAGCAGATTGGACTATGAATCCCCCTAATTAACTCTGGCTCGAGGGTACATCTCTGAACTCCTCTGACATCCGTCGTTGAAATCTCTCAACGTCGTCAGAGAGGTGACGGGTCCCGACGGCCACATAGACGATAGACCGCCACGTCCCTAAACTGGAACATTAGAGTCCAAACACCCTTTTGTAGGATCTAAACGATCCCGTTAAGTTGATCTTAGTCACAAAGTTAGACTAACGTATCCTTAACAAACGTTTGAGTTGATCTTAGCCTCAAGTATGGCTGACGTATCCTCAAACCAAACCCCCAAACCCAAATTTAAGATAATGCGGATTTGGACTAGTCCATGCCCTACGGGCGACGACATAACTCAGTCTCCGTAAACGATCCACGGGCAATGAAACATAAAACAAGAACACACGACACGAAGTGACCATCTGGAGAAGGAGAAAGTTGTTACCGCAAAGCGGTAGCGTAATTAACTGCAGGGGCTTGCGCCTGCAGGGAAGAGCGTCCCCACAATCAAAAACCCCTCAAACGAGGGGGAATCTGACGAAGTCTGCTACATCGGACGCATCCGTCTAGACCTCCGATACATGGTGCCATGGATCAAATTGGCATCTTCGGAGAGGTGGACGGATAGCACCAATTAGCATCTGCCCCGAATTTCAGGCGAGACGGCCCTACGTCCCGTGTGTCCGTTCGGAGGGGAACAAGGACCACTTGGATGCATTCACCGCGGGAATGAGCTTCCAGGACCACTCCGATGCCACCCAGTGCCGAGCCTTCCCGGCCACTCTCATCCGCTCCGGGCGAGACTGGTTCCGAGGACTCGAGCCGTGCTCGATCTCAACCTTTGACGAGCTGGCCACACAATTCCTCGGCCACTTCGTCGGAAACAGACGGCAGAAACGCACGGTCGACCACCTTTTCACGATCAAGAGCGGGGACAGGAAGACGTTCAAGGCCTACGCCACCCACTTCTACAACGCCCTTCTCGAGGTTCCAGAGCACCGGGATGAAATGATCATCATGGCTCTGAGGCCTAGTCTTAGGCACAAGGAGTGGTTACGCTCTTTTGTACTGGCGCAACCTAAGACCATGGCCGAGGTAAAGGCCTAGACCGAGCGTGAGGTCCAGCTCGAATCCGAGGTGAACGCAAACCTCTCTCGGGCAGAGCAAGCCAACCAGAAGAAAAGGGCAAGGGACGAGAGAAGGGGACCGGAACGGCAAAAGCCTTATCCCCCAAAGTTCCAGGAGTACACGCCGCTTAACGTCTCCCAGACAGTGCTACTTGAGGAGGCCAAGGGCGAAGCGTTCTTCAAGTTCCCCCCAATCCCACGCGCGGCCTCAAAGGGAACCTGGGGCCCCTACTGCGGTTTCCACAGGTCGCTAGGCCACTCCACGGAGAGCTGCAAGCAACTCCGGGATTATATTGAAGAGCTCATCCGTTCGGGGCACCTCGCAGCGTACCTGAGGGACAAGCGGCAAGCTGACCGTAAGCAGGAGCAGCGTCCCCCTCCCGCCGAGCTGACCATCGCCTAGATCATGGTAGTGTCAGCGGAGGATACGTCCGGTACCCCCAAATCTCGGTACCCTATGCCGAGCATAGATACCAACGGACGTATGGGGGGCTCAAGCTGCATGAATAAAAGCATCTACTAGCATGTATTTTCTTTTCAAAGCAATGTACCATCTTCTTGAGATCTTTTGTTTATATAATAAAGGGATCAATAGAGCATTGCAGAAAAGAAAAAGAATTTTATTCATTCAAGAGGTTTTGTAGGCTCCTCAGCCGTACAAAAGAAAAATTACAACAGCGGGGGAATGGGGTGCAGAGAGCACTGCTCGTGGTACTCTGACCATATCTCTTCCTGCCGAGCCCTCGCAGCGTCTAACCTCTACCTCCGATCCCCCCCGCGAGCTTCGGCATCGAGCCTCAACTGGTAGCACTCATGGACCAGCGCTTCCGAGCGGTCTAGCCGACTCGCAGAGATTAGGCTGAAGTGCCTCAGAGACTTAGCTTGCTGACGACCTCTTCTTTTGTCAGCTCGAATAAGGGGTTGTAGAGCCCCGGCGACGCCCTCCAGATGGAGTACATCAGCAGTTGAAGTAGGGAGGAGCGCCGGGGGAGCAATCGGCCGAAATGATCCTCGATCCGGCCTATCACCAACTGCACCATGTCATCGGTGCAGTACGGGTCGTAGAGGTATACATCCTCGAAGGTTATGATATCTTCGATGGTGAAAGGGAAGTCCTGCATTTTTGCGTTTCGGGTGTGAGGAAGGAAGCAAACAATTACCCCCTCAGTCTTATAGCCTCCAACGCCCCCCCAGAGTTCAACGGTCGCCCGTTTTCACCCACAACAGTGTCACAACGTGGTAGAAGTCGCGCCGCTCGAAGCAAAACCGAAACGACACTCTGGCGCTTCACTTTCCCCACGCAATCATGACACGTGTCGCCAGTGACTGTACCTCTCCCCGGTGCACCGAGTGGCTATAAAAGACAAAGCCCTCACCAAGAGACAGCCGAGCACCTACCCTGCTCAGCTATCCCTGGCCGGTAACTTCATTACCTCGAAACGCCAGGAATCAAAGCCCTCACATAGAGGCATCCGAGCGGCTTCCCTGCTCGGCTATCCCTGGCCGGTAGCTTCTCTACCCTACAACGCCAGGTATCAAAGCCCTCACGAAGAGGCAGCCCTGCAGCTACCCTTCTCGGCTATCCCTGGCCAGTAACTTCACTACCTCGCAACGCCAGGGATCAAAGCCCTCGCATAGAGGCATCCGAGTGGCTTCCCTGCTCGGCTATCCCTGTCTGGTAGCTTCCCTACCCCACAACGCCAGGGATCAAAGCACTCACAAAGAGGCAGCTCTGCAGCTACCCTGCTCGGCTATCCCTGGCTGGTAGCTTCCCTACCCCAGAACGCCAGGGATCAAAGCACTCACGAAGAGGCAGCCCTGCAGCTACCCTGCTCGGCTATCCTTGGATGGTAGCTTCCCTACCCCACAACGCCAGGGATCAAAGCCCTCATGAAGAGGCAGCCCTGCAGCTACCCTGCTCGGCTATCCCTGGCCGGTAGCTGCCTACCCCCCAACGCCAGGGTTCAAAGCCCTTGACAAGAGGCGGTCGGGCAACAACCTTGCTCGGCCATCCTTAAGGACCCAAAAGCCCTCGCAAGAGGCAACCGCTTAGCACGAACCGTGCTCGATTACCTGGCAACACACCTGGGATGAAAGCCCTCACTAAGAGGCACCGGGCCCCTCCCGCGCTAAGGATGAAAAGCCCTCGTAAGAGGCAACCGCTTAGCACGACCCGTGCTCGGTTATCCCTGGCAGAATGCCAGAGATCAAAGCCCTCGCCAAGAGGCACCAGGCGGCAACCCCGCTCGAGCATCCTTAAGGATCAAAGCCCTCGCCAAGAGGGACCGAGTAGCTACCCTGCTTGGCCATCCTTAACAGGCCTCTCACGGCCCCTCCCACGCTAAGGATCAAAGCCCTCGCCAAGAGGCACCGACCAGCTACCCTACTCGGCCATCCTTAGCAGGCCTCTCATGGCCCCTCCCGCGCTAAGGATCAAAGCCCTCGCCAAGAGGCACCGAGCAGCTACCCTGCTCGGCCATCCTTAGCAGGTCTCTCACGGCCCCTCCCGCGCTAAGGGTCAAAGCCCTCGCCAAGAGGCACCGAGCAGCTACCCTGCTCGGCACTATCCTTAGCAGGCTAATCACGGCCCCTACGACAACTAAGGGTCATAAACTCAACAAGAGGCATCCGGTCTATCAACGTCTTAGCGATCTCCACTTCGACTTCGGGGCCATGGAGATACCGTCTTCCCACCGGTCTTTGCACACTCGGCAAGTGAAAAGATTCAACTCGATGTGTGATCGCTAGACGAAGAACAGACAAAAAAACGAAGACAGTACTGTGCAGATACAAGTGCCTACCAACAAAAGGAAGAACAAGCACAAACACTACTGCAAAAACAAAAATCTTTATTCAAGAAGTCAAAGCCTTTACAAGGGTACTGTGGACTCCCTAGCCTGATAAAAATGCCCGAAGGCCTACAAAATAACAGACGCGATAAAAGAAAAGACAAAGAGAAGATGAGGGGCTTCAGGCCCTATGGCCGGGCGCGATATCAATGAGCTCGACGTCCACCGCGACTGGGAATGCGCCCGTCAGAGGAGAATGTGCCCCTTCCTCGGCAGTGCTCCCAAGGGCATCCCCCTGCTCGTCATCCCCGCGGGGATATTCTGCCCAGAGCTCTTCATCAGCAAACTCCGGCACCTGGGCCTTGACGGCGTCGAGAGCCTTATGCCAGATGAGGGTGGTGGCCGAGGCCAGGACGGTGTAGAACTACTCCGACTTCTGGAAGTTCTCCACCGCCTCCGCCGCCCTGAGGTCGGCCCTCTTCGCCGCCTCTACCGCAGCCCCCAACTCCTTTCGGAGGGTGCTCACTGACTTCTTCATGGTGTCGACGAGCACCTCGGAGCCCTGAAGCTTGGCCTCGGCGACCTGGGCGACCTCACGGAACCTGGCCACCTCTTGATTCGAGGCCGCCACCTCCTGCTTCGCAGCCGCCACCTCCTGCTTCGCAGCCGCCTCCTCCTGCTTCGCTGCCGCCGCCTCCTACCCCCCGACAGCCGCCTCCTGCCAAGGGCGGCGACCTTCGCCATCGCCGCCTCCAGCTCCCGCTTCGAGCTCTCCCCCAGCGAGGAGAACTCGCCCGCGGCTCGCATCGCCGGGGCTATCTCCTCCTCCTCCATCCGGGCGACGATGGCGACGTGCTGGAGGACCTGAAGAAATCGGAGGGGGGTCAGAAAGAAAAAGGGGCACCAAATCTCGCAAACAATGAGACGATGTACGAGCGCTAACCTGCAGGGCCTCTTGGACGATGGGTGCAATTTGTGCCTTCAGCGTCCCCCCAGCGACCCGTCCCCCGGCCGACCTTTCCATGTCATGCAGCAGGTTGTCAGCGACGGAAAGCCCCGATGGTACCTCAAAGCGGAGCTCCCCCTCGTCCACCAAGATCGGAGAGGCCGGGGTCCACAGAACGGTTCGGGGGAACCTCTTGAGAGAAGACGGCGGAGAGCTCGTCTCCACCGCCGAATCTCGGACGTCCTCTCCCCGAGCCCTTTTTCCGCTCGGTACCTGGCTGGGCCCCGGGGCGCGATCAGCACTCGAGCGCTGGGGTGGGACGACTACTGGGGAAGCCGGGACCGGCGTCTGACGGGAAGAGCTGGCCTCTCCAGCCTTCGACCCCTTCTTCGGCTTGCCATAACTGCTCGGAGGAGGTCCGCGTCTATGGTTTCTGCACAAGACAAGATATAGTGGAATCGACGACACAAACAGAGTAAAAACAAATACAAGCTCCTAACTTACCGACGAACTGGGCGGGGCTGAGCCCGACCCAACTGAGGGCCCGCTCAGAAAGAAGCACATCAGCCCGAGGAATAGGCTCCCATGCCGCCACTCTCGCCGCGTCGGGGTTATTGGACGGATTTCCCTGCCAGCACCTACCCCTAGACTACTGGACGGATACGGGCCAGTCCTCACCCTCTGGCGGCCCGACGAAGAAAAACTTCTTCTTCCAATCATGGATGGAAGAAGGCAGGACGACAACTCCTGACCCGGCCACACTCCCCCGCTGCTTCCTAAAGGAGAGGTAAACCCACCTCGGGTGGCCCGCGTGAGTTCCGGGATGACTTTTGTAAATAAGGGAGGAGGCAAGGATGGACAGACTAAAGGGGATCGCCTGCAACTTCAACCGGACCAGGAACCCAAGGAGAATCCTCCAGGAGTTCGGCACTAGCTGGCCCGGGGCTAACCCGAAATAATTTAACGCAGCTACAACCTCGGGAGAGAAAGGCAAGCGCATTCCGTCCCAAAGGGCTTCCAGGTACAAGGCGATCTCTCTACCTCTCACCTGATCTGCCCTCTCTCCTTCCTTGGCCAATCGTAGCGTGTAGCCGGAGGGAATATGGAAACGAACCCGAGCGGTGGCAAGCTCGTCCTCATATCTTACTGAGAATGATGCACCAGGGGTGCCCGCAGCCGCTCTAGGAACCGCCCCAGACGCGCGACCTCGGGAAGAGGACCTGACCCTAACTTCCCGAAGGGGCTCCGACCCGGGGGAAGAATCCCCAGTATCTATCCCTACGACATCTACAAACTCCTCAAAACGAGATATCTAACCTGATGGGAGGAAATCCTCGAGAAGAGAAAACGTAAGATCCGACCCAAAAGGAGAGCGCCGAGCAAATAAGACTCAGAATGAGAAAAATGTGAAGAGAGAGGGATCTTGAATCAGGCCTCCCCTCGATTTATACAGCCGGCGTCCTCATCCAACGACGACGGTCGACTCCCGCCAAAACGGTTCAGTGCGCTCGACGGCCACGATCGCTCCACCTGTCGCAAGCACATTAGCAGCATCTCAACAGACGCCAGAAGTCCGCGGCCCATCACATCATCCAACCAATGTCCGACACGTGGACTGTCGCTTCAGCCAAAGTGCACACGATCCGGCGCACCCTCTTTAATGCAAAAGATCTCGCTCTGATTCGCTGACCTCATCCAGGAAAGACAACCAATTGCCCAGAGACACGCCAGACGATATCTTCGGAAAGGAGCTCACCTCGGGTGATCCGGCAAACCACTCTCGACCCGACCCGTCAGCTGGTCGGGACGAGAGTGGGGGGCTAATGATGAGGCTCGATATCGGTGGTCTCCCAGATCTGGACACGTGGCAGATGACGTGTCCCAGAGCATGCAAGAAAGGACTTACAGTGGCCGACAAGACTATGCCTATGCCCGTCCTATGAGCAAACGCTGGCTCACCTCCAAGCTCCAAGCACAATCGGCCTCCTCGGCCTCACAGCTCGTCTCCGAGCTATCACAGGCCCGAGCCTCCTCGGCCCTTTCAGCTCGCCTCCGGGCTCGAGCAGAACCAAGATATCTCGGCTCACCCGCTCGTCCGCGAGCTCTCCCGCCGAGGTCATCTTTCTCGGCCTCATCGACCGACCAACAACACCGCTTGCAGGCATAACCGCCATCCCGCGAATCTCGCCATGCGCGAGATCTCCGCCGGCCACATCCCACGTTCCATACCACCACGATCCCCTATTGTAACAACCTAGTTCATTTATACCTATTCCAGTTCTAGTATTTTCTTATTGGTATTTTCCTGATTTATCGTGTTTTGGGCACGAATGGTATTTTACCTTTTACATTGCATTCGACCCGACCCGCTTGCTTGAAACTTGTTTGATTCACATTTATGAATCACCCTGACTTGTTATGTAGACTTGTGCATTTTCAACTTTATCGCATACTGGCATTTTATCTGGCATTGTATCTTTTATCATAAAACATTTTTTAGGTCACAGAAAATAATTTAAAATTGCATAACATGGCCTGCTTGATACCCCTAACTCCGTGGTAGCATCCGCACATCTTGTTCTCGTCCCGTTCAGTGAAACGGACGTGTTTGGATGGCTACGCGCACGTACGTGCGTCCGTTCTTAGAGGTATGCTTTTTCGTTAGCTGAGCATTCATTTTTATTTTTGAAAGTCGCATATATTTTTCATATTTTAAATCTGAATTTTTAGACCCGACCCATGCACGTTTTGGAATATTTTGTATCCAGCCAAAATTCAAATTTTATTAAAATTAATATCTTTGTATTTTTTAATCCACGGCCTTTGTTTTTCGTTAACAGAAAATATTTCACCTAACTAAAATCTTTCCCAAATTTTAAATCCTAACTCCCAAAACCAATCAGAGCGTCTCTCTCTCTCTCCCCTTCTTTCTCTTTCTCTCTTTCTCCTTTTCTTTCTTTCTCTCCTTCTCTCTTTTCCACAAGATGCCAAGTTTATTTCTCCTCCCTATTCATCCCACTCTCTCTCTCCTCTCGATCTCTCTCTTCTCTCTATCTCTCTCCCTTTCTCTCTCTGCCTCCCTATCTCTCTCTCTCTTTCTCTCTCCCTCCTCTAATTTTTATAATTCCTTTCATTATTTACGTACTCTCTCTCCTCTCTCTCTTCTTCTTCTCCTTCTTTATTTCCTTCCCTCCGAAGCCTCGCGCCCCTGCCTCGCCTCGCCGTCGACCCTCACGCCGTCGACCGTCCTTAACCCTCGTCTGCACCCTCAACCTAGACTCCTACCGCCACCACACCTACTCGACCACCATCTCCATCACCTCGCCGTTGATCAACCGTTTCACCGAGCACCACCTTGAGACCCAAACCCACGCCCTAGCCTTCGCTCGTCTCACCGCCGTTGCCGTCTCACCCTCAACCCTATCCACTTCTCAACCTCAACCTTATCTCGCTCGTCTCTCTCTCCACTGCATCCCCGACGACGAGATGCGGTGAACCCAAGAACCTCGACTGCCGTCGCCCGCGCCTCGCGTCGCCCTCGCCGCCGCCGACCCCTCGCCGTCTCACCACCCTCTTCGTCGTCTCCACTCATCTCCTCGACCACCTCACCTCTCTCTCTCCTCCCCGCTGCAAACCCTACGAGAACCCAAGATCCCGACGCTGCGACCTCGCCTGCACCCTATCGCCGGAGCTCCGACCTCGTCGTCGTATCCCCGTCGCCACCACCTCCATCTTCATCACCTTCTCCTTCTCCACATCTTCCTCACCTCACTCCTCGTCTCCTCGCCTTCTTCCCCCGAGCAAACCCCCTACACCCCAAGTTCCGGCTACTGCACCCATCTCCGCCTTGCCTTCGCCGACCTCCTTGTCACCTTCTCGGCCCAGAACCCCAGACCCCAGGACACCATCACCCACTTCCTCTCTTCTTCTTCTTTTCTCTTCTCTTCCTCTTTCTTGATCTTGTACTTTTTCCGGTGATCGCCGGAAACCCATCATCGTCGCCTTCGTTTCCCTTGCCTCGCCTCTGTCCCCAAATACCAACCACAGAGCAGCCACAACCTCATCTCTTCTTTCTTCTCTTTTTTCTTCTTCTTGTTTTTCCTTCTCTTCTTGTTCTCTTGTTTCTTGATTCCGTTTTCCGGTCACCCGCCGGAGCCGTGCCGCTGCCAACGACCCGAGAAACCCGGTGGACGTTCCCTACCTGCATGGTTACTCTCTTGCATTGCCTGGTCCTGTTCCGTACACGCGAGCGTGCATAGCGACTTTTACCGACGCCCGATGTGCTGTACGCTTTCCGTTCTGTGATCCGTCCAGGCAAGTAAAACTTGCTACATGCTATTTACAATATTTCATATTTATTTAGATATATATTAAGCATGAAGTTTGAATTTAGTGCCCTATATTACATTTTACCATTCGATGTCCCGTTTATATCATTTTAGAGTTAATTATGAAAACATACCTGGTTGCATGTTAGATTACAATATTTTGTACCCACGTCCATATTTATATCATAGTGCTTGGTTGCATAGCCCATAGTACCATAAAATAGTTTATAACCTTTCAAAACACCCGTTTGCATCCATCTCGTCTAGTATACATATTATTCATCCCTAGATCACTTGAATGTATAACCTTGAAATATTAACATTCCACATTTGATAAATTGTAGTTTAATTAGTATTGGAACTTTAACTTTAACTCTAATCATAACTGTGCATCTATATGCCTTAATCTGTACCTGATTGCATATCACATTACAATGTTCCATTTTTTTTTGTTCCATTAGTACCCCATGCTTGTTTTGTATACCCATGCTTATGTTAGTTTGATTATGAGCACCCACATGACATTTTGTGCACCCCTGACATGACTTGTTACACCTACTACTTGACACGATATGGTACCATGCAACTCTTGACATGACATGATACCTATGTACTACCTGACTTGACCTGATGTACCATTGCTTTACCTATTACCCGATCTTGTTACTAATGCCAACAAACCTGACATGTTGTCTCTACGGACATTTCCTGTTGTCTATCCAGACAAACCTGTACCTGCCTGATCCTTTGTTGGCATTAGCTCCAGATTATTTAATACCTGACTTGAACATATATAACTTGGGGGTATGGGGAAATCAATGATGAAACCTGACTTGTAACTCGACAGTTCGCTACCTTTACGGATCAGTTTTAGAAGCTAGGCCAGCCTTGGGATGATGCTGCTGACATCATCCATCGTTACCCACTACCTTTTTAGAGGCTAGGCCAGCCTTGGGATGATGCTGTTGACATCATTCATCGTTACCCCTTTTCCCTTTTAGTGCCTAGCGGCATGTCTCGGTTTCAGCCCGAGAATCTTCACCGTGATCCCGGGCACGCACGGGATACTATTGAGTTACATCGATGATTCATCAAATTGATTTCAAAGACTTGAGAGTAGTTAACCCAATAGACCGGTTTAAATTACTCATTACACATTACCCTCACTGTTCTCATTTATATTACTGTTATACCTGTTTTACTGTTCATACACATACCTGTATGTCTTGCTATCCCTGCTTATTTTATTGCTTGATATTATGACGCACTGACGTCTGGGTTTTGCATGGCCCAGATCCTCTACCTTTGTTGCTGACTGATCATGAGTACTGCCGCTGTTAGACCGAGCGGTGAGGATCCTGTCGGTATCCAGTTTTACTTTCCAGGTGTTGTATTTATTGGATCTTTTGCTTCCGCATTATTTCATTCTTGACTCGTTTTATTCTGGCTTAGGACATGTATTAGATAGTTTAGTTTACTTTCCTGTTCTTGATATCTCTACAGCCGTAATGTGACCGTGGAAGGATTTTTCCTATCCACAGGTAGCATGGTTGGCTATGTCACGTACCTATCTTAGCGTACTCTGGGAAGCGGGGCGTGACATGGTTTGTTTGGTATCAGAACCATAGGATATAGGTTAATCGAGTTTGATTCTTTTGTAGTTGGGTATTGGACCCAATACACGAATCAGAATACTCATGATTAGGAACATGTCCCGCCACCTTGTTATCGTGATTCTTGAATCATATCTTTCTCTTATCCTTTGCCTTGACGATATGCAAACCACTTTGCATCTCGACTTGAAACCTTTTTGGTTCTCTATTGTTTCTCCCTGTTTCTTGATTCTGATACTAGGATTTGGGCGACTTGAGTGGAGTTATGTGATTGTAACTATGAACTGCAACATGGTTACAATGCGGTACTCTATTTAAGTAACTTGGAATTCTAGTTTTGATTCATTTCCTTGTTTTATGATCGTTATATCACCTTGCTTCTCTCGGTTTCATTGCTTACCAGTTCTTGTTTTATCGCCAACTTGAATTCTGTTTACCGTGCTTATCTTCTTCAGTGTTTGTCTTCAGGTGAAATCGTTTCAGGTATCCTACTTGTTCATGTCTCCCCACATTAGAATTATTCAATTCTGGTGCATCCCTTTGTTTGTTGTTGTCTTGGGAATGGATTTTCTCGGCACTGTTCACGCTCACATTGATTGTATGACAAAGGAAGTGATTTTCCAGATTCCCGGATATCCAGAGTGTATCCTTGCTGGAGGAAGCAGTTCTGTCGGGCCAGTCAAGTTTAGGGCTATGCCGACAAATAGTGTTCTTTCGTCGATGGAGGTTGATAAGATGAAGCGCTATCTGTTGTTCGAGATTTCATGGACGTGTTCGAGGTCATCTCAGGTTTACCGCCGAAACGAGATGTGGAGTTTGCGATCGACCTTATTCCTGGTGCAGCGCCAGTTTCTAAAGCGTACTATCCAATGTCACCAGTGGAGTTGGAAGAAGTCAAGAAGCGGTTACTGAATTACTTGAGAAGGGTTGGATTCGCAGCAGTAACTCGCCTTGGGGAGCTCCAGTTCTTCTAGTCAAGAAGAAAGATGACACAAGGAGAATGTGCATCGATTATCGAGAATTAAACCGGGTGACTATTAAGAACAAGTACCCGATCTCTCGCATTGGCGAATTGTTCGAGCAGCTTTGTAGCGCGAGGGTATTCTCGAAGCTGGATTTGCGATCCGGATATCATCAGGTCCGAGTTAAATCAGAAGATATTTGCAAGACCGCGTTCCGAACTCGGTATGGACATTACGAGTATTTAGTGATGCCCTTCGGAGTAACGAATGCATCGGCGATATTTATGGACTTGATGAACCGAATCTTTTCACCATTCTTGGACCAGTGTATAGTGGCGTTCATTGATGAGCATGCAGAACACTTGAAGATCGCACTGCAGCCATTGAGGCAAGAAAGATTGTATGTAAAGATGAGCACGTGCGAGTTTTGTCTTGAAGAAGTGAAGTTTTGGGGCAAGTCGTATCCGGAGATGGAATTGCCGTTGAACCCGAAAAGATTGCAGCAGTTCGAGATTGGCCGATTCCGAAGAACGTGCAGAGATCAGAAGTTTTCTTGGAGTTGCAAGATATTACAGAAGGTTCGTGGAGAATTTTCGCTCGTATAGCGGAGCCTTTGACCAAGTTTACGCGAAAGGAAGTACCATTTGTGTGGACGGATAAGTGTGCGTCAGCTTTTGAGGCGCTGAAGCAAAGGTTGATAACCGCTCTTGTTTTAACCGTGCCAGACAATTCCGGAGGATTGGTGATTCACAGCGACGCATCTGGGAAAGGATTGTGATGTGTTGTAATGCAGCATGGGAAGGTTATAGCCTACGCATTGAGACAGTTGAAGACCCATGAGAAGAATTACCCAACTCATGACTTGGAGCTAGCAGCTGTGATTTTCGCTTTGAAGATTTGGAGACACTACTTATTGGGCGAAAGGGTCGAGGTTTTCACCGATCACAAAAGCCTAAAGTATGTGTTCACACAGAAGGAGCTTAATATGAGGCAGCGTAGATGGTTGGAGCTGATGGCTGACAACGATCTTGATCTCAAGTACCATCCCCGGAAAGTTAGTGTTGTGCCGGATGCGCTTAGTCGGTTGCCAGCAATTCACATGTTGACTGCACAGAAGGAACTTATTGAAGACTTTTGAAGATTTGATTTGGAGGTTGTGCTACCGCATTCTTCGGGACAATTGATGCAGCTGCAAGTACAGTCGTCGTTGATTGAGAATATTAAAGCAGCGCAATTGCAGGACCCAAGATTGCAAAGGTTTCGAGAACAGATTGAAGCTGGACTTCGAACGGACTTACTGATCCATGAAGATGGTTCGTTGCGTTATGGTAGCCGTTTGTGTGTGCTAAAAGGAGACATTCGCGAAGAAGTGACGAAGGAGGCGCACAGTTTCGCATATTCCGTACATCCAGGATGCACGAAGATGTACCGTGATCTACGACATCATTTCTGGTGGGAAGGCATGAAAAGAGAGATTGCTCACTTTGTAGCGAAGTGCTTGGTGTGTCAGCAAGTTAAGGCTGAACATCAAAGGGTAGTTGGTTTATTGCAACCACTTTCGATTCCTCAATAGAAGTGGGAACATATAACCATGGATTTCGTGACGGCTTTACCGCGGAGTCCAAAGGGCAACAATGCAGTTTGGGTGATTGTTGATCGGTTGACTAAAGCAGCTCATTGCATACCACTTCGAGTTGGTCAATCAACGGAAGCGTTGGCAGAACGGTACATGCAGGAGATTGCAAGATTGCATGGTGTACCAGTGAGCATCGTGTCCGACCGTGACATGCGTTTCTTATCACACTTTTGGAGGAGCTTACAGGAAAGTTTGGGGAATCGATTGAAGTTTAGCACAGCTTATCATCCTCAGACAGATGGCCAGTCAGAGAGAACGATCCAAACTCTTGAAGACATGTTGAGAGCTTGCATGCTAGACTTCAAGGGTTCATGGGAGGATCATCTACATTGGTGGAGTTTTCTTACAATAACAGTTTCCAGGCGACTATTCAGATGGCTCCATTCGAAGCATTATATGGTCGCAAGTGTCGTTCACCTGTTTGTTGGGACGATGTTGGAGAACGAAGATTGTTGGGACCAGATTTGATCATGCAAACCGTGGAGAAAGTTAATACTATCCGGAATTAGATGAAGGTAGCGCAAGATCGGCAGAATAGTTGGGCCGATACATCGAGAAGACCTCTAGAGTTCGCCGTTGGTGATTTAGTATTCTTGAAGATATCACCGACTAGAGGGGTGGTTCGTTTCGGAAATCGAGGAAAGCTTAGTCCTCGATTCGTTGGACCTTTTGAGATTTTGGAGCGTGTTGGAGAAGTGGCATATCGATTGGCGTTACCGTAATCCTTAGTGAATGTTCATGACGTGTTTCACGTATCTCAACTCCGTAAATATGTTCGAAATGAAACACACGTGCTGGATCATTCGGAGCTGACTGTCCGAGAAGATTTGACTTTTGAGGAGCGACCGATGTCGATTGTGGATCGAAGAGAAAAGGTTCTTAAGAACAAGGTTATTCCTCTCGTACTTATTTCTTGGGGAAATCGCTCATATGGAGAATCAACTTGGGAACGAGAAGATGAGATCCGACAGAAGTTTCCACATCTATTCTTGTAGTTTCTTGATTGTTTATCCTTTCTTGTTCTTGGAAATTTGAGGACGAAATTCTTTTTGTAGTTGGGTATAATGTAACAACCTAGTTCATTTATACCTATTCCAGTTCTAGTATTTTCTTATTGGTATTTTCCTGATTTATTGTGTTTTGGGTACGAATGGTATTTTACCTTTTACATTGCATTCGACCCGACCCGCTTGCTTGAAACTTGTTTGATTCATATTTATGAATCACCCTGACTTGTTATGTAGACTTGTGCATTTTCAACTTTATCGCATACTGGCATTTTATCTGGCATTGCATTTTTTATCATATAACATTTTTTACGTCATAGAAAATAATTTAAAATTGCATAACATGGCATGCTTGATACCCCTAACCTCGTGGTAGCGTCCGCGCATCTTGTTCTCGTCCCGTTCAGTGAAACAGACGTGTTTGGATAGCTACGCGCACGTACGTGCGTCCGTTCTTGGGGGTATGCTTTTTCGTTACCTGAGCATTCATTTTTATTTTTGAAAGTCGCATATATTTTTCATATTTTAAATCTGAATTTTTAGACCCGACCCGTGCCCGTTTTGGAATATTTTGTATACCGCCAAAATTCAAATTTTATTAAAATTAATATCTTTGTATTTTTTAATCCACAGCCTTTGTTTTTCGTTAACAGAAAATATTTCACTGTTCCCCTCTGAATGACGTGGTGGAGACGCGATAAACGTCTAGCCTGAGATTCGGGGCAGATGCTATTTGGTTTTATCCGTCTACCTCTCCGAAGATGCCAAGTTGATTTATGGCGCCGTGTATCGGAGGTTTAGACGGATGTGGCCGATGTAGCAGACTTTGTCAGATTCCCCCTCGTTTAAGGGGTTTTTGATTGTGGGGACGCTTTTCCCTACAGGCGCAAGCCCCTGCAGTTAATTACGCTACCGCATCGCGGTAGCCACTTTCTCCTTCTCCAGAATTTCACTTCGTGTCGTGTGTGTTTGTTTTGTTTGTGAATGCCCGTGGATTGTATACGGAGACTAAGTTATGCCGTCGTCCGTAGGACGTGGATTAGTCCAAATCCGTATTTACTTAGATTTGGGTTTGGTGTTTTAGTTTAAGGATACGTTAGCCATATTGAGGCTAAGATCAACTTGAACGTTCGTTAAGGATACATTAGTTTGATTTGAGACTAAGATCAACTTAACGGGATCGTTTGGATCCGGCAAAAGAGCATTTGGGGGCTCTATTGTTCCAGTTTAGGGACGTAGTGGTCCATAGGTAGTTTAAGGACGTTTCGGTCCATTGGTAGTTTAAGGACATTGCGGTCCGTTAGTTTAAGGACGCATAAGTCCGTGGGTTTAAGGACCCCACAGTCCGTATCTTGGTTTAAGGACGCATAAGTCCATGGGTTTAAGGACCCCACAGTCCGTGTTTTGGTTTAAGGACGCATAAGTCCATGAGTTTAAGGACCCCATAGTCCGTGTTGATGTGTGGTTGTCGGGACCCGTCACCTCTTTGACGTCGTTGAAGAATTATAACGATAGGAGTCAGAGGAGTTCGGAGATGTACCCTCGAACCGGATGTAAATTGATTTAGGAGAGCAGCCGTGCTCAGTCAATTTAATTTGAGGACTTACGGCCATGATTGGGCTAAGTCCAGTTGAGAATATTCAACGTTTTTATTTATCTTTGGCCTATTAGGCCTGTGCTAGGGCTTTGCCCCTTTTTAATAATGCACTGCATTTTTGTTTTGTTTGGGCTCTGCCCTTTTATAAATGATGCAGAGCATCTGCTTTGTTTAGGCTCTGCCCTTTTAATGCATTGCATTTTTGTTTTGTTTGGGCTCTGCCCTTTTATAAATGATGCAGAGCATCTTCTTTGTTTGGGCTCTGCCCTTTTAATGCATCGCATTTTATTTTGGCCTGCTAGGCCTTTTTGATTTGGGCTTGGCCCTTCAGTAAACAATTGTAACATTTTCAAAAATATAAAATATTAATTTTGGGAATTTTTATTATTTAATATTATTTTATTGATTATTTTAATATTAAATGCAAATAAATAGGAAAAATGTTAGAAAAATTATGAAAAATTATGGAAAATTCTAAAATAGGGTAAATTAGTGAATTATGACATTTTTAAGTTTTTGTGATTAGTTTGACACTAATTTAGCGCTAATCGCGATTAAAATCGCTAATCGGTTTTTAACAAATTTGCACAAAAAAATGCACACACTATTTTTCCTACACTTGTGCACTTTCTACCATGGTTTCTCATTTTGGGTTTACTATTCTTGTAAGAAGGTTAGGGATTTAAAAGAAAAAGGAAAAGAAAAGAAAAAGAAAAGGAATTAAGAATGGAGTTGGTGAGAGAGGGTATGGGCATCTTTGACAAAGCCTTAGCCATTGTTTTGCCTTCATTTTTCCCCCCCACTTCTTTCCCTTGCTGCTGCTGCCTCTTCCTCATCATTCTCCCCCTCTTCAATCCCTCTTTTCATCTCTAAAACAACACCAAAACCTCATGTCCGTTTCATTAAAAATGTGCACGAGCTCGAGATCTACAAGATGGACCAAGAAAGCGTGGATTTGGTCACTAGAGGGCAACTCAAGAAAGTTCTTGAGTTGCCAAGTGAGGTAATTTCTAAACCATTAGCTCAATTATAGCCTTTCCTATAACCCCATATTAAGATTATATCGATATTGTGTGATATTATGGACTTGGTGAAAACCTAGTTAGGGTTTGAGAGAAACTTGAGTTGTAATGTGAAATTGAGCTCAGTAGAGGACTTGTAAACACCCTAGTGCATGAATTGGAACCCAAAACCTGAAGCTAGAACCAGAAATACGGATTTTAGAAACCGATATCGGGGAAATTGTGTAATCTGGGAAGGTTAATTTGAATCTGCTAACACCCCGAGACTCCTAAAATGATATTGAGTGGACAGTGAGATGTGCAGGCACAATTGAACCAACACCCCAAACCCTAGCCTCCAACTCATCCGTACGGCCGCCAATTTTGCCCTTTTGGCCGCCAATTGCGGCCTGGGTCCCACCTTTTTGTCTCGTTTTCGTTCTGTAGCTCCTACATTGTTAGTTTAGGCCCCTGGTATATATAGATTTGTATAAACTGATCTAGGGTAAAATCTGGGACACATTTCATGAGTTGCTGTTTTGGACTTTAGTTTCCGTATTCCGTATTTTCATTTCTGCATTGGTGTGTTTCGTTTTACCTCGACTATTTGGCGTTTATACGACGATATAGAGGATTTATTGATGGTTTTGAAGGCGTGCCATAGGTTCTCACCTATAGGCCCCCTTATCGTATCGTTTTGGATTTCGTGCGCCGTTTTAGCTTGAATTTGGTTTTAATGCGCATATACGATATGTTGGTGTGTAGGTACCCATGAAGACTTCGAGACGACAAACAAATGCGTGGCGACGTCCGCAAATGATGATGCAAGGTGAGTAGATTATATCTACAGTGGGAAGTCGGGTGGATGGCGTATAGCACCCCCGCAGTCCGTAGTTAGTATAATATATATAGTAGATGTGTGATAGTTTAGTGTGTTGTAGCTTTGTGTTAGAAGTATTATGGGTAGTAGGGTTAGAAGTGATTAGTGTAGTTCCTAGTTGCGAACCCTAGGATAGAATTGCACCTACACGCCTACACTTGTATATCTCTTATACCTACCCTTGATGGATGATGTTTGATGACGTTGGTAATGAGTCGATGATGTGGGCTTGATGACGTGAGATCGGTGATTGGATACGATTCATTGTGGGATATGATTTGTGATTTCTTGCGGGCTTGGGATATATGTTTACCCCGCATGCATACTTCATTGATGGTATCGTTTGGTGCTAGACATAGAGTAGTACCCCAGGCTATGTGATCTGATGATAGTGATACCTGTTATGTGATGAGATAGTGAGATGTTGACCCGTACCCAGCTATTGGGATGCCGTACGATGATTACCGTACGAGCCGATATTGATGATAGATCCGCACTCATAACTCGAGGATATCTTATGATACGACGTTGAGACGAGATCACCGACTATATACCTTTATATATGTATCGACTCAGATTTAGGCGGTTTCCATACCCCTCCAGACTTGCATGATACTTAGATCAGTAGTTGCATAGTAGATGTTAGATTAGACCAGAGTCATACCTATTTCAAACTAACGAATCGGGAATATTGCAAGATAGGAAAAAGGGGATTCTACGGATATTTTCAAATGTGTAGTGTCTATTTTCTAAACACCGTAGCCCTTGTTTTACCAAAGACCCCGATTCGTCTTACTTCAAAAGGCAAGGTTGCATGATATAGCTTTTGAGTTAGATTCTTCACTATTGCGTTGATTATTCGATTGCACCTGTTCATACTATTTGCATGGCATTACTTGTGCTTATTGTTATATTGCCATCATGCTGTTAGGACACCAGCACCATTATCGATGATGCGTATGTTCCACGTACACTGATTGCCGGCTCACACACTTCATCATCGATAATTGCTATGCCACTACACTGTAGTACTGCTGCATTCATGGTATGATTTCCGTATGGCATATTGTACACATAGACCTGTACACAAACATATGTGACATGACTTGATACTCACATTGATGCTTATGTCACACCTGATCATTATATTATAGCTCATTTATATGTGACATGACTTGATACTCACATTTGATGCTTATATCACATCTGATCATCATATTGTAGCTCATTTATATGTGACATGACTTGATACTCACATTGATGCTTATATCACATCTGATCATCATATTGTAGCTCATTTATATGTGACATGACTTGATACTCACATTGATGCTTATGTCACACCTGATCATTATATTATAGCTCATCTATATGTGACTTGACTTGATACTCACATTTGATGCTTATATCACATCTGATCATCATATTGTAGCTCATTTATATGTGACATGACTTGATACTCACATTGATGCTTATATCACATCTGATCATCATATTGTAGCTCATTTATATGTGACATGACTTGATACTCACATTGATGCTTATATCACATCTGATCATCATATTGTAGCTCATTTATATGTGACATGACTTGATACTCACATTGATGCTTATGTCACACCTGATCATTATATTATAGCTCATCTATATGTGACTTGACTTGATACTCACATTTGATGCTTATATCACATCTGATCATCATATTGTAGCTCATTTATATGTGACATGACTTGATACTCACATTGATGCTTATATCACATCTGATCATCATATTGTAGCTCATTTATATGTGACATGACTTGATACTCACATTGATGCTTATATCACACCTGATCATTATATTGTAGCTCATCTATATGTGACTTGACATGATATTTATGTTTGACGCACATATCATATCAGATTAGTGACTTACATTTTGGTTTGGATTATATGTGATTTCTGGATTTGGGAACCGTGGCTATTTCAAATATGTAATCATTTAAAAACCCGGTTCCCTTGATATGATATTTCGGTGCGTCCACCATGTGTTTTCTCGGTGCTAGAGTGATATATAAAAACCCGAATCGAGGAGGCGGTTGAGGCCGATTACGGGTACATGGTGGACCCGGTATGGTACCCCGGGGCGAGAACGGTTTCGCTGTGTGATAGACGGTGAGCCTGGCAGAGGGACTACTACCTACCGGTGATTGTACTTGAGCTCGGCGGATATCTGGAGGATTCCGACCGGAGCCCAGAGATGGATATGGGCTGACCCGTACTGCCGGGGCCGAGGGCCGATACCGCAGACGGAGCCCCATAGGGATGAGGATTTACGTGTCGATGCTTGGCACGGGTTTCATGATGTTTTACCATGATTTGTTTACATCCTCATAGTGCATACATGATGCTTATTGTCATTGGGTGACGGGTGGACGGGTTCCACGTATATACAGACATAGATTATATACAGACCATATACAGACATAGATCATATACAGATATGGATCATATACAGACATGGATCATATACAGACTGGATTTACACTTATCATACTTCATTTGTATATATAACAGGGTATGAGGGCGCTGTTATATATACCCTTACACCAATATTAGTGGTATGGGACGCTAATATATGTGTATTGATATCACTTGATACTTCATCATATTTACTTCATACAGCATACCTTACATTCGTGACATGTTATTACCTGAGTACTTGGCACCACATACATATTTAGATGTTACCTTGCCACCTTATCACACTCAGATGTACTCTTGTGGATTATTACTGATTGTTGACTTAGGTTTATGTCTTGCATTCGGTTTCTGCTTGTAGATATTTCTAATCACGAGTTGGCAACTCACCCCCGTTGTGCCACAGTTCTTGCAGGTTCTGCCGTACAGGTTTCATTGCGGCATTTCTGGCACACTACTTTCTTGCGGGTGGCTTGCTTTTGGTAGGTGGATTCTTTCGCATCAAGAACCACCATTGTATTCATTTTATTCATTGTATCTAGAATTTCCATCAACCAAAACTTGTATATTGTTTCAGACCTAGACTTTAGTGATGTATTATTCGACCTTAGAGTCGCGCTTAGTAGTATTGCGGTTTCTTGTTGCTTGAGCTTTCTTTTGGGTTTGATCCTCGCCACTTGGCGTTGTATATTATTGTTGCATGTGTGGTTGTGACCGTCTATTGACGAAGAGCTAGCTCCCGCTTGGGGATGCCTTTATCATTGCATATATATTGTCATTCTTGTTGTACCCCATTCGGGACCAGTTTTACAAAGGAAACTCTGCCGAAATTTTTAGAAAAGACTGTACTGTTTTAAATTGCATATTCGGCTTAGTTATTTAAAAACCTTGATTGTTAAACATGTAGTTCTTTACTTCTTTAAACCTGTTTCTTTACTTATTCTTAAAAAGGGTTTTAGATTTCTGGGTTTTCGGCTTACTTAGTCGCGTTACGCCTGTAGACGTTACGTGGTTAAGTGCCGGTCACGGGCCAAACTTTGGGTCGTGACAAAGTTGGTATCAGAGCGCTAGGTTGACCTTGGTTCGAGTCTGAGTTTGACTATGTGGAGCCTAGGGCGTTTATATATATATATACGGAACTTAGGCTTGACCTTACGGAACTTAGACTTGGTCGAGGGGGTATTAGACCCGAACTTTCGTCGTATTAGGATGACCCTTGGTTGATGGAATAGGTGACTAAAGTAGAGTGACGTACCGTTGGTATGTTCCGCGGCATACTTACGACACGCCACTCCGCTTAAGGAACCTTAGGATGTGCATATTCTTCGAGATCAGTGATTCTCTTCATATCCAGGATTATTCATCCATTTGGGATTCCCGATTCTATTAGTTCATGATCATATCTTCATTGATGCTGTTCCTTTCTATGATCATGTATCCACTTTGGATCTGTTGTTTCCTTCTTGTCACTGATGTGCTCTCTTTTGATACTCGATTGAGATTCCTGTCACCATGTTTGAGCGCAGTTTGGGCTGCTGCTAGGGATACGGCCGGTGTGAGCTCGTTTGGTACGAGGGCCGACCATTGTGTTTTCTGGTGACATGGGAATGTCTCGAGTTAGTATTGCTGATTGTGACCCCTAGTGGAGGCGAGTGCTTGGATTTGCACCGGATGATTGGGCCATTGTTAGAGCTGCCAGTTGAGAGAGGACTGTTGATGTACAGCATACCTCAGCGATTGTGATGTCGCCTACCGTGCAGACAGATGGACCAGCTGTTGGTGAGATCGACAGGATGTTGCTTTCGGAGCTTACGAGCTGAGATTGCCGGAGCTTTCAGGCAGATATGCGACAGATGATAGCTAGTCTACCCGATTTGAGAGACGAAGGTGATTCGTCCGATTTTGCGCCGGAGCGGGCCCAGTTGAGTTGAAGAATTCCAGTGTGGAGAATCTTACTCAGATCTAGAGTAGACCGATCCAGAGATGACCGCCTATGTATTGCCCTTCCTGGAGGATTGAGGCATTGTTCGGCGTACAGGCGTATGAGCCAGTTGCTACTGTAAATGATGAGATATCGCCCAGATGATTGGAGCTGTTGCAGCGTAAGCATATACTCAGAGAGATGATAGCGAGTCGCTAGTCACCTGAGGATGAATGACTAGGACATGTGGTTCGTTCGTTACCGATGCGAGGTCATCAGATAGATCGTTTCCAGCTAGAGACGATTTCACGCAGGTTCGTTGAGAGTCGATTGAGACGATCGAATGTCAGGAGCCCATTTTCCAAGTTTAAAGTATACGGAAAGACATGCAGGTGATTCTATGGACCCTCTAGAAGAATGAAACCCTAACTCGACTTAATGACCGTGTGACAGCCTTTGAACCTTAGGGTTTACGGCGGTTCCTCGGCGCCATTAGTGAGGCTTGGGTTTGCCCTTCTACGGCTGGACCACCGACGCTGTGGCATGTACTCGATACTATTAAACTGTACCCGAGATGTGAGCTCTTGGGGGATTATGAGGATCTGACGAGTCGATCGGATGGTTCGACATCTTTCGGATATCGTGATGGGATACTGCTTGGAGACTCCAGATGCGAGCATAGCCGTTGGAGCACAGTACATGCAGCCAGGATGAGTTATGTCCGAATCAGTCGACATTTGAGCAGAGTGAAGAAAAGGGTTCGTACGAGATTTCGACGAGATGACGTCCCACTCCGCTGACATCAGAGATGTTATACGCACCCAGAGGCGTGGTATATGGATATATCTTCCAGAAAGAAGCGCGATGAGTATGCAGCCATTCCGGAATAAGCTTTAGCTTCAGCATTGGATGATGACTTCCGGGCAATTCGGCAGGTAAGAGATTTGAGAAAGGAACCTCGACAGGACCTTTCTGGAGTACGATACGAGAAGACCTGGACCAGGAGTAGTCGTATTGCGCGCACCCAGCAGGCCAGAGTTCGGCATTGTCGATGAGGTAGTTGACCAGGATCGGATAAAGGAACTTACCCAGATGCATTGCGAATTGATCAAGGACGGACGAGTGATGAGTATTCCTCCGATGGTTGGGACGTGTTCCCGAGGATCTGTTCGGCCTGACATCTTCTACAGAATGGTGAAGCTACAGAGTACGCAATTTCGAGTCCGTGCGAGAGACTTCAGATTGGCCGTGGCCGAGAACAGTGCAGTGCAAGGTAGCTTGGCGTGACGTCATAGTGGACGACGATGGAGACAAGTGGAACCAGAGGTTCGTGTGAGACACTGACGAACTGTCATTACTTCCCGTCGAGACTAGAGACCTGATTTGCTTACAGAGACGTTGGGATGTGACCAGTTTCTGAGAAATATTGTGCTGAGGACACAGGTGTCTTTGAGCGAGAAGAGGTTGTGCAGGAAAGCCAGCCCCTGTGCAGATCGGCATAGGCGAAATCGGAAGAGACCTTGAGCAGGATTCCTTCCAGGACATTGCTGCAATGATGTTTGCACCCAGGATCAGATGTGTGACGTGCATTCAGAGAGCCAGAGGCCGACGCCAGTGATGTGCTGCCTTACGAGTGGTCATGAGGATTGACCGAGAGGTGACCAGAGAAGTGCCAGAACGGAATCGTCCCCGTTAGCACATCTGACAGGGCCGATGAGCCGATTGACTGTGAGATTGGTAACCCACAGAGAAGATAAGGACCCAGAGTCAGAGGACGCCAGACCGTGAGCAAGAGGCACGTAGATATCCTGCGCTGCTAGCAGTGGATTGCACCGACTCCTTCCCGACCTTGAAGGAGGAACTACCGACGACGGTATTTATGATTTGTGATTTTGTGATTCGATTATCACGTATCCGTCGTTTGGGATTTCGGCATTTTGGGCGTTCGGTTTGCATGATTTAGTTTTGATGACTGAGTTTTATGATATTGGTTTCATGCACCCACTGGATATTTATATATTTTGCGCTGAGTTATTACATTTGAGATATTGATTGAGATTTCATGCCTATCGTATTCAGTGATTTGATTTGCACTTCCAGCGTAGTTTTCATGCACCTTTAGTGTTTTGATATACGATTTTGGTGCACGCCAGATGCACTAAATCGGAATTCTTCGTGCATTCCATATGCACCTGATTTTTTTTCTGTCAGGCACACCCGTTGCCTACGACAGATGTTTCGTGCACACCCGTTGCACCTAGATGTTGTTTTATACACCTGTTTGACACATATATGGATTTTGATTCCTTGCGCACCAGACGCATAGGATATTCTTATATGCATTTTGGGGATTGATTTCTAGTAGAGTAGTACATTTTTTTATGATATTCTCTAGGTGTTGATGTTTTCGGAGCCCCGACAAATGGATTATCACTGAAATTGTTTTAGTAGTGGGGGTTTAAATTTAAATTCGGGGACCGAATTTCTTTAAGGGGGGAAGATTGTAACATTTTCAAAAGTATAAAATATTAATTTTGGGAATTTTTATTATTTAATATTATTTTATTGATTATTTTAATATTAAATGCAAATAAATAGGAAAAATGTTAGAAAAATTATGAAAAATTATGGAAAATTCTAAAATAGGGTAAATTAGTGAATTATGACATTTTTAAGTTTTTGTGATTAGTTTGACACTAATTTAGCGCTAATCGCGATTAAAATCGCTAATCGGTTTTTAACAAATTTGCACAAAAAAAATGCACACACTATTTTTCCTACACTTGTGCACTTTCTACCATGGTTTCTCATTTTGGGTTTACTATTCTTGTAAGAAGGTTAGGGATTTAAAAGAAAAAGGAAAAGAAAAGAAAAAGAAAAGGAATTAAGAATGGAGTTGGTGAGAGAGGGTATGGGCATCTTTGACAAAGCCTTAGCCATTGTTTTGCCTTCATTTTTCCCCCCCACTTCTTTCCCTTGCTGCTGCTGCCTCTTCCTCATCATTCTCCCCCTCTTCAATCCCTCTTTTCATCTCTAAAACAACACCAAAACCTCATGTCCGTTTCATTAAAAATGTGCACGAGCTCGAGATCTACAAGATGGACCAAGAAAGCGTGGATTTGGTCACTAGAGGGCAACTCAAGAAAGTTCTTGAGTTGCCAAGTGAGGTAATTTCTGAACCATTAGCTCAATTATAGCCTTTCCTATAACCCCATATTAAGATTATATCGATATTGTGTGATATTATAGACTTGGTGAAAACCTAGTTAGGGTTTGAGAGAAACTTGAGTTGTAATGTGAAATTGAGCTCAGTAGAGGACTTGTAAACACCCTAGTGCATGAATTGGAACCCAAAACCTGAAGCTAGAACCAGAAATACGGATTTTAGAAACCGATATCGGGGAAATTGTGTAATCTGGGAAGGTTAATTTGAATCTGCTAACACCCCGA
The DNA here is from genome assembly GCA_030015575.1 of Agapanthus africanus. NCBI lineage: Eukaryota > Viridiplantae > Streptophyta > Magnoliopsida > Asparagales > Amaryllidaceae > Agapanthus > Agapanthus africanus. Next base: position 191,074,707 of record CM057341.1, read on the forward strand.
GACTCCTAAAATGATATTGAGTGGACAGTGAGATGTGCAGGCACAATTGAACCAACACCCCAAACCCTAGCCTCCAACTCATCCGTACGGCCGCCAATTTTGCCCTTTTGGCCGCCAATTGCGGCCTGGGTCCCACCTTTTTGTCTCGTTTTCGTTCTGTAGCTCCTACATTGTTAGTTTAGGCCCCTGGTATATATAGATTTGTATAAACTGATCTAGGGTAAAATCTGGGACACATTTCATGAGTTGCTGTTTTGGACTTTAGTTTCCGTATTCCGTATTTTCATTTCTGCATTGGTGTGTTTCGTTTTACCTCGACTATTTGGCGTTTATACGACGATATAGAGGATTTATTGATGGTTTTGAAGGCGTGCCATAGGTTCTCACCTATAGGCCCCCTTATCGTATCGTTTTGGATTTCGTGCGCCGTTTTAGCTTGAATTTGGTTTTAATGCGCATATACGATATGTTGGTGTGTAGGTACCCATGAAGACTTCGAGACGACAAACAAATGCGTGGCGACGTCCGCAAATGATGATGCAAGGTGAGTAGATTATATCTACAGTGGGAAGTCGGGTGGATGGCGTATAGCACCCCCGCAGTCCGTAGTTAGTATAATATATATAGTAGATGTGTGATAGTTTAGTGTGTTGTAGCTTTGTGTTAGAAGTATTATGGGTAGTAGGGTTAGAAGTGATTAGTGTAGTTCCTAGTTGCGAACCCTAGGATAGAATTGCACCTACACGCCTACACTTGTATATCTCTTATACCTACCCTTGATGGATGATGTTTGATGACGTTGGTAATGAGTCGATGATGTGGGCTTGATGACGTGAGATCGGTGATTGGATACGATTCATTGTGGGATATGATTTGTGATTTCTTGCGGGCTTGGGATATATGTTTACCCCGCATGCATACTTCATTGATGGTATCGTTTGGTGCTAGACATAGAGTAGTACCCCAGGCTATGTGATCTGATGATAGTGATACCTGTTATGTGATGAGATAGTGAGATGTTGACCCGTACCCAGCTATTGGGATGCCGTACGATGATTACCGTACGAGCCGATATTGATGATAGATCCGCACTCATAACTCGAGGATATCTTATGATACGACGTTGAGACGAGATCACCGACTATATACCTTTATATATGTATCGACTCAGATTTAGGCGGTTTCCATACCCCTCCAGACTTGCATGATACTTAGATCAGTAGTTGCATAGTAGATGTTAGATTAGACCAGAGTCATACCTATTTCAAACTAACGAATCGGGAATATTGCAAGATAGGAAAAAGGGGATTCTACGGATATTTTCAAATGTGTAGTGTCTATTTTCTAAACACCGTAGCCCTTGTTTTACCAAAGACCCCGATTCGTCTTACTTCAAAAGGCAAGGTTGCATGATATAGCTTTTGAGTTAGATTCTTCACTATTGCGTTGATTATTCGATTGCACCTGTTCATACTATTTGCATGGCATTACTTGTGCTTATTGTTATATTGCCATCATGCTGTTAGGACACCAGCACCATTATCGATGATGCGTATGTTCCACGTACACTGATTGCCGGCTCACACACTTCATCATCGATAATTGCTATGCCACTACACTGTAGTACTGCTGCATTCATGGTATGATTTCCGTATGGCATATTGTACACATAGACCTGTACACAAACATATGTGACATGACTTGATACTCACATTGATGCTTATGTCACACCTGATCATTATATTATAGCTCATTTATATGTGACATGACTTGATACTCACATTTGATGCTTATATCACATCTGATCATCATATTGTAGCTCATTTATATGTGACATGACTTGATACTCACATTGATGCTTATATCACATCTGATCATCATATTGTAGCTCATTTATATGTGACATGACTTGATACTCACATTGATGCTTATGTCACACCTGATCATTATATTATAGCTCATCTATATGTGACTTGACTTGATACTCACATTTGATGCTTATATCACATCTGATCATCATATTGTAGCTCATTTATATGTGACATGACTTGATACTCACATTGATGCTTATATCACATCTGATCATCATATTGTAGCTCATTTATATGTGACATGACTTGATACTCACATTGATGCTTATATCACATCTGATCATCATATTGTAGCTCATTTATATGTGACATGACTTGATACTCACATTGATGCTTATGTCACACCTGATCATTATATTATAGCTCATCTATATGTGACTTGACTTGATACTCACATTTGATGCTTATATCACATCTGATCATCATATTGTAGCTCATTTATATGTGACATGACTTGATACTCACATTGATGCTTATATCACATCTGATCATCATATTGTAGCTCATTTATATGTGACATGACTTGATACTCACATTGATGCTTATATCACACCTGATCATTATATTGTAGCTCATCTATATGTGACTTGACATGATATTTATGTTTGACGCACATATCATATCAGATTAGTGACTTACATTTTGGTTTGGATTATATGTGATTTCTGGATTTGGGAACCGTGGCTATTTCAAATATGTAATCATTTAAAAACCCGGTTCCCTTGATATGATATTTCGGTGCGTCCACCATGTGTTTTCTCGGTGCTAGAGTGATATATAAAAACCCGAATCGAGGAGGCGGTTGAGGCCGATTACGGGTACATGGTGGACCCGGTATGGTACCCCGGGGCGAGAACGGTTTCGCTGTGTGATAGACGGTGAGCCTGGCAGAGGGACTACTACCTACCGGTGATTGTACTTGAGCTCGGCGGATATCTGGAGGATTCCGACCGGAGCCCAGAGATGGATATGGGCTGACCCGTACTGCCGGGGCCGAGGGCCGATACCGCAGACGGAGCCCCATAGGGATGAGGATTTACGTGTCGATGCTTGGCACGGGTTTCATGATGTTTTACCATGATTTGTTTACATCCTCATAGTGCATACATGATGCTTATTGTCATTGGGTGACGGGTGGACGGGTTCCACGTATATACAGACATAGATTATATACAGACCATATACAGACATAGATCATATACAGATATGGATCATATACAGACATGGATCATATACAGACTGGATTTACACTTATCATACTTCATTTGTATATATAACAGGGTATGAGGGCGCTGTTATATATACCCTTACACCAATATTAGTGGTATGGGACGCTAATATATGTGTATTGATATCACTTGATACTTCATCATATTTACTTCATACAGCATACCTTACATTCGTGACATGTTATTACCTGAGTACTTGGCACCACATACATATTTAGATGTTACCTTGCCACCTTATCACACTCAGATGTACTCTTGTGGATTATTACTGATTGTTGACTTAGGTTTATGTCTTGCATTCGGTTTCTGCTTGTAGATATTTCTATTCACGAGTTGGCAACTCACCCCCGTTGTGCCACAGTTCTTGCAGGTTCTGCCGTACAGGTTTCATTGCGGCATTTCTGGCACACTACTTTCTTGCGGGTGGCTTGCTTTTGGTAGGTGGATTCTTTCGCATCAAGAACCACCATTGTATTCATTTTATTCATTGTATCTAGAATTTCCATCAACCAAAACTTGTATATTGTTTCAGACCTAGACTTTAGTGATGTATTATTCGACCTTAGAGTCGCGCTTAGTAGTATTGCGGTTTCTTGTTGCTTGAGCTTTCTTTTGGGTTTGATCCTCGCCACTTGGCGTTGTATATTATTGTTGCATGTGTGGTTGTGACCGTCTATTGACGAAGAGCTAGCTCCCGCTTGGGGATGCCTTTATCATTGCATATATATTGTCATTCTTGTTGTACCCCATTCGGGACCAGTTTTACAAAGGAAACTCTGCCGAAATTTTTAGAAAAGACTGTACTGTTTTAAATTGCATATTCGGCTTAGTTATTTAAAAACCTTGATTGTTAAACATGTAGTTCTTTACTTCTTTAAACCTGTTTCTTTACTTATTCTTAAAAAGGGTTTTAGATTTCTGGGTTTTCGGCTTACTTAGTCGCGTTACGCCTGTAGACGTTACGTGGTTAAGTGCCGGTCACGGGCCAAACTTTGGGTCGTGACAACAATGCAGTGCATTTGTTAGGCGCTTTGCGCCAATCATTGAGCGCAAGCGCATGTGGAGGTGACACGTGTCACGCTCTGGTGAACACGAGCGCAACAGCGTAGTGCGCTGTTGCGTCGCTGACACGGGGCGCTCTCTGGTGGCTTGCGCTAACCCAGGAGCGCAACAGTGCAGTTTTGCAAGTGCAAGGCACTGTTTCAATAACTTGATCCAATTTTGGATTCAAGAAAAGAATTTTTCTGAAATTCCAGAACAAATGGTTCATAAAAAGTGCAAGGCACTGTTATTATTTTTTTGTATTGAAGATCACCGATCTTGTTCTTAGATCAATGATCTATTCAGAAGAAATTCTTCTATTTTATAAAGGTTTTTACCTTTTTCTTGAGTTCTTTTCAAGATTCTTCAGAGTTCTCTCTGTTTGAAGTTCTTGATCTCTCACGATGTTGATGATGTTTTGAGTTGGGGTCTAGGGGTCTTTATATAGTGCCCATAGATTTGTTAAGTTTGTTAAAGAGATCATTCTCTGAGTGATTTGGGGAATTTTCCCCACCGTTGGATCTTTGATCCAAGGGCTTCTGTTTTACAGAAGACAATCTTCTTGTTTTAACAAGAACAGAAGGATCTTACTAGAATTTTAATTCTGTTTGGCGCAAACGCCCCAGCGCGTTACACGTGTCGCGCAGCGCAGAGCGCATCGCAACAGCGCTGACACGTGTCGCTCAGCGCAGCAGCGCTGACACGTGTCGCTCAGCGCACAGCGCAACGCAACTGCGCTGACACGTGTCGCGCAGCGCACAGCGCAGCGCAACTGCGCTGACACGTGTCGCGCAGCGCAGCGCTTGCGCAACTGAAGCGTTGATTCCTTTAATTTTTGTTTTAAATAGAGCCTTGCTCTGATTGGGCGCGCTGCCTTGGGCGCTGCGCTAACGTATCAACTTCTGACATGTGGCGCGTTGCGCGCAGCGCACGGGATTTGAAGCGTTGCTTCAATTATTAAAATTTAAATTTTCAAAGTAGAGCTTTGCTCTGATTGGGGGGAATCGGAAGCGTTGCTTCACCTGAGGTGTCTTTTCACCTTCCTTTTTCAAGTCCGACTTGTATTTCCCAGAATTTTCATTTCCCGAGTCTTGGAAATAACTCCACTGTGCACAGAATTTTTTGTGCTTGGTCTATATAACTCAAAGCCGAGCCTTTTCTTCTCTCATCTTCAAAGAACCTTTTTAATCATGGCTTGCAACAGCCCTCATGCCCGTCGACAACCATGGGAAGTGCCTATTCAGGACATTGTTCCCTGTTTTGCTGCGCGCTTGGTGGATTCTTCTCTTACGGATGAGCAATGCGATGCTGCAATGTACGAGCTTTTGACTCGTGTGGGGTCTCCTCTCCCTCCGCACTCCATTTGGCTTCGGATGATCCTTGCATCGGTGCTCGCCGATCTTCCCCCTCCTCCAGTAGAGATGTCCTCGGCAATCCTTGATGCCGCCGAGGATAAGATCGAGTGCTTCTTCGAAGCGCACTTGATCACTAAAGCCCTGAGGGACTGCTCTTTCCACTTGCTGAGCCAGATACGGGCTCGTCGTGTTGCCATCGCCACCTTTTCTGATGAATGCTGCGACGATCGTTGGATGTCTACCTCTCGGGAGGACCGCCGCTTTAACGTGGTGGAGAAGACGGAAAGAGAACTGGAGAATCTTCTTCTTATCTTTGCGAACCCTTGTCCTTTCGATCCCATATTTGGTGATCTTTTTTCAATGTAATAATAATAATAATGAACAAGTGTTTTAATCGAGTATGCTTGTGCATCCCTTCTTCTTATCTTTGCGAACCCTTGTCCTTTAGCCCTCTGTTATGCTTGTGCATCGCATAATTTAATTTGCTATTATTAGGTGCAGGTGATTCTTGCAAGGATAAAGTGCCTTTGGTGCTTAGCCTCTTTTTATGAAGCATTGCTTTACTTTTCAGTCTTAGAAATAGAGTTTCGCTCTAATTGGGGGAAACAAATGCCCCCCCACCGTTGCACTCACGTGGCCCCAAACGTGAGTGCGGCGGTGGCAACATCTCAGTTGTTGGATCAACTTTTTGGAAGTTGAAACGGCTCCGGATGCCTATAAATAGGACCTTTGGTCCTTTAGATGATTTCCATTTTGATTACTCTGGGGAGCAGTGATAGCTTAGGGAGCAGGTTCAGATCTGCCACCTAAGGTTTTTCAACTCTATGAGCCGTGAGGGTCTCATAGAGACTTTTCTCCCTACGGATCGAGAGGATCTCGTAGGTGGATTTTCTCTTTAGGAATCGTGAGGATTCCTAAGTGCGTTTTCTCTTATAAGTCGTAAGGATCTTATAAGAGAATTTTCCCTCTTAAGAGTCGAGAGGACCCGTAAGCGGTTGTTTCCCTCCTTGTCGAAATTCGACTTTGAAGAGTGAAACCCGTGAATAGTATGCAAGAGACCGTTTTAGACCGACTTGCAGGGTCCCAGTGCTCAGAAAACAAGTTTTTTAATCCCTGCTGCCTGAGGCTTTATCTTGCAAGTTGAGACGAATCGGGAATTTCTCGCGGAGACACTGGTTTCTTTGCGAGTCGACGCGAATCAGGAGGTTTTCATCAAGGACGCTAGTTTCCCTGAGTTGAGGTATTTGCCAAGGACACTTGTTTCCCTGGGGTTGAAACGAATCGATGCATTCCTGCGGAGACGCTAGATTCTCTGCGGGTCGACGCGAATCAGGATTTTCTCGTCAAGGACACTAGTTTCCCTGAGTCGAAGGATTTTGCCGAAGACACTGGTTTCTTCGGGGTCGAAACGAATCGGGAATTTCTCGCGGAGACACTGGTTTCTCTGCGAGCCGATGCGAATCAGGAGGCTCTCATCAAGGATGCTAGTTTCCCTGAGTTGAGGAGTTTGCCAAGGACACTTGTTTCCCTGGGGTTGAAACGAATCGATGTATTCCTGCGGAGACGCTAGTTTCTCTGCGGGTCGACGCGAATCTGGTTTTCTCGTCAAGGACACTGGTTTCCCTGAGTCGAAGGATTTTGCCGAAGACACTGGTTTCTTTGGGGTTGAAACGAATTGGGAATTTCTCGCGGAGACACTGGTTTCTCTGCGAGCCGACGCGAATCAGGAGGCTCTCATCAAGGACGCTAGTTTCCCTGAGTTGAGGAGTTTGCCAAGGACACTTGTTTCCCTGGGATTGAAACGAATCGATGTATTCCTGCGGAGACGCTAGTTTCTCTGCGGGTCGACGCGAATCAGGATTTTCTCGTCAAGGACACTGGTTTCCCTGAGTCGAAGGATTTTGCCGAAGACACTGGTTTCTTCGGGGTCGAAACGAATCGGGAATTTCTCGCGGAGACACTGGTTTCTCTGCGAGCCGACGCGAATCAGGAGGCTCTCATCAAGGACGCTAGTTTCCCTGAGTTGAGGAGTTTGCCTCAGACACTTGTTTCTCTGGGGTTGAAACGAATCGAGAATTTCTCGCGGAGACGCTAGTTTCTCTGCGGGTCGACGCGAATCAGGATTTTCTTGTCAAGGACACTGGTTTCCCTGAGTCGAAGGATTTTTCCGAAGACACTGGTTTCTTCGGGGTCGAAATGAATCGGGAATTTCTCGCGGAGACACTGGTTTCTCTGCGAGCCGACACGAATCAGGAGGCTCTCATCAAGGACGCTAGTTTCCCTGAGTTGAGGAGTTTGCCAAGGACACTTGTTTCCCTGGAGCTGAACTGATCTGTGGTGGTCTTTCAGGTTTTATATAAGTTACCGTCAAAACCGTGAAGCTAGGAATTTGATCTTCGCTTCGTTTGCTGGCACCGCGTCTGCTGTATCGAGACGAATGTCGCGGTTGTCTCTAGGCTATTGGCGAACCGTCGAGATTTGGCTTAGCTTTCTGGCGGAGCTTGTTGGGAAGGTGTGGTTCCCTCTTTGTTTGTGCCCTTGGATTGTATACAGGGATCGATGTGACCTCAACTGTAGGGCAAAGGTTTCATTCATTTTTATTGTTTTATTTCCGCGATGCTCTATCATTTCAGCTTTTATATCGCGAAGGTCGCGATTGCCCAATCATTTCGGCTATTTTTCGCGGTGCCCAATCATTTCGGCTATTTATTTTATTTTTACTCGCTGCTTTTTATTGCGAGTTGCCCAATCATTCCGGCTATTTTGTATGCATACGTTTTCTTTACTTGCTGCTTTTTATTGCAAGCTGCCCCATCATTTCGGCTATTTCGTAATGTGCGGCTTGCTGGCTTTTCACCGTAAACCTGAAATTAGACACTGATTTCGGCATCAGCACCGCTACAACTGGGATATTGCCAGGAGCGAATCATCATTTGCCTCTGTCGATGTCGAACAAAGGTGGCTTAGCGAACAAGGTTAAGGTCCTGTCGACTAAGGCTTTTAACTTCATGAGCCGTAAGGGTCTCACAAAGGTATTTCTCCCTACAAGTCGTGAGGATCTTGTAGGTGTATTTTCTCCTTAGGAATCGTGAGGATTTCTAAGTGTATGTTCCTCTGTAAGTCGTAAGGATCATACAAGAGGGTTTTCTCCTTGTAAGTCGAGAGGACTTATAAGGGTTATTTATCATGCGTACATATCCCCAGTCACGGATGGAACTTGGTTAGGGAAATGTTTATTCGCGCCCGTGGATTGTATACAAGGGTCAGTATTGAGCCACTTGTAGGGCAATATCGAAGGTTGTGGGGGTTGCTTAAGCACAGGTTTAGGTCTCTGTAAATTAAGACTTTCAAATCTTATGAGCCGTGAGGGTCCCATAAGAGAGTTCTCCTTACGAGTCGTGAGGATCTCGCAAGTGTATTTTCTCCTTAGGAATCGTGAGGATCCCTAAGTGTGTTGTTCCCTTGTGAGTCGTAAGGATCTCACGTGGGTGGTTTCTCCTTACAAGGTCGAGAGGACCTTGTAAGTGTCCTTTAACGAGGTTGCGTCCTTTCGGGTTTTCACAAACACTCGCCGGTAGTCCTGCTGTTTTTACTCACGGAGCCCTTTCGAGTTTTCATCCGTGCCCTTTTTGCTTATTAACATACCTTTTTTTTATTCTTTTTATTTTTATTTTTTTTTACCAGGTCGCGCCCTTTCGGGTTTTCACAAACACTCGCCGGTAGCCCTGCTGTTTTTACTCACGGAGCCCTTTCGGGTTTTCATCCGTGCCCTTTTTGCTTATGGACATACCGTTATTATTTTTTTATTATATTTATATTTTTTTCTTTTTCTTCTTTTTTTTTATTCATCTCGTCAGCCTGAGGATGCTGCGGTAGTATTTTAAGGACGTTTCGGTCCGTCAATAGTTTAAGGACGTTTCGGTCCGGTCAGGAGAAGGCCGGCTACTGCTTATAGAGTTTGAGCTTAGGAAGATAGCGAGCGGACATAGTCGTCGTCATCTATCATTGACCTAGGTTGTGGCTCATTAAGCGTAGTATTTATTTAGAAAGCGACCATTTATTGGCCTGTAAGGCCTTTCACCGTGCATAGCCAGTAGATAGGCTCCACCCTGGTAGACCTTGTCTATGATGTACGGGCCTTCATAGTTTGGCTCGAATTTTCCCGCTTGGCGCGATTGGGGATCATAGGCCTCTTGACCACTAGCACGAGTTCGCCTTGGCGGAATGTCCTCGGCCGGGTCAATCTTTCATATGAGCGCGTCATCTTTGTTTTATAGGCCTCCAGATTTTTTTTGCGCTATGAGCCGTGTTTCATCAAGGGCATCAAGTTCCTCAAGCCGAAGGTGAGCATTTTCTTCGTCCGTCAGCTCGTAGTGGACTGCCACTCGTAGAGAGGGTAACTCTATCTCAAGGGGGATTACTGCTTCTGTACCGAATACCAACGCGTACGGCGTTGTGTTCGTGGCTGTCTTGAACGTAGTTCGATACGCCCAGAGAGCTTCGTGCAGTCTCTCATGCCAGTCCTTCTTATTTCGGGACACCGTCTTTTTCATGATCTTTGTCAAGGTCTTATTGAAGGCCACAGCTAGACCGTTAGCTCGCGGATTATAAACCGAGGAATATCTCCAGTCTATATTGTGTTGTTGCGCGAAGCGACTGATCTTGTGGCTTCTGTAAGCTGGCCCGTTATCGGAGATGATCCGTCGCGGAGTTCCAAACCGATATAAGACGTGCGTCTTGAAGAAATAGAGGATATTCTCTGTCTTCACTTCTCTTAACGGTACTGTCACGACCTAAATATTTTGACTCGTGACCGGCACTTAACCACGCAACGTCTACAGGCGTAACGCGACTAAGTAAGCCGAACCCAGAAATCAAAACCATATAAAAGTAGCGAGTGTTGGAAACATTTAGTTAAAACATTTAGAAAACCATAAATAGTTCAATAAGTTCTTTTAAAGTTACGTCATCATTTAAATAATTTTGGCAGCATTTCCTTTATAAAAGTAACCCCGAAATCGGGTATAAAAACAGGATATGAGTGAAAATGAGATATAATGAAACAAAACATTCCCAAACGGGAGCAATCACGCCCAACGGCGGAAACCATCGTCACAAGAGTAATATACGACGCCGTAGCGAAGAATGAGCAATAAGTAAACATCACAGAATAATAAACTGCATATAAAAACAGTCGGCTCCCACGAGCTCGACACCAGAATACAAAATATACATCATCGTCCTCACACTGTATCTAAGTCCAGTACATATATGGTAGATGGAGAATACTAGATACAAAAGGGGTACAATAAAATAAATCAGATACCACAACCCACCTAAAAGCAAAACAGCTCTCGCACCAACTGTAGTGGTATCTGTAGCCAAAAGATGCAAAAGGCAGCCTGCCGCGACTACTCTGAGGGGTAACCTGCAAATACTGTGGCACAACGGGGGTGAGTTGCCAACTCGTGAATAGAGATAACATATAAAGGTAATCGCGAGCATGCACGTACCGCGATACTCTATCATATGCCAGCAAGTAAGATCTATATGCGACAAGCAGTAGGTGCAATAATCATGCAAATGCTCTGTCAGGTAAAATAACTACAGGATGAGATACATGATAATCAATGCTGAGCATGGGATAAATAACATCCACACGGAATATCAACGTGGAAAGATAATCGGTCCCCAAAACTGCACCCTAAATCCCAAATAAACTCAGGCGCCGGCACTCTCCTCGGCCCTCAAATCCTGTAAATCTCTGAGAATCACGAGTGCCCAACATCGGCACCCAAATATCATAAAATACTCGTGTCCAGCATCGACACGCAAATCCTCATATATCGGGCTCCGTAAGTCCGGATCAGCCCACGAGTTCCGTCTGCGGTATCGGCCCTCTGCCCCGGCAGTACGGATCATCCCGCATCCATCTCTCGACTCTGGTCGGTATCCTCCGGATAACCGCCAGGTCCAACCAATCACCGGTAGGTACTCGCCCACCTCCAGGCTCAATCGGCAAAGTCCATCGATCATCTTGCCGAGGGAAACCATACCGGGTCCACCACGAACCCGCAAACGGATCATCCAACACCTTGAATCGGGTTTCAAGCACACGTCTCAGCACCGAGAAAACGCGTGGTGAACACACCAAAATATCATATCACGAGGAACCGGTTTTTTTCAAATAGTGCATCTTTTCTTAAATAATCCCATGGCCCTCAAAACCAGAAATCACATGAAAATCCAACACCAATAAGTAAATCAAATGCGATGTGCTATGTACATCAAGCCATATTATAGGTACAAGAGGAAACCGCTTTTAAATAGTTTCAGTTTTTAAAGATATCATGCGGCTCCCAATTTCTATGAAAATCATATCGAATCATATGTGAAATGTACTACAGCAATATAATCATGGCAATTCTACAGTGAGTGTGTCATGGCAATTACTAACGGTGTGTGTGTAACATGCGGATTAGTGCTCGTGCAACATGAACCGTTAGTAATAGTGCGGTGTTCTATCAATTCTATGTTTACATATATATAGCAGGAAATGCAGTATGCAACAACAGTATCCATGACAGTCAATGGGGTAAATGCAACATATAGCTATAAGGTCCTATCAGCCCTGACGCATAACGCCATGCGGGCGATATCCCCGCAGATGTTAAATCTACTCACCGAAGTCTCGCGCTAAGTGTAGCCGACGACTTGCTTCCCCTTCTTCGCAGCGTCCGTCTCACTCGCCTGCGAACCTAGAATCACACAATATATCACATATAAGCTCAAATCCACAAAAAATGTGATATTAAGGTCAAACTAGAAACCCGCGTCGCAAACCTAGCGCGCGTGTGCGCGATACGCTAAAACGTGTGATTACGCGCCTGAAACTACTCCGATGCGTCGCGATACGCAGAAACCCCAAACCCACACACGTATCACGCGTGTCGCGAAGGTTTAAAAATACGAGAAACAGGTATTTAGCTCCAGATTTTTCTACAGTAACAATTAAATAAAATTACACATGCCATGAGTCTAAGGGTAGCAGCAGACACCTATAGGGCGAAACCCAACCCCATTCCCTCCCCATCTGGCCGCAAATTGCGGCCAGAACCAATATTTCGGCGGCCATAGTACGAATTTGGGGGTCGTGTTCTACACATGGGATCAGCACCTTACAACTATACTGTAGTCATCCTAATTTTAATCTGAACTCACTGGGTCGATAGCAGTTTGCAGAAAGCTAGATTTTGCTCAAAAATGATGAATTTGCATCAAATATGAATCTGGTGGTATTTTAGTGCAATTGGGGGCTAAGCTAAGTTAACATGGCCCTAACAACACTCCATCAACTTACTAAAACCAATTCATACTTCACTTGATCAAGGTTCCCCCTAGTTACCACATATCGCACTAAAACGCACCATTAATCACTACTCGAAGCTAAGCTACACTAATTAAGTAAACTAGGGGTAAGTTCAAGAAGTATACCCCACACTCGACCCTAGGGAGCTGGAGGAAGAAGAAGGAGTAGAGGGAAGGAGCTGTAGTTGAAGTTGTGCTGCTGTTGCTGCTCACTGCTGCTGTTGCTGCTCACTGTTGCTGCTACTGTGCTTGCTTTTGCTGCTGCTGTGCTTGCTTTTGCTGCTGCTGAGATGGTGTGTGTGTGAGTGTGAGAGTGAGGTTGAGAGAAATGAGCACAAGAATGAGAGGAAATGATAACTCCCAATGTCAACCCCTCCTTTCTCTCTCATCATTGAATGCAAGCATGGCTTTGCCATGATGCATTCTCTCTCTCTCTCTCTCATTCTCACCAAGTCAACACTCCAAAAGAAAATTCAAATTAAAACCACCATTAATTAACTAAATAGACTTAATTAAAACCCAAAAGACTTAATCCCTATTATTAAACCCACCATGGTCGCTAATCATGGTATAACTTCATTTTAAACTCTAGTTTACATGCACATGTGTGTGCAAGCCTAGGAAAATTCTAGAAAAATATTTATTAAATTTGGAAAAATATTTGAAACTCAATTTGGTAACCTTTTTATTAAAAACACTTTATTTAAATATAATTAGCCACTAAACACATCCTGAGGTGTTACAATCTCCCCTCTTAAAAGAAATTCGTCCCCGAATTTGAAAATATAAAGCTACGCATACCTTCAAAGAGATGAGGGAACTTGTTCCGCATCTCGCCCTCGGCTTCCCAAGTGATCTCTTCGCCACTCGGGCCTCGCCAAAGCACCTTCACTGATGGCAAGACCCTCGATCTAAGTTTCTTCACCTGCCGGTCCAATATCACGACTGGCTGCTCGGTGAACGAAAGGTCGCGCTCGAGCTGAACGGTCTGATGCTGAATCATGTGCGAAGGGTTATGTAGGTATCTGTGAAGCATCTACACGTGGAACACGGGATGAACATCTGGGAAGTCGGGTGGAAGAGCCAAACGATAAGCCACTGCGCCCACACGCTCGAGGATCTCGAAGGGACCTATGAATCTGGGGCTAAGCTTCCCCTTTCGTCCAAACCTCATCACTCCCTTCATTGGAGAGACCCTCAGAAAAACGTGATCTCCAACCGCGAACTCTAATCTGCGGCAGCGCCTATCAGCATACGATCTCTGCCTGCTCTGAGCTGTCCTCATCCTGTCTCGAATCAGCTGTATCTTCTCGGTCGTCTCCTGTACGATCTGGGGCCCCAAAATACTGCTCTCACTGAGCTCTGTCCAGCAGACGGGCGATCTACATCTCCTCCCATACAGAGCCTCGAAAGGTGCCATCTGAATAGTATCCTGGAAACTATTGTTGTAGGAGAACTCCACCAAGGGTAAATGATGATCCCAGCTACCACCAAAGTCTAAAACGCACGCTCGGAGCATGTCCTCGAGAGTCTGAATCGTCCGCTCTGACTGGCCGTCGATCTGCGGATGAAATGCTATGCTGAAACTCAAGCGTGTGCCCAAAGCCTCCTGAATCCTCTGCCATAGTCGGCTGGTAAACTGGGTGCCTCTGTCGGACACGATACACGTCGGGACTCCATGCAGTCGTACTATCTCGTCGATGTAAATCTGGGCGTACTGAGCAAATCCGAAAGTCGTCTTCACTGGCAGGAAGTGAGCCGCTTTCGTCAAACGATCCACGATCACCCAAATGGAGTCATACCCTCGCCTAGTCCTGGATAGACCCACAACGAAATCCATCGAAATTTGCTCCCATTTCCACTCCGGAATGGGTAACGGCTGTAGCTCTCCCGCGGGCCTCTGGTGCTCGGCCTTGACTTGCTGACAAGTCAGGCATCTCGACATGAAATCTGCGATGTCCATCTTCATTCCGTCCCACCAGTAAACATCTTTCATATCATGATACATCTTGGTGGAACCGGGATGGACGCTGTACACCGATCGATGTGCCTCCTCAAGAATCTCACGCCGCAACCCCTCAGCATCTGGTATGCACAGTCTAGTCCCAAATCTCAGTATCCCCTGATCATCGATCACGAACTCGGAAAATCTGTCCTGTCCAATCTGCGTCCTGATCTCTGAACATCGGTCATCACTGTGCTGTGCCTCATGTATACGGTCAAGCAACTGTGGGCGTGCACGAACATGCACAATATGTCCTCCGATCGGCGTGAACTCAAACTGCACTCGGCTGTCGCATAATATCTGCCAATCTGCCGACGACTGCCCCTGTACTGCGCTCAAACAAGATAGACTATCCCCGGGCCTCCTGCTCAAAGCATCCGCCACTACATTCGCCTTGCCCGGGTGATACAAGATCTCACAGTCGTAATCCTTCACTAACTCCATCCATCGGCGCTGTCTAAGGTTCAGGTCTCGCTGCTGAAATATATACTTTAAACTCTTGTGATCAGTGAATATCTGGCATGACTCGCCGTATAGGTAATGTCGCCAAATCTTAAGTGCAAAGACCACTGCAGCTATCTCCAAATCGTGAATAGGATAGTTCTGTTCATGTTTCTTCAATTGTCGCGAAGTATACGCGATCACCCTGTTATGCAGCATCAAAACGCACCCTAGCCCCACTCGAGAAGTATCACAATAGACCACAAATCCGCCTGATCCTGAAGGCAATGATAACACCGGTGCCGTAGTCAGCCGAGTCCGTAGCTGCTGAAAACTATGCTCGCACTCCTCCGTCCAATCGAAAGGAACTCCCTTCCGGGTCAACCCGGTCAAAGGTGTAGCAATACTGGAGAAGTCCTGCACAAATCGCCTGTAGTAACCGGCCAACCCCAAAAAGCTGCGAATCTCCGTAACTGATGTGGGTCTGGGCCAACGCTGAACGGCCTCGATCTTCCTCGGGTCTACACATATACCGTCTCGTGAAATCACATGCCCCAAGAAGTCTACGCTGTCCAGCCAGAAAGCACACTTGGAGAATTTCGCGTAAAGATGGTGCTCCCTCAAAGTCTACAGTGTAATCCGCAGGTGCTGCTCGTGCTCCTCACTGCTCCGGGAATACACCATGATATCGTCAATGAATACTATGATGAACAGATCCAGATATGGCCGGAAAATACGGTTCATCAAGTCCATGAATGCTGCTGGCGCATTGGTGAGTCCGAACGACATCACCAATAACTCATAATGGCTGTAGCGCGTACGGAAAGCTGTCCTAGGAATGTCCTCCTGTCGAACCCGCAGCTGATGATAGCCTGATCGTAAATCGATCCTCGAAAAGTATCCTGCCCCCTGAAGCTGGTCGAACAAATCGTTGATACGTGGCAAGGGATATCTGTTCCGCACTGTCACCATGTTCAGCTGGCGGTAGTCGATACACAGACGCAAACTGCCGTCCTTCTTCTTGACGAACAGGACTGGAGCACCCCAAGGAGAAACACTGGGTCGAATAAATCCCTTATCCAGCAAATCTTGCAACTGACCCTTCAATTCTCGAAGTTCCGCCGGGGTCATCCGATAAGGCGGTATGGAAATAGGCCCCGTGCCAGGAACCAAATCAATACAGAAAGAAATGTCGCGCTCGGGCGGTAGCCCAGGAAGCTCGTCAGGGAACACATCAGGAAACTCGCTAACAACCGGAACCTGATCCAATGGAACCTCTGTGGCGCTAGCATCGCAAACATAGGCGAGAAATCCCTGACATCCCTTCCTCAAAAGCTGTCCAACGCGAAAAGAAGAAATCACACTGTGAGGGGCGGCCCCACGGTCCCCCAACACAACAAAAAACGACTCACCAGGAAAACAGAATCTAACTGTCTTCTCACGGCAGTACATAGAAGCATAGCACGTGACTAACCAATCCATGCCCAAAAGAACGTCGAAGTTCAACATCTCAAGAAGGATCAAGTCGACATGCAAATCTCTCTCGCCAATATAGATGGTACAGGATCGGAACAAGTGCCTAGCAACAAACGACTCTCCCACGGGAGTGGTCACAACAAGCGGCTAATCAAGCAAACCAGACTCTCTACCCAAACTTGGCACAAAGTGTGTGGATACGTACGAGTGCGTGGATCCGGGATCGAACAACACGTGTGCATCAACAGAACATACTGGAAGGATACCTGAGACCACCGCATTGGACGCCTGCGCGTCCCGATGCATCAAAGCAAAAACCCGCGCCTGTCCTCCACCGATGACCGTCTGCCTTCTGCCTCGGTCATCCCGTCCTCTCTGAGCAACTCCTCCACGCTCACGACCCCTCTGTGTATGAGTCTGACGCGGAGCGACAATAGGTACAACCGGCAACGCCCTCTGGGGTGGTGAAGGTGGTAAGGTAACATGCGGTGCTGCTGTCTCCCTCCGGTGTATCTCAGGACAATCTCTGACGAGGTGAAGTAGATTGCCGCATCTATAGCAACCTCACGACGACTGCTGACTCTCCCGTGAATACGAACTAAACATCTGGCCTCGTCTCGAATCTCTGCCACTCCTCGTATCTGAACGATACATGCCGCGGCGTCTGAATGTCTGTCTCCGTGCTGATTTACCAGTACGAACTCTCTTCGGCTCTGGAACTACCGAAGTCTCAGCTAGGCGCTCCTCGACTTATAGGGCTGCGTCTACCGCTGCTGCATAGGTCTCGTAATGCTGCGCGCTGATCGCAAGGAACAGTGGTGTAAGCAAGCCTCGAACAAATCTCTTGACTCGCAACTCCTCGGTAGCCACTAAATACGGGGCATAAACTGCTAGCTCTGTAAACATCACGTCATACTCTGCCACTGACATCTCCGGAGTCTGGCGTAAGGACTCGAACCTACGTGCTCTAGCATCTCTGACACTCAGTGGGAGAAAGCGGGCAAGGAACAGTGCCACGAACTCTGTCTAGGTCATAGGAGGAAGACCTGCTGCTTTACCCTTCTCAACTGGTTCGCACCATTTCTGTGCAAGACCTTTCAGGCGAAAGCTCGCGAACTCAACCCATCTCGCATCTGCGCATCTGAGGGAACGGCATATCCGAGCCATCTTATCAATGAAATACTGTGGGTCTTCGGCTGTATCAGTGCCTGTGAAGACCGGAGGCTTCAGCCTCATGAACTCTGATAGCGATACTGTAATCACCTCCGTGGCTGCAGGGGCAACTGGCTGTGCGGTGGGTACCACGCGGTCTTTGTAACGGGTGGAGCTACCTCTGGTCGCTGCGCTCGAAGCGTCTCAACTAGCGATCCTATCATCTGGCGCATCTCCTGCATGCTGGATCCCACCGTCGGCGCATCTCCTGCATTCCAGCCCCTAGCGTGGCGATCTGATCTGTCACGGGAGGAACAACCTACTCGGGTACAACCGGTGTACTGCCCGGATCAGTCCTCGTCTCAGACAAATCAACTCGAATCTCGGCCCTCACGGCCGCTCTCTGCGCCCTCGTAGTCTTTGGCGGCATAATGGTTGAAAGGAAATTAGGATTCGATAAGAATACGGAAATCGAATCACAAGAATATATATATTCAAGAAGGAATTTAAATCAATAAGTCCTAAGGTCGCCTTGGCGGAGTACCGTGTCGTGAGTATGCCGCGGAACGTACACACGCTACGCCACTCTGCTTCAGCTACCTACTCCATCATACCAAGGTCATCCTACACTCTGAAAGGTAAAACCTACTCTCTGATACCAACTTTGTCACGACCCGAATATTTCGACTCGTGATCGGCACTTTACCACGCAACGTCTACAGGCGTAACGCGACTAAGTAAGCCAAACCCAGAAATCAAAACCATATAAAAGTAGCGAGTGTTGGAAACATTTAGTTAAAACATTTAGAAAACCTTAAATAGTTCAATAAATTCTTTTAAAGTCACGTCATCATTTAAATAATTTTGGCAGCATTTCCTTTATAAAAGTAACCCCGAAATCGGGTATAAAAACAGGATATGAGTGAAAATGAGGTATAATGAAACAAAACATTCCCAAATGGGAGCAATCACGCCCAACGACGGAAACCATGGTCACAAGAGTAATATACGACGTCGTAGCGAAGAATGAGCAATAAGTAAACATCACAGAATAATAAACTGCATATAAAAACAGTCGGCTCCCATGAGCTCGACACCAGAATACAAAATATACATCATCGTCCTCACACTGTATCTAAGTCCAGTACATATATGGTAGATGGAGAATACTAGATACAAAAGGGGTACAATAAAAGAAATCAGATACCACAACCCACCTAAAAGCAAAACAGCTCTCGCACCAACTGTTGTGGTATCTGTAGCCAAAAGATGCAAAAGGCAGCCTGCCGCGACTACTCTGAGGGGCAGCCTGCAAATACTGTGGCACAACGGGGGTGAGTTGCCAACTCGTGAATAGAGATAACATATAAAGGTAATCGCGAGCATGCACGTACTGTGCTACTCTATCATATGCCAGCAAGTAAGATCTATATGCGACAAGCAGTAGGTGCAATAATCATGCAAATGCTCTGTCAGGTAAAATAACTACAGGATGAGATACATGATAATCAATGTTGAGCATGGGATAAATAACATTCACACGGAATATCAACGTGGAAAGATAATCGGTGCCCAAAACTGCACCCCAAATCCCAAATAAACTCAGGTGCCGACACTCTCCTCGGCTCTCAAATCATGTAAATCTCTGGGAATCACGAGTGCCCAACATCGGCACCTAAATACCATAAGATACTCGTGTCCAGCATCGACACGCAAATCCTCATATATCGGGCTCCGTAAGTCCGGATCAGCCCACGGGCTCCGTCTGCGGTATCGGCCCTCAGCCCTGGCAGTATGGATCATCCCGCATCCATCTCTCGACTCTGGTCGGTATCCTCCGGACAACCGCCAGGTCCAAACAATCACCGGTAGGTACTCGCCCACCTCCAGGCTCAATCGACAAAGTCCATCGATCATCTTGCCGAGGGAAACCATACCGGGTCCACCACGAACCCGCAAACGGATCATCCAACACCTCGAATCGGGTTTCAAGCACACGTCTCAGCACCGAGAAAACGCGTGGTGGACGCACCAAAATATCATATCACGAGGAAACGGTTTTTTTCAAATAGTGCATCTTTTCTTAAATAATCCCACGGCCCTCAAAACCAGAAATCACATGAAAATCCAACACCAATAAGTAAATCAAATGCGATGTGCTATGTACATCAAGCCATATTATAGGTACAAGGGGAAACCACTTTTAAATAGTTTCAGTTTTTAAAGACATCATGCGGCTCCCAATTTCTATGAAAATCATATCGAATCATATGTGAAATGAACTACAGCAATATAATCATAGCAATTCTACAGTGAGTGTGTCATGGCAATTATTAACGGTGTGTGTGTAACATGCGGATTAGTGCTCGTACAACATGAACCGTTAGTAATAGTGCGGTGTTCTATCAATTCTAAGTTTACATACATATAGCAGGAAATGCAGTATGCAACAACAGTATCCATGACAGTCAATGGGGTAAATGCAACATATAGCTATAAGGTCCTATCAGCCCTGACGCATAACGCCATGCGGGCGATATCCCCGTAGATGTTAAATCTACTCACCGAAGTCTCGCGCTAAGTATAGTCGACGACTTGCTTCCCCTTCTTCGCAGCATCCGTCTCCCTCGCCTGCGAACCTAGAATCACACAATATATCACAAATAAGCTCAAATCCACAAAAACGTGATATTAAGGTCAAACTAGAAACCCGCGTCGCAAACCAAGCGCGCGTGTGCGCGATACGCTAAAACGTGTGATTACGCGCCTGAAACTACTCTGACGTGTCGCGATACGCAGCAACCCCAAACCTACACACGTATCACGCGTGTCGCGAAGGTTTAAAAATACGAGAAACAGGTATTTAGCTCCAGATTTTTCTACAGTAACAATTAAATAAAATTACACATGCCATGAGTCTAAGGGTAGCAGCAGACACCTATAGGGCCAAACCCAACCCCATTCCCTCCCCATCCGGCCGCAAATTCCGGCCAGAACCTGTAAGTCCGTGGCGGCGCCCCGGCCGTCGATCCGACGCCGGAAACGCGGAAACAAAAACTTTCAAAAACTATTGAATTGGCACCACCGCGCACTTTTCGCCCGGATCGGGCCATTAACCTAGCTACTAGCAAACAAGAAAAGAGTAGAGAAGCTATACCAAGCGATCCCTGTCCTTCAGTCTTCGTCTCCACTCCAATCTCCCGCGGAATCTCCGTCCATCAACTCCTCGTCGGAAAGGCACCACGTAGCCGGGTTCGTATACGGGCTCCCGCCTCTGGACCGAGGCAACTCGGGCGTGAAGTTGGCTAGCCGACGCGTCCAAGATTTGCTGTAGACTAGAGTAGTAAGTTGTCTCTTTGGGGTATGTGAAGTTGCCATGGTATGTGGAGGAGAAAAGAGCTTAGGAGAGACTTGTGAACTTTTTATGCAAAATGAGAATGAGAATCAATTTCCATACACCAAATGAAACCTCTCTCTCCTCTCCCTCTCAAAAGTGGCCGGCCCCCACATAAGAATGGTGGTGGGAATAAGATCAATTAACCAAGAGAAGAAAAGAAAATGATAATGGAAATAAAAGAATCACCTCAAGCCAAAATCAAATCCCATCCATCCAAATCAAGAGAATATGACCCATAACGAATCTCATGATGAATAAACAATCATGAAGCCACACATAAGCAAGAAACACCCTCCACAATAAGTAATTTGCACAATTGCAAATTACCCTCTCCAAAGGAAAGTCCGGCCGCAAAGGAACAAAGGAAAACCGGCCGGAACGGAATGCAAACTGGCAACTTCAGAAAACTGATCCCGTAATAAATTACAGGAAAACCCCACTACTGCATATACATACCCGCATTTGTATTCCCACTGAACACAAATGCAAAGAGACAATATCTACACTATCTAATACTAGGATCCGGCTTAAGCCAAAGCCGGCTAGTAAAATCCGTCCGATCACGATCCGTGCAATACCGCACGTATCTGATCGAACCCTGCCATATCTCCATACGGCCTCTACAGCGTTTTGCCCGAAACTTGAGTAACTGTGTGTGGTGGACTCTAAAGACTCGTCAATACTATGGCTGTGGATTTAACCACTAGCACATCAGAGGTATAAGCCAATACGTAACGGGCTACCAGGTATTGACCAAAAGGGACGTCGATGAGCGAACTCATCCTGACACCCTACTGAGCCTGTCAGTGACAATATCCGTACAGTCCGGTCCGTTCGCCTATGAGCATCGCATGGCGGGCCTAGGAGGTTGGTAAAAGTCAGACCCCCAAAAGCGGTACAAGTCGTGTCGGAGTGTAGCCCAGAACACCCTGAGATACTACTGGAATACCTACCAGTAAATCTCCTGCCTTGGCCAAGGACTTTTCATGTTCTGGCTCTCCTAGACACAGCGCGAACTCACCCCCAATACCGGGAGAGACGAACCCCTGCAGATCCGCTCACTGCCTCCATGTGGCTTGGGACCGTACCCAACTAAAACCTGTTTGCATGACTCCTTTGAGCCGTGGTAGGGTAGTAATCAAAGCACGGTGGGAACTCACACGAGACAAATGACGATCTCAGGTCGATGAACTAACCTGTACACATGTCACCAGGGAACTGCTATCTGACGTCTGGTATAATCCCAACTAGCAGGTTCCCGGCGAGTCCTGTTCGGTGTACTCATAACCCAATGAGCACCTGTATACATCTTAGGTGAACCAACTGACACCAGTGGCTTGTGAGACCGGCCACCGCCCCTCGTCGGGGTCTCGACTGTATACACTAGTCTACTCTGGAGTATCGATGCCCTGTCTCGAAACTCCCACGACTAGGGACCTTTTAAGGATGTGCTTATAGACTCCAGGTCTCACTTATATGATCGCCCTCATACTGCTGGTAGTCAAGCAAGAATCCTAGGGGCTCTATCAACGTGTAATAGCGACTCGTAAGGTCACCTAAAGCAGTACACGATGATAAAGATAAACCAGATAGCATACTATTATCTTGAGTAAGACTGTCCTACTGGGACAGGTCCTCCCTCAATCATTGCAATCACGTGCCTGTGATCCAATAATTGACTCTGAGGGCACTATCTCCAACAATCTCCCACTTGCACTCAAGGCTAATTATTGCGATGTCGCATACTCACAGCCCGTGTGATACCGAATACCCAACTCCTCTACTAGTCAGTCTCACAAAGCTCGTTTGCGAAACTATTTCGTTCGAGGAATAGCCTCAGTGAGTGGATCCGCTCTGATGTTTCTTTCTATGTCTCTCTTTATCTCAAGTTCACGGAGAAAGCCATCTCCCGAAATGAGCAATACCTGTCTTAGAATATGTTTGGATATCTGATGGGACCTAGCTCAAAAGTGAACTCCAAATCCAAACTTCTTAGACTGTATCGTCAACTGAACTTAATCAGTATCCTGCGCCATGCCTACCCTCAGTATCTACCTGGACCACCTGTCCAAAATACTGCCCCTCTTCAGAGGGAAAACTATAACTCTGACAGCCACTCTGCCATCCAGGTCACCTTGGAAGCCTGGAATGATAACTGTTTCCCGAAGGAGGCTGCCGTTATCATATCCCTAGAACATCCACTTATGTTCTAAAACTGCTTTCGACTGTTTCTCCAGGATTGGATCAATATCAACTTATTGCACCTACTGCAAGAACAACATCTGGTGTGGTACTTGACATCTCATGATTGACTCAATTGCCTAAGCAAGTGATCTGTCAACCATGCGTATCTCTCTCCCCTTTAGTCTGTAAGACACCTTTAGAGAGGGTGACTCCATCACCTGCAGGTATACTACCGTGCCAGGAGTCGTCCATTCTAAATACTCATAGAATGCTGTCCAAGTACCCTGATTGGGAAACCACCCAAATCTAGATCTAAAACCATAGATCTAGTAACCAGAATGTCTGATATAAGATACAATTCCTATGTGGAGAAACCACTGTGTGATGACCAAAGTATAACCGATCGTAGTATAGGAATATCACTTCCTACTCTGTGTATGTCATAAATACCAGGACATCACACCCTACTACCTTCTTAACAGATCCATCCCCTATTCTGATGAAGTCAAACCTATGACTGTTACGTCAGAAATAGATGATCTATCTCCGCTATATCTGCTTTAGTCTATAAATAGACATAAGCCTGATGTCCACCAATGCTTCCGCTGCTCCCACTGACTACGACAACCCTCTGGCAGAGTCATATACACGTGCATTTCTAAAGCTAGTTTAGAACGACGCTACACTCATCCTCCTGCCGGGTCTCACAGTCTGGAACAACAGCAATGTAAAGTCTGGGTAAACAAGAACCTCCCTGCCACCGTCCTTGAGCATACCGAAGTACCTCTCGAGCGCCTGAGGTTACCCACCTTATCTGCGGAGTGGCCAATGGAATGTCAAAGCTGATTGAATCTTTAGGTTCTTATCAAATCTTCAGTAATCGTTTGCGGTTCTGGAATCACTTCCAGTTCTACCATACTCCCACTACTGTTTTCTGAAAAAAAAAATCCATTTTTAACTAAAACTGTGGCGAGTCAAGAACAATATCACTATTGATCTTCCAGATGGTAGAAAATCAACCCTCGTCATAGCCCGGGTCAACCCACAAACAGCCATTACAGAAACGTGCCTTGAGTTATCCGGAGTCTGGTTTTAAGCATAAGCCAGACAACTCCCCATTTCTTAACATCGTTAAGATATGAACTGTTCTATATCCAATACAGAAACAGAGGCACTGATTTAATTGAACCAGATTCAAATCATGCAACTGTCTCCAATGCATGTCAACTAAATGGAAGGAGGCCGATCAGTGTTAGTCAACTTAGGAGTGCTTCCAATTATGAGTAACCTGAAAGAGAAGCAAGTTCTCTTAATCATTACTATCAACTGAATACCATATACAAGTATCTACATCTTCGATCACCTTGAAGAATCCCGATACTTGCAATATCTGGTTCTCTACTTTATTCTTATACCTATAACTTCCCAAAACTTGGACCCTGTGTTTCTACGAAACACCTGTCTAAAACTAGAGAAGTCATAAGTAAACGGAATATAGTACGAGGACCAAGCCCTCTGTCCTGATGGACACTGGACAATATACAATACTCTGTATAAGTCCCTTGAGTCTAGTGACTCATTCACTGTGTGTCGTAGGTTGAAAACTGTACTTATGGTTAAGAAGAATTACACCGCTGTTCAATGCTCCTTACCTAACCATCCACTGATATAGGTAAATGTCATAGACATAATTTCAAAAAGGTATATCTCACTCTATGAAAAATAGACGTACAGATATATCAATTTGAAATTGGTGCATAACAACGGATATTCAAAACCAAATATTTGCCGACCGGCAAACAACCCAGGTGACTTCCTCAAATATCACCAATTACAACGAATCCCGATATAATGAGGATGGTCACCTAATTTCCAATAACTTACTCCCACTCATCATCTGTAAAACCATACAGATGTGAGGATCATACCTGATAAATACATACCCTGGAGCAAGTGTCTAATCGGGAAATCAGTTTTCTTTTAACAGTACACAGTGAAACTGAAACATTGAAATGTTTCGATGGGGTTTCCTGGTATTCCTAGTAATGCCTCTTCCATTATCCAGATTCACAACTATAACCGTATAATTCTTTGCCACCTCTCCAAATCCCTTTATATGTCTTTAGTCATTACCTTCTGTACACCCTTTTAGGCCAAATGGTTTTCTTCCTTCCCTACCGTTCGGCACCAGCCTATGGTTTGGAAGAAGACTATCCAATAAGCATAATGGGTGTACTGTCCTAATCCTAGGAGCACTCGCAATGCAAGAGAAGGTGAGGATAAAAGACAACCGAATGAACCTTATTCCTATTTCTCCTGAACCAGGATCCATCCCCGAACTGGAACAAGTTCCTTTCGAGTTCGTATATAACCATACGATGGATTATCCAATAAACTGGGATCTTCGTAGTGATATGGAGTGTCCTGGAGAAATACAAAGGTGATTTAAGATTGGCGAAGAAATACTTGGCTTGGTCGTGAACAGTAGTCACAATTTACTTTGCCCTCTCACTAATCCCTTGCTTTGTCTGAACTTAATACCTTATGTACACCGTTTAGGCTAATTGGCTTTCTTCATTCCCTACCGGTCGGCACATGCCTATGGTTTGGAAGAAGACTATCCAATTTGCGTAATAGGTGTACTATCTCCTAAGCCTAGGAGTACTCGCAATCTGAGAGAGAAGGTAAAAGGAAAAGACAACTGAATAGTCTTATTCGTTTTCTCCAGAACCAGAAACCATCCTCGAATTCCTTCGAGTTCGTATATAACCATACGATGGTTTTGTCCAATGGAAGTGGACGTTCGTAGTAATACGGGGTGTCCTGGAGAAAAGGGTAAAAGTAGGAGTGGCAATGAGGTCTGCAACTTTGACAATCCAAAAGCCAGTGTTAAGAAGGTTCGGTCAACTTGGTCACTGAGTCATAGTCTAGGGTCGGGTCAATGGTTGCTGCCAAAGAGAGAGAGAAAAGAAACACTCAGCGTGCACTCTAACCTAGATCAGAATGGTTATCACTTTATCTAATCTGAAAACCTCCCACTGTAACGTCAAATTCTTCCCCAAACCTGAAAGAAGAATTAGCCGGGATCACCCGAGGAGTAAACCAACTCATCAGTGGGAATCGGGATCTAACTATCATCGCATGATAACGTGACGGAATCCGCTCACGTAATCACACTCCAGAAGGTATGCGCATATCTGGCAAGTTTCAGTTCTTTTGAAACTCCCGATGTGGATTTTTACCCCATGCTCTTATGACCTTGGCGTGAGGTCAAAATGTCATAAGTCACATGTCAAGTTCTACCCGTCATTGTCCAGGTTAATTTGAACCCACCCGTACATACCCTTGACGTAGGCCAAAATAGTAGTACGACCGTCCCAAACCAACGCATCTATCTATGCAACAGATAAATACCCGGCAGCTACCAATCACTATGCCTTGGCGTGAGGTCAAAATACATAGCTTGAATACTACCGAATATTTAACTGAAATGACGGAGGGCTACGAATGGTTTCTGGCGAAAACCTTTAACGTAATGAACTTGATATCGTTGAAGGAACTGATAGCTTTTAAAAAATACAGTGACGAAAACCTTTGCTAAAGAGGTCACTCCCGGTGAAGGGATCTCGGCTCTTTCCCCGTAGAACGAGGTGCAGGATATTCCAACTGAATACCACGATGCAAAGCAAATGTAATCGGCTATAGTGAAGTTATTGCCCTGACGCAAACTTCTGTCCAAGGGGTCACTCCCAGTGAAGGGATCTCGGCCCTTGCCTCGTCGACTGAGGAGCAGGATATTCCAACTGAATACCACTGTGCAAAACAAAAGTGAACGTCCTTGCAATAACAGCATTTTGAAAAAGTGTTCCAACAACATCAGAATAGGTTTGTTTAACTTGCATTGATCCGAATCAACGCAGTCCCATCAATTGATCACACCACAAAAGAACGAAAATAATGATGTACGTATATGCCATCCGCATTCGCCACTGGGTCCCGTCATCACCCGTTAGGTTACTTAACTAACGACAGAGCGGGGACTGGACTAGCGCGGATGCAAAACATATACAACATCTACTAGTATATATATAATATATAATTTTCGCTCAAGGCGTGATAAAATGCAACAACACAGAAATGTATAGCATCACAGAACAATACAGATATCTGGGATCCCCGGGTTTCACAGAGCCGCTACTGAAACCTGATGTTCCCCTGGTCGTGTGGATAGCCTGTGCAATGAAATCCTAGACCCCTACGGGAGCGGTAAGTTACCCGCCAAAACCTGAAGCGAGGCAGCCCCCTTCAGCAACGTGAATGGACCACCCAGCACTTCATGGAATCCGGTAACTTGGACACCCCTCCTTGGGTCAACCTGTACCCCCTACGAGTGCGGCGAATAGCCCGCCAATTCTAGAGTAAAGCCCCCTCCGTCTCAATGCCATGAGATGCGGGCTTGTTGCCCTCTAGAACCCGGCTACCCGTGCACCCCTCCGCGGGGTAATCCCAGTACAGAAAGTAAAATATACATACAACGGGTACATCGACCGCAACCTGGTCGTGCCCCAAAATAATAATACAAACGGGCAGTGACGGCAGTCCACATGTCGGACGCTCGCCCCGCAATATCAAATGTACATATAAAACAGAACTGTACTAACATTGCATCCAGGCTATCCCCCACGACCGATCCGCAACATCACAGCAACACACTGAACATCAACGTGAATGTCACGTTCGCAAATCCGTCTAACCGGGCTATAGCAGTTAGACGGGATTTACCGATCAAGTGACATTCACGGTCGCAGATATAATGTAAATACTGTGAACTGGCATGTTTAAAATATCCGATCGAATAAATTTACCGAAGTGGGCCCCAAGCATTACTGTAGCACTTACAGAAAATCTGGGCCCAAAAAGAATATCCCAAAACCCCTATTTCCAAGCCAAAAGACTACTGTTAAAATTTGGTGCGATGAATAGTAAAAAGCACGGCGGAACCGCGGCCCAAGCATGGGTTTGGCGGCGGTTCCGCGGCGGTTTGGAGAGATCTCGCGACCAAATTTTCACAGATTTCTTAGATTTTCATGCACAGTATTCTGAAACAACCTGAAAATTTTTTGGAGCTAAAAAAAATTCGACAGAGAACAGTGCACTGAAAATACGAATTTTGTGATTTTTGTTCGATCGGGTTTTAAACATACTAGAGCAAGCTAGGCATGGTTAATGGCGTGGCTCTGATACCAATGTAAGTCCGTGGCGGCGCCCCGGCCGTCGATCCGACGCCGGAAACGCGGAAACAAAAACTTTCAAAAACTATTGAACTGGCACCACCGCGCATTTTTCACCCGGATCGGGCCATTAACCTAGCTACTAGCAAACAAGAAAAGAGTAGAGAAGCTATACCAAGCGATCCGTGTCCTTCGGTCTTCGTCTCCACTCCAATCTCCCGCGGAATCTCCGTCCATCAACTCCTCGTCGGAAAGGCACCACGTAGCCGGGTTCGTATACGGGCTCCCGCCTCTGGACCGAGGCAACTCGGGCGCGAAGTTGGCTAGCCGACGCGTCCAAGGTTTGCTGTAGACTAGAGTAGTAAGTTGTCTCTTTGGGGTATGTGAAGTTGCCATGGTATGTGGAGGAGAAAAGAGCTTAGGAGAGACTTGTGAACTTTTTATGCAAAATGAGAATGAGAATCAATTTCCATACACCAAATGAAACCTCTCTCTCCTCTCCCTCTCAAAAGTGGCCGGCCCCCACATAAGAATGGTGGTGGGAATAAGATCAATTAACCAAGAGAAGAAAAGAAAATGATAATGGAAATAAAAGAATCACCTCAAGCCAAAATCAAATCCCATCCATCCAAATCAAGAGAATATGACCCATAAAGAATCTCATAATGAATAAACAATCATGAAGCCACACATAAGCAAGAAACACCCTCCACAATAAGTAATTTGCACAATTGCAAATTACCCCCTCCAAAGGAAAGTCCGGCCGCGAAGGAACAAAGGAAAACCGGCCGGAACGGAATGCAAACTGGCAACTTCAAAAAACTGATCCCGTAATAAATTACAGGAAAACCCCACTACTGCATATACATGCCCGCATTTGTATTCCCACTGAATACAAATGCAAAGAGACAATATCTACACTATCTAATACTAGGATCCGGCTTAAGCCAAAGCCGGCTAGTAAAATCCGTCCGATCACGATCCGTGCAATACCGCACGTATCTGATCGAACCCTGCCATATCTCCATACGGCCTCTACAGCGTTTTGCCCGAAACTTGAGTAACTGTGTGTGGTGGACTCTAAAAACTCGTCAATACTATGGCTGTGGATTTAACCACTAGCACGTCAGAGGTATAAGCCAATACGTAACGGGGTACCAGGTATTGACCAAAAGGGACGTCGATGAGCGAACTCATCCTGACACCCTACTGAGCCTGTCAGTGACAATATCCGTACAGTCCGGTCCGTTCGTCTATGAGCATCGCATGGCGGGCCTAGGGGGTTGGTAAAAGTCAGACCCCCAAAAGCGGTACAAGTCGTGTCGGAGTGTAGCCCAGAACACCCTGAGATACTACTGGAATACCTACCAGTAAATCTCCTGCCTTGGCCAAGGACTTTTCATGTTCTCGC
Organism: Agapanthus africanus; assembly: GCA_030015575.1. Classification (NCBI taxonomy): domain Eukaryota; kingdom Viridiplantae; phylum Streptophyta; class Magnoliopsida; order Asparagales; family Amaryllidaceae; genus Agapanthus; species Agapanthus africanus. The sequence goes on from CM057341.1 coordinate 191,104,868, forward strand.
TCTCCTAGACACAGCGCGAACTCACCCCCAATACCGGGAGAAACGAACCCCTGCAGATCCGCTCACTGCCTCCATGTGGCTCGGGACCGTACCCAACTAAAACCTGTTTGCACGACTCCTTTGAGCCGTGGTAGGGTAGTAATCAAAGCACAGTGGGAACTCACACGAGACAAATGACGATCTCAGGTCGATGAACTAACCTGTACACATGTCACCAGGGAACTGCTATCTGACGTCTGGTATAATCCCAACTAGCAGGTTCCCGGCGAGTCCTGTCCGGTGTCCTCATAACCCAATGAGCACCTGTATACATCTTAGGTGAACCAACTGACACCAGTGCCTTGTGAGACCGGACACCGCCCCTCGTCGGGGTCTCGACTGTATACACTAGTCTACTCTGGAGTATCGATGCCCTGTCTCGAAACTCCCACGACTAGGGACCTTTTAAGGATGTGCTTATAGACTCCAGGTCTCACTTATATGATCGCCCTCATACTGCTGGTAGTCAAGCAAGAATCCTAGGGGCTCTATCAACGTGTAATAGCGACTCGTAAGGTCACCTAAAGCAGTACACGATGATAAAGATAAACCAGATAGCATACTATCTTGAGCAAGACTGTCCTACTGGGACAGGTCCTCCCTCAATCATTGCAATCACGTGCCTGTGATCTAATAATTGACTCTGAGGGCACTATCTCCAACAGAACCAATATTTCGGCGGCCATAGTACGGAATTTTGGGGTCGTGTTCTACATATGGGATCAGCACCTCACAACTATACTGCAGTCATCCTAATTTTAATCTGAACTCACTGGGTCGATAGCAGTTTGCAGAAAGCTAGATTTTGCTCAAAAACGATGAATTTGCATCAAATATGAATCTGGTGGTATTTTAGTGCAATTGGGGGGTAAGCTAGGTTAACATGGCCCTAACAACACTCCATCAACTTATTAAAACCAATTCATACTTCACTTGATCAAGGTTCCCCCTGGTTACCACATATCGCACTAAAACGCACCATTAGTCACTACTCGAAGCTAAGCTACACTAATTAAGTATACTAAGGGGTAAGTTCAAGAAGTATACCCCACACTCGACCCTAGGGAGCCGGAGGAAGAAGGAGTAGAGGGAAGGAGCTACAGTTGAAGTTGTGCTGTTGCTGCTGCTCACTGTTGCTGCTGCTGTGCTTGCTTTTGCTGCTGCTGTGCTTGCTTCTGCTGCTGCTGAGATGGTGGGTGTGTGAGTGTGAGAGTGAGGTTGAGAGAAATGAGCACAAGAATGAGAGGAAATGATAACTCCCAATGTCAACCCCTCATTTCTCTCTCATCATTAAATGCAAGCATGGCTTTGCCATGATGCATTCTCTCTCTCATTCTCACCAAGTCAACACTCCAAAAGAAAATTCAAATTAAAACCACCATTAATTAACTAAATAGACTTAATTAAAACCCAAAAGACTTAATCCCTATTATTAAACCCACCATGGTCGCTAATCATGGTATAACTTCATTTTAAACCCTAGTTTACATGCACATGTGTATGCAAGCCTAGGAAAATTCTAGAAAAATATTTATTAAATTTGGAAAAATATTTGAATCCCAATTTGGTAACCTTTTTATTAAAAACACTTTATTTAAATATAATTAGCCACTAAACACATCCTGAGGTTTTACAATCTCCCCCCTTAAAAGAAATTCGTCCCCGAATTTGAAAATATAAAGCTACGCATACCTTCAAAGAGATGAGGGAACTTGTTCCGCATCTCGCCCTCGGCTTCCCAAGTGATCTCTTTGCCACTCGGGCTACGCCAAAGCACCCTCACTGATGACAAGACCCTCGATCTAAGTTTCTTCACCTGCCGGTCCAATATCACGGCTGGCTGCTCGGTGAACGAAAGGTCACGCTCGAGCTGAACGGTCTGATGCTGAATCATGTGCGAAGGGTCATGTAGGTTTCTGTGAAGTATCGACACGTGGAACACGGGGTGAACATCTGGGAAGTCGGGTGGAAGAGCCAAACGATAAGCCACTACGCCCACACGCTCGAGGATCTCGAAGGGACCTATGAATCTGGGGCTAAGCTTCCCCTTCCGTCCAAACTGTTTGTTATATGTATGCCCTAGAGGCCATTACTATACATAGGATGTATATTGTAGTGGATGCTTGGACATATATAGGGATGACTTTCTTGCTCGATATGATAGTATGCTATCTGGTTACTCTTTACCTTAACGTGCACACTGATTGTCTCTTTGTTACATGTTGGTAAAGCCTTTAGGATGTGTACTTGAATACCTGGACTATGATGCGGATCATACTAATGGGGACATGGTAGTCCATAAGTACATCCTTCAAAGTCCCTTGTCGAGGGTGTATCGAGACGGGGCATCGATATACCAGAGTAGACTAGCGTGTACCTTCTCGACCCATATAGATGGGCGATGGATGATCCCATATCCATTGGTGTTCGACATCAGAGATGATATGCGGGTGGTCAGTGGAGACTGGGTACACTGGACGGACTCGCCGAGAACTCCCAGATGGTATTATACCTTACGTTAGATGGCAGTTCTCTGGTGACACTGGTACAGGTTAGTCTGTAGACCCAAGATCGTCATAGAGTCTTGTGTGATTCCCACTGTGCTTTGATTTCCATCATACTACGTCCAAGAGGGCATGCAAAAAGGTGGCTTTTGGATACAGTCCCGAATCACATGGAGGCAATGAGCGATAGGAGGGGTTTCGTCTCTCCCGGTATAGGGAGTTGATGTTGCGCAGTGTTCGATTGGCTATAACAGGAAGTCCTTGGCCAAGGCTGTTCTAGGGATTTACTGGTAAGTGTTACCAGTAGTTTCTCGACCCGTTATGAGCCTCATATCGACACGACTTATCGAGTTATTGGGGTCTGACGTTTACCACCCCTAAACGAGATATGCGACATATCAGACGAACAGACCGGACTGTACGGTAGTGTTACTCGTTGGATTCACAGGAGTGTGAGCGGGCTTGCTCGTTGATCTTCTGATCGCTCAATACCCGGGTGGCCGTTACGTTTAGCAGACCGCTTGCGGCTTGTGGGTGTTTGATATGATCATCACCTCCTGCCGGAGTATTGACGAGTCTTTAGAGTCCTACACAGGGGTTTCCTGGCTCAAGCGAAACGAAATAGGAGCGCATATGAGATATGTGCGGGACCGAGAATAATATCAGTATGTGATACTGTATTCTATTCTCGCGATTTGTATCATCGGTCGGTTATATGTGATATAGCCGGGTTACCGAATCAAGTGTTGATTCGATACATTGATACACATGATATTAGTCGGTTATATGCGATATGACCGGATCGTTAAATCAAGTGTTGATGTAATGATTTAATGTATAATTATATATTTGATATATTACTTTACATTAACTAGTATTGGTTCACTTAAGATTGTTTTTCTCACTTGAATGTGCACATTGTTTATATATGATATATGCAAGTGTACATGTTTGTATCATACTTGATGATACAAACAAGTTGTGTGTATGAGACTTGAACCATATCAAGGTTAGATTAGGGTTTACTATTTTCCTTAGTATATAACAAAAGAGTGTGACTTTGGTCAAAGTTATCAAGCTTCATGAAGCTTGATGAACATTGACAAAGTCAACTCTTTTGTCATTTGCTTAAGATATTAGCTAACCCAACCCTTAACCTTATGCTATGGTTAATTCTCTACATGAGTTAAGCATGAGGGCTTAACTCAACCATGGTGCCATGATTAAAAGGATAAGTATTCATATTATTCTTTTAATGGAGATAATTCTTTTCTTCTTCTTCATCTTCATCAAGCTCACAAAAGCTTGAGAGCTCCAATGGTGCCATGGTAAAAAGAGTGAGAAATCCAATTCTAAAGTGAACCCACTTCCTATTTCTTCATCCTCTACAACTTTCCATGTAGTATAGGGTGTTCTCTTCACAAAGTTTTTGACCAAGTGAAGGAATAGCTTGAGTTTGAGTCTCCCCGACGTAGATCATCTTCGGCCTCGAAGTCAATGACCTAGCCCGATCATTTCTCCGACGAAACCATCGCTAGAGTCCAGGATCCGATGATCGCAGCGGAGGGACGTCAACACGGAGCTAAAGAAATGGTGGAGCGGATCTACAAAGGTTGTAATCCCATTCACTTAGCAATAAAGATGTTTTATTGCATGTTTCGCCTTTGCCTCTAGTTAACGATCTAGTATTAGAGTTTCTCGGCACAAGAAAAATTTGATTTTGGCATGGTTGATGCCTTGTGGAACCTCTTGAGTGTGCCTAGGAACCCTACACAAACCTCATCACTCCCTTCATCGGAGAGACCCTCAGAAAAACGTGATCTCCAACTGCGAACTCTAATCTGCGGCGGCGCCTATCAGCATACGATCTCTGCCTGCTCTGAGCTGTCCTCATCCTGTCTCGAATCAGCTGTATCTTCTCGGTCGTCTCCTGTACGATCTGGGGCCCCAAAATACTGCTCTCACTGAGCCCTGTCCAGCAGACGGGCGATCTACATCTCCTCCCATACAGAGCCTCGAAAGGTGCCATCTGAATAGTATCCTGGAAACTATTGTTGTAGGAGAACTCCACCAAGGGTAAATGATGATCCCAGCTACCACCAAAGTCTAAAACGCACGCTCGGAGCATGTCCTCGAGAGTCTGAATCGTCCGCTCTGACTGGCCGTCGGTCTGCGGATGAAATGCTGTGCTGAAACTCAAGCGTGTGCCCAAAGCCTCCTGAAGCCTCTGCCATAGTCGGCTGGTAAACTGGGTGCCTCTGTCGGACACGATACACGTCGGGACTCCATGCAGTCGTATTATCTCGTCGATGTAAATCTGGGCGTACTGAGCAAATCCGAAAGTCGTCTTCACTGGCAGGAAGTGAGCCGCTTTCGTCAAATGATCCACGATCACCCAAATGGAGTCATACCCTCGCCTACTCCTGGGTAGACCCACAACGAAATCCATCAAAATTTTCTCCCATTTCCACTCCGGAATGGGTAACGGCTGTAGCTCTCCCGCGGGCCTCCGGTGCTCGGCCTTGACTTGTTGACAAGTCAGGCATCTCGACACAAAATCTGCGATGTCCATCTTCATTCCGTCCCACCAGTAAACATCTCTCATATAATGATACATCTTGGTGGAACCGGGATGGACGCTGTACACCGATCGATGTGCCTCCTCAAGAATCTCACGCCGCAACCCCTCAGCATCTGGTATGCACAGTCTAGTCCCAAATCTCAGTATCCCCTGATCATCGATCACGAACTCGGAAAATCTGCCCTGTCCAATCTGCGTCCTGATCTCTGAACATCGGTCATCACTGTGATGTGCCTCATGTATACGGTCAAGCAACTGTGGGCGTGCATGAACATGCGCAATCTGTCCTCCGATCGGCGTGAACTCGAACTGCACTCGGCTGTCGCATAATATCTGCCAATCTGCCGACGACTGCCCCTGTACTGCGCTCAAACAAGATATACTACCCCCGGGCCTCCTGCTCAAAGCATCCGCCACTACATTCGCCTTGCCCGGGTGATACAAGATCTCACAGTCGTAATCCTTCACTAACTCCATCCATCGACGCTGTCTAAGGTTCAGGTCTCGCTGCTGAAATATATACTTTAAACTCTTGTGATCAGTGAATATCTGGCACGACTCGCCGTATAGGTAATGTCGCCAAATCTTAAGTGCAAAGACCACTGCAGCCATCTCCAAATCGTGAGTAGGGTAGTTTTGTTCATGTTTCTTCAATTGTCGCGAAGTATACGCGATCACCCTGTTATGCTGCATCAATACACACCCTAGCCCCACTCGAGAAGTATCACAATAGACCACAAATCCGCCTGATCCTGAAGGCAATGATAACACCGGTGCCGTAGTCAACCGAGTCCGTAGCTGCTGAAAACTATGCTCGCACTCCTCCGTCCAATCGAAAGGAACTCCCTTCCGGGTCAACCCGGTCAAAGGTGTAGCAATACTGGAGAAGTCCTGCACGAATAGCCTGTAGTAACCGGCCAACCCCAAAAAGCTGCGAATCTCCGTAACTGATATGGGTCTGGGCCAACGCTGAACGGCCTCGATCTTCCTCGGGTCTACACATATACCGTCTCGTGAAATCACATGCCCCAAGAAGTCTACGCTGTCCAGCCAGAAAGCACACTTGGAGAATTTCGCATAAAGATGGTGCTCCCTCAAAGTCTGCAGTGTAATCCGCAGGTGCTGCTTGTGCTCCTCACTACTCCGGGAATACACCAAGATATCGTCAATGAATACTATGATGAACAGATCCAGATATGGCCAGAAAATACGGTTCATCAAGTCCATGAATGCTGCTGGCGCATTGGTGAGTCCGAACGACATCACCAAGAACTCATAATGGCCGTAGCGCGTACGGAAAGCTGTCCTAGGAATGTCCTCCTGTCGAACCCGCAGCTGCTGATAGCCTGATCGTAAATCGATCCTCGAAAAGTTTCCTGCCCCATGAAGCTGGTCGAACAAATCGTCGATACGTGACAAGGGATATCTGTTCCGCACTGTCACCCTGTTCAGCTGGCGGTAGTCGATACACAGACGCAAACTGCCGTCCTTCTTCTTGACGAACAGGACTGGAGCACCCCAAGGAGAAACACTGGGTCGAATAAATCCCTTATCTAGCAAATCTTGCAACTGACCCTTCAATTATCGAAGTTCCGCCGGGGCCATCCGATAAGGCGGTATGGAAATTGGCCCCGTGCCAGGAACCAAATCAATACAGAAAGAAATGTCGCACTCGGGCGGTAGCCCAGGAAGCTCGTCAGGGAACACATCAGGAAACTCGCTAACAACCGGAACCTGATCCAATGGAACCTCTGTGGCGCTAGCATCGCAAACATAGGCGAGAAATCCCTGACACCCCTTCCTCAAAAGCTGTCCAGTGCGAAAAGAAGAAATCACACTGCGAGGGGAGGCCCCACGGTCCCTCAACACAACAAAAACCAACTCGCCGGGAAAACAGAATCTAACTGTCTTCTCACGGCATTCCACAGAAGCATAGCACGTGGCTAACCAATCCATGCCCAAAAGAATGTCGAAGTCCAACATCTCAGGAAGGATCAAGTCGACAGGCAACTCTCTCTCGCCAATACAGACGGTACAGGATCGGAACACGTGCCTAGCAACAAACGACTCTCCCACGGGAGTGGTCACAACAAGCGGCCGATCAAGCAAACCGGACTCTCTACCCAAACTTGGCACAAAGTGTGTGGATACGTACGAGTGTGTGGATCCGGGATCGAACAACACGTGTGCATCAACAGAACATACTGGAAGGATACCTGAGACCACCGCATTGGACGCCTGCACGTCCCGATGTGTCAAAGCAAAAACCCGCGCCTGTCCTCCACCAGTGACTGACTGCCCTCTGCCTCGGTCATCCCGTCCTCTCTGAGCAACTCCTCCACGCTCACGACCCCTCTGTGTATGAGTCTGACGCGGAGCGACAATAGGTATAATCGGCAACGCCCTCTGGGGTGGTGAAGGTGGTAAGGTAACATGCAGTGCTGCTGTCTCCCTCCGGTGTATCTCAGGACAATCTCTGACGAGGTGAAGTAGACTGCCGCATCAATAGCAACCTCGCGACGACTGCTGACTCTCCCATGGATACGAACTAAACATTTGGCCTCGTCCCGAATCTCTGCCACTCCTCGTATCTGAACGATACATGCCGCGGCGTCTGAATGTCTGTCTCCGTGCTGATATACCAGTACGAACTCTCTTCAGCTCTGGAACTACCGAAGTCTCAGCTAGGTGCTCCTCGACTAATAGGGCTGCGTCTACCGCTGCTGCATAGGTCTCGTAATGCTGCGCGCTGATCGCAAGGAACAGTGGTGTAAGCAAGCGTCGAACAAATCTCTTGACTCGCAACTCCTCGGTAGCCACTAAATACGGGGCATAAACTGCTAGCTCTGTAAACAGCACGTCATACTCTGCTACTGACATCTCCGGAGTCTGGCATAAGGACTCGAACTTGCGTGCTCTAGCATCTCTGACACTCAGTGGGAGAAAGCGGGCAAGGAACAATGTCACGAACTCTGTCCAGGTCATAGGAGGAAGACCTGCTGCTCTACCCTTCTCAACTGATTCGCATCATTTCTGCGCAAGACCTTCCAGGCGAAAGCTCGCGAACTCAACCCATCTCGCATCTGCGCATGTGAGGGAACGGCATATCCGAGCCATCCTATCAATGAAAGACTGTGGGTCCTCGGCTGTATCAGTGCCTGTGAAGACCGGAGGCTTCAGCCTCATGAACTCTGATAGCGATACTGTAATCACCTCCGTGGCTGCAGGGGCAACTGGCTGTGCGGTAGATACCATCACGGTCTCTGTAACGGGTGGAGCTACATCTGGTCGCTGCGCTCGAAGCGTCTCAACTAGCGATCCTATCATCTGGCGCATCTCCTGCATGCTGGATCCCACCGTCTGGCGCATCTCCTGCATTCCATCCCCTAGCGTGGCGATCTGATCTGTCACGGGAGGAACAACCTGCTCGGGTACAACCGGTGTACTGCCCGGATCAGTCCTCGTCTCAGACGAATCAACTCGAATCTCGGCCCTCACGGCCGCTCTCTGCGCCCTCGTAGTCTTTGGCGGCATAATGGTTGAAAGGAAATTAGAATTCGATAAGAATACGGAAATCGAATCATAAGAATATATATATTCAAGAAGGAATTTAAATCAATAAGTCCTAAGGTCGCCTTGGCGGAGTACCGTGTCGTGAGTATGCCGCGGAACATACACACGCTACGCCACTCTGCTTCAGCTACCTACTCCATCATACCAAGGTCATCCTACACTCCGAAAGGTAAAACATACGCTCTGATACAAACTTTGTCACGACCCGAATATTTCGACTCGTGACCGGCACTTAACAACACAACGTCTACAGGCGCAACGCGACTAAGTAAGCCGAACCCAGAAATCAAAACCATATAAAAGTAGCGAGTGTTGAAAACATTTAGTTAAAACATTTAGAAAACCTTAAATAGTTCAATAAGTTCTTTTAAAGTTACGCTATCATTTAAATAATTTTGGCAGCATTTCCTTTATAAAAGTAACCCAGAAATCGAGTATAAAAACAGGATATGAGTGAAAATGAGATATAATGAAACAAAACATTCCCAAACGGGAGCAATCACGCCCAACGGCGGAAACCATCATCACAAGAGTAATATACGACGCCGTAGCGAAGAATGAGCAATAAGTAAACATCACAGAATAATAAACTGCATATAAAAACAGTCGGCTCCCATGAGCTCGACACCAGAATACAAAATATACATCATCGTCCTCACACTGTATCTAAGTCCAGTACATATATGGTAGATGGAGAATACTAGATTCAAAAGGGATACAATAAAAGAAATCAGATACTATAACCCACCTAAAAGCAAAACAGCTCTCACACCAACTGTAGCGGTATCTGTATCCAAAAGATGCAAAAGGCAGCCTGCCGCGACTACTCTGAGGGGCAACCTGCAAATACTATGGCACAACGGGGGTGAGTTTCCAACTTGTGAATAGAGATAACGTATAAAGGTAATCGCGAGCATGCACGTACTGCGCTACTCTATCATATGCCAGCAAGTAAGATCTATATGCGACAAGCAGTAGGAGCAATAATCATGCAAATGCTCTGTCAGGTAAAATAACTACAGGATGAGATACATGATAATCAATGCTGAGCATGGGATAAATAACATCCACACGGAATATCAATGTGGAAAGATAATCGGTGCCCAAAACTGCACCCCAAATCCCAAATAAACTCAGGCGCCGGCACTCTCCTCGGCCCTCAAATCCTGTAAATCTCTGAGAATCACGAGTGCCCAACATCGGCACCAAAATATCATAAAATACTCGTGTCCAGCATCGACACGCAAATCCTCATATATCGGGCTCCGTAAGTCCGGATCAGCCCACGGGCTCCGTCTGCGGTATCGGCCCTCGGCCCCGGCAGTACGGATCATCCCGCATCCATCTCTCGACTCTGGTCGGTATCCTCCGGATAACCGCCAGGTCCAACCAATCACCGGTAGGTACTCGCCCACCTCCAGGCTTAATCGGCAAATTCCATCGATCATCTTGCCGAGGGGAACCATACTGGGTCCACCACGAACCCGCAAACGGATCATCCAACACCTCGAATCGGGTTTCAAGCACATGTCTCGGCACCGAGAAAACGCGTGGTGGACGCACCAAAATATCATATCACGAGGAACCGGTTTTTTTCAAATAGTGCATCTTTTCTTAAATAATCCCACGGCCCTCAAAAACAGAAATCACATGAAAATCCAAACCAATAAGTAAATCAAATGCGATGTGCTATGTACATCAAGCCATATTATAGGTACAAGGGGAAACCGCTTTTAAATAGTTTCAGTTTTTAAAGACATCATGTGGCTCCCAATTTCTATGAAAATCATATCGAATCATATGTGAAATGAACTACAACAATATAATCATGGCAATTCTACAGCGAGTGTGTCATGGCAATTACTAACGGTGTGTGTAACATGCGGATTAGTGCTCGTGCAACATGAACCGTTAGTAATAGTGCGGTGTTCTATCAATTCTAAGTTTACATACATATAGCAGGAAATGCAGTATACAACAACAGTATCCATGACAGTCAATGGGGTAAATGCAACATATAGCTATAAGGTCCTATCAGCCCTGACGCATAACGCCATGCGGGCGATATCCCCGTAGATGTTAAATCTACTCACCGAAGTCTCGCGCTAAGTGTAGCCGACGACTTGCTTCCCCTTCTTCGCAGCGTCCGTTTCACTCGCCTGCGAACCTAGAATCACACAATATATCACAAATAAGCTCAAATCCACAAAAACATGATATTAAGGTCAAACTAGAAACCCGCGTCGCAAACCAAGGGCGTGTGCGCGCGATACGCTAAAACGTGTGATTACGCGCCTGAAACTACTACGACGCGTCGCGATACGCAGAAACCCCAAACCCACACACATATCACGCGTGTCGCGGAGGTTTAAAAATACGAGAAACAGGTATTTAGCTCCAGATTTTTCTACAGTAACAATTAAATAAAATTACATATGCCATGAGTCTAAGGGTAGCAGCAGACACCTATAGGGCCAAACCCAACACCATTCCCTCCCTATCTGGCCGCAAATTGCGGCCAGAACCAATATTTCGGCGGCCATAGTACTGAATTTGGGGGTCGTGTTCTACACATGGGATCAGCACCTCACAACTATACTGCAGTCATCCTAATTTTAATCTGAACTCACTGGGTTGATAGCAGTTTGCAGAAAGCTAGATTTTGCTAAAAAACGATGAATTTGCATCAAATATGAATCTGGTGGTATTTTAGTGCAATTGGGGGCTAAGCTAGGTTAACATGGCCCTAACAACACTCCATCAACTTACTAAAACCAATTCATACTTCACTTGATCAAGGTTCCCCCTAATTACCACATATCGCACTAAAACGCACCATTAATCACTACTCGAAGCTAAGCTTCACTAATTAAGCAAACTAGGGGGTAAGTTCAAGAAGTATACCCCACACTCGACTCTAGGGAGCTGGAGGAAGAAGAAGGAGTAGAGGGAAGGAGCTGCAGTTGAAGTTGTGCTGTTGCTGCTGCTCACTGCTGCTGTTGCTGCTGCTGTGCTTGCTGGCTGCTGCTGTGCTTGCTTTTGCTGCAGCTGTGATGGTGGGTGTATGAGTGTGAGAGTGAGGTTGAGAGAAATGAGCACAAGAATGAGAGGAAATGATAACTCCCAATGTCAACCCCTCCTTGCTTCTGTTGCTGCTGAGATGGTGGGTGTGTGAGTGTGAGAGTGAGGTTGAGAGAAATGAGCACAAGAATGAGAGGAAATGATAACTCCCAATGTCAACCCCTCCTTTCTCTCTCATCATTAAATGCAAGCATGGCTTTGCCATGATGCATTCTCTCTCTCTCTCATTCTCACCAAGTCAACACTCCAAAAGAAAATTCAAATTAAAACCACCATTAATTAACTAAATAGACTTAATTAAAACCCAAAAGACTTAATCCCCATTATTAAACCCACCATGGTCGCTAATCATGGTATAACTTCATTTTAAACCCTAGTTTACATGCACATGTGTGTGCAAGCCTAGGAAAATTCTAGAAAAATATTTATTAAATTTGGAAAAATATTTGAAACTCAATTTGGTAACCTTTTTATTAAAAACACTTTATTTAAATATAATTAGCCACTTAACACATCCTCAGGTGTTACAGGTACTGCTTCTGCCCATTTGGAGATGTAGTCAGTCGTCGCCAGGATGAAACAATGTCCCCTGGACGATGCTGGTTCAATAGGGCCGACTATGTCAGTTCCCCACATTTCGAATGGCCAGCTAGCCACCGTTGGATGGAGTGGATTTGGATGCTGGTGGATAAATTCCCCATGAATTTGGCATGAGTGGCACTGCTTCGCATACTCAAGGTAGTCTTGAATCATCGCGGGCCAGTAGTAGCCCATCCGTTTGATCTTCAACTTCATCTTTGGGCCTGCTTGGTGAGAACCGCAGAGTCCGTCGTGAACTTCCTGAACGACTTTTTTCGCTTTGTCAGGTCCCAAACATCTCAGCCACAGAGAATCAAATGACCTCTTGTACAGAGTATCATTGACGAAGGTGAAAGACAGAGCTCGTTTCATAAGCTGATGTCTTGAGGACACATCTTCGGGCGCTCGACGGTATTTGAAGTAGTCTATAAAGACTTCTCTCCAATCCTCGGTATTTTCCCGATCTTTTATTTGCAGGGTCGTCTGCTCAGTCGCTCCCTTTTCTTCGGATGATTCCGGAGATATTTCTGCTGGGGCAAGCACCCGACGGCTTTGTACCACGATTCTGACGTCATCGAGGTTCTCATCAGCCAGTTCTTTAGCGAGTTTGGCCAACGCGTCCGCTTTGCTGTTTTCCGCGCGCGGTATGTTTTCCAAAGTGTAGGAGGGAATTTGGGTCAACAATTGTTGCACCTTTTCGCAGTACTTCACCAATCCTGGTTTGCACGTTTGGTAGTCGCCATTTACATGGCTAACGACCAGTTGAGAATCTCCATATATGAGGAGGTTTTCAATTCCCATGTCGATGGCGATCTCGAGGCCTGCTATCAAAGCTTCATATTCGGCTTCATTGTTTGTCCTCGGCTCTGTTAGGGAGAAAGCAAAGCGCATTATCCCTCCTTGTGGAGTTACAAAGATGAGTCCTACCCCCGATTTGATTATAGGGGTACTTTGTTCGCGCTTCTTCATGGAAGATGCTCCATCGAAATAAAGCTCCCATCGGGTATCACCACCATCGATCGCATCAAACGCATGTCTGTCTGGAAGATTGCAATTCAGAGGAGAATCGGCAGGTATCGGATGCTCAACGAGGAAGTCGGCGATGGCCTGGCCTTTCACTGCCTTGAGAGGTTGATACGTTATCGAGAACTCCATCAAGAGCAGGGCCCATTTAGCGAGTCGACCAGTCAGTATGGCCTTCGACATTAAATATTTAAGGGGGTCCACCTTCGAAATGAGACGGACTTCATGTGCCAACGCATAGTGTCTGAGCTTTGTTATTGCAAAGATCAACGCCAGGCAGTGTTTTTCAATAGGGGAATAGTTGCTTTCTGCCCCCAGTAGAACCCGACTCAAGTAATAGAGAGCTCTTTCTTTCCCTTGATCGTTCTCCTGTGCCCATAATGCACCTAAGAAACCTTCGAGGGCGGTTGTATAAAGAATGAGGGGCTTTCCCTTGACCGGAGCAGCCAACACTGGCGGGTTCTGCAGGTATTGCTTGATCTCGTCTAGCACGCTTTGGCATTTTTGGTCCCAGACGAATGGGGTTCCTTTCTTCATCAGGTGGCTGTAAGGACGACACATGCCTGAAAGGTTGGCTATAAATCGCCGTATATACGCGAGCTTCCCTTGGAGAGACCGCAGCTGTTTGAGAGTCCTTGGCGGAGGCATTTCCATGATCGCCTTGATCTTTGACGGATCTATCTCACTACCTCGGTGTCGGACGATGAATCCCAGGAATTTGCCCGAGGAAACTCCGAATGCACACTTGAGAGGGTTCATCTTCAAGTTGTATTGTCGAAGGCGTTGAAATACGGTCTTCAGATACTCGAGATGTTCCTCATATGATTTGCTTTTAACCACGAGATCGTCGATATAGCATTCAACGATTTCGTGTATAAGGTCATCAAAGATTTTCGTCATGGCCCTCTGATAGGTGGCACCGGCGTTCTTTAGACCGAAAGGCATCACCTTGTAGCAGAATATACCCAAAGGGGTCCGGAAAGCGGTGTGCTTCTGTTCTTTGGGATGCATCTTGATCTAATTATACCTTGATGAGCCGTCCATGAAGGAGAAAACCTCATGAGTGGACGTATTGTCTATCATTAGCTCGGTGACTGGCACTGAGAAATCGTCCTTCGGGAAGGATTTATTGAGATCCCGGAAGTCCACGCATATGCGCACCGTCCCATTTTTCTTATCACGGGGACGATGTTGGCAATCCACTCGGGATACTGAACCTCCTGGATAAAACCAGAGTCGATCAGCTTCTTCACCTCGGCGTTGATGCACATCTCAAACTCGAGCCGCATTCTTCTCGGTGCCTGTTTGACTGGCTTGGCGTATGGGGATATTGCCAATTTGTGCACAGCAATTTCTGGATCTAGTCCCGGCATTTCGGAATAGTTCCATGCGAAGCAATCTCTATGCTGCATAAGCAGGTCTTTTAATGAAGCCACCCTCTCTTCAGACAACAGTTCACTAATGAATGTCGGTCGCGGATCATTCGCCGTCCCCAACTCAATTTTCTTGAGGTTATCCGCAGTGGTATGTATTCCATCCTCCAGCTCTTTCGGTGCTGGTAGAAATTCTGAGATCATCTCATAGTCGCTGTTTTCGAAGCACCAGGGAAGGTCATCCATATTCTCGGGCTCTTCTTTTGATATTGTTATCATGTGACAAGTACGAATTCACTTCCAAGCCCAATGTGGAACTGGTTCTGCTCTCGTGGCTTCGGGTTCGTACTTCTGTGGCGGCGTTATCCTCCAGTTATCAGACAGAGCGAACTTGCCAAGCTGATACTGATCTTCGACCCAATTCTTGAAGGTAAAGCAATCTTCGAGAGGATGCCCTATTACTCGGTGATAAGAGCAATAGTTTGGGTGAGAAACTTCGCCTGCTTGTTCGGGGTGTTTAGACTCCGGCAGTGTAAGCATCTGATGTTTTAGAGCGAGGTCAAGTATTTTCTTCGTCTTGTTCCGAGGAAAAGAGTACGCTCGACCCATTTTCCTTATGAGGGATAGATCGGAACCGCTCGATTCCCGCTTGCGTGGCTTCTTAGTCCCGCTTTGTTGCTGTTGAGCGTCTTTTTCGCGTTTCGACTTGTTTCTGCCTCTGCGTCGAGCCTTTTTTATAACAGGTTGACAGGGAACGGCATTTTCATCTTTCACAGCCTGTTGGAGGAGGCGTTGCGTTTTGGGTTTCTCGTAGATGGCCATTTCGCGGTTATGGTCGTCTCGGACTTTTTGACCAGCTTCCCTTATAAGCTTGTCCATTTGTTCTTCGAACGACAGACTGGGCACTTTTGCATCAGGAACTTTTACTGGTTCAGGATTAGCATCTTCCCATTGAGCATCCGCTTCTTCATCGAAGTCATGCACGACGTAGCAACCGTGGAGTAGCTCTCGTTTCTTGGACCGAATGTATCTAAGCCTGATTGTTTCCATTCTCCCATTAGGCAACTTGTGCTAAGTCCCGGGAACGTTCCAGACCTTGTCATAGAACTTGTCTTTTCGAGCGGTCTGTTTGAAGGATATCCCCTGGCACTTCAATAGCCTTTTCAAGCCTTCTGTATAATATCTGGGGAGAAGGATGAGCTGAAGCCTGTCAAGCGTAGGATCCGCGCCGTGCCATATTTCTTTCTCCACTTTGGTTTCCTCAGAGCGGTAGAATAGAATTGCCTTTTCACCTCTTCGCCTGGGAGGGACATAGAACGTCCGCAACTCCTCTACACTGTAGATATCAAGTGCATCCAGTTCTTTATGGTGTTTAGGTGGAACCATGGCGACTTGTAGACTTTGCTCTTTGTCAGCGGACGTTTGTATTGAAGGTCGAGCAGAGAATACAGCATGGGCCTCATCTTCCGAGTCGCTACCAAAGATCAACGTAGGAGCAGATGGTCCCGGCTTATTGTATTGGGGCGGACCCGAATAAATTATCTCCTCTTCCTCCTCAGTATCACTGCCGAAGACAGGAATGGTTGCGTTAGCTTTGTTCTCCGGCTTGTGACACCTCTCCGTGTCTTCGAAATCCGGTAAGAAGTATTTGGCATCTTCATATTTGTGGACTTCGTTCACAGAGAACGGGTTCAGTTCTCCCATCACGGTATACTCGAGACCATCCTTAAAATACTTCATACACTGATGTTGTGTAGAAGGGATGATGTTGTACTCGTGTAACCATGGTCGGCCGAGCAGAGCATTGTAGCATGTCTTGGCGTCTAAGACGTGGAACTTAATGTCTGTGACGAGTAGCCCAAAGCGTAGCGTCTGTATCACAGACCCAAGAGTTTTTGATGATTGGGAGTCGAACCCGGAGATGGTGATCTTGTCCCGAGCAAGGTGCTGGACGCTCATGCAGATTTCTTTTAACACCCGCACATTGAGGAGATTAACGGAGGATCCATTGTCAACCAGGATTTTGCCAATCTTTATATCATGGCAGTATCCTGAGACATAGAGAGGGCGATTGTGTTCACACGTCCCAAGGAGAAGGTCTTCATCGCCAAAAGTGACATCGGCCGTGTGCACTTCCTCCAATTCATCCTTCATCTTTTCTTCGGTCAGGAAAGCTTGGAATTGCTCCGGCTCCTGAAGTGCCTTGATTAACGAATCTCTCGTCTCTTTTGATACTAAAAGGGCGTCAAGAATGCTAAGCTGCGAGGGTAGCTTCCTCAAGTGTGCCGGAACGTTGTAGTCCACCTTATTTCTCTTCGGCGGGTCCTTGGCGGCTAGTTCTTCCATGACTTGGTCATCTAGGGCGATATCCTCAGAGACCTTTTCTTTCCCTATATCTTTTTTATTTGAGGGTCCGAGATTCTTTTCGGGTAGCGTGCGATTACGCAGCCGGATATTTTCGCAGGCCCTCGGCTCTTCTTCTTTTCCCGAGGTGGACTCTTTAAAGAGGGGGCTAAGAGCCAGCTCCTCGTCGGAATCGCTCCCGAATGTAAGCACTTGTGATCCCCCGGCGTTAACCATGCGACAATCGCCGGTAGTTCTGTTAAGCCCTTCGGTCATATTTTTCCGCTCCCGACGAGTTTTGCGCTTCTCCCGCTTAAACTGTTGTCGGTGAGCAACATATCCTCGCCACCATCTATTGAAAGCTTTGCACTCTTCAGTGGGGTGCGAAATCTTTCGATGATATAAGCAGTAGGAAGGGTGCATTTCCACTTCACCAGTAATGCTTCCTTCAGAGGATGGTAGCTTCATGTCCATTGATATGGCCTTAACAAACCTTTTCCTCGTCTTGAATTTGCTTTTATCCGCAGTGGATGTATTTTGCTCCAGCGGAAGTGTCTCAGCTCTTTCGTCAAGTCGCTGGCGCTTGGCCCTTTCAAATATAGCCATCTCGCGTTCCCGGTCAGCTTTACTTTTCAACAGAGCTTCGTTGAGGAATGCGTCAATTACTTCATCTGATGGCCCCCGAATTTTTGGTTCAGGATCTGCCCTCAGCTTTTCAGTGCAAGGAGTCTCCTCATCGTCCATAAACGAATAAGAGATCACATGACAGCTCGCTACGTATTCTTCAGATTCATCCGACGAACTTTCTCTCTCATCTTCCTCTTGAAAGACGTGGTTGAGAAACTCTTGGAGTGTAATGGGAGTCCATGCTTTCTGGTTGTATTCCTCCAGCGCGTCAATTTATTTTTGTATGTCTGTGCGCTTGTCGCCAGGCTTCACGGGCTTCTTGGATTTCTTCTTCTTCTTCTTTGAAGATTTTGACGGCTGGTTGTGAGCGCTTGGGCCACCACCATCGGTCTTTGGAGTTGGACGCGGCTTCAATATCCCCTCAATAACCTGAGGTTCCAACGGGTTCTTCCACTTGATTGCTGGGCATGTTTGAAGATCGTTCAACATCCTCTTTGTTTTGGCTGACAGCACAACCTCCCATGGGGCTTCTTCGACGAGAGAGCACGTTGCCCCCAGCGTATTCATCCTTTTAGAAGCGTGAGGTTGCGGCGGACTCACCTTCCATCTGTCGGACAACGCGAACTTTCCATGTTGGTACTGGTCATCAATCCAATTTTTGAAGACGTAGCAATCTTCGATCGGATGACCCAGTACTCGGTGATAGGGACAGTAGTTGGGCTCATTGACATCATTTGGCTGCGACGGACGTTTTGGATCCGGCAGATTTATGAGTCGGTTGCACAACGCCAGCTTGAATAATCTTCTCGTTTTATCTCGGGGAAACGAGTAAGGACGTCCTAGCCTCTCCTCAAGGGGTACGTGCGGACGCATATTATTTTGACGGACGACCGGCTTCAAGTTGCTCGGCTGTTGTTGAGCATTAGCGACAACGATCGCTTTCCCCTTCCCCTTCTCATTTCGGGAGTCCGGCTTCGGAAGAGGGGGTCTATGGCCCATCTGATCCATTTGCGCTAGCTTGTCGATCAAGGCCTGGAAGGTAGTCGGCTTGAAGAACATCATAAATTGCGAGATGGTTACTTGCGGATCAAGGGTTCCCACAAACATACCCACTGCAGGAGCTTCTTCAATGCGTTGCTCGCATTTCGACCATAACTTCCGCCACCGTATAGCATATTGGACCCATGTCTCGCCTGGCTTCACCCTGGCATTAATCAATGCCGTCATCGAGGTGCATTCGCTGGCGCTTGCAAAACGCTGGGTAAACAGCAGCTCCATCTCCGCGAAGGTCTTGATAGAGTCGTTTGGGAGCTCAGAATACCACTCGAATGCTGTATCTGACAAGCTTCCGACGAACTGGCGAAGCAACAGTTTGTCATCACCGCCGGTGTTGCCGCAAAGCGCTCTGAACTGGGCAACATGCTGGTGGGGATTGCCCGTCCCCTTATAGACATGGAATTTGGGTATTGTATATCCCGGCGGGTACTTTATCTGATCGTACCAGTTCGGATATGGTCGTCCTGTTTTTATGACCTGACCGGCTTCCTCAGTCGCATGATGAACCTGTATTTGTTGGGCTATATACTCGTCCAAGTCAGCTTTGGAGATTGTCTCCTCCTTGGCTGTTGACAAAGCTGGTGGAGGATTTGACGTTTCTCCCCTGTCGTCTTCAAGGACGATTGGGGGATCTTCAGCTGGAGGATCTTGTTGGATCATCATCCCCACCATGTCTTGGAACAGGAGGGCCATTCACTTTATGTTGGCTGCTTGTTCAGCGGCCTCTTTATCCTTCTTCTCCAATATCCGACGAAGGAATTCGGCGTCAGTTTCTTGCTCCTGGCGTTCATCCGAGGACGCTTCAGGGCTTTCTTTTGGCCCAGTGAGTGCGGTCGTTGCGTTCATCATCTCCTGGAGCTTTTGCTGTTGCTCCTGAGCTTTGGTCACTGACCGTGTAAGCGGTCGATGACCTGTAGATGCACGGCTGTCCAAAAGGAGACATTCGCGAAGAAGTGACGAAGGAGGCGCACAGTTCCGCATATTCCGTACATCCAGGAGGCACGAAGATGTACCGTGATCTACGACAATATTTCTGGTGGGAAGGCATGAAAAGGGAGATTGCTCGCTTTGTAGCGAAGTGCTTGGTGTGTCAGCAAGTTAAGACTGAACATCAAAGGGTAGCTGGTTTATTGCAACCACTTCCTATTCCTCAATAGATGTGGGAACATATAACCATGGATTTCATGACGGCTTTACCGCGGAGTCCAAAGGGCAACAATGCAGTTTGGGTGATTGTTGATCGGTTGACTAAAGCAGCTCATTGCATACCATTTCAAGTTGGTCAATCAACGGAAGCGTTGGCAGAACGGTACATGCAGGAGATTGCAAGATTGCATAGTGTACCAGTGAGCATCGTGTCGGACCGTGACATGCGTTTCTTATCACACTTTTGGAGGAGGTTACAGGAAAGTTTGGGGAATCGATTGAAGTTTAGCACAGCTTATCATCCTCAGACAGATGGCCAGTCAGAGAGAACGATCCAAACTCTTGAAGACATGTTGAGAGCTTGCATGTTAGACTTCAAGGGTTCATGGGAGGATCATCTACATTGGTGGAGTTTTCTTACAATAACAGTTTCCAGGCGACTATTCAGATGGCTCCATTCGAAGCATTATATGGTCGCAAGTGTCGTTCACCTGTTTGTTGGGACGATGTTGGAGAACGAAGATTGTTTGGACCAGATTTGATCGTGCAAACCGTGGAGAAAGTTAATACTATCCGGAATTAGATGAAGGTAGCGCAAGATCGGCAGAAGAGTTGGGCCGATACATCGAGAAGACCTCTAGAGTTCGCCGTTGGTGATTTGGTATTCTTGAAGATATCACCGACTAGAGGGGTGATTCGTTTCGGAAGTCGAGGAAAGCTTAGTACTCGATTCGTTGGACCTTTTGAGATTTTGGAGCGTGTTGGAGAAGTGGCGTATCGATTGGCGTTACTGTAATCCTTGGCGAATGTTCATGACGTGTTTCACGTATCTCAACTCCGTAAATATGTTCGAGATGAAACACACGTGCTGGATCATTCGGAGCTGACTGTCCGAGAAGATTTGACTTTTGAGGAGCGACCGATGTCGATTGTGGATCGAAGAGAAAAAGGTTCTTAAGAACAAAGTTATTTCTCTCGTACTTATTTCTTGGGGAAATCGCTCATATGGAGAATCAACTTGGGAACGAGAAGATGAGATCCGACAGAAGTTTCCACATCTATTCTTGTAGTTTCTTGATTGTTTATCCTTTCTTGTTGTTGGAATTTCGAGGACGAAATTCTTTTTGTAGTTGGGTATAATGTAACAACCTAGTTCATTTATACCTATTCCAGTTCTAGAATTTTCTTATTGGTATTTTCCTGATTAATTGTGTTTTGGGTACGAATGGTATTTTACCTTTAACCCGACCCGCTTGCTTGAAATTTGTTTGATTCACATTTATGAATCACCCTGACTTGTTATGTAGACTTATGCATTTTCAACTTTATCGCATACTGGCATTTTATCTGGCATTGCATTTTTTATCATATAACATTTTTTAGGTCATAGAAAATAATTTAAAATTGCATAACATTGCCTGCTTGATACCCCTAACCCCGTGGTAGCATCCGCGCATCTTGTTCTCGTCCCGTTCAGTGAAACAGACGTGTTTGGATGGCTACGCGCACGTACGTGCGTCCGTTCTTGGGGGTATGATTTTTTGTTACCTGAGCATTCATTTTTATTTTTGAAAGTCGCATATATTTTTCATATTTTAAATCTGAATTTTTAGACCCGACCCGTGCGCGTTTTGGAATATTTTGTATACCGCCAAAATTCAAAATTTATTAAAATTAATATCTTTGTATTTTTTAATCCACAGCCTTTGTTTTTCGTTAACAGAAAATATTTCACTGTTCCCCTCCGAATGACGTGGCGGAGACGCGATAAACGTCTAGCCTGAGATTCGGGGCAGATACTATTTGGTTTTATCCGTCTACCTCTCCGAAGATGCCAAGTTGATTTATGGCGCCGTGTAACGGAGGTTTAGACGGATGCGGCCGATGTAGCAGACTTCGTCAGATTCCCCCTCGTTTGAGGGTTTTTTGATTGTGGGGACGCTTTTCCCTACAGGCGCAAGACCCTGCAGTTAATTACACTACCGCATCGCGGTAGCCACTTTCTCCATCTCCAGAATTTCACTTCGTGTCGTGTGTGTTTGTTTTGTTTGTGAATGCCCGTGGATTGTATACGGAGACTAAGTTATGCCGTCGCTCGTAGGACGTGGATTAGTCCAAATCCGTATTTACTTAGATTTGGGTTTGGTGTTTTAGTTTAAGGATACGTTAGCCATATTGAGGCTAAGATCAACTTGAACGTTCGTTAAGGATACGTTAGTCTGATTTGAGACTATGATCTACTTAACGGGATCGTTTGGATCCGGCAAAAGAGCATTTGGGGGCTCTATTGTTCCAGTTTAGGGACGTAGTGGTCCATTTGGGCGCAAGCGCATGTGGAGGTGACACGTGTCACGCTCTGGTGAACGTGAGCGCAACAGCGCAGTACGCTGCATCAGTGCGCTGCGCTGTTGCGTCGCTGACACGTGGCGCTCTCTGGTGGCTTGCGCCAACCCAGGAGCGCAACAGTGCAGTTTTACAAGTGCAAGGCACTGTTTCAATAACTTGATCCAATTTTGGATTCAAGAAAAGAATTTTTCTGAAATTCCCGAACCAATGGTTCATAAAAAGTGCAAGGCACTGTTATTATTATTATTTTTTTTATTGAAGATCACTGATCTTGTTCTTAGATCAATGATCTATTCAGAAGAAATTCTTCTATTTTATAAAGGTTTTTACCTTTTTCTTGAGTTCTTTTCAAGATTCTTCAGAGTTCTCTCTGTTTGAAGTTCTTGATCTCTCACGATGTTGATGATGTTTTGAGTTGGGGTCTAGGGGTCTTTATATAGTGCTCATAGATTTGTTAAGTTTGTTAAAGAGATCATTCTCTGAGTGATTTGGGGAATTTTCCCCACCGTTGGATCTTTGATCCAAGGGCTTCTGTTTTACAGAAGACAATCTCCTTGTTTTAACAAGAACAGAAGGATCTTACTAGAATTTTAATTCTGTTTGGCGCAAACGCCCCAGTGCGTGACACGTGTCACGCAGTGCAGAGCGCAGCGCAACTGCGCTGACACGTGTCTCTCAGCGCACAGCGCTGCGCAACTGCGCTGACACGTGTCGCGCAGCATTTGCGCAACTGCGCTTACGTAACTGCGCTGACCCGTGTCGCGCAGCGCAGCGCTTGCGCAACTGAAGCGTTGCTTCCTTTAATTTTTGTTTTAAATAGAGCCTTGCTCTGATTGGGCGCGCTGCCTTGGGCGCTGCGCTGACGTATCAACTTCTGACATGTGACGCGTTGCGCGCAGCGCACGGAATTTGAAGCATTGCTTCAATTATTAAAATTTAAATTTTCAAAGTAGAGCTTTGCTCTGATTGGGGGGAATCGGAAGCGTTGCTTCACCTGAGGTGTCTTTTCACCTTCCTTTTTCAAGTCCGACTTGTATTTCCCAGAATTTTCATTTCCCGTGTCTTGGAAATAACTCCACTGTGCACAGAATTTTCTGTGCTTGGTCTATATAACTCAAAGCCGAGCCTTTTCTTCTCTCATCTTCAAAGAACCTTTTTAATCATGGCTTGCAACCGCCCTCATGCCCGTCGACAACCATGGGAAGTGCCTATTCAGGACACTGTTCCCCGTTTTGCTGCGCGCTTGGTGGATTCTTCTTTTACGGATGAGCAATACGATGCTGCAATGTACGAGCTTTTGACTCGTGTGGGGTCTCCTCTCCCTCCGCACTCCATTTAGCTTCGGATGATCCTTGCATCGGTGCTCGCCGATCTTCCCCCTCCTCCAGTAGAGATGTCCTCGGCAATGCTTGATGCCGCCGAGGATAAGATCGAGTGCTTCTTCGAAGCGCACTTGATCACTAAAGCCCTGAGGGACTGCTCTTTCCACTTGCTGAGCCAGATACGGGCTCGTCGGGTTGTCATCGCCACCTTTTCTGATGAATGCGGCGACGATCGTTGGATGTCTACCTATCGGGAGGACCGCCGCTTTAACGTGGTGGAGAAGACGGAAAGGGAACTGGAGAATCTTCTTCTTATCTTTGCGAACCCTTGTCCTTTCGATCCCATATTTGGTGATCTTTTTTCAATTTAATAATAATAATAATGAACAAGTGTTTTAATCGAGTATTTTATTATCCATTAAGGGTTCCTTTTTATTTTAGCCCTATGTTATGCTTGTCCATCGCATAATTTAATTTGCTATTATTAGGTGCAGGTGATTCTTGCAAGGATAAAGTGCCTTTGGTGCTTAGCCTCTTTTTATGAAGCATTGCTTTACTTTTCAGTCTTAGAAATAGAGTTTTGCTCTAATTGGGGGAAACATTCACCTAACTAAAATCTTTTCCAAATTTTAAATCCTAACTCCCAAAACCAATCAGAGCGTCTCTCTCTCTCTCCCCCCTTCTTTCTCTTTCTCTCTTTCTCCTTTTCTTTCTTTCTCTCCTTCTCTCTCTTCCACAAGATGCCAAGTTTATTTCTCCTCCCTATTCATCCCACTCTCTCTCCTCTCGATCTCTCTCTTCTCTCAATCTGTCTACCTTTCTCTCTCTGCCTCCCTATCTCTCTCTCTCTTTCTCTCTTAGTCTCTCTCTCCCCCTCTAATTTTTATAATTCCTTTCATTATTTACGTACTCTCTCTCCTCTCTCTCTTCTTCTTCTCCTTCTTTATTTCCTTCCCTCCGAAGCCTCGCGCCCCTGCCTCACCTTGCCGTCGACCCTCACATCGTCGACCGTCCCTAACCCTCGTCTGCACCCTCGACCTAGACTCCTACCGCTACCACACCTACTCGACCACCATCTCCATCACCTCGCCGTTGATCAACCCTTTCACCGAGCACCACCTTGAGACCCAAACCCATGCCCTAGCCTTCGCTCGTCTCACCGCCGTTTCCGTCTCACCCTCAACCCTATCCACTTCTCAACCTTAACCTTATCTCGCTTGTCTCTCTCTCCACTGCATCCCCGACGACGAGACGCGGAGAACCCAAGAACCTCGACTGCCGTTGCCCGCGCCTCGCGTCGCCCTCGCCGCCGCCGACCCCTCGCCGTCTCACCACCCTCTTCGTCGTCTCCACTCATCTCCTCGACTACCTCACCTCTCTCTCTCTCTCCTCCCCGCTGCAAACCCCACGAGAACCCAAGATCCCGACGCTGCGACCTCGCCTGCACCCCATCGCCGGAGCTCCGATCTCGTCGCCGTATCCCCGTCGCCGCCACCTCCATCTTCATCACCTTCTCCTTCTCCTCATCTTCCTCACCTCACTCCTCGTCTCCTCACCCTCTTCCCCCGAGCAAACCCCCCTGCACCCTAAGTTCCGGCCACTGCACCCATCTCCGCCTAGCCTTCGTCGACCTCCTTGTCACCTTCTCGGCCCAGAACCCCAGACCCCAGGACACCATCACCCACTTCCTCTCTTCTTCTTCTTCTTCTTCTTATTTTCTCTTCTCTTCTTCTTTCTTGATCTTGTACTTTTTCCGGTGATCGCCGGAAACCCATCATCGTTGCCTTTGTTTCCCTTGCCTCGCCTCTTTCCCTAAATTCCAACCACAGAGCAGCCACAACCTCATCTCTTCTTTCTTCTCTTTCTTCTTCTTCTTGTTTTTCTTTCTCTTCTTGTTCTCTTATTTCTTGATTCCGTTTTCCGGTCACCCGCTGGAGCCGTGCCGCTGCCGACGACCCGAGAAACCCGGTGGACGTTCCCTACCTGCATGGTTACTCTCTTGCATTGCCTGGTCCTGTTCCGTACACGCGAGCATGCATAGCGACTTTTACCGACGCCCGACGTGCTGTACGCTTTCCGTTCTGTGATCCGTCCAGGCAAGTAAAACTTGCTACATGCTATTTATAATATTTCATATTTATTTAGATATATATTAAGCATGAAGTTTGAATTTAGTGCCCTATATTACATTTTACCATTCGATGTCCCGTTTATATCATTTTAGAGTTAATTATGAAAACATACCTGGTTGCATGCTAGATTACAATATTTTGTGCCCACGTCCATATTTATATCATAGTGCTTGGTTGCATAGCCCATAGTACCATAAAATAGTTTATAACCTTTCAAAATACCTGTTTGCATCCATCTCGTCTAGTATACATATTATTGCATCTCTAGATCACTTGAATGTATAACCTTGAAATATTAATATTCCACATTTGATAAATTGTAGTTTAATTAGTATTGGAACTTTAACTTTAACCCTAATCATAACTGTGCATCTATATGCCTTAATCTGTACCTGATTGCATATCACATTACAATGTTCCATTTTTTATTGTTCCATTAGTACCCCATGCTTGTTTTGTATACCCATGCTTATGTTAGTTTGATTATGAGCATCCACATGACATTTTGTGCACCCCTGACATGACTTGTTACACCTACTACTTGACACGACATGGTACCGTGCAACTCTTGACATGACATGATACCTATGTACTACCTGACTTGACCTGATGTACCATTGCTTTTCTTGTTACCTGATCTTATTACTAATGCCAGCAAACCTGACCTGTTGTCCCTACGGATATTTCCTGTTGTCTATCCAGACAAACCTGTACCTGCCTGATCCTATGTTGGCATTAGCTCCAGATTATTTAATACCTGACTTGAACACATATAACTTGGGGGTATGGGGAAATCAATGATGAAACCTGACTTGTAACTCGACAGTTCGCTACCTTTACCGATCAGTTTTAGAAGCTAGGTCAGCCTTGGGATGATGCTGCTGACATCATCCATCGTTACCCACTACCTTTTTAGAGGCTAGGCCAGCCTTGGGATGATGCTGTTGACATCATTCATCGTTACCCCTTTTCCCTTTTAGTGCCTAGCGGCATGTCTCGGTTTCAGCCCGAGAATCTTCACCGTGATCCCGGGCACGCACGGGATACTATTGAGTTACATCGATGATTCATCAAATTGATTTCAAAGACTTGAGAGTAGTTAACCCAATAGACCAGTTTAGATTACTCACTACACATTACCCTCACTGTTCTCATTTATATTACTGTTATACCTGTTTTACTGTTCATACACATTCCTGTATGTCTTGCTACCCCTGCTTATTTTATTGCTTGATATTATGACGCACTGACGTCTGGGTTTTGCATGGCCCAGATCCTCTACCTTTGTTGCTGACTGATCAGGAGTACTGCCGCTGTTAGACCGAGCGGTGAGGATCCTGTCGGTATCCAGTTTTACTTTCCAGGTGTTGTATTTATTGGATCTTTTGCTTCCGCATTATTTCATTCTTGACTCGTTTTATTCTAGCTTATGGACATGTATTAGATAGTTTAGTTTACTTTCCTGTTCTTGATATCTCTACAGCCGTAATGTGACTGTGGAAGGATTTTTCCTATCCACAGATAGTATGGTTGGCTATGTCACGTACCTATCTTAGCGTACTCTGGGAAGCGGGGCGTGACACCTATTAATGAGCCTGTCTCGCCATTAATGGGAGGTCCCTCTCATCACGCAGGCGTGATGTCGGGAGCGTAACGGCCGGCGTGATTCTCGCGCCTGCCCCGCCTGCTACCACCGCTATATAAACCCCCTCTCAGACGATCAAGGTAATCCATTTTTACTCCACTAAGCCGTTACTCTGCTCGGATCTCTAGACTAACTTGATCGTCGGAGGGTCCTCGGTGGTACAACCACCCTGGGACTTCCTTGCAGGTAGCTTAGCAACCACAACCTCAAATCCATTGAGATCCACACGCTTCAGGAGCGACAGCCTCCAGATCCAATGTTAGCCACCCATCACAGCCATCAGCAGATCAACGAGAAGAAACATCTTGACGCGATTCCGACCCGCATCGGCATCTAACCCCACTCACATTGAATCCGAAACTTCTCCCATAACCACATTCTCCTTTTATATTAAAAAAGTCTAATTTATCAAATAGTAAAATACTAGTAGAATATAGAGTGGGAATGGCTTGTTGTTTTGTTTGAGATAAATGATGTTACCATCTCTGCTTAATTAATAAGATAACAATGAAACACGACACATGACTTGTTTGTTGGCATATCTCTCGGTTCTTCCCTTCAGGTCAAACTCTTTTCTTCGTTTTCTTATATATAGAACAAAACAAGAAAAGTTTGAGGATAGCTCCAGGCTCCATCACCTCTCAGATCCGCTTGAAAATCTGCATTGTTTTGAATCTTTGTTCTTCTTCTGATGCTTTATATTCCTTTGTTTTCTCTGGGGTAGCTGAGGGACTGTTTGAATATTGTTAGAGTTTGATATAATAGTTTAGTCCTATATCGGATAAATTAGGAGAGTAGACATATTGTAAAACCTATATATAGAGTCTCTCTATATCTTTTAAAATAATAAAAAGTATCTAATTTATCGTGACTTGGTATCATAGCTAGGTTATATAAATTAGAAACCTTAACCCTAGTCTTCTTTAAGAAAAAAACTAGTCTTCTCCTTTCTCTTGTAGCCGCCACCTTCGATCTCCTCTCATTGCGGCCACCACCACTCGCCACCACCCGATTTCGCCAGATCGACGCAGCTACCACTTGCCAGATTCCGTGCTATTGATGGATTGCAATTGATTCCGTGACTTTTGTTGATGGATTGCTATTAATTTGGTTCAAAAAAAAATAATTGTATGATTTGGTGGCTCTGTTGATGGAATAATTGTTCTCCTTCATCAAAGATCTTTCAGGGAACAATAATTATTCAGGAAATAATAATTGTTCTCCTTGATGGTTTTGTTGATGAATTTGTTTTAATATGGCCTTTTGGACTTGAGGATTTCTTTTTGCCTGTACTCCATCTGTTTGGATCATCTGTTCGGATTTGTTTGGTTGATTGAGAGTTAGGATGGTGCTAAGAGTTTTCGTGTTGTAATTCTGCTATTGTTTCCATGGGTGACGCTGAGAAGGAGATTATCGAGCGATTTGTTATTGGGCCAACCTTGACTTTTGTTAAGTTGTCGGATCGGAAACTCCATGGTTTGAATTGGAAACAATGGCAGATTATTGTGATGACGAATCTGACTAGAAGGAGTGAAAATCATCATCTCACCAATGATCCCCCAAACCAAATACTGCTACTTAGATAAAAGATGGTAGTTTGGTGAAATTCTCTTATGGGAGGTCATGGAGCGGGATGTGATTAACCTGGTTCTTACTTGCTCCACCGCGAAAGAGATGTGGACATTGTTGCAGTCCACTTATTCGGGGAAGAGTAACATGTCACGGGCTTACTCTATCTCTCAGACTTATTCTAGATCGGATCAGGGGAATCGAGCGTTAGAAGAGTACTATGCTGCCTTCAAGAAGGCATGTGATGAGTTACGGGCTATTTCCCTTTAGAAACCGATTTGGAGAAAATGAAGACACGTCAAGATAAACTTGATGTACTGACCTTTCTAGAGAGTCTGAATTTTTTGTATGATGCGGCACGACCACTAGTGATTGGTAGCGAGTCATCAAAATTTTTTCAGTAGGCGTTCCATCTCACCCGAGAGATGTTTCCATCTCACCCGAGAGATATTTCCATCTCACCCGAGCGTGGAACCAGTCACAGAAAAGTCTGCATTGGACGCTATGCCACAGTGAGATAGCTTCAGTCGAGGCAAGGGTCGTTTTGGTCGAGGAGGAGGTCGAAACAATTATTATGGAAGGGGAGTTAGTGGGGATAGTAGCCGAGATAGTTACTCAGGGAAAGGATCTAGTGGTAGTCGAGAGGAGGTTGAGTGTAATTATTGTCATGAACTTGGACATATGAAGTATGATTGCCCGAAGAAAAGTAATAGTTCTACATCTCATATCGCTTCCGGTACTAACTCCGCCGTTAATTCTATGGATACGGAGACATTGGAAAGTTTCAGATTATTTTAGCAGTTTCAGCTCTCTCAGTCGCAGTCAATCTCTAATGCTACATTTGCTAAGACATGTAACTCTACTGCTTGTCTATCCTCAGCTCTACTTCATGGGTGATTGACTCAGGAGCGTCAGATCACATGACTGAGAATTTAGGTATATTGTCCAATTTCTCACATATTTCTCACACACATGTCAAACTAGCTGATGGTTCTATTTCACCTGTTAATGGTATAGGTTCAGTGATTTCAAATCCATCTATGCCTTTGCACTTAGTTTTATATATGTCTCGCTTTTCTTTCAATTTTCTTTCTATCAGTCAACTCACAATATCTCTAAACGGTTGTGCTTTCTTTTATCCAAACCACAGTGTATTTCAGGAACTGGGAACGAAAAAGACGATTGGCACCGGACATGCGTTTGACGGTCTATATAAGATAAGTATCTTTTCAGAGTCGGTTGCATACTTGAGTGCTTCTACAGTCTTAAATTTACACTGTCAGTTGGGACATCCATCGTTACAGAACCTAAAGAAGTTACATCCAGAAATTTCTGTGATTACCGAGTTATTATGCGAGTCTTGTCAGTTAGGAAAGCACCATCATGTATTTTAGCCTCCTCGAGTCAATAAGCGAGTTAGTACCCCATTTAGTTTAGTTTATTCCGATGTATGGGGACCATGTATAGTTGAGTCGTTATTTGGTGATCGGTACTTTGTCACATTTGTTAATGATTTTTCCTATGCAACCTGGTTATATTTAATAAAATCTCGGTTTGATGTTTTTTCCGTCTTTCGAAAATTCTGTGCTGAAATTAAAATACAATTTGATGTTTCTGTGAAAATACTCCGTAGTGATAATGCGAAAGAATATTTTTCTTCTAAATTTCAAAATTTTATGTTTGCATCTGGTATTCTTCATGAGTCCTCTTGTTTCTATACCCCCCAACAGAACGGTATTGCTGAGCGCAAAAATCATCATCTACTGGAAGTCATCCGAACACTACTCATTCATCAACAGGCTCCTCATCATTTCTAGGGGGGATACGGTTCTTACGGCCGCTTATCTCATTAATCCTACACCCTACTCTGTGTTAGATGGTCCAACACCTCTTTCTATCATTTTCCCTAATGACACTCTATTTTCTGTTCCTTCTTAAATTTTCGGTTTTGTGCTTTGTCCAGGAACATATACTTGGTCGAACTAAGTTGGATTCTCGATCCCTTCGGTGTGTCTTTTTAGGATACTCTTGCTCCCAGAAAGGGTATCGCTGTTATTAGCCTATCCTTCGTCGTTGCTTTATCTCAGCTAATATCACCTTTCTTGAGTCACGGTCTTTTTTCCCGTGAGTCAATCCCTAAATGATACCAGTGGCATGGTATTTCTTGAATATCCTGAAATTCTACAGGACAAGACTGTTCCCACTCAATCTTGCAATCCATCTTTGGACACTACTACTGCTCCAGTACCTGAGACGCCTCCACCGGACCAAGATATTCCTCTGACCCCAGCTCCTGTTATACCAACCCTGACCCTACTCTTGATCCAATTTCTGAACCCACACCTGCTACACCTTCTGACCTTGATGTTCCCATCGCGATCCGCAAAGCACCTCGTTCCACCGCCAATCCACTTTATCGTTCTGTCTCTTATGCTCATTTGTCTTCTACACACGATGCTTTCATTTCATCTATGGATAACTATACCATTCCCACGAATGTATCTGAGGCTCTTTCACAATCTGGCTGGAAACAATCTATGATTGAAGAAATGACTGCTATTCAGCAAAATGATACTTAGGATCTAGTTCCGCTTTCACCTGGAAAGCGTGTTGTTGGTTGTCGATGAGTATTCTCTATCAAGCCCAACTCTGATGGTTCCCTCTCTCGGTTAAAGTCTCAATTAGTAGCCAAAGGATATTCTTAAACCTATGGACATGATTTTACTGATACTTTCTCCCCCGTCGCGAAGCTGGCTTCTGTACGCTTATTGGTTTCTTTGGCTGCTATTTTTTATTGGCCCTTGCATCAGCTTAATATCAAGAATACCTTCTTGCATGGTATTCTTGAGGAGGAGGTTTATATGATGCAGCTGCCTAGTTTTATTGTTCAGGAGGAGTCATCAAAGGTCTGTCGATTGAAAAGATCTTTGTACGGACTCAAACAATCTCCGAGGGCCTGATTTGGACGATTTGCAGAAAGTATTAGAGGTTTTGAGATGAGGAGAACTAATGGTGATCACACAGTGTTCTATAGACATCAGCACGGCCGCCGATGTTGGATATAGTTCCCTCAAGGCAATTATTTTAATTGCAGGTAGGAAATTCTGATAATTGAGGGAGAACCTATAGAGATAGAATAGTCTTAGTCGAAATGATAGTATGCTATCTGGTTTATTTTTATCATTGATGTGTATATGTTTTACTTGTTATTACGTGTCGCTAATACATAATGATGAAGCTCGTAGGATTCTTGCTTGACTATCAGCATTATGATGGCGATCATATACGTGAGAGCTGGGTAGTCCATAAGCACATCCTTAAATGTCCTTAGTCGAGAGAGTATCAAGACTGGGCATCGATATTCCGGAGTAGACTAGTGTATACGTTTCTAGACCGCGACAAGGGGCGGTGGCCGGTCTCAGAAGCTATTGGTGTTGTGTCACCTGAGATAGTATACATGTGCTCACTGGTGGTGAGTATACTGGACGGACTCGCCGAGAACTTCTATATGGTATTATATCTATCGTCAGATAGAAATTCTCTAGTGGCATGAGTACAGATTAGTCTTTTGACCTGAGATCATCATTTGTCTCGTGTGAGTTCCCACTGTACTTAGATTACTACCCTACCACAGCTCAAAAAATTCGTGCAAACATGTTTTAGTTGGGTACAGTCCCGAACCACATGGAGGCAGTGAGCGCTTGTCAGGGATTCGTCTCTCCTGGTATTAGAAGTCGATATTGCGCTGTGTTCAGTTGGCCATCACTCTAAATCCGTGGCCACGGTAGATGAGATTTACTGATAGGAGTTCAGTAGTTTCTCAGTTGGTGATGAGCTTGACTCCGACATGACTTATCGGGTTATTAGGGGTTTGACGTTTTCCATCCCTAGACCCGATATGCGATACTCTTAGACGAAAAGACCAGACTGTATGGAGATTGTCATATTCAGGATCAGTAGGGTACAGACGGACTTGATTGTCAACCTCCTTTTGGCATATACATGGATAGCCGTTACATACAGCTAGTGCCGCTGACGTGCTTATAATTATGGATTTATCCAGTAACTTATTGCCAGCGTATTATCGAGTCTTTAGAGTCCCACATGGAGAGTTTTTCCGGTTCAGGTGATATGATGTAGATAACGTATGCTGGTATATACAGATGTCTGATTAAATATGTGTACAAGGTACACGGACTTTAATCGGACGGTGGATAATACTAGCCGGTTTAGGATTATGCCGGATTATTAAATAAAGTTTTGATTTAATAATTTATATATATATATATATATATATATATATATATTCTAGTATTTTTGTTCACTATTCATTTTCTCTCTCTTGGCTATTCATATTTTTATACAGATACGCGTATATGTATTTCGATAGATATACCGGAAAGTATTCCGTATTTATACAAAAATAATTATAGAAAGAGGACACCTCATTTGTGAATATTCATGGAAATGAGGTGGAGGGTGAGGTGGCATTGGGTATGGCTGTGGGAATGTAGAGAGGGATGGGTTTCATTTGTTTAAGTGAAAAATGGTTGTGACTTTTTTTATTGTAGGGAAAATATTATGAAGCCATTCCAATTATTCTCTCATTCTTTTCAACTAACACTTAGCTCACTTATGTTATGCTTACCTCTTCTTCCTCCTCCTTCATCATGCTCTCTCGAGCTTGAGTTTAAGAGTGAAAATGGTAGTGGAAAATTCTTACATCCCCACCCCCATTCCTAATAAGTTTGGAGTGTCGGTTGCTTCACTAGGTGAAGCTGGAGCTTGGATCGGTTATCTCAGGTGGATCATCTTTGGAAAGGGCGGTCGCCTCTCAAGCTTGTTCTCGATGGCCTACGAGAAGCTTGGAGGGATCTTCCACGATTGGGTGGACACGCATCAAAAGTTGTAATTCTTAAACCTTGCATGCTTATTTTCTAGTTTAGTATTTGGTTCGATCGCTAAGGATTAGTTTCTAGTGCTCTTCTTGAAATTTTTGTTTTTCGATTCCGTATTGGCCGCGGTAGTAGCGGTAAGGGCACTAGAAACTTTCAGTCGGATCATTCTAGTAGTATACGTGGATAACATTGTTATTACAGGTGATGACGAGAAAGGTATTCGTGATCTTAAGGAGTATATTCAGAAGCAGTTTCAAACTAAAGATCTTGGCCGATTTAAGTACTACTTAGGGATTGAGCTAACTCAATCTAAGGAGGAAATCCATCTATCACAGAGGAAATATACACTGAAAATACTTTCTGAGAATAGAATATTGGACTGCACACCCCGTCACACACTGATGGATCCTAATTCTAAGTTGTTACCAAATCAGAGAACATTACTAGATGATCCGGCTAGATACAGGAGGTTGGTTGATCAGTTAAACTATCCCACTGTCACTCAACCAGATATCTCATATCCAGTTAGTATTGTGAGTCAGTTTTTGAAATCACCCCAACACAGGCCATTGGGATGCAGCTATTAGTATTCTTCAATATCTGAAGATTTCTCCAAGAAAATGATTGTTGTATACCGATGGAGGACACAATAGAATAGCGGGTTTTTTTATGCTGACTGGGCATGGTGCCCGATAACTAGAAGATCCACTACAGAGTATTGTGTGTTTGTAGGTAGGAATCTAGTGTCTTGGAAAAGAAAGAAGCAACGTGTAGTATCGTGTTCTAGTGTAGAGTTTGGGTACCGTGCTATGGCGGACATCACTTATGAGATGGTATCGGTCAAACGATTTCTGGAAGAACTAGGTGTGGTTCAACACAACTTGATGAGGTTATATCGTGACAATCAGGCTTCTATCTATATTATTTCAGATCCAGTGTTCCACGAGCAAACCAAACATATCGAAGTTTGTATGAGAACATCAAGCACGTACTGACTTAAGTGCATGTGATACCCTTGTAGGCAGGGTTCCTTTTCTTCACCACCAGCTTCTGGTCCTTCTACCCGGTCTACCAAGCGATCTTCACCTTCCCTCAAGAGAGAATGATGCTAACGAAAGAAAGATCCTTGCGTATGTACCGGCTCTCCTCCTACTTCATGGCCCGAATCGTCGGCAATCTCCCCATGGAGCTCATCCTCCCCGCCGTCTTCATCATCATCTCATACTTCATGGTCGGATTGAAACCTAAAGCTATGAATTTCTTCATGACCCTCTCGTGCACCCTCAATAACGTTCTTGTAGCCCAAGGCATCGGGCTTGCGGTCGGAGAGTTAATTATGGACCTAAAGTCCATGACCACTCTTGTTTCGGTGATTATGCTCATCGGAATGCTCGGAGGCAGGTTCTTCATGCAGAAAGTTCTGGTTTTCGTGTCGTGGATTAAGTATATTTCGCTCAACTATAATATGTTTAAGCTTCTGGTCACTTTGCAAAATATAATGCCAATGAGACCTATGAGTGTGGCTCAAACACAATGATTTGGTGTAGGGTTGCAGATTTGCCTACTGTGGGATTGGTAGGGTTTGGGCAAGTGTACATTTCAGTTGTGATTTTGTTTCTGATGTTGGTTTTGTGTAGGCTTGTGTCTTACATGGCTTTGAGGAGAGCAGGTGATGGAGGGTGGAATCTCCTTCAAATGTTGCTTCTCGTTGATCTGCTGATGGCTGCGATGGGTGGCTAAGATCTGATCTTGAGGCTGTCGCTCCTGAAGCGTGTGGATCTTAATGGGTTGTGGTTGTGGTTGCCGAGTCACCTGCAAGGAAGTCCTGGGGTGGTTGTACCACTGAGGACCCTCCGACGATCAAGTTAGTCTAGAGATCGGAGCAGAGTAACGGCTTAATGGAGTAAAGTTAGCTTACCTTGACCGTCTGAAAGAGGGGTTTAAATAGTGGTGGTAGTAGATGCAGCAGGCGCAAGAATCACGCCGGCCGTTACGTTCCCGACGTCACGCCCGCGTGATGAGCGGGACCTCCTATTAATGGCGAGACAGGCTCGTTAATGGGGGATCGTGGTGGCGTGGAACGTGGGATGTGGCCGGCGGAGATCTCACGCATGGCGAGATTCACGGGATGGCGGTTACGCCTGCAAGCGGTGCTGTTGGTCGGTCGATGAGACCGGGGAAGATGACCTCGGCGGGGGAGCTCGCGGACGAGTGGGAGAGCCGAGGTATCTTGGTTCTGCGGTAGCTCGGAGACGAGCTGTGAGGCCGAGGAGGCTGGTTATGTAAGGGCCTCGTAGGTGAGCCAGCGTTTGCTCGGTAGGACGAGCTTAGGTGTGGTCTGGTCGGCCGCTACAGGCCCTTTCTTGCATGCTCTGGGACACGTCATCTGCCACGTGACATGATCTGGGAGATCACCGATATCGAGCCTCATCATTAGCCCCCACTATCGTCCCAACCAGCTGATGGGTCGGGTCGAGAGTGGTCTGCCGGGTAACCCGAGGTGAGCCCTATTTTCGAAGATATCATTGGGCGTGTCCCCGGGCAATCCGTTGTATTTTCTGGATGATGTCAGCGAATTAGGGCAAGATCTTCTGCATTAAAGAGGGTGCGCCGGATCGTGTGCACTTTGGTGAAGCGACGAGCCACGTGTCGGGTGCCGGTTGGCTGATGTGATGTGTTGCAGGCTTCTGGTGACCAATGGGATGCTGCCAATGTGCTCGCGACAGGTGGAGCGATCGTGGACGTCGGGCGAACCGAACCGTTTTGGTGGGAGTCGACCGTTGCCGTTGGATGGGGACGCCGCCAGCATAAATCGAGGGGAGGCCTGATTCGGGGTTTCCTCATTTTGAGTTTTATTTGCTGGGCACTCTCCTTTTAGGTTGGATCTTGCGTTTTCCCTTCTCGAGGATTTCCTCCCATTAAGTTAGATGTCTTGTTTTGAGGAGTTTGTAGATGTCGTAGGGGTAGATCCTAGGGATTCTTCCCCCGGATCGGAGCCCCTTCGGGAAGTTGGGGTCAGATCCCCTTCCCAGGGTCGTGCGTCTGGGGCGACTCCTGGAGCGGCAGCGGCGGACGCCTCTGGTGCGTCGTCCTCAGTAAGATATGAGGACGAGCTTGTCACCGCTCGGGTTCATTTCCATATTCCCCCCGGCTACACGCTACGATTGGTCGAGAAAGGAGAGAGGGCAGATCAGGTGACGGGTAGAGAGATCGCCTTGTAGCTAGAAGCCCTTTGGGCCGGAATGTGCCTGCCTTTCTCCCCCGAGGTTGTAGCTGCATTAAATTACTTTGGGTTAGCCCCGGGCCAGCTAGTACCGAACTTGTAGAGGATTCTCCTTGGGCTCCTGGTCCGGTTAAAGGTGTAGGCAATCCCCTTCAGTCTGTCCATCCTTGCCTCCTCCCTTATTTACAAAAGTCACCCCGGAACTCGCGCGGGCGACCCGAGGTGGGTTTACCTCTCCTTTAGGAAGCAGCAGGAGAGCCTAGCCGGGTCAGGAGTTGTCGTCCTGCCTTCTTCCATCCATGATTGGAAGAAGAAGTTTTTCTTCGTCGGGCCGCCAGAGGGTGAGGACTGGCCCGTACCCAAGCTGGCAGGGAAATCCCTCCAATGACCCCGACGCGGCGAGAGTGGCGGCGTGGGAGCCTATTCCTCGGGCTGACGTGCTGCTTTATGAGCGGGCCCTCGGTTGGGTCGGGCTCAGCCCCGCCCAGTTTGTCGGTAAGTTAGGAGTTTGTATTTGTTTTTACTTTTTCTGTGTCGATGATTCTATTATATCTTGTCTTGTGAAGAAACTATGGACGCGAGCATTCTCCGAGCAGCTATGCGCAAGCCGAAGAAGGGGTCGAAGGCTGGAGGGGCCAGCTCTTCCCTTCAGACGCCGGTCCCGGTTTCCCCAACAGCCGTCCTGCCCCAGGCTCGAGTGCGGATCGCGCCTCGGAGTCCAGCCAGGCTCCGGGCAGAAAAAGGGCTCGGGGAGAGGACACCCGAGCCTCGGAGGTGGAGACGAGATCTCCGCCTTTGTCTCTCAAGAGGTTTTCCCGAACCGTTCGGCGGACCCTTGCCTCTCCGATCTTGGTGGACGAGGGGGATCTCCGCTTTGAGGTGCCCTCGGGGATTTCCGTCGCTGACAGCTTGCTGCACGACATTGAGAGGTCGGCCGGTGGCCGGGTTGCTAGGGGGACGCTGAAGGGACAACTGGCGTCCATCGCCTAAGAGGCCCTGTAGGTTAGCGCTCGTACATCGTCTCGTTGTTTGTGAGATTTGGTGCCCCTTTTTCTTTCTGACCCCCCCTCCGATTTCTTCAGGTCCTCCAGCATGTCGCCATCGTCGTCCGGATGGAGGAGGAGGAGATAGCCCCGGCGATGCGAGCCGCGGGCGAGTTCTCCTCGCTGGGGGAGAGCTCAAAGCGGGAGCTGGAGGCGGCGATGGCGAGGGTTTCCGCCCTTGAGGGCGAGGTGGCCGCCGGGAAGCAGGAGGCGGCGGCCGCGAAGCAGGAAGGGGCGCCCGCGAAGCAGGAGGTGGCGGCCTCGAAGCAAGAGGTGGCCCGGCTCCGCGAGGCCGCCGAGGCTAAGCTTCAGGGCTCTGAGGTGCTCGTCGGCACCATGAAGAAGTCAGTGAGCACCCTCCGAAAGGAGTTGGGGGCTGCGGTAGAGGCGAGGAAGAGAGCCGACCTCAAGGCGGCGCAGGCGGTGGAAAACTTCTAGAAGTTGGAGCAGTTCTACACCGTCCTAGCCTCGGCCACCACCCTCATCTGGCACGAGGCTCTCGACGTCGTCAAGGCCCGGGTGCCGGACTTTGCTGATGAAGAGCTCCGGGCAGAATATCCCCGTGGGGATGACGAGCAGGGGGATGCCCTCGGGGGCCTTGCCGGGGAAGGGGCTCTCGGTGATGGCGACGCCGAGGCTCCTGTGACGGACGCATCCCCAGTCACGGTAGACGTCGAGCTCATCAATATCGTGCCCGGCCATGGGGCCTGAAGTCCCTCGTCTTCTCTTTGTCTTTTCTTTTGTCGCGTCTGGTATTTTGTAGGCCTTCGGGCATTTTTATAAGGCTGGGGAGCCCACAGTACCCTTGTAAAGGCTTTGACTTTTTGAATAAAGATTTTTGTTTTTACAGTAGTGTTTGTGCTTGTACTTCCTTTTGTTGGTAGACATTTATATCCGCACAGTACTGCTTTATGGTCGGCATGTTCCTCGTCTAGCGATTACTCGTCGACTTGACTCTGATCATTTGCCGAGTGTGCGAGGACCGGCGGGAAGACGGTGTCTCCATGGCCCCGAAGTCAAAGTGTAGATTGCTAAGACTTTGATAGACTGTATGCCTCTTGTTGAGTTCACATTACTTAGTTGTTGGAGGGGCCGTAATTGTCCAACTGAGGATGGTGCCGAGTAGGGTAGCTGCTCGATGCCTCTTGGCGAGGGATTTTATCCTTGGCACGCGAGGGGCCGTGAGTGGCCTACTGAGGATGGCTGATCATGGTAGCTGCTCGGTGCCTCTTGGTGAGGGCTTTGATCCTTAGCGCGGGAGGGGCCGTGAGAGGCCTGCTAAGGAGGGACGAGCAGGGTAGCTGCTCGGTGCCTCTTGGCGAGGGCTTTGATCCTTAAGGATGCCCAAACGGGGTTGCCGCTCGGTGCCTCTTGGCGAGGGCTTTGATCCCTGGCGTTCTGCCAGGGATAACCGAGCACGGGTCGTGCTAAGCGGTTGTCTCTTTCGAGGGCTTTTCATCCTTAGCGCGGGAGGGGCGTAGGAGGCCTACTAAGGATGCCCGGGCAGGGTTGCCGCCCGGTGCCTCTTGGCGATGGCTTTGATCCCTGGTGGGGTGCCAGGGATAACCGAACATGGTTAGTGCTAAGCGGTTGCCTCTTGCGAGGGCTTTTGGGTCCTTAAGGATGGCCGAGCAGGGTTGCTGCCCGACCGCCTCTTGTCGAGGGCTTTGATCCGTGGCATTGGGGGGTAGGTAGCTACTGGCCAGGGATAGCCGAGCAGGGTAGCTGCATGGCTGCCTCTTGGTGAGGGCTTAGATCCCTGGCGTTGGTAGGGTATCTACCAGCCAGGGATAGCCGAGCAGGGTAGCTGCAGAGCTGCCTTTTGGTGAGGGCTTTGATCCCTGGCGTTGTGGGGGTAGGGGAGCTACCAGCCAGGGATAGCCGAGCAGGGTAGCTGCAGGGTTGCCTCTTAGTGAGGGCTTAGATCCCTGGCGTTGTGGGGTAAGGGAGCTACCAGCCAGGGATAGCCGAGCAGGGCAGCTGCAGGGCTGCCTCTTGGTGAGGGCTTAGATCCCTGGTGTTGGTAGGATAGCTACTAGCCAGGGATAGCCAAGCAGGGTAGCTGCAGGGATGCCTCTTAGTGAGGGCTTTGATCCCTGGCGTTGTGGGGTAGGGGAGCTACCAGCCAAGGATAGCCGAGCAGGGTAGCTGCAGGGCTGCCTCTTGGTGAGGGCTTTGATCCCTGGCGTTGTGGGGTAGGGAAGCTACCAGCTAGGGATAGCCGAGCAGGGTAGCTGCAGGGCTGCCTCTTGGTGAGGGCTTTGATCCCTGGCGTTGTGGGGTAGGGGAGCTACCAGCTAGGGATAGCCGAGCAGGGTAGCTGCAGGGCTGCCTCTTGGTGAGGGCTTTGATCCCTGGCGTTGTTGGGTAGGGAAGCTACCAGCCAGGGATAGCCGAGCAGGGTAGCTGCAGGGCTACCTCTTGGTAAGGGCTTTGATTCTTGGCGTTGTGGGGTAGGGGAGCTACCAGCTAGAGATAGCCGAGCAGGGCAGCTGTAGGGCTGCCTCTTGGTGAGGGCTTTGATTCCTGGCGTTGTGGGGTAGGGGAGCTACCAGCCAGGGATAGCCGAGCAGGGTAGCTGCAGGCTGCCTCTTGGTGAGGGCTTTGATCCCTGGCGTTGTGGGGTAGGGAAGCTACCAGCCAGGGATAGCCGAGCAGGGTAGCTGCAGGGCTGCCTCTTGGTGAGGTCTTGATCCCTGGCATTGTGGGGTAGGGAAGCTACCAGCCAGGGATAGCCGAGCAGGGTAGCCGCTCGGCTGCCTCTTGTTGAGGTCTTAGCTCCATGAGGAAGGACCAAGCAGTGAAGCTGCTCGGTTGCCTCTTGGCGAGATTCTGTCCGACCTTCCTAAGGTGAGCACCGAGGAGTGGGAAAGTTGCGGGGACACGTGTCGAGAGGGCGCTGTGAAGGCGAAGCACCGGAGTCGCGTTGTTTCGGTTTCGCATGGGGAGGCACGACACTTGCCGCATGGCGCCTGCATTGCGGGTGGAACGGGTGACTGTTGGACTCCCAGACGTCGTTGCTATAAAACGGAGGGATTGTTGATTACTCCTTTCCTTACAACCGAAACGCCATAATAGAGGATTTCCCCTTCACCATCGAAGATATCGTAAGCTTCGAGGATATCTACCTTTATGAACCATACTGCACGGAGGACACGGTGCAGTTGGTAATAGGCAGGATCGAGGACCACTTTGGCCGATTGCTTCCCCGGCGGTCCTCGCTCCTTCAGCTGCTGGTGTACTCCATCTGGAGGGCTTCGCCGGGGCTTTACAACCCTTTGTCCGAAATGTTGTTCGACGAGGCCATAGGCAAGCTAAGGCCTCTGAGGCGCTTTGGCCTGATCTCTGATCTGCTGATGGCTGTGATGGGTGGCTATGATCAGATCTTGAGGCTGTCGCTCTTGAAGCGTGTGGATCTCAATGGATTGTGGTTGTGGTTGCTGAGTCACCTGCAAGGAAGTCCCGGGGTGGTTGTACCACCGAGGACCCTCCGACGATCAAGTTACCCTAGAGATCCGAGCAAAGTAACGGCATAGTGGAGTAAAGTTGGCTTACCTTGACCGTCTGAAAGAGGGGTTTAAATAGTGGTGGTAGCTGGTGCAGCAGGCACGAGAATAACGCCGGCCGTTACGTTTCCGACGTCACGCCCGCATGATGAGCGGGACCTCCCATTAATAGCGAGACAGGCTCGTTAATGGGGGATCGTGGTGGCGTGGAACGTGGGATGTGGCCGGCGGAGATCTCGCGCATGGCGATATTCGCGGGATGGCGGTTACGCCTGCAAGTGGTGCTGTTGGTCGGTCGATGAGACCGGGGAAGATGACCTCGACGGGGGAGCTCGCTGACGAGCGGGAGAGCCGAGGTATTTTGGTTCTGCGTTAGCTCGAAGATGAGCTGTGAGGCCGAGGAGGCCGGTTATGCAGGGGGGCTCGTAGGTGAGCTAGCGTTTGCTCGGTAGGACGAGCTTAGGTGTGGTCTGGTTGGCCGCTGCAGGCCCTTTCTTGCATGCTCTGGGACATGTCATCTGCCACGTGTCATGATCTGGAATATCACCAATATCGAGCCTCATCAGCAGGGGTTACTAAATGAAATATGTAGGAGAAATTAAGGATGGAAACAAGCATTTAGATTATTTGTTACACTTTTGAGTAGTAGAGCTTGCGGTTTGTAATCTGAATATTTATTGGACAAACTTTTTTGTTGTATTTGACCTTTGAGGAAAGATCTTTTGCTTCTCTGCTAGACTGATTTTTTATTTAATGAATTTATTTTTGTTCCGCGTTACCATAAACCGCTAAACCATTGGCATTTGCGATTTGAAATGATCATCTGAAACGAAGAACCTAGCATTCCAGATCAAGAGAATCACCGTTTCTATCTAACGTGTTAAGAACGTAAGTTAAATGTGTATAAAATTGGGTTTATACTAAATTAAACTATCAAATGTATTATACGTACGTGTATACACACAGGCATATACACATGATCCAAAAATACTCCAATTTATAAAGCTAAATTTTCGTTACTTATGTCGTACCATGTTCCAAGGATCATGACAAGTAGTGTTAAGCGTTCCGTTTTAGTTCCGCGTATCCAAATGTTCTGTATACCAAGCAACATAGCAACATCTCAAGAGACAATATGGAGAATTATTATACGCACAAATATTTGTATGTAATGTAAGAACTTTACAGTGTTATTACAACACAACTTATAATTTAAATTATACCTCCGGCCATTTTTTTCATTTTCTCCGAACACAATTCCTAGATCTGAAATTTAGGCAATACGAGCCCTCATTTTCTAGACTATTTTTTTACTAGATGCGTTCTCTTCATAGAGAGAGCACATGTTTAAATAGGCTAAAGGATTCAAAAATCCTTACGACTCTTTCGATCAAAAAATTGCAAACTTTTCATATTTTTCTTATTGTCAATCAACCTAAACAATTTAGTAGCACATATTAGTTTTAGAAGACAAATTTGAATTCAGCAGCTAAATTTGAATTGGCCTTAAACTTTGAATGCAGCTCTGATAATTTTGAATGCATGTTTTTATTAATTTAATTTGTCTTTTGACTAAAATTCTCCCACTTGGACTACTAAATTTACTTTATAGGTTATTTTATAAGACAATAACAGAGAAACTTATTTTTATGGTCAAAACTTAGTGTTATTCATTTAATAGTGAAAAAACCATATGAAACTCAAAACTTAACATGAATTATCATGATAAGAGTTTTTATAAAATTAACCTTATGAATAAACTTCTTATATGTTTTTCGAGTCCAGCATAAGTTATTCCAACGGAAAACATACCCATGACTTATTCTTAATGTGCACAAAAGTCATGTACAAAATGCTAATAGATGGAAGCAACAATACAATAGAAATATCTCAGACACTAATTAACCCTATCCAATATACATGATCCTTGAATGAATTAACCGGTATTCCCTTAGTCAATAGATCAACAACCATAAGATTGGTATTTATATGCTCAATAACCACTTCATTTTTAGCGACACGGTCTATTACAACAAGATACTTTATGTTGATATGTCTGTTTCAACTTCCACTTTTCTTATTATTAGCAAAAGAAACCGCAGATGTATTATCACAGTAAATCAATAATGGTCTTGATATAATATCAATAACCATCATTCTTATGATAAAATTCCTCAACTATAATGCCTGTGATGACGCTTCATAGCAGGCAATGTACTCCGCTTCCATAGTTGAAGATACAACTAAGGACTGCTTTGCACTTCTTCAGGATACAACACCTCCAGCAAGAAGAAAAATCTATCATGAAGTAGACTTCATTGAATTTTGACACCCAGCCCAATCTGAATCCGAATACCCGACCATATTCAGTTGGTTGACATGTCTGTATGTGTGCTGGTAATTTTTGGTTCTTTTAAGATACTTCATAACCCTTTTAGCAGCTTACCAATGTGCTAAACTTGAATTATTTTGATATCTTCCTAACATTCTCATCACAAAGGTAAGGTTCGGTCTCATGCAAATGAGTGCATACATAAGGCTTCCGACCATGAAAACATATGACTTACCTTCCATCTCCTTTTGTTCCAAAATGCTTTTGGGACATTGAACAAAACCAAATTTATCCCCTTTCACTATAAGTGATTCTTTAGGCGCGCAATTTTGCATCTGAAATCTGTCCAAAACCTTTTCAATATAGGTTTTCTGAGATAATCCCAAAGTCCTTAAGGATCTATCTCCATGAATCTCTATGCCAATGACATAAGAGGTTTCACCCATATCCTTCAAATCAAAATTTTGGGACATAAATTGCTTTGTGTTATATAACAACCCTTTATAATTAATTGTTATTAATATGCGATCCACATACAAGACCAAAATAATAAACATTATCCCCTTAACCTTTATGTATATATATTGATCCACAATATTCTTAATAAAACCATATGACATAACAATATTGTGGAATTTAATATACCATTGTCGAGAAGTTTGTTTTAATTCGTATATAGATTTCTTAAGCTTGCATACCATATGGTTGTTTTGACCAAATCCTTCTGGCTGTCTCATGTATACCTCCTCTTGAAGATCCCTATTCAAGAATGTTGTTTTCACATCCATTTGATGTAGCTCCAAATCATAATGAGCTACTAGAGCCATAATTATTCTAAAAGAATCCTTCTTAGAAATCGGAGAATAGGTTTTATGGT
Source organism: Agapanthus africanus (assembly GCA_030015575.1). NCBI lineage: Eukaryota > Viridiplantae > Streptophyta > Magnoliopsida > Asparagales > Amaryllidaceae > Agapanthus > Agapanthus africanus. The sequence continues at coordinate 191,149,686 of CM057341.1, forward strand.
AGTCAACGCCTTCCTTTTGAGTAAAATCTTTGGCTACAAGTCTGGGTTTATATCGTTCAAACTTATTAGATGAGTCTTAATTAGTCTTATAAATTCATTTACAACCAACGACGAAGGCTCCCTTCAGTAAGTCAACAAAATCCCAAACTAAATTTATATTCATAGAATCCATCTCATCCTTCATAGTGTTATACCATAAATCTGAATTTTCTCTATTCATGACTTGTGAAAACGATTTAGGACCATCTTTAGGTCTAATATCAAAACTAGACTCTTAAAAGTATACTATATAATCATTAGAAATTGCTGACTTTCTTATTCTTGAGGATCTCCTTAATATTACCGCTTCATTAAAATTATCCGTATTTTGGAGAACAGGTTTTTATGAGCTAGCTCTTGATGGAGTTCACTTGGTATTCCTTGTTCATCATTAAGTACCGAAAGGTTTCTTTCAAAAATAAGTAATTCATTTTCCTTATAAGATGAACATCCTTTCATTTTCTCAAAATTTTCTTTACAAGGAAATTCACTCCCATTGAACTCAAAATCCTTAAGAAATTTAGCATTTCTGGATTTGACAATTCTATACTATGTGCAGGACAATAAAACCTATATCATTTGGAGTTCGTTGAATATCCAATAAAATAACCACTTACGATTCTCGAGTCTAATTTCTTAATATGTGGGTTATAAACCCTCACTTCGACCGGACAACCCCATATGTGTATATGCCTTAAACTGGGTTTCTATCATTTACACAACTTGAAAGGAGTTTTAGAAACATCTTTAGATGGAACCCTGTTCAAAATATACACTGCAGTCTTTAAGGGCTTCGCTCTAAAGGGATAAAGGTAAATTGGAATTATTAATCTTACCATTTTCATAAGTGTTCGGTTCCTTCATTCGGCCATACCATTTTGCTGTGGTGTACCTAGCATCGTATATTGCTCTATGATGTCTTCATTTTCAAGAAACATAGCAAATGGACCCGACATTTGTCCTTGTTCTTGTTGTTACCACAAGATCAATCGGCAACACAACGGAAAATACCTTACAGATTTATAAACCTAGATCCCCTTATAGACGAAAAATAAAAGAACCAGATGCAAACCACAATAATAAATAACACAAGAGATTTGGGAGGGGACGAAGAGAACTTTTATTAGAACTTGAGAAGAAGAAAACCTTACAAGAGTTATTACACCCCCTCCTTATGATCTCCAACGAGATCTCTCTCCTTTTACAAATTATCCTTCACCTTCAATAGCTTAGACCCCTTATGGAGACGTCGTTTACTCCTTTTGCTTTATGATCTAAAACTCTCCAAAGTTAACCCTAATTAATAACCCTAAAATCTTATATATAGCTTATACAATTTAAGTTATAATAAAATCCCAGAAATTACAAAACTGCCTCCAAATAACTAAATTTTCAAGATAAATTTCGACCTGAGATTCGCGGTTATCGTCGAACAGACGTCTGTCCCTGTAGGGCAGACGTCTGCTTGCACTTTTGATAGAAAGTCAATTGCGTAACCAGACGTCTGTCCCTCTGTAGAGGACTTCTGGCCTAATTGACCGCGACTTTCTAAGGCTCAGCCAGACGTCCGTCCCTCTGTGGAAGACGTTTAATACTTTTTCTAGGCTCTGGACCTTAAATACCGGACGTCTGTCCTTTTGAGGCAGACGTCTGTCCCTTCTTGGCTTTGCAGTCTTGAACAAATACGAAGCATCCTTCATAACAATCTCCACCTTGGCTCGTATTTCTTAATAGGCACCTTGAAAATATGTCACCCTTTGTCTTGTATCCTTTAAGGTTGTTTTAGTTGTTCTCCCCCTTTCCCCTTGCTGACACAATCTTTTTTTAGAATTGCGAAACTGATGTTGTCATAAATTTTTAATCAGAACTGATAAACTACTTTGCGACCTTTCTACCGAGATCGCCCTTCCTTACATTTGAGTACCTGAATAGAAGTCAAGGCAGTCTTAAACTTCTTCGTAGAAATGATCTTCGTTAGCATATTTGCCGGATTCACCTTAGTATCGATCTTTATCAAGCCGATCTCCTTTTCGGCCCACTCCCTTATCTTGTGATACCGCACGTCGATGTGCTTAGTTTGACTGTAGTATACTTGATTCTTCGCCAAGTGAATGGCGTTTTGACTGTCGCAAAACAAAGGAACCAGCCCTTTATCAATCCGAACTTTCCAACTAGGCCCTTTAACCACAAGGCCTCCTTAGATGCTTCCTCTGCCTACATTGTTGAGAGTGCCACAGTATCCTGAAGTATCGACTTCCAACCGATAGAAGATTCTACAACTGTATATACATAGCCTGTAAGAGATCTTCTCTTGTCCAAGTCCCCAGCGTAATCCACATTAACGTATCCTTGCAAATGGCTCGATTTATCTTCTGACTTGTAAAATATTAAACTGAGGTCTTTAGTTCACTTTAGATACCCAAGTATCCAATTTACCGCTTCCCAATGAAGCTTTCCTGGATTTGACATGTACCGACTAACCGGACTTACCGCATAGGATATGTCTGAACGTGTGCACAACATAGCATACATCAGCGATCGCACCGCACTTGTATATGGTACTCGAGACATCTTTTCCTTCTCCTCCGCTGATTTTGGACAATCTTTCGAAGATAATTTGAAATGACCGGTGATAGGGGTACGCACATGTCTTGAGTCCTTCATGTTGAATTTCTCCAACATCTGACTTGGGATAGCCACAACTTTCCAGCCTTCTTATATCAAATAATTTCCATCCCAAGAATCTTTTTCTCTTCACCTAAGTCTTTCATATCAAATTCTGCACTCAATGAAGCTTTAAGCGCCTTTATTTCTTCTATACTCTTACCCACGATCAACATGCCATCGACATATAGGAGTAGATATATCGACGACCTATCCTTAAGCCGCTTCGAGTACACGCAGCTGTCATACTCACATCAAGAGTAATTGTTCTTCCTCATGAACGAATCGAAGCGCTTGTATCACTGCTTGGAAGACTGTGTCAACCCATATAAATACCGCCTGAGTTCACATACATAATCCTCTTTACCGGGCTCTATAAATCCTTTAGATTGCTTCATGAAGATCATCTCTTCCAACTCCCCATACAGAAATGACGTTTTAACATCCATTTGCTCCAATTCAAAATCTTGAGTAGCTACCTTTGCCAACAATACTCGAATAGACGTATGCTTGAATACTGGCGAGAAAATCTCATTGTAGTTAACCCCTTCTTTTTAAGCAAAATCCTTCGCAACTAAATGTGTCTTGTATTGCTCGTTGTCTTTTTTCATGAACACCCACTTGCAGCCAATGGTCCTTTTGTTTTTCGGTAGCTCTATCAATCTCCACATATTGTTCTTTCGAAGTGACTCCATCACCTCCGCATCGCCATAATCCATCGATCATTATCCTCTTACCCCATGGCCTCCTAATAAGAGCTAAGATCCCCGCTTTCGGTGACCTCTTCGAAATCGTATCTTACTGGTGCCTTATGTACGTATCGATCTCTTTAATGCCATTGCCTGTGGGTCCTGTTGGGATTGGTCCTCACCTTCTGTCTCCGTAATCTGCCTGTCTACCTCCACATCAATAGGTTGAATTTGTGCTTCGGTGAGTGCCAGATAACTCTGTTAGGATGCTCGTGCTCGCGGCGCAACACTTGCGGCCAAGGAGGAATTCAAAACAAAAGAAGCAAACAAATAAACTGGAGAGGGTTTAGGGTTGCTACAACCTTTGTAACGTGTCCGATCATCTATCGAAAGACCCAAGCTATACTTGTGAGCTCTTTGGTGAGTGTGGACGCCAACCACCTCATTGTAGATGATCCGCGGTGAAAGGAACGCACTCGAAACTTCATCTCCATCAACAAGCGATGAAACTCGCTCTTTGAACTCGCTAGGTTAAAGAGGGAGTGATGAAGTGGTATAAAAACTCTTTCTTTATCTCTTTTCCTTTCTCTAACTCAGCTTAGAAAAATCAAGAGAGAGATGAGGAGGAAGAAGTCATGCTCACCACTAAAAAAATACGAAGAGAAGAAGAGGTTAAAGAGTAAAGAAAAAGATAGAATAAAAAAGAAGCTTCATTTCTTTTCTTTTCTGCATCACATATTTTCTCTTTATATATATATATATATATATATATATATATATATATATATATATATATATATATAAGTCGATGTCGCACACCCCACTCACTTGTGGGGAGGCGGAATTTACAAAAAAAGATTTTCTTGACTTTGCAGCACCGACTTTAACTCCATGATCTTTACAGAAACCTTAACTAGCTATACTAGTTGGAGGTTCTAACTACTCGGTAAGAGTTTTATACCTCTTAGATACTTATCCTTCGGGTCTTCTTCTCCTCCTCTTCTTGAGCTCCTTGAAGATCTGGTTTGCGCTTGAACGTCGGTCTCCTCGTGTCAAAGACGATCCACCCGAGAGTCTATGGTTCAAGCTCCAACCTCTAAACCAAGGTAAATAAAGTACCTAGTTCGCTAAACTAGGTAGATTAGGAGATGTAGAGTCTTAATTGGAGTATTTAATCTCAAGTGACCCTATGGTTCACAACACATATAAGGGATTAGGGTCTTGAGGAAGAAGGAGAGGAAAAATGGAGATAGAAAGGAAAAATTTGCAAATGAACAAGTCTTGTGCTAAGTGTAGAATGGCTCATACTCTATCTCACATGAAGCATGGATTATTTTCCAATAGAAAATAACAACCATGCTTCAATAGTAAACCCAAACACAAACAAATGAAATGCACCATGCTTCACCATGCTACAAATATCTCCATTTTCCGCCTCATTAATCTATTTCCAAAAATAGATAAATCCAAATAATGAGGCGTCCTCTTCTAGAAGCATCTCTTATAAAATTACAAGAATGCCCTCACCGTATATACATACCCGTATTCATACTGCAAAAGTACTAATATAATGAGATAATAATAATCCAATAATATAATACTAGAATCCGGCTTAAACCAAAGCCCACTAGTATTATCCGTCCGAACAACATCCGTGTATCTAGTGCACGTATATGGTCGGAACCCTGCCGTAAAACATACGGCCTCTACATCGTTTCGCCTGAACCAGGGAAACCCTCTGTGTGGGACTCTAAAGACTCGACAGTACGCTGGCAGTGGGTTTAACCATAAGTCTGTCAGTGGCACTAGCTGTACGTAACGGCTACCCAGGTATCTGTCGATAAGAAGGCCAACGAGAAAACTCATCCGAACTCCTACTGAGCCTATCTGTGACAATCTCCGTACAGTCCGTTCTGTTCATTTAAGAGTATCACATATCGGGCCTAAGGGGTGGTAACCGTCAAACTCTTAATAGCGTAATAAGTCGTGTCGGTATAGAGCCTAATACACCATGAGAAACTACTGGTGTACCTACCAATAAATCTCTCTTGTCCTGGCCAGGGACTTTGTGTAATGGCTATCCGAACACAGCGCGATATCAACTCCCAATACCGAGAGAGACGAATCCCTTCTAACCACTACTGCTTCCAAGTGCTTTGGGATTGCATCCAACCACTACCTGTTTGCACGACTCATTTGAGCTGTGCTAGGGTACTGATCTAAGTACAGTGGGAACACACTCGAGACGAATATTGATGTCAAGTCAGCGGACCAACCTGTACTCATGTCACCCGGGAACTGCTAACTGACGATAGGTATAATACCAACCGGCAGTTCCCATTGAGTCCGTCCAGTGTAACTCATAACCCAATGAGCACCTATATACTATCTTCGGTATCGCATACCAATGGCTGCGGGACAGGCCATCTCCCGAACTGGGATGAGAAACGTATACACTAATCTACTCTAGAGTATAGATGCCCTGTCTCGATAATCCTACGACTAGGGACAAGTATAATGATGTGGTTATAGACTACTTATCCCCCACTAGTGTGACTGCCATCACAACGCTGGTAGTCAAGCAAAGATCCTAAGGGCTCTATCAATATGTATTAGTGATATGTTAAAAGAAACATATACACATATTAAGATAGAATCAAACCAGATAACATACTATCATATTGAGCAAGACTGTTATTATATCCATATATATCCTAAGTTTCCAAAATGTAATATGCAATCCAGTACTATACAATAATGGCCTCTAGGGTATATATCACTAAGAATATATATATATATATATATATATATATATATATAAGTTTCAAAAACTCTTTTCTCTTTTTCTCTCTCCCTCCCCTCTTATGTTATCCAGAGAGAGAGAGAGAGAGAGAGAGAGAGAGAGGGCCACACATGCCTTCATTGTTTATTTTTCAATAACAAAGCGAATGTATTTGTATCAAAAATACAAATACACAATGTATCAATAAATAACATGTATTATATGTATCAAATACATATAAATGAGAGAGTGTATATGTATCTATATACATACACATATATAATCATAAAAAGAAGAATATATGTATCATATACATAAACAAGTCCATCAGTATCATATACTAATGAGAGAGCAAGAGAGAATATGAATTATATACTCATATACTAGAAACCATATCACATATACGGTTATTAAGTTAACACTTGACTTAATATTCCGGTTTATAAATAAACCGGCTGGTATAGTAACCATCCGATTAAATTACGCGTATCACAGACATGTATTTAATCGAACCCTCGCACGTATCCCCATATACACGCCACATCATCATTTTGCCTGGGCAGGCACTTTCGTTGCGGGACTCTAAAGACCTGTTAATACGCTGGTAGTAGGTTATACATGATCGTATCCGATTGAATTTGAAACGCTTTCAGATTCAATCCTTTCATGAGTTAACCCACAAGAACATCAGCGATACTAGCTGCACGTAATGGCTAACCAAGTATGATCAAGATAAAGTCAGGTCGACGAGCAAACTCCTCCGGACCCGATAAAGTCTATAAGCGACGAATATCATATAGTCTGGTCTCTTTGTCAAAGAGTATCGCATACCGGGTTTGGGGGGTGGAACTGTCAAACCCCTAATAACCCAATAAGTGGTGCTGACATTGAACTCATAACCAATAGAGATACAACTGATAATACTTATCAGTTTATCTCACTTGCTGTGGCCACAGACTTATGGTTATATTCATGTCCTATACTGCACGATATCGACTCCCTATACCGGGAGAGATGAATCCCCTCGACCGCTCACTGCCTCCATATGCTTCGGGACTATACCCAACTAAAACCTGTTTGCACGACTCCTTTGAGCCATGGTAGGGTAGTAATCAAAGTATAGTGGGAACACACACAAGACACTGTGGCGATCTCAGGTCGAGAGACTGCCATGTACTATTGTCACCAGAGAACTGCAATCTGACATTGGTATAATACCATCTAGGAATTCTCGGTGAGTCCATCCAATGTAACTCATAATCTAACGATCACCTGTATACAATCCTCGGTGTCAAACACCAATAACAGTGAGATCAGCTATTGCCCTCCAACCGGGTCAGGAAACGTACAGACTAGTTTAAACTGAAGTACCGATGCCTAGTCTCGATACTCCTATGACTATGGACTTTTAAGGATGTGCTTATGAATTACCCAGGTCCCACCAGTATAATCATTATCATTAATCCCAGTAGTCAAACAAGGATCCTATGGGCATTATCTCATGTATTAGCTATACGTGATAACGAGTAAAACATATACATATGAAAGATTGTAACGACTCTGTTTTTAATGTACATAAATTTGTTTAAAGTTAAAGTACTAAATGAAGTATTTGCAAACCTGAGTATGCTATAAGTATTTAATTTGTTTAAGAACGGCAAGAAAGCACTTGTAGCTCATTAGTAAAGCCTTACACTGCTGTGACATAGCCCCTGTGTTCAAATCCTTCCAGCAACATATTATTTTTAATGATTTTTCTTTTAAACTTTTTAGAAGCCCAAAAGTTTACACGTGCAATACACCTAAAAATGAAAAGGTCAGATTAATCAAACATGTGGAAAATGTTGTACACACAGACCCCGACGCGTGGCATTCATCCAAGCACCCCAACCCCACTAACGACCGGCGAGATGTGCTCTGGGGCTGGCGCCGCCGAGCCCCATGTACCAAATGCTTCCAAATTTTTATCCTAAACCCCTTGGCCTCTCCCCACTACCCTAGTTCTGTTTGTTTTTCCTGAAATTAAATAGAGAATTAAAAATGAGCTTTTAATCCAATGTTAAATGCATTTTTAATTCTCATTTTAATTCCCTAAACCCTAATTCTATCCTATAAATATCACACCATACCTAGCCCTCTCTATTCTGAAATCTATCATCAAAACTCTCAAATTTTTCCAAGTCAAATTAGTTGTACAAGTGGAGTTAGCCCAATGTCAAGTTCCGGCGACGATTCAGGAAGATTCCGGCGATCCCACGACTCCACGAAGCTCTCAAAACCTTCCTCCACCTCTTCTCTCTACACTAATCCAGTAAATCCCCTCCCCTCCCCTCTTTTCCTATTCTAAAAAGACCTCTTTTCAAAACGCGTCGGAAGTGGAGTTAATCCGACTTCCGATTCTAATTTTATTAAAAACACAACTTTTGTTAATAACCAAACACCTATATTGATACATCTTGTTTAGTAATCATAAACAAATATTTAGAATAAGTTTCAATTCAAAATACAATGCTATGCAACTTGTATTTCACTTTTACGGTTAAATACCACAAAATTTACTTTCGGCATCATTTCATCATACTTGCTCATATTACCTTTAGAAATCTCACGAGGTAATGACTTACCTCTCACAACACTCATCTTGACATAGCACGATTGCTTGAAAACAATATCCTTGGGACAAATACTACTTTACATTAAAATACCATAAACTATTAAAAACCATATTCTTTAAACTTGTATTATATACATTCCTTGCGATTAAGCCTCTACAACCCATTTTTGGGAACCCGATCGGGATGGTGCGGGTTATCGCACATCCTCGGAACTAGTAGAGAGAGATGCATACCTCCTCATGGAGCATCCGATCTCGATAGAATTTTTATTACAATTTTTAAGAAAACGTGATTTCTATTTAATAAATAAATTTATTTTAATAATTATTTATAATATTATCAAATTATATATTTTAAATACATATAATGAATTCCATGTTTTCTAAACAAAGGAATCACAAATTTCATGAATCTACCATCACAAATCCATACAAGTCAAATTTACACTAAAATACCATATACTATTCAATCTGGGTTTATATTCACTAGAATACTTCACATTTAAAAATTACATCCATGAAAACCCTAAATACGATAAATAAATACTTCAGGATTATTTTGAAAGTATACTAAACTATTTTTCATAAAACCTCTTCAAGTTTATTAATTTACAATAAAGTCCCTAGTAAATATAGGTTTAAGCGGGACCAATTCTCTTGATCCTCAGGGAGCCGGAGAAAGTGGGTGCTTGCCTATTTAAGGTAGAAAACTAAAACAAGGTTATCAATGGTAATTGGCTTGGAAAAAGTCACAAATCCTGCTGTTCATGTGCAACAGTTACCGATAACTCCAAAACCTAATTCAGGAATTCAATTCTGTTTAAGTGTCTGACTGACTCAGAAGGAGTCTCGGTCTAATATGAATACAATTCCTCGGGATACCACGGTCGGCTCGACGCCCTCGAAAAGAAAATCGAGGGGATGCACCGGGAGGCTCCTATGCCTCTGACTCGCTCACGAAGCCGTTCACCGAGGAATTACTCGCCGTCCATGTCTCCTCGCGCAACAAGCCCCCAAAGGTCTCTCTGTTCGATGGGAACACCGACCCGAAGGACCATTTGGACGCTTTCACCGCAGGGATGAGCTTCCAGGACCACTCCGACGCCGCCCAGTGCAGGGCCTTCCCGGCCACCCTTATCCGCGCAGGTCGGGACTGGTTCCGGGGTCTCGAGCCCCGCTCGATTTCGACCTTCGAAAAGCTGGCTACTCAGTTCCTCGGCCATTTCGTTGGGACCGTCGACAAAAGCGCACGGTCGACTACCTCTTCACGGTTAAGAGTGGGGACACGGAAACGTTCAAGGCCTACATTACCCGTTTCTACAACGCCCTTCTCGAGGTGCCCGAGCACCGGGATGAGACCGTCATCACGGCGCTTAGATCTGGCCTGAGGAACAAGGAATGGCTGCGCTCCTTCGCATTAGCACAACCTAAGACCATGGCCGTGGTCAAGGCGTGGACCGAGCGCGAGGTTCAGCTGGAATCCGAGGTGAACGCTAACCTCCCCCGAGCAGAAAGATCCGACCAGAAGAAGAAGGCTCGGGAGAAGAGGCCGGAGCGTCAGCAGCCTACCACCCGAAGTTCCAGGAGTATACCCCTCTCAACGTCTCCCTCGCAGTATTGCTGGAGGAGGCCCAGAACGAGGGGTTCTTCAAGTTCCCTCCGATCCCGCGTCAGGCCGCAAAGCGAACCCGGTGCCCCTACTGCGCTTTCCACCGGGTACTGGGCCACGCCATGGAGGATTGCAACCATCTGAGGGACTATATCGAAGAGCTCATCCGGTCTGGGCACCTCGCCGCATACTTGAGGGACAAACGACAGGCCGACCGCGAGCAAGAGCAGCATCGCCCTCCCGCCGACCTGACCATCGGTCAGATCATGCTCGTTTCAGCGGACGGCCAGCCCGGAACTCAGGGAGCCCCGTACCCTATGCCAAGCGCGGGGGCCAACAGTCCTTCGGGGGAGCTCGGGCCAAGCCAATAAAGTCATCTACTAGCCTGTACCTTTCTTTTAAAGCAATGTAAACTCTTCCTAGGATCTATTGTTAATTTAATAAAGATCAATGGAACATTGCGAAAAGGAAATAAAAACCTTGTTTATTCAAAAGGTATTATGAGCTCCTTAACCATACATGCAAAAAGAAAAGGAAATCACAACAGTGGGGAAGGGGGTGCAGCGAGCACTGCTCATGGTACTCGGCAAAGATCTCCGTCAGCCGGGGCCTCGCGAGGTCCAATCTCTGCCCCCGGTTCCCCCCGCACGCGTCGATCCTATGCCTCAGCTCGTAGCATTCGTGGACGAGCGCCTCTGAGCGGGCCAGCCGGTTCACGGAGATCAAGCCGAAGAGCCTCAAAGACCACAGTTTGCCCACGGCCTCGTCATAGAGCTGCTCGGACAGGGGGTTGTAAATCCCCGGCGACGCCCTCCAGATAGAGTACATCAGCAGCTGCAGCAGGAGGGAACGTCGGGGGAGCAGCTGGCCGAAATGGTCCTCAATGCTCCCATAGACCAGCTGCACCGTGTCCTCGGTGCAGTTCTGGTCGTAAAGATACACGTCTTCGAGGTGAATGATGTCGGGGATGGTAAACGGGAAGTCTTCCATTTTCGACGACCTGTTTATGAAGGATGGAAGGACCAGTGCTTCTTCAGCCTTAAATAGCCCACTACGCAGCTCAACGGTCGCCCGCTTTCACCCAAACGGTCGCTGCCACGCGGCGGTCATCAAGCCCTCTCTGATGGAATCGAAGCGACGCGCCCCTAGCACTTCGCCACCCCCCGCATTCAATGCACATGCCACGCGCGCTGTTGCCACGACCGTTCCTATTCCCCATGCCTACATCTGGGCGGTCGGGCTACACTTCGTCAAGATTCAACCCAGCAGCTACCCTGCTCAGTCAACCCTGGCGGGTAGCTTCCCTACCGCAACGCCAGGGGTCAGAAAGCCCTCCCAGAGGCAGTCGAGCCCGAGGATCCCTCGCTCGGCTATCCCCAACGGGCAACTTCCCTGCCACAACGCCGGGGATCAAAAAGCCCTACCAGAGGCAATCGAGCCCGAGGATCCCTCGCTCGGCTATCCTTCAGGACAAAAGCCCTCGCCAAGAGGCACCGGGAAGTAACCCTGCCCGGCCAAGGGTCCTTGGTAGGCTTCTACAGCCCCTCCCGCGCTAAGGACCAAAGTCCTCCCAGAGGCAGTCGAGTCCTTACTCGGCTATCCCCGGCTGGTAGCTTCCTACCACAACCGAAAGGGATCAAAGTCCTCGCCAAGAGGCACTGGGCAGTAACCCTGATCGGTCCCTGTCCTGAAGGATCGAAGCCCTCGCAAGAGGCAGCCGAGCAGCTACCATGCTCGGTCAACTCCGGCTGGTAGCTCCCTACCCACGACGCCAGGGATTAAAAGCCTTCACAAGAGGCACCAGAGCGGCTACCCCGCTCGTTCATCCCAGGCTGGTAGTCTCCTACCCACGACGCCAGAGCTCAAAGCCCTCGCCAAGAGGCAACCGCGCAGCTTCACTGCCCGGTCATCCTTAGCGGGCTTCTTACAGCCCCTCCAGTGCTAAGGACCAAAGTCCTCCCAGAGGCAGTCGAGTCCTTGCTCGGCTATCCCCGGCTGGTAGTTTCCTATGACAGCCGACATGGATCAAAGCCCTCGCCAGGAGGCAACCTCTCAGCTTCATTGCCCGGTCATCCTTAGTGGGCTTCTTACAGCACACCCCAACGCTAAGGATCGAGGCCCTCGCAAGGAGCGACCGAGCAGCTACCTTTCTCGGACATCCCTGGCGGGTAGCTTCCCTACCACAACGCCAGGGATCAGAAAGCCCTTGCAAGAGGCAACTACGCAGCTACACTGCCCAGTCACCCCCGGCTGGTGGTCGATGCTCGAAGTCAAAGATGCCCTGTGGCCCGCGGAGGATCCGAGACCCTAGGGAGGGGCGTCAGGTCTATCCAAGTCTAGATGATCTTTCCTCGACTCCGGGGCCCATGGGGATACCTCCTCGGCAGCGCTTGGCATGCTCGTCCGCTAGTGATTGAAGTCAACTCGACGGACGATCGCCAGACAGCTGGCCAGCCTGACACGAAAACACAACGGTATAAGCGGAGATATCTTACAAGCATTCTTCACAAACAGATGGTAGAGCACAATTCGATGGAGCCAAAGAAAAATTTTATTCCTACCAAGACAAAAGCTTTACAAAGGGTATTTTTTGGGGCTCCCCAGCCTTACAAAATTCAAAAAAAAAACAAAATAAAAGGAGGAAAACGGGGGCTCTACACCTCGGGGCCAGGTACGACCTCGAGGTCCTCGACCTCCACCACGTGACGCGCGGGGTCCTCGGCGGCTTCCTCGCCAGGAACCTTTTCCCCCTACTCATCGGCGTCCACGAGGGGGAACTCGGCCCGGAGATCTGCGTCGGCGAACTCCGGCATCCGGGCCTTAACGGCATCGAGGGCGTTGTGCTAAATACGGGTCATGGACATGACCAAGTCGTCATAGAAGTCCTTTGACTTCTTATAGCCCTCCACCGCCCTCGATTCAGCCGACTTGGCCGCCTCGGCCGCCGCCCCCAGTTACTTTCGGAGGGTCTTCACCATCCTCTTCAGGTTGCCGACGAGCACCTGGGCATCCTCAAGCTTGACCTCGGCAATCACGGCGGCCTCACGGTGCCGGGCCACCTCCCGTTTCCCGGCCTCCACCTCGCCTTTCAAGGTGGCGACCCTCGCCGACATTGCCTCCAGCTCCCGCCTGGAGCTCTCTTGCAGCGAGGCGAGCCGACCCGCAGCCTCCAGCGCCGGGGCTACCACCTCGGCTTCCATGCATAGGGAGAAGGCTACGTGCTGGAGAACCTGGGAAACGCGGAAAAGATCAGAAAGATGAAGGAGGCACTGAATCTCACAATGAACCAAAAACCTACCTGCACGGACTCCTGGGCGATGGACGCCGGCTGAGCCCTGAAGGTCCCCCCGGGAACTCTACCCCCGGCCGAGGTCTCTATTTCATGCAGGAGGCTATCCGCAACGGACAGCCCCGATGGCACGGCGAACCAGAGGCCCCCTTCCTTCACCATGGTCCGCGAGGACCGGCCCCGGGAGGGCCTCCGGGAGCCCCTCTTGAGCGGCTCCGAGGGAGAGCCAATCTCCTCTTCCGAGGCCGGATCCTCCTGAATCAGGGCCCGCTTCCGACCCGATACTCTGCTGGGACCCGGGGCGGGATATGCCCCCGAGCGCTCGCGGGACTCCGCCACCGGAGTAGCAGGAGCCGGGGCGGGCTTCTCGCGAGAAGAACCGGCGCCCCCAGCCTTCGTAGCCTGCCTCAGCTGGCGCATGGAGGCTTTGAGCGAGACGAAGTCCATAGATCCTGCACGAAACAAATACCCAACAAATCAGCGACACGAGCAAAACACAAGCCAAAAAGCTAACCTAACTTACCGACGAACTCAACGGGGCTGAGCCCGGCCCAGCTCAGAACCCTCTCGGACAGCAGCACGTCAGGTCGGGGGATGGGCACCCACGACACCACCCTCACCTCGGCGGGGTCATCGGACTGGTTCCTCGGCAAACATTTCTCCCTCGACCACTTGGTAGGCACGGGCCAGTCTTCGCCCTCGGGAGGGGAAACGAAGAAAAATTTCTTTTTCCAATCATGAATGGAAGAGTGCAACGCCACGACCCCGGTCCCGGAAACGCACCCCGGCCGCTTCCTGAAAGTGAGATAAACCCATCTCGGGTCGCCCGCTCGACTACCAGGGTGACTCTTGAAGACGAGAGAAGAATCGAGAAGGGAAAGGCTGAAGGGAACCGCCTGTAACTTCAGGCGGATTAAGAACCCGAGGAGGATCCTCCATGAGTTCGGAACTAACTGGCCGGGGGCCAAACCGAAGAAGTTCAGCACAGCGACGACCTCGGGAGAGAAGGGCAGGCGCATTCCGCCCCAAAAAGCTTCCAAATACAGGGCGATTTCCCTGCCCCGTACTTGATCTGCCCTCTCTCCCTCCTTGGCCAGTCGGAGCGTGTAGCGCGAGGGGATGTGGAAGCGAGCCCGAGCATTGGCGAGCTCGTCCTCATGCCTCACCCAGCACGAGGAGCCAGAGGCCACATCTGCCGCCTCCTCCCTGGAGGCGCCCCCCGCCTCACGATCCCGGGGAGAGGATCCAACCCCTGCTCCCCGAGGAGACTCAGACACAGCTAAAGGGACCCTAGAACCTACTCCTACAACGTCTACTGATTCTATAAAGAAAGACATCTAACCTTGGAAAAGAGAATCTTCAGGGGCTAAAAGCGAGAGAAATGAGACGAGCGCCGAGCAACCAAGACTTAAGAGAGGGAAATATGAAGGAGTAAGGGCCCTAGAGCGGACCCACCCCTGTTTATTGCTGCATACGGCCTCATCCAACGGCGCCCGTCATCTCCCGCCGAAACGGCTCCTCGCACCCAGCGGCTCTGATCGCTCCACGTGTCAATTCTGCGCTGGACCGCATCCCATCAGACGCCGCAGGCCTGCATACGTCGCGTCAGCCAATCGACGCTTGACACGTGGACCGTCGCTTCAGTTGCTGAGTGCACGAACCGGCGTACCTTCTTTAAATGCAGAGATCTCGTCTTGATTCGCTAGCGGAAAAGACAACCGATGGCCCGAGAACTCGTCCCGACAAAGCCCTAGAAAGGAGCTCACCTCGGGAGACCTGGCAAGTCCACTCCTGACCCGACCCGCTAGCTGGTCGGGACAAGAGTGAGGGGATAATGATGATGCTCAATATTGACGATCTCCAAGATCAGGACACGTGGCAGATGACGTGTCCCAAGACTCAGAAGAAAGGGCCGACCAGGCCACCCTACCCGACCTGCAAGCATGAGCTGGCCCTCCTCGGGCCCCCCTGCAAATTAGCCTCCTCGGCCCCTCAGCTCGCCCCGAGCTGCCACAGGACAAAGACTCCTCGGCCTCCTCGCTCGTCCCCGAGCTCCCGGCCGAGGCCGTCTTCCTCGGCCCTCCGACCAACTCCACCACTCACAGGTGTAATCGCCGCTCCGCGAATCTCGCCATGCGCAGATTCTACGCCAACAACATCCCACATTCCACGCCATCACGATCCCCATTAATGGGCGATCCGCTCTCTACGCGGGCGTGACGTCGGGAGCGTAACTGCCGGCGAGATTCTCGCGCTTGCTGCTGCGTGCCACCACCGCTATATAAACCCCCATCACAGAGGGGTCAAGTAAGCCATTCTTTACTCTTCTAAGCCGTTACTCTGCTCGGATCTCATCACTAACGTGATCGTCGGAGGGTCCTTGGTAGTACCAAACCATCCCGGGACTTCTTTGCAGGTACTCGGCACCAAACTCCTCATACCACCACTTCACCAAAACCGATTGAAACCCACACGCAACAGAAGATAACCATCAAAATCTACCGGGAGATCAACGGAAGACAACATCTGACGGAGACCTGAAAAGGACCTCCATCACTTATTATTCATGATTTGTGAATTGATGTATGGTAAATCAATTTTTTTAATATCAGATTGATGGCTGCTGTATAAATCAAAAGATAATTAAATGCAAAAATAAAACACTTTATTGTGTCTTGTACCTTCTACAATCAGTTTTTTTCTAAGTGACACTCCTTGGAGCATGATTACATACATGAGCAAGATTTTAAAAACAGACATTAGCAGATACCTTGAATAGGTGCTTCATATATCATATACAATTGATCTCTTGGTCGGTATCGCCATATCGGCTGGTATATTGGAATAAACATATCAGTTTGATTGGGTCTTAAGAGGACCCGATTCGATATATTGGCCCATATAACCAATATTTGATTCAATGTGAGTGAGATAGATTTATAATCATTTAAATGTAGCCTTGATATCAGCAAAAACTATTTTCATGGCAGCTCGTAATTGGTTAGATCCAAATAAACATCAATGTAGTCAATGCAAAAGGCGCAATGCGAAAGTGCTTAGTGTGCCCAAGGCACAAGGTACATGAGCGAAGTTTTCTTCTTCTTTTTAAAATAAAATTAAAATGATTCATGAACTCATTATATGCCTAATTAGCAGCTGCAACATATAACCTGAGTAAAATTTATGTAAAAAATGATGAAAGAGTGTACTTGATATTAGCTTATCGCAACGCAGCAGTCAATGTTTTAAAGGTGAGGTGCCCGAGCGAGGTGATCTGAGCCGCAATCACCTCAAGTGCCCAGACGCTCGCCTCAGGAGTCCAAGACGAAGTTTTGAGGTGTGGGTCCGAGTGATTTTTATTTAAAAATTAAAAATAAATTAAATTTCATATTATTTCACTTTTCTTTTTGTTTTTGTATAGTCGCTTTCTCTTTAATCATAGAGAAAGTCTTCAATGATAACAGAATCAAAATGACAAAAAAACTAGGTTTTTAATTCTAAATAGAAAAAGTTTTTTATTCCTTTCTTTTATATTCTTTCATAGTTCTCAAACTGACCGAGAAAAATGCTATAAGCGGTTTAAAAGTTTGACGCCTTATTTCAATCAGGCGGTCGTCTTTTTAGCGCCTCTTGTCTCAGGCGATAGGCAAGATTCGTCGTCTTGATTTTGCCTTTCGCTTTCAAAACACTGACGGCAGTGTTGTGGAAGGCTCTTAGAGGCGCATCCCTAACACACGAGGTGGAGAAACGTTTCGCAGTATGGTGATCAGAGGAGTCCAAACATTTTTGTCCATGGTCAATATTTGCTTACAATCTATGGTGCCTTAATGCATGTATAATCTGTAACTACCTTTAAATCACGAGATAATCATTTATATATGAAACGGTTGATAGTTAATTATTTAGAGGGCATCATGTCTTTTTTTTTTCGGGTCTCTTTTTGACCAGTGTCTCAAGTCTTGATAAACCATCCCGCACATTTCTTATAGAATTGTTTTTCCTATTTAAGGTTGAAAAAGCTTTTCTATAGCGATTTTGAATTTATATCTCTTGCAGGGAAAGATGTCGACAATGATGACAAGTTGGCCAATTCTACGGTTTCCCCATGACTAATAAGGACTAGAAGAAAAGGCAAGGAGAAGGTTGTTTAAGTTGCTCAAACCTTAAGTTGTCCTCCGCTGGGACGAAAAGGAAGCATTGAGTGTGTAGTATTATTCTGCCCTACTTTCACATGCAAATTAGCCAGCATTGCTGCTTATATAATATAATATAGTTTGCATCAATCGAATTGAAAAGATACTTATGGTTTGCTTAATGTTTCCTTTATCCATAGAAAACTTATTACATAAGTATTTGGTTCCTTTCATTCATCTCTTGTTTTATCGAGTTATTGAACCAATGTACATGCCTAAGGTGTTGGACACATCACCATTGTCTACCTTAAATAGGTAGCAAGATTGGAGCAGATTTAGTTCTCGGACAGGGAAAGAGAGCTGTTTAAAAAATTCTTAATAATCTGCTTTCGTACTAATTTATGTATTGATATACTAGCGAACCACCAATACATTTATAATGAAAACGTCAATCTCTATTCTAAATTGAAATAAGGTGTAGTGCAGAGAGGAATGCTGGTGCATCCAAACTTGAACTGGTGTCAACTATTGAGTATATAAATGTGACCAGATGTTTTTGGCCATGGTGTACTAAGGCTCGTCACACTCTTAGGTCATAAAATTTATGTACTGGTAGAATCCAGTATAGTTCATGTATTATTCTGGAAGTAGGAGATATCATAAAGTGGATTACCAACTATTTTTCTCCTTTTCTCCTTTCATCATGATCAAGAATTTTATTTCATCAAAAGTTTAAGCAATTGGTTTACCGTTCTCCAATTTATCGTCTTGATATGTATCACATCAACCATTTATTTCAGTTTCCTCTATTATTTTTATTATTTTTAGACATTTTAATTCTGGATGATGGGGTTGTTTCGCCATCAGATAGTTTGACTTTATGAATAAATCACAAGATCACAAAAAAAACTAGGCGTTGCTTTATTAAATCATAATCATATGCCTAGGATGAGATTAATATAGAGGAGGAGAATGGAAATTTGTGCACATGCGCGCGTGCTTGTGTACTGTGATCCATGTATAAGAAGTTCCATCGTGTTTTCCACCATATACAGGAGGGTGGCCATTGAATTTAATAAGTATTTTTATTTTGAAATTAGGAAATGCACTTACAACAAGTACAAATCCATTTACCCTTTGATATTTGTAATAGTTGAACTTATCACTTGCTGCTCACAGGATCCCAGAGGTTATATTGTTTCGTTGTATAGAAATCTAGCTTTTGAAATTTGAGTAATTATGAGATCTGGTTGTGGCCTAATCGAGATTTGACGTTTCACCATGCTTGGGATGTTAAACTAGAAAAGGAGAGGCGGAAACTAGTGCTGTAAAAACAAAGTTTAAACGGCCGATTAATTGGTTTTGAAATATTTTCAGCTAGAAACTGTGTCAAATAACATTAAAACGACGAATGATTGTAGAATTGGTCATATGCAAAATATGTGTGCAAAAGGCCATTTAGCTAGCACATGATGAGCCCACCAAATATCAATAATACGATGCAAGAACTCAATCTTCGTTTCGTAAAGACCGATTGCTGTCCATTTCCCGTCAACATCTTTTCCTCTTTTCCACCTTTACAAGTTTTTTTTACATATACCAATTTCAATCTATTTTTATGTCATTCCGTGTTATCCGATCATACGCCGTATTATCAGTTTATGTGTTATGGGCTAGCCAAATGAATATAGAATGAATATGTGCTTTACAATATTGGCTAAAATAAATATGCATATAAACATATAAACAGAAGGTGGGTGGGATTGAGGGACTAAAAATAGGATTCTTAACTTTTCTAAATTCATTCAGTTATCGATAACGAGGAGAATACAAAGAAAGTACCCCGAGAACAGTGGGATATCTCAAATTTGTTATTTTATAATATCCTGCTTCAAACATGACAACAATTATCCTCTTTATGTAGGATTTTAACAAGATTCTAGTATGAAAAATTAAACCCAATTAACAAGGCCAATTACCCTAATGGCTAGCTTGGTATGTGGTTATCCAATTGGAAATCCTAGATTCCGATGAAAGATATCCCTTCTTGGTAACAGATTTATGATTCCTGAGGATATGTGATCCTTTCGGGCATCACATGCGCTTTGAAGGAGGGCATTTGATTTTCATCACAATAGGTGTATATTATAGACAAGGTCGAGACCTTTCCATGCTTCAAAGAGGGAAAGGGTGTTGACCTTGCCCAAGTGAAAAGCCACCCTTCTTCGAAACAACGTTCCACCATTGTGGGGAAAGGTCAAAACCTTTTCCCGCAAAAAGTGGGGAAAGGTCGAGGCCGTTCCCTTCTTTTTATCGAGGCAGGGAACGGTCTTAACCTTTCTCCGCTTGAAACCCAGAATTTTTTTCTTTTGGGTTGAAAAGGGGAATGGTCTAGATCTTTCCCAAGTCTAAGTATTTTTTTAATTTATATTTTAATTTTCCGTCTTGTTAAAATATAATAATATTTAAACAAATAATATAAACACAAACATATCAACTATATACATCAACTAACAATATCACATAAATCAATAAAATCACATAAAGCGACAATCAAAATCCCGTTGCGTCACTTAACAAATCCATTAATATCACATTTTAAATAACCAATTCTACAATACGAAAAAATCAACTACTTGAATAAGAACCATCGCCCTAATCGGATGGTGGCGCACCGCCCCAACCACCGTCCCATCTACCTGACCAACCTCCGCCGCAAGGTTTGCCCCAATTGGCTTGCGGCGCCCCGCCTCAATTTTGAGATGTCCCACCGTCCCAATCTTGATTCATTCCTTTGTCACGAACCTGAGACGGTCCAGTGCCTTGAGACATGTTCTGTGTCAACTCGGATATCTGACGCATCTATTCATTCTTAGCTTGGATTGCTTCATCGGCTCATGCATCTTTCTCTTTTCTCGAGCCTCTCTCCTCCTCCAAGCTGTGCAAGTTTTTTTTGACCGTCCAAAGTTCTTCCTTCACTCCATCAAAAATTTCTTCTCGCATTTATTGACATGCGGACTCTCGATTTTCCGGCTCGCGGCGTCAGTAGTTCCCGGGACCAATGCCACGTTCATATCTACCGTGATGCGGATGAATAGAATCTAGATAGGGGAGATGATGCTCACTGGAGATTGCAATCAGCCTCTACATCCGCGGTTTTCTCTACAAACATCCTATGCAAATAGTTCATTTTTATGATAAGTAAACAATAATAAATTGATCATGTATCCTTCGCAACTTAAAATTGATAAATTGCAACTTACTCTATGTTCAACCGATGATGAATCCTTCGCCTGATGCGTGTCCATCCATCCTACGAAGGGGCTATATGTTTTTGGATTGGCCAGTTTTTGTGGTAAATTTGCTATGTTTGTAACTACCATCAAACTTACTCCACAATTAAAACTAAAAATGGAATTTGAATAAGAAGATACTAGCTTTTACATGCATACCATGCGATGATTGGCTTCTTGGTGCGAAAGCCTTCCTGATGTCGACCTAGTGCTTAAATATGTCGGTTCTGTATTGCGGTTAGCTTTGTTGCAGGTTGACTCTGCGTATAAAATATGAATAGCAATACTATATATGTGATATCATATATCGAAATATGTCACCTAAATTTCGATTGATAAAGTAATACATGCTTCTTATCCGACAAGTAACAAGCCACCAAATGCTCCCATTGACGAAGTGTCACATAAACTTCTATATATTTCGTAAGTTCCTCCCTTTGAGCCATATTGCTAGTATTCATCCAAACGTCAAAGAACCATTTCTTCAAATCATGACGCGCTCTTCCCTTGGCCATTTTTATGCTTGTGGCCATCATGTTAACAATGTCTTCGATAGGAGACGGCTCAAATTTTTCATTGGTTTCCAGGTTGAATCCGATGAACATATACAATTGCTTTTTCTGAGATTTGAAGTAAATGATTAAAAAAATTTAGCATTCATATATATTAAAGTATACTACGATATTATACGTTGATCTGTATGTAAAGTGCATGAACTTCGGCCATTTGATACTTACCCCTCCCCACATGTAGTGGAAACCGTTTGTAATCTCTCGCTTGCTCATCGAGATATTCGCCAAACTTTAGTTGAATTGTCGCCGACATAATTTCCGTCTTTCTGTTTAAGTAATCTGTACGAGGTTTCACCCTTTTTTGGTTGGGCCATGTTGGGTTTGCATTTGTACTTAGGCCAATGCCCTGTCAAATTATATAGTAATATCATATGATAATATTTTAGCAATTTAAATAATGATAGCATAATCAACAAAAAATTTACGAAATGAATATACAAACATTAAAAGTTTTACCAATACACTCCCACTGGCCGGGCTACTTCGGCCATCATTTGAGACACTATGACGTTCCGAAACTAGAATTATAATAATTGCTTATTAGTCGATACAATTAACAAAAATTTAGCGTTTGCCTTAATATCTAAATGAACTAATAATAAGACAATATATACCATATTCGGGAGATGCGTTTGCACCCCCATCTCGAACGCATGCTGATAGGGCATGATGTCCTCGTGTGTACCGAAACTCTCGGTGCCTTGTACACTTTGTCGGCAAAGTGAGTCCTCCATGCAAACATTGTCGTCCTCTGCCACCCCTTGCCCTGCCGCGCTTATTATTTTTCTTTCCTTTTTTTGATGCGATCGCACCGATGCTACTGATCGTTTTCCCTAACATCTTCGACATCGATAAACGATCTACATGTGCAAATAACAGTATTAAATTAGAGTTTAAAATTCTAACTAACAATTTCATATGATATTTTATTGCATTACCATAATCTTTTACCATTGTTTGGTTCCTTATTAAGTTTCTCGAAATCTGAATCTGTCACAACTAATTCTTCGATATCTCGGCTAACTAGTGGTTCGTTTGTTTCTAAAATGTTGTGGGGCGTTCCGCCGCTCTAGAGAAGAGTGAAGAATTCTCTGCAATAGTTCGCCGTCATTATCTTCACCTTCATCTGATTTCTCTGTATCTAGCCGTGGAATGTCATAGACATCCTTAGGCTTCCTGCGGCATACAACACTCCAGTTTGAAGAATGCAAATCACAGGAATAGTACACTTACATCGCCATCCAAGCGAAGATAAATTTATCATACTCGAAGGTCGTCCGCTCGATGTTTATCAATATTAGATCATAAACACTGTCTTTCTTGGCGCCTTTGTCAGTATCGAACCATCGGCATTGAAATACAAAGAATGGCTCATCGAATAATACGTACTCGACGGCGATTATTTCCTCGAGCACTCTAAAAAAAGGATTTCCATCTTCATCGACGATTGCGACCCTGTTATTCTGTGTTCTACGCATTCGCTCTGTCTTATCGATCTCAAATTTATAACCGGCTTTTCCATATCCCTTGCAAAAGAACGTCTGGTTCATTGGATCGTATAAGAAACAATGAACAAGCTCGTCTACATGCTCTCCATGCAATCATGTCGGTTCTGGTAAGGTTCTTCGCTTTGCATCGAATTAAACCACATGCTCCACCGCTTGTGCGGGCCCCCGTCAATTCCTTTGAGTTTCATTCTCTTCTGCCAACTTCAGATTTACACCATTCGGGGAATGTTCGTATCTGCTCATGATAAATACGTCGAGATTTTCATCTAGGATGCGATTGTTTGATAGTTTTTTATGAGAACTGTGTATAATTAACACGGTTAATTCGTTATCAAATTTGAATTTACGATATTTAAGAGGTACATAAATTTAATTTGTACACTTACTCTGCATATTCCTTAAAACAGTCGTTGTTTATCAAGATGAACGCGTGTACACCTGCTTTGTCATCAGGACACAAACGAGCCATATTTTCTTTTCCAACCGGGTTATCGGTTACACGGCGCGGTTTGTTTGGTTTTGTTGGTACATCTATGTTAAGAAATCGAGAGCAAAACGTCATAACTTCCTTTAATAGATTTCCTTTCGCAATCGAACCTTTGGGACGATATTTCTTTTGGATATAGTTTTTAAGAGTTAACAAGTATCTTTTGAAAACTTAAATAAATTAAATTAAAAACTATTAAAGTATATAGGAATATCAAGCGACACAAATATCGTATACTATCATACCTCTCGATCGGATGCATCCAACGATAGTGCACTGGACTAGCAATCTTTGCTTGTGCTACAAGATGGATAGATAAATGCACGATAATATCGAAGGAGGGTGGAAATATCGTCTCGAGTTTGCATAGTATCTATGGTAATTTTTCAAGTAAAAGAACATTCTTTATTTCAAGATTTTTCAAACATAAATCACGAAAGTATATGCAGAGGTCATTAATCACGACACTTACCGAAGGATTTACCGATGCTCTCAGACATAACGGAAGAAGGTGTTGCATCAGTATATGATGATCATGACTCTTAAGACAAGTAATCTTTCTCTCTTTAATGTTGATTTGTTTGGCAAAGTTGGAGGAAAAACCATCAGGGACCTTAAACTCTTTCAACACCCGCAGAAATGCTTGTTTCTCAACTTTTTTTTAAATTGTATATCGCTGGTGGAATCGAATAATGCCCGGGTTTATTTGGTAAAGGTTGTGGCTGCAACTCTTTCCCGATCTTCAAGGATGACAAATCACGACGTGCGTTGAGATTGTCTTTTGACTTTCCATCCTTACATATGAACATGTTGATGATATGTTCGGCTACACCTTTCTCGATATGCATGACATCTAGATTGTGTCGTAACGGAAGATCTTTCCAATACGGAAGTTGGAAGAATCCGCTATGTTTTTTTCCAACCAACAGGGCATGGTATGGTTTTCACATCCCGAGCGCTCCCCGAAAGTGATATTATGATAACCTCTCCACTAACGTAATATATCTACGCCGCTGCCTCTTCATTATACTATTTCCTCAGCCTTCTATACCTATGATCTATTGGCAGAAACTGATGGTGATCCATGTAGGTGAACTTTCCGTTGAATGGAAGACGGACATTACCCGTGTCAACGTGACAAGGACACACTACCTTGCCTTGTGTCATCTATCCTAACAATGTGCTATATGCTGGCAAATCTTAATTGTCCACGGTAATGCAACACACATTAGGAATAAAAGTTTCCTAAATGCATCGTATGTTCTAACGCCAGGATTCCACGGTATCTATAACTCCTCGATTAAAGGCTGCAGGCAAACGTCGATGTGTTTCCGTGGAGAAGAGGGACCATCTATGAGAAGTGACAATATTAGATAAGATTAGTTCATAGCAGGCTACAGCGCAAGATTATACACAATTATAACTATAGACCAAGTGCTATGGCTTCCGTCTCGAACCATCCCAAATGGACTAAAACCGCCGCTTGCAAGTCTGAGCCTCACGCAACGAGGGTCTTCGTTAAACGAAGATACAACATATCTAAGGTTTTCCATTGTTTAGAATCTCTTAGTTGACTCATCTTTCCCTCTTCCTTGGATGCGCGATGGTGCCACAACATATGTTCTGCCATTTGTTCGTACATAAACAATCATTTCAACCTAGATATAAGTGGGAAATGATGAAGAATCTTCACAGGAACGTCTTTGGAATCTGTTTCCTTCTTGGGCTCGTATCTATCTGCATTGCAAACTGGACATTTTTTGCGATTCTCATGTTCTTTCCAGAAGAGCACACAATCTTTTCCACACGCTTGTATTTTATTACACTTTAGCCCCAAGTTCGAGATTATCTTCTGAGATTCATACCAAGTCTGTGGTATTAAATTATCGTCGAGGAATACATCTTTCAGTAACGTCAGAAGTTCTATAAAAGACTTATTGCTCCGTCTGTTTGAGCACTTGATGTTAAAAAGGCGCACGAAGAAAGATAACTTGGAAAAAGATTTACAATTTGGATACAAAGGGATTCTAGAGTCAGCCTTATATCTTTCTAGGATTTCCTTCCAACCATTTTCGGTATCGCCCTGACGTCCAACGACATTTATAAGTCTTTCCATATTGTCAAGTGGTTCAAATTCCGCGTTATTTTCATCTATTTTCTTCAAAGTCCCAATCTTCTTCTTCAACTTCTACTAAACCTTGCCAATTTACTTATTGCATATTCTATTTGGGTACTCTCTCGTTTACCATTTCAAAAAATCTGAAATCTGGTGCTTCTGCATGCAGAGCGGCCTCATAGACTTCTCTGTGACGGTTCCATACTTCATAGTCTCGTACGAAACCGTTCTGAATGATATCTATCTGACATTGCCACTTACTATGCAATCTTGATGCATTTGGAACAAGGACAAGGGATTGCCCTCTCTGCCGGTCATCTAAGGCGATTATAGGCATAAACGATGAAGAAATTTACGCCACTCACGAAATACGGAACCATACGTTGACGATGGTCTGCATACATCCATCTCTTATCGTGAAGGTGCATATTCTCCATTTCTCGGAATTATGAAATGTACTTAATTGGCATTTAACAGTGGACTATCAAGTCCTTCGCAATTTTAGCTTTACTTTTTATTCATTATTATTCGAATCGACATAACTAAAACGGCTATCATGGGTAAGACTTCAATCCCATTAAGAATTTATAAAGCATAAACCCACGCACTTGTGCTTTTATCCATTTTGAGAAAATTTCGGTAGCGCCTTTGCGCTGTTCTTCGAGTACACTATAATAGGCTTGATAATCTTTTCAATGCATTATTACATTGAAAAGACCATCTAGACTATATTTGTACATGGAGAACCAGCGGAAAGGTACCGACGAAACACTTCTCGAAAACAAACGAAAACACAAGCACATGCAGGTGTTTGCTTTATACATTCATAACTTGTCCACATTGGACAAATCTACCAGTTATGATACGAAAAGTATTTCGTCGCATAAACTACAAGATAGTTAGAGCCGAATGATTAACGTTTGATGTAAACAACCATTGTGTAGCTTTATGCCACGATGAAAACCCTGAAAGTATATACTAGCACCTCTACTAGGGTTTTAATAAGAGAAAGTATGCAATTAAAAAAATTCTAGAGGGCTAAGTCTACAGGTTAGGATCAAACTAAAGGTTTAGGGTAAGAAAATAAAGCAAAAAGAGTTTAACTAAGTGATAAAAAGCTACAACCTTTGTAGCCAAGTTCTTCACTTCTAAAACTCCAAGTAGTTGTCTCTTGAACCCTTCCATGAGCTCCACTTGAAGACTTGATCAAGCTTCCTTGAAGTCTTCTAAGTAAAAAATGATCCATCTTGAGGCAACTCTAAATCAAGCTCTCACTTCACTAAACAAAGTTTTAGTAAAGATAACAACCTAAATTAATTTGCTAGTTTAGTTTAGATTGATAAAGTAGGATTTTAGCTCGCTTAATTTTCTTTTCGTTTTCTTCTCTCTTGAATGAATAAGAAATCAAGAAGAGATGAAGAAGATGAAGATGGAGGAGATAAAAATGACCAAGTTTAAGGATAAGAGTAAATGATAAACTTATATCAATAAAAATGAAAATAAAAATGAGTCATGCACACTACACTGTTCCATAGAAATGACTCAATTCTTCTTTCAAATTCAAATAAGAAGTCATTATCCTCTTATCCTTTACTCTCATGTAATTCTCATATACCCATCTATAATTTATCATCAACCATGACACACACATATATACTTATATCATATATATAAATGTATAATAAAGAGAAGAAAATATCAAGTGAGTATAATATTAGTTAATATATATATATATATATATATATATATATATATATCAAATTACTAAATCAACACTTAATTTAATAATCCGGTTATATCATATATAATCCGGCTAATATTAAATAACGTTAGATTAGAATACGGTATCATATACCTATATTTAATCGAGCCCTCGCACATATCTCTATACATGCCCTACTTCACTTCACTTGAGCTAAGAAACCTCTATATGAGACTCTAAAGATTCGTCAATACGCTGACAGTAGGTAATGATCACATCAAACACCTACAAGCACGTCAGCGATACTAGCTGCATGTAACTACTCAGGTATTGAATGAATAAAAGATCAACAAGTAAACTTGTCCAAACTCCCTGTATATCCTATAAGCAACACTTACCGTACAGTCCGGTCTCTTCGTCTGATATGTTTCATATCGAGTCAGAGGGGTGATATTGTCAGACCTCAATTACCTGATAAGTCATGCCAATGTGTGGCCTATAACCAATCGAGAAACTACTGATAATACTTATCAGAAAATCTCATCAGCCATGACCAGGGACTTGCGGTTATATAGCCAATCACGCATAGCACAACATCAACTCCTAATACCGGAAGAGACGAAACCCCTCCTATTTCTCACTGCCTTCATATGACTCGGGACTGTACCCAACGACCACCTGTTTGCATGACTCAGTAGAGTCGTCGTAGGGAGGTAATCAAAGCACAGTAAGAACCATACAAGACACTATGACGATCTCGGGTCTACAGACTAACCTGTACAATTGTCATCAGAGAACTGCTATTTGACGATATGTATGGTACTATTTAGGAGTTCTCGGCGAGTCCATTCGGTGTATTTATTCTCCAATGAGCATCTGTATACAATCTTTGGTGTCAAACACCAATGGTTGTGGGATCAACTACCGCCCCATACAGGGTCAAGAAACGTACACACTAGTCTACACTGGAATATCAATACTCTGTCTCGATACTCTTTCGACTAGGAACATTTAAGATTGTGCTTGTGGACTACTTAGGCCCTACTAGTATGATCTACATCATATTCCTGGTAGTCAAGCAAACATCCTAAAGGCTTTATCAACATGTATCAATAAAATAGTAAACTAAAACAAATGCACATGTTAAGACAAAGAGAAACCAGATAGCATACTATCATGTTGAGAAAGAATGTCTATATATGTCCAAGCATCCACTATAATTTACAATAATGGCCTCAAGGGCATACATATCACTAACAATCTTCCACTTGCACTAAGGCCAGTTGTTGTAGTATCGCATACCCAACATCCCAAAAAGTCCCGCGAACCGTGTCTAGGGAAGGGCTTTCGTGAGTGGATCTGCCGTGTTGTCCTTCGTGTCAACTCTCCTGACCTCGATCTCGCGGCGATCGACTATCTCCCGGATCAGGTGATACAATCTTAGAATATGTCTGGATAGCTGATGGGACCGGGGTTTCTTTACTAAACCCACAGCTCTATTGTTATCACAATACATGTGTATTGGATCAACAATGGATGGAATCACACCAAATTCAGTGATTAACTTCTTCATCCAGACAGTCTCTTTGGTAGCATCGTTAGCAGCAATGTATTCAGCCTCCATCGTTGAGTCTGCACCGGTATCCTGCTTGGAACTCTTCTAACATACCGTCCTTTCGCTGAGGGTGAAAACAAAACCCGAGACAGACTTGCTGTCATCTTTGTCATTCTGGAAGCTTGAATGGTTAAAAGACTCCATTTGGAGGCCTTCGTTACCATACATCAAGAACATTTCTTTAGTCCTTCGCAAGTACTTAAGAATGTTCTTCACAGCTATCAAGTGTTTCTCCTCTGGTTTTGATTGATGCCTACTTACCACACTTAGTACGTAAGCTACATCCTGTATGGTACATAACATCATGTACATGATAGACCCGACTGCAGAGGTATAGGGTATCATATTCATGCGAGCCCTCTCCTCATCAGTCTTGGGAGACATCTCTTTGAAGAGAGTGATTCCTAAGCAAGAGGGAAAGTTACTACGCTTGGAATCTTCTATAGCTCTTTAGTATGATATCTATGTACCTGAATTAAGACAATCCCAACATCCTTTTAGATATATTTTTATAGATCTTTATCTCCAGAATGTAGGAGGCATCATCCAGGTCTTTCATGGAGAACTTTTGTGATATGAAGTGTTTGACCGAGTGCAGCATAAGAACATCATTTCCTATCAAGAGTGTCGTCCACATAAAATACGAGGAAAACCACGTTACTTTCTACTATCTTTTTATATATATAGGATTCATCTATGTTTTTGATGAAGTCAAACTCTTCGACTGCTACATCAAAACAGATGTTCCAATTTCGCGACGTCTGTTTTAATTTGTAAATTGATTTAAACAGTTTGCACACTTTTCCGCTGCACCCATTGTCTACAAAGCCTTCTGGCCGTGTCATATACACGCTCTCTTCTAAATCACCATTTAGAAAAATGGTCTTGACATCCATTTACCAGATTTCATAGTCATGGTAGGCAGTAATGACAAGTAAGATCCGGATGGACTTAAGCATAGCCACTGGAGAAAAAGTCTCGTCATAATCGACATCTGGTCGTTGACGAAAACCTTTTGCTATGAGTCTATTTTTGAAAGTCTCAACTTTTCCATCTACATCTATCTTCTTCTTGAAGATCTATTTGCTCCTAATGGGTTTTTACCTTTTCAGGAGCATCCTCCAATGTCTATATTTTGTTGGTGAACATGGATTCCATCTCAGATCGCATAACATCCAACCATTTTACAGAGTTCTCACTTGTGATGGCCTGTTCGAAACTAGTCGGGCCAACATCTTCCATGATGTAATTCTCACTCCCACCGTCTATGAGAAAACCGTAGTATCTCTCGGGTGGGTTAGGAACCCTACTAGATCTGCGGAGTGGCCGAGGTTCGTTCGGGATTATTGAATCCTGATGTTCTACCACATTTTCAGTTACTGTTTGCGTTTCTGAAATTTCTTTTGGTTCTACTGCGTCCCGTTAATTTCTTTACAAGAAATTTCTTTTCTAAAAAGATGGCGTGTTGAGCAACAAACATTTTTTGTTCCTCAATGTGGTAGAATAGATATCCATTTGAATGCTTTGGATATCCCACAAACTTACACAAAACTGATTGTGTCTCGAGTTTGTTCAGATTCTGTTTTTTAATATAGGCCGGACAACCCCATATCTTAACTCGCTTAAGACATGATCTCTTTCCACTCCATATTTCATATGGTTTTTTAGGAACGGATTTGGATGTAACTTGATTCAATAGATACGATGCTGTTACAAGTGCATATCCCCAGAATGAAAGAGGTAACTCAGCAGTACTCATCATATAGCGAACCATATCTAATAGGGTGCGATTTCTCCGTGCTGATACACCGTTGTGCTGTGGTGTATATGGAGGAGTAAGCTGAGAGAGAATCCCATTCTCTTTTTAGATAATCTCGGAATTCTGTGCTTAAGTATTCCTCTCCTCGATCAGATTGAAGGATTTTGATACATTTTCCCGTCAGGTTCTCTACCTCGCTCTTATATTCCTTGAATTTCTTAAAAGGTTCAGATTTGTTTTTCAACAGGAATACATGTCCGAATCTAGAGAGATCATTTGTGAATATAATAAAGTACGAGAAACCACACTTACCATGTGTAGACATAGGACCGTATACATCACTATGTATCAGTTCTAAGAGTTCAATAGCTCTTGCTCTGTGTCCTGTAAACGGAGTTTTGGTTATCTTTCTTTTGAGACAAAACCGATAAGTTTTATAAGATGTAAATTCGAACGGATTCAAATATCCATTTTTATGCAACTTAGCTAGTCTGGTCGTATTGATATGACCATGTCTACAATACCACAAGAAGGCTTCGTTCATTTCTGAACTTTTCTTCTTGTGTGTGTTCTGTATGCTTATAATTGTATTTTGATTCAGAACATATAAACCATTACACAACGTACCAAATCCAATCAACACTTGATTTAGGAAAATGTTCATAATATTTTTCTTTAATGCAAAGTTACATTCATCTTTATCTAATAAAGAAACGGATATTATATTACACATCATAGACGGTACAAAATAACAGTAGTTCAAAATCAATATATTATCAGTGGGCAATACAAGGTGATATTCGCCTACGGCTTCAGCAGCAACAATTGCTCAGTTCACTACTCTGAGAGACAACATCTTTTTCTAGTGCTCTACTTCTTTTTAACCCTTATAACATATTACAAATGTGGGATCCTGATCTGGTATTCAATACTTAGGACATTGAACAAACTGAGAAACAGTTCTCAATAACCAACACACTTAAAGAAGATGCATCAGAATACTCTTTCATTAGGGTTGCGTGGAAATCCTTGTATTCCCCTATCCTTTGTCCTGACTTATGACAATTGTCATAAATTAGAGCGGAACCAACGTTCTCTAGCCCCGTATAATAAGCGGGTTCGGTCAATACATCCATATTATTATTTTGATTAAGGCGTGACATGGTCGCTACTTGGAGAGAGAGTAGAAACACTTTAGCATGCGCTTATGCAAAATTAGAATGGTTATTATTTTATCTAATCAGGATAGCTCCTACTGTTTTTATCAAATCTTCCTTCAAAGCTTAAAAGGATAAATTAGTTAGGATTAATTGCACCCTACAAGTTTGCTAACCGGTCAGTCAGGCCAATGTTGGTACTCCGAGAGAGTAGGCTTTCGCACGGAACTAATTAAATACCCTCGTTTCCGTAGAGGCATAACCCCGTTAACATCTTTTTAGACACCTACTGGATTAGCTAATTATAAAGTGGAAAACTCTCGCAGGAGTAACGCTTACTCGCAGTGGGTATCGGGATTCAACTATCACATAGAAGATATGCAATCTCATTGCAAATTTTAGCACTTGAAATTCCTGATAATTGTTTTTACCCCATGCGGCTTATGATCTTGGCAAAGGTCGACAAATCATAAACCGTAAGTCAAGTTCAACCCGCTATTTCTTGACTGATTTAGACCCACCCGCACGATCCTTGGTAAAGGTCAACAAAGTCGTACGACTGTCCTAACCAATCTCATCATCATGCGGCAGAAAAGCGCTAATTAACTACCGAACACTACATCTCGGTAAAGGTCGACAAACGCAGCACGAATACTAAACAATACCTATCTGAAATGACGGAGGGCTACGAATGGTTTTGGAGAAAACCGTTAACGTGATGAACTTGATATCGTTGTAGAACTCTGTGATTTGAAAATGAGTGGTTTAAGCTCCGCTTTAAAACTGAGTAGTTTTCAAAACAAACCGAGCGGGTTGTGGCATATGCTAGTTTTTGCTAAAGAGGTCATTTCCTGTGAAGGATTTAGGCTCTTTCTTCATTCGATATTCGTGAATGAATACCTCTATGCAAAGCAAAAAACTAGAGCTATCTTTTGAAAAATTTGGTTCTATAACATCTATTAGGTTTATTTTCTTCTCATTAATCTTATTAATGAAGTCCCATCATTTAAGTTTCTAACATCACAGAAGAAACGAAATTAAAACACGTATATATGCCATCCGCATTCGCCGTATGGACTCAGGTTTTCACCGTAAGGTTACTTAATTTACGGTAGGACGGGGCCAGGACTAGCGCGGATGCAAAACATACATAGTGTTTACTAATATATATATATATATATATATATATATAGCATTCGTCTCACGCATTTATATGATCATATCACAGCACAGCAGAAGAAAATATATGAAATTTAGGATATATTAGAAGTTCCGTGTTTTAGATTAAAACATTAACGAAAACACGGATTCCACGGTCGTGATAAATAGCCAAACCCACACCCTTAGACCTCTTCGAGTGTGTCAAGCAACCCTACCAATTTTAGAGTTGGGCAATCGGTCTCGACTCTTCGAGATGGCCACCTACTGGACTCTAGAACACGGTTACTTAAGCCCTCCATCTTGGGTCTATTCTAATGCGGAAAAATAAATAATATACATCAAAGTGACTACATCATCACTTTCGGATGTGTCTCAATAAAAGAATATTATATACAATAATTTACATGAATGAAAATGAAAAACTTTTATCTCATATAAATTCCTGGCTATTCTTTCACGACGATCCAATATATCATATCGATACAGCAACACAATGATATCACATGTCATCAACGTAAGTAAATATGTGTACCCCTAATATCGTTGACGTATAGCAACGAGATTGGGAATACCACCACATATTAAACTGACGGTCGCAGAAAAGAAATGAAAAACCACAACAATTAAACTCCGCAACAATAGACATCATAAACCAGGATTTTCTTATAGTCCGAATTTCATGCTTAACCCTAAAAACCTTACTTTTAAAGCCTCGAATTGAAACCATTTAAGATGAAAAAGCCAGGGAATTCATCAAGATTCCCGGTAAAAGAGTCGAAGGTTTGTTGTGAATATTAGGGGATGACCGCACTCCTGAGGCCGTCGACGAAGTGGCCTTGGGCGGGACACCATGGCCGCGAGCACTAAAGTGGATGCTCTTGGCCATAGGGTTCTCCTATGGTCATTTTGTCAGGACTATGGGGTGTGGCTCTCCTTTAGTATCTCCCGGCAAGTCCTCGTGTACGTTACGAAACTACGACGGAGTTTTGATCCAAAATCTAAACTCCATGGCAACTCATCAAGCAAGGCTAAGAATTGAGATTTATTCAACTAGTTTTCACAAAATTAATTATTGTGGATTCTAAAAGTTTCATCAAACAACCAAAACTTTTAAACGACGTAACAATTCGATCGACTTTCATTTCAACTTCAATAAACAGAGATTTCAACCACTTGAGTCCCAACTAAAGCATCCAGAAAACCCATTTCCTTATATTACAACCCTAGAAGAAAATTGAAGCCGAAAACCCACCAAGTCATGGCGGATCCGCCGCCGCTGCCGCTATAGTCTTGGCCGCGTATCTATGGCGCTTTGATTGATTTATGGGCCACGCTTTCCCATGGGTCTATAAAAAAGCCTGCATGTTTTTCTGAGAATTTTTATTTTGAAAAATATCACAGTTTTAAAAAATGGACTGAGAGGTGTTTTAGTCGGAAAGAAACGATCGATCGAACACTTTAATTTCGTTTAAATATCGTCTAAGTCTCTAGTTTAGCTCCGATACTATGAAATTATATACTAACACCTCTACTGGGGTTTTAACAAGAGTAAGCATGCAATTTAAAAAATTCTAATGGGCTAAGTCTACAAGTTAGGATCAAACTAAAGGTTTAGGGCAAGAAAAGAAAGCAAAAGGAGTTTAACTAAATGATAAAGAACTGCAACCTATGTAGCCAAGTCCTTCACTTCTAAAGCTCCAAGTAGTTGTCCCTTGAATCCTTCCATGAGCTCCACTTGAAGACTTGATCAAGCTTTCTTGAAGTCTTCTAGGTCAAAGATGATCCACCTTGAAGCAGCTCTAACTCAAGCTCTCACTTTACTAAATAAAGTTTTAGTGAAGATAACAACCTAAACTAATTTGCTAGTTTAGTTTAGATTGATAAAGTAGAATTTTAGCTCACTTAATTTTCTTTTCTTTTTCTTCTCTCTTGAATGAACAGGAAATCAAGAAGAGATGAAGAAGATGAAGATGTAGGAGATGAGAATGACCAAGTTTAAGAATAAGAGTAAATGATAAACTTATATCAATAAAAATGAAAAGAGAAATGAGTCATGCACACTATAATGCTCACTTGATATTCTCTTATCTTTTACTCTTATGGAATTCTCATATACCCATCTATAATGTATCATCAACCATGCCACATTTATATATATTTATATCAGATATATAAATATATAATAAAGAGAAGAAAATATGACGTGAGCATAATATTAGTTTATATATATATATATATATATCAAATTACTAAATCAACACTTGATTTAATAATCCGGTTATATCATATATAATCCATATAATATTAAATAACGCTAGATTAAAATACGGTATCATATCCCGTATTTAATCGAGCTCCCGCACATATCTCTATACATACCCTATTTTGTTTCGCTTGAGTTAGGAAATCTCTATATAGACTTTAAAGATTCGTCAATACGCTGGCAGTAGGTAATGATCACACTAAACATCTACAAACACGTTAGCGGTACTAGCTGCACGTAACGGCTACCCAGGTATTGAACGAATAGAAAATCAACCAGTAAACTTTTCCAAACTCCCTGTAAACCCTATAAGCAGCACTTACCGTACAGTCTGCTCACTTCGTCTGATATGTTGTATATTTGGTCTAGGGGTGGTATCGACAGACCCCAATAACCTGATATGTCATGCCGATATATGGCTTATAACCAATCGAGAAACTACTGATAACACTTATCAGAAAATCTCATTAGCCCTGGCCAGGGACTTGCGGTTATAGCCAATCGCGTATAACACAACATCAATTTCCAATACCGAGAGAGACGAAACTCCTATCGCTCACCGTCTTCATATGACTTGGGACTGTATCCAACTACTATATGCTTGTACGACTCAGTAAAGCCATGGTAGGAAGGTAATCAAAGCACAGTGAGAACCACACAAGACACTATGACGATCTTGAGTTTACAGACTAACCTGTACAAGTGTCACCAGAGAACTGCTATCTGACGATCGGTATGATACCATCTAAGAGTTCCCGGCGAGTCCGTTCGATGCTCATTTTCCAATAAGCACTTGTGTACAATTTTTGGTGTCAAACACCAAGGGTTGTGGGATCAACCACGCCCCATACAGTGTCAAGAAACGTACATACTAGTCTACACTGGAATATCGATGCCCTGTCTTAATACTCTCTCGATTATGAGCATTAAGGATGTGCTTGTGGACTACTCAGGCCCCACCAGTATGATCTACACCATATTCCTGGCAGTCAAGCAAATATCCTAAGGGTTTTATTGACATGCATTAATAAAATAGTAAACTAAAACAAATGCATATATTAAGACAAAGAGAAAGCAAATAGCATAATATCATACTGAGCAAGAATGTTCTCTCTATATATATGTCCAAGCATCCACTATAATTTATAATAATGGTCTCTAGGGCATACATATCACTAACAAACCCCACGTATAATAGCTGATAGACGGGTCTATGACTCGTTATTTAACTTAATGCATATTTATATTTTACTATTTTTAGCTATATTGTATTTGATAGGGTTGATTTGTTGTTTTTTTTTGTTATGCACATGGTTTTAGGTTAAAGCATCTTTTTAATTTTTTTTAAATTTTGTTTATACGGTTAAGGTTTGTTAAAATAAAAAAAAGTTAATTCATACAAAATATTTCAAGCAATTTCAATTCATTATGCAAATAATTCATAAGAAACAGAATCAAGCTATTTCGATTCGCCATCAATTTGCAATTAATATGACAAATTCCCACAAAAATCAAAACCTACATCCATAATCAAAACCTTAGATCTAAGGCAACAATATTTTTCACTTTCTATAGAGAATCGGAGATATACCTTATCGAAATAGATCTAGAAATAGAGATATCTATTAACCTTGCCTTTGCCGGCGCCAGATGTTCATCCTTCCTCGTCGAAGAGTGTGTGTTTTGAGAGATATCGAGAGAGATTTGATGATCTAGTGAAATTTGGGTGAGAATGAGAAATTTTGGTGAGATTGAGAGTGATTTGTGAGAGATTTGAGAGTGAGATCGAGAGAGAGAGATCTCTCTTTCTTTTAGGAGAGATTTGAGAGAGAGAGAGAGAGATTTGAGAGTTAGAGATTCTGGATGGGGATGGGGTGGAGCTAAGGTTAATTATTTAGGGAGGGGATTTTAGTGGGGTGCTCATGAGTTCAAGTACCCGTGAATGTCCTTTGTGTTTTTAAAAAATAAATTAATGGGATCGGGAAGAGGTCATTGCTCTGCCCATTATTTTTTATTTAAATAACAAGAAGCGGGGAATGGTCTTCACCATTCCCCACCATTGGGGAAAGGTCAAAACCTTTCCCCACCCGCCTCTGTTATAAGCTTTGTAGTCGTGTAATGAGCGAACAATCTTGAAATCTATATCCAGCATCATTCTTGGTGGAGAAATGCTCACGACGACGGGCCCATCAGGCAGTGACAAGATTACTCTCCTCACCGCTCTTGGTGGCCACCTCACGGGAAGCGTTACCTATAATGGAAGGCCCTTCTCTAATTAGATAAACCGAAACATCGGTTTCGTCACTCAAGAGGATGTGCTCTATCCTCATGTCACCGTCACGGAGACTTTAGTCTACACCGTGCTCCTCCGCCTCCATAAAACCCTCTCAAGGCAAGAAAAGGTTATTGGAACTTTTTTCCCCTCTTACATGAATAAACGAGTTTTATTTTTTTATTTCTCTAGTTTCATTTTTATTATTTATTAGCAATATTTCACTAAACATCCATCATTTTTGTCTGTATAGCAGGACATCACACTTTTGTTGCAATACCTTATGCTTACAATATATTCTATATTTTCTTCCATTGTTTTCTCTATATAACCGACATTGCATGTTTAATAACTTTCATCGAGGCTAATGGATGGCCATGACAGGTCGAAAGTCTAATTTTATTCACCGTCTTACTTTTATATCATAGTAATTTCTATTGATATTGTAAAAGAACTATTTAAGGTAATTATTATTTTTTTGTTGAATGAAGGTGGTTCAAGTAGAGGTGGTCATGCATGAGCTTGGACGCTTAGTGTGCCGCAACAGTATCATCGGTGGCCCTATGTTAAGAAGAGTGTCAGGTGGGGAAAGGAAGCGTGTCAGTGTCGGCCAAGAATTGTTAATCAATCCGAGCTTACTATTTCTAGACGAGCCCACTTCGGGGTTGGATTCTACAACCGCGCAAAAAATTGCAGCGACATTATCGGATTTAACGGGGGACGAACAGTGGCGATGACTATACACCAGCCGTCGAGCAGCATCTTCTACATGTTTGATAAGGTGTTTGTTCACCGTCGGAAGCCGGGAAGACTGGACGTCTTGCCTGAATTCGGGGGCAGATGCTAATTGGTGCTATCCGTCCACCTCTCCGAAGATGCGAAGTTGATTTATGACACCATGTATCGAAGGTTTAGACAGATGCGGCCGATATAGCAGACTTCGTCGGATTCCCCTTCGTTTGAGGGGTTTTTGATTGTGGGGACGCTCTTCCCTGCAGGCGCAAGCCTCTGCAGTTAATTACGCTACCGCATCGCGGTAACAACTTTCTCCTTCTCCAGATGGTCACTTTGTGTCGTGGGTGTTTGTTTTGTTTTTGGTTGCCCGTGGATTGTATACGGAGACTAATTTATGTTGTCACCCGTAGGACGTGGATCAGTCCAAATCCGTATTTTCTTAGATTTGGGTTTTTTGGAGGTTGAGTTTAAGGATACGTTAGCCTCATTTGGGATTGAGATCAACTTAAACGTTTGTTAAGGATACGTTAGTCTAATTTCTAAACTAAGATCAACTTAACGGGATCGTTTAGATCCAACAAAAGAGCATTTGTACTCTAATGTTTAGTTTAGGGACATTGCGGTCGATCACCAGTTTAAAGACATGGTGGTCCAATACCAGTTTAGGGACATAGTGGTCCAATACCAGTTTAAGGACATAGTGGTCCGAGGTTAAGGACATAGTGGTCCGAGGTTAAGGACCCCACAGTCTGTAGCAATGTGTGGTTGTCGGGACCCGTCACCTCTCTGACGACGTTGAAGGATTACAACGACAGATATCAGAGGAGTGAAGAGATGTACCTTCGAATCGGGTGTAAATTGATTGGAAGAGCAGATGTGCTCAGTTCAATTTAAATTGAGGACTTATGGCCAGAATTGGGCTAAGTCTAGTAAAAAAAAGTTTAACATTTTATTTATTTGGGCTCTGCCCTTTTAATAATGCATAGCATTGGGCTCTGACATTGGATGTAATTAAATGCATAGCATTTATCAGGAGCAAAATAGTGGTCTGATAGTGCGCCACGTGGCTTGTCAGGCGCTTTGCGCCAATCAAAGACCGCATTGCGCTAGCGTATGCGAAGGTGACACGTGTCACGCTCAGCGCTAAGCGCAAGTTTGTTAGCGCACTGCACTTTCTGAGTGCGCTGCACCAGTTTATGGGTGCGCCAGTGAGTGACACGTGGGCACTCTGGCGCAGTGCGCCAGTCCAAGAGCGCAGTGCGCTATTTTTAGAAGCGCAAAACGCAAACGGTTCTGTGATTGACACGTGGCGCGTTCTGGTGACGTGCGCCAGTCCAAAGAGCGCAAAGGCGCATTTCATTAGTGTAAGGCACTGTCCAATAGCGCAGAGCGCATTTTGATCAAATTAAGATCAAAGAACAAGTTGTTTGTTCTCTTAAAAGAGGCTTTGCCTCAAGATTCAAGAACCAAAACTCTTGTTCTTATCGAAAGGCTATGCCTTTATAGATCAAAAGATCTGTGAATGAAGTAAATTACTTCTTTAATCCTTTATAATTAGATCTTTTTTTATGGAAGATCTTGATCTTGTTCTTAGATCTCTGATCTTTTTAGAAGAAGGTTCTTTTTTTTAATGAGATGATTTCATCTCTGTTTTTATTCAAGAACACAGTTCTTTACCTTTAAAGATGAAGAAATGATTTTCTTTCTTCAAAGGCTTGCCTTTCTTTCTCTTTGAGTTCTTCTTTCAAAATTTGCAGAGGGTTCTCTCTCTTCTGTATATGTGTGAGACTTGGAGTCTAGGGGCCTTTATATAGGGCCAATTGATCTGTTAGGTTAGTTACAGAGATCTTTCTCTGATTGATCTGGGGATATTTCCCCACCGTTGGAGCTTTGATCCTAAGACCTCTGTTTTACAGAAGATAATCTTCTTATTTTAATAAGATTGGAAAGATCTTTCTAGAATTTTAATTCTGATTAATTAATAATTTATTATTTAAATTCCAGTGCTGGCGCAATTGACGCTAGCGCACCCGTGTTTGACACGTGGCGCGCAGCGCAACTGCGCTAGCGCACCTGTGTTTGACACGTGGCGCGCAGCGTAGAACGCAGCGCAACTGCGCTAGCGCACCACTGTTTGACACGTGGCGCGCAGCGCAGAGCGTAAAGGATCTGAAGCGTTGCTTCATTTTAAAATTTGAATTTTGAAACAGAGCTATGCTCAGATTGGGGGTGCGCTGCCTTGGGCGCAGCGCTCCTGGCGCTGGCGTGTCTTCTTTTGACATGTGGCGCACAGCGCGCAGCGCAAGGAATCTGAAGCGTTACTTCAATTTTTTGCTTTATATTTTTAATACAGAACTTTGCTCTTTGTTGGGAAAAGGAAGCGTCGCTTCATTTCAAATCTTGGAATTTGAACAGAGTTTTGTTCTGATTGGGGAAACAAATGCCCCCCACCATTGCGTTTACGTGGCCCAAGCGTGAGCGCAGCGGTGGCAACATCTCAATCGTTGGATCAACTTTTGGAAGTTGAAACGGCTCTCAATGCCTATAAATAGGACCTTTGGTCCCTTAGATGATTCCCATCTTCTTTCTTGAGAATTTTCTCTTATTCAGAGCATCGCTCTTCAATTTAAGAACTTTTCAAGAGTAAAACTCTGTCGAAACTTAGGTAAAGTTTAAAAACTTTCAATAAACTGGGGTTTTACCCATTAACAGAGCTTTGCTCTCTGAAAGGTTTTTATTTATAATTTCTTAATTCATTAATGGAGCTTTGCTCTTTTCAAATCATAGAGAAGAACTCTTAAAAGTTTGTTCATAGATCACGAAGATCAGAAATGGAATTTTATTTTTTGATGGATCATATCATCTTCTCAGAGCAAGGCTCTCAGTGTTCTCGGGGAATATTTTTAAATTCCCCTCATAATTGATTTTGACAGGCGTCACTTCTGTTTGCAGAGTATTGCTCTCGAGGAGTTTAACTCCCTGTGTCTGTTTTTTAATAAGAATCCGCTTAATCAGTCTGTCTGTTAATTTTGTTGATTTTCTTTTGCAGGAGTAATGGACGCTCACATGTACGATCTCGACGAGATTATCTCTTATGGAGACATCCGCCGACTCGGCCGTTCTCAGAATCGAGAATTTACAAACGTCGAGTGTGCCGAAATTATGAGTCGCTTTGACGCATACAATGGTCAGCTGCTTCCCCGACGTTCCCCTCTCCTGAAGCTTATTGTGGGAGCGATCTGGGAAGCGCTCCCTCTATTCTGTACCGGCGTGCCGCTTAGAGAATTGGATGCCGCCGAGGATAAGGTGCACTCGGTGTATCTGATGAGCCTAATCTCAAAGAGACGGCGAGACAATCTTGTCGATCTCCTGCACCATGTTTTTCAACACTCTGCCATACTTGCTGCTTATCGGAGGGTGGAGGACATCCATGGGGATCCCGACGCTTGTGATCGCGAAAGAAAGCATACTAGGATAGTTCGCCGGGCCTGGAAAATTCTGGACAAAGTCACTTTTGAGTTCCTCAATCCATGCCCTGGATCCGAGGTTTTGCCATTGTAACCATCTCGATAATGCTGCTTTTTTATTGTCTTTATTGATGTAAAAAAAAATTCTGAATATGAATGAAAAATCTTTTGCCTTCTTTTATTTTCTGATTTGTTATTGGTATATTCCTTAAGTAAGCGTAGCCTGTAGATGATATAGAACATTCCGTCTTGAATACTTCGAGGAGTAGTGATGGCTTAGGAAGCAGGTTCAGATCTGCTACCTAAGGCTTTTCAACTTTATGAGCCGTGAGGGTCTCATAAAGACTTTTCTCCCTACGAGTCGAGAGCATCTCGTAGGTGTATTTTCTCCTTAGGGGTCGTGAGGACTTCTAAGTGCGTTTTCTCTTGAGAGTCATAAGAATCTCACTAGAGAATTTTCCTTCTTACAAGTCGAGAGGACTCGTAAGTGGTTGTTTCCCTCCTTGTCGAGATTCGACTTTGGAGAGTGTGGTCCGTGAATAGTATGCAAGAGTTCATTTTGGATCGACTTGCAGGGCCCCAGTGCTTAGGAAACCGGTTCTTATCCCGATTGCCTAAGGCTTTTCCCTACAAGTCGAGACGAATCGAGCATTTCTCGCAAGGATATCCTAACGTCATGGTTAACTTCTGCTATTTACGATAAAGGTCCGTTGGGGTCTGTGGTACTTGGGTTTTGTCCGTCGTACCGTCACGTTGGCTGATGTATTTCTCGATCGGCAATCTTGCTGTTCGAGTAGCCTTGCGACTGTCGTGTCTCCGATCCCTTCGGGGGCTGGACAAGACGTCTTCAAGCAATCTTCCTAGGCAATTTGACCGTCGGAAGAGTAAGCGTTAGGAATTTTGCCATGCCGCTTTTTACTTGAGGTTAAGCCCATTTTGGAGAGCCCCGATGAGTCATAACCACTCCGTGCTGGTGTGGGATGATCTTCGATAGTCTTTCAGGTTTTATATGAGTTGCCGTCAAGACCCTGAAGCTAGGAATTTGGCCTTCGCTTCGTTTGCTGGCATTGCGCCTGCTGTATCGAGACGAATGTCGCGGTTGTCTCTAGGTTGCTGGTGAACCGTCGAGCTTTGGAACTAGGGATTTTTCCGTGGCTCCGTTGTTTGATTGTCGCGTCTGAATCCTGCTGGAGGAGGA
The DNA here is from genome assembly GCA_030015575.1 of Agapanthus africanus. Taxonomy (NCBI): domain Eukaryota; kingdom Viridiplantae; phylum Streptophyta; class Magnoliopsida; order Asparagales; family Amaryllidaceae; genus Agapanthus; species Agapanthus africanus. The sequence continues at coordinate 191,192,810 of CM057341.1, forward strand.
ACGCTGTGGTGACATCTCGTCTGCTGTATCGAGACGGACGTCGAGGTGGTGACCACTCCGCGCTGGTGTGAGATGATCTCCGATGGTCTTTCAGGTTTTATATGTGTTGCCGTCAAGACCCTGAAGCTAGGAATTTGGCCTTCGCTTCGTTTGCTGGTATTGCGCCTGCTGTATCGAGACGAATTTCACGGTTGTCTCTAGGTTACTGATGAACCGTCGAGGTTTGGAACTAGGGATTTTGCCGTGGCTCCGTTGTTTGATTGTCGCGTCTGAATCCTGCTGGAGGAGGACCGCTGTTGATGATCTCTAGGCTATCCTTGAACCGTCGAGATTTTGGCTTCGTTTTTCTTATGAAGCCTGATGGGATGATATGGTTCCCTCTTTGTTTGCGCCCCTGGATTGTATACAGGGATTGATGTGATATCACCTGTAGGGCATAAATTTCATTTTTATATTTTTTTATTTCTTTCCGCGATGCTCTATCATTTCAGCTTTTAATATCGCAAAAGTCGTGATTGCCCAATCATTTCGGCTATCTTTCGTGGTGCCCAATCATTTCTGCTATTTATTTCATTTTTACTCGCTGCTTTTTATTGCGAGTTGCCCCATCATTTCGGCTATTTTGCATGCATACATTTTTTTTTACTTGCTGATTTTTTATTTGCAAGTTGCCCCATCATTTCGGCTATTTCGTATGCATATGTGGCTTGTTGTCTTTTTGCTGCAAGCTTAGGATTAGATACCGATTTTGGCATCAGCACCGCTACAACTGGAATATTCTCAGGAGTGAATCATCATTTGCCTCTGTCGATGTCGAACAAAGGTGGCTTAGCGAACAGGGTTAGGGTCCTGTTGATTAAAGCTTTTGATTTCATGAGCCGTAAGGGTCTCATAAAGGTATTTCTCCCTACGAGTCGTGAGGATCTCGCAAGTGCGTTTTCTCCTTAGGGACCGTGAGGATTCCTAAGTGCATGATCTCTTATAAGTCGTAAGGATCTTATAAGAGTGCTTTCTCCTTATAAGTCGAGAGGACTTACAAGGGCTGTTCACCGTATAGACATATCCCTAGTCACAAATGGAACTTTGTTAGGGAAATGTTTATTCGCGCCCGTGGATTGTATACAAGGGTCAATATTGAGCCGCTTGTAGGGCAGTATTGGAGGTTGTGGGGGCTGCTTAAGAACAGGTTCAGATCCCTGTAGCTTAAGACTTTGGAATCTTATGAGCCACGAGGGTCTCATAAGAGGGTTCTCCTTACGAGTCGTGAGGATCTCGCAAGTGTAATTTCTCCCTAGGGATCGTGGGGATCCCTAAGTGTGTTGCTCCCTTGTGAGTCGTAAGGATCTCACGCAGGTGGTTTCTCCTTACAAAGTCGAGAGGACCTTGCAAGTGTCTTTTAACGAGATTGCGCCCTTTCGGGTTTTCACAAAACTCGCCAGTAGCCTTGCTGTTTTTACTCACGGAGCCCTTTCGGGTTTTCATCCGTGCCCATTTTGCTTATGGACATACCTTTTTTTTAACGAGGTTGCGCCCTTTCGGGTTTTCACAAGACTTGCTGGTAGCCCTGCTGTTTTTACTCACGGAGCCCTTTCGGGTTTTCATCCGTGCCCATTTTGCTTATGGCCATGCCGTTTTTTTTACTACACCACGTCAGCCTAAGGATGCCGCGGGTTGGTAGTAGTTTAACGACGTTTCGGTCATTTTCAAGTTTTAGGACATTGCGGTCCGTCGTTAGTTTAGGGACGTTTCGGTCCGCAGCCAGTTTTAGGACATAGTGGTCCACCGTTGCCGTATTTGAGGCGAATCTCTAGTTTACTGACATTTCGGTCTATGGGGCTTTCCCTATGAATGAGCATGATGCCCCCGGCATATCCATCTTTCTCGGAGCATGTGGTTGTGGCGGGCTCACCTTCCAGTTTTCGGACAGCGCGAACTTGCCCTGTTGGTATTGGTCTTCAACCCAGTTTTTGAAGACGTAGCAGTTTTCGATCGGATGGCCCAATACTTGGTGGTAAGGGCAGTAATTAGGATTGTTAACATCATTCAGTTGTAACTGGTGTTTCGGCTCCGATAGAGTGATAAGCCTGTTGCGCACTGTGATTGTTATAATTTCTGTGATTGTAATAAATCGAATCAAATAGTCCCCGGCAACGGCGCCATTTGATTGAAAAGAATTCTTGATGTGTAGTATGGAATTGTAAAGAAATCACAACCAAAAATTATTTGACCGCAATCAACTACGGTGTTGGATGTAGTTAGTATGTGAGTGCGGATCGTCCACAGGGAAAGTGTAATCGTTCGTCTTTCGAATTAGATGAATTGAAACTTTAAAGAAAGAAAACAAAACAATTCAAGATTTATAGTTGAAGTTCAAGAATGAGAAAAAACTAGATCTAAGAAAGCATTAAAAGATAGAATCAAGAATTGATCGTTTGATGATTTTTCCAAACCAAATCTCAAGAATCGAAATGAGGCTCGTAGGAATCGATCGGATCTATAGATGTGATGTAATCTTAGAATTACGTGTTCTTATCCTTCGATGAATTGATACTAGATCGATGATGATCGATCGAGAATTAAGGATTTCTTGTGAAACTAGGGTTTCATCTTATCCCTTGTTCTTTCGTCGATATCATTCACATTCTAGCCTCTAGTAAATTCAAGAAACGATCGTAGATCCCTAATTTCGAGCGATCACAATCAAGAAAGCATCGCTACGAAACTAGGTCATCGATTCTTCAACTTGCTAGGGTTTACAAAACTCGTAGGACTTAAAAATCGTATTAAGATTTGTTACATCATCATTCTATAATCGTCTCGACTCCTTAACGAGCGGAGTTTCACTCAAACATCACAACAAGAGCAACAGTTACAAATTGAGATCTAATCATGATGCAAGAATTAAAAGAAACCAAGATTAAAGAAATTCACCTTTTATTTATATCAACAATTTAGTTACATTCGCTCAAGAACTACAAGAGGAAGAACTTGATCGTCGACTTGGCTTCGCTCGTCTCCGTGGATCGCGGATCGGCTTGGATCACTTGCCCGATTGAAGATCGGCTCGGCTCCTAAAAGGTTGAAGGCTTCTCACTTGATTTGGTACTCAAGATCTTGGATTTGGAGTGGAATTAGGGTTAGGGTTTCGCACAAGCCTTGTCACGAGACTTGTGGAAGAAAATGGTGTAGAATGAACCAATGGTTATTGATTAGCCTTTAACCCTAGGTCTAGGTTCCTATTTATAGATAACTAACCCTAGATCTAGGATTTCAAATTCTAAGTTTCCCTCCTAAAGTTTGTTGAGGAAATTCAAATTTCCCTCCAAAAGTTAGTTAGAGGAGAAGCTTTTAGATGTGATTAGTTAGGAGGAGCTTCTAGAAGAGGATTAATTAGGAGCTTAATTAGGATTAGCCTTCCTTAATCTTCTTTTCTGATCTGGCAGTAGCTTTGAGAGAGTTCTGGAATTTGACATATCAGAAAGGAATGTGGCCCCAGCTGTGAGAATTTTGCACTGAAAATGAGACGATGACGTGGCATAAGAGCGGCGGATCCGCGGCACAAGCAAGCTCCTGCCGCGGATCCGCGGCTAATTTGGAGCCTTGGGCTTTGATATTTCTGCAATGATCTTGGGCTGTTGTATGGGCCTTTATTTTATATATTGAATTGTATAATTCCTTCTGAGTTGCTACCAGATCTGAAATGATTGAATTGGCGTAATGTTGATCAGCTCTTTGGTTTTTCTTCCGTATTTTCCTGCACAGACTCAAGACAAGTGTTGCGCAAATACAGAAATGATGCGATGCCATGAATTGCGGTTAATTTCCCTTAAAGTGTCGGTTTAAAAGTCTAATACATGCAATCTCATATTTTGTGATAGATTTTCTAATATGTAGAATATGAATGCCGAACACTTCTAAATGTATGCAAATGTTAGGGAAATTGCCGGCTAAAATATACAATATTTTCGACTGATCAAATACCCCCAAACTTAATTTCGATCGTCTCGAGCGAATATTTTTTTTTTAAAAAAAAAGAGAAGGAGAAAATAAAGAAAGAGAAAAACTAACTAGCACACTTTCGTAGGCAACACGATTGCACTGAGCACGTGCAACAAGCCTTTAAACCTCTAGGTGTCCCTAGTAGGAGGAGTGTTGTCTCCTGAGGGTTTTCAGCGGATTGCACCCACAAAATCCAATAATAAAAGTAAGAATATGAATATTACATTTAAAGAAAAGAATTGTAAAAGAAAAGCCTTAAAAATTAGGGTTTCCAACTAAGCTAGCTTTTCGGTTGTCATGAGCCCTATCTTAATGGTCATGAAAAAATGTTAGAAATCACGTCCTCCCTCAATAAAACATCGTCTTATTCTTCATTCCTATCTTTCTTCCAAACATCGATCATATCACCCTGCGTGTGTATAAAGGACATCCCTACACCCGGAGAATTCAATTCAAGCTATCATACTCTTGCCCATCAGCCTCAGTACTTTTTGATAAACGAGATTGCTCACACACTTTCATGCGACCGTTAATACTTCTTGAGGTACTAACCGACCGATTACTCCTGTGCTTGCATGCTTGGTGTATTTTCCTAATCTTGCACCACCTCAGGCATAGCAGTGACTCCCAGACCAGTTGGCCTTAGGGCACTAGGTGAAGAAGCACCCTTTTGCTATATATTTTTTTTTTTAATTCCCTTGGTGATAACAAAACCAGTGTCTATTTTTCTCACCAATTTCAAAATATTTTTTTTCCATACTTTTGGCTTTAAGACAAGAGTATTTCAAGGTATCCTCTACTATCCCAGGCTTCAAGATGTGTGTAAGTGCGAATAGCAGGGTAGCAACGTTCAAAATGTTTGGCTTCCAGAATAGAAACTATTTTTCAGACTTATTTTTATCCTCAGATTAGTGACGTCTTTCATCTTACTAACCCTTGGGACAACGGCTCATAACTACTTATTACTAGTTCGTATAAGAAAACTTCTAATTTTCTTAGTTTTCTTAAATTTTTCTAATCTCATGGATGTAATTGTTCACTATCTAAACTTTCATTATCTTATTTATATACAAAAATATTTTTATAGTTTTGAAAATTTTTAAATTTTTATGGTTTTTAAAGAAATGTTTTGTGCTTATGCAAATGATATGCAAATGATGCAAAAATAAGCACAAACCTCCCCCAAACTTGTTTTCAACAGTGTCCTCACTGTTGCCTTCCGCTAAATCTCGAAAAACCTGTAAGCTTGGGAGGAATTTATTAGTGGGGGCAAAATATTTAAGTGAAGAACCTCCCCCAAACTTATTTTTGGCTCATAATTTTGTAAAAATTTTCTTTTCAAGAGCCAGAAAAAATGTCCCCCCCCCCAAACTTGAGTTATGCAATGTTAAACTTTTAAAATCATATGAGGGGGTCAAAAATCATTGGTCGATGCCAAGCTTTGCAAAGACCGAATGTTAACACCAACCATTCGAAAATTTTATCAATGCAGTGCTCGGGTTGGTGGAAGAAGAAGTGGGGAAAGGTTAAGTGGTGGAAGAGAGTGTGTGTGCGTCTCATTTTGGAGAGACGATGCAGTGTTTGTGATGGATTACTCGCATTCTTTTTACAGTTCAGAAGAAGGGGTGGAGGTTCAATTTCATTGATTGGGAGATGATTCATCTCAACACCCGTGTCATTCAAAAATGCGAGTTTATCAGCGAAGATCTCCTCAAAAGTTCCATCCATTCCCCGGTGAATAATGTCATCACAAAGTGCGGGGTGATCTTCAGACTCTAAGAACAGTTCATAATCCGTGTTAATTATTGACCCGGACAACTTAGTGGAAGAGTCCATATGTGTATAATACATAGTTGGGTCAAACAATAACATATGAAAAGAGTCAAGATTAATATCAGGAGGATCATCAAATTCGCTGCTGTCAACATCCATTAAGTCGACAGAACAGACCTGAGCAGTAGGTTCGGAGGGTACACTTCCCAACTTGTAAATGTTCAGCTCTATTGACCTATTCCCGAAAGATAGGGTCATAGAACCATTACGACAGTTGATTATTGCATTGGAAGTGGCCAAAAAGGAGCGACCTAAAATCACCGGAATTTGATTCCGTGGGTTTGCTACAAGCTGTGTATCAAGTACAATAAAATCCACAGGAAATACAAATTCCCCGATTTTTATTAACACATCCTCCAGTTCACCCCTAAGTTTGGTGATTGATCGGTCATCCATCTGGAGAGTTATGCTCGAAGGCTTTAACACTCCGATACCTAGTTGCTCATATACCGAGTAAGGAAGTAAGTTAACACTAGAGCCAAGGTCAAGTAACGCACGGTTGATGTGTTTCTCCCCAATAAAAATGGAAATAGTAGGACAGCCAGGGTCCTTACGTTTCCGTGGTAATTGTTGGGGAAAAGCCGTGTCTACAGTACTCGACGTGAAAATTTTTTTAGGCACTTGAGTCTTCCTCTTCCTAGTGCACAAGTTCTTAAGAGTTTTTGCATAGGACGGAACTTGTTGAATAGCATCTAGGAGAGGGATGTTGATGTTAACTTCCTTAAACATGTCCACAATCTTCTCCATTTGGGCATCATGTTTCTTGGGCCTCAACCTATTTGGAAATGGAGCTCTATTAATAAGTGTTGGGCCCAACATTTGTGGAGAAGTTTGTGGGGGTGGAAAAGATGATGTGGGTGGAGGGTTCGAGCCTTTGGGAACACGGAGAATAGGCTCGGAAGAAGAAGGTAAGTTAGACGAAATAGGGTAAGAAGTAGAAGTGTGAGTGGAAGTGGAAGTTGAAGCCGGGGTGTTAATGATCAATTCATCATTATCAATTTGTTCACCCAAATGATTGTCTAGCACTCTTCCAGATCTCAACGTTGTAAAAGCGTCCACATTAGTGTAATGTGAAGGTCTAGGATCAGGTACGGGTTGAGATGGAAGATTCCCTTCTTCTCTAGCACTTATTTCGGCTGTTATTCGTTCAATTTGTGCTTCCATTGATTTGATATTCTCATTTTGAGTGAGAATGATCTTTATCATATTATCAATGGAAGATTGAAAACTTGCCGACTCTTGGTTGGATTGTTTCATGAAAGTAACCAAGGTTTGCACCAGTGCAGAGATATTATCAGTACCGGCCAATTGCAAAGAGTTTTCATGTAGTGCAAAAGTGTTGGCAGGATTTTGAAAATTTTGTGGTTGGAAGGGGTGCTGACTCAATTGAAGTGGTGGTTGCTGTTGTGGTGGAGGGACCCTTTGAAAATTGTTTAGGATTGGAACCGTGTTTTGAGATTGTGATTGGTTCCAAGAAAAGTTCGGGTTATTCCTCCAATCTTGATTATATGAGGAAGAAGAGGGGTAGTTTCCAGGTCTTTGCTGAAGTGAAGTATTATTGTGACCTTGAAACGGTACATTCAAAGGACATTCTTCCGTCAAATGTGAAGGGTTTGAACAGCAGCCACACACGGTTTTGGGAAGTGTGGATTGGTTTAGGGAGGCTGAAGAGATTTTATTTTCTATAGCGTCGAGTTTCCTTTGTATTGCGGCCATTTCGGCTTTCAAGGTGACGGAAACATCGAGCTGATTGACATCTTCCCTAGATGGTGGTGGTCTAACACTTTCCATTGTGATGTGTTTTGAGCTAAATCTTCTAAGTATTTCCAAGCTTCACCATCATCTTTAGATAGGAATTGGCAATGACACATGGTTTCAAGCATCTGTCTAGTAGTGAGATCAATACCCTCATAGATAATTCGACACAAATCCCATCTGGGGATTCCGTGATGAGGGCATTGGATAAGAAGATCCTTGAACCGTTCAAAGCATTTCCAAAATGGTTCATTGGGAAGTTGGGTAAATTTAGAGATTTCGCTCCGAACACGGGCTGTCTTGTGATTGGGATAAAATTTCTTAAGGAATGCTGCAACGAATTCGTCCCATGTTGAAATAGAATGTGCGGGTGTGATGTAAAGCCACTTCTCGGCTAAATCGCACAAAGTGAATGGGAGAAGACGCAAACGCAGAGCATCCAAAGACAGTTGTGAATTCCCCATCAAAGCACATACGTTTTCAAATTTGGAAATAAACATGTATGCGTTTTCAGAATCAAGACCATGAAATTTGGGTAATAATTTGATGAATTGGGGGTTGATTTCAAAATTTTCCCCGATGGCAGGTGGTATAGAAAGACAGGTGGGGAGGGTAACACGTGTAGGATAGCATCTCTCTTGGAGAGAAATGCGTGGAAGATTCTGCGCACCTGCGGGCGGTGGCAGAGTAGTGTTAAAGTTTGATGGATTTGGGTCCATCGCGGGTGTGGTGGGTGGTGGGGGAGAAGACGAAGAATTACCGACTCTGGGGTCGATAAAAGAAACGCGGACAAGACGGGAAATGGAATCCCGTGTCCAGCCTAACATTGTGCTAAATGGTTGTAGCACAAGTGGCAGCGTTGGTATAATTATAGGAAAATGATATATGCGGTGTTTGCTTTGAAAAATGATACGGATTTTTGAAAAAAATGATGCAACAAAACAAATGCAACACACAAAACCCTAAAATCTAGTGGTCACCTAGGTCAAACTCTAGACCGCTCCTAACTGCCAAAAGACAAGTCGCAGGATAGAATCCTCCACTGCCTCTTTGTCCCCCTGTGGCCGGATAAGTGCCAGGTAAGTGGGAAGGTACTCCACTACGTAAGTAATGGGCCTAATTAAAAACCACTAGCCTTAGACACACTCGCCTTAGGCACCACAAGAAAACGCGGATAAGCAATGAATTACCCACGGCCCTCTTCTGTCCTAATTGAGCGCGACGGTCCTTAGAGTCATCTCTAGATATTTTTTAGTTAATGTGGGTCAATGCGGATGCAAGTTTTGCGATTTTCGGGGCCTAGGAAGGGTAATGAACTCCCCACCTAATTTGGATTTGGTCGTGCCCCTTAAATTTCCGTATTAATATGCAAACAACCAAGAATCAAAAACACGCACAAATTTTATTTTGCTTTTGCGGCGCTGCGATTTATTTGCAAAGAAACCTGCAGCAAAGTGTTAATTGGAGTAGATGAGGTAAGAGATAAGAAAGTACAGAGAGTTACTGAGAAAAATTGGTGCAGTGAACAGTCAACACAGCCGCTCTTCCGTCGCCAAATGAAGGTTAAAGCCGCGGATCCGCCGCGGTCCAAGGTGATCGCTGCACGAAACTTTCACAGTAGGTTCCTGTTCATTTGAAAGGCTCTCTGGAATTTTCAGAATAATTTTTCTCCAGCTCCAATAATTCCAGATTTCCTCGCAATCAAATCACAACAACACGTATTAGTGTTTGCGCGAATTTTGATCTAGAAATTATAATGGAATAAATTGTTCAACTCAAATTTCAAACTACGAACTATTAGCGCACTATCCCCGGCAACGGCGCCATTTGATTGAAGATAAAATCTCGTTGTGTGTAAATCGAATCAAATAGTCCCCGGCAACGGCGCCATTTGATTGAAAAGAATTCTTGATGTGTAGTATGGAATTGTAAAGAAATCACAACCAAAAATTATTTGACCGCAATCAACTACGGTGTTGGATGTAGTTAGTATGTGAGTGCGGATCGTCCACAGGGAAAGTGTAATCGTTCGTCTTTCGAATTAGATGAATTGAAACTTTAAAGAAAGAAAACAAAACAATTCAAGATTTATAGTTGAAGTTCAAGAATGAGAAAAAACTAGATCTAAGAAAGCATTAAAAGATAGAATCAAGAATTGATCGTTTGATGATTTTTCCAAACCAAATCTCAAGAATCGAAATGAGGCTCGTAGGAATCGATCGGATCTATAGATGTGATGTAATCTTAGAATTACGTGTTCTTATCCTTCGATGAATTGATACTAGATCGATGATGATCGATCGAGAATTAGGGATTTCTTGTGAAACTAGGGTTTCATCTTATCCCTTGTTCTTTCGTCGATATCATTCACATTCTAGCCTCTAGTAAATTCAAGAAACGATCGTAGATCCCTAATTTCGAGCGATCACAATCAAGAAAGCATCGCTACGAAACTAGGTCATCGATTCTTCAACTTGCTAGGATTTACAAAACTCGTAGGACTTAAAAATCGTATTAAGATTTGTTACATCATCATTCTATAATCGTCTCGACTCCTTAACGAGCGGAGTTTCACTCAAACATCACAACAAGAGCAACAGTTACAAATTGAGATCTAATCATGATGCAAGAATTAAAAGAAAGCAAGATTAAAGAAATTCACCTTTTATTTATATCAACAATTTAGTTACATTCGCTCAAGAACTACAAGAGGAAGAACTTGATCGTCGACTTGGCTTCGCTCGTCTCCGTGGATCGCGGATCGGCTTGGATCACTTGCCCGATTGAAGATCGGCTCGGCTCCTAAAAGGTTGAAGGCTTCTCACTTGATTTGGTACTCAAGATCTTGGATTTGGAGTGGAATTAGGGTTAGAGTTTCGCACAAGCCTTGTCACGAGACTTGTGGAAGAAAATGGTGTAGAATGAACCAATGGTTATTGATTAGCCTTTAACCCTAGGTCTAGGTTCCTATTTATAGATAACTAACCCTAGATCTAGGATTTCAAATTCTAAGTTTCCCTCCTAAAGTTTGTTGAGGAAATTCAAATTTCCCTCCAAAAGTTAGTTAGGGGAGAAGCTTCTAGATGTGATTAGTTAGGAGGAGCTTCTAGAAGAGGATTAATTAGGAGCTTAATTAGGATTAGCCTTCCTTAATCTTCTTTTCTGATCTGGCAGTAGCTTTGAGAGAGTTCTGGAATTTGACATATCAGAAAGGAATGTGGCCCCAGCTGTGAGAATTTTGCACTGAAAATGAGACGATGACGTGGCATAAGAGCGGCGGATCCGCGGCACAAGCAAGCTCCTGCCGCGGATCCGCGGCTAATTTGGAGCCTTGGGCTTTGATATTTCTGCAATGATCTTGGGCTGTTGTATGGGCCTTTATTTTATATATTGAATTGTATAATTCCTTCTGAGTTGCTACCAGATCTGAAATGATTGAATTGGCGTAATGTTGATCAGCTCTTTGGTTTTTCTTCCGTATTTTCCTGCACAGACTCAAGACAAGTGTTGCGCAAATACAGAAATGATGCGATGCCATGAATTGCGGTTAATTTCCCTTAAAGTGTCGGTTTAAAAGTCTAATACATGCAATCTCATATTTTGTGACAGATTTGCTAATATGTAGAATATGAATGCCGAACACTTCTAAATATATGCAAATGTTAAGGAAATTGCCGGCTAAAATATACAATATTTTCGACTGATCACACTGCTAGTTTGAATAACCTCCTTGTTTCATCCCGGGGAAATGAGTAAGGACGTTTCAACTTCTCATAGAGGGGTTGCCGTTTGTTGCTTTGGCGAACAAGCGGTCTAGGGCCACTCGGTTGTTGTTGAGCGTTGGCGACAAAGGCCGTTTTTCCTTTCTCTTTATCCCTTTTGTTCGATCTCTTGTTTGTGGGTCTGAGATTCTTTCCGGGTAACGTGCGATTGCACGGCTGAATGTTCTCGCAACTCCTCAATTCTTTCATTTCAGAGATGGATTCCTTGAAGAAAGGACCAAGGGCTACTTTTTCGTCGGAGTCGCTCCCGAAGGTGAGAACTCGCGATCTCCCGGGATCAACCCTATGACAATTGCCGGCAGTTCTTTTACGCTCATCTGTCACATTTTTCCGCTGTCTACGAGCTTCACGCTTTGTCCTGTTGAAGTGTTGCCTGTGAGCGACATACCCTTGCCACCAACATTTAAAGGAGTTGCAGTCTTCAGTAGGATGTGTGATCTTCTGATGATATAAGCAGAAGTTAGGATGTACGTCCACTTCATCAAGATGTATACCGCCAGGAGAATTTTCTCTGAAATAGGGCGGCTTCATCCCCATCGATATAGCTTTGGCGAATCGTTTCCTTGTCTTGATCCTGCTTTCATTTGCGGCGGATGTACTTTGACCTGGTGGGAGTGTTTCGACCCTTTTGTCCAGTCGCCGGCGTTTGCCCTTTTCAAGTATGGCCATCTCGCGCTTCCGATCGGCTTTACTTTTCATATGAATTTCACTCAGGAAGGTGTCGATCATTTCGTCTGACGGCTATAGATGTTCCGGTTCAGGACCTGCCCCCGGATTCTTTGCGTCAGGAGCTTCTTCACTGTCTATCGACGAGTGAGAGATCATATGGAAGCTTGCCACATAATCCTCAGGTTCATCCGACGAGTCTTTGTCATCATCTCCGTCCTCAAGGACGTGGCTGAGGAATTCTCGGAGTGTGACTGGGGTCCGCACCTTCTGATTATATTCTTTTGGCGTGTCAATATGTTTTCGCAGATCCGTGCGCTTGTCATCAAACTGCGCGAGCTTTTTCTTCTTTTTCTTTGAAGACTTTGACGGCTGTGCCTGGGTGTTTTGCCCACTGCTATCAATTCTCGGTGTTGGGCGTGGTTTCAGCATCCCATCAATGACCTCGGGCTCTGGCGGACTTTTCCACCTGACGGCTGGGCATGTGTGAAGATCCTTCAACATTCTTTTAGTTTCGGCTGAAAGGGCGACCTCCCACGGAGTTTCTTCTATAAAAGAGCACGATGCCCCCGGCATGTCCACTTTTTTAGGGGTATGAGGTTGTGGCGGGTTCACCTTCCAGTTTTCGGATAATGCGAACTTGCCTTGTTGGTATTGGTCCTCAATCCAGCCTTTGTAAACGAAACAATCTTCGATTGGATTGCTTACTGCTTGATGGTAAGGGCAGTAATTAGGATTGTTGAGATCGCCTGGCTGCAACGGACGTTTTGGACTCGGCTGATTGATGAGTCTGTTGCGCACTGCCAGCTCGAACAGTCTTCTCGTTTTATCCTGAGGAAACGAGTAAGGACGTCCTAATCTTTCCTCAAGGGAAGGGCGTGGACGCATATTGTTTTGACGGACAACTGGTTTTAAGTTGCTCGGCTGTTGTTGAGTTTTGGCGACGAAAGTTGCTTTTCTTTTTCCCTTTTCATTCCGAGGATCCGTCTTTGAAGGAAATGGTCTATGACCCATCTGATTCATTTGGGCCAACTTGTCAATCAAGGCCTGGAAAGTCGTCGGCTTGAAGAACATCATGAATTGCGAGATGGTCGCTTGAGGGTCGAGGGTGCCCAGGAACATGCCTACAGCAGGCGCTTCTTCAATGCGTTGTTCGCACTTCGACCATAAGTTCCGTCAACGTATTGCGTATTGAACCCACGTTTCGTCTGGCCTTACCCTGGCGTTGATCAATGCAGTGATCGGGGTGCGCTCACTGGTGCTTGCAAATTTTTGTGTAAACAGCAGCTCCATCTCCGTGAATGTTTTGACAGAGTCGTTAGGCAGCTCTGCATACCATTCGAAGGCCGTTTCTGCTAAGCTGCCGACGAATTGACGAAGCAACAGCTTATCGTCGCCTCCGGTGTTGCCGCATAAGGCCCTGAATTGAGCGACATGCTGATGTGGATTCTCCGTCCCTTTATACACATGGAACTTAGGGATCGTGTATCCCGGCGGGTAACTTATTTGGTCATACCAGCCCGGGTAAGGTCGTCCAGTCTTGACAACTTGGCCAGCCGCTTCATTCGCCTGGTGAGCTCGTATTTGCTGAGCTATATAATCATCGAGTGCGGCCTTGGAGAGGGTTTCCTCTTTGGCTGCTGAAAGAGCCGGAGGAGGATTAGATGTCTCCCCTCTATCGTCTTCAACAATGATCGGAGGGTCTTCAGCTGGAGGGTCCGGCAATAGCATCATCCCTACCATGTCTTGGAAGAGAAGCGCCATTTGTTTTATATTAGCCGCTTGTTCCGCGGCCTCCTTGTCCTTCTTTTCGAGCATTCTCCGAAGGAAGTCAGCGTCAGTTTCTTGTTCGTGACGCTGTTCTGATGATGCCTCCGGGCTTTCTTTTGGCCCGGTAAGTGCGGCCATTGTAGTCAGCATCTCTTGAAGCTTCTGTTGTTGCTCTTAGGCTTTTGTCACGGATCGGGTGAGCGGTTGGTGACCCGTCGAAGCGCGGCTTTCCTATTTTCTTGAAGCCATGTAAACAGTATGCACCATTATGCCCCCGGACTTGGGGCGTTTGGGCTCGGTGCTTTTACAGTTCGCCATGTTCATAGGGGCTTTCTGCGGCCTCCTTTTCTTTTGAGTGGTTGACGTTGAGGGAGCCGTCGTAGTGGGCACCCAGGTAGCTTTTCGTGGCCTGGCAGGATGGCTTTCTTTTTGTCGGACCTTCAGCTTCTTCTGCTGGCGGGGGTAGTCTTGATCAACCACTGGGTTCCGGATCTGCCGCCAGACTTTGTAGATCTTGGAGGACAGCCGCTGAGGGGACTGTTCTGGCTTTGCTTCCGCAATCTTCTCCAGTGGAGGAGGAGATCTTTTTAGTACGGCGGTAGGAGAATTCCTACGCATCTTATTTAGCAGCTCAAAGCTGTTCCCAGTTGGAACAACAGCATTAATTTCCGCCGTCGGGGCTGGTGGAGTTAGCCCAGAAGGGGAGCTGCCTCTGGCCTTCCTCACTCGGCGCCAGTGGCGACGTCGAGCATGTCGAGGTGATGGAGTTGGCTCGGTGGCGGGGATGGCCTTGTCTTGCCCCTTGTTCAGGTGAGGGGCCGTTGCTGGTGTCAGCCTGTTAAAGACTGATGTTCTTTGAGTAACAAGAGCGGGAGTTGGGACGGCCAGTCTTGTAAAGATCGATCCCTTGGCAGGAGAAGTCACCTTGACGACTTCAGGAGCATGGTTGGTTACTCTCTTCGGAATAACCTTCTCTGGGATTGCAGGCTTCATTGTGGGCCTATAGGAATTTTGGCTCAATCTAGAGAAGATCGAGGCGCTGGTGTTGGACGACCCGTTGAGAGGGGCCGCAGTAGCTGTAAGTCGATCGAAGACCGACTTCTTGGGAGCTTCTTGCGATGCTACAGAGGTGCTGAAGCTCATTGGTGGGAGCATAGTCCCGAAAAACAATCCAATGGTGGCCTGAGTGACCTATTCCACCGGCATAGCGAAAATGGAGGCCGCTTGGGGCCCGTAAGTCACTCCGGACGGGATGGAGCGAGAGTTGAAGTTGCAGTTGGAACATTTCGTGCAAGTAGACACCATTGATCTTTTGTTTTCTGCACGGAGCAAGACACCAAATCTAAGTATCTCGAATCCACGGGCAACCATAACAAACCGCGATTGGTTCGCGAACACGACACACGAAGTGTGGAGTGGAAAGAGAAAGAGGTTCCACCGGACGTGGCAGAATCTGTTCACCGCCGGAATCCAGGAAGACTGGACGTCTTGCCTGAATTCGGGGGCAGATGCTAATTGGTGATATCCGTCCATCTCTCCGAAGATGCCAACTTGATTTATGACACCATGTATCGAAGGTTTAGACGGATGCGGCCGATGTAGCAGATTTCGTCAGATTCCTCCTCGTTTGAGAGGTTTTTGATTGTGGAGACGCTCTTCCCTGCAGGCGCAAGCCCCTGCAGTTAATTACGCTACCGCATCACGGTAACAAATTTCTCCTTCTCCAGATGGTTACTTCGTGTCGTGGGTGTTTGTTTTGTTTTTGGTTGCCCGTGGATTGTATACGGAGACTAATTTATGTTGTCGTCCGTAGGACGTGGATTAGTCCAAATCCGTATTTTCTAAGATTTGTGTTTTTTGGGGTTGAGTTTAAGGATACGTTAGCCTCATTTGGGACTAAGATCAACTTAAACGTTTGTTAATGATGCGTTAGTCTAATTTCTAAACTAAGATCAACTTAACGGGATCGTTTAGATCCAACAAAAGAGCATTTGTACTCTAATGTTTAGTTTAGGGACATTGCGGTCGATCACCAGTTTAAAGACATGGTAGTCCAATACCAGTTTAGGGACATAGTGGTCCAATACCAGTTTAAAGACATAGTGGTCCGAGGTTAAGGACATCGTAGTTCATGAGTTTAAGGACCCCACAGTCCGTAGCAATGTGTGGTTGTCAGGACCCGTCACCTCTCTGACGACGTTGAAGGATTACAACGACAGATATCAGAGGAGTGAAGAGATGTACCCTCGAACCGGATGTAAATTGATTGGAAGAGCAGATGTGCTCAGTTCAATTTAAATTGAGGACTTATGGCCAGAATTGGGCTAAGTCCAGTAAAAAAAAGTTTAACATTTTATTCATGTTTGGCCTTTATTTGGGCTCTGCCCTTTTAATAATGCATAGCATTGGGCTCTGACATTGGATGTAATTAAATGCATAGCATTTATCAGGAGCAAAATGGTGGTCTGATAGTGCGCCACGTGGCTTGTCAGGCGCTTTGCGTCAATCAAAGAGCGCATTGCGCTAGCGCATGCGAAGGTGACACGTGTCACGCTCAGCGCTAAGCGCAAGTTTGTTAGCGTACTGCACTTTCTGAGTGCGCTGCACCAGTTTATGGGTGCGCCAGCGAGTGACACGTGGCGCGCTCTGGCGCAGTGCACCAGTCCAAGAGCGCAGTGCGCTATTTTTAGAAGCGCAAAGCGCAAACGGTTCTGTGATTGACACGTGGTGCGTTCTGGTGACGTGCGCCAGTCCAAAGAGCGCAAAGGCGCATTTCATTAGTGCAAGACACCGTCCAATAGCGCAGAGCGCATTTTGATCAAATTAAGATCAAAGAACAAGTTGTTTGTTCTCTTAAAAGAGGCTTTGCCTCAAGATTCAAGAACCAAAGCTCGTGTTCTTATCGAAAGGTTATGCCTTTATAGATCAAAAGATCTGTGAATGAAGTAAATTACTTCTTTAATCCTTTATAATTAGATCTTTTTTTTATGGAAGATCTTGTTCTTAGATCTCTGATCTTTTTAGAAGAAGGTTCTTTTTTAATGAGATGATTTCATCTTTGTTTTTATCCAAGAACACAGTTCTTTACCTTTAAAGATGAAGAAATGATCTTCTTTCTTTAAAGGCTTGTCTTTCTTTCTCTTTGAGTTCTTCTCTCAAAATTTGCAGAGGGTTCTCTCTCTTCCGTATATGTGTGAGACTTGGAGTCTAGGGCCCTTTATATAGGGCCAATTGATCTGTTAGGTTAGTTACAGAGATTTTTCTCTGATTGATCTGTGGATATTTCCCCACCGTTGGATCTTTGATCCTAAGGCCTCTGTTTTACAGAAGATAATCTTCTTATTTTAATAAGATTGGAAAGATCTTTCTAGAATTTTAATTCTGATTAATTAATAATTTATTATTTAAATTCCAGTGCTGGCGCAATTGGCGCTAGCGCACCTGTGTTTGACACGTGGATCGCAGCGCAGAGCGCAGCGCAACTGCGCTAGCACACCTATGTTTGACACGTGGCGCGCAGCGCAGAGCGCAATGGATCTGAAGCTTTGCTTCATTTTAAAATTTGAATTTTGAAACAGAGCTTTGTTCTGATTGGGGGTGCGCTGCCTTCGGCGCAGCGCTCCTGACGCTAGCTGATTTTGACACGTGGCGCGCAGCGCAAGGAATCTGAAGCGTTGCTTCAATTTTTGGCTTTATATTTTTAATACAGAGCTTTGCTCTTTATTGGGAAAAGGAAGCGTCGCTTCATTTCAAATCTTGGAATTTGAACAGAGCTTTGCTCTGATTGGGGAAACAGTGTTGTTGCTCGCGGATGGGAATACAGTGTACTTTGGCAAGGCCGATGAGGCCATGGATTATCTCGTGAAAATCGGTTATGCGCCTTCAGCTGCTATGAATCCGGCCGATTTCCTGTTTGACCTTGCAAATGGTAAGCCTATGGATTGAGAATTTGTACCACCAGTTCTAATTTATATTAGATACTTTTCTTTTATAATTTTCTTCTGAACTTAGGTTAATAGTATTGTTGATCATTACCAATGATCATATCATGTAGGTCCTAGTTCTTATGAAACAATGGAGAACAGGGCAGCAGTGAAAGAAACTCTATTCACATCCTACAACCTCCATCTAAATGACAAGGTGATGCAAGAGCTTCAAGAAGCTAGCGGCGGCGGCGACCAATCCATAGGAGGGGATTCGGATAAAGATACAACCCAATGGATAACATCCTGGTGGGACCAATTCAAAGTGCTGCTCGAGAGAGGGCTCCAAGCATGAAGGCACGAGTTGTTCTCCGGCCTCAAGCTTATGGAGGTTCTTATTATGTCTCTTCTTGCCAGCGCCCTATGGTGGAGATCAGTAAACTGTCTCCAAGATCAGGTATCATGTATAAGGTACCAGATACTTACTTTGTATAGGAACATCAAGCAGGTACTGACTTTAAGTGCATGTCATTCCCTTGTAGGCAGGGTTCCGTTTCTTCGCCATCGGATTCTGGTCCTTCTTCCCGGTCTACCAAGCAATCTTCACCTTCCCTCAAGAACGAATGATGCTAACAAAAAAAAGATCCTCACGGATGTACAGGCTCCCCTCCTACTTCATGGCTCGAATCGTCGGCGATCTCCCCATGGAGCTCATCCTCCCCACCGTCTTCATCATCATCTCATACTTCATGGTCGGGTTAAAACCTAAAGCCCAGAATTTCTTCATGACCCCCTTGTGCATTCTCAATAATGTTCTTGTAGCACAAGGCATCGGGCTTGCGGTCGGAGCCCTAATTATGGACCTAAAGTCCGCTCACTCTCATTTCGGTGATAATGCTGGTTGGGATGCTTGGGGGTGGGTTCTTCGTGCAGAAGGTTCCGGTGTTTGTGTCGTGGACTAAGTACATTTCGCTCAACTATAATACGTTTAAGCTTCTCGTGGCTTCACAATATAATGCCGATGATAGCTATGAGTGACTCAATGGTTCGGTGTAGGGTTGCAGATTTGCCTACTGTGGGATTTGTTGGGTTTGGGAAAGAGTACATTTCAGTTGTGATTTTGTTTCAGATGTTGGTTTTGTGTAGGCTTGTGTCTTACATGGCTTTGAGAAGAGTAGGGGTTACTAAATGAAATATGTAGGAGAAATGAAGGATGGAACCAAGTAGTTTTTTTGTTACACTTTTTGAGTAGTAGAGCTTGTGGTTAGCAACCTAAAAGGAATTTATCTCTCCATGAACTTTATGTTATTATGAGTTTGCAGACAAAGTTTGTGTTGTCCTTTAGCTTTGAGGAGAAGGTTTTAGTATTCTGATTGATTGAGGAGTGTTAAGGGACATACAATGTTATTAATGAAATTTTAGTTCTCAGTAATGATTCTTTTGCTTCTGTGTTTAATGAGCCTAAGACTGATTTTATATCCGATGAATATATTTCTTACCATAAATCGTTAAACCATTACAATTTGCGATTTGAAATGATCATATGAATCGGGAACCTAACATTCCACATCTAAAGAATCACTGTTACAATTTAACTTTAAATGTGTATAAAGTCAGGTTTATGCTGAATTCACCGATCAAATGTATTATACGAACAGGTTTATGCTGAATTGAACCATCAAATGTATTATACGAACATATATACACACGCATATACAAATGATTCAAAAATACTCCAACTTATAGGGATACAATTTCCGTACATACCATGTTCCAGGGACCGTGACAAATGGCGTTAAGCATTTTGTTTTAGTTCCGCGTATCAAAACCTTCTACATTCTAAGTAATATGGCAACATCTCAGGAGATAATATGGAGAATTTATAGGAGAAATATTTGAATGATTTTACATATGTTCTAAATACCAACATAAAATTCACATGTTCAAGGTATATTAGAAGGGAGTAATTAGGAAAGGCTCCTCCCTTTAGCCTTTAACTTCATCAACATTGTCCTCGTGATCTCGACGCACAAATGCGCATTCTTCACTGCGAATGCATCATAGGCCCTCGACAAAACCACATCCTCCATATGTTTCACAATGGAATTCATTGCGTGCTCTTTGAGTTTCGTGTTCGAACAAATCTCCGACACTTCGAGCACTTGAAGCGCGTTTGATGGCCCCAACGAACGAAGAATTTGAGCCTCGCAGAACTTTCTAAGGAAGGGGATGTCGTATTTATCCGCGGCTATTAGCAACGAGCAGGCGTGTTTTTCGACTTTGTCGTTGG
Organism: Agapanthus africanus; assembly: GCA_030015575.1. NCBI lineage: Eukaryota > Viridiplantae > Streptophyta > Magnoliopsida > Asparagales > Amaryllidaceae > Agapanthus > Agapanthus africanus. The sequence continues at coordinate 191,212,828 of CM057341.1, forward strand.
AATTTAGAGTTCCGCGGTAGAGGAATTCTAATAGGCATTGGAGTTCTTCGTGGGATAGCTCTAAGAGTGATATCGTGTCTTCAGCTGGGGCTTTGCATTCGTCAGACGATAGCAGATTTCTGAATATTTCAGACCTTGTTGCCTGCAGAAATGGAATTTAGAATTAGCAACAACGCAAGTGGAGAATTTGGTATTCTCGAACAAGAAAAATTCTATCAGAGAAATGAATTGTAGAATTAGTACCAAGGGAAGTGAAGGTTGTGAATACTGAAATAGGAGGCCTGTGTTCTGCAAAAGTTCGGTATTCTCAAGCAACCATTACCGACGACCGGAATTCCGTCGGGCCTAACTCAAAGTTGTCACATATGGACCCACATGATCTTTAAACACATGAATTAGGAATATAAAATTATGCCTCCATGTTTCGGCTTTTGTAGTATGCATTGGATATGGAATACAAAATAAAGAAAAGATATGACCCATATGTCATAAGAAGCTAATTTGAGCACCAATCACATGATAAAATATTAGACTTAAATGTGGCGGCTGCGGGAGACCGCAGCGATGAGTTCGCTGCGGGCGACTCTCATAGCCACCGGCGTGGGCCCTGCTCACTTAAGCTCTCAATGGGGGGCATCCCCTTTTCGACCCTTTATTAGGCGGTTCGACCGCGACAAGTTTGCTACGTTTGAATGCAGCTACACTGATCTCAAGCTATAAACCATACATTTTGAGTGATTAATGGTGGAATATATAGTTGCTCACCAACAAAGCTCTATGTGCAGGAATGGGAGGTCCATTCCCAGGTTGTATAAGGATATCAGTGTGGATTCCTTCATTGAATGCAGCAATGAAGCCATCTGCAAAACCCAGCCTCTCACTCATCCCATCTTCTCTTTCTTTCACCTCCTTCATCCTCTTAAATGCATCTGAAATCCCCTAAAATCAAAATTCAAACGTTCAACCATCATCTCTACATTCTAGAGCAATAAGAAAAAATGCTGCTTCTGTCTGAAAAATGTCAAATGTGAAATCTACGGGATCTTTACCCCTCATGTAATTAATGAAGAAGATATTCGTCGTAACAAAAAGGCATCATGATAGCTTTCTTTTTTAAAATGAAAAAACGGCGCGCACCACCAAAGTATTCCATGAATATCTTGAAGTCACTATAAAAAAAATTTATAGAATTTTCTCTGCATGTGATACTTTCATTGGGAATTTTTATCTGTCTGTAATTTTTTTTTCTCTGTTTCAAAATATGGCATTGACAACTTATTATTTTCATTTTTTTCAATAAAATAATTGTTTAGGTTTTAATATTGATACAAAAGGTAAGATTGTTGACTAAGAAACTAAGAATCTCTGATCACAAGCATCTTAGGTTTCAAGGAAGAGACATCTTAGCATCCAAGCAGCATAAACAAGAGTTTGGTTTGCAAGGAAGAAGCTTAATTTTATAAGAAGGATGCAATTAATCACTGGTGGCAGCAAGGCACATATTATTTGTTTATCACTGCATTTATCAAATTAGATTTATCTTATACTTTTAAAGCCCAATTTGGATTTAAACACTTTAATATTATGATGCAAATTAGCTATAGTTTGAGAGATACAATTTACAAAGAAAATTTCGTTTTACATATGAAGCACAACTGCGGAATTGATACATGGCATAGCATAGCATGAGTACTATTTATTATATCAATTGTATATGATCCATATCATCTACCAGGCTTGTCATTTGACCATAGAGATATGAAAACTCTACAATCTGGTAAATTGCAAATCACCATCAATACAAGCTTTATGATATGCTTTTTTCTTTGTTTGTTTGTTAAGAAGTATAGTTTCCCAAAAAAAAAAGGTAAAAGAACATATAAACAAGCAAACAAAGAGAGGGAAATTTGAGTTTAAAAAACCAAGAAAATATATCATAAGAACAGGTGAACTTGCCATGGGTGTGTTGGGTTTTGAACCATGGGAGGAATTGGTATGATCTCCATCCATCTCCTTGAAGAAATCAATCATGCCCTTAGCACCTTCATAACATCTAGAGCATATTGTGTTTCTTGGTGGCCTATAAACAGAAATCATTGGGCTACAAATGCAACAATCCATCTTCTTCTTCTTCCTCTCTCTCTCTCTCTCTCTGATGTGTAAGAATCAAGAGAGACTTCCCTTTGTTTATATGGTGATGTTTATATGATAGCAAATGATAATTGATTGAGTTTTGCACTTTGTTTTCTTGTGTTTGTTGGCTCCTGCTTGGTTGCCGCTTGGAATTGCTATTTATTTAAAGCTTCATGATTTTGGAGTAATTAAGAAGTTAGTCCTCTTTATTGAAAAAGATGAAAAAGGATTGGTGTCATGGAATTGGACTAATTCGATTTGGAGTTATGTAATTACTCTTATCACCATGCAAAAGGATTGGAGTTCCCTATATAAATGTATATACTTCATGATACCTATATCTATAAACTAAAACGGGAAAAATGCAAACAAGAAGAAATTATTCAGTAGACCGGGCCGGAGACGAAAAGAGATGAGATTTTTCGTGTTGCATCCTTTGGACAGCTTTGTAGGGTCCCTATTTTTATTTTTTTCTTCTAATTTGACACTTTTAAGGCAGAAGCTGATTATCCATACCTTCCATGATGTGATACATGAAAGATGTGCTCCGATAGATCAAGAAAACTAAAAAATGCAATTTGATTTCTCTTTCAATTTCATCAATACATGAATCACGCTACTTAAAAATCATAAGAAAATTCTACAAATTTCGTCTGTTTTGAACAGCCTAAAGGTAGACCTTGTTTAAGAGCCCAAAGCCCAAAAGGATGGAGGGTTATTTTGGTGATTTCCAATAAGAGAGATATATAAAAAAAAGATAAACAAAAATCCTATAAATTAATCAAAATGATTAGTTAGAAAAGATAGGGACTTTCTAGCAAAACAAAGCATACAAAATTAGTTGCATTAGAAACTTAAGTTGGCAAGTACCAACTATTTTTATTCCTTTCTCTCCTGGCATGATTGAATCATACATGTCCGATATCGATCCAACGGTTGTGTAACAGAGGAAGCCCAAAATTATTTAATTAGGCAAAAATGATCAGGCTTTATTACTTGTTATTTGATGGTGAGACATTTGTTGGAGTAACGTTGCAACCACCGAAGATAATGAGCACAAAACCAAACTAAATTTAATTGTGTTTGGTTTGAGATATGGTTTTCAATATTGTTTGGTAGTCACCAACCATTAGATAAGTTCCAAATTTGCATTATAAGATGCTATTGTGTTGCTTTCTCGTTAAGCATATTTCCTTTCCTGTGCTAAGTTCCATTTTAAAAATTTGTGATGCTTTATGCACAATCAGCTTGATTTTTTCTAACGGCACTAGAAGAATGAGCATCTGAAGAACCACAACCAGTCAATGAAAAAAAAGACAATTTTACAAAATTTTGACTCGTAGCATGAAACTAAAGCAAAACGGTCCTTGAGATCCAAAAAAGAAACCGCGCAAAAATCCTATGAATGTGTATCTCATCCCAAGTAATTCCATCAAGAGTATTTACCAGCAAAAGAAGATTTACAAAATTACGAAAGGATTTTTAAGGGATGAGAGGAGGATGCGATGATGAGGATCGATTGGACAGAGAAAAGAAGCATTGGACTTGCTCGACTTTTCACAAGTGTGTAAATAAATCAAAAGATATATAAAAAATTAAAGAGATTTGTTTATATATGTGTTACTTTAATTTGTCATTGATTTATTACTTTAGAAAGATTTTGAAAGATTTGAATAGGTGAACTTCGTTTTTATAAATATTTTTCCTTAAAATCATGAGGATTTTCGATCCACTTATCACCATGAGAATCAAATTGATAATTTCAACATGAAGAACCCCTTGGTTTTGGCATTAAAATAGTGGAGATATAAGTGTAAGTATCTGTTTAAACTGCATTATTGCAATTTGAAGTGGAAGTTACCGTTATTATCACTAAAGACCTAAAACGTTCAACGGTATTTTAGTACAATCTAAGCCTTGTGTGGTCATATTTATTTGGGGCCCGGACCTTGATACAACGTTGGACAACAAATCATGGCCGTTCAACGCTAACCGCTTCTTGTTAAAATCTAACTGTCGTTATTTAACCGCTTCTTAAAGTAGCGATTAACATCAAAAGTTAATTTATCTAAAAAATCTGGACCGTGCAAATCCAACCGCTATTTTAAGAAGCGGTTATGATTCAATGGGTATTATTTAACCGTCACTTAAAGTAGCCATTAAAAATAGATATCAAACTGCTACTTTAGTAAAAGAATTTTTTTAGCAGTTGAGAAATATATCACCTATCGATTTTAGAACCCTAACTTCCTCCAGAGCATACTGCGTCTTCCTCAACTTAGTTTTTCGAAGCGATCACTCGATTTTGAAACCCTAACTTCTACCAGAGCACGTCTACGCCTTCCTCAACGAAGTTTTTCAAAATGGTTGTGGTAAATATTTTACTTCTACGTTTGCATATGCTAGCATGTTGATTAATCTAGCTTATGAGTAGACTATTCCTGAATTAAAAGAAGGAGGAGGAGGAATAATAGTGGAAACGGATTAAGTTCAATGCTTGAAAAAAACCTATTATTCCTATCGATTTATTAACTCCTGAAAGAAAAAATGTTGAGTTCATATCGTCAACTAGTGGAAGCAAATGTAAAAATGTTTCGTCTTCTAAAATCAGTCCTAATGAGTCTAACGAAGGAGGGGTAAAAAGTGATTCAAAATATGAAAATTTTGAGAGTACTATATGTGATTTGGTAGAACTTGAATTGGCATGACATTCAATTCACTAGATGATTCTTATAAATGTTATTTGGCTTATGCTCAAAACGTTGGGTTTGCTATCAGAGTTCGTTCTACTCGTTGTATAGTTCGCGGTATTTCTGTAATCTCTAGACTATATAAATGTAATAAGACCGTAAAACCTAAATAGTTCAACCTTGATGTAAAATGTAAAATATCTTTTTCGGCGTTCTCAGGAAAAATCGATGGACGGTAACTTCTTACAAGAGATATCACAACCATCCATTTATACCGCAGTCAATGGTGTAATACATATCTTGTCATAAAAGAACTTCCAAATTTGACAGCAGTCAAATTCATAATTTGAAGGATAGTGGGATTGACCCAAGCAAACCATATACGATACTAGAATAAGATCATGACGGGGTAGAGAATCTTAGTTAAGGGCTAAACGATATAAAGAGTGAATTAACAAAAATACGTCATCAATTTATGGACGTATCGGACGCCCAAACTACTTTAGTTTATTTGCAATCCATTCAAGTTGAGAAGCCCAATTTTACTTACGCAGTAAAATATAACGAAGAAAATCTTATTGATACTCTTTTATTCTTGGATGCGCGCTCTAAAACTTCCTATAAAACTTGGGTGATGCAATTACTTTTGATACAACGTATCGAACTAACAAATATCAAATGCTCTTTTCCCTATTTACAGGTGTTAATCTTCATTATAAATCATAAATATTTGGTTTGACGTTACTGCGGAATGAGTCTGAAGAGTCTTTCACCTGATTATTTCAGCAGTGATTAATTACGATGAATAATAAGACACCGTTATCTATAATCACTGATTAAGATCAAGCCATGACAAATGCTATTGCCAAAGTATTTCCAAATACAAGATATCATTATTGCATATGGCACATTAGTCAGAAGTATTCTGAGAAATTACAGAGTTATATCATCAGTATGCCGGTTTTCAAAACGATTTCAAATGTTACGTAAATAAAAGTTTGACAGTTGAAAAATTTGAAGATGAGTGATCTAAACTAGATGAAAAATGCCACGTTAGCAGGCATAAATGGCTTTCAATAATGTACGGTATAAGGGAGAAATGGATATCAGCTTATACAACAAGAAACTTTTCTGCAGAAATGTGAACAACGGGGCGTAGTAAGAGCATGAATGCTTTTTTTTTTATGTTTATCTTAATTGGAACACTTCAAGTAAAGGGTTTGTTATGAAAACGAGAAGTGCACTACAAATGCATTATAAGCGTGAGAAAAGAATGGATTTTGATACGCTATGCAAAAATCGTATGTGTGCAACAAATATACTACTGGAATTAGACGCTTCCAAAATTTACAGCAAAAACATTTTTGAAAAGATTTAAGGAGAGCTCTAAAAATCTCGATCATTTAATATCCAGAAAGTTTCAAAAGTCGATGAGACAAACAGATATAAAATTCACAACGTACTCGGTCCGAAGAAAAACAAGCGAAGGGTATATTATGTCCAATTTACGACAATAGGGCAATTTTCCAAATGCATTTGCAATCATTTTGAATCAAGCGGACTATTATATAGGTATATATTCAGAGTTTTTTTTTTCTAAAATTAAGAATAGAATACCGTCTCAATATATTTTACCATGATGAACGAGAAATGTTAATCAAAATATTGTCATGACGAGTATCCTACCACCTTCGGTACAGATGACTAAAATATCACGGTATAGTCATTTATGCAATGAGTTCAATCTAATTTCCGCGAAAGGTGCTGTGTCAGAAAATGGATACAAAATTACCATTAGAGAATTGTTCAAACTTGCGATACGAATATCTGAACTGCTAGTTAAAATACCGAATGTGAGAGAAGACTTGGTAGATGAAGCAACAGATGATTTGAAATCCGTGAAAATAATATTTCAAAAATACAAAATTCTTTACAATTTAACCCTAGGGTCGTAAAAAGAACCTGATAAGATATTGGATAGATAATAAAAATAGTGATGAGATAAAAAAGAAGAGGGTGTGCACAGGATGTAACCAATTAACATTCCATAACAAAAGAACTTAGCCGATGAGACAAACACAATATATAGAAGACACACATTCTGCTCAACCGAATCTCATGTGTCTTGAGCCGTTATGGGATTTGAACCAACCGTCTGGTTGGTCAGAATGGTTTATTGTAAATGAATGAAATTTAATGTCAATGAATGATATTTGATGTAAATGAATTATGTTTGATAAAGTATAACGTATTTTTTGATTTTTTGGTAAATGAATGATATTTGATGTAAAGGAATGATATTTGATGCAATATTAGTTGTTGATTTGTGTAAATCAATATTGTTGTTAAATTTGTTGGTGTATATAAAAACGTCAATTAATGATATTGGTAAATCTCTGAAATGTGGTTATTAAATATGTCAATAAATGATGTATATTTGTGTGTAAATGATGTACATTTCTGTATATAAACTCTGATATATGATTTCTAAGTATATTTTTTTTGGTTCTATTTAAAATAAAACCGCTATTTTAATAAGCGGTTAAATTCTGTAAGAAAATATAACCACTACGGTTATATTTTGAGTACACTACAGCAACATAGCAGACTATTTAACCTCTACTTTAAGTAGCGGTTATATTTTGAGCACACTTCAGCAACAGAGAGCAGACTACTTAACCACTACTTTATGTAGCGGTTATATAGTCCGCTCTATGTTGCTATAGTGTGCTCAAAATATAATCGCTACTTAAAAGTAGCGGTTAAGTTTTCTTACAGAATTTAACCGCTTATTAAAGTAGCGGTTTTATTTTAAGTAGAATCAAAAAAATATACTTCAGAAATCATATATCAGAGTTCATATACAGAAAAGTATATTATCTACACATAAATGTACATCATTTTCTCACAAATGTACATCATTTACAACAAACAAATAACAGAGTTCAGATACAAATATCAACACACATCATATATACAAACATCAACAAATATCGACAAAGATCAACACACGTCATATATAGTTGGAGAATAAAAGCAAATATCATATTTATTATATCATTTGGATAGTTTCTTATTATCTACCTCATAATACATTCTATATTTAAAATTAGAGTCCAGGTATAGCTTTCTTTAAGGTCTGAAGCATGTCTCTTGCAGTCAGTTTCTTAGCCGTCTTTTTTTTCAGTTCATGTAGAAGTCGCCGTATAAACCATGCTATTTGCTTCAACTTCACCTATAAATGAAGTGACGCCATCTTTGTATGTCTTTGATAAATTCTTCTCATATGCCTTTCTAGAGGAAAACTCGTTCAATTCTCTTACTGGATTCATTTCCATTATTTCTGGTGTTACCATAGCCTCCAAGAACCGCCTCATACTTTCCCAAACAATTTCTTTATTGAAATTCGAATCGATATAAATTGCCCCAGAGATCGATTCGATGATATCTGCGATTTATAATCACTGATCAAGATCAAGCTATGACAAATGCTATTGTCAATGTATTTGTCATAGCCAAGACATCAAGATCAAGCTATGAAAAAATACCTTGGCAAGCGATGCAATAGATTTTCTTGGAGCTTTTCGAATGACATGACTTCGATGTCGGCTATCTTCTTGAGAGTAGTCGCTTTTATTTGCCATTTCTTGGTGTGTGATCAAAGTATTTTTCTCACCTTTTCCTTATTTTTCATGGGATCATCTAATAAGGAATCAAGAGGATTAGTGATGCGAATAAAACGACTAAATATATCATCAATATTTTCATCGACAACATTCGAAAATTTTTATACTTGGTTTTCAAAAGATCAATTTTTTCCCTCTTAATATTGGAGCTGCCTTCATGAGCAATTAATAAAGCTATCCACATAGCATGAGCACTTTTGTATTTAATAACTCTAGCCAAATTATTTTCATTGAGACAAGAAAAGAAAGGAAACTTGGTTTTATGATTTGATTCAAAAGCTTTTTTCTCAACAATGGTCCAACTATCCTCATTGATGGTGGGTAATTCACACTCTTTCAAAAATTTGTATCTCCATACATATTTACTTTGTGATTCTAGAAAAGACTCCATCTTAACTTTCCAAACGGTACAGTTGATGCCATCAAAGTATGGTGGTTTGGTGATGGATTGAAAATGTTCCTCACTATGAGATGAAGAAGCCTCCATATGATCTCTCTAGGGTTTTAATCTTAACAAATAAGAGTATCTTGCTCTGATACCAATTGAAATAATCCTGGGGGGTGAATAGAATTATATTAACAAAACCCACAAATTAAAAATTCTACTGGCAAATAATAAACCACAATTATAATTAGTAAGTAAACTAAAGAGATAGAGATATGCAAACTCAAACACAAGAGTTTTCAGAGAGGTTCGGGAGATCTCATGGTTATCTTTCTTTAGGCGTATGAGACAATTCCACTAAATCATGTCTCCGATGATACAAACACGTTGCACACCCATAACTTCTTACACCACGTCACTCGACACACGAGTGACTCTCTTCTCAATAAGATTTCTCCTCACTTACAGGAACTCTCTTGTACTCAAGAGATTCCATACAAAGAGAGAAAAATAAAATTTTAAGCTAAGAATACCCTCTCAAGAGTTTACAATAAAAACTCTAGAATACTTTAATGGGGTATTAGATTTGCAATAAAATCTCAAGTGTTTCTTTTGTTTTGGTGGGTGAAGATGAACTCAAGAAAATGAATGCAAATTTTCAAAATAGTTGATACCATAAATTCTCACATGAAACCCTTTTAAACCACACACCAAAACATAATAAGTACATGCATTTTTAAGGCCTAGGCTGGAGAACAGACGTCTGAAGACAATATGGACTGACGTCTGAAGGCAAAATAAAACTAGCCATTATAACATTTAATACACAACAACAGTCATATTTTGAAACTTTTAAAGCTTCAGACATTTGTCACCCATAACTTCAGACGTTTGGCGATACTTTCAAAGAAGGCAACTTTTAAATATAAAGAGAAAACTGACGTCTAAAGAAGAAAATATTTGCAAACAATTTGTGCTTCAGACGTTTGTTGGGTAAAGCTTCAGACGTTTACCGATCTTTCTAAGAAGAAAAATTTTAAGCACAAAAAGGCAACTGCCGTCTGAAGGGTGATTGATGTGAAAAATTGAGTTTTAAAGTATCCTAAATACCGCAATCAATAACGGTGTTGCAAATAGCTAACCGATAGTGAGTACGGGTCGCCCACAGAGAGATGGTGAATTACTTATCTTGTTTTAGACGAGAAAGGTTGGATTTTTGTCGTTTCATATTAAAGAGATTTGGAAACTTTATAAGAGAAGGGCTTGTAGGGTTTTTCGGAATGGGTAGTTTAAATGATGTTTTTTTAATAAAATTATTCCTTTTATTTTTTTAATTAATTAATGCTAGAGAAATAACGATGAATGTGGATTAGGGTGCTAAGAGGGGTACTAGGAATTCCCTCTATTTACCATTGTCCCTCCATTGATCGTCATTATGCTAAACCTTTCAATCAAAACAATCTTAACTAAACTCAAATCGGGGTCGCAATTTTCATATATTTAGGGTGCGTCTAAATAAGAAAGTTAAGATTCTTTTTTTATTAAAGTTTATAAAGAATTAAAAATAATAAAAAGAATTGAAGGTAAATTTCCATTAAATAAACTACCCACTCCTATAAACCCTAACAAGCGAGGAAATTACTCGTTTATTTGGTTGGAAACAAAACGAGGAGAAACATGAGAAATTATGAAGAAGAACATGTATGCTAACTACTAGGGCTCTCACGAATGTAAGAAGCAACTTTCGAGTATCATCACATATAAATCAAGGAAAAAGAAGAAGAAAGAAGAAAATCACAAGAAAACCATCATCTAACTAATTAAAATTAAAATCTAAAAAAGTAATTGCGAAGAATTAAAATTGTGGAAAGTAAGTGCAAAAAAGTAAGAGGCAAAAATTAAATAACTAATCTACCTTTTATTAAAAAAACTAGAAACTTCATTACAAAAACTAAAACCCTATTGATCTTCCTCGAAATATTACAATGAGAGAGATACCTCCACCTCTAAAATTACATCTCTTTATATAAGGCTAGAAAGTTTGGAGATCAAGTAATAAAAGATACAAGAGAATACAATTTTCCAACCAATTTTTAATCCTAATTCTAATAAATCTCCACTAAATCTTTTGAAATTGATTCTCCAGCTTTTTTTGCTTTCTTGTCTTGATTTTTGGAGAATTCTTAGATGATAATTTCTTGCAAATATTCTCGTATCTCTGCAGTTTCATGGATCTCCAGTTTGCTTCTAAACTTGGCAGCTTGATTTATTGAGTTTGATTTGATTTGATCTCTTGAATCCTATTTGCAGTCTTGAACTGATTTGGTACCATTAAACCTACACAATATCTCAAATCAAATTATTAGTAGCATTTATTTTATTAGAGAAAATATTCCAACCAATTTTTGCTCACAATTAAATTACTCAATATTTAAGAAACATATAAATAATTATTTAAAAAGATATGGTTGCAATTATTTTTCTTAATGATTAAGAATCACATGGATATTTTATTTAAATATGATATGCAACATAATACTCCCAATTATATTACTTATAAGTTAAGAAACATATGACAAAATATTTTTACACATAAACCCACATATGTGCTTAAATTACAAATAATACCATTTAATAATTAATAAAAATAGGGTAAAAATGTGCAATAAATATGATTGATTAAATACCACCAAACTTATCTTTTTCCCGTCCTAAGAAAACTGTTTTATTTTAAAAGAAAAAGAAAAACCTAGCACACTTTTGTAGGCAGCACGATTGCATATAGCTCGTGCAACAACCCTTTAAATCTCTAGGTGTCCCTATTAGGAGGAGTGTTGTCTCTTGAGGGTTTTCAGTGGATTACACCCACAAAATCCCGTCAAGCTAGTTTTGCAAGTTAACCATTGATTCTAATCCTAAAATTCAGTATCTAAGTTAGAAACTCTATTATTCTAAGTTAGAAACATTCACCTCTTATTCTTCACGCCTCCTATTCACTTAACTCAAGCTTTTATATATCTTTACGTGCTCGTGTAAATAGAACCGTTTTGTTTCAAAATTTTTGAATAAAATTCTCTATGCCTTCAATAAAGACTGGGAAAAACTTCAAAAGTATCTCACGAGTCTGTAAAGTCCTAAGTTTTTCTTGAGATTTCATTCTACAGTTTTGTCTCAAATCTAGGATTTTTATCGTCTTTAACAAAGACTTGGTCTTACTCTCTACTCCACCTCTCACCTGTTTTCGTTCATACACACCTTTGTGAACGTGTAATATCCTTTATTCTAGTAACTTCAATTTATACTTTCATATCTCCGTTAAATTCTCTTTTAAAGTTTTATATCTTGTACTCGAAACTCGTCCTTAACCAAGATTATTCTCCCATAGAGAACCGCGAGAAATTTTAATTTGGAGAGAACACTTGCTTGACTTGTTTTATTAGGTTTTTTAACAAGCTTTGGGTCAATTACTTCCAAACCAGATGGTTTTAGGGCATTAGTGTAGAGACACCCCAAGAATTTAGTTGCCCAAGTCACCAAGACCACAAAACAAAGACTTCTTTTATGTATGAAAATTCTTAGAAAGAAAATCAACGGAGATACTTAAAGCTATACTTTTCATCCCAAAATTAAAGACGTGTAAGTGTGGAAAATGTGTATAATCACTCCAATCAAGCTCAAGATGTGTTATTTTTCAGACTTAGTCTCCATTAAAGATTCAATACTTTCTCTTCATATTAACTTCACTCATGAATCATTCTCAATAATACTTATTTCCAAACAAACTTGTTTGATCTTAAGAAAATTCACAAAATTTTAACTTAGACATATCAAACTTTTCATCTTGTTCTCAAAACAGCACGACACGTGTAGTGTGGTGCAAAGACGTATATTTACTACAATTAAACTTAAGGAGGGTTATTTTTCTGGTTTTCAAGTTCTAATCCTAGAATTTAATTATTTCTAACCTATCAATCTAAACCGTCGGACTTTGAATCTAAGATTCCCTACTAGCTAACTTGATGACAAAGTTTTTATGTTTTCAATTTTTTTTCTTTCAATTTTTATGGTTATATATATATATATATGCAGTTCAGAACTTAAACATGATGCAATACGGAAATTAAACATACAAAAGAAAAAAAACGGAATTAAACGTGCAAATGCATACGGAAAGTAAATATGAATGCAATGATAGAAAGCTTACCGAACATCCCCCAAACTTAAACTTGACAGTGTCCTCGCTGTCATGCCACACAAAGAAGTCGCAAAAGTTTTGAGTTTTCAAAATTTTCGGAGAGGTTTTTTTTTAAAGAAGACAAAATATATACACTAAAAAAATGCTCCCTAAACTTAATTAAAACAGTGTTTCCACTATCTAAGCATTTAAAGTTCAAAGTAAAAGGGAAGATCGCATTAGTATATATAAGGCTTTACAATGCCCAAAAATCAATACCAACCATTCAAATATTTTATCACGATGACACCATGGTTGGTGAAAGAAACTGAAACGGATGTACATGAAGAATACTTGAGACTGTATATGAATGGAACTGATATTAAGTCTTCAGTAGAAAGAACGAAAATGAGATTGGCGATAGGAAATGATGTGGATGGAAGAAAAGAAGTGTATTCGAAAGGTTTTACGTCTCGGTTGGTGGAGACAAAAAAGTGAGTGTGAATGAAAACGAGAATGTGAAACATAAGGAGTGGGTAGAATAGTCGCATTCTCGTATGTGATAAGAAGAAAGGCTGGCGATTCAACTTCTTCGACCTCAAATGGAGGCGCACGAATCTTCGGTGGGTCTTGATTCAGCACAGCATCCAATTCTTCAAGAAACACGAGTTCTTCAGCGAAAATATCTTCGAAACTGTCATCAATGTCCCTGATGATATTCTCATCGAAAAGAAAGAAATCGATATCCATATCAGTGGAATAATCAGATTCACTAGAAAGATTGAAAGTTTTAAGGTTAATATGTTGCGCACCAGGATTTAAAGCACTCGAGTCGACAGGAATTGTAGAGGTAGGAGACTCGAAAAGCTTATCAACCTCGTTCTTAAAAGAATCTAACTTAGACTGTTGTACGTCAAGAATCATAGAACTAGAGATATCAGAGTGTGGTTCATCAAATCTCGGTGGAAATGAAAGAAGAGGAGAAGAAGAACAAAAGGAAGTGTGTAAAGAAATAGGTAAGCAAACTTGTGTGACGAGCATTGTTGGTCCAGATGTGGGAGATGAAGGCATGCTATCATTTTGCATATTGGATAGGTTGATAGTTAGAATATGATTGGTTAAAGATACAAGAAGATGTTCGTATTCAATGGAAGAGAAATGATGAGTCGGGAAATCCAACTCATCCAACATAGCGAGTTCATCCTCAAAAATATTCTCAACACTGATCTCACTAGCACCGTCCGTTAAATCAAACGAATAGTTCTTTAAAAATCATTAATTATATTATCCTCAATCGATAGATCACTAGGTTCACTCGATGGGATTGAAAGACTGGACATGTCAAGATTAGTCGGATAATGATAAGTTTGATTTGGAATGATGTAAGGCCTTTTTTCATACTCATGATTGGGCAAATCAAACATGTTATACTCGGGCACCTCATCAATTAGATTATTAAGCGGTTGATTATCAAATACATTCGGTTGGATTTCAGGATGTAAGGTGTTGAGATCAAAACAATTGGTTTTGGTTTGACTTGGAGGGATCTCTGGTTTTTTCTCACTACTCAATTCCAACTCTACTTCAAGACTAGACATAGTTTGTGAAGAGTTTCAAACAATGATTCTCTTTGAACCATGGAACTTCCTAATTGATATTCAGAAGCACTGTTTAGATAAGATGCAAATGTTGAATATGGTTGGAATGCGTTTAATTGTTGGCTACGGGCGAGTTCAATGTGTTCTGCAATAGAAATGGGTTTACGAATTGCCATATTAGCCTTAAGAGAAGTATCAATATGAAAGGGTGTGAAAGTTTAGTATTGTTGATAAGAGTTAGATGGTTATATCTAATTTTCATAAATAAGAATAGGATCAACATTTTGATATGAAGAAAATTGAGATTGGTTGAATTGTTGGCGACTGGCTTTTGCAATTTTCTCAGTAATGGTCATGGGTTTAAAAGTTATCACATCCGCCTCAAAAGGAGTATCAACATTTTCATATGGAAATAATTGTAATTGTTGTTCTAAGGGTTTTGGAGTAATGAAATGTGTGAAACTTTGGCTACGGGCTTTTGCAATATGCTCGGCAATAGACATGGGTTTAAAAGTTGCCTCACTAGCCTTAAAAGGAGTATCAAAATAAGAAGGTATTGAATTTGAATGTGGTGTCCAACTGTTATTTCTAGAGCCCTCTATCCTATCCCTCAAAGAAATGGTGGGGTTGGAAGTTCTACCAAAACAATAACGATATAAAGAAATATCTGGTTGTGTGTAGCAAAGCTCGCCAAGAGTTGGTCGGTTTGGGTTACTTATCATAAGAGAAATGAAAAGAATTTTAGTAAATAGAAAAGAGGGTAAAATGGTATGTTTTTTAAAAAGGTTTTTTGTATTTTTAGGATTGTTTTGCTTAGACAAAAAGATGGAAAAAGAGACTCAACTCAACCAATCACAAAGATGCACAAACAGTCCCTATAACCAGGGTCTTCAAAGTCCAATATTAGACTGCTCCTAAGTTAATCATTAGGCTGGCTAAATCCAAAATAAACTAACCAGTCAGCTAGGTAAGTGTCAAATAAGTTGGAGGTATTCGTTATACGAATCACCGAAATAGCATGCCTAATTAAGTAAACCACTTGTCTTAGTCACACTTTCCTAGACACCAACTGATTAGACTCCTCGAAATATTAGTTAGCCTAAAAGTTAACTTTTCCTAGTGAGCTATGTGAGTCCTTGGGGGCTTAGCCTAGATCTTTTTTAATTAATTCAAGGTGATGCTTATGCTCGTTTATGATTTTTGGGGCTTAGAAAGGATAATGAACTCCCTATTTAATCTTGATTTGGGTTTCTTGCCTCTCAAGTCTGTTTTAAATATGCAAATAAAAAACACACCAAAAATCTAAAACACGCAAAAAGATTTTTTAAAAATATTTGCGGCGCTGTTTGCAAAGAATGCTGCAGGTAGAAACAGTTTATTGGATCTTCAGAAGAGAGAGAGAAAAGAGGGAACAATACAAGAGAAAATTGGAGACGAGAAGAGACAACTGTTCACCGCCGGAAACAGAGACGAACTGGGATAGATCTTCTTGCCTGAATTTGGAGGCAGATACTATTTGGATTTATCCGTCCACCTCTCCGAAAATACCAAGTTGATTTATGGTACCATATATCAGAGGTTTGGACAGACGCGACCATTGTAGCAGACTTTATCAGATTCCCTCTCATTTTATGAGGGTTTTTTGATTGTGGGGACGCTCTTCCCTGCAGGCGCAAGCCCCTGCAGTTAATTACATTAACGCATTGTGACAACCACTTTCTCCTGCTCTGGAAGTTCATTCATGTCATGTGTGTTTTTGTTTGTTTTGGTTGCCCTTAGATTGTATACGGGACTAGTTTATGTCGTCGTCCGTAGGGCGCGGATTAGTCCAAATCCGTATATTTTAGATTTGGGCTTAGGTTTATTTA
The DNA here is from genome assembly GCA_030015575.1 of Agapanthus africanus. Lineage (NCBI taxonomy): Eukaryota > Viridiplantae > Streptophyta > Magnoliopsida > Asparagales > Amaryllidaceae > Agapanthus > Agapanthus africanus. The sequence goes on from CM057341.1 coordinate 191,229,362, forward strand.
AGGACCGTTAATCTGGTTTGAGATTAAGATCAACTTAAATGTGTGAGCATTTGAGCTCAATTTGTTCTTACTAAGGATGCGTTAGTCTAATTTGAGACTAAGATCAACTTAGCAAAATTTTAAAGGATCGCTTTTATTTAAGATCCAGCAAAAGAGCATTTGGGCTCAGTTGCAAGAAACTTCAGAGACTTAGCTAATTTAGGCTTAGTTTGCCTACTCCTTTTCTTTTCAAAAGTGCTAAGCACTTATTTGGGCTCTGTTTGTTCAGCACTGTTCTTTTCATGTAAAAGTGTTAAGCACTTATTTGAGCTCTGACGCTCACATGTATGTCATGTGAAGTATTCAGTCATGGGCGCTACCCAATAAATGTTAAACATTTTTATTCATTTTGACTAAATGTGAAGTGCTAAGCACTTTTTATGGCGTTCACGTGAGGTGCACGTGAGACGCTGGGCGCTACCCAATCAGTGCTAAGCACTCAGCAGTTTTGGCTGCATATGAAGTGCTAAGCACTTTTATTCAGCGCCCACGTGTTTTTCACATGAGGCGTTAGGCGCTGTTAAAAGGGGCGCCCACATGAGGAGCACTTGAGGCACTAGTCTTTTTTCCCCTCCTTTTTAGAGATTAAATCTCTGTTAATGACATTTTGACCATTAATGATCACCAAGATCTTCGTTTTTTGAAGATCTCGGATCGGTTTTTTCTTCATTGGAAAATTGAGTTCTTATTTTTTCTTAATAAGAACTAAGTTCTTTATGTAGTGTTAAACCCTAATTTCAGAGGAATTAAATTCCCAGAACATATGTTCTTTTTCTTTTTATTTGTTTCTTTTTAACCTAGTTTTTTCTGAATTTTTGATTCTCAAGAACAAGATCTTCCCGATGAGAATTAAATTCTCAACTTGTGGGAGACTTGTCTTATGGATCTGTGATCCAGAGAAAGAACTAAGTTCTTTGAGGATGGTTAAACCCTTATATAGGTAAAAAGAGATTTTTTGATCTCTGTGTTTTTTTTACCTAGAGTTTTTGAGGAGGCAAGTCTTCTTCTTCTCTGTTGTTTTTAAAGCTTTCTGTATTTTTCAGAAGCTTATGGGGGTTTCCTCTATTTTTTCTATGTCTCTATGTGTTGTGGTTCTTTTTACTTCTTTTTTTCTTGAAACTTGAAGTCTCAGGTCCTTTATATAGTGAAGGCAAGTTTGTTACTTAATTATGAGAAAATCTCTCATTGAGAGATTCCAATTGATTTAATTGAACTCAAAATTGAGTTGGAGAATTTTACCCACCATTGGATCTTTGATCCAAGAACTTCTGTTTTTACAGAATATGATTTTTATTTTTTACGAGATCGAGGAAATATTTTCTTCTATACAGAATTTATTCTGTAAAACGGTGATTTTTTAATCACCATTGGATTTTTAATCCAAGGGGTTTCTGTTTTACAAAGAGCAATCTTTCTTGTTTAGAAACATTGAGGGAATATATTCCAAAATAGAATTTTATTCTATAATTGGATTTTTTTTATCTAACCGAGAGTATTTCTTATTTTAGAAAGATTTGGGAAATGTTTTCTCCCAACAGAATTTAATTCTGTATTTTGATAATTTATCATCTCCGTTAGATTTTTGATCCAATGGTTCTATTTAACAGGGAGAATTGTGGAATTTTAATTCTACCTGAGCGCCGGCACTCACGTGTTCTGCACATGGGTGCTACTTAAGAATTTAATTCTTATAATGGATATTTATGTGCTTTGCACATTGGCGCCCGCGTGAGGAGCACATGCGGCGCCATCTAAGAGTTTAACTCTTATGAACTCTTTTATGCTTTGCATATTGGCATCCATGTGAGGAGCATGTGAGGCGCCGCCATAGGATTTAATTCTATAAGATTGGCTCTGACGCTGGCGCCCTCATGAAGAGCACGTGACGTGCTGCCTCATTGAATTCAACAGAGCTTTGCTTTTTTATTAGGTTAAATATATTGGGGAAACAACAACAAGGCCGCGGATCCGCCGTTGCCTTGTACTTTCCCGCGGCGGAAATGCTGCCCTCCTTAGGCCGATCTGCCCAAAACTTTGGCACCGATCTTCTCTTTCCTTGTTCTTCTTGTTCAAGCAATTAGATTCACAGTTGGTTCATCCCGGATACTCCAGATTTCCTGCAAAACTTGAACAAACATCATAAATCATATCGAGATATGGTTTTTTATTTTATTTTATTGGTTTTTATTGAATTTTTTTGTAAAAGATAAATAAAAAGAAATCAACCCAAATAACAAGAAAAATAATACTACCGTTTCTCAGGAAATGACACCATTTGATTGATGTGAAAATCGAGTTTTAAAGTGTCCTAAATACCGCAATCAATAACGGTGTCGCAAATAGCTAGCCGATAGTGAGTACAGGTCGTCCACAGGGAGATGGTGAATTACTTATCTTATTTTAGAAGAGTTAATAGAAGAAAAGTTGGATTTTTGTCATTTTATACTAAAGAGATTTGAAAACTTTATAAGAGAAGAGCTTGTAGGATTTTTCGGAATGGGTAGTTTAAAGGATGTTTTTTTAATAAAAATATTCTTTTTATCTTTTTAATTAATTAATACTAGAGGAATAACGATGAATATGGATTAGAGTGCTAATAGGGGTACTAAGGATTCCCTTTATTTACCCTTGTCCTTCCATTGATCGTCATTATACTAAAGTCTTCAATCAAAGCAATTTTAACTAAACTCAAATCGGGGTTGCAACTTTCATGAATTGAGGGTGCACCAAAATAAGAGGGTTAAGATTCTCTTTGATTAAAGTTTATAAAGAATTAAAAATAATAAAAAGAATTGAAGGTAAATTTCTATCAAATAAACTACCCACTCCTCCAAACCCTAACAAGCGAGCAAATTACTCGCTCATTGGGTTGGAAACAAAACGAGGAGAAACAAGAGAAAACATGTATGCTAACTATTAGAGCTCTCACGAAAGCAAGAAGCTACTTTCGAGTATCATCACATAAATCAAGGAAAAGGAAGAAGAAAGAAGAAAATCACAAGAACATTATTATCTAACTAATTAAAATTAAAAGCGAAAAAAGTAATTGTGAAGAATTAAAATTGCGGAAAGTAAGTGCGAAAAAGTAAGAGGCAAAAATTAAAGAACTAATTTACTTTTTATTAAAAAAAACTAGAAATTCATTACAAAAACTAAAACCCTAATGATTTTCTTTGAAATATTGCAATGAGAGAGATACCTCCACCCTTAGAATTACATCTCTTTATATAGGACTAGAAAGTTTGAAGATCAAGTAATAAAAGATACAAGAGAATACAATTTTCCAATCAATTTTCAATCCTAATTCTAATAGATCTCCACTAAATCTTTTGAAATTGATTCTCCAGGTTTTTTTTTGCTTTCTTGTCTTGATTTTTGGAGATTTCTTAGATGATAATTTCTTGCAAATATTCTTGTATCTCTGCAGTTGCATGGATCTCCAGTTTGCTTCTAAACTTGGCAGCTTGTTTTGTTGAATCTTATTTGATTTGATCTCTTGAATCTTATTTACAGTCTTGAACTGATTTGCTACCATTAAACTTGCACAATATCTCAAATCAAATTATTAGTAGCATTTATTCCATCAGAGAAAATATTCCAACCAATTTTCGCTCACAATTAAATTACTTATTGTTTAAGAAACATATAAATAATTATTTAAAATGATATGGTTGCAATTATTTTTTTAATGATTAAGAATCACATGGATATTTTATTTAAATATGATATGCAATATAACACTCCTAATTATATTACTTATATGTAAAGAAACACATGACAAGATCTTTTTACACATAAACCCACATATGTTCTTAAATTACTAATAACACCATTTAGTAATTAATAAAAATAGGAAAAATGACCGTAAAAATGTGCAATAAATATGACTGATCAAAGGGTAAAAAGACCGACGTCTGAATAAGAAAACAATTTTAACCCAGTAACTCTGGCATAAATATTTGACACAAAAACAGATGTTTGCAATAGGAGCCAGACGTTTGTTCTGGAATAATTTCAAACGTTTGTTCTGAAGTAAAAAACAAATATTTGAAACTGTGCATATTTTTTGCAAATAGTAAACAGACGTATGAAGGCAAAAGTGGCCGACGTTTGAAGAAGAAAAACACAGAATATTTTGAACTTCAAATACGAAAATCGTTTTGAATGAAAACCTTTTTAAAGTTTTGGCTAATAGTTTCATGCATGCAATAGTGTATGTGTTTGAGTTCTTTCATTCTAATCTTATAAACTATGAAGTACTTACATCGATTTCCTAGAGATTACAAAGTAGCTCGAACTCTTGAATTCTTGTAGCTTCGACGTTTCACCCACTTTAACTTGTACTTTAACTCCTTAGCTTCTTGAAACTTGAATTTGAACTTTGAGGAGTTCTAGTCCATTATCCTCCAACCTCCGATAGATTTTCCGTTTTAGCTCAATATTCTCCATCCTCTATTAAACGCTTGTGTCGTGAGATATATTGATATCCTAAAAATTATTCGGAAACACGACCAAGCTCATATACAACATTATAAATATACAATGAATTAAGCACTTGTATTTATCTATTACTATTATACAACATCATCAAAACTAAATAATCGGATTACGAAAATCCATAAATCATTACCAGACACACAAAATCCAATGATCTTCATGATGCATGGGAATATAAACCCGGGATTAAAATTTTAATTCATTTTAAATCATATTTGTTGCAAATTAAACGAAAATGAGAAAAATAAAGTACAGACTTACCGTGTCACACTCTAGTACGAACTTCTAGAAAGGATTTTCATTTGACCCATTCTCGTAAGTTAGATTTGCACTTGTGTTTGCTCTTTGCCCTCTCCATTTTGCATCCGTGATAACAATCACGAAGTATCGTCTAGATAATAAAAAGTAGAAAGAACAACACGATATTGAATATGGTGTTGGATATAGTGCTCTCAAGGCAATTATTGTAATTGCAGGAAGACAATTATAGTAATTGAGGGAGGACCTATACGGGTAGAACAATCTTGCTCTAGATGATAGTATGCTATCTGATTTATCTTTATCATTATGTGTATCCATTTACTTGCATTACGTGTCGCTAATATATACTGATAAAGCCTTTAAGATTCTTGCTTGACTACCAGCATTATGATGGCGATCATATACTTGGTGTAACAACTCCAATTTTGTATACCAAAAAAAATTGCTTTAAATATAGTGTATACTTGGAGTATTAATGTTGCTGGAAACAATTTAAGTATCTAATTCCTTACAATAATTACAAGAAGGAGCTTGTAGCTCATTGGTAATACCTTGCACTGCTGAACCTAGCCACCGGAGTTCAAATCCCATGCCCCACATTATTTTTGTATTTATTTTGTTTTATTTTTTTTTGGAAGTCAACGGTAAAAAGGCCATAACTCCCAAAATATGTACTGGACAACAAAAAGTAAAAATACCAAGTTGTTCCTCAGGAAAAGCCCCGGCCATTGGACCCTTGACTCGGCCCGACTCGGCGCCGCCGGCCTGCGACTCGGCCGACTCGGTCCGGCGCCGCCGGCCGGACTTGGCCGGACGGCCGAGTCACCAACTGAGAAAAGTTGGCTCTTGACTTGGTCAACCCTCTTGCACACTTATTATACCTGGATCGGTTTTGATTTGGCCAATAAATCCCTTTTACTCCTAGGTTTAATGAAATTTAATGAATTTTTAATGTTTTTTATATTTTTTAATATTTTTTTTAACCCTAACCCTAACCCTAGCCTAGCCCTATATAAAGACCCTTACCCTCTACCTTTTCCCTTCACAACTCTAAGTCCACTCTCTCAAATTCTCGAGAACTCGGTACGAAGAGCGAGAAGCGAAGCGCTGCCGAAATCGACGACGGATTTCGGCGACCGGATCGGGACCTTCGCGACGTTTTCAACGAATCGACAACCATCACAACCTCTAGCTTCATTAGCTTGTCCAAACCGTAAGTCCCATCCCCTCTATCTCTCTTTTCTATACATATAAAAACACGGATTTTTGGAACCCGACGGAAATCGGAAAAACCGATTTCCAATTCGGTTTTTCTCTAAATTTCCACTTGTCACCTAATACATATTATCTACCCATATTCTTGTTCACTATTAATCACCCTTAAACCAATTTAATCAAACTTTTTCACATAAAATGATAATTTCTTTGCAAAACCGTACTCTTTTCATAAAAATACCATGAAGTTCATTTTTCTTAGTTTAATCAATTACCTCACTCATAAATATGTTTATCTTGATCACAAAACTTGTATAACTCAATTTGAATGAAATTTCACACATAAAATGATAAAGTTTTCGAATACCGTATTCTTGCGCTATAATACCTTTAAGTTTAACATAGCATGTTTTACCTTTAAACTTCACCAAAACTTAAAATAAGTCACGGGGTAATGACCTACCCCTACACACACTCAATCTAACCCTAATTGATAAATATCAAAATACAGAATACGAAACTACAGGACTTTTCACTAAAATACCCTAATCTTTATTTAAAGCTTTAAGTTGTAAACTTTTCTAGATAAAATCTTTTAATAAAATGAAAACACGATTGGTCATGGACATCGATCGTTTATCTAAACTGTCTTGTGGTGTCTAGGCTAGGCAAGTGAGCTTGGGTAACTTTAAAAGGCCCGTTTCACGATTCGTGAGCGGATCCCTCCCTCCTCACTTGTACTTACCTGGCCGCAATTGACGGTGAAGAGACGATTTGAGGCTTCTAATAACTCATCGTTTAGACCTTAGAAATAGGCTAGTTGGTTTAGGAAACCCTAATAACTAAAATACAGAAAACTATACTTTTTGCAAATAAATACACCATATTAATAAAACTGTTTTCTTAAATGAAAAGTATTTATAAAACCTAAGCAAAGTGCCGCTACAACCCACTTTTGGGGAACCTGTTAGGGAAAGTACGGTTCATCGTGCACCCGCAGGCTAGTAGTGCGAGATTCAGACCTCTGCAAGGAGCATTCGGTCTCGAAGGGTTTAAAATACGACATTTAAGGAAAATGAGATTTTTGAAAATAAAATATTTATATAAAATTATTCATGTGTTAATATATATATAATTATCATTTAAACACCTATTTTATCATAATATAAAGTTTCCACATTTTTCTAAAAATTACAAGATTAAAAGTTACACTAAAATACCATGAATTTCAGATAAGACAATTAATACTTTTATTAGGATATATTCACTAGAATAACACAAATAAAATTCACATTCAATATAATATTAAAGACGAATATTAAATACTTGAGGTGTATTTTGAAAACTATACAAAAGTATTTTTACATAAAACCCCCTCAAGTTTCACAAATTACAATAAGGCCCCTAGCTAATATTGAACTTCAAATTCTCTTCTTTTAGTCTGACTCGGGTTAGAGTCTGACTATTCTTGACTCGAATATGATTCAAGTCAATCTATATTCTTTTATATTCCACCACACTTTGAATACATGAATCCATGAACCCAGTTAACAATATATTCATTTTGACTGAATCAAACCATAGATATTCATCCATTATCCTGATATTCCATTTACCTGATTATACAGTTGCAACATATTTACTGATATCATGGTTTTGGTCAGTCAACCAACTTACATATTCCAATACTACACTACTGTTAAAACATTACGGGGTTTAAGGGGTAGATTGGTACGGAAGATGTTAAAGGTGGCACGAGGTGGTCAGATTAAGACACCTAACCTGAATCCTGTTGCTGTTGTACCGTGGCATAACGGTTCCTTGTACTTTCCGTTTGCCCTGATCTCTAGCATATAGAGATCCCCCTCGTATACACTGGCATCCTTCTGTACCAAGCTACAAACAACAGCGTCACACAATGTTCCATAAATTCAACATTATAATACTTTAGAAAAATACTTTTACTCTATCATTCTCATTCTTCTTATTCTTTTGGGACTTACCGAGCGACCTGTTCGCTGACGACATTCTATTTCTTTCTTCTTTGAATGTCGTCAGGTGCGTTGGACCAAGTTGAGATCGAGCCCACCGGTGAAGATTTGGAGCAGTTCCAGGCAGACCCAGAGCTCTAGATAATTGTACCTTGTTCTTTTCAGTTTATTTCATTTCCTGTTATGCCATTGTTTAGGCATTGCTTTTCATTCCAGTTGTATTTTCTTTTCCTGCATTGTAAAAAGAATGTTATTAATAAAAGTTGCTGTTATTTCTATATTATTCGTCTCTTGTGATTTACTTTATATTGCTTAGTTACGCTTAGCGTATATACTTCTGAGTATATACGTAGCGGGCCTCGTCGCGTCCACTTCGCCGTATACTGGGAAGCGGGGCGTGCCAGGTTTTGTTGGTGGCCCATGCAGGTCAGAGCTGTATGAATCCCTGTCATGCAGTTCTGGTCTGCGTGAACAACCTAAGCAATGTAACACAAGAACCAGCAACTAAAACATTCTTTACAATTCATGTTCTTTGAAACTTGCAAATCTCTATTCCTTGAATCTTATCATTTCATGTATTTGAATCTGTCATAATCCAAATTTTTCTTCAGGATTATGGATTCCCCGAACAACACCAGCACCAACGTCAACAACACCCCATCAGCACTACCTCTCACACCAGCCATTCCCGCACCACCCACTGAGCAGACGATGTTATTTGATGCGATCCGTAGTCTTCTTGAGGGACAGCAACAACTTCTGAGCCGTCCTGATAACGATGCACCGGGAGTAAAGCAATTCAGAGCTTTGCACCCAAAGCAGTTCTCTGGTAAAGGAAGCCCTCTTGAAGCAGAAGAATGGGCACAAAGCATAGAAGACGATCTGGCAGCAGCTCAAGTGCCAGATAACGCTTGGGTCAGTGTGGCGAAGCTACAGCTCACGGATAATGCTCGCAATTGGTGGAAAGCGGAAGAAACCCGTCTAGCGCAGCCGATTGAATGGAAGACATTTCGCGAGAAGTTTGACGCGAAATATTTCCCAGTGACTGCCAGGTTCGCTATGGAGCAGCAGTTTATTCATCTACAGCAAGGATCAATGTGGGAGAAATCGGTAGATGAATACGATGCTGAGTTCACTATGTTGAGCCGGTAAGATGTGTCACAATAGTTCAATTTTTAAATATCTCATATTACACAGCTAACACAATCTTTAAACAGATTCGCGGCACACCTGATACCGACGGACGATATCAGAGCCCGTCGTTTTCAGCAAGGTTTGGACACAGAAATCAAGGCTGCTCTAGCCACAGGAAAGTTTTTGACTCATGAGGAAGCCCTGGAAGTTGCCCGCAGTTATGAGGCAGTCATAAAAGAGAGGGGCAGACCTCAGTCTGCAGGAGTCAAACGCCCTGCCAACCAGATGGCAGGTGGAGCCACGTCCAGACCATCTTTCGTGCCGAGGCGACCCGGAGTACCAACTCATCGTCCTAGCCCAGCCTTTTGCACCTACTGCAAGAGAACTGGACATATGATGAAGGACTGCCGTCGAGCCAACCGCCTCTGCTTAATCTGCGGTTCAGCCACTCATGATATTGGATCTTGTCCCCAAAGGCAGAACTCAGTTGCTGCACCCAGGCCAGCAAATACTTATCAGCAGCGACCAGCTCTTCCAGTACCTGCTCCCAGACTTGCACTACCTGCACCACCTAGGGGACCACAGGCTGCACCACCTCCTCGACAGTTCCATCAAGCTCAAAGGAATGTTCAGAGGAATGCTCCTCAGGCCAGGAGGAATGTGCCGAAGCGCCAGGTTTTCATGATGTCTGTGGAAGAAGCTGAGGCCACTGGCCAAGTCATTACTGGTAAATTTCCTTCTCAAACTCATCTTTTAGTTTTGTTTACCTACACACTTTCCCTATACCTAAACCTATCCCATATACCTTAGGTACAATCCTAGTAGCTTCACTACCTGCACTTGCACTGTTTGATACTGGGGCATCCCACTGCTTTATGTCGCAACGGTTTGTCCGAACCCATGCGATTCCAGTCTCACCGCTTGTATCCAGCTGGAACGTCAGTTCTGGAAATGGTGTTCTAAAGGCAACTATGGGATACAGCATGTGTCTAGTCATCGTCTGTAGTCGAGAGTTTTACGCTGACTTCAAAGTACTGGACATACCAAACTTCGATGTGGTTCTAGGAATGGACTGGCTTGGAACCTTTTATGCTACCATCGACTGTCGTCAAAGGAGGGTAGTATTTGAGATTCCAGATCATCCAGTCTTCTATTTCAAGAGTGGAGATCGTACATTGGAGCCAAGCACTTACAAAGCGAAACCAAGGAAAGCAGTAGTTGCAGCAGCTCATGCAGAGGAAGAATCAAGACCGGAGGTAGTTCGAGAGTTCGACGATGTATTCCCTGACGATATATCAGGTTTGCCTCCCGATCGAGCTCTTGAATTCAGTATTGACTTAGTACCAGGAGCACAACCAGTGATCAAAGCACCATATAGACTAAGTCCAGAAGGTTTGAAAGAAGTTCGAACACAGTTGGACGAATTACTGGAGAAAGGATGGATTCTTCCCAGCACTTCAAGTTGGGGAGCACCTGTACTGTTGGTGAAGAAGAAGGAAGGTTCATACAGAATGTGCATCGACTATAGGGCCTTGAACGAAGTTACTATAAAGAACAAGTATCCACTCCCGCGCATCGACGATTTATTCGATCAGCTAAGTGGATCTTATGTCTTCTCTAAACTAGATCTTCGTTCAGGTTATCATCAAGTGAAGGTCAAGGAAGCTGACATTCACAAAACAGCTTTCAGAACTCGCTATGGACATTACAAATTTCTAGTAATGCCATTTGGAGTGACCAATGCACCAGCAATCTTCATGAACCTTATGAACCAAGTTTTCCGGGAGTATTTAGACAGGTTCGTTGTCATCTTTATCGACGACATCCTGGTATATTCTAAGAATCGGAAAGAGCATGCGGAGCACTTACGAATTGGCCTGGAAACACTTCGACAACATAAGCTTTATGCCAAGTACAGCAAGTGCGAGTTTTGGCTAAAACAAGTTGGTTTTCTTGGACACATCGTATCAGGAGAAGGGATTTCTGTAGATCCAGCAAAAGTTTCAGCAGTCAGCGAATGGCCTACACCAAAATCAGTGAAGGATATTCGGAGTTTCTTGGGCTTAGCTGGATATTACAGAAGATTCATTGAAGGCTTTTCGAAGATAGCAACACCCCTGACCAAGCTCACAAGAAAAGATGAAGAATTTGTGTGGTCAGAAGCATGCGAGCAAGTTTTCGTAGAACTCAAGTCAAGACTGACATCTGCACCTATTCTCGTCATACCGGATCAATCTGGAGGATTCGAGGTGCATTGTGATGCATCCGGTAAGGGACTAGGATGTGTTCTACATCAGCACGGTAAGGTTGTGGCTTATGCTTCAAGACAACTGAAAACTCATGAGCGCAATTATCCGACGCATGATCTAGAGTTGGCAGCCGTTATTTTTGCTCTCAAGATTTGGCACCACTACTTACTTGGTGAACGAGTGAACATCTACACAGATCATAAAAGTCTGAAGTACGTGTTTACTCAAAAGGAGTTGAATATGCTGCAGAGAAGATGGTTAGAACTTATGGCGGACTTTGACATCAACTTGCAATATCATCCAGGAAAGGTGAACGTAGTACCTGATGCTCTTAGTCGCCAACCATTAGCAATGAATCTCACCGCCCAGTGGAAGCTTCAGCAAGACTTACATCAAATGGAGATTGAACTAGTCATGCCAGGTGATGTTTCAAATTTGATGAATCTACAAGTCCAATCAACTATTGTCAATCAGATCAAAGCAGCTCAAGCCAGCGATGCTAAGTTGCAAAAGATCAGAGAACAAGTGGAGAATGGACTCAGAACAGATTTCATCATCCATGAAGACGGATCTTTGAGATACGGCAGCAGATTGTGTGTACCAAAGGGTCCTGTTCGGGAAGAGTTAATGAAAGAAGCTCACAGCTCTCCCTATTCAGTACATCCTGGAGGTACCAAAATGTACAAAGATCTACGTCAGAATTATTGGTGGCATGGAATGAAGCGTGAAGTAGCCAGAAGCGTCGCAAAATGTTTGGTGTGTCAGCAGGTAAAGGCTGAACATCATAGGACAGCTGGACTACTTCAACCGTTACCAATCCCAGAATGGAAGTGGCAGCACATCACGATGGACTTTGTAACTGCTCTTCCTCACAGCACAAAGGGTAATGATGCGATTTGGGTCATTGTGGATCGACTCACAAAGTCGGCTTACTTCATCCCATTTCGAGTTGGCCAATCAACTGAGACATTAGCGAAGAAGTACATGGAGGTAATAATCTAATTTAAGATTTAAACTCTTCATACTGTACTATCTCTGATACCCATGAACTCATACAGGAAATTGTGAGACTTCATGGAGTACCGGTCTGCATTGTCTCCAATCGTGACACCAGGTTCCGATCGCAATTTTGGCAAAGTCTGCAAGCTAGCTTGGGAACAAGTCTGAACTTCAGCACGGCTTATCATCCACAAACAGATGGTCAGTCGGAACGAACTATTCAGATCTTGGAGGATATGCTCAGAGCATGTATGCTCGACTTCAAAGGATCGTGGGAAGATCACCTACATCTTGTAGAGTTTGCGTACAACAACAGCTACCAAGCAAGCATAGGAATGGCACCTTTTGCAGCATTGTATGGAAGGAAGTGTCGATCACCATTAAGTTGGGACGACATCGGAGATAGGGAACTCCTTGGACCAGAGATGATAGTAGCGACCGTTGATATGGTTCGTACTATCAGGGAAAGAATACGCATAGCCCAAGATAGACAGAAACACTGGGCTGATGCGAAGAGACGACACTTGGAGTTCCAGCCAGGAGATCATGTATTCCTGAAAATCTCTCCGAACCGCGGAGTGATCAGATTTGGAAGACGGGGAAAGTTGAGCCCGAGATACATTGGACCGTTCGATATACTCGAACGAGTCGGTGAGGTGGCATATCGTTTAGCACTTCCACCCTCATTGGAAGGAGTGCATAACGTGTTCCACATATCCCAACTCAGAAGGTATGTGAGTGACCCCAACCATGTACTTGATCATTCCGAGCTCACGATACAGTCTGATTTGTCTTGTGAGCAACAACCTGTGGAGATCCTGGACAGGAAAGTGAAGACACTTCGGAACAAAGAAGTTAATTTGGTCCGGGTAATGTGGAGGAAAGACACTCCAGGAGAATCCACGTGGGAAAGGGAGGATGAGATGCGTGCAAGATATCCGCAATTTTTTGTAAACTAGTCATCAAAATAAAAGTTGTAAATTTCGAGGACGAAATTTTTGTAAGGAGGGTAGATTGTAACAACTCCAATTTTGTATACCAAAAAAAATTGCTTTAAATATAGTGTATACTTGGAGTATTAATGTTGCTGGAAACAATTTAAGTATCTAATTCCTTACAATAATTACAAGAAGGAGCTTGTAGCTCATTGGTAATACCTTGCACTGCTGAACCAAGCCACCGGAGTTCAAATCCCATGCCCCACATTATTTTTGTATTTATTTTGTTTTATTTTTTTTTGGAAGTCAACGGTAAAAAGGCCATAACTCCCAAAATATGTACTGGACAACAAAAAGTAAAAATACCAAGTTGTTCCTCAGGAAAACCCCCGGCCATTGGACCCTTGACTCGGCCCGACTCGTCGCCGCCGGCCGGCGACTCGGTCCGGCGCCGCCGGCCGGACTTGGCCGGACGGCCGAGTCACCAACTGAGAAAAGTTGGCTCTTGACTTGGTCAACCCTCTTGCACACTTATTATACCTGGATCGGTTTTGATTTGGCCAATAAATCCCTTTTACTCCTAGGTTTAATGAAATTTAATGAATTTTTAATGTTTTTTATATTTTTTAATATTTTTTTTAACCCTAACCCTAACCCTAGCCTAGCCCTATATAAAGACCCCTACCCTCTACCTTTTCCCTTCACAACTCTAAGTCCACTCTCTCAAATTCTCGAGAACTCGGTACGAAGAGCGAGAAGCGAAGCGCTGCCGAAATCGACGACGGATTTCGGCGACCGGATCGGGACCTTCGCGACGTTTTCAACGAATCGACAACCATCACGACCTCTAGCTTCATTAGCTTGTCCAAACCGTAAGTCCCATCCCCTCTATCTCTCTTTTCTATACATATAAAAATACGGATTTTTGGAACCCGACGGAAATCGGACAAACCGATTTCCAATTCGGTTTTTCTCTAAATTTCCACTTGTCACCTAATACATATTATCTACCCATATTCTTGTTGACTATTAATCACCCTTAAACCAATTTAATCAAACTTTTTCACATAAAATGATAACTTCTTTGCAAAACCGTACTCTTTTCATAAAAATACCATGAAGTTAGTTTAATCAATTACCTCACTCATAAATATGTTTATCTTGATCACAAAACTTGTATAACTCAATTTGAATGAAATTTCACACATAAAATGATAACGTTTTCGAATACCGTATTCTTGCGCTATAATACCTTTAAGTTTAATATAGCATGTTTTACCTTTAAACTTCACCAAAACCTAAAATAAGTCACGGGGTAATGACCTACCCCTACACACACTCAATCTAACCCTAATTGATAAATATCAAAATACAGAATACGAAACTACATGACTTTTCACTAAAATACCCTAATCTTTATTTAAAGCTTTAAGTTGTAAACTTTTCTAGATAAAATCTTTTAATAAAATGAAAACACGATTGGTCATGGACATCGATCGTTTATCTAAACTGTCTTGTGGTGTCTAGGCTAGGCAAGTGAGCTTGGGTAACTTTAAAAGGCCCGTTTCACGATTCGTGAGCGGATCCCTCCCTCCTCACTTGTACTTACCTGGCCGCAATTGACGGTGAAGAAGCGATTTGAGGCTTCTAATGACTCATCGTTTAGATCTTAGAAATAGGCTAGTTGGTTTAGGAAACCCTAATAACTAAAATACGGAAAACTATACTTTTTGCAAATAAATACCCCATATTAATAAAACCGTTTTCTTAAATGAAAAGTATTTATAAAACCTAAGCAAAGTGCCGCTACAACCCACTTTTGGGGAACCTGTTAGGGAAAGTACGGTTCATCGTGCACCCGCAGGCTAGTAGTGCGAGATTCAGACCTCCGCAAGGAGCATTCGGTCTCGAAGGGTTTAAAATATGACATTTAAGGAAAATGAGATTTTTGAAAATAAAATATTTATATAAAATTATTCATGTGTTAATATATATATAATTATCATTTAAACACCTATTTTATCATAATATAAAGTTTCCACATTTTTCTAAAAATTACAAGATTAAAAGTTACACTAAAATAACATGAATTTCAGATAAGACAATTAATACTTTTATTAGGATATATTCACTAGAATAACACAAATAAAATTCACATTCAATATAATATTAAAGACGAATATTAAATACTTGAGGTGTATTTTGAAAACTATGCAAAAGTATTTTTACATAAAACCCCCTCAAGTTTCACAAATTACAATAAGGCCCCTAGCTAATATTGAACTTCAAATTCTCTTCTTTTAGTCTGACTCGGGTTAGAGTCTGACTGACTCGAATATGATTCAAGTCAATCTATATTCTTTTATATTCCACCACACTTTGAATACATGAATCCATGAACCCAGTTAACAATATATTCATTTTGACTGAATCAAACCATGGATATTCATCCATTATCCTGATATTCCATTTACCTGATTATACAGTTGCAACATATTTACTGATATCATGGTTTTAGTCAGTCAACCAACTTACATATTCCAATACTACACTACTGTTAAAACATTACGGGGTTTAAGGGGTAGATTGGTACGGAAGATGTTAAAGGTGGCACGAGGTGGTCAGATTAAGACACCTAACCTGAATCCTGTTGCTGTTGTACCGTGGCATAACGGTTCCTTGTACTTTCCGTTTGCCCTGATCTCTAGCATATAGAGATCCCCCTCGTATACACTGGCATCCTTCTGTACCAAGCTACAAACAACAGCGTCACACAATGTTCCATAATATTCAACATTATAATACTTTAGAAAAATACTTTTACTCTATCATTCTCATTCTTCTTATTCTTGTGGGACTTACCGAGCGACCTGTTCGCTGACGACATTCTATTTCTTTCTTCTTTGAATGTCGTCAGGTGCGTTGGACCAAGTTGAGATCGAGCCCACCGGTGAAGATTTGGAGCAGTTCCAGGCAGACCCAGAGCTCTAGATAATTGTACCTTGTTCTTTCCAGTTTATTTCATTTCCTGTTATGCCATTGTTTAGGCATTGCTTTTCATTCCAGTTGTATTTTCTTTTCCTGCATTGTAAAAAGAATGTTATTAATAAAAGTTGCTGTTATTTCTATATTATTCGTCTCTTGTGATTTACTTTATATTGCTTAGTTACGCTTAGCGTATATACTTCTGAGTATATACGTAGCGGGCCTCGTCGCGTCCACTTCGCCGTACACTGGGAAGCGGGGCGTGACACTTGGGAGCTGGGTAGTCCATAAGCACATCCTTAAATGTTCCTAGTCATGGGAGTATCGAGACTCTGCATCAATATTTCAGAGTAGACTAGTGTATACTTTCTATGCCCCGATGAGGAGCGGCGGTCGGTCTCACA
Source organism: Agapanthus africanus (assembly GCA_030015575.1). Lineage (NCBI taxonomy): Eukaryota > Viridiplantae > Streptophyta > Magnoliopsida > Asparagales > Amaryllidaceae > Agapanthus > Agapanthus africanus. Next base: position 191,246,074 of record CM057341.1, read on the forward strand.
AGACATTGGTGTTATGAAACTTAAGATTGTATACAGGTACTCACTGGAGATGAGTACACCGAACGGACTCACTGATAACTTCTAGATGGTATTATACCTATCGCCAGATAGCAGTTCTCTGGTGACATGAGTACATGGTAGTATTTAGACCTGAGATCGTCATTTATCTCGTGTGAATTCCCACTATACATAGATTTCTACCCTACCGCGGCTCAAAGGAGTCATGAAAATATGTTTTAGTTGGGTACAATCCTAAACCATATGCAGGCAGTGAGCGATTGGAAGGGATTCGTCTCTCCCGGTATAGGGAGTCGATGTCGTGCTATGTTCGGTTGGCCATCACTATAAATCCCTGTCTAGGGTGGATGAGATTTACTGATAGGAGATCGGTAGTTTCTCAGTAGGTGATGGACTTGACACCGGCACAATTTATCAGGTTATTAGGGGTCTGACGTTATCCACCCCTAGACCCGGTATGCGACACTCTTAGATGAAGCGACTGGACTGTATGGAGATTGTCACTTACGAGCACAGTAGGGTACAGACGGAATTGATTGTCGATCTCCCTTTCGAAATATACATGGGTAGCCATTACGTTCAGCCAGTGTCACTGACATGCTTGTGGTCATAGATTTTATCCAGTAACTCACTGCCATCGTATTGTTGAGTTTTTAGAGTCCGACATTTAGAGTTTTCCCAGTTCAGGCGATATGATGTAGATGCCATATGTTGATACGGATAAGAGTCCGATTAAATACGTGTACTGGCTATACGGACTTTAATCAGACATTTGATAATACTAGCCGGTTTAGGATTAAGCCGGATTATTAAATTAAGTGTTGATTTAATAATTTGCACACACACACAAATACACACACATATATAATCTAGTATTATGTTCACTATTCATTTTCTCTCTCTTGGCTATTCTTATTTTTATATGGATACACATATATGTATTCGATATATATACAGGGATTGTATTCTGTATTTATACGGAATACTTTTAGAAGGGGACAGCTCATTAGGATTTTCCTTTTGTTAAAAAAGAAAAGAAATGAAGTGGAGGAAGAGACATGGTAGAGAGCATGGTTGAGAGGAATGACCACTATATTTTATTGTAAAATTCATTTGGATAAAAATATTTTTGTATGGCTCATTTTTTAAGAAATGGTTTTCATTTCTCTCATGCACTCTCTCTTTCCTTTCTCCTCCTCTTTCTCTCTTGATACTTAGCTCTCTTGAGTTGGGTTTTTGAGAGGAAATAATAGTGATAAATTCCTACATCTCTCACACTCTATCCCTATCAAGTTTAGATGGTGAGTTTCTTCCTCAAAGTTCGCTTTGGAGAGAAACTGGAGCTTGGTTCGGTTTCCTTTAGGTGGATCATCTTCGGTAAGGGCGATCGACTCTCAAGCGTGTTCCCGACGACCTATGGAGCTTGGAGGGGTCTTCCACGATTGGGTGGACACGCTACAAAGATTGTAATCTCGCATCTTAGTAGATAGCTTATTAGTTTTAGTTTGTTAGTTTAGTATTTGGAAAGATTTTTAGGTTGCGGTTTTTCACCGCCGAAAGACTGGACCGAGATGTTGGGACATCTCTCCTGAATTTTGGGGGGAAATTCTATTTGAACTTCTCCATCATTCTCTCCGAAGATACCAAGTTGATTTATGGTACAATGTATCAGAGGTTTGGATAGATGCCACCGTTGCAGCAGACTTCATCAGATCCCCCCTCATTTGTGAGGTTTTTTTTTTATTGTGGGGACGCTCTTCCCTGCAGGCGCAAGCCTCTGCAGTTAATTACGTTATCGTATTGCGATAACCACTTTCTCCTGCTCCAGCAGTTCACTTCGTGTCGTGTGTATTTTTATTTATTTTGGTTGCCCTTAGATTGTATACGGAGACTAGTTTATGTTGTCGCCCGTAGGACGCGGATTAGTCTAAATCCGTATATTTTTAGATTTACAATTTTGAACTTAAGTTATATTTTCCTTTAGTTCAAAAATATTTTGTTTAGTTTAATGACTGTTAATCTAGTTTGAGATTAAGATTAACTTGAACATATGAGCATTTGGACCCAATTTATTTTTAACTAAGGATATATTAGTCCTATTTGAGACTAAGATTAACTTAGCAATATTTTAAGGATCCTTAAATTTTATTAAGGTCCAACAGCAGAGCATTTGAGCTCAACTGCAAGAGACTTAACCAATTTGGGCTTAGTCTACTCAGTCCTTTTTTTATTCAAAAGTGTTGAGCACTTATTTGGGCTCTGTTTGTTCATCCCTCCTTTTTATGCAAAAGTGTTAAACACTTGTTTGACGCTCTGGCGCTCACATGAGTATCATGTGAAGCCTTTAGTCATGGGCGCTGCCCAATCAGTGCTAAGTACTCAGTTATATATATAGTGCTAAGCACTTTTTTATATGGCGTCCACGTGGAAAGCACGTGCGGCGCTGGGCGCTGCCCAATCAGTGCTAAGCACTCAGCCATTTTGGTTGTATATGAAGTGCTAAGCACTTTTGTGTGGCGTCCACATGAGGAGCACATAAGGAGCTGGGTGCTGCCCAATCAGTGCTAAGTCTTCAGCTGTTTTAACTATATCTGAAGTGCTAAGCACTTTTATTCAGCGCTCACGTGTATTTCACATAAGGCGCTGGCCTTCTGCTTTGGACGCCCACGTGTTTTTCACGTGGGGCGCTGGGCGCTGTTGGGAGGGCGCCCATATGGGAAACACGTGAGGCGCTAAGCTCTTTTCTTTTTCATAGATTGAGTCTCTGTTAATGGCATTTTGACCATTAATGATCACCAAGATCTTTGTTTTGAAGATCTGGGATCAGGTTTTCTTTAAGAACTAAGTTCTTTTATAAGAACTAATTTTCGTTTAGGGTTTGTTCCCCGCCGAAAGACGCGGCAAAGACGCGGCGAACGTCTAGCCTGAATTTCGGGGCAGATGCTAATTGGTGCTATCCGTCCACCTCTCCGAAGATGCCAAGTTGATTTATGGCACCAGGTATCGAAGGTTTAAACGGATGCGGCCGATGTAGCAGACTTCGTCAGATTCCCCCTCGTTTAAGGGGTTTTTGATTGTGGGGACGCTCTTCCTTGCAGGCGTAAGCCCCTGCAGTTAATTACGCTACCGCATCGCGGTAACAATTTTCTCCTTCTCCAGATGGTCACTTCGTGTCGTGTGTGTTTGTTTTGTTTGTGGTGGCCCGTGGATTGTATACGGAGACTAATTTATGTTGTCGCCCGTGGGGCGTGGATTAGTCCAAATCCGTATTTTCTTAGATTTGGGTTTGGGGGTTTGGGTTTAAGGATATGTTAGCCTCATTTGAGACCAAGATCAACTTAAACGTTTGCTAAGGATACGTTAGTCTAATTTTAGACTAAGATCAACTTAACAGGATCATTTAGATCCAACAAAAGAGCATTTGGGCTCTATTGTTCTAGTTTAGGGACTTTGCGGTCAATTGGTTTAAGGACATTACGGTCCATTGTTAGTTTAAGGACATCTCGGTCCAATGTTAGTTTAAAGACATCACGGTCGAGGTTAAGGACATCATAGTCTGTGAGTTTAAGGACTCCACAGTCAAATGTTAGTTTAAAGATATCACGGTAGAGGTTAAGGACATCATAATCCATGGGTTTAAGGACCCCACAGTCCAATGTTAGTTTAAAGACATCATAGTCCATGGGTTTAAGGACCCCACAGTCCAGGTTAAGGATGTCATAGTCCATGAGTTTAAAGACCTCACAGTCAAGGTTAAGGACATCATAGTCCGTGAAATGTGTGGTTGTCGGGACCCGTCACCTCTCTGAAGACGTTGAAGGATTACAACGACAAATATCAGAGGAGTGAAGAGATGTACCCTCGAACCAAAGTGGATTAAGTGATCTGTAGTCCAATTTGGAACTAAGATCAATTAATTATATTATGAGCACATTGGCTCAGTTAAGTCTGAATTGAGGACTTATGGCCAACTTGGGCTAAGTCCAATTAAGTTTGAAATATTGGCCCTTTGTTGGACCATTAGACATTTGTCTGGGTTCAGCCCCTCATCATTCAGCAATGCTTAAACAAGAGTTTGATGGGTTTGGTAACATTTTTATCTTTGACTGGGTATTAAACATTATAGCTCTGAGTTTTACTCAATTTTGAGATTCAGTTGAAGGGGAGGCTTTTTCCTCTGGAGAATTAGCCAATTTGGTTAAAAATAGTGTTAAACACTAGAGAACAACAGTGTTAAACACTGGAAATAAAATTATCAAATTAGTGTTAAACACTAGAAATAGAATTCTCGAATTAGTGTTAAACACTAGAAGACAACAATGTTAAACACTGGGAATAAAACTCTTAAATTAGTGTTAAACACTAGAGGACAACAGTGTTAAACACTGGAAATAAAACCCTTAAATTAGTGTTAAACACTAAATAGGAATGGGTCACGTGGGGACACGTGAGGGCACCCAAAGGTGGGGCCAGATCCCTTTTACTTTGTTCTGCAAATAAGTGTTAAACACTTTTGATTTTCCTGGCCATCACGTGTGGGCACGTGATAGGCACTCATGCACTGATTTGTTAAGGCTTATATTAGGGATCACGTAGGGACACGTGAGGGCGCCCAAATTAGAATCTGCCTTTGCTTTAATTCTTGTTGTTTTGGAGGTCACGTGGGAGCACGTGAGGCATTGCCTCAAAGCTTTTTCTTTTCATTTTTGGGGGATCTGTTTAGGGGTCACGTGGGGACACGTGACCTAGTTCTATACATGCATGGAGATCTTTCAAGTCTCTTTATTTTTAAGAATCAAATTCTCTGTAGGGTTAAACCCTAATTATGGTTTTAGAAGAATTAAATTCCTATGTATGTGAAAGAATTAAATTCTTATGTAGGGTGAAACCCTAATTTCATTTAGGAGGAATTAAATTCATGTGAATTTGAGAGAATTAAATTCTCAAGTAGGGTTGAACCCTAGTTTTGTCTGTCTTGAAGGAATTAAATTCCTGTAAATTGGGGGAATTAAATTCTCATATAGGGTTTAAACCCTAATTTTATCTTGGAGGAATTAAATTCCTGTAAATTGGGAGAATTAAATTCTCATATAGGGTTAAACCCTAGTTTTATCTTGGAGGAATTAAATTCCTGTGAATTTGGGAGAATTAAATTCTCTAAACTCAATTCTCCCTCTAAGTTTTGGATCTGCATGGCAGAATCTCAACCCGATGAGAATTAAATTCTCAACCTATGGGGAGATTTGCTTCTGCAGATCTTCAACCAGAGGAAGAACTAGGTTCTTTTGCAGAAGAGTTAAACTCTTAGATTGAGAATTAAATTCTCTTTTTTGAAGTTTTGGTCTTTTTCCCTTTTCTCACCTAGGGTTTCTTTTCTTGAGAATTCAATTCTCCTTTCTTTTCTCTCTGCTATTTTCCTTTTGAAAATTTCAAGATCCCAAAATTCTCCCCCATTCTTCTCTTCCTGGCTCCTATTTATAGGAGAAGGAAAAGAATCAATTTGTTTAGTAAATCTTTCATTGAAAGATTTTGTTTGTTTTTCATAACTAATATGATCTTTTAGATCACTCAGTGAATTTTATTCACCATTGGATTTTTAATCCAAAAGATATTCTGTTTATTATTTTTGGTGAAATTTAGGGAAATCTTTCCTTGTCTAAAATCTTTCCATAAATTGGTGATTTTTAATCACCCTTGGATTTTTAATCCAACGGTCCCCCATAATCCTTTTTTGTTTGGAAAGATTTAGATAAATACTTTCCCAGTTAGGGTCTTTGATTTCCCTTAATTAGAATTTAATTCTATCAAGTTATAAGGCTTTCAAAGCCTATCACGTGTTGGCACGTGACCCTTCCTTATTCAGAATTTTAATTCTGTCTTCTAACTGGGCTGAAGGATCATCATGTGTCAACACGTGACCCCTGGTCACGTGCTTTGGGGTCTTTCCTCAGCCGCTTGTTACACTTCTGCTTGCTTAGAATTTAATTCTGTAAAAGAGATCATGTGTCAACACGTGACCCTTGGTCACGTGTGAACACGTGATACCTCATTGAGGTAATTCCTGATTTTTAATCAGGGAACAAATGCCCCCACAACTTTGCTCTCACGTGTCTGCACGTGAGTGCAACGCTGTCACCTTTGTGACCGTTGGATCTGTCTAGGGAATAGGGGAGATGAAACGTTTCCCATCATATCCTAAAATGCAGGGGTCTCTTCAGAAGCGCCTCCACTCTTTCATCTTCTTCCTTGCTAACTTTTTCCCTTTGAGAATTTAATTCTCTTTTCCAGAGCTTAGTTCTCTGCTTTGAAAATTTCCAGAGTTTAACTCTGTTCAAGAAAAACTCTTTTCTTCAGGTAATGGCTTTGAACGACCGAAGAACTTTCACAGAACTCTTTATTGGATTTTAAATCCACACCAAGGGTTTTCCCCTTTAACAAGAACCCATTTTTTCTTAAGTTCTTTAAAAAGAAAACCACTCATTTTTTAATCAACAGACCCTTTAGGGTTTCTCTGATCTTCAGGGATCGACGACGATGCTTGTCTTGTCTCTGGAGTTTTAATTCCATTTCAAAGAACTTTGGCTCTAAAAAAAACAAAAAAAAAATCCTGGGAATTTAATTCCCTTGTTCAAAAAGGAATTTAATTCATCTGAAGAACTTAGTTCTTCCCAGAGAACTTCTCGGGGTTTTCTTGCCCTAAGTGTTAGGTTTACCTAGCACCTCATGAAGGGTTTGGAAGCATCACATGTCTCAAAATTAAATTTTTAAGGTGCTAAGTGAACATGAAAAGAATCATCACTAGAATTTTAGGGTTTCTAAACATACACATCATCACAATTAGATAAAGCTAGGGTTTTGAGAGTACAACCTTTGTAGCTCCCTACGCTAGACTCCTTGGCTACTTGAGGGTTGGAAAACGTCCGCTTGAGAACCTCTAGGTCCACGATGATCCACCCGGAGTCCTCTTTGTCCAAGCTTGAAACTTCACAAGGTCAAGAGAAGAAATGGAAGCTAACACTCTTCACAAGTAGGCAAGACTAGTGTAGAATGGTGTTGTGGTTGGTTTTCTCACTTCAAAATCCTAATTTGGTTACTCTTTTGCTTACTTGAAAGAACTAGAGAGCAAGAGAGAAAAGAGGAAGAAGATGATGGCTTTCTAAGCTCACGATAATGATAAGCTTGAAAAAGAAAATGAGAAAATGAAAATATATATATTTTCACTCTCTCATTCTTAACTAGGGTTATAAAATATCTAGATATTTTTGTTTGGAAAAGAAATGACCATAGAAATAGAATCATGGTTAGTCAAAGGGTTAGTGCAAGAACAAAGAATTAAACCATAAAACAATTTCAATTTCCATTTTCCTTTTTCCAAATAAATAATATCCATATATTTTATATGGTGTGAGTCTTATATTGCCACCATCTACTATATCAACAACCATGATAATCTTTATGTATGCATGTATGTGTGCATGCACATCCTATGTGCAAGAATAAGAATGAATGAGAATGAGTGCATACATGCATGAATACAACATAAAGATAAGAAAGGATTTCAAGTGAGAAACTAATGGTTAATGATAAATCAACACTTGATTTAGCAATCCGGTCTTATCGCATACGACCCGATCAAAAGCAAGCCGCCCGATTAATATACGGTATCTCATACGCGCATTTTAACCGGGTCCTATGCGCATATCGCATATGCGCACCACAACTTTTCGCCTGGACTAGGTAACTCCTTTGTGGGACTCTAAGACTCGTCAATACGCTGGCAGTGGGTGATGATCATATCAAGCACTCCAAGCCGCAAGCGGTCAGCTAAACGTAACGGCCACCCGGGTATTGAGCGATCAGAAGAAAACAAGCGAACCTGCTATAACTCCCGTCGAGCCAACCGGCAACACTACCGTACAGTCCGGTCTCTTCGTCAGATATGCTGCATATCGAGTCTAGGGATGGTAACGTCGACCCCAATAACTCAATAAGTCGTGCCGATGAATGGTCTATAACAGATCGAGAAACTACTGATAACACTTATCAGTAAATCTCAACAGCCCTGGCCAGGGACTTACTGATATAGCCAGTCGGGCACAGCACAGCATCAACTCCCAATACCGGGAGAAACGAAACCCCTCCTATCGCTCATCGCCTTCGTGTGTCTCGGGACTGTACCCAACGGCCACCTGTTTGCACGACTCAGTAGAGCCGTGGTAGGGTGGTAATCAAAGTACAGTGGGAGAACACACAAGACTCTATGACGATCTCGGGTCTACAGACTAACCTGCACCAGTGTCACCTTAGAACTGCTATCCGACGATAGATATAATTCCATATAGGAGTTCTCGGCGAGTCCGTCCAGTGTACCCAGTCACCACTGAGCACCCGTATACGAACTCGATGTCAAACATCGATGAATGTGGGAACATCCATCGCCCATCATATGGGTCTAGTATCATATACGCTAGTCTACTCTGATATATCGATGCCCCGTCTCGATACACCTACGACTAGGGACATTCCAGGATATGCTTGTCCCACTAGTATGATCTACATCATAATCACAGTAGTTAAGCCTATATCCTCAGGGCTTTATCAACATGTATGAATGAATAAAAGCATGATCAAATCAACATGTCAGATAAAGAAGAACCAGATAGCATACTATCATGACGAGCAAGAATGTACACTGAATATATATATATATATATATATATATATATACACATGTATAAATACATCCACTATCATATAATGGCCTATAGGGCATACATTTATCCAACAATCTCCCACTTGCACTAAGGCCAGTTATTGGCGTATCTCATACCCAACATCTCAAAAAGACGCTCATGCTGCGGCTGAGGGAGGGCCTTGGTGAGTGGATCCGCGGCGTTATTTTTTGTGTCTACTCTCTTAATCTCGATCTTGCGGCGATCTACAATCTCCCGGATCAAATGAAAGCGCCTCAGGATGTGTCTGGATCGCTGATGGGACCTGGGCTCCTTGGCTAACGCCATAGCCCCATTATTATCACAATACAATGGTATTGGATCAATAATGGTTGGAACTACTCCTAGCTCCGAGGCGAACTTCCTCATCCAGACGACTTCCTTGGCGGCATCATTCGCAGCAATGTACCCAGCCTCCATCGTAGAGTCTGCAACGGTATCCTGTTTGGAACTCTTCCAACTTACCGCCCCTCCATTGAGGGTAAATGCAAACCCAGAGATAGATCTGCTGTCGTCCTTATCGCTCTGGAAGCTCGAATCGGTAAAGGCCTCCATTTGGAGATCTCCATTACCATACACCAAGAACAATTCTTTAGTCCTTCGCAAGTACTTAAGAATGTTCTTCACAGCTATCCAGTGATTCTCCCCTGGGTTGGATTGATACCTTCTTACAACACTAAGTGCATAAGCTACATCTGGGCGTGTACATAACATCGCATACATTATAGATCCTACTGCCGAAGCATAGGGTATAATGCTCATGCGAGCTCTCTCTTCATCGGTCTTTGGGCAAGAGTCCTTGGAGAGAGTGACCCCATGGCAAGCGGGTAAGGCACCCCGCTTGGAGTCTTCCATACTAAACCTTTTTAGGATGGTGTTGATGTACCTGGTTTGGGACAATCCCAATAACTTCTTGGATCTATCCCTATAGATCCTAATACCCAGAATGTGTGTGGCATCACCCAGGTCCTTCATGGAGAACCTTAGTGATAAGAAAGATTTGACCGACTGTAGCATAGGAATATCATTTCCTATCAGAAGAATGTCATCTGCGTATAATACGAGGAATGTGACAGCTCTCCCTACAGCCTTCTTATAAACACAAGGTTCATCTGGATTTTTGATGAAATCAAACTCTTTGATAACATCATCGAAACAGATGTTCCAACTCCGTGATGCCTGCTTTAACCCATATATGGATTTAAGCAATCTACATGCTTTCCCGCCGCTCCCACTGTCAATGAAGCCCTCCGGCTGATCCATATAAACGCATTCTTCTAAATCTCTATTTAGAAATGCCGTTTTAACGTCCATCTGCCAGATTTCATAGTCATAGTGAGCAGCAATAGCAAGTAGGATCCGAATGGATTTAAGCATGGCTACGGGCGAAAAAGTCTCGTCATAGTCCAAACCTGGTCTTTGACGAAAACCTTTCGCCACAAGTCTTGCCTTATAGGTCTCTACCTGCCCATCTACACCAATCTTTCTTTTAAAGATCCATTTGCATCCCACAGGTTTTACCCCAGGGGGTACAACGTCCAAAGTCCATACTTTGTTGGTGTACATAGACTCCATTTCGGATCTCATGGCATCCAGCCACTTCACAGAGTCACCACTCGTGATAGCTTGCTGAAAACTGGTAGGATCATCATCCTCCATGATGCAGTCTTCTCTGTCACCATCCATGAGGAAACCGTAGTACCTCTCCGGTGGGCGAGAAGTCCTACCAGACCTACGGAGTGGTCGAGGTTCCTCAGTTTCTATTGCAACAGCCGGTTCAACCAAGTCGTCATTTGTAGTTTGTGTCTCTAGAACCTCTTCTAGATCCACCACATTGCTATCATCTTTATCTGTGAAAAACTCTTTTTCCAAGAATGTGGCATGCTGAGAAACAAACACCTTTTGTTCCTCCTTGTGGTAGAAAAGATATCCATAAGAGTTCTTTGGATATCCCACAAAATTATACATGACTGACCGTGTCTCGAGTTTGTCCGGATTCTGCTTTTTAACATAGGCCGGGCAACCCCAAATCTTAATTCTCTTAAGAGATGGTCTCTTCCCATGCCATATCTCATATGGCGTGGTAGACACGGTTTTGGTTAGGACCCTGTTCAGTAGAAACGCTGCAGTCTCCAATGCATGCCCCCAAAATGAGACAGGTAACTCAGCATCACTCATCATGGAACAGACCATATCTAATAGGGTCCTATTCCGTCGTTCAGACACACCGTTGTGCTGTGGTGTGTAAGGAGGAGTGAGTTGAGAGAGAATCCCATTCTCTTTTAGGAAGTTTGCAAATTCTGTACTGAGGTACTCCCCACCTCGATCTGATCGAAGCATCTTGATACTCAAGCCGGTTTGTTTTTCTACTTCTTGTTTATATTCAGTGAATTTCTCGAAAGCTGCGGATTTGTGCTTTAATAAAAATACATGACCGAATCTTGAGAAATCGTCAGTGAAAGTAATGAAGTAAGAAAAACCGCCTCTAGCCTGTGTAGACATTGGCCCACATACATCACTATGTATGAGTCCTAGGAGCTCGGTAGCTCTTTCTCCATGTCCGGTAAACGGATTTTTGGTCATTTTACGCTTGATACAAGACTGGCAAGTCGCATAAGATTTATATTCAAAAGAGTTTAAATATCCATCTTTGTGTAACTTGTTTAGTCTTGTTTCGTTAATATGACCAAGTCTACAGTGCCAAAGAAAAGCTTCATTTATTTCTGAAAGTTTTCTTTTATTAGTGTGTTGTATGCTGAAAAATGTGTGGTTATTTAGGACGTATATCCCGTTATTAAGTGTACCATACCCAACCAACATTTGATTCAGGTGAATGTTCATAACATTGTTCTGCAATATAAAGTTATATCCTTCATTGTCTAACAAAGAAACAGATATTATATTACATAGCATACTTGGTACAAAATAACATGGGTTCAAAACCAATATACACCCAGATGGCAACCCCAAGTGATACTCTCCCACTGCGACTGTATGTACATTGGAACCATTTCCAACGCGGAGAGTATGGTCACCTGTCTTCAAAACCTTGTTATTTCTCAGCCCCTGCATAGAATTGCAAATGTGAGAACCTGAACCGGTATCTAATACCCAGGAAGCAGAGTTTATTGAAAAACAGTTTTCTGTCACAAACACACCTGAAGCGGAAGCATCCCCATGCTTCTTCTTGAGATTCAAGTACTCCGTACAGTTGCGCTTCCAATGTCCTGTTTTGTGGCAATGAAAACATTCCCCGATTCTCCAGCCTTGGACTTTTCCTTCCCCTTAACCTTTTTAACTCCACCCTTAGGATTGGTAGGCTTCTTCTTTTCTTTCCCTTGGCCTTAGCCTTTGGGCGAGAAGAGGAAGATTGTCCAACAGTCATAACGGGAGTTTTCACTGATTTCAGTGTGCTCTCTGCACTCCTTAACATATTAAGGAGTTCAGGTAGTTCCCTCTCCATGTTGTGCATGTTGAAGTTAACTATGAATTGAGCAAAGGTGGAGGAGAGGGACTGCAGAATAATATCCGTATATTGTTCATTGTCCATTGTCCATCCGAGGTCCTCAAGCTCTTCTATGAGAGCTATCATCTTCAGAACATGGTCTCCTACTGATGTGCCAGAGGCCATCCGCATCTGAAACAATTTCTTTGATGCTTCGTATCGTAATACGCGGGATTTCTCTCCATACAACTCCTTTGTATGGAGAAATATGGCTTGAATGTCCATATTCTCGTGCTGCTTTTGATGTGTGTTGTCCATCGATGCAAGCGCGAGGCATTTGGCCGTGGCACAGTCAGCATCCCATATCTTGCGGACTTCTTTATCCGCAACTGAGGATTTTGGACCTGGGATGGGCGGGACTGAAGCCGTGAGGACATATGATACTTTATCATAAGTCAAGGCTATTTTCAGATTCCTCAGCCAGTCTTTATAGTTGGTCCCATTCAGTTTATTTTTATCTAGTAGAAGCTTGAGTCCAGTCATTGGTATCTGCCATTAAGAGAGAGAAAAGAATACACTCAGCGAAAGCTCTTGCAAAGATCAGATTGGTTATTATCTTGTCTAATCGATGTCTCCCACTGCTTTAATCAAGTTTTTCTTTCAAACCTTAAAAAGAAAACTAGCCAGGATTAATTACAGTCTACAACTTCGCTAACCGTTCAGCCATGCCAGTGTCGGTACTTGAAGGAGGTTCCCCGTGCTTTCGCACGGACCTAATTAAAGTAAACCTCGTTTTCCCAGAGGCGTAGCCCCGTTAACACCTTTCTAGACACCTAATGAGTTAGCTAATTGTAAACTGCAAAACTCTCATGGGAGCAACTATTGCCCACAGTGGGATCGGGATCCAACCATCATATGGAAGGTATGCAATCTCATTGCAAATCTCAACACTTGAAATTCCCGATATGATTTTTACCCCTAGCACTCATGACCTTGGCTATGGTCAACAAATCACAAGCACTAGTAAAGTTCAACCCGTCATTTCTTGATTAATCAGACCTGTTTACATGACCCTTGGCTAAGGTCAACAAAGTCATATGCCCGTCCTAATTAATCTGCATCATATGCATTGTAGGAAGACATCACTTAGCTACCGTACACTACGCCTTGGCTAAGGTCAACAAACGTAGCACGAATACTAAGTACTCTACTTCCTAAAATGACGGAGGGTTGCAGATGATTTTTAATAAAATCTTTAACGCTTTGAACTTGATTACGTCGTAGAATCAAATGGTTTTCAAAAGGAGTGGCTTGAGCTCCGCAAGTTTGAAATATAGCTTTTTCATAAAGAGCCGAGAGGTTTTTTAATCCGATTCTACAACTTTTAGGTTTATTTTCTTTACATTAATCATATTAATGTAGTCCCATCATTTAAGTCCTTAAGCCAATCACAGAAAAGAAACGAAAATACAACGTACGCTTATGCCATCCGCATTCGCCGCAATGTTCCGTTATGCACTGTTAGGTTACTTAACTAACGGCATACCAGGACGGGACTAGCGCGGGTGTAAAACATAAGCAACGTCTACTATATAACTCATATATAATATATCATTCGTCTCAGATATCACAGAACACAGGCAGCAGAAACATATATATAATGTGGGATATACTAGGACGTCCGTATTTAGTATTTAGCCAACAATAGAAAATACGGATTCCACAGTCGCGATGAATAGCCAAGCCCAAACCCCTAGACCCCTATGAGAGCGGCAAGCGACCTTACCAATCTTGGAGTTTAGGAGACCCGGTCTCGACTCCTCGAGATGGCCTCCCACTGAACCCCAGAACCTGGTCACTTGTGCTCCCCTCCTTGGGTCTATCCTAATGCGGAAAAGTAAATAATATACAACTCTGGTGACATCAACCTCAACCCGGAAGTGCCCCCAATAAAAGAATATTACATTACATTTGAATTTTACATGAATTAAAAAAAAACCTCATCTCACATAAAACCCCCCGGCTATTCAATCGCGACAATCCTGCACATAATATTTCAGCAACACATAATATCATATATCATCAACGTAAGTAAGTATGCGTACCCCGGTTGTCGTTGATGTATAGCAACGAAACCGGCGATAAGCGACATACTACACTTACGGTCACAGAAAAGAAAGTGTAAAACTACAATATTTGGAATCCACATTCTCTTTAGACATCGTAAATCCAAAATATCACATACTTCGCATTTCATGCCTAACTATATGAATTCCACATATTGTATCACATTCTAGATAAATAGACAGTATTAAACATTTCGATCGAATAATCAAATACCCAAAATTTCCTAAAGCTCAACACTTGAGCGGAGTTCAAAAAACCCGGAATGTGTCACAGTAGTAGCGGTCCAGCCGTAGAAGGGTCAAGCCAACGCCTCACATGTAGCACGCCGTACTGCCTCAAACCCTAAGGTTCAAAAGGCAATTCAAGACGGTCACATAATCGAGTTAAGGTTTGTTGTCTTCAAGAGGGTCCACCACAAAACTTGCACGTATTTCCGAAAGATTTAAACCCCGTGAAAAAGTGAGTTAATGATACTCGTTCGAAATTTTTAATACTTTCTAAATTATCCGAAAAAGGCACGAGATTAAAATTCCGATCGAATCACCGAATCCAAAACCATCCCCAGAACATTCAACACATGAATCAGATTAAACATACCCAAAACAATATACAAGCAGGTATAGGCATTACTGTATAAATACGAAGCTATGAAGCCTCTGTACGGCCGCGGAGCCGCGGCCCAAGCAAGGTATGGCCGCGGTTCCGCGGCGGCTTGTACGGCTCATGGCTTCGTATTTCACAGTGTTGCTTAGATTTGCCTGCTGAATTTTTTACGTATTTTTAATTCTGAAAATTACACAGTTTCAAAAATTGTCCAGAGAGGGTTTATAAAGTCCGTATTTTGGTTCGATCGGAGTTTTAACTTCTCTAACGTGTCGCCTAAAGATCTAGGTCGGCTCTGATACCAATGTTAGGTTTACCTAGCACCTCATGAAGGGTTTGGAAGCATCACATGTCTCAAAATTAAATTTTTAAGGTGCTAAGTGAACATGCAAAGAATCATCACTAGAATTTTAGGGTTTCTAAACATACACATCATCACAATTAGATAAAGCTATGGTTTTGAGAGTACAACCTTTGTAGCTCCCTACGCTAGACTCCTTGGCTACTTGAGGGTTGGAAAACGTCCGCTTGAGAACCTCTAGGGTTTGGAAGCATCACATGTCTCAAAATTAAATTTTTAAGGTGCTAAGTGAACATGCAAAGAATCATCACTAGAATTTTAGGGTTTCTAAACATACACATCATCACAATTAGATAAAGCTATGGTTTTGAGAGTACAACCTTTGTAGCTCCCTACGCTAGACTCCTTGGCTACTTGAGGGTTGGAAAACGTCCGCTTGAGAACCTCTAGGTCCACGATGATCCACCCGGAGTCCTCTTTGTTCAAGCTTGAAACTTCACAAGGTCAAGAGAAGAAATGGAAGCTAACACTCTTCACAAGTGGGCAAGACTAGTGTAGAATGGTGTTGTGGTTGGTTTTTTCACTTCAAAATCCTAACTTGGTTACCCTTTTGCTTACTTGAAAGAACTAGAGAGCAAGAGAGAAAGGAGGAAGAAGATGATGGCTTTCTAAGCTCAAGATAATGATAAGCTTGAAAAAGAAAATGAGAAAATGAAAATATATATATTTTCACTCTCTCATTCTTAACTAGGGTTATAAAATATCTAGATATTTTTGTTTGGAAAAGAAATGACCATAGAAATAGAATCATGGTTAGTCAAAGGGTTAGTGCAAGAACAAAGAATTAAACCATGAAACAATTTCAATTTCCATTTTCCTTTTTCCAAATAAATAATATCCATATATTTTATATGGTGTGAGTCTTATATTGCCACCATCTACTATATCAACAACCATGATAATCTTTATGTATGCATGTATGTGTGCATGCACATCCTATGTGCAAGAATAAGAATGAATGAGAATGAGTGCATACATGCATGCATACAACATAAAGATAAGAAAGGATTTCAAGTGAAAAACTAATGGTTAATGATAAATCAACACTTGATTTATCAATCCGGTCGTATCGCATACGACCCGACCAAAAGCAAGCCGCCCGATTAATATACGGTATCTCATACACGCATTTTAACCGGGTCCTACGCGCATATCGCATATGCGCACCATAACTTTTCGTCTGGACTAGGTAACTCCTTTGTGGGACTCTAAGACTCGTCAATACGCCGGAAGTGGGTGATGATCATATCAAGCACCCCCAAGCCGCAAGCGGACAGCTAAACGTAACGGCCACCCGGGTATTGAGCGATCAGAAGAAAACAAGCGAACCTGCTACAACTCCCGTCGAGCCAACCGGCAACACTACCGTACAGTCCGGTCTGTTCGTCAGATATGCTGCATATCGAGTCTAGGGATGGTAACGTCGACCCCAATAACTCAATAAGTCGTGCCGATGAATGGTCTATAACAGATCGAGAAACTACTGATAACACTTATCAGTAAATCTCAACAGCTCTGGCCAGGGACTTACTGATATAGCCAGTCGGGCACAGCACAGCATCAACTCCCAATACCGGGAGAGACGAAACCCCTCCTATCGCTCATCGCCTTCGTGTGTCTCGGGACTGTACCCAACGGCCACCTGTTTACACGACTCAGTAGAGCCGTGGTAGAGTGGTAATCAAAGTACAGTGGGAGAACACACAAGACTCTATGACGATCTCGGGTCTACAGACTAACCTGCACCAGTGTCACCTGAGAACTGCTATCCGACGATAGATATAATTCCATATAGGAGTTCTCGGCGAGTCCGTCCAGTGTACCCAATTACCACTGAGCACCCGTATACGATCTCGATGTCAAACATCGATGAATGTGGGAACATCCATCGCCCATCATATGGGTCTAGTATCATATACGCTAGTCTACTCTGGTATATCGATGCCCCGTCTCGATACACCTACGACTAGGGACATTCAAGGATATGCTTATAAACTACAGATGTCCCACTAGTATGATCTACATCATAATCACAGTAGTCAAGCCTATATCCTCAGGGCTTTATCAACATGTATGAATGAATAAAAGCATGATCAAATCAACATGTCAGATAAAGAAGAACCAGATAGCATACTATCATGACGAGCAAGAATGTACACTGAATATATATATATATATACATGTATAAATACATCCACTATCATATAATGGCCTCTAGGGCATACATATATCCAACACTAAGTTGTTTCTTTGCAAAAGAGGTTTGCAGTAGGGGTTTTTTTTTTCTGGGAATTTAATTCCCTAGCTTCTGTTTGATTTGTTACAGAGTCCAAGATGGATTTCTTTTTGGGGAATGTGTAGGGTCATTTGAAATCCACTGTTCATTTATTGAGAATCTTCTTTTTGTCTCATTGTAATTGCTTTGCCTCATCATTAGCAAGCCGCCATCTTGATTTTGTGGGACCCCATGTGTTCTGTAACCAATGGTCCTATAAAATAAGCCCCGTGTCGCTTTCTTCCACTGTCTTTATATATATATATATATATACACATTTATAAACATATATATATACACCGCTGGCTCTCGCCTTAACAGTTTCCCCTTTTTTTTTTATTTCAGGCACAATGACTTCCGTTCCGTACTTCCCTTTCACTCGCTCGAAGGCTGCTTTTCCTCAGCCACCGTCTGACGAGGAGGTGATGGCGATGATCAGGGCTCATGACCCGAATCACACCAAATTGCTTTTGTAGGGGACCTGGTACGGTCACATCATCCGTTGTCGCCGAAGTTTTCTTTACGAGATACCGACGGAGCCTACCTATCCATTCCTGCCGATGGATCCTCCAAGGACTGTCTTTGCTGTGGAGATGCCGAATTGGACCCCTATGGGGCGGCTTGAGCCTTCAACGACTGGTATTCCGAGCTATCCGGTGCCAGCTATAGATATTTTGGGATGCCGCATTTGCCAGGGCGAAGCCCAGCCATGGGGGCAGATTTATAAGATAGGGCTTACCCCTCGACACCCCACGGGTTACCTTCTTTGGGCTCGTTACATCTTGTCCGCCCATCGCGCGCGACTGCAGAAGGTTGGGCTTTATCAGGCGATATATGCGTCCCTCTTCCACTACCAATCTCCTCATGTCTGGTGGGTTAAGGCTTTCTTGAACCAATGGAATCTTCCCACCAACACTTTCCTTCTAGGGGATCGCGAAGTTTCGATTTCCTTGGAAGAATTTCGCGAGATCTCGGGGCTGCCGATCATGCGGACACTTTATGAAGAATTGCTGCCTCCCGATGAGTACGTCTTTGAAACCGAGCATGCAATGCTTGACGGCCTGTCTACCGAGAATGCCGTCCGCCACAAGCGCCCTAGTTTGATCAAGACCCTGGGCATTTTTGACAAACTGTTCACAGAGTCAGAGGAGCAGGGCATCACTTTTAAAAGTTTTATCGCTTGCTTCCTTCGCGAGGGTGTCCTATCGAAGACGGCTCCGAAGTTCGCGAACATTAATGACCCTTTTGGGTTTGGTTTAAACAGGCGGCCGACTAAGGAAGAGGACTTTCCGCAGTATTACATTCCTATCATGTCGGCGGTATCTTTCGAATCGATTGCAGCTCCTGGCATGGATGAGGAGACTTTCTTTGTGGGCTTCATCGGCATTTGGCTTAGCTGGTTCGTCATTCCCATGCATCGTCGTTTCATGAGAGCCTCGGTTATCTACCCTGCTCATCGTATTGCTGAGGGAACACGGCTAGCTGTGGGCATGCCAGCGCTAGCGCATCTTTATCATGGGTTAGACGCCGCGGCTAATACCTCAACTCCAGGTGTAGATGTGGTGAATTTCTCTCTTCATTACTTCACATTTTGGATTGAGATGCACGTGTTGGGGGCCTTTGCTGCGCACCAGAGACCCAAATTTTATGACGCCTACACTTTTCTGAGACTCATGCGGCTGGTGGACGCTTCTGCTCCTGACCCGACTCAGTCTGGGGCTATTCGTGTGTTGATCGCTCCTTATACTAATACGGGCGGAATGGTATTCATCGATCGAGCCCTATCTTCTCCCTCAGGACCGGTTCAACAGCTCCACGACTTGTCGAAAGAAGGGGTACCTTCTATGAAGCCCCGGGAGGCCATGAACCTGTACGCGATCAGACCAGGTTATCGGGTATTTCATCAAAACAGTGCAGCCCTCTTTATGCGGTACAACCCACACCGCTTTGCTCGGCAACTTGGATATGATCAGGGCGTCCCCTTCGAGGCATTTACAGTGGCGCCTAGCCCATTGCCTGAAGCTGTTCGTGATGCCGCTCATCACTTTATGCGGCTAAACACTGGTTCTTACTTCATGATCCCTGAAGCTGACCATATTCCCCGATGTGTGGGGTCCTTCATGGGTTGGTACCTTCATTGGGTCAGTCCAATTATTGCTGAAGAGAAGAGGGTGCTTCTGGGATACAGCGCTCCCATTGCGGTTCAAGCCACGGGAGTTCCGCCGCGACCGCGTGCACCGGTTCACTTTCCCCTGAGGGACACCAGTGTTGCGCTTATTCCGGAGGCGGCGGACGTAGACTTCACTCCCACAGCTGGTATGCCACTGGGTACTCAGGCTCAATCAAGGGCTAATAGGGCACCGGTAGCAGTATCATCGCCCGCTGCGTCGATAATGGCTGTGTCGTCCTCTGTAGCACCGCCAAGCGAGGGCGTTGAAGGTGAAGTGGGTCAGCGTCGTGCCAAAGTTCCACGGGGGAGGAAACGATCGTCTTCGGCGGTTGGTTCTGGATCCAAGCGACGGAGGAAGACAGCTACCAATCTACTCGACTCTTTAATAGAGTCTGAGCCTATTCTTCAGGATGAACTGTCGGCCATGCAAGAATCGGACGTTGGCCTACTTTTCCCGAGTTCATCTACCGAGGAAGCTGCACAATTGGCTGAGGCTATAAGACGTTCGCAAGATGAATCGGAGAACGTAAGGATTCCGAAGAAGCCCTACCCTTCCGTCATCTTTTACGAAGACCCTCCGTGGATCCGGCGACGATTCATCGGCCCTTTGGAAGAATGGGGCGAAAGAGCCCTTAAACAGGCTGTTTCGGCCGACGCCGAGGACGCGCTTTCACTGTGGACCGGTGGCCATGAGTCCACCCTCGGACCTCGGCGAGCACACCTCCTTAGGAAGGAGCGTCGGCTTGAACAACCCATATTGGAGGCTCTCCTGCACATCGGTACGTTCATATATCTCTTTTGTAATATTTTGTATTGTTTGCATACATATATATGTATCCTTATCCTCATGCAAAACTTTGCAGGGACTTCGGCGGCGGCGGAAGCTCTGTGTCGCGCTTTGATTGTAGATCCTGCTGATATCCCCAGTGAAACACTAATCAGTGTGGAGGGGGTCGATGCAACCGTCGCTCTTGCGATGGAGTCTTCCTCGATGGTTCCTGCTCCCGAAGCACTTGCTCCCTCGGGGGAGGCATCTTTATCGGCCGCCGCTCCAATGAATCTTCCTGAGGGCGACCCGGAGATTAAGGGACAGGTAGTCGAGGCTACCGTCCTTCCGCTGGAGCCTGCGGTGGCAGCTGCTGCTCCTTGCTCAGAAGTAGCTACATTGGTCGACGTCCCCGATGATGTGCCCGAGGTCACGGAGGAGGCTGCTGAAGCTATCCCTCCAGCATAGAATGGGAGGAGCGCCGAAGGTAGCCTTCTATATTTTACACTAATAACTTCTCCATTATCTGAACCTTTCTATCTTTTCAGAATTGCGCGGATTGGCAGCATCTGTTGCCGATCTATCTCCCAGGCAGTCCTTTCAGCGCCTGTTGGTGATGGCTGCTCTGCAAGCGATATCTCCTCAGCGCATCGTCCTCTTGTCTGGGCAAGGTTAGTATTGTTTACCCTCTTTTTACAGCATTATCACTATTCCATAGAATGACATTGATGTCTTTTACAGTTCTGGAGGCCGACGACGATGTTGATATTCTTGAAGGGCCTGGGGAGCCTTCAGATCCCTCTTGCATGACTGTGGGTAAGTAAAGTCCTAACATTGTTCCACTTGTTCTTTTGCTTACACATTCCGCTGACTGTTTATAAATCTGAACAGCTCTGCCAGTTCTCACCGCGTTGGAGTCTCGCATCGCCATGCCACCCGGTCTCTATGCTCTGCGCACCTCGGAACGTATGGAAAAACTAAGTCTCGCCTCTCTGTCATCCCTAATCGAGGAACTTCGCGCTGGCAGTCTAATCACGACCGAAGCGTTTTCTGCAGAAGCTAACGGCTCTCTTCCCTTTCTTGCCACCTATCATAGTGAAGTAGTGGTGCAAGTCTGGGTTGAGTTTTGTCGGCCGGTGGAGGCTTGCTTGCATGTGCTAGAATGTACACGTCTTTCTTCGGAGGTTGTGGCGGCGAAGGCAAGCTTACGGGGTCTAATTGAGCGGTGTGCGGCGAATATGATATCATGTGAGAAGAGGCTCGGCCGCAAATTTTCAGAGAGGGAGCTGGCTTCTAAAGCGCTGAGGGAGCTTCAAGCCAACCTTACGGCCAAGGCCAATAAAGTGTATGAACTTTGGCGAGTGCTTCAAGAGGCCATCAAGGAGGCGGTAGCCATCGATAAAGCCGCCGTGTTCACTCGTGAAATGGTTGAGGCCCATAAGGCTGCTGAGAAAGAGCTTGAAGGCCAGCTTGCCTCATACCAGGCCCAGTAGGCTCAGGCGGAGGCCCGTCTTTTGGCGATACTGAACCATGAAGGCGAGGCCCAGCGAAAGAGGGACGAACTGGCTTATCTATTAAATCGCCCGCCGACTTGAAGAATTGTATATGTATATATATTTTTTTATTCTTCCTTTGTACATACTCCCGAATGAGAGTACATTTTTTTCTTTCACGAATTGTACTTTGTATTCATTTTGATTCATGAATAAAAGACATATTTTTCTTCACGATGGTGTGTCCCTTTTATTAAATGTATTCTGTGGGTAGTCTATCTCGATTTCTTTGCAGGACAATGATGGCTTATGATTCAGGGTTAGGATCTGCCTCCTAAGACTTTTCAACTTTATGAGCCGTGAGGGTCTCATAAAAAATTTTCTCCCTACCGGTCGAAAGGATCCCGTAGGAGTAATTTCTCCTTAAGAATCGTGAAAATTCCTAAGTGTGTTTTCTCTTGTAAGTCGTAAGGATCTCACAAGAGAGTTTGCTCCCTTACGAGTCGTGAGGACCCGTAAGTGATGGGTGAGGTTATCATCATCCGCATTTCGCGGAATCAGGAGTTGCTCTGGATGCTTCCCACGGGTTCACTGCCATGTTCTGCGAGGACCAGGCTCCGCTCTGGACGTTTCCCACGGGGTCAGAATTGACAATATCCGTGTTCCACGTGACCAGGAATTTTGCTCTGGATGCTTCCCATGGGTTCACTGCCGTGTTCTGGGAGGACCAGGCTCCGCTCTGGATGCTTTCTACGGGTTCACTGTCGTGTTCTGCGAGGACCAGGCTCCGCTCTGGACGTTTCCTACGGGGTCAGAATTGACATTATCCGCATTCCACGTGACCAGGAATTTTGCTCTGGATGGTTCCCACGGGTTCACTGCCGTGTTCTGCGAGGACCAGGCTCCGCTCTGGATGCTTCATACGGGGTCATTGCCGTGCTCTGCGAGGACCAGGATCCGCTCTGGACGTTTCCCACGGGGTCAGGATTGACATAAGCCGCATTCCACGTAGCCAGGAATTTTGCTCTGGATGCTTCCTACGGGTTCACTGTCGTGTTCTGCGAGGACCAGGCTCCGCTCTGGATGCTTCACACGGGGTCATTGCCGTGCTCTGCGAGGACCAGGATCCGCTCTGGATGTTTCCCACGGGGTCAGGATTGACATAAGCCGCGTTCCACGTAGCCAGGAATTTTGCTCTGGATGCTTCCCACGGGTTCACCGCCGTGTTCTGCGAGGACCAGGCTCCGCTCTGGATGCTTCACACGGGGTCATTGCCGTGCTCTGCGAGGACCAGGATCCGCTCTGGACGTTTCCCACGAGGTCAGGATTGACATAATCCGTGTTCCACGTAGCCAGGAATTTTTCTCTGGATGCTTCCCATGGGTTCACTGCCGTGTTTTGCGAGGACCAGACTCCGCTCTGGATGCTTCAAACGGGGTCATTGCCGTGCTCTGTGAGGACCAGGATCCGCTCTGGACGTTTCCCACGGGGTCAGGATTGACATAAGCCGTGTTCCACGTAACCAGGAATTTTGCTCTGGATGCTTCCCACGGGGTCATAGCCGTGTTCTGCGAGGACCAGGCTCCGTTCTGGATGCTTCCCACGGGGTCATAGCCGTGTTCTGCGTGACCAGGAAAGGTCGACTTTATCCGCATTTCACGGAGTCGGGGTTTGACTCTCGGTCATTTGTGCACCGCTGAGTCATGGAACTGGGAATTGCTGCAGTTCCGCTTTGTTTGATGTTGTGTCTGTTGTAATGAGACGAATATTGAAGTGGTCTCTAGGTTGTTTTGTGAACCGTTGAGATTTGGCTTCTTCTTTTGATGGTGCCTGGTGAGGGAAGGTGTGATTCCTTCTTTGTTTGCGCCCCTGGATTGTATTCAGGGATTGATGTGATATCACCTGTAGGGCATAAATTTCATTTTTCTTTATTTCTTTCAGCTTTTATATCGCGAAGGTCGCGTTTGCCCACTCATTTCGGCTATTTTTCGCGGCACCCAATCATTTCGGCTATTTATTTTATCTTTACTCGCTGCTTTTTATTGCGAGTTGCCCAATCATTTCGGCTATTTTGCATGCATACATTTTTACTTGCTGATTTTGTTGCAAGTTGCCCCATCATTTCGGCTATTTCGTATGCATGTGTGGCTCGCTAGCTTCTTGCCGCAAGCTTGGAATTAGACACCGATTTCGGCATCAGCACTGCTACAACTGGGATATTGTCAGGAGCGAATCATCATTTGCCTCTGTCGATGACGAACAAAGGTGGCTTAGTAAACAGGGTTAAGATCCTATCGACTAAGGCTTTTGACTTCATGAGCCGTAAGGGTCTCATAAAGATATTTCTCCCTATAAGTCGTGGGGATCTCGTAGGTGCGTTTTCTCCTTAGGAATCGTGAGGACTCCTAAGTGTATGGCTTCTCGTAAGTCGTAAGGATCTTACAAGAGTGCTTTCTCCTTATAAGTCGAGAGGACATACAAGGGTTGTTCACCGTGTAGACATATCCCTAGTCGCGGATGGGATTTTGTTAGGGAAATGTTTATCCGCGCCCGTGGATTGTATACAAGGGTCAGCATCGAGCCGCTTGTAGGGCAGTATTAGAGGTTGTAGGGGCTGCTTAAGAACAGGTTCAGATCTCTGTAACTTAAGACTTTTGAATCTTATGAGCCGTGAGGGTCTCATAAGAGGGTTCTCCTTACGAGTCGTGAGGATCTCGCAAGTGTAATTTCTCCCTAGGGATCGTGGGGATCCCTAAGTGTGTTGCTCCCTTGTGAGTCGTAAGGATCTCACGCAGGTGGTTTCTCCTTACAAAGTCGAGAGGACCCTGCAAGTGTCTTTTAACGAGGTTGCGCCATTTCGGGTTTTCACAAACACTCGCCGGTAGCCCTGTTGTTTTTACTCACGGAGCCCTTTTGGGTTTTCATCCGTACCCTTTTGCTTATGGACATACCGTTTTCTCTTTTTTTCATTCTAACGAGGTTGCGCCCTTTCGGGTTTTCACAAAACTCGCCGGTAGCCCTGCTGTTTTTACTCACGGAGACCTTTCGGGTTTTCATCCGTGCCCATTTTGCTTATGGACATACCATTTTTTTTTGTTTTTTTTGTTTTTTTTGTATCAGATTTGGGATGCTGTAATCCACCGTAGTTTATCGACATCTCGGTCAACGGCTAGTTTTAGGACGTAGTGGTCCGTTGTTAGTTTAAGGATGTTTCGGTCTGTTGTTAATTTAAGGACATTTAGGTCCGCTATTAGTTTAAGGATGTTTCGGTCCATGGCGCCAGCTACTACTTATAGAGTTCGGGCTTAGGAAGATAGCGAGCGGACATAGTCGTCGTCATCTATCATTGACCTAGGCCATGACTCGTCAAGCGTAGTACTTCTTCAGGAAGCGACCGTTTATTGGCCTGAAAGGTCTTTCACCATGCATGTCTATGAGTAGGTAGGCCCCACCTTGGTAGACCTTGTCTATGATATACGGGCCTTCATAGTTTGACTCGAATTCCCCCTTTTGGCACGATTGGGGATCATAGGTCTTTTGACCACTGGCACGAGTTCTCCTTGGCGGAATGTTCTCGATCTAGTCAATCCTTCATATGAGCGTGTCATCTTTGCTTTATAAGCCTCCATATTTTGTTGCGCCATGAGCCGGGTTTCATCGAGGGTGTCGAGCTCCTC
The DNA here is from genome assembly GCA_030015575.1 of Agapanthus africanus. NCBI lineage: Eukaryota > Viridiplantae > Streptophyta > Magnoliopsida > Asparagales > Amaryllidaceae > Agapanthus > Agapanthus africanus. Next base: position 191,271,741 of record CM057341.1, read on the forward strand.
AAGCCGAAGGTGAGCATTATCTTCGTCCGTTAGCTTGTAATGAACTGCCACTCGTAGAGAGGGTAACTCTATCTCGAGGGGGAGTACCGCTTCTGCACCGAATACCAATGCGTACGACGTTGTGTTCGTGGCCGTTTTGAACGTAATTCGATACGCCCAGAGAGCTTCATGCAGTCTCTCATGCCAGTCCTTCTTATTTCGAGACACCGTCTTTTTCATGATCTTTGTCAAGGTCTTGTTAAAAGCCTCAGCTAGACCGTTAGCTCGGGGATTATAGACAGAGGAGTATCTCCAGTCTATGTTATGTTGTTGCGCGAAGCGGCTGATTTTGTGGCTTCTGTAGGCCGGCCCGTTATCGGAAATGATTCGTCTCGGAGTGCCAAACCGGTAAATGACGTGTGTCTTGAAGAAATGGAGGATATTCTCCGTCTTCACTTCCCTCAGCAGTACTGCTTCTGCCCATTTGGAGAAGTAATCGGTTGTCGCCAAAATGAATCGATGTCCTCTGGACGTTGCTGGTTCGATGGGGCCGATTATGTCGGTTCCCCACATTTTGAACGGCCAGCTAGCCACTGTTGGATGCAGTGGATTTAGATGTTGATGGATAAAGTCCCCATGAATCTGGCACGAGAGGCACTGCTTCGCGTATTCGAGGCAGTCCTGGATCATCGTGGGCCAATAATAACCCATCCGTTTGATCTTCAGCTTCATCTTCGGCCCGGCTTGGTGAGAACCGCGGAGTCCGTCGTGAGTTTCTTGGACGACTCTCTTTGCCTCTTTAGGTCCTAGGCATCTTAACCACAGAGAATCAAATGACCTCTTGTACAGAGTATCATTGACGAAGGCAAAAGATAGGGCTCGCTTTATGAGCTGATGTTTTGAGGACGCATCTTCAGGTGTTCGACGGGATTTGAAGTAATCTATAAAGACTTCTCTCCAATCCTCAACCTTTTCTTGGTCTTTTACTTGTAGATCTATTTGCTTGGTCGCTCCTTTTTCTTCGGATGACTCCAGAGATATTTCTGCCGGTGTAAGAACCCGACTACTTTGTACCACGATCCTTACGTCATCGAGGTTCTCGTCGGCCAATTCTTTAGCGAGCTTGGCTAATGTGTCCGCCTTGCTATTTTCTGCACGCGGAATTCTTTCCAGGGTGTAGGAAGGTATTTGGGTCAGCAATTGCTGCACCCTCTCGCCGTACTTCACCAGTTCTGGTTTGCACGTTTGATAATCGTCGTTTACTTGGCTAACGACCAGCTGGGAGTCTCCGTATATGAGGAGGTTCTCAATTCCCATGTCGATGGCGATCTCGAGACCTTCTATCAAAGCTTCATACTCGGCTTCATTGTTTGTCCTCGGCTCTGTTAAGGAGAAGGCAAAGCGCATTATCCCTCCTTGTGGAGTTACGAAGATGAGACCTACCCCTGATTTGATTATGGGGGTGCTTTGTTTGCGCTTCTTCATGGTGGATGCTCCATCGAAGTAAAGTTCCCACCGGGTATCACCTTCATCGATCGTGTCAAACGCATGTTCGTCTGGCAGTTCGCAATTCAAAGGAGAATCGACAGGTATCGGATGCTCAGCGAGGAAGTCGGCGATGGCCTGGCCTTTCACTGCCTTAAGAGGCTGATAAGTTATCGAGAACTCCATCAAAAGCAGGGCCCATTTAGCGAGCCGCCCCGTCAATATGGCCTTTGACATCAAATACTTGAGAGGATCCACCTTCGATATGAGGCGGACTTCATGCGCCAACGCATAGTGCCTGAGCTTCGTTATCGCGAAGATCAATGCCAAGAAGTGTTTTTCGATGGGAGAATAATTGCTTTCTGCTCCCAGTAAAACTCGACTCAAATAGTAGAGGGCTCTCTCTTTCCCCTGGCCGTTCTCCTGTGCCCATAATGCACCTAAGGAACCTTCAAGGGCGGTTGTATACAGAATGAGAGGTTTTCCCTTAACGGGAGCGGCCAGTACTGGCGGATTCTGCAGGTATTGCTTGATTTCGTCCAGTGCGTTTTGGCATTTGCGATCCCAGACGAAAGGGGTTCCCTTCTTCATCAGGTGACTGTAAGGACGGCACTTTCCTGAGAGATTGGCTATAAATCGCCGGATATACGCGAGCTTCCCTTGGAGAGACCGCAATTGCTTGAGAGTCCTTGGCGGGGCATCTCCATAATCGCCTTGATCTTTGACGGATCTATCTCGATGCCTCGGTGTCGGACGATGAATCCTAGGAACTTGCCCGAGGAGACTCCGAACGCGCATTTGAGAGGGTTCATCTTCAAGTTGTATTGCCGAAGGCGTTGAAACATGATTCTCAGATGCTCTAAATGCTCCTCGTATGATTTGCTTTTCACCACGAGGTCATCGATATAGCATTCGACGATTTCATGTATGAGGTCATCGAAGATCTTCGTCATGGCCTTCTGATAGGTGGCACCGGCGTTCTTTAGACCAAAAGGCATCACCTTGTAGCAGAATATACCTAAAAGGGTCCGGAAAGCGGTGTGCTTCTGATCCTCGGGATGCATCTTTATCTGATTGTATCCTGAAGATCCGTCCATGAAGGAGAAGACTTCGTGAGTGGATGTATTGTCTATCATCAGCTCAGTGACTGGTACTGGAAATTCGTCCTTTGGACAGGCTTTATTGAGATCCCGAAAGTCCACACATATGCGCATTGTCCCATTTTTCTTCATCACCGGGACGATGTTGGCGATCAAGTCAGGATACTGAACCTCTTGGATGAAGCCAGAGTCGATTAGCTTTTTAATTTCGGCGTTGACCCTCATCTCAAGCTCGAGCCGCATTCTTCTTGGTTCTTGTTTGATTGGCTTGGCGTCCAGAGATATTGCCAATTTGTGGACAACAATCTCTGGATCTAATCCTGGAATCTGGGAATAGTTCCATGCAAAGCAATCTTTATGCTGCATGAGCACGTCCTTTAGTGTAGCCACCCTTTCTTCAGACAGCAACTCGCTGACGAATGTCGGCCGCGGGTCGCTTGTCGTCCCCAAATCAATTTTCTTGAGGTTATCTGCAGTAGTATGTATTCCTTCTTCCAGCTCTTTTGGCACCGGTGGAAACTCTGAGATCACCTCGCCATCATCGTTTTCGAAGCACCAGGGAGGTCATCCATATTCTCGGGCTCTTCTTTTGACAGTGTTATCGCATAACAGGTACGAGATCGTTTCCGAGATTGATGTTGATCTGGTTCTACTCTTTCTATACGCGTCGCTTTCGGTTCATGCTTCTATGGCGGGCTTACCCTCCAACTGCTGGATAGCGCGAACCTGCCCTGTTGATACTGGTCTTCGACCCAGTTCTTGAAGGTGAAGCAGTCTTCGAGAGTGTGTCCTATTGCTCGGTGATAAGAGCAATAGTCTGGGTGAGAGACCTCGTTGGCTTGCTCGGGGTGTTTGGACTCCGAAAGTGTAATCATTTGATGTTTTATGGCAAGATCAAGTATCTTCCGTGTTTTGTCCTGGGGAAAAGAGTATGCTCGACCCATCTTCTTTATAAGAGACGAATCCGGATTACTCGATTCCCTATTGCGTGGCTTCTTGGTCCCACTTTGTCACTGTCGAACGCCTTTCCCGTTGTTTGGTTTATTTTTGCCTCTGCGTCGGGCCTTTTGTATGACGGGTTGATAAGGAAAAGCATTGTCATTCTCCGCGGCCTATTGAAGGAGGCGCTGCGTCCTGGATTTTTCGTAAATGGCTATCTCGCGGTTATGGTCATCCCGGATTTTCTGACCCGCTTCCCTTACTAGCTTGTCCATCCGTTCTTCAAACGACGGGCTCAGTATTTTGATGGCAGGATCTCGTTTTGGTTCAAGATCGGCGTCTTTTAATAGAACGTCTCCTTCTTCATTGAAGTCATGTATGACGTAGCTGCCATGGACTCGCTCCCGTTTTCTGGATTGAACATATCCAAGCCCGATCGTTTCCATTCTCCCGTTGGGCAACTTGCGCTGAGTTCCAGGGACATCCCAAATCCTGTTGTAGAATCGAGCTTGTCGAGCAGTTTGTCTGAAGGGTACCCATTGACGCTTCAATAGCCTTTTCAAGCATTCCGTGTAATATCTAGGCGGACGGATGGGTTGGAGCCTGTCGAGCGTAGAATCGGCGCCATGCCAAATATCTTTTTCCACTTTGGTTTCCCCAGATTGGTAGAATAGGATCACCTTTTCACCTTTTCGCCTAGGAGGGACGTAGAATGTCTGCAGTTCTTGCACACTATAAGTTTTAAGTGCCTCGAGCTCTTTATAATGCTCTTGTGGAACCACGGTGATTTGCAAACTCTGATTATCGCCAGCAAAGGCTTGTATTGATGGCCGAGCGGAAAATATAGCGTTAACCTCGTCTTCCGAGTCGCTGCCGAAGATCAACATGGGGGCGGACGGTCCCGGGTTGTTGCGTTGAGACGGCCCTGAATAAACTATCTCTTCTTCCTCCTCAGTATCACTCCCGAAGACTGGAATAGTGGTGATAGCTTTGTTTTTGGGTTTGTGACATCTTTCCGTGTCTTCAAAATCTGGTAAGAAGTATTTTGCATCCTCATACTTTCGGACTTCGTTCACGGAGAATGGGTTCAACTCCCCTGTCACAGTGTACTCGAGACCAACCTTGAAATACTTCATTCACTGGTGTTGTGTAGAAGGGATAATATTGTACTCGTGTAACCAAGGCCCGCCGAGCAAAGCATTATAGCAGGTCTTAGCATTGATGACGTGAAATTTAATATCCATGACAAGTAGCCCGAAGCGCAGCGTCAGTATCACAGACCCGAGAGTCTGTGATGATTGGGAGTCGAAACTGGAGATGGTGATCTTATCACGAGCGAGGTGCCGAACACTCATGCAGATTTCCTTCAACACTCGCACGTTGAGGAGGTTAACGGAAGACCCATTATCGACCAAGATTTTGCCTATCTTGATATCGTGACAGTATCCGAAGACATAAAGGGAACGATTGTGCTCGCACGTCCCGAGGAGGAGATCTTCGTCACCGAAGGTGATATCGGCCGTATGTACTTCTTCCGGCTCGTCCTTCATCTTTTCTTCGGCGAGGAAAGCTTGGAATTGCTCGGGCTCCTCCAGCGCCTTGATCAAAGAATCTCTTGCTTCTTTTGATAGCAGAAGGGCGTCGAGAATGATGAGTTGCGAGGGTAACTTTCTTAAGTGTGCCAGAATGTTGTAGTCCACCTTACTTTTCTTTGGCGGGTCCTTGGCGGTCAGCTCTTTGACGACTTGGTCATCTAGGGGGATATCCTCAGGGACTTTTTCTTTTCCCTTATCTTTTCTATTCGTGGCTCCGAGATTCTTTTCGGGCAGCGTACGATTGCGCAGCTGAATATTTTCACAGGTCTTTGGTTCTTCCTCTTTTCCCGAAGTGAATTCTTTGAAGAGAGGGCCAAGATTCATTTCTTCATTGGAGTCGCTCCCGAAGGTGAGAACTTGCAATTCCCCGGCGTTAACCATGCGACAGTTGCCGGTAGTTCTTCTAAGCTCCTCGGTCGTACTTTTTCACTCCCGACGAGTTTTGCGTTTCATCTGCTTAAAATATTGCCGGTGAGCAACATATCCCTGCCACCATCTTTTAAAAGCGTTGCACTCTTCGGTAGGGTGCGCAATCTTTTGATGATATAAGCAGTAGCTAGGATGAATCTCTGCTTCACCAAGAATGTTTTCTTCCGAGGGTGGTGGCTTCATTCCCATTGATATGGCTTTGGCGAACCTCTTCCTCATCTTGAACCTGCTTTTATTCGCGGTGGATGTGCTTTGATTTGGCGGGAGCGTTGCAACCCTTTCGTCCAGTCTCCGGTGTTTGGCCTTTTCAAATATGGCCATCTCACGCTCTCGAGCAGCTTTGATTTCAAGAAGCGCTTCATTCAGGAACGCATCAATCATTTCGTCTGATGGCTCTAGAAGTTCCGGCTCAGGATTGGCCCCCAGTTTCTCGGTGCGAGGAGTTTCTTCATCGTCTATCGACGAGTGAGAGATTACACGGCAACTTGCTACGTAACCCTCAGATTCATCCAACGAATCTTCTCCATCATCTCCGTCCTCAAGGACGTGGTTGGGAAATTCTTGAAGTGTGACTGGAGTTCGCGCTTTCTGGTTATACTCTTCCAGCGCGTCAATCTGTTTTTGCAGGTCCGTGCGCTTGTCACCGGGCTTTACGGGCTTTTTGGTCTTCTTTTTCTTCTTCGAAGACTTTGACGGCTGGGTGTGAGTGTTCTAAATGTCATCACCAATTTTTGGAGTTGGGCGCGGCTTCGGCATCCCTTCGATGATCTCAGGTTCCAATGGATTCTTCCACCTGATCGCCGGGCATGTCTGGAGATTGTTCAGCATTCTCTTAGTTTTGGCTGAAAGAGCGACCTCCCATGGAGCTTCTTCAACAAAAGAGCACGATGCCCACGGTGTGTCCGTCTTCTTAGGAGTGTGTGGTTGTGGTGGGCTAACTTTCCACTTCTCAGACAGCGCAAACTTGCCTTGTTGGTACTGATCCTCGATCCATCCCTTAAAGACGAAGCAATCTTCAATTGGATGGCTTACCGTCTGATGGTAAGGGCAATAATTGGGACTATTAGTCTCACCAGGTTGCAATGGTCGCTTTGGATTCGGCAGATTGATGAGCCTGTTGCACATCGCCAGAATAGTCTCTTCGTTTTGTCCCGTGGGAACGAGTAAGGACGCTTAATTTTCTCATTATAGTAGCATCGTCTCTCTTCCAGTTGATCCGTAAGTTTTGGAGCACTGGGCTGTTGTTGGGTATTTGCAATGAAGGTCGCCTTCCCTTTACCCTTTTCGTTTTACGGCTTCGGCTTCGGAGGAGACGGTCTATGACCCATCTGGTCTATCTGGGCTAGCTTGTCGATTAAAGCTTGGAACGTGGGCGGTTTGAAGAACATCATAAATTGTGAAATAGTTGCATGAGGGTCTAAGGTGCCCACGAACATGCCCACCGCTGGTGCTTCTTCGATGCGCTGTTCGCATTTCGACCACAGATTCCGCCATCGGATTGCGTATTGAACCCGCGTCTCGCCTGGCTTCACCCTAACATTGATCAATGCCGTTATTGGGGTACGTTTACTAGCACTCACAAATCGTTGGGTGAATAACAACTCCATTTCTATGAAAGTCTTGACGGAGTCGGAAGTTCGGAGTACCATTCAAATGCCGTCTCCGACAAGCTACCGACGAATTGGCGAAGCAAAAGCTTATCATCCCCCCCGGTGTTGCCACAAAGAGCCCTGAACTGAGCGACATGTTGATGGGGATTGCTTGTCCCCTTGTACACATGGAATTTGGGGATTGTGTATACTTTATTTGGTCATACCAGCCTAGATACGGTCGCCCAGTTTTAACGACTTGGCCAGCTGCTTCATTTGCCTGGTGAGCTCGTATTTGCTGAGCAATATAGTCATCCAGAGCGGCCTTAGAAATAGTTTTCTCTATTGCTGCCGAAAGAGCCGGAGGAGGATTCGACGTCTCCCCTATGTCGTCTTCAATAATGATCGGAGGGTCTTCAGCTGGAGGATCCGGCTGTAACATCATCCCGACCATGTCTTGGAAGAGAAGTGCCATTCGTTTTATGTTGGCAGCTTGTTCCGAAGCTTCTCTGTCCTTCTTTTCAAGGACTCTGCGTAGGAAGTCAGCATCGGTTTCTTGTTCGTGACGCTGCTCCGATGACGCCTCCGGGCTTTCTTTTGGTCCGGTGAGTGCGGTCATTGCAGTCAGCATCTCCTGAAGCTTCTGCTGTTATTGTTCATGAGCCCTCGTTATTGATCGGGTGAGCGGTCGGTGGCCCGTCGAAGTGCGTCTTTCCTCTTTTCCGGAAGCCATGTAAACAATATGCACCGTTATGCCCCCTGTTCCCCTCCGAAAGACGGCGCAAGACTGACGTCTTGCCTGAAATTCGGGGCAGATGCTAATTGGTGTTATCCGTCCACCTCTCCGAAGATGCCAAGTTGATTTATGGCACCATGTATCGAAGGTTTAAACGGATGTGTCCGATGTAGCAGACTTCGTCAGATTCCCCCTCGTTTGAGGGGTTTTTGATTGTGGGGATGCTCTTCCCTGCAGGCGCAAGCCCCTGCAGTTAATTACGCTACCACATCGCGGTAACAACTTTCTCCTTCTCCAGATGGTCACTTCGTGTCGTGGGTGTTTGTTTTTTTTGTGGTTGCCCGTGGATTGTATACGGAGACTAATTTATGTTGTCGCCCGTAGGACGTGGACTAGTCCAAATCCTTATCTTTCTTAGATTTGGGTTTGGGGGTTGTGTTTAAGGATACGTTAGCCTTATTTGAGGCTAAGATCAACTTAAACGTTTGTTAAGGATACGTTAGTCTATTTTTAGACTAAGATCAACTTAACGGGATCATTTAGATCCAACAAAAGAGTAATTGGGGGCTCTATTGTTTAGTTTAGTGACGTTGCGGTCGATAAGTAGTTTAAGGACATTGCGGTCCAATGTTAGTTTTAAGACATTGCGGTCAAGGTTAAGGACATCATAGTCCGTGGATTTAAGGACTCCACAGTCCGGTGTTAGTTTTAAGACATCACGGTCAAGGTTAAGGACATCATAGTCCGTTGTTAGTTTTAAGACGTCACGGTCAAGGTTAAGGACATCATAGTCCATGAGTTTAAGGACCCCACAGTCCGTGAAATGTATGGTTGTTGGGACCCGTCACCTCTTTGAAGACGTTGAGGAATTACAATGACAAATATCAAAGGGGTGAAGAGATGTACCCTTGAACCAAGGTAGATTAAATGATCTGTAGCCCAATTTGGAACCAAGACCAATTAATTATATTGTGAGCCCATTGGTTCAGTTAAGTCTGGATTGAGGACTTATGGCCAACTTGGGCTAAGTCCAATTAAGTCTGGCATGTTTGACATTTGTCTGATTCCAGTCTACAAAAGTTTTGAGGGGCTTGATAACATTTCTGTTATAGCTCTGGATGTTATTCAATTTTGAGATTCAATTGAAGGGGAGGCTTTGCCTCTGAAAGATTAGCCAGTTTGGCTAAAAGTAGTGTTAAACACTAAATAACAAAAGTGTTAAAACACTAAAAACAGAATTCTCAAACTAGTGTTAAACACTAAAAGAACAGTCAGTGTTAAACACTGGAAATATAGTTTCCCAAATTAGTGTTAAACACTAGCAAACAATAGTGTTAAACACTGGAAATGAAGTTGTCAAATTAATGTTACACACTAGAAAACACCAATGTTAAACACTGGGTATAAAGTTCTCGAATCAGTGTTAAACACTAAAAAAAGAGGGGTCACGTGGGGACACGTAAGAGCGCTCAAAGGTGGGACCGGATCCCCTTTTACCTCGTTCTGCAATTAAGTGTTAAACACTTTTTTATTATTTTTATTTTGAACGTCACGTGTTGACACGTGATGTGGATTTATGCGCCGACTGTTAAAGCGTTTGCCAAGGGGTCACGTGGTAACACGTGAGAGCGCCCAAAACCTTCATTTCTTTTGCTTTTTCTTTCTGCGTTTTGGGAGTCACGTGGGAGCACGTGAGGCATTGCCTCAAAGCTGTTTCCTTTTTATTTTTGGGGATCTTTTTAGGGGTCACGTGACCTAGTTTTATTCCTTCTTTTCTGATCACTGCGGATTGGGGTCACGTGTCATCACGTGACCAATGTTCTTTATGTGCATGGAGATCTTTCAAGTCTCTTTATTTTAAGAATTAAATTCTCTGTAGGGTTAAACCCTAATCATGATTTTGGAGGAATTAAATTCCTGTTATGAAAGAATTAAATTCTTATGTAGGGTTAAACCCTAATTTCATTCATCTTGAAGGAATTAAATTCCTATGATTTTGGGAGAATTAAATTCTCAGATAGGGTTCAAACCCTAATTTCATATCTTGGAGGAATTAAATTCCTGTGAGTCCGAGAGAATTAAATTCTCAATTAGGGTTAAACCCTAGTTCTGTCCATCTTGAAGGAATTAAATTCCTATAATTTTGGGAGAATTTAATTCTCATATAGGGTTAAACCCTAATTTTATTTTGGAAGGAATTAAATTCCTATAGCTTTGGGAGAATTAAATTCTCTGAACTCAATTCCCCCTTTAAGTTTTAGATCGGCATGGCAGGATCTCGACCCGATGAGAATTACATTCTCAACTTATGGGGAGATATGCGCTTTGCAAATCTTCAACTAGAGGAAGAACTAAGTTCTTTTTCATAAAAGAGTTAAACTCTTACATTGAGAATTAAATTCTCTTTATTGAAGTTTTGATCCCTTTTCTTTTCTTACCTAGGGTTTTTCTTTTATAGAGAATTAAATTCTCCTCTCTTTTCTCTCTGAAATTTCAAGATTCCAAAACTCTCTCCAAAAACTCTCCTCTGGCTCCTATTTATAGTAGAAGGAAAAGAATCAATTTGTTTAGTAAATCTTTCATTGAAAGATTTGATTTGTTTCCATCATTAATCCGAGCCTTTAGATTATTAGGTGAATTTTATTCTCCGTTGGATGTTTAATCCAAAGATATTCTATTTGCTATTTCTGGTGAGATTTAGGGGAAATCTTTCCTTGTCTAAAATTTTTCCATAAATTGGTGATATTTAATCACCCCTGGATTTTTAATCCAACGGTTCTCCTTAATCCTTTCCCATTTGGAAAGATTTTATAGAAATCCAGAATTTTAATTCTGTTAAACTGTGAGGCTTTTAAAGCCAGTCACGTGCTGACACGTGACCCTTGGTCACGTGTGAGCACGTGATCCTCAATTAAGTCATTTTTCAGTAGCTTGTTTATGTTGTTGTTTTAACCATCACGTGTCAACACGTGACCATTGGTCACGTGTGAGCATGTGATACCTCGTTGAGATATTTTTTCTGACTTTTAGAATTAAATTCTTTCAAGCTGTAAGGCTTTCAAAGCCTGTCACGTGCTGTTACGTGACCCTTGGTCACGTGTGAGCACGTGACCCTCAATTGAGTTATTTTTCAGCAGTTTGTTTTCGCTTCTGTTTGATGAAGTTTTAACCATCACGTGTCATCACGTGACCATTGGTCACGTGTGAACGCGTGATACCTCATTGAGGTAATTCCTGATTTTTTTAATCAGGAAACAAATGCCCCCACAGCGCTGCTCTCACGTGTCTGCACGTGAGTGCAACGCTGTCACTTTTGTGACCGTTGGATTCATCTAGGGAATCGGGAAGATGAAGCGTTTCCATCACATCCTATAAATGCAGGGGTCTTTTCAGAAGCGCCTCCACTCTTTCATCTTCTTCCTTGCAATTTTTTCTTTGAGAATTTAATTCTCCTTCTCAGAGATTAGTTCTCTGTTCCAAAATCTTCAGAGTTTAACTCTGTTTAAGAAAGACCCATCTCTTCAGGTAATGGCTTTGGACGATCGAAGAACTTTCATACATATAAAACTCTTTGGATTTTAAATCCACACCAAGGGTTTTCCCTTTTAACAAGAACCCATTTTTACGTTCTTTAAGAAGAAAACCACTCATTCTTTAATCAACAGGCCCTTTAGGGTTTCTCTGATTTTCAGGGGTTAATGGTGGTGTTTGCCTTTTTCTATGGAATTTAATTCCATCTCAAAAATATTTCTGGGAATTTAATTCCCCCCTTTTTTAACAAGGAATTTAATTCCTATGAAGAACTCAGTTCTTCCCAGATAGCTTCTGGGGGTTTTCTTGTCCTGAGTTGTCTCTTTTACATCCAAGAAGAAGAAGTTTGCAATGTCTCTTCCTGGGAATTTAATTTCCTTGATTCTGTTTGATTTGTCACAGAGTCTAAAATGGATTTTCTTTTTAGGGGAATGTGTAGGGTCATTTGAAATCCACTGCTTTTTTAATGAGAATCTTCCATTTGTCTCATTATAATTGCTTTGCTTCATCATTAGCCAGCCGCCATCTTGATTTTGCGGGACCCACGTGTTTTGTAACCAGTGGTCCCATAAAATGAGTCTTCCGTCACTGTCTTTTTCCTTGTATATATATATCTATAATCACTGTTGGCTCCGCCTTAATAGTTTCCCCTTATTTTATTACCGGTGTAATGACGTCTGTTCCGTATTTCCTTTTCACCCGCTCGGAAGCCGCTTTTCCTCAATCACCATCTGACGAGGAGGTGATGGCAATGATCAGGGCTCATGACCCAAATTGCACCAATCTACTTCTGTGGGGGACTTGGTATAGTCACATCATCCGGGGTCGCCGGAGTTTTCTTTGCGAAGTACCGACGGAGCCTACCTTTCCATTCCTGCCGATGGATCCTCCAGGGACAGTCTTTGCTGTAGAGATGCCTAATTGGACTCCAATGGGACGACTTGAGCCTTCGACAACGGGCATCCCGAATCATCCTATCCCAGCCATAGATATTCTGGGACACCGTATTTGCCAGGGCGAGGCCCAACCATGGGGGCAGATCTACAAAATAGGGCTCGCCCCTCGACACCCCACGGGTTATCTTCTTTGGGCTCGCTACATCCTGTCCGCCCATCGCGCGCGACTGCAGAAGGTTGGGCTTTATCAGTCAATCTATGCGTCCCTTTTCCACTATTCGTCTCCTTATGTCCGGTGGGTTAAGGGCTTCCTGAACCAGTGGAATCTCCTCACCAACACTTTCCTCCTAGGGGACCGCGAAGTTTCGATTTCTTTGGAAGAATTTCGCGAGATCTCGAGGCTGCCAATCAGAGGGACACTTTATGAGGAATTGCTGCCTTCTGACGAGTACGTCTACGAGACCGAGCCCGCAATGCTCGACGGCTTGTCCACTGAGAATGTCGTCCGCCATAAGCGCCTGAGTTTGATCAAAGCCTTGGGCATTTTTGACAAACTGTTCACTGAGTCAGAGGAGCAGGGCTTCACTTTCAAGAGCTTCATCGCTTGCTTCCTTCACGAGGATGTCCCGTCGAAGACGGCTCCGAAGTTTGCAAACATCAATGACCCCTTTGGGTTTGGTTTGAACAGACGGCCGACTAAGGAAGAGGATTTACCGCAGTACTATTTTCCTATCATGTTGGCGGTGTCTTTTGAATCGATTGCATCTCCCGGCATAGATGAGGAGACCTTTTTTATGGGTTTTATCAGTGTTTGGCTCAGCTGGTTCGTCATCCCTATGCATCGCCGCTTTATGAGAGTCTCGGTCATCTACCCGGCTCATCGTATTGCTGAGGGAACACGGTTGGCCGTAGGCATCCCGGCGCTAGCGCATCTCTATCACGGATTGGGCGCCGCTGCTAACACCTCAACTCCCGGTGTGGACGTAGTAAACTTCTCCCTTCATTACTTCACATCCTGGATTGAGATGCACGTATTGGGGGCTTTTGCTCCGCATCAGAGACCCAGTTTTTATGATGCTTACACTTTTCCGCGACTCATGCGGCTAGTGGATGCTTCTGCCCCTGATCCGACCCAGTTTGGGGCCATTCGTGTGTTGATCGCTCCTTACGCTAGCGTGGGCGGACTGGTATTTATTGATCGGGTTCTATCTGCTCCTTCAGGCCCGATTCAACAACTCCACGACCAGTCGAAAGGTGAGGTGCCTTCTCTGAAGCCCCGGGAGGCTACGCACTTATACGCGATCAGACCGGGCTATCTCGTATTCCGTCAGAACAGTGCGGCTCTGTTTATGCGGTACAATCCACATCGCTTCGCCCAGCAGCTTGGATACGATCAGGGTGTCCCATTTGAGGCTTTTACGGTTGCGCCGGTCCCTTCACCCGTAGCTGTTCGTGAAGCCGCTAATCACTTCGTGAGGTTGAACACCGGTTCTTACTTTATGATCCCCGAAGCAGACCATACTCCCCGATGCGTGGGGGCCTTCACATGCTGGTATCTTCATCGGGTCAACCCAGTTATTGCTGAGGAGAAGAGGTTGCTTCTTAGCTATGGCACTCTTGCTCCGGATCAGGCCGCGGGGATTCCGCTGCGGCCGCGCGCACCGGTCCGCTTTCTCTTGAGGGACACCAGTGTTGCGCTCATTTCGGGAGAATCAGAGGTGGACCTTACCCCCACCGTTGGTATGCCATTGGGTACCCGGTCGCGAGCCAATCGGGCTCCAGTAGCAGCACCACCACCCGTAGCGTCGACAATGGCAGTGTCGTCCTCGGTAGCACCGCCAAACGAGAGTGCCAGGAACGAGGGTGTTGAAGGTAAGGTGGGTCGGAGTCGTGCCAAGGCTCCACGGGAAAAGAAGCGAGCGTCCTCTGGCATTAGTTCCGGGCCAAAGAGGAGGAAGAAGACAGTCGCCCTTCTGCTCGATCTTTCAGAAGGATCCGAACCTGTCGTTCAAGACGAACCCATATCCATGATATCGCCGGACGATGGTTTTCTTTTCCCAGGTTCATCTGCCGAGGAAGCCGCACAATTGGCTGAGGCTATAAGACGCTCGCAGCTTGAAGCTGAGAAGGTAAGGATCCCGAAGAGGCCTTATCCTGCCGTCATCTTATATGAAGATCCTTCGTGGATACGGCGGCGGTTCATCGGCCCTTTGGAGGAGTGCGGAGAAAGGGCCCTTAAGCAGGCTACTTCGGAGGATGCCGCAGACGCGCTCTCCTTGTGGACGGGCGGCCACGAGTCCACTCTTGAACCTCGGCGAGCACACCTCCTTGAGAAGGAGCATCAGCTTGAAGAAGCCATGTTGGAGGCTTCCCTACGCATTGGTATGTTTCTATATTTCTTTGTAGTACTTCATGTTTCCTGCACTTGTATATATGTATTCTTATTCTTGTGTGAATTGTGCAGAGACTTCGGCGATGGGGGAGGTTCCTACGGGGTTGTTGAAGATGGAGCATGTTGACACCCTTAATGAAACATTGCTCGATATGGAGGGGGTCAACGACGCCGCGCCCCTCACGATAGAGCCTCCTGTGGCGGCTCTTGATCCCGGAGCATTCGCTCCTTTGGGAGAGGCACCCTTGGTGGTCGCCGTCCCAACGGCTCTTCCTGAGGGCGGCCCAGAGGCTGGGATGGAGGTAGTCGGGACCCCCCTCCCTGCGTTGGAACCTGAGGTCATGGCGGAGGCCGTTGAAGCTGCTATCCCCCCAGCTCAGAACGGGAGGAGCGTCGAAGGTAACCTTCTACATTTTAAACTAGTAATCTTTCTGTTATCTGAACTCTTTTGTCTTTTCAGAGTTGCGCGGACTGGCGGCCTCTATTGCCGATCTGTCTCCCCGGCAATCCTTTCAGCGTCTGCTGGAGATGGCCACCTCGCAGGCGATATCTCCTCAACGCATCGTCCTCTCGTCTGGGCAAGTTTAGTGTCGTTCGCCATTTCATAGCATTGTTGTTACTTCGCAAAATGACATTGATGTTCTTTACAATTCTGGAGGCCGATGACGAGGTTGAGGTCCTCGAAGGGCCAGGGGAACCTTCAGCTCTTTCTTGCACGAC
This sequence comes from Agapanthus africanus, assembly GCA_030015575.1. NCBI lineage: Eukaryota > Viridiplantae > Streptophyta > Magnoliopsida > Asparagales > Amaryllidaceae > Agapanthus > Agapanthus africanus. The sequence continues at coordinate 191,287,132 of CM057341.1, forward strand.
TGTGGGTAAGTGAAGTCTCAATATGGTTCCACTTGTTCCTTTGCTTAAAAGTTTCGTTAATCATTTATAAATTTGAACAGCCCTGCCAGTTCTCACAGCGCTGGAGTCGCGCATTGCCGTGCCGCTCGGCCCTTATGCTTTACGAGCCTCAGACCGTCAGGCAAAATTGAGCCTCGACTCCCTGTCATCCCTGATTGAAGAGCTTCGTGCGGGCAGTGTGATCACAGCCGAAGCATTTGCTGCCGAAGCTAATGGTTCTCTTCCTTTTCTTGCCACCTAGCATAGCGAAGCGGTGGTGTGAGTCTGGGTGGAGTTCTGTCGGCAGGCGGCGGCTTGCTTGCACGCACTTGAGTGTTCCCGCCTTTCTTCGGAGGCTGTGGCTGCAAAGGCGGGCTCGCGGGGGCTGATAGAGCGGTGCGCGGCGAACATGGTGTCGTGCGAGAAGCGGCTCGGCCGCAAATTCTCGGAGAGGGAGCTGGCCTCTAAGGCACTGAACGAGCTCCAGGCCAACCTTACAGCCAAAGACAATAAAGCGTATGAACTCTGGCGAGTACTTCAAGAGTCTATCAAAGAGGTGGTGGCCCTCGATAAAGCTGCCGTGTTCACTCGCGAAAGGGTTGAGGCCCACAAGGCTACCGAGAAAGAGCTTGAAGGCCGACTTGCCTCGTATCAGGCTCAGCAGGCTCAGGCGAAAGCCCGTCTTCTGTCGATATTGAACCATGAAGGCGAGGCCCAGCGGAAAAGGGATGAGCTGACTAAGCTGCTGAATCGCCCGCCGTCCTGAAGACTTGTATCTTTTTTTTGTACATACTTCTGAATGAGAGTATATTATCTTTTTTATGAATTGTACTTTGTATCCATTCTGGTTTATGAATAAAAGACATATTTTTCTTCTCGATGGCGTGTCCCTTTTTGTTGAATGTATTATGTGGATAGTCTATATTGATCTCTTTGCAGGATAACGATGGCTTAGGATTCAGGGTTAAGATCTGCCTCCTAAGACTTTTCAACTTTATGAACCGTGAGGGTTTCATAAAGAGTTTTTCTCCCTACAAGTAGGGAGGATCCCGTAGGTGTAATTTCTCCTTAAGAATCGTGAGGATTCATAAGTGTGTTTTCTCTTGAAAGTCGTAAGGATCTCACAAGAGAATTTTCTTCCCTACGGGTCGTGAGGACCCGCAAGTGTTGGGTGCGGTTGCCCTTATCCGTATTTCACGGGGTCAGGGGTTGCTTTGGATGTTTTCCAGGGTATCATAGTTTTAAGACATTACGGTCGACGTTAAGGACATCATAGTCCGTGGGTTTAAGGACTCCATTGTCCAATGTTAGTTTTAAGACATCACGGTCGAGGTTAAGGACATCATAGTCCGTGGGTTTAAGGACTCCATAGTCCAATGTTAGTTTTAAAACATCACGGTCAAGGTTAAGGACATCATAGTCCGTGGATTTAAGGACTCCACAGTCCAATGTTAGTTTTAAGACATCACAGTCAAGGTTAAGGACATCATAGTCCGTGGATTTAAGGACTCCACAGTCCGCCGTTAGTTTTAAGACATCACGGTCAAGGTTAAGGACATCATAGTCCGTGGGTTTAAGGACTCCACAGTCCAATTTTAGTTTTAAGACATCACGGTCAAGGTTAAGGACTTCATAGTCCGTAGATTTAAGGACTCCACAGTCCACGAAATGTGTGGTTATTGGGACCCGTCACCTCTTTGAAGACGTTGAGGAATTACAACAACAAATATCAAAGGAGTGAAGAGATGTACCCTTGAACCAAGGTAAAACCAGTCTGGAATCATTATGGTTGATCGTTAGTTTTAAGACATTTCGGTCGAGGTTAAGGACATCATAGTCCGTGGATTTTAAGGACTCCACAGTACGATGTTTGCTCTTGATGCTTCACACGGGTTCATTGTCGTGCTCTGCGAGGACCAGGCTCCGCTCTGGACATTTTCCGCGGGGTCAAAGAGTGACGTTATCCGCGTTCCACGTGACTAGGAATTTTGCTCTGGATGCTTCCCATGGGTTCACTGCCGTGTTCGGCGAGGACCAGGCTCCGCTCTGGATGCTTCACACGGGTTCACTTCCGTGCTCTGCGAGGACCAGGATCCGCTCTGGACATTTTCCACGGGTTCAAAGAGTGACGTTATCCACGTTCCACGTGACCAGGAATTTTGCTTTGGATGCTTCCCACGGGTTCACTGCCGTGTTCGGCGAGGACCAGGCTCCGCTCTAGATGCTTCACACGGGTTCACTGCCGTGCTCTGCAAGGACCAGGATCCGCTCTGGACATTTTCCACGGGGTCAAAGAGTGACGTTATCCGCATTCCACATGACCAGGAATTTTGCTCTAGATGCTTCACACGGGTTCACTGTCGTGCTCGGCGAGGACCAGGCTCCACTCTGGATGCTTCACATGGGTTCACTGCCGTGCTTTGCGAGGACCAGGATCCGCTCTGGACGTTTTCCACAGGGTCAAAGAGTGACGTTATCCGCGTTCCATGTGACCAGGAATTTTGCTCTGGATGCTTCTTACGGGTTCACTGCCGTGTTCGGTGAGGACCAGGCTCCGCTCTGGATGCTTCACACGGGTTCACTGCCGTGCTCTGCGAGGACCAGGATCCGCTCTGGACGTTTTCCATGGGGTCAAAGAGTGACGTTATCCGCGTTCCACGTGACCAGGAAGGGTTGACTTTATCCGCATTTCACGGAGTCGGAGTTTGACTCTCGGTCAGCTGTACACCGTTGAGTCATGGAACTGGGAGTTGCCACTGTTCCGCTTTGCTTGATGTGGTGTCTGTTGTAATAAGACGGGTGTTGAGATGATCTTTAGGCTATCTGTGGACCATCGAGATTTGGCTTCTTCTTCGGATGAAACCTTGGGGGGAATGTGATTCCTTCTTTGTTTGCGCCCCTGGATTGTATAAGGGATCGAAACGATATCACCTACAGGGCATAAATTTCATTTTTATTTTATTTCTATTTCCGCGATGCTCTATCATTTCAGCTTTTATATCGCGAAGGTCGCGATTGCCCTATCATTTCGGCTATTTTTCGCGGTGCCCAATCATTTCGGCTATTTATTTTATTTTTACTCGCTGTTTTTTATTGCGAGTTGCCCAATCCTTTAGGCTATTTTTCATGCATACATTTTTACTTGCTGATTTTATCTGCAAGTTGCCCCATCATTTCGGCTATTTCGTATGCATGTGCGGCTTGCTGGCTTTTCGCCGCAAGCTTTGGATTAGACACCGATTTCGGCATCAGCACCGCTACAAATGGGATATTGCCAGGAGCGCATCATCATTTGCCTCTGTCGATGTCGAACATAGGTGGCTTAGTAAACAGGGTTAGGGTCCTGTCGACTAAGGCTTTTGACTTCATGAGCCGTAAGGGTCTCACAAAGGTATTTCTCCCTACAGGTCGTGAGGATCTCGTAGGTGTGTTTTCTCCTTGGGAATCGTGAGGATTCCTAAGTGTGTGTTCCCCTGTAAGTCGTAAGGATCTTACAAAAAGGTTTTCTCCTTATAAGTCGAGAGGACTGACAAGGGTTGTTCACCGTGCGAACATATCCCCAGTCACGGATGGGACTTGGTTAGGGAAATGTTTATTCGCTCCCGTGGATTGTATACAAGGGTCAGTATTGAGCCGCTTGTAGGGCAATATCGAAGGTTGTGGGGGTTGCTTAAGAACAGGTTCAGGTCTCTGTAACTTAAGACTTTCAAATCTTATGAGCCGTGAGGGTCTCATAGGAGAGTTCTCCTTACGAGTCGTGAGGATCTCGCAAGTGTAATTTCTCCTTAGGGATTGTGGGGATCCCTAAGTGTGTTGCTCCCTTGTGAGTCGTAAGGATCTCGCGCGGGTGGTTTCTCCTTACAAGGTCGAGAGGACCCTGTAAGTGTATTTTAATGAGGCTGCGCCCTTTCGGGTTTTCACAAACACTCGTCGGTAGCCCTGCTGTTTTTACTCACGGAGCCCTTTCGGGTTTTCATCCGCGCCCATTTTGCTTATGGACATACCGTTTTCTCTTTTTTCTTCTTTTTTTTTCTAACGAGGTTGCGCCCTTTCGGGTTTTCACAAACACTCGCCGGTAGCCCTGCTGTTTTTACTCACGGAGCCCTTTCGGGTTTTCATCCGTGCCCATTTTGCTTGTGGACATACCGTTTTTTTATTATTCTTTTTTTTGTATCAGCTTTGGGATGCTGCAATACACCGTAGTTTCTCGACATTTCGGTCAACAGCTAGTTTTAGGACATAGTAGTCCGTCGTTAGTTTAAGGACGTCTCGGTCCGCTGTTAATTTAAGAATGTTTCGGTCCGTTGTAAAGTAAGCCAGTTACTACTAGTAGAGTTTGGGCTTAAGAAGATAGCGAGCGGACATAGTCGTCGTCATCTATCATTGACCTAGGCCGTGACTCGTCAAACGTAGTACTTGTTCAGGAAGCGACCGTTTATTGTCCTGAAAGGTCTTTCACCATGCATGTCCATGAGTAAATAGGCTCCACCCTGGTAGATCTTGTCTATGATGTACGGGCCTTCATAGTTTGGCTCGAATTTTCCCCGCTTGGCGCGATTGGGGATCATAGTTCTTTTGACCACTAGTACGAGTTCGCCTTGGCGGAATGTCCTTGGCCTGGTTAATCTTTCATATGAGCGCGTCATCTTTGCTTTATAAGCTTCCAGATTTTGTTGCGCTATGAGCCGGGTTTCGTCAAGGGCATCGAGCTCCTCAAGCCGAAGGTGAGCGTTATCTTCGTCCGTTAGCTCATAATGGACTGCCACTCGTAAACTCTATCTTGAGGGGGAGTACCGCTTCTGCACCGAATACCAATGCGTACGACGTTGTGTTCGTGGCCGTCTTGAACGTAGTTCGATATGCCCAGAGAGCTTCATGCAGTCTCTCGTGCCAGTCCTTTTTTATTTTGAGACACCGTCTTCTTCACAATCTTTGTCAGGGTCTTGTTGAAGGCCTCAGCTAGACCGTTAGCTCGGGGATTATAAACTGAGGAGTATCTCCAGTCTATATTGTGCTGTTGTGCGAAGCGGCTGATCTTGTGGCTTCTGTAGGCTGGCCCGTTATCAGATATGATCCGTCGCGGAGTCCCAAACCGATAAATGACGTGCGTCTTGAAGAAATGGAGCATATTCTCCGTCTTCACTTCCCTCAGCGGTACTGCTTCTGCCCATTTGGAGAAGTAATCAGTTGTCGCCAAAATGAAACGATGTCCTCTGGACGATACCGGTTCAATGGGGTCGATTATGTCAGTTCCCCACATTTCGAATGGCCAGCTAGCCACCGTCGGATGCAGTGGATTTGGATGTTGGTGGATAAAGTCCCCATGAATCTGGCACGAGTGGCATTGCTTCGCATACTCGAGGCAGTCCTGAATCATCGTGGGCCAGTAGTAGCCCATTCGTTTAATTTTCAACTTCATCTTTGGGCCAGCTTGATGAGAACCACAAAGTCCATCGTGAACTTCCTGAACGACTCTCTTCGCCTCTTCAGGTCCCAGGCATCTCAACCATAGAGAATCAAATGACCTCTTGTACAGAGTATCATTGACGAAGGCAAAAGACAGGGCTCGTTTCATGAGCTGATATTTTGAGGACGCATCTTCAGGCGTTCGACGGGATTTGAAGTAGTCTATAAAGACTTCTCTCCAATCCTCAACCGTTTCTTGATCTTTTATTTGCAGGGCCGTCTGCTCAATCGCTTCCTTTTCCTCGGATGACTCTGGAGATAATTCTGCCGGTGCGAGGACCCGACGGCTTTGTACCACGATTCTGATGTCATCGAGGTTCTCATCAGCCAGTTCTTTAGCGAGCTTAGCTAGTGCATCCGCCTTGCTATTTTCTACACGTGGTATGCTTTCCAGCATGTAGGAGGGAATTTGAGTCAGCAGTTGCTGAACTCTCTCTCCATACTTCACCAGCTCTAGCATGCATGTTTGGTAGTTGCCATTGACTTGACTGACGACCAGTTGGGAATCTCCGTATATGAGGAGGTTTTCAATCCCCATGTCGATGGCGATCTCAAGACCTGCTATCAAAACCTCGTATTCGGCTTCATTGTTCATCCTTGGCTCTGTCAAGGAGAAAGTAAAGCGCATTATCCCTCCTTGCGGGGTCACGAAGATAAGGCCTACCCCTGATTTGATTATAGGCGTATTTTGTTCGCGCTTCTTCATGGAGGACGCTCCATCGAAATAAAGCTCTCATCGGGTATCACCACCATTGATCGTGTCAAACGCATGTTCGTCTGGAAGTTCGCAATTCAAAGGGGAATCGGCCGGTATCGGATGTTCAGCGAGGAAATCGGCGATGGCCTGGCCTTTCACTGCCTTAAGGGGCTGATAAGTTATCGAAAACTCCATCAAGAGCAAGGCCCATTTAGTGAGTCGCCCTGTCAATATGGCCTTTGACATCAAGTATTTGAGAGGATCCACCTTCGATATGAGACGGACTTCATGCGCCAATGCATAGTGCCTGAGCTTTGTTATCGCGAAGATTAATGCTAGGCAGTGTTTTTCGATGGGAGAATAATTGCTTTCTGCCCCCAGGAGAACTCGACTCAAGTAATAGAGAGCTCTTTCTTTCCCTTGGTCGTTCTCTTGTGCCCATAATGCGCCTAAAGAACATTCGAGGGCGGTTGTATACAAAATGAGAGGCTTTCCCTTGATCGGAGCAGCCAGCACTGACGGGTTGTGCAGATACTGCTTGATTTCGTCCAGCACGCCTTGGCATTTGTGATCCCAGACGAACGGGGTTCCCTTCTTCATCAGATGACTATAAGGACGACATTTTCCAAAGAGATTGGGTATAAATCGCCGGATGTACGCGAGCTTTCCTTGGAGAGACCGCAACTGTTTGAGAGTCTTTGGTGGGGGCATTTCCATGATCGCCTTGATTTTTGACGGATCTATCTCAATGCCTCGGTGCCGGACAATGAATCCTAGGAATTTTCCTGAAGAAACTCCGAATGCGCATTTGAGAGGGTTCATCTTCAAGTTGTATTGCCGAAGGCATTGAAATACGATCTTCAGATGCTCGAGATGCTCATCGTATGATTTGCTTTTCACCACGAGGTCGTCGATATAGCATTCGACGATTTCATGTATGAGGTGGTCGAAGATTTTCGTCATGGCCCTCTGATAGGTGGCACCGGCGTTCTTTAGACCGAAGGGCATCACTTTATAGCAGAATATACCCAAAAGGGTCCGGAAAGCGGTATGTTTCTAGTCCTCGGGATGCATCTTTATCTGATTATATCCTGATGAGCCATCCATGAAGGAGAAAACTTCGTGAGTGGACGTGTTGTCTATCATCAGCTCAGTGACCGGTACTGGGAAATCGTCCTTCGGGCAGGCTTTATTGAAATCCAGGAAGTCCACGCATATGCGCACTGTCCCATTTTTCTTCATCACCAGGACGATGTTGGCGATCCAGTCAGGATACTGAACTTCTTGGATGAAGCCAGAGTCAATCAGCTTCTTGACCTCGGCGTTGATGCTCATCTCAAGCTCGAGCCGCATTCTTCTCGGTGCTTGTTTGATTGGCTAGATGTCCGGGGATATCGTTAGTTTGTGGACCGCGATCTCTGGATCTAATCCTGGCATTTCGGAATAGTTCCATGCGAAGCAATCTCTATGCCGCATAAGCACGTCTTTTAACGCAGCCACCCTTTCTTCAGATAGCAGCTCACTGACGAATGTAGGTCGCGGGTCACTTGCCGTTCCCAAATCAATCTTCTTGAGGTTATCTGCAGTAATGTGTATTCCATCTTCCAGCTCTTTTGGCGCCGGTGGAAACTCTGAGATCACCTCGTCATCATTGTTTTCGAAGCACCAGGGGAGGTCATTCATCTCCTCGGGTTCTTCTTTTGATATTGTTATCATATGACAAGTACGAGCTCGCTTCGAAGACCGATGTGGATCTGGTTCTACTCTCGCTGTACGGGCGGCTTTTGGTTCGTGCTCTTGTGGCGGATTTATCCTCCAACTGCTGGATAGAGCGAACTTGCCGAGCTGATATTGATCTTCGACCCAGTTCTTGAAGGTGAAGCAGTCTTCAATAGGATGTCCTATTGCCTATGATAGGAGCAATAGTCCGGGTGAGAGACTTCGCCTGCTTGCTCGGGGTGTTTGGACTCTGGAAGTGTAATCATCTGATGTTTTATAGAGAGATCAAGTATCTTCCATGTTTTGTTATGAGGAAAAGAGTATGCTCGACTCATCTTCTTCATAAGGGACGAATCCGGGTTGCTCGATTCCCGATCACGTGGCTACTTGGTCCCGCTTTGTTGCTGTCGAGCGCCTTTTCCGCTCTTTGACCTGTTTCTGCCTCTGCATCGGGCCTTTTGCACAGCAGGTTGACAGGGAGGAGCATTTTCATCTTTTGCAGCCTGTTGAAGAAGGCGTTGCGTCCTGGCTTTCTCATAGATGGCCATTTCGCGGTTATGATCGTCTCGAACTTTCTGACTCGCTTCCCTGATAAGCTTTTCTATTCGTTCTTCAAATGACGGACTCGACATTTTGATTGGAGGATCTTGTTTTGGTGCGGGGTCGGCATTTTCAGACAGGGTGTCCTCTTCTTCATTGAAGTTATATATGGCGTAGCTATCATGGACTCGTTCCCGTTTCCCGGATTTCACATATCCAAGCCCGAGCGTTTCCATTTTCCCGTTGGGCAGCTTGCGCTGAGTTCCAGGGACATCCCAAATCCTGTTGTAGAACCGAGCTTGTCGAATGGTGTGTTTGAGAGGTACCCCTTGGCGCTTCAAGAGCCTTCTCAAGCCTTCCGAGTAATATCTAGGCAGACGGATGGGCTGGAGTCTGTCGAGTGTAGAATCCGCACCGCGCCAGATTTCTTTCTCTACTCTTGTTTCCGTGGACCGGTAGAATAGGATCGCCTTTTCACCTTTTCGCCTGGGAGGGACGTAAAATGTCTGCAGGTCTTGCACACTGTAAGCTCTAAGTGCGTCGAGATCTTTGTAGTGCTCCCACGGAATCATGGTAATTTGCAAACTCTGATTATCACCAGCGAATGCTTGTATTGACGGCCGAACGGAGAACACAGTATTAACCTCATCCTCCGAGTCGCTTTCGAAGATCAACATGGGGGCGGACGGTCTCGGGTTGTCGCGTCGAGACAGCCCAGAATAAACTATCTCTTCCTCTTCCTCGGTATCACTCCCGAAGACAGGAATGGTGGCGACAGCTTTGTTCTCCGGTTTGTGACACCTCTCTGTGTCCTCGAAATCTGGCAAGAAGTATTTTGCATCTTCGTACTTGCGGACTTCGTTCACGGAGAATGGGTTCAACTCCCCTGTCACAGTATACTCGAGAACATCCTTAAAATACTTCATACACTGGTGCTGTGTAGAAGGAATAATATTGTACTCATGCAACCAAGGCCTACCGAGCAAAGCATTGTAGCATGTCTTAGCGTCAATGACGTGAAATTTAATGTCTGTGACAAGCAGCCCGAAGCGCAGCGTCAATATTACAGACCCGAGGGTCCGTGATGACTGGGAGTCGAACCCGGAGATGGTGATCTTATCACGAGCGAGGTGTTGAACGCTCATGCAGATTTCCTTCAACACTCGCACGTTGAGGAGATTGACGGAAGACCCATTGTCGACCAGGATTTTGCCTATCTTTATATCGTGGCAGTATCCTGAGATATAGAGGGGACGGTTGTGCTCGCATGTCCCAAGGAGGAGGTCTTCGTCGCCGAAGGTGATATCGGCTGTGTGTACTTCCTCCAGCTCGTCCTTCATCTTTTCTTCGGCGAGAAAGGCTTGGAATTGCTCTGGTTCTTGTAGCGCCTTGATCAACGAATCTCTCTCTTCTTTGGATAGTAAAAGGGCGTCGAGAATGCTGAGCTGCGAAGGTAACTTCCTCAGGTGCGCCAGAACGTTGTAGTCCACCTTACTCTTCTTTGGCGGGTCTTTGGTTGTTAGCTCTTTAATGAGTTAGTCATCTAGGGCGATATCCTCAGAGACCTTTTCTTTTCCCTTATCCTTTCTACTCGTGGATCCGAGATTCTTTTCTGGAAGCGTGCGATTGCGCAGCTGAATATTTTCGCAGGCCTTTGGTTCTTCCTCTTTCCCTAAGATGGATTCTCTAAAGAGAGGGCCCAGAGCCATTTCCTCATCAGAGTCGCTCCCAAAGGTGAGAACCTGTGATCCTCCGGCGTTGACCATGCGACAGTTACCGGTAGTTCTTTTATGCTCCCCCGTCGTACTTCTCTGCTCCCGACGAGTTTTGCGTTTCATCCGCTTAAAATGTTGCCGGTGAGCAACATATCCCTTCCAACATCTTTTAAAAGCGTCGCACTCCTCGGTGGGGTGCGAAATCTTTCGATGATATGAGCAGTAATTAGGATGCATCTCTGCTTCATCAAGAGAGTTTCCTTGGGAGGGCGGTAGCTTCATTCCCATTGATATGGCTTTAGAAAACCTTTTCCTCGTCTTGAATTCATTTTTATCCGCAACGGATGTCCTTTGATTTGATGGGAGTGTCTTGACTCTTTCATCCAGTCGCCAGCGTTTGGCTCTTTCCAATATGGCCATCTCACGTTCCCGATTGGCTTTACTTTTCAGACGAATCTCATTCAGGAAGGCGTCGATCATTTCATCTGACGACCCTAGAAGTTCTGGTTCAGGACCCGCCCCCGGTTTCTCGGTGCAAGGAGCCTCTTTATCATCTATCAACGAGTGAGAGATCACATGACAACTTGCTGCGTAACCCTCAGATTCATCCGACGAGTCTTCTCCATCATTTTCGTCCTTAAGGACGTGGCTGAGGAACTCTTGGAGCGTAATGGGAGTCCGCGCCTTCTGATTATACTCTTCCAGCGCGTCAATCTGTTTCTGTAGGTCCGTGCGCTTGTCGCCAGGCTTCACGGGCCTTTTGGATTTCTTCTTCTTTTTCGAAGATTTCGGCGGCTGGGTGTGAGCACTTTGGCTATCACCACCAATCTTTGGAGTTGGGCGCGACTTTAGCATCCCTTCGATGATCTGAGGTTCCAGCGGGTTCTTCCACCTGATCGCCGGGCATGTCTGGAGATCATTCAGCATCCTTTTGGTTTTGGCTGAAAGCACGACCTCCCATCGGGCTTCTTCAACAAAAGAACAAGTTTCCCCCGGTGTGTCCGTCTTCTTAGGAGTGTGCGGTTGTGGTGGGTTTACATTCCACTTCTCAGACAGCGCAAACTTGCCTTGTAGGTACTGATCTTCGATCCATCCCTTAAAGACGAAGAAATCCTCGATCGGGTGACTTACCGTTTGGTGGTAAGGGCAATAATTAGGATTATTCACTTCTCTGGGTTGCAGCGGTCGCCTGGGATTCGGCAAGTTGATAAGCCTGTTGCGCATTGCCAGCTCAAACAGCCTCTTTGTTTTATCCCGCGGGAATGAGTAAGGGCGCTTCATTTTCTCATTGTAATAGCACCGTCTCTCTTCCAGTTGATCTGCTAGCTTTAGGGTACTGGGCTGTTGTTGGGTGTTCGCGACGAAGGTCTCCTTCCCTTTACCCTTGTCGTTTCGAGGTTTCGGCTTCGGGAAAGACGGTCTGTGACCCATTTGATCCATCTGTGCTAGCTTATCGATTAAAGCCTGGAACGTGGTCGGTTTAAAGAACATCATGAACTGTGAAATAGTTGCATGAGGGTCTAGGGTGCCCATGAACATGCCCACCGCTGGTGCTTCTTCGATGCGCTGTTCGCACTTCGACCACAGGTTCCGCCATCGGATTGCATATTGGACCCAAGTTTCGCCCGGCTTCACCCTTGCATTAATCAACGCCGTAATTGGGGTGCGTTCGCTGGCACTCGCGAATCGCTGAGTGAATAGCAACTCCATCTCTGCGAAAGTTTTGACGGAGTCATTTGGAAGCTCGGGGTATCACTCAAACGCCGTCTCCGATAAGCTGCCGACGAATTGGCGAAGCAAGAGCTTATCATCGCCGTCGGTGTTGCCACAAAGAGCCCTGAACTGGGCGACATGTTGATGGGGATTGCATGTCCCCTTGTAGACATGGAATTTCGGGATCGTGTAGCCCGGCGGGTATTTTATCTGATCATACCAGCTCGGATATGGTCGCCCCGTTTTGACAACTTGGCCGGCTGCCTCATTTGCCTGATGAACTCTTATTTGCTGAGCAATATAGTCATCTAGGGCGGCCTTGGAGATTGTCTCCTCTTTGGCTGTTGACAGAGCCGGAGGTGGATTTGATGTTTCTCCCCTGTCGTCTTCGAGGATAATCGGAGGGTCTTCGGCTGGGGGATCCGGCTGTATCATCTTCCCGACCATGTCTTGGAACAGAAGAGCCATCTGCTTTATATTGGCCACTTGTTCCGCAGCCTCCTTGTCCTTCTTTTCAAGCATTCTACGAAGGAATTCAGCATCGGTCTCATGTTCGCGACGTTGTTCTGATGACGCTTCCGGGTTTTCTTTTGGCCCGGTGAGTGCGGCCATTGCAGTCAGCATCTCCTGGAGCTTCTGTTGTTGCTATTCCTGAGCCCTTGTGATGGATCGGGTGAGTGGTCGGTGGCCCGTAGAAGCGCGGCTATCCTCTTTCCCGGATGCCATGTAGACGGTATGCACCATTATGCCCCCAGATTTAGGGCGCTTGGGTTCAGTGTCTTTGACTTTTGCCGCGGGCACGAGGATCTTCTTCGGCCTTCTCTTTCTATGAGTGGTCAAAGTTGAGGGGGCCGTTGAGGTGGGCACCAGACAGCTTTTCGTGGCTTAGTAGGATGGCTGACTTCCTGTTGGACCTTCAGCTTCTTGTGCTGGCGGGAGAAATTTGGATCGATCACCGAGTCTCGGGCTTGCCGCCAGACTTTATAGATCTTGGAGGACAGCCATTGAGGGGATTGGGACTGCTCTGGCTTTTCTTCCGTAACCTTCTCTAGTGGAGGAGGAGACCTTTTCAGTACAGCTGTAGGAGAATTCCTACGCATCTTATTCAGCAGCTCAAAGCTGTTCCCGGTTGGAACAGCAGCATTAATTTCCGCCGTCGGGGCTGGTGGAGTTAGCTCAGAAGGGGAGTTGCCTCCTGACTTTCTCACTCGGCGCCAGTGGCGACGTCGAGCGTGCCGTGCTGATGGAATTGGCTCGATGACGGGGATGGGCTCGTCTTGCCCCCTGTTCAGGTGTGGGGTTGTTGTCGGCGTCAGCCTATTGAAGACTGATGTCTTTTGAGCAGCAGGAGCGGGAATGGGAGTTGGGACGGTCAGTCTTGTAAAGACCGATCTCTTAGCAGGATAAGCCGCCTTGACGAGTTCAGGAGCAGGTTTGGTTACTCTTTTTGGAATAATAGTAGATACCTATCTAAAATGATGGAGGGCTACGGCTGGTTTTGGCGAAAACCGTTAACGTAATGAACTTGATATAGTCGAAAGAACCGAATAGCTTTTGAAAAAGTAGTGGTTTAAGCTTCGCCTTTAAAAATTGCTTTTTGAAGAAAACCGAGTGGTTTTGTAATTATTCCAACGATATCAGATTTTAGGTTTATTACTTTGCATTAATTAATATGCGGTCTCATCAGTCAACCTTATCATTGCAGAAAAGAAACGAAAATAGAACGTACGCGCCACGGGGCCCCATCATGCACCGTTAGGTTACTTAACTAACGGCAGAGCGGGGGCTGGACTAGCGCGGGTGCAAAACATAAGCAACGTTTATTATATATAATATATATATAGATATTCGTCTCACGCAATGATATTTATTCCAGATCACAACATCACAGTATCACAGATGAATATATTGGATATATTAGGATTTTTCGTGTTTTGTTTTAGCCTAGAACGAAAAATGGATTCCACGGTCATGATGAATAGCCAAACCACACCCTAGACCCCTACGGGTGCGGCAAACTACCCACTAAATTCCCGAAGTGAAGCAACCTCCCTCAATAAAATGAGTAAGCCACTCGACACTTCAAGAACCCGGTAGTTTGTGCATCCCATCTTGGGTCGATTCTAGGTGCAAGAAAAATAAATGAAATAATACAATAGTGGCTACAACCTTAACACGGATGTGCCCCGCAAAAGAATATTATATCAATTTTACAAATATACATGAATGAAAGAAAAGAACACTCTTCTCACATCTCCCGGCTATTCATTCACGACGATCCAATACTTCATATACAAAAACTATCAAGAAGATACAAGATATGTGCAACCCCCACTAATCGACATATAGCAATTAGAAGACGTTTAGCAACACATATTTAATCACAAACACAGATTAGCAAAAACTTAGAATTTTGATCGAAAATAACTTTCCGTGTTTGCCCCATGCACAAACTAGTACACAAACAAATCTGAGCAAAAACCAAATATGCAAAAAATCATATTTCCAAGGAATAGAACAACAGAAAAAATTAAGAGCAAATCGGCCATAACTCGGCCGCGGATCCGCGGCTAAACCAACTGTTTGGTCGCGGTTACGCGGTCTAGTTGGTGGATTAGGTTCTCGAAATTTTTTCTTGTTCTTAAAAAAGCCTGCATGTATTTTTAAGGTCACTGAAATGATTTTTTGAACAGTTTTGAAAATCAACAGCAAGCATGAAATGGAAATTTGATTTCGGATGTATTTTTTTGTCGATCGAAGTTCTAACTACTTGCTTACTTATTAGTTAAGGTTTAAGTAGGCTCTGATACTAGTGTAAGTCGATGTCACATACCCCGCGGGTTCGCGGGGAGGCGAAATTCACAAAAAAACGATTTTTAACTTGCAACATCGACCAAAACAACTAAGATCTTTCAGAAACGGATTGGTGCTGTGTCACCTAAGATAGTATACATGTGCTCATTGAAGGTGAGTACACCGGACGGACCCGCCGAGAACTTCTAGATGGTATTATATCTATCGTCAAATGGAAGTTCTCAGATGGCATGAGTACAAATTAGTCTTTTGACCTGATGTCGTCATTTGTCTCGTATGAGTTCCCACTGTACTTAGATTACTATTCTACCACGGCTCAAAAGATTCATGCAAACAGGTTTTAGTTGGATACAGTCCCGAGCCATATGGAGGCAGTGAGCGATTGTTAGGGATTCGTCTTTCCTCGTATTAGGAGTCGATATTGCGCCGTGTTCGATTGGCCATCACTCTAAATTCATGGCCACGGTTTATGAGATTTACTGATAGTAGTTCATAGTTTCTCTGTTAGTGATGAGCTTGACTCAGACACGACTTATCGGGTTATTAGGGGTCTGACGTTATCTACCCCCTAGGCCTGGTATGCGATACTCTTAGACGAAGAGACCGGACTATATAGAGATTGTCACATTCAGGCTCAGTAGGGTACAAACGGACTTGATTGTCGACCTCCCTTTCGGTATATACTTGGGCAGCCGTTACGTATAGGTAGTGTCACTGACGTGCTTGTGGTTATGGATTTATCCAGTAATCATTGCCAACGTACTGTCGAGTCTTTAGAGTCCCATATATAGATGACGTATGTTGGTACATACAGATGTCTGATTAAATATCTGTATAGGCTACACGGATTTTAATCGGACGGTTGGTAATACTAGCGGTTTAGGATTAAGCCGGATTATTAAATCAGGTTTTGATTTAATAATATATATATATATATATATATATATATATATATTCTAGTATTATTGTTCACTATTCATTTTCTCTCTCTTGGCTATTTGTATTTTTATACGGATAAGTATATATGTATTTCGATACGTATACCGGGTTGTATTCCGTATTTCTACTAAATATCTTCTAGAAGGAGGACACCTCATTTTTGAATATTCATTTATGAATATTCATGAAATGAGGTGGAGGGTGAGGTGGATTTAGTTATGATTGGAGGCATGTAGAGAGGAATGAGCTTCATATTTTTGGATGGTTGTAAAAAATCATGAAGCCATTCTATTCTCATTATTCATTCATGCTAACAATTAGCCTTTTCATGTTATGAGCTTCTTCAGATCCTCCTCCTTCTTCTTGATTGCTCTCTTAAGCTTAGTATATAAGAGAAAAAGTATAGTAAAAAATTCTTACACCCCCACTCTCCATTCCTAACGAGTTTGGAGCGTCTGTTGCTTCACTAGGTGAAGCTGGAGCTTGGAACGATTCTCTTGGGTGGATCATCTTCGGTAAGAGCGGTAGCCTCTCAAGCTTGTTCCCGACGGCCTACGAGGTGCTTGGAAGGGTCTTCCATGATTAGATGGACACGTATCAAAGGTTGTAATCTCTAAACCTTGCATACTTGTATTTTAGTTTAGTGTTTGGAAAGAACACTAGGGATTAGTTTCTAGTGTCCCCTTGAAAATTTTCGTTTTTCGGTTCCGCATTGGCCGCGGCGAGGGCATTAGGAATTTTCATTACCTTCCAGGTAATAGCAGTGTACCAAGCGAAGTAATCACCAGCCACATCCTGGCCTTCTCCTGTACTAGCATCAAATTCAACTCTTTTTGCTTCGATATCAATTTGGGATCCATCCTACAAATTGATATACTCCAAAATCACATCGTATATTGGTTTCTTCTTAGTTGGCTTCTCCTTCTCAGTTTGTATAGATTGAATGTCAACAGGTACCCTCTGAATACCGCCAAACTGTCAGATTATCCTTTTGGGATATTGCCACTGGATAATATTGAAACAAATGAGAGAAACTCGTAACATTCCAGAGTATTTACTGAGAAGGAAAAATTCTTCGGCTGCACCAACATACTCAGTGTATGGATCCCATGTAACCTGTTATTAAAGAAATGGTTGAAAATATTTATCTTTATTATAAAAGAATTAAACAAATGTCGTTAAATTAAGTAATGAAATAATAATTACCTGTAACTCATTCAAATTATCAAGCATACCCCGGTATAAATTTTTATGATGATGTGAAAATCGATGTGTGCGTACACCCCATTGTCTAGCAAGGGGTCTAATCTCCTTGATACTAGTATCGGAAATAAGTCGAATGACTGAGATCCCAATATATGCCCAACACTGAATAAAAATTAATTTTTAGATTCGCTACAATTATCTTTACAATAAAATAAAATATTTATACAACTAACATAATACCTGCAAAACAGTAAGACAACCCTTTATCGCTCTCGCATTTGACAGTGCCGCTTCGTTCAATCCGTTTATCAAATACAACAAAACCCCTGCCCCCAAGCGTATTTGGAGATGAGTTTCTCGTCTCTCAAAAATTCAATCTATTTTGGATGAACTAGGTTCTTGGAATATGTAGGGAATAATGCCATGCAAATGTTGTACAAAACATAAGGATTTGTATATTGAACAATTTTCTCCTGTTCGACATTAGTCCCGAGACTACTAAAATTCTCATACACCCACGTCGCAAGTACGACACCATCTTTCTTTTTCTCCTTCGGGGGATCAACTCCTAATACGACATAAAAATGTATGAAGGAACTCATACATCTTTCATAAACAATCGGAGAACCTGTGATCGGGAGACTGAGAATCCATGATACGTCTTCAAGAGTGATCGACGCCTCTCCAACGGGTAAGTGAAAAGTGTTCGTCTCGGATTGCCATCTCTCAACTAATACAGATATTAACGTTAGGTCATGTTGTTGGTGGCCAACTTTACGCTCAATAAAATTCCATTCGTCCTATAATTCAATCTGCTGATCAGTTAAAGGCCATTTGCGCAGACATGCTCGTAGATTTGAGTGCAAGAAGAGTTCCGCTATCTTTGCCATCCCAGATAGCTTTGGAAATGCGATTTTCTTGATTATACAATACAACATTATTCATGGGGCCAGGGGTGTTTTGAATAGATGATGTCTGGGATGCTGATGGCTGTGTAGGATTGACTACATTCACCTTTGATTGTATAGGATTGGCTATTTTCCTTCTTTTGACACGTTTTTGAAAAAGTTCTTTACAAATATTTTTTGGCGAAGAAAAGGGAGGAGGAGGAGTCAGTTTAGCCCTCTTTTGTATGGCCCTCTTAGGTGTATATTTGCGTTTACCAACCATTATAACTACATAATCAACTCAAAAATCCTAAATATATTTAAAAAAAACCCTACATAAAGAAACCAAACCCTAAACTAATAAAGTCATTGATTTATGTTATAAAATCGATCCAAGAAAATATGAGAATACCCAGCAACATTCGCAATTCAAATCACAGGAAAAAGACCCCAATTTACATATGAAAACCCTAATAAAAATCCACCAAAAAATAATAAACCCTATACTAATTAAAGTAATTAAATTACCTTATGAGATTGATCCACGAATCTGTGCTGCATTTGTGCTCAAGCTGTTCCAATTTCGATGAATCGCCGATTTCGATCTCTAACCTTTAAACCGCTGAAACTGTTCGGTCGGCGGCTTTTTTTTAAAAATAGTAACCGCTAGTTAAAGTAGCGGTTAAAATTAACAGCTAAGATTTGTTGGGTATTTAATTGTTCCAACACTTTATAATGTTCCGTCCCGACTTATAAAACCTAAAAAGGGTTTTTTTTTTACTTGTAGCCTCCAAAACATAGCAAATTCCTTTTTAACCCCTCAAAACTTGGTATTTACTTTTTACCTCCCAAAACTAATAAAATATATCATTTTATCCCTTTTACGATTTCCGTCAGAAAAAAAATCCCGTCAACTTTAACTTTAATTTTTCTCCATAAATTTTAGGTTTGCCATCTACCTGAAAACAACAAATAAGTCCACAGAAGCATTCAACTTCTTCATATCTAGAGAGGGATGCTTGAAATGCTTCTGATTTCATGGTCGATTTTAAGAAAGATACAGCAGAAGTCTAAACCTTAATTTCAATTTATGGATGGGCTATAAGTAAATAAGAAGAGAAGTGAGATTGAGATATTTTAAAGAAAAAACTGATGTTATACCGTTTTGATAGACATCGTAAAGGGGGTAAATGATGTATTTTATTAGTTTTGGGGGTAAAAAGTAAATACCGAGTTTTTTGGCTAGAAAGGAATTTGCTATGTTTTAAAAGGGCTATAAGTATAAAAAAAACCAAAATAATATATTTTATCAAAATAAGAAGAGAAAAGATAAAGAAAATTCTCGCATCTTCTTCCTCTGTGATCCCCCTTTTATTTACTCACTCAAACAAACACGAACACACACTCTCCCCCACTTTGTTTACGCTCGACTTAAAAAAATCCCAAACCCATGCGAAACCCTAATGGAATCCTCTCGCAGAATCACAAGAAGCAGTAGCGGGATCCAGAGGAAACCCTTCTCCGATCTCACCAACACCTCTTCTTCCCCTCTCGATCCCAGACCCAAACCCAAACCCGTACCCGAATCCAGACCCGTACCCGATTCGCAACCCACAGCAGACCCGGAACCTGCATTCTCCTCCACCGCCGCTGGGCAAGAGAACGATGGGGATCTTGCAAGCTCCGCATCCACTCCCAAATCTAAGGAGGCTGCCACAAATTCTGGTAACATTTTCCCTTTTTCCCCTTCAAATTTTCGGCATTATTAGATTGTAATCGACATAGCTGCAAATTGATGGAATTCGTAATGATTTAACAATAATAAAAATAAATAAATAAATGACACTAGAAAATGACATTTACCTTTCAAGGATCAGGAATTTTGTCAAACAGATTTGTTCCTGCACATCTTAGCATTATTAGGGTTGATAGGTGAATGTAACATCGGAAGCGGGTTCTTTACAAAACTTTTGCATTTCTGCTTGAGAGAAATGAGTTGGTGCTGTTACATTGATGAGCTGAGAAAATACATTTGGTCTTGTTAATTCGACTTTAATACCAGTTGTAATCTAATTTTGTAATGTAAAATAGAAAAATATTTTATTGATAGGCGTAGTTCAATATTTGGTTTGGTGTCGGAGTTGATTCAATTTTGTAGCACAGGTTCTGGATTATGCTTGTGTTACATTAGTCAACTATGATGTTGGGATACCCAAAAAAAGAAAATCTTTATAACCGGATCTTTATAGCCTTTTTATTCTTGAATTGTGAATTGATGTATGGTAAATCAGTTTTTTCAATATCAGATTGATAGCTGCTGTATAAATCATGAGATAAGTGAATGCAAAAATAAAATACTTTATTTGTGTCTTGTACCTTCTGCAATCAGTTTTCTAAGTGACATTCATTGGAGAATGATTACATGCATGAGCAAGATTTAGAAAAAAAACACAGATATTAGCACATACAGGAATCATATCGGATAGGTCTTCATATATCATATACGGCTGATCTCTTGGTCGGGATCGCCATATCGGCCGATATATTGGCAATAACATATCAGTTTGATCCTATCTTGCGAGGTCCTGATTCGATATATTGGCCCATATGACCGATATTTGATTCAATGTGAGTGAGATAGATTTATAATCATTTAATTGTAGCCTTAATATCGGCATAAACTTTTTTCATGGCAGCTCGTAATTGGTTAGATCCAGATAAACATCAACGTAGTCAATGCAAAAGCCGCAATGCAAAAGTGCCTAGTATGCCTAAGGCACAAGGTACATGAGCGAAGTTTTGTTCTTTTAAAAAAAAATTAGTATGATTCATGAACTCATTATATGCCTAATTAGCAGCTGCAACATATAATTTGAATGAAATTTATGTAAAGAAATGATGAAAGAGGCATACTTGATATTGGCTTATCATAACACGGCACTGTTGTCGAAGGCTCTTAGAGGCGCGCGTCTAACACACATGGTGGAGAAACGCTTCACAGTATGGTGATCAGAGGACTCCAAACATTTTTGTCCATGGTCAATATTTGCTTACAATTTAGGGTGCTTTCATGCATGTATAAACTGTAAATGCCTTTAAATCACGAGATAATCACTTATATATGAAACATCGACAGTTAATTATTTAGAGGGAATAATGTCTTCTTTTTTCAGGTCTCTTTTTCATCAGTGTGTCAATTCTCGATAAATCAGTCCACTCCGCACATTTCTTATAGAATAGTTTTTCGTATTTAAGGTTGAAAAAGTTTTTCTTTAGCATTTTTTAATTTATATCCCTTGCAGGCAAAGATGTTGACAATAACGACAAGTTGGACAATTCTACGGTTTCCCCTCAGCTAATAAAGACTAGAAGAAAAGGCAAGGAGAAGATTGTTGAAGTTTCTCAAACCTTAAGTTGTCCTCCACTGGGACGAAAGGGAAGCATCGAGTATGTAGTATTGTTCTGCTCTACTTTCGCATGCAAATTGGCCAGCACTGCTTCTTATATAATATAATATAGTTTGCATCAATTGAATTGAAAAGATAATTATGGTTTACTTACCGTTGGCTTTATTCATAGAAAACATAAGTATCTGGTCCCTTTCATTCATCTCTTGTTTTATTGAGTCATTGAACTAACGTACATGCCTAAGGTGTTGGACACATCACCATGGTCTACCTTAAATAGGGAGCAAGATTGGAGCAGATTTAGTTCTCAGACAGGGAAAGAGAGCTGTTTAAAAATTCTTAATAAGCTACTTTCGTACTACTTCATGTATTAATATACTACTGAACCACCTGTATAATTATAATGAAAACGTCTATATTATCTCTCTTGTAAATTGGAATTAGGTGTAGTGCAGAGAGGAATGCTAACACATCCAAACTTGAAAGGTGTTGACTATATGTGACCAGATGTTTTTGGCCATGGTGTGCTAAGGCTCGTCATACTCTTAGGTCATAAAATTTATGTACTGGTAGATCCAATATAGTTAAGTATTATTCTGGAAGGAGAGGATATCATAAAGTGGATCGCTAACTACTTTCCTCCTTTTCTCCTCTCATTATGATCAAGAAGTTTATTTCATCAAAAGTTTAAACAATTGGTTTACCTTTAACTTGGCCTTGGAAGCTGCATGAGCTGCTGCCATGAGCATACATGAAATCTAAACTTCTCCAATTTATCGTCGTGATATGTATCACATCAAGCCATTTATTTCAGTCTCTTCTATTATTTGAACTATTTTTAGACATTTTATTTCTGGATGATAGGGTTATTACGCCATCAGATAATTTGAGTCTATGAATAAATCACAAGATCACAGAAAAATCTAGGCGTTGCTTTATTAAATCATAATCATATGCCTAGAATGAGATTAATATGGAGGAGAAAGGAAATTTGCGCATGCTTGTACTGTGATCCATGTATAAGAAGTTCCATCGTGTTTTCTACCATAGACGGGTGAGGTGTCCGTTCAATTTAAAAAGTATTTTTATTTTAATATTAGGAAATGCACTTAGAACAAGTACAGATCCGTTTACCCTTTGATATATGTAAGTGTTGAACTTATCGCCTGCTGCTGCTCACAAGATCTTAGAGGTTATATTGTTTCGTTGAGTAGAAATCTAGCTTTTGAAATTTGAGTAATTATGAGATCTAGTTGCTGATTTGTTTGTGGCCTGATTGACATTTGACTTTTCACTATGCTTGGGATGTTAAACTAGAAAAGGAGAGGCCGAAACCAGTGCTGTCAAAACAAAGTTTAAATGGCCGATTAATTGGTTTTGAAATATTTTCAGCTAGAAACTGCATCAAATAATATTAAAACGATGAACGATTGTATAATTGGTCATATGCAAAATATGTGGGCGAAAGGCCATTTAGCTAGCACATGATGGTGTTCATATCCCACCAAATATGAGTAATACGATGCAAGAAGTCAATCTTCGTTTAAGTAAAGACCTATTGTTGTCCTTTTCCCGACAACATTTTTCCTCTTTTCCACCTTTTCAAGTTTTTCTTTTTACATATGCAAATTTCAATCTACTTTTTGTGTCATTCCGTGTTATCTGATCATATGCCGTATTATCAATTTGTGTGTTATGGGAAAACATGGATGGAGGTTATACGAAAAGATATGGTTGCCAAAGGCCTCAATGAAAGTATATTGTTCGATAGGAGTGAGTGGAGGCAGAGGATTCATGTGCTGGACCCGGCGTGATTCTCATGTTGGTTCATGTAGCCTATCCCCATATGCTTGGGATAAAAGGCTCAGTTGTTGTTGTTGTTTTATGGGTTAACCAAATGAATAGAGAATGAATACGTGCTTTACAATATTGGCTAAAACAAATATGCATGTATAAACATATAAACAGAGGGTGGGTGGGATTGAGGGACTAAAAATAGGAGCTTCACTTTTCTAAATTTATTCAGTTATTGATAGATAACGAGGAGAATACAAAGAGAGTACCCAGAGAACAGTGGGATATCTCTAATTTATTATTTTATAATATCCAGCTTCAAACAGGACAACAATTATCCTCTGTATGTAGGATTTAAACATGATTCTAGTCGCAAAAATAATAAATTATTATTTTATAATATCCAGCTTCAAACATGACAACAATTATTATTTTATAATATCCAGCTTCAAACAGGACAACAATTATTATTTTATAATATCCAGCTTCAAACAGGACAACAATTATCCTCTGTATGTAGGATTTAAACAAGATTCTAGTCGCAAAAATTAACCAATATTAACAAGGCCAATTACCCTAATGGCTAGCTTGGTATGTGGTCATCCAAGAGGAATCCTAGATTCCGATGAAAGATCTCCGTTCTTGGTTTACATAATTACGATTCCTGAGGATAGGTGATCCGTTCTTGGTTACTCAGAAGGAGGGCATTCGATTCCCATCAAAATAGGTATACCAACATTCTTCCCTTGTGAGAGTCTTATACCGTATGTACCGCTACAATCATCATTACTGTTGCCTCACCGCCATCATCCCTCTTTATTATTGTTGCCACCTGAATTTTGGCTGCTGCACCCAGCACAGGTGCCACTTGCAACCCCGCTTCCCCCACAGGCAGTGGCCGGTGTCGAATGATCTCTCGGTCGCCAGAACCATTGGTGTTGGTGCCATCACTTCTGCCGCCACCTCTGGCTCCGGCAGCTCCACCATTGTTCCCACTTCTGCCGCTGGTGGCATCACTGCCGGTGCCATCGCTTTCTTCGTCAGAACCACTGCTGGCAGCCCCTCTACCATCACCGGCACCACCTTCGGCCCCGTTATCATCGCCGGAGCCACCACCCTTGCCACGCCTCCTTTGCAACCGCACTCGGTGGTGCTACCACCCCTCCACCAATGTTTCTGCTAGTATTGCCCCTCCATCTTTGATGCTGTGATTTCTGCCACCGCAACCGTTGCTATATTTTACTTGCTATCGTGCATATTATATTTCTAAAATAATGAAATGATACCAAGGAGGGTATTGCTACATTCCTTGATATCAGATGCCTAGGAATCACATTCCTTATGTTGCCTTGCTTAGTATTCCATAATTCCATTCCATATATCGAACGAGCCTTAAACTTGATTGGTTGATTTCGACTGACTCCGTGTCTTTTATTTATGAACTCCATAATTTAGCGATCAATTTCCTTCATATAGCTTTTTGGAGTGCTAGTTCATCTTTCTATGATTTTTTTCCTCGTCTTTATCTTATATCTTTGAAAACGATTATTCTATGATTCGTGGACATTCACAATGTTGGACACAGAGATGATCTTCCCTCCAAATGGAGAGGAAGACATGGCAGATTATTATGCATACAAGTAGTTTGCAGGTGTGATGCATGTGTGACGAAAGATATTATCACATAAAAGGAAAAAATGAATCATGTACTAAATTTTTGTCAAGAGTACGTATAGAAGTGATAGATGGATGTGTTCAATATACAATTTATCTGTTTTATGAAAATCTCATGAGTTGTTTCATGGAAATATAAGTTCATTTTGGATCCAAGGCATATATAATTCAAACAGCACAATGCATACGTATAACTCATGAGATTGAATTGATTTATGTTTTGGAAGTATAATCCAATAGTGATACCGAAGCTATACATGTTCTTTGCTTTTAGAAAGAGGACAATCCTGTGAAACCTTGTGCTATATTTTCACTGCGCTCCGATAATCCTCCCATTTGTGCCATGCTCACATGTATTGCGAGTTAGTCACTCAACTTATCGTATAAGGAGGTTTGTGGGCACACATTTCAGCACTGTTTAAATCCAAACATTTTTACCCATGCCCAATTGATCCACAACCGTAGTGATCGCTCCTCGACACTTGTACACTTGAAGTCCTACATGACTTGTGCCTCATGTTATATACAAAAGTCCATCTTTGGGCACATAGATGTAATGTAAAATTTGACTATCTATTATGAATTTATAACTTTTTGGTGCTGTATTTATAACTTTTAGCTGTTTCATATTTCTTAGTAGAGTTAGAAGAAAGATGTAATTGGAGGGCAAGAAAGTGAGCCTGTCTTAAACTTTTTTCTAGAAAAACCCAGAGACCATTGTATGCCTGATGCGAGTCTCTGAATTTTGGAAATTGAGTGGACAAGTGGGAAGTTCGCCTTATTATGTTAGTATAGATATATCCACAATTATGGTGTCATACTGAAAGAAGCGAATAGAGGGATAGAGAGGATATGACTTGTTTTCTAATAGCAAATTTACTCACATTTTTCTTATAATAATGCCTTTATTGTAGATATTTGGTACTGGAAACATGAATGCCATTTATCCATTCACCTTTGGTGAGGGTCATTCCCCTATGTTTCTTTTTCATCTATGCATCATCTTTAGAACATGTTTCTAAATCGAGAAGTTTCCTTGTTGTATAGCATTCTTATGAAGTTTTCTCGTAAATGACATTAATATTCTGTGACACCTTACTTGAAAG
Source organism: Agapanthus africanus (assembly GCA_030015575.1). Taxonomy (NCBI): domain Eukaryota; kingdom Viridiplantae; phylum Streptophyta; class Magnoliopsida; order Asparagales; family Amaryllidaceae; genus Agapanthus; species Agapanthus africanus. Next base: position 191,312,827 of record CM057341.1, read on the forward strand.
CACTTCACTTGAAGTATCATTTGCTTTGATTTAATAATGGCAATTTCTTTTAGCTACCTTATTAGCATTATGATGAATGATGATTGTGTTAGTTGATGAGACGAGACAGAGATAATTTCCAGGGTAGAGAGATGCATAGAAGCTTTAGAATCTAGAATTAACGTGACAATCTATCCAATGTTATTGCCAGAAAAATATAAGAAAAAACAAGAACTTTGAGAAACCTTAGTTGTAGGTACCAAGATTGGCACTAAAACTATCACTATAATGTATCGTTTTGTATTTGTCCATTCATTAGTTATCTTAACATCGCCGTTTCTTTTAATAAGCAGACATTCAAGGTTGAAGGCTCGTGTTGACGACCTTCAGAAAGCCCTTTCGGGTCCTCGCACCAAAACCAGAAAGGTTCGTTTCTTCTTACATGTCGTTTCTTCTAACATTGATCATTCTTAATAAGCTCCTTTGAAATCAATACATTGCTGTGATTGATATTTGTATTTCCCAAATATAATTATGAATCATTCAAATGTTGCATATCATCTGCTATATTTCCCTTCTGTCATTCTTTAATTTGTAGCATTCCTCACACAATTCCTATCTATCCCATGAATCGCTGCAGCATTGTATTTATTTTTTACCTCATGTCTTGTTCATCTCCAGAGGAAAGAACGGCATGAGACGCATTTGAAGCCCAAGATTCCAATATTACCCCGGGAGTTTGTTGAGAAGCAGAGGGCATATTTTGCAGAAATTGATGCGTTCGAGTTACCAGAAGAAGAGGTCTCCGACGAGGACTAGAGTAGCTGCCAACAACTAACGCACAGAAACTAAGTGTACTTATCGATATGGCTGCTGCTGCACTGTAAAAGTGTAACTTGAGAAGAAACCTAGGTTTTGCTCCAATGTAAATCAAGTGATATGTAGAGCTGCCCATTTCTTTGTAGCTTACTACTAGGTTATATGTAGAATATGACCATAAATATCTGCAATGAGTAAGTATACTGCTCAATACGTATTCATATGCCCATTTCCCCTGTTATGTGCATAGTTCTTTCTTTTAATTAGCTCAACAATGGGACTCTGGGTCTAAATTTGGGCCGCTTTAATATGTTAGGCTTGTGATAGCAAAGGGCTAATTGATTAAAGCCCAAGCATGACATGACCATTAGTCCTATTCACCTATATCACCATGTAATCTTTCAGGGTAAATTGTTGTAAAGCTTCCGGCCCTTTAAAAACTTATGAGAAACTTTCTGGGCTTTTCCGACATGTAGAAAACCTTCTAGGTTCATCAATTGTTTTTTGGAATACTCAAAACTTTGTGTATTTTGATATATCCCAAAACTGTCCTTTGTGACCTATGTGCGCAAGTACAATAAGACGGCTGTCAATTTATTTGCAAAAAATTTGCAGTTGAGTTGTCTGTAACCTGGAAGCAATTGCCTATAACTTCTATGACTAATTGTGTATTGTTGATTTTTCCTTAAAGAACTGAGCATTAAGTGCTTATCCTAGCAATTTCCCCTCCAAATTCACCACTTTCCCTAATAAAAAACTTATGTTGCTAACAGAACAAGAACTATCTCATTCATTTTCTCCATTCTCCATTATCTTATCTCGTTTACTCTATTTTCATTTACTACCCCAACAAATTAAATTTTCATTTACTCTCTTGCTCATTGAGAATAACCCAAACTTGGACATTAATGTGTTTTGTGAGTGAATCCAATGGGAAATGTTCAGTATTGACCGTCTCGGAGATGATAACATTGTTCAAATTGAAAGGAACAATCTCGTTTCAACTTGATATACCAGTTGATAAGTTAAAGTTTTCATACAAAATGGAGAAATATGGAGATCATATGGTTAGGATGATAATCGAAGATGACTATGTAAATATGATCTGTATCCATCGAGAGACGAACGAGAAGGGCATTCATATGCAAGCATCTGTTGATACCCAAGTCATTACAGGCAGGTTTGTCTTTATTTGTCTTGATTTTTGTTTAGAGGAATATACAAGACAGTTGCCTGCAACTTGCCTGTAACATTTAAGCACTTGTCTGTAACTTCTTAACAATTGTCTGTAATTTGTAAGAATTTGCCTGTAACTTCTAAGCAGTTGCCTGTAACTTCTAAGAACTTTCCTGTAGCTTGTAAGCTATTGTCTGTAACTTCTAAACAGTTGTCTGTAACTGTAAGTCGATGTTACGCACCCCACGGGTTCGCGGGGAGACGGAATATGAAAAAAACAATTTTTACGGTCTTCGTAACACCGACTCAAACTCCAGGATCGATACTAAACCCTAATTAGCAAACTACTATGAGGTAAATAACATGAATAGAATGTTATACCTCATGATTTCAAGTCCTTCAGGTCTTCTTGTCGCTGTCCTCCTCCTCGTCACAAGCTCTAAGGATCGTAATGGATCGGCGCTTCCTCGTCGGCCTCCTCGAGTCAAAGACAATCCACCCGAGAGTCTATAGTCCTGGCTCCAACCTCAAATCCGAGGAAACTAGGGCACCTAGTTCGCCACTAGATGACCTAGGTGATATATAGAGTATAGATGGATCGGTATGTCTCTCATAGCCTTAGGTTTCTCAACACATGAGACATGAAAGGCTAGAGGTAGAAGAAGATCAACTTGAGGAAAAGCTAGTGAAGTGTTAGCATGAAATGGAGAGTGTACTCTCTTGTGTAAATCTGGACCATTCTCCTTTCTCAATAGAATAACTCTAATAAAAAATCAAGTATGGTTCATATTTCATCTTAGTGAGTCATGACTTCAAAACCCTCCATGCGTCACCAAGAGCCATGCTCCATATTATGCAAACTTCCACATCATTTCCTCCACCTCTTAATGCATTAATCATTTAACCTAAAATGTTTAATACATAATATGAGGTGTCTTCTTCTAGAAGCATCTTAGAACAAATTACGAAAATTCCCCTCATTCATATATACATATCTGTATCCATATTCCAAAAAATATGAATACAAAAGAGACAAAAATAATCCATCAGTATAATATTAGGATCCGACTTAAACCAAAGCCCACTAGTATTATCTGTCCAAATCATCATCCGTGCACAAGTACACGTACGTGATCGAACCCTGTCGTAAAACCATACGACCTCTACATCTTTTGTCCGATGCAGGGAAACCCTATGTGTGGGACTCTAAAGACTCGACACTACGCTGGAAGTGGGTTTAACCATAAGCCGAAAGCGGAACTAGCTGCACGTAACGGCTACCCAGGTATCTGTCGATAAGAAGGCCGATGAGCAAACTCATCCGAACTCTTACCGAGCTTATCTGTGACAATTTCCGTACAGTCTGGTCCGTTCGTCTAAGAGTATCGCATATCGGGCCTAGGGGAGCGGTAATCGTCAGACCCCTAATACCACAATAAGTCGTGCCGGAGTGTAGCCCAAAACACCCAGAGAAACTACTGGAGTACCTACCAGTAAATATTGCTTGCCCTGGCCAGGGACTTTGTGTAATGGCTTTCCGAACACATAGCGATATCAACCCCCAATACCGGGAGAGACGAATCCTATATAACCGCCACTGCCTCTAAGTGCTTCGGGACTACACCTAACTACTACCTGTTTGCACGACTCCTTTGAGCCGTGGTAGGGTAGTAATCTAAGAACAGTGGGAACTCACTCTAGGCGAAACAGCAGTGTCAAGTCGACGAACTAAGCTGTACTCATGTCGCCTGGGAACTGCCATCCGACGATAGGTATAATACCTACTAGCAGCTCCCTACGAGTCCTGTCCAGTGTACTCATAACCCAATGAGCACCTGCATACTATCTCCAGTAGGACGTACTAATGGCTGTGGGACAGACCATCTCCCCTGCTAGAATGAGAAGCGTATACACTAGTCTACTCTGAAGTATCGATGCCCCGTCTCGATAATCCAACCCCCACTAGCGTGACTGCCATCATAATGCTGGTAATCAAGCAAATATCCTAAGGGCTCTACCAATATGTATAAGCGATATGCTAAAAGAAACACATGCACATATTGAGGTAGAAACAAACCAGGTAGCATACTACCATTTTGAGCAAGACTATTAATACAACTGTGAATATCTCAAGCTCCCATTAAGTACTATACAAACCAGTATGATACAATAATGGCCTCTAGGGCATATATCACTAACAATCTCCTACTTTCACTAAGGCCATGTATTGGCATATCGTAGACCTATCATTTCAGATAGCCTCTCGAACTGTGTTTGAGGGGTGACCTTTGTGAGTGGATCTGTAGTATTGTTCTCCGTATCTACTCTCTTCACCTCGATCTCCCAGCGATCAACGATCTCCCTGATCAGGTGATACCGCCTTAAGATATGTCTGGACTTCTGAAGGGACCTGAGTTCCTTTGCTAAAGCTATAGCACCGTTGTTGTCACAATACAGAGGTATTGGATCTATAATGGACGGAACCACCTGAAGTTCTGTTAGGAACTTCCTCATCCAGACTGCTTCTTTCGCGGCGTCACAAGAAGCTATATACTCCGTTTCTATCGTCGAGTCAGCAGCGGTGTCTTGCTTGGAGCTCTTCCAATAGACCGCCCCTCTATTGAGGGTAAAGACATAACCCGACATGGACTTGGAGTCATCCTTGTCACTCTGGAAGCTGGAGTCAGCAAATGTCTCGATCTGGAGGTATTTTCTACCGTACACCAAAAATATCTCCTTAGTCCTTCTCAGGTACTTGAGAATGTTCTTTACTGCTATCCAGTGCTTCTCCCCTGGGTTTGACTGATACTGGCTTACCACACTTAGTGCGTAAGCAACATCTGGTCTGGTACACAACATCGCATACATTATAGAGCCTACCGCAGAAGTGTAGGGTATAAATGTCATGCGAGCCCCTTCCAAATCAGTCTTGGAAGACATCTCTTTGGAGAGGGTGATTCCGTGACAAGCCGGTAGATTACCGCGCTTTGAATCTTCCATACTAAATCTTTTCAGTATGGTGTCGATGTATCTGGACTGCAAAAGTCCCAACATTCTCTTAGATCTATCACGATAGATCTGGATCCTCAGAATGTAGGAGGCATCACCCAGGTCTTTTATGGAGGACCTCTGTGACAAAAAACCTTTGACTGATTGTAGTAGAGGAATGTCATCCACGTACTAGACGAGGAATACCACAGTTCTCCCTACAATCTTACTATATATGCATGGTTCATCTGGATTTTTGATAAAGTCGAATTCTTTGACCGTCTCATCAAAACAGATGTTCCAACTCCGCGATGCCTGCTTTAGTCCATAAATGGATTTAAGCAACTTGCACATTTTTCCGCTGCTCCCACTCTGAATGAAACCCTCTGGCTGATCCATATAGACGCACTCTTCCAAATTTCCATTTAGAAAAGCCGTCTTTATGTCAATCTGCCAGATCTCATAATCATGGAAAGCAGTAATGGAAAGAAGGATCTGAATGTATTTGAGCATAACCACTACAGAAAATGTTTCATCATAGTCTAAATTAGGTCTTTGACGAAAACCTTTTGCAACAAGTCTAGCCTTATAGGTTTCAACCTGTCCATCTACACCAATCTTCTTTCTGAAGATCCATTTGCAGCCTACGGATTTTACCCCTTCTGGAGCAATATTTAAAGTCTATACTTTGTTGGTGTACATGGACTCCATCTCGGTCCGCATTGCATCCAGCCATTTTACTGAGTCGCCGTTCTGAATGGTTTGCTGGAAGGTAGTTGGCTCATCATTGTTAATGATGCAATCCTCTCTATCCCCATCTATGAGAAAACCGTAGTATCTCTCGGGCGGATGAGACAACCTACTAGTTCTGCGGAGTGGCGCGGGGATGTTCGGTTCTTCTGAAACCTCTGGTTCTACCATGCTTTCAGTAATAGCTTGTAGTTCTGGAATTTCTTCCAGTTCTATTGCGCTCCACCTTATCTGATTTTCTAAAAATCCAGTTTCCAAGAAGTGGGCATGACGAGAAACAAAGACCTTTTGTTCCTCTGCGTAATAGAAAAGATACCCCTTGGAGTTCTTTGGGTATCCCACAAACTTACACAGTACTGAGCGTGCCTCGAGATTGTCCGCATGCTGCTTTTTGACAAAAGCTGGACATTCGCATGTCTTAAGGTACTTAAGATAGGGTTTCTTTCCACTCCACATCTGATATGGTGTGGTAGGCACAGTCTTGATAGGAACCTTATTCAAAAGATATGCAGCTGATTCTAGTGCATAACCCCAGAAGGATCGTGACAACTCAGTGTTACTCATCATGGAACGAATCATATCCAATAGGATTCTGTTCCACCTTTCCGATACACCGTTGTGTCGTGATGTGTGGAGGAGTAAGCTGAGAGAGAATTCCATTCTCTTTTAGGTAGCCCAGGAACTCGGCACTTATGTATTCACCACCTCGATCGGATCTCAGTGTCTTGATACTTTTGCCTGTTTGTTTTTCCACTTCATTCTTATATTCTCGGAATTTCTCAAAGGCCTCGGATTTATTTTTCATCAAGAAGACATGTCCATACCTAGAGAAATTATTCATAAAAGTAATGAAATAGGAATAACCACTTCTTGCATGTGTAGACATTGGATCACACACGTCGCTGTGTATGAGTCCCAAGAGCTCGCTCGCTCTTACTCCGTATCCAGTGAACAGAGTCTTTGTTATCTTTCCTATGAGACAAGATTGACAAGTTGCATAAGACTGATATTCGAATGGATCCAAATATCACTCTTTATGTAACTTCGTTAACCGTGTTTCATTGATGTGACCCAGTCTACAATGCCATAAGAAAGCCTTATTTAATTCTGGAGACTTTCTTTTAAGTGTTCTAGACACTGAAAACCTGAGCTTGATTTAATACGTATATACCGTTATCTAGTGTACCTGACCCAATCATACTTTGATTTAGGTGGATGTGGACCTTATCGCTTACAAATGTAAAATCATATCCTTCCTTAGAAAGTAAATATACAGATATGATATCACAAGCTAGATTAGGTACACACAAACAGTTACGTAAAATCAATATCTGCCCACTTGTCAATCCTAGGTGATATTCCCCTACGGATACAGCGTTCACGCTCATTCCGTTAGCAACCCTGAGAGTCATATCATCTGCCCTGATAACTCTACAGTTTTTCAAAGCCTGTAATGAATTACAGATATGAGATCCTGATCCGGTATCTAGTACTCAGAAAGTAGAGTTAATTGACAGATAGTTTTCAATCACAAACACACCCGAAGTCAAAACCACAACATGCTTCGGATCCTGGCTTTCCAAGCCTTGCATTCCTTTTGCCAATGCCCTTTCTTATGACAATAGGAACATACCTCCTTCCTTACTGTTAGCCCCGAAAATTTTTCCCTGCCCTTTCTTTCTACCTTACTGACACCGCCTATCGACTTGTTGGAGGCCTTCTTCTTCCCACCCTTGGCTTTCGCCTTGGATCCAGAAGAGGAAGATTTCCCAATAAGCAGAGCGGGTGTCTCCCTGGTTTCCTTCAGGGTGTAAGTAGAAGGGAGGGGCTTTAGAATCAAGTCAGCATTTGACTCGTTCTCCAAGTCCATGAGCTCATCAATATAGCTAGTCATCGTAAGGACGTCGTCCCCTACAGATGACTCGATAGCCAACCTCGCTTGAAGCAATTCCTTCGAGATCTTATATCTTGCGATACGAGATTGCTCTCCATATAAATCTTTGTTATGGAAGAAGATGGAAACTAAGTCCATCTTCTCGTGCTGCCTATGATTTTCACCATCTATTGAGGCCAACACGAGGCACTTGCATTCGCACTGTTTTTTTCGTTGTCTTATGGATATCCATATCCGCGACGGTGGAAAGTGGACCTGGGACGGTGGGGGCTGTAGTAGTAATGAGGTAGCCCAGCCTGTCAAAGGCAATGGACATCTGGACAAACCTTTGCCAGTCAATATAGTCTGGTCCAGTCAATTTATTATCTAGCTGTAACTTATGTCTGGTCACCTGGTTGCTGCAATTAGGAGAGAGAGAAGAACCACTTAGCATGACGCTCTAGCAAGTTTAAATTGGTTTTTAATTTATCTAAACAGGATGGCTCCCACTGTATCTCGAATCTCTCTTCAAACTATAAAAGAAGAATTAGTCAGGATTTTAATCTCACCCTAAAATACTTGCTTAACCTTTCAGCCAGGCTGATGTTGGTACTTCGAGGGAGATTTTCCAACGCTTTCGCGAAGTTCCTTAATTACATAATCTTTTTTCCCTGGAGGCGTAGCCCCGCTAACACCGTTCTAGTCACCTACTTGGTTTATAGCATTGATTGTGTAGTGAAAAAATTTCCCGAGGAGTAGCGGATACTCACAGTAAGATCGAGATCTAAATATCATTGTGTGATAATCCTGAAGGAATCCTACCAACATTATCACACTCCAAAAGGTATGCAACACTAGCAAATTTCAGTTTCTTTAGAAACCCCCGATATGGATTTTTGCCCCATGCTCTTATGACCTTGACGAAGGCCAACAAATCATAATTCACATGTCAAGATCTACCAGTCATTGTCCAGGTTAATTTGAACCCATCCGTACTTACCCTTGATGAAGGCCAACAAAGTAGTATGACTGTCCCAAACCAATGCATCTATCTATGCTACATATAAATACCCAGTAGCTACCAATCACTATGCCTTGGCGAAGGTCAACAAACATAGCTTGAATACTACTGAATATTCATATGAAATGTTGGAGGGCTACGAATGGTTTTGGTGAAACCGTGAACGTAGTGAACTTGATATAGTCGAAGGAATCATGATAGCTTTTAAAGGAGTGGTTTAAGTTCCGCATTTTAAAAGTTTCTGTTTTAAAAAAACTGAGTGGTTTTGAAATTGTTCTAACAATTCAGGTTTGGTTTGTTTGCTTTGCATTAATCTAATGCGGTCCCATCATTTACACCTATCATTACAGAGAGAAACGAAAATAACATGTCCGCTTATGCCATCCGCATTCACCACTGGACCCCGTCTAACACCGTTAGGTTACTTAACTAATGCCAGAGCGGGGGTTGGACTTGCGCGGATGCAAAACATAAGCAACGTCTACTATATAGCATATATATAATAACCATTAGTCTTACGCAATAATAGGCATTTCAGATCACAGATGAACATATTAGATATACTAGGAATTCCGCGTTTTGTTTAAGTCTGTAACGAAAGACGGATTCCACGGTCATAATGAATAGACAAACCCCACCCCAGACCCCTACGGGTGTGGCAAACTACCTGCCAAATTCCCGAAGTGAAGCAACCTCTCTCAGCAAAGTGAGTAGGCCACTCGGCACTTCAAAGAACCCGGTAGTTTATGCACCCCACCTTAGGTTTATCTTAGGAGCAGAACTAATAAAAGTAATAATACAACGGTGGCTACAAGCTCAACCCGGATGTGCCCCGCAAAATAATATTATATCAAATTACAATTTATATCGAATGAAAGAAAAACAACTCTCTTCTCACATTCCCGGCTATTCATCCACGACGATCCAATAAAATTCATATACACAAACCAACAGATATGTGCAACCTCAAACTAATTGACATATAGCAATTAGCTGAAGTTTAAAAACACATATAACAACACAGAAGATCCGGTTAGCCAAGAACATTTAGAATTTCGATCGAAAACTATTTTCCGTGTCTACCCTAAGTGCAAACCAGCACTCAGAAAAATACTGGGTAGAAACCAAATATACAAGAAGACAGAACACCCAAAATAAGAAACACAGTGGAAAAACGAGTTGAATCGGTGTCAACTCGGCCGCGGAACCGCGGCAAAACCCACCGTTCCACCGCGCTTCCGTGGCCGTCTTGGCGATTCAGTGGCTCAATTTTCTACAGTGTTATTAGAATACCCTGCACTCATTTTTAATACATCTGAAATAATTTTTCTGGCACTTTTGAAATTCGACAGAAAGTTAGGGTATTGGTGTTTCGTTTTCGTGTTTTTCTGACAATCGAAGTTATAACACTTGCTAACAAGCTAGTAAAGGTTTAGTATGCTATGATATCATTGTAAGTCGATGTTACGCACCCCACAGGTTCGCGGGGAGGCGTAATATGTAAAAAACGATTTTTACGGGCTTAGTAATACCGACTTGAACTCCAGGATCGATACTAAACCCTAACTAGCAAACTAGTATGAGGTAAATAACATGAATAGAATGTTATACCTCATGATTAAGTCCTTCGGGTCTTCTTGTCGCTGTCCTCCTCCTCGTCACAAGCTCCAAGGATTGTAACAGATCGGCACATCCTCGTCGGCCTCCTCGAGTCAAAGACCATCCACCCGAGAGTCTATAGTCCGGGCTCCAACCTCAAATCCGAGGGAACTAGGGCATCTAGTTCGCTATACTAGATGACCTAGGTGATGTAGAGAGTATAGATGGATTGGTATGTCTCTCATAGCCTTAGGTTTCTCAACACATGAGACATAAAAGGCTAGAGGTAGAAGAAGATTAACTTGAGGAAAAACTAGTGAAGTGTTAGCATGAAATGGAGAGTGTACTCGTTTTTCAATAGAATAATTCTAATTAAAAATCAAGTATGGTTCATATTTCATCTTAGTGAGTCATGGCTTCAAAACCCTTCATATGTCACCAAGAGCCATGCTCCATATTATGCAAACTTCCACATCATTTCCTCCACCTCTTAATGCATTAATCATTTAACCTAAAATATTTAATACATAATATGAGGTGTCTTCTTCTAGAAGCATCTTTAAACAAATTACGAAAATGCCCCTCATCCGTATATACATACCCGTATCCGTATTACGAAAGATACAAATACAAAAGAGATGAAAATAATCCATTAGTATAATATTAGGATCCGGCTTAAACTAAAGCCCACTAGTATTATCTGTCCGAATCATCATCCGTGCACAAGTACACGTACATGATCGAACACTGTCGTAAAACTATACAACCTCTACATCTTTTGCCCCATGCAGGAAAACCCTCTATGTGAGACTCTAAAGACTCGACACTACACCGGCAGTGGGTTTAACCACAAGCTTCAAGTGGTACTAGCTGCATGTAACGGCTACCCAGGTATCTGTCGATAAGAAGGCCGATGAGCAAACTCATCCGAATTCCTACTGAGCCTATCTGTGACAATCTTCGTACAGACCGGTCTGTTCGTCTAAGAGTATCACATATCTGGCCTAGGGGGACGGTAATCGTCAGACCCCTAATAGCACAATAAGTCGTGCTGGAGTGTAGCCCTAAACACCCTGAGAAACCACTGGAGTACCTACCAGTAAATCTCGCTTGTCCTGGCCAGGGATTTTGTGTAATGGCTTTCCGAACACAGCGCGATATCAACCCCCAATACCGGGAGAGACGAATCCTATCTAACCGCCACTGCCTCCAAGTGCTTCGGGACTGCACCCAACTACTACCTGTTTGCACGACTCGTTTGAGCCGTGGCAGGGTAGTAATCTAATAACAGTGGGAACACACTCGAGGAGAAGCAGCAGTGTCAAGTCGACGGACTAAGCTGTACTCATGTCATCTGGGAACTGCTACCCAACGATAGGTATAATACCCACTGGAAGCTCCCTACGAGTCTTGTCCAGTGTACTCATAACCAAATGAGCACCTGCATACCATCTCCAGTACGACGTACTAATGGCTGTGGGACAGACCATCCCCTCTGCTGGGATGAGAAGCGTATATACTAGTTACTCTGGAGTATTGATGCCCCATCTCTATAATCTAATGACTAGGGAACTGTATAAGGATGTGCTTATAGACTACCCAGCCCCCACTAATGTGACTGCCATCACAACGCTGGTAATCAAGCAAAGATCCTAAGGGCTCTACCAATATGTATAAGCGAAATGCTAAAAGAAACACATGCATATATTGAGGTAGAAACAAACCAGGTAGCATACTACCATTTTGAGCAAGACTGTTAATACAACTGTGAATATCCCAAGCTTCCATTAAGTAATATACAAACTAGTATGATACAATAATAGTCTATAGGGCATATATCTGTAACTTCGAAACAGTTGCATGTAACTTCGAACCAGTTGCCTAAAACTTCTAAGCAGTTGCATTTCCCTAATGTCTAAGAAGATTTGTCTTTAATATCTAATAAGTTGCATGTAATATCTATATGGATGCAAGTAATAAAATATTAACAAAAGTATTTTTTGTGTAACAGTTAACGCGTATCATCGTCTTCCACTCCAGCAATTGCCCATCAACGAGTACATGAGTTATTATCAAGCTTGTCACCGGTGAGGCAAGATAATCAAATAATGAGGAACAATATCCCGATTGTGTGGCAAGACACAATTCAGGGCACATCTCAAATATTCAAGGGTTCTTACGAAATTATGATGGTTCTTTGCCAATTTTCTATTGCGAAACAATTCAACTTCGACTATATAAAGAACGACGGCTCGAGGGTAACAGTGGAATGTTCCCGAAGGGATAAAGCATGCCTATGGAGAGTGTATGCATCGCCTTATATTCGGAGGTATATAATTAACATATACGTTACTAATATAAAAGTGTAATTTTCGTTGTTTGCAAATTGTTGATTGTTTTAACTGTTAAATTATGCTGAGATTTGTATGTTTTTCATGTATGAGCAGTTCTTTATGGGCTATAGAGAAGTACTACCCGACGTACACATGTTCCAGAGGAATTTCAAGCGATGGACATCCCTGGGCTACGAAGAAATTGGTAGCCGACATACTTGTAGATGTTTTGAGATCACGACTGGGCTATCGGCCAATCGATGCTAAGAAGGACTTCTATCAAAGGTTCGGGGTGAATATTTCATACGATATTGTGTGGCATGCAAGGGAATTGGCACAAGAGACCCTCTTCGGCAATTATCGTCATTCTTATGACTCTTTAAGGTGATATCAAATTAAGTGCATGGAAACCAATTGAAAGTGTGTTTTAGCACTACCACTAGGTTTATACAAGTATCAAGTATGCAATTTTTTAAAAATCTAGAGTGCTAAGCTACACTAACCTAGAATCTAACTAGAGTATAAGGGTTTAACAAAAGATAAAGCAAGATCTATGCTAAGTGAAGAAGGTTACAACCTTTGTAGACCAAGTCTTTCACTTCTAAAGCTCTAAGTAGTAGTCCCTAGAACTCTTCTTGGCTCCACTTGAAGAAAGGATCGAGTTTGCTTTGCGATCTTCGAGGCCGAAGATGATCCACCTTGAAGTCTCTCTAACTCAAGCTAATGCTAAACTAATCAAGTATTAGTGAAGCCAACTACCTAAACTAATGGGCTAGATGAGTGTAGGTAGATGAAGTTGGAATTTTGCTCACTTTAGAAATCTATTTTTCTTTTTATTTTCCAACTCAAGAAAAACTAGAGAGGAAGAAGATGGACTTTGGGTGAGAAAATCAATCATATGATCAAGTGAGAGAGTAAACCATGATTTAAAAAGATATGGTTGAGTAAGAAAATATCTAGAGTAAAAACAAAAAAATGAAAGATGAGTCATGGCTTTTACATGCTTCCACAAGCATTCCAAACCATGCTCACTAATCGACGCATTTTTATTTTCCTTTTAATAAATAATCACCCAATTATCTTTAGGTCATGGTGTGATCCTCACACACCCATATTCAATGTATCATCAAGCATGATACACTATTTAAATACATTTATTTATATATATCACATATATATAAATGGGTATTAAGAGAAGAAAATCTTTAGTGAGCACAATATTAGTTAATATATAAATATATCAAATATAAATATATATTAGATTATTATATCAACACTTGATTCAATAATCCGGTTATATCATATATAACCGACTAATATCATTTATATGTATATCAAATTATGAAATCAACACTTGATTCAATAATCCGATTATATCACATATGAGCGTCTTATATTCAATACTAGTTAATATATATATATATATCAAATTATTAAATCAACACTTGATTTAATAATCCAGCTATATCAAATATAATCCGGCTAATATCAAATACACAAATATATATCAAATATATATTAACAACATATACATATACCATTGAATCAACACTTGATTCAATAATCCGGTTATATCACATATAACCTGACTAATGTCAAATATCGCCAGATTAGAATACGGTATCACATGCTCGTATTTAATCAATCTCCCGCACATATCACCATATGCGTCCTACTTCGTTTCGCTTGAGCTAGGAAACCTCTGTGTGGGACTCTAAAGAATCGTCAATACGCCAGCAGTAGGTAATGATCACATCAGTCACCCACAAGCTATCATCGGTACTAGCTGGACGTAACGGCTATCCAGGTATTGAGAGAATAGAAGATCAACAAGCAAGCTTGTCCAAGCTCCCGCAAAGCCTATAAGAAACACTTACTGTACAGTTCGGTCTCTTCGTCTAATATGTCGCATATCAAGTCTAGGGGTGGAATCGTCAGACCCCAGTAACTTGATAAGTTATGCCTATGTGTGGCCTATAGCCGTTCGAGAAACTACTGATAATACTTACCAGTAAATCTCATCAGCCCTGGCCAGTAACTTGCTGTTATAGCCAATCGAGCATAGCGCAACATCAACTCCCTATACCGGGAGAGATGAAACCCCTCATATCGCTCATTGCCTCCATGTGACTCGGGACTGTACCCAAAATCCACCTGTTTGCATGACTCCTTTGAGCCATGGTAGGGAGGAAATCAAAGCACAGTGAGAACCATACAAGACTCTATGACGATCTCGGGTCTACAGACTAACCTGTACAAGTGTCATCAGAGAACTGCTATCTGACGATAGGTATGGTACCATCTAGGAGTTCTCGGCGAGTCCTGTTTGGTGTACCCATTCTCTAATGAGCACCTGTGTACAATATTTGATGTTAAATACCAATGGATGTGAGATCAACCATCGCCCCATACGGGGCCAAGAAATATACACACTAGTCTACTCTGGAATATCGATGCCCTGTCTCGATATTCCCTCGACTAAGAACTGTTAAAGGATGTGCTTGTGGACTACACAAGCCTCACTAGTATGATCTGCATCATATTCCTGGTAGTCAAGCTAACATCTTAAGGGTTTTAACAACATGTATCAGAGTGACAGTATAACAATACAAGTGTACATGTTAAGATAAAGAGCAACCAGATAGCATAATATCATGTCGAGCAAGAAATTCCTCTATATATATGTCCAAGCATCCACTATATCATACAATAATGGCCTCTAGGGCATACATATTCCTAACACCAATCCCGGGAACGTAATTAGCATCGACAAATCAGTGGATGACAGATTCATGAGACTATTTGTTAGTTATGCTACTTGTATTGACGGGTATTTAGATGGTTACCGGCCTCTCATATTTCTTGATGGAAGATTCATCAAGAACATGGCAAAAGGCCTTCTATTGGCGGTGAATGCTTATAACGGAAACAATGGTTTGTTTCCGTTAGTTTTCACTATTTGCGATTAAGAGAACATTATAAATTGGACATGGTTTTTAGGTCAGTTGAGAGCCGTGTTGTTTAATGGTCCTAGGGCCTACCTCCCACCGCATAATCTTGTGACAAGGGAATCAAAAAAGCTGTTAGGATGTGTTTTCCTACCGTATTGCATTCATTTTGCATTCTTCAATTGAAGCAGAATTTTAAAAATAGGCTCAAAGGGCTTAGTATGAAGAATTTGGAAGCCGAAACTTGCGCGCATTTGATGGAGACAACGTGTTACCAATATACGACGGTTGAGTTCTTGGGGAAGATGAAACTATTGAAGAAAGAATCGATGGTTGCCTACAACGCAATGGTTGAACATTACAATTCTCAACATTAGGCTAATTGTTACTTCTCTGGAATAAAGTACAATCTCAATTCTTGCTCCTCAATACACCTGATTTGGTTATGAATATGATTGATATAGATATGTATAACATCTGAGTAGTTGCCTGTAACTTCTAAGCAGTTACTTGTAACATCTAATAAGTTTCCTGTAACTTCTAATCAGTTGCTTGTAAATTCTACTAAGTTGCCTGTAACATCTATTAACTTGATTATAATTATTAAGTTGCCTGTATCATCTACTGACTTACTTGTAACCTCTAGGTAGTTGCATATAACATCTAATAAGTTACCTGTAACTTATAATAAGTTGCATATAACGTATATTAAAGTTGCATGTAATATCTATTTATGTGTTTTTTGAATGCAGGTATGGTAATGTTACATCCAATGTTGCTGACTTATATAATAACTGGATACATGAGGCCCACGTTTTTCTTATTCTTCAAATGGTGGACCACATAAGGGTATGTTTGATGAATCGCTTCTATAGTCGACGAGAAAAAGCCGAAGGGTGGAATGTAGTGTTATGTCCCAAGTCGGAGGAAATTCTGAACAAAAATTAGGACGCTATTAAAGTTTTTTCTATTCATCAAACTGATATGGAGCATTATAACATGTTTGACATTAAAACTGTTCGGGTCAATGTGTCAGCTCGATCATGTACATGCCGAAATTGGGATGTTACTAGGATTCCTTGTAGGCTTGTTTGTGCCGTTATTAATTTCTTGAGGCAATCAATCTATAATTACTATGGCCCTTACTTGACGATTGAATATTTCACGAATAGTTACAGGAATACAATTTACCTAATACTTACATTTGACAAGCCAACGGTCATGTAAGAGAATATTGAGATCCAGCCTCTTTTGACAAGAAAACGGCTGGGAAGGTGATTGATCTCAAAACTATCTATAACCGCAATCAAGAACGGCATCGCTTGGTAGCTAGCCGGTGAGTACGGGTCGGTCCACAGGGATGTTGTGAATCTCCTAATCGCTCTAACGAGTTAATTCCGATGGGAGCCGGATTGATTAAATCTAAAAACCTAATTATTCTATACTACGATTATCTAGATCTAGTCTTGTTAGGGTTAGGTTTAGGGATGGTTTGGAAATGCAGGTAAATCTCAACGTTTTTATACCCGAATGAAGATCTATGAGGAGTTATGGTAATTATCAATAAAGGGGATTAGATCTATTCGGGACGGTGTTCCTTCCTCTAGGTTCTTGTCCCTCCTTTAGAGATCCTTACCCTAACCTCCATGGAAAACGCACGCAACCGGGCTTTTACACTACGGTATCACCGCTACCTCGAGGGATAGGGTGCCGTAGGGAGCGGTGTGTGCGTGTATGTATGGAGTCCTATTGAAAATATATTATGGGTAAGAAAGGGATGAGAGATCTCATCTCTCAAAATCCTTCCCCAAAGCTAACTCTAAGCAATTTATCTACGGCAAGGAATTAAATCTACCTAGGGCAAAGAATTGAAATCTAAATTAGAGCAAGGAATTAAATCTACTTACAGATGCATCTCTCCAATCATCAACGCAGGTTTGTCAGATCTGAATCCATGAATTGAAAAGAAACACCGATGCTCTCCATAAAGAATTCTGAATTTATTATTAAAAGGAGGCATAAAGAATTACAATGATTAGAGTTCCTATTTATAAAGAATAGGAAACCCTAGGGTTACATTTGTTTCGCATGTCCACAATTACACAAATAGCCCTAGAAAGACTTAGTCAACGCCGCCACAAATTACTATAAAAATTTCAGCTTCTGATTGCTCAAGACCGCCGCGGAACCGTGGCCCGAGGCCTGGTTTGGCCGCGGTTCCGCGGCCAAAAGAAGGAATTGGGCTTCTAATTTTCTTGGGCTGATTTCTAGTGGCTTGGGCTTCTTAGTTCTATATATCTTTTTCCATTTGGGCTTCTAGGTTGGTTCCAGATCTCCAGAGAACAATTTGCAATGGCTTTTTAACCGTTCGCCTTGTAATCTTGGACCTTGCGTTGCCTTGTACTTTGTGAATTTTATCTTTGATGTAGGCTTGATCAAGAGTCCTCTGTTTGTTGGTTAAAGTCCATATTTTTATTGTCTTTACGTCGTTTGCACTGTTTTCTGTCCAAGAACCTGTAACCTGTAACATGTAGCAGACATGGGTCAAAAGTACCTGTTTATTAATAAAAAGAAAAAGAATAGGGAATATAATAATGCAATATTATGGTGTGAACATATACCCCCAAACTTATCTTTTGCTCGTCCTCGAGCAAACTTATTTTTATTCACTAAAATCCTAACCACACTTTCGCAGGGAAACGCGATTGCACTGAGCATGTGCAACAAGCCGTTAAACCTCTAGGTGTCCCTAGTAGGAGGAGTGTTGTCTCCTGAGGGTTTTCAGCGGATTACACCCACAAAATCCTATCAATTTGGCCTTTCGACTTTTGTTTTTCAATTAAGTTTTCTAACAAGGAATTCTATTATCTTTTGACTCGCAAATTATCCACCCACATTCTTCACACTTCCTCATTATTTAACTTAAGATTATATATATCCTATAGACTTACTTAGCTTTCGGCATCTCTTAAGTTTTCCTTCTAGGATTCCATCTCGACTTAGGAATTTCTATCAACTCTATTAAAGATATAAGTTCTATTTTTCATTCCTCTCTCTTATCTAAATTCCAATCACATATCCCTACGTGTGTATAGATCACCCCTACACTTAGAAATTCAAATCAAGCAATCATACTCTCGTCCATTGTCCAAAGCACTTATTAATTAGTGAATTTTTAAATGAAATTTGCTTACACATCCTTCATGCGACCGTTAATACTTCTTGAGGTACCAATAACCAATTACAAGATGCATTAGCACTTTAAAGCGTACTTCCTAGTTTTGCAACACCCAAGGCTTTAGCAGTGACTCCCAAACCAGTTGGTCTAAGGCACTAGGTGATGAAGCACCCTCGCTAAATATTTTTCTATTTTTGCAGCCTTAAGTAATCACAAAAAACAGTGTCCATTTTTTTATATTCTTTATTCACTTTTTTTTTCTTTATTTTCATTGTACTAAGGACTTTAGACAAGAGCACTTCAAGGTCTCTTCTACAATTCCAAGTTTCAAGGTGCGTGATTATGCAAATTGTAGGGTATACATTTTCAGAATCTAGACTTAAGCTAGGAACTATTTTTCAAACTTATACTCTAATAAGAACATCAATACTCTTCCCTCATTTTGACTTAGCCCAAGAAGTGAACCCAAAATTTGCCTATTTCTAAATAAACTACAAGGCATATACTTTCTACCGTTAAACTTTAAGGAATGTTATCTTTAGGGTTTTTAATTCACTAAGTCTAAGATCTAGTTGTTCCTAGCCAGTTAACCTATTTGTCAAACTCAAGTCATTTAAAGCCAAAATTGAATACAATAATCTTTATAATTTTTGAAAATTTTCAATTTTTATGTGTTTTTCAAATAAATATGCAAATTTAAAAATATGTACAAATGAATACGAAGGAAGAAGACGTACCGAGCATATCCCCAAACTTGAACTTGACAGTGTCCTCACTGTCATGCTAAACCAAGAGGGTCAAAATACCGGCACTCCCCTGTTTATTTATAATTTTTATATTTTTAATGTTTTGAATTTTTTTTTATTTTTTTTATAGAAAAGAAAACAAAAAATATATACATATATACAAAGATTCCCCCAAACTTAAACTTGGCCTTACACAAGCCAAATGTTAGCACCAACCATTCAAAAATCTTATCATGGTAAATGTATAGTCGGTGCAAGAATGGGGTGGAGATGAAAAAAAATGAGAAACAAGCGAGACCGTGTGGAAAGAAGAATGGTAGAATATGGTCTCAGTGGAGGAGAAGAATGGCGGAAAGGAGAAAGAAGGAGCGCGCGATCTTGAGGGTGTAAATCGAGTGAATAAATTAGCACAATTTGTGATGACCGATGTGTTATAAGCGATTGCGCTAACCTATCAACTCGTCGGGAAATTGGGTCAAATCCCTCAAGATTCGCAAGAAAACATGGGTACGCTGAACTTGGTATAGAAGATGAAAGCGTAACAGTCATTTGTTCGGTCGGAACAATGGGAAAGACGAAAGGGAGTGACTTAGGGATAGTATCTTTCTCACTGTAGTAAACTGTTTCGAACTTGAAAGATTCCATTAATGGTTCGAAACTACTATAATCAATCGAGTCTGATGGCTCATCTGAAAATGTAAAAGACTCAAACTCGGGTTGTGAGTCATCAACATTGTCCGAAAAAGTGAAACACTCGTAAGTGTTATCATCTGCGAGAACAGTATCGGATTCAAAGGAAAATCTTTCAAGCTCACAGTCTTCAAGCATGGTCGGAACGATGGGAAGGAGGGAGGGTGATATGACAGTCAAAAGTTCAGGAGGATGAATTGGAAAATCAGACACATCAAACAAAAATGATTCAACCTCAATATTATCCTCAAGACTCTCCTCAATACTATCCTCAATATTCAACTCATTATTTAGCCTATCCATGCCATTATCATCAAAATCAAGACGCATATGAGATTCGGGAGAAACATTTAATAACTCAGGATAATGATTTGAACATAAAATTTCAAGCAAATCGACAGGTTCATCATCCGAAATATTCCTTGCGTCTATATCCTCAATCAAGTGAAAATCAATTTCTTTAGACACCTCATCAAAAGCATGGATATCTATCGATTTAGGTTCTAGAGTGGAGGTGTAAAGATCGAAAGGATTAGGTGCGGTTTCACTCGAAAGGGGTTCCTCACAATTTGGCAAATCAAACACTACAAAATCACACAACTCGTTTTTATTTTCAACTGGTGAACTATTTAGGGCAATCGATGGCAAACAGGAGTTGTGGGCTTCAATTGGGTAAGGGTAGGTTTGATTTGAAAATCCTCTCTCATTCTCACTTTGTCCAACCGCCTCCTTATACATTGAAAAATTTGGAGCCAGCGGGAAACTAGCTACCGGTTCAGCAGGTTGCATAAGGGCGGCCATGGATGCTTCCACATTCCTAACCATTTTGTTTGTTGCTGCGATATACGCCTCCAACGACTCTTCCAAACTAGACTTGGGTGGTAAGGGGGTTTCGGTAAAAGATTCAAAATGGTGTGGATATGCAAAACTCCCAACAGTCTGTGTAAAAACAGTGTCTAGTGAAGGTGGGAAGGTCGGGTAGGACTGGTAGGAAGTGGGTGATTGGACATGGGTAGGATCAACATATGGATAAAAAGGTGAATAGTCGTGTTGATCCCTAGAACTGGATGAGTGGAGAGGGGTGAAAGATCGGCTACGAGATTGAGCAATATGCTCAGCAATGGACATCGGCCTAGGAGTGACAGAAGGACTTGAAGAAGTGGTATCAACATATGTAGGTGGTAAAGGTTGACTCGGTTGACACAAAGTAGGTTGAAAAGTCAAACTATTTCTCCCAGACGCCTCTATGTGATCTTTCAAAGATTTTTTAGGCATTGAGGGATCGTTTTTAAATTGACCGAACAAATTAACATATGACGCAAAATTAGGTTCGGGATACCAAAGTTCGGCTAATGATTTATTGTGTGGGGTACCCATGTTGTAAGAAGGGGAAAGAAGGAAAGTTTATTGTGGTGAAAGGATTTATTTGCGGCTAAAAAACTTTGCAAGTTTCTATAAAATTTTCCTTATTCTTTTTTTTTATTCTATTTCTCTTTATTAGGAAAAATTTTGTTGCAAAAAGATTTTCGACACAAGATATGCAACAGCAAAATATTACTTGCAATCTAATTCCTAATTTAAGCGGGGCGCAAAGATCCTGCACAAGATTGTTATTTGGAAGGGAAAAAAATTTTGAGCGTAAAGAAATCCTGCAGGCAAATTTACAGAAGATATATCAAGATTTGCAGAGGAGGAGAGAGAAAACTCACAGAAATTTGCAGTGGCAGAACTGTTTTTTTTTCCGCGCTTCTGCCTTTTTTCCAAGCCCTGAATCGATCAGACCGCGGCGGTTCCGCGGCCGAAATGGGGCTGGCGCGGCGGTTCTGCCGCGCGTTGGTTGGTTCGGCAAGTTTTTTTTTTCTGGAACAGATCACCACGGTTAACTTGTAGACTCGGTCCTTCAAATTTCTTCTGTTCCTCGGTTGTTGTGATCTTCTGTTGTTCCGATCTGTTTTTTCCTGTTTTGATCTCTGTAGATTTCTAGATCCGAATTTGATCCTGCAAAGATTCACAAAAAACAAAGTAACCCTTCCAAAAAAAACAGATAATATATTTTATATATTTTTTGGATTTTTTAGATTTTTATGATTTTTTAAATTTTATGATTAACCCGAAATTGCGAAAAGAAAAGTTCTACGCCATCCCCGGCAACGGCGCCATTTGATTGATCTCAAAACTATCTATAACCGCAATCAAGAACGGCGTCGCTTGGTAGCTAGCCGGTGAGTACGGGTCAGTCCACAGGGATGTTGTGAATCTCCTAATCGCTCTAACGAGTTAATTCCGATGGGAGCCGGATTGATTAAATCTAAAAACCTAATTATTCTATACTACGATTATCTAGATCTAGTCTTGTTAGGGTTTGGTTTAGGGATGGTTTGGAAATGCAGGTAAATCTCAACGCTTTTTATACCCGAATGAAGATCTATGAGAAGTTATGGTAATTATCAATAAAGGGGATTAGATCCATTCGGGAAGGTGTTCCTTCCTCTAGGTTCTTGTCCCTCCTTTAGAGATCCTTACCCTAACCTCCATGGAAAACGCGCGCAACCGGGCTTTTACACTACGGTATCACCGCTACCTCGAGAGATAGGGTGCCGTAGGGAGCGGTGTGTGCGTCTATGCATGGAGTCCTATTCAAAATATATTATGGGTAAGAAAGGGATGAGAGATCTCATCTCTCAAAATCCTTCCCCAAAGCTAACTCTAAGCAATTTATCTACGGCAAGGAATTAAATCTACCTAGGGCAAAGAATTGAAATCTAAACTAGAGCAAGGAATTAAATCTACTTACAGATGCATCTCTCCAATCATCAACGTAGGTTT
Organism: Agapanthus africanus; assembly: GCA_030015575.1. Taxonomy (NCBI): domain Eukaryota; kingdom Viridiplantae; phylum Streptophyta; class Magnoliopsida; order Asparagales; family Amaryllidaceae; genus Agapanthus; species Agapanthus africanus. The sequence continues at coordinate 191,335,753 of CM057341.1, forward strand.
GTCAGATCTGAATCCATGAATTGAAAAGAAACACCGATGCTCTCCATAAAGAATTCTGAATTTATTATTAAAAGGAGGCATAAAGAATTACGATGATTAGAGTTTCTATTTATAAAGAATAGGAAACCCTAGGGTTACATTTGTTTCGCATGTCCACAATTACACAAATAGCCCTAGAAAGACTTAGTCAACGCCGCCATAAATTACTATAAAAATTTCAGCTTCTGATTGCTCAAGATCGCCGCGGAACCGCGGCCCGAGGCCTGGTTTGGCCGCGGTTCCGCGGCCAAAAGAAGGAATTGGGCTTCTAATTTTCTTGGGCTGATTTCTTGTGGCTTGGGCTTCTTAGTTCTATATATCTTTTTCTATTTGGGCTTCTAGGTTGGTTCCAGATCTCCAGAGAACAATTTGCAATGGCTTTTTAACCGTTCGCCTTGTAATCTTGGACCTTGCGTTGCCTTGTACTTTGTGAATTTTATCTTTGATGTAGGCTTGATCAAGAGTCCTCTGTTTGTTGGTTAAAGTCCATATTTTTATTGTCTTTACATCGTTTGCACTGTTTTCTGTCCAAGAACCTGTAACCTGTAACATGTAGCAGACATGGGTCAAAAGTACCTATTTATTAATAAAAAGAAAAAGAATAGGGAATATAATAATGCAATATTATGGTGTGAACAGAAGGCCCCCTACAAGACATATAAATAACAGGGATGTTCAAAAGAGGCAGATGAATCGACGTAGGTGTAGCAATGAGGGCCAGAATAAAGCGATATGCACTGCTCTTATCGATTAAGTGTAAAATAACTACATGTTGGTTGTTGGTATTTTGTTTTATATTTATATATCCATCGTCAAGTTTTTTTTGGACCTTTTGTACTTAAACATTACGATATTCATTATAATTTTGATGTAAATTTTTCTATTGGTTAAGCATGCATCTGAATGAAATTTAGAAACCGTTTTATGAATCACTTTATTTGCAGTTGCCTGTAATATCTAGGCACTTTCCTGTTACTTCTGATAAGTTACCTGTAACTTCGAGGCAGTTTTCTGTAACTACTAAGCAGTTTTCTGTAGTTTCTATGCAATTTTATTTAACTTCTAACCACTTTCCTGTAACTTCTAATAAGTTGCTTATAACTTATAAGCACTTGCCTGTAACTTCTAACAACCTGTCTAGAACTTCTAATTAGTTACCTGTAAGTTTTAATAAATTGCATGTAAATTGTAAGCACTTGCATGTAACTTTTAACAACTTGTCTGTAACTTCTAATTAGTTGCCTGCAACTTCTAATAAGTTTTATGTAACTTCTAACCATTTAACTGTAATTTCTAATTAGTTGTCTGTAACCTGTAAGTAGTTTCTTGTAATTTGTAAACAGTTTCTTGTAATTTCTAAGCACTTGCATGTAACTTCAAACCATTTGCCTGTAATTTCTAGGCAGTTGCCTGTAACCTCTAACCATTTGCCTGTAATTTCTAGGCAGTTGCCTGTAATTTCTAACCAGTTGTCTGTAACATTAACAAAAATATCATTCATATAACAGTATCGGCCAACAACGGTTATATGAAACAGATAATATCAACAAAAATATCATTCATATCACATTATCGACCAACATCGGATATATAAAACAGATAATATCAATAAAAATATCATCTGTATCACAACATCGGCCAATATCGGCGATATTAAAGTAAATACGTTAACAATTTTTTAAATTCATTAGAAAAACCAGTAACATATAGGCAATTTGTCACCCTTACTCAAAACAACTAATAATATCGGCGAACATCGGCTAAATACAAATAGATGAATACATGTACATATAACAAAGAGTTTAAATTTCGGCTAAACAAAAACTTAAACAATATCAAGCAATTTCTTTCTCGTTGGCTAGTAGATTTTGGGCCAGAAGTATCGGCCGCCACTGCACCGACCCTTTTCCCTCTAGGGCATCCAGAATCCACTAACTCTCGATCAATGACTTCATGAATAGGTAGATAACACGCCACAATCATCACTATTAATCAACAATGTTAACAAACACATATTGCTATAACCCTTAACAATCAGAAATGTTAAAAAAAACTTGTAAAGGAAATACTGCTTACGAATTCTTTTGTATTGGGAAAGGGATATTAGTAAAGTGAAATGCATTATAACCCCTATGCTCATCGAATTTCTTTGCTCCAAAATTATAAAGGTACCGTAAGTATAGCCTAACCCCTTCCACCCAATGGGGGTCGCATGCAAGTAAAGAATAATGCTGGAATTCCTTTTCTGCAAAGTCTATAACGAGTAACGTCCAATGAGAGTTAGGACATATTGGGGTCATAATACGAGTACTGGGGGAATGCTATGCACCATCAACATATATGTTCCATCCACTACTATTCATATGCACTTTTCCGGAGTCAAACGGATCAACAATCATGCCCTGCCATAAGTATTTAATTTGTTAATAAATTGATGAATGTAATTAGGAGAACTGGATAAGATGAGTAGACATTACCATTATTCAAGGCCTCACGAAGGCAAATGGAGGTATTACTACGGCAGGGACCAAAGATTTCATCAAGTTATCTGCAAACTTGAAAAGTTTACATGTTTATAAGTTGCATGTAATATCTACTAAATTGCCTGTAATTTCTAATAAGTTGTCTGTAACTTCTACTAAGTTGCATATAATATCTATTAACTTGATTATAATATCTACTAAGTGTTGGGTTACGATAGCACCCTGGCCATCTACCGTGGCTGATGCGAAACAAAAATGACGTTTAAAAAACTTGGCGCTAACGAACCCATCTAGAATCGAACCATAAACCTATACTAGTAAACTACAAGTGCTAAACTAATAGGTTAGAAATGGTTATACCGAATGAACCATGTCCTTCGGTCTTCTACCACCTTCCTTAGCTCCTTGAGGTGTCCTCGACTGAACTTGGCCGCCGGGCTTCCTCCGTCGAAGATGATCCACCCGAGGGATGTAGCTCATGGCTCTAGCTCCATACTAAAGGTCAAGTGAAGCAACTAGGGACTCTAGGTTGCTAATCTAGAGTGTCTAGGATGTAGTGAAGTGTTCAAAGTATTTATCTACCTCCCGTCCTCTCTTGATTCTCAATACATGAGATTGTAGAGAGGAGGTTGAAGATGAAGGCGGAGAAGGTCAAGAAAACACAAGAGGAGAGTGAAGCTAATGGTGAGGTGAAGAAAAACCAACCATACACTTTTCTCCAACATCAAGTGTGAAAATAACATGAAGCATGGTTTTAACAAACTCATTTTTCCAATATAAAATGCAACCCATGCTTGAATAGTTTGCATAAATGAATTAACAATTCATTTGTACAACACTATACAAGCATGGCTCTCACCATACTCCCCCCTCTTCTTTTCCACCTCATTTACCATTTACAATAAATGGTTAAATCGAAAATGAGGTGTCCATCTCCTAGAATGTTATCTGTATAAATACGGATTACACTCTACTGTATATACATACTTGTATTCATACCGAAATACGAATACTCGAAGAGAGAATAACACAAAGAACATAATACTAGAATATACATATCGAAATACATATACGTAAATTATTAAATTAATACCTGATTTAATAATCCGGCTCAAACCCGAGCCGGTTAGTATTATCAACCGTCCAATCGAAAGTCCGGGTATATAGTACTATCAATTGATCGGAACCCTGCACGTATCCAATACGGCTACTACATCATTTCGCCCGAACTAGGGAAACTCTCTGTGTGGGACTCTAAAGACTCGTCAATAAGCTGGCAGTGGGTTTAACCACTAGTACGTCAGCGGCATTAGCTGTACGTAACGGCTACCCAGGTATTGAGCGAAAGGAAGGCCGACGAGCAAACTCATCCGAACCCCTACCGAGCTTGTCCATGACAATCTCCGTACAGTTCGATCTGTTCGTCTAAGAGTATCGCATATCGAGTCTAGGGGGTGGATAAAGTTAGACCCCTAATAACGCGATATTTCGTGTCGGTATGAAACCCATCACCCACCGAGAAACTAATGATCCAAATCAGTAATTCTTGTCTACCTTGGCCAAGAATTTCTGGTGATGGCCACTCGTGCACCGTGTGACATCAACCTCAATACCGGGAAAGAAGAATCCCCGTGGCTCGGGACTGTACCCAACTAAAACCTGTTTGCACAACTCTTTTGAGCCATGGTAGGGTAGTAATCAAAGCACAGTGAAAACTCACACGAGACAAATGACGATCTCAGGTCAACAGACTAACCTGTACTCATGTCATATGGGAACTGCTATCTGACAATAAGTATAATACCAACTAGCATATTCCCGGCAAGTCCGTCCAGTGTACTCATAACCTAATGAGCACCTGTCTACTATCTCAGGTGACTAACTGACACCAATGGCTTGTGAGACCGGCCACCGCCCCTCATCGGGGTCTCGAAAAGTATAACTAGTCTACTCCACAGTATCGATGCCCAGTCTCGATACTCCCTCGACTAGGGACATTTAAGGATGTGCTTATAGACCACCCAGCTCCTACGTATATGATCGCCATCATAATGCTGGTAGTCAAGCAAGAATCCTATGGGCTCTATCAACATGTAATAGTGATCTGTAATAAAGGCAAACCAGATAGCATACTATCATCTCGAGTAAGACTATTCTACCTGTATAGGTCCTCCCTCAATCATCACAATCGCGTGCCTACGATTACAATAATTGACTTAAGGGCACTATAGCCAACAATCTCCCACTTGCATTTAAGGCTAATTATTGCGGTGTCGCATATTCACAGCCCGCGTGATACCGAACACCCAACTTCTCTACTAATCAGTCTCGTAAAGCCTGTTTGCGAAACTATTGCGTTCGAGAAATAGCCTCAGTGAGTGGATCCACTCCAATATTTCTATTTTTATCTCTCTATATCTCAACTTCGTGGAGAAAGACTATCTCCCAAAATGAGAGATACCTATCTTAGAATTTGTCTGGATATCTGATGGGACCCAGTTCATAAATGAACTCCAAATCCAACAAACTTCTTAGACTGTATCATCCACCGAATTTAATCAGTATCCTGCGCCATACCTTCCACAGTATCCGCTTGGACCACCTGTCCAACATATTGCCCCTTAAAAAGAGGGAAAACTATAACTCTAACAGCCACTCTGTCATCCAGGTCACCTTGGAAGCATGAAATGATAACTGCCAACTGAAAGAGGCTGCCGTTACCATATACCAAGAACATCTACTTATGTTCATAACTGCTTCCTAATGTTTCTTCAGAATTGGATTAATATATACTTATTGCAGCTAGTGCAAAAGCAATATTTGGTGTGGTACTTGACATCTGATGATTGACTCAATTGCCTAAGAAAAAGATATGCCAATCATGCAAATCCCCCATCATTAGTCTAGAAGACATCTCTTTAGAGAGGGTGACTCCATCACCTGCGGGTACACCACCATGCCAGGAGTCATCCATTCTAAAACACTTTAGAATAGTATCAAGTACCCAAATTGGGACACTTCCCAAATCTAGATCTAAAACCATAGATCTAGTTACCTGAATCCACGATATTTTATCCAGATCCTATGTGGAGAAACACCTTTTGACAACCACAGTATAACCGATCGTAGTATAGGAAGATCACTTCCTATCAAGAGCGTGTCATCTAAATACTAAGACATCACTCCCTAATATCTTCTTACCATGTCCATCTGTTGTTCTGATGAAGTCAAACTCTATGACTATCACATCAAAACTAGACGATCTATCTCCGCTATACTTGCTTTAGTCTATAAATAGATATAAGCTACTTGCCCACTATGCTTCCGCTGCTCCCATTGACTACAACAACTCTCTGGCAGGGTCATATACACGTGCACTTATAAAGCTAATTTAGAACGACATTATACTCCTCCTCCTGCCAGATCTCATAGCCTAGAACAACAGTAGTAGCAAGTTTGGGTCATCAAAAACCTCCCTGTCACCGTCTTTGAGGAGACCAAAGTACCTCTCGGGTGCCTGAGGTTACCCACCAAATCTGTGGAGTGGCTAATGGATTGTCGAATCTAATTGAATATTTAGGTTCTACTAAATTATCAGTAATCGTTTGTGGTTCTAGAATAACTTCCAGTTCTACCATACCCCCACTAATGTTTTCTTAAAAGAATTCATTTTACAAAAATGTGGTGAGTCAAGAACAATATAATTATTGATCTTCCAAATGGTAGAATGTTAACCCTCGTCAAAGCCCGGGATAACCCACAAACTGCCATTGCTGAAACGTGCCTAGAATTTATCCAGATTCCGGTTTTAAGCATAAGTCGGACAACTCCATATACCTTAACATCGTTAAGATATGAATCCATTCTATATCCAATATAGAAACAAAGGGATTAATTTAATTGGAACCAGATTCAAAATACATGCAGTCGTTCCCAGTGCATATCAACTAAATGGAAGAAGGCCAAGTAGCATTACTTATCAAGGAGCGTACTCACGGATGGGTAATGTGAGAGAGAAGCAAGTTCTCTAAAATATTAATTACAATGGAACACCTAACACAAGTATCTACATTTTCGATCACTTTGAAGAATCCTGAAACTTGCAACATATGGTTCTCTACTTTATTCTTATACCTATATCTTCTCAAAACCCGGACCTTGTATTTCAACGAAATACTTGTCTGAAACTAGAGAAGTCATGAGTAAACATAATATAGTACGAGTACCAACCCCTTTATCCTAACGGACATCGGACAACATAAAATACTTTGTATAAGTTCTCTGAGTTCAATAACTCAAATCCTGTGCATTATAGGTTGAAAAACTGTACTATGGTTAAGAAGAATTACACCGTTGTTGAATGCTCCTTACCTAATCATCAACTGATATAGGTAAATGTCATAAACATAATTTCAAAAGTTATATCTCACCTTATAAAATAAACATGTAGATATATCAGTTTGAAATTAGTGTATGACAACGGATATTCAAAACCAAATATTTGCCGTAAAGCAAAACCCAGGTGATTTCCTCAAATATCACCAATTCAAAGAATTCCGATATATAGAGGATCTAATCACCCAATTCCCAATATCTTACTCCCACTCAGCATCTGTAACACCATACACTTGTGAGAATCAAGTCTGGTAAATACATACCCTGGAGTTAGAATCAAATTGGGAAAACAGTTTTCACTTAACACCGCACAGTAAAATTGAAACATGAAAATTTTTCGAAGGGATGGCTAGGAATTCCTAGTAGCGCCACTTCCACTATCCAAATTCATGACAGTAACTGTATATTTCCTTGCCCTCACTCCAATCCTTTTATATGTCTTTACTTCTTACATTCTGTACACCTTACTTAGGCTAAATGGTTTTCTTCCTTCCCTACCTTTCGGAACCAACCTAAGGTTTGGAAGAAGATTAACCAATAAGCATAATAGGTGTACTCTCCTAACACTAGGAACTCTCGCAACTTGAGAGAAGGTAAAGAGAAAAGACAACCGAATAATCCTATTCAATTTCTCCCGAACTGGAAACCATTCTCGAACTGAAACAAGTTTCTTCGTGTTCGTATGTAACTATACAATGACATATCCAAGAAATATGGATCTTCGTAGTGATACGGAGTGTTCTGGAGAAATGAAAAGGGGAAGTAGGAGTGGCAGAGGTATACGCAGCTTCGTCGTGACTGATAATAGTCGCAATTTCCTTTGCCCTCATTCTAATCCCTTTATATATCTTTACTTATTACCTTCTGTACACCACACTTAGGCTAATTAGTTTTCTTCCTTCCTTACCTTTCGGCACCTGGTTATGGTTTGGAATAAGATTATCCAATAAGCGCAATAGGTGTACTCTCCTAATACTTGGAGCCCTCACAACCTGAGAGAAGGTAAAGATAAAAGACAACAGAATAGTCCTATTCAATTTTTCCAGAACCGGAATCCATCCTTGAACCGAAACAAGTTTCTTCGAGTTCGTATGTAACTATACGATGGAATATCCAATCAATATGGATCTTCGTAGTGATATGGAGTGTTCTGGAAAAATGCAAAGGGAAAATAGGAGCGGCAGGGATATATGCGACTATGACAATCCAAAAGCCAAAGTGTTTTAAGAAGGTTTGGTTAACTTGGTTCAAGAGTTTTAGTTTAAGGTCAGGTCATGGATGCTGCCAAAGAGAGAGAGAGAGAGAGAGAAAAGAAACACTCAACGTGCACTCTAATCTAGATTAGATTGGTTAATCACTTTATCTAATCAGGATGACTCCCACTGTTTCCTCGAATTCTCCTTCAAACTCTAAAAGGAGAATTAGTCGGGATCATCTAAAAATCACCCGAGGAGTAATACCTACTCATCAGTGGGAATAGGGACCCAACTATCATTGCATGATAACTTGATGGAAGCCACTCAAGTCACCACACTCCAGAAGGCATGCACATGCCTGGCAAGTTTTCTGTATGTTTGAAACTCCCGATATGGTTTTTACCCCTAGGACCCAAGTGGCCTTGACGAATAATCAACAAATCAAAATTTCCTAGTCAAGTTCAACCCGTCATTATCTTGATAGTGTTAAACCCACCCGCACTGCCCTTGACGAATGATCAACAAAGTCGTACGACTGTTCTAACCAATCTACATGTCTATGCGACAGAAAAGCATTACAGAGCTACCGTACACTACGTCTCGGCGAATAGCAACGACAAACGTAGCACGAATACTAAACAATACTAATCTGAAATGAAGGAGGGCTATGGCTGGTTTTTGGCGAAAAACCTTTAACGTAATGAACTTGATATCGTTGAAGGAACCCGAGCAGTTTTACAAATATATGGTGGCATAAACTTTTGCTAAAGAGGTCACTCCCTGTGAAGGGATCTCGGCTCTTTCCTCATTGAATGAGGTGCAGGATATTCCTAACTGAATATCATGATGCAAAGAAAAAGAATCGACTATAGTGAAGTTATTACATTGACGCAAACTTTTGCCCAAGAGATCACTCCTTATGAAGGGATCTCGGCTCTTGCCTCGTCGAGTGAGGTGCTGGATATTCAGAGCCGAATACCGCTGTGCAAAGCAAAACAAAACTTCTGTAATAATAGTTTTCAAAAATTGGTTTGTTTTTCCTTGCATTAATCAAAGTTAACGCAGTCCCATCAATTAATCCATATCACACCAGAAAAAGGAACGAAAATACAATATATGTTTATGACATCCGCATTCGCCACGGAGCCCCGTCATGCACCGTTAGGTTACTTAACTAACGGCAGAGCAGAGGCTGGACTAGCGCAGATGCAAAACACATACAACATCTACCAGTATATAAATATATATATATAACATTCATCCCAGGCATGATATAAGCAACATCACAGAAAATCAACAAGCAACACAGAATGGTGGATAATCTTGGAGCCTCGGGTTTCATTTGAGCCGCAAATGAGACCCGACGTTCCCAGTCGTGTGGATAGCCTGTGTAATGAAAACCTGGACCCTACGAGCGCGGCAAGTTACCCGCCAATCCCAGAAGTGAGGCAACCCCAATCAACAAAGTGAATAGGCCACCAATCACTTCACGGAATCCGGTAACTTGAGCACCCCTCTATGGGTCATCCTATACCCCCTACGAGTGCGGAGAATAGCCCGCTAATTCCAGAGTGAATCCCCCTCCGTCTCAATGCTATGAGATGCGGGCTCGTTGCCCTCTAGAACCCGATTATTCGAGCACTCCACTGTGGGGTAATCCTAGTATAGAAAAGAAAAGTATATATACAATAGCGATATCGACCTCAACTCGGTCATGCCCCAATCAAATAATATACAACATGGTGTTAGTTATATGTATTCCTTAGAGGCCATTATTGTACATGTGATGTATATTGTAGTGGATTCTTGGACATATATAGGGAGGACTTTCTTGCTCGACATGATAGTATGCTATCTGGTTGCTCTTTGTCTTAACATGTTGACTTGTATAAGTGATGTAGTCTTGCTCTCATATTTTGACAAAGCCCTTAGGATGTGTACTTGACTACCAGGACTATGATGGAGATCATACTAGTGGGGCCAAGGGTAGTCCACAAGTACACCTTATAAATGTTCCTAGTCCTGGGAGTATCGAGACAAGGCAACGATACTCCAGAGTAGACAAGCGTATACGCATCTTGACCCATATGATGGGCAATGGATGATCCCAAATTCATTGGTGTTTGACATCAGAGAAGGTATACGGGTGCTCAGTGGAGACTGGGTACACTGGACAGACTCGCCGAGAACTCCTAGATGGTATTATACCTATGGTCAGATAGTAGTTCTCTGGTGACACTGGTACAGGTTAGTCTGTCGACCCGAGATCATCATAGAGTCTTGTGTGGTTCCTACCGTGCTTTGATTTCCACCATACCACGGTCAAGAGATCGTGCAAAAATGTGGTTTTTGGGTACATTCCCGAGTCACATGGAGGCAATGAGCGATAGGAGGGGATTCGTCTCTCCCGGTATTGGGAGTTGATGTTGCGCTATGCTCGATTGGCCATAACATGAAATCCCTGGCCAGGGTTGCTGAGATTTACTGGTAAGTGTTATCAGTAGTTTCTCGAACCGTTATGGACCTTGCATCGGCATGACTTATCAGGCTATTGGGGTCTGACGTTATACCACCCCAGGCTGTGATATGCGACATATCTGACGAAGAGACCGGACTGTACGGTAGTGTTATTGATTGGATTCGCAGGAGTATGAGCAGTCTTGCTTGTTGATCTTCTGATCGCTCAATACCCGGGTGGCCGTTACGTTTAGCAGACCGCTTGCGGCTTGTGGGTGTTGATATGATCATCACCTACTGCCGGCGTATTGACGAGTCTTTAGAGTCCTACACAGAGGTTTCCCGGTTCATGCGAAACGAAGTAGAGCACATATATGATATGTGCGGGACTGAGATTAATGCGCGTATGTGATACCGCATTCTATTCTCGCCATATGTGATATTGGTCGGTTATATGTGATATAGCCGGATTATCGGATCAAGTGTTGATTCGATAAGTTGATTCATATGATATTAGTCGGTTGTATGTGATATAGCCGGATTATTAAATCAAGTGTTGATTTGATAATTTAATGTATAATTATATATTTGATATATTAACTTACATTAACTAATATTTGCTCACTAAGTATTCTTTTTCTCACAAGTGTGTATATAGTATATATGTGATATATATTAATGTACATTTTATTGTGTTATGCTTGATGCCACATGCTACATGGGTGTATGAGACTTATACCATGCTTGATTTAATGTATGGTTTTTATTTATCTAAGTAATTCAAAAATAGATAGATTTTTTTCATGGTTACAAGCTTATAGAAGCTTGTGGAAATGTTGACCAAGTCCACTCTTTTTGTTTCACCTGTAGATATTTATTAACCTAACCATTAAACCTCACCCATGGTCAAGTCTCTACATGAGTTAGTGCATGACACTAACTCACCCATGGTTCACATTCTCACCTCATGAGTTTCATTTGTTCATCACTTCATCTTCTTCCTCATGAAAAACTAGCTAGTTTTTTCCAAGGTGAGAAAATATTGAGAGAAAAAGAAAACTAAAGAGAGCTCATTTCCTACTTCATCATCCTCTACTATTAGCCATTTAGTTTAGGGTGTTTGCTTCACTAAACCCTAATTTAATGAAGAGGTAGCATGAGCTTGAGTCTCCTCGACGTAGATCATCTTCGGCCTCGAAGACTTCGAGCAAGTTTGCATCTTTCACCTTGTGGATCCTCTCAAGAGTTCGGGAGATCATACTCGCAGCGAAGGGATATCTACACGGAGCATTTAAAGTGAAGGACTGGTCTACAAAGGTTGTATTCCTCATTCACTTAGTATGTAAAGTTGTTTGCATGCTTATTGTTTATATCTCTAGTTAAGATTCTAGGGTTAGAGTTATTTAGAACGACAAATTTTTGAAAACGGCATGGACGATACCTCTTGAAACCTTGCTGCCGCGCTAAGTAACCCAATGGTGGTATCAGAACCAAGCTAGATATTTAAACGATGTTTGTTAGATTACGAAACCGAAACTACTCCGAAATTTGCAACACCAATACCTAGTTTCTGTCGAATATTTAAAAGGCTCTAAATTTTTTATAAACAACTGCAGAATGTTGTATGAGATATAACATGAACACTGTGAAAATTTGAAGGCATTTGGCCTCAAAGTAGCCTGCTACATCACCCCAAAAACCGGCAAGCTCGGCCCAATTTTGGAGTTTTGGCTTCAATTTTTCAGGGTGTTTCAGTCTCTGGGTTTTGGTGTTTCAGGTGTTGTTTGTTTTTGCTAAATTTGCATGTGATGTTAACTTTCTGCAAAGGCAACTCGGAGAGTTTCGTAATCGTAATCCTAACAAGTATTCGGGTTATTTAGATGATGTTAAAAAGTTTGAACGGATATCAATAACCCAATTTTTCCCCGCTGGAAATTTTCCAAGTGTTGGATTTTTTCCGAGTTTAAAATCTTCAGAAAATCATGCAAGCGATTCTGTGGACCCTCTAGAAGAACGATACCCAAACTCGACTTTTTGGATCGTGGAACCGCGGTGATACCCTAGGGTTTGCCGCAGTTCTGCGGCGACATGAGTGAGGCATGGGTCGGCCCTTCTACGGATGGTTCATAGGAGCTGTGACAGTTTCTGGGTACTTTTTGAACTCCGCTCAAGTGTTGAGCTCTTAAGGAAAGTTTGGGTGTTTTCTTATTCGATCGAAATGTTTAACTTCGTCTAGCTATCTTTGATTGTGATACAATATTTGGAATCCACATAATTGGTTATGTGATAACTAGTTTGAATTTTTTAAATCTAGCAAGTTAGTCTCAATTGATCGGTTGCCACGGGATTTTGATGTGATCAAAAATCCGTCGCAATTACGTAGTGTACGCGGATACTCCACGGGTCACCTTACTAGATAGCCACGCCCTATAACCCCGACCAAGTTACTGTAGGAGAACCCCGTCGCCAAAATCATCTGTTCGGGTGCTCGCGGCAGCGGTGTTCTGCCTTAGTGCACTTCGTCGACGACATCGGGGGTGCAGCCGTCTACTAAAGTTTCCGACGGGAATTTGATCAGGTTATCGAGAATCTTGTTTAATTGCCCGACAGGCTATTGGAAAGTGTTTTCAATATCGAGACTAAAATGCGGGGTTTATAATTATTAGGCATGTGATGTCTAAGGAATTCATTTGGTTAGGCATGAAATCCAAAGTATGTGATACATCAGGTTTATGATATCTAAGGTGGTTGCAGATTCCAACTGTTGTAGTTTTTCACTTTATTTTCTGCGACCGTAAGTGTAATATATGGTGTATCGCCGGTTTCGTTGCTATACGTCAATGAAAATTGCGATACGCATATTTACTTATATTGATGACATGTGATGTTTTGTGTTGCTGTGATATGTTATATTGGATCGTCGTGTTTTGAATAGCCGGGTTTTTTTTATGTGAGATGAGAGTTTTTCATTTTCATTCATGTAAAAGCTTGTATGTAATATTCTTTTATTGGGGCACTTCCGGGTTGAGGATGATGTCACCATTGATATATATTATTTACTTTTCCGCATTAGGATAGACCCAAGGAGGAGAGCACAAGTAACCGGGTTCTAGGGTCTAGTGGGAGACCATCTCGAGGAGTCGAGACCGGGTCTCCTAACTCTAGAATTGGTAGGGTTGCTTACCGCTCTCGTAGGGGTCTTGGGATGTGGGTTTGGCTATTCATCGCGACCGTGGAATCCGTATTTTATACTGGCTTAATTTAAAACACGGAATTTCTAGTATATCCAATATTTCATATATGTTCTTCTACTGCTGATATTTTGTGATGTGATCACTTGATATGTTGAAGAATGTCTATATTATATATATGAGATATAATTAATATTGCTGCTTTCGTTTCTTCTATGATGCTTGTGAAGCATAATTGATGGGACTTCATTAATGAGATTAATGAAATAAAAAGAAAGCTAAAGATGTTGTAGAAACTTGTTTAAAAACTGGTAGCTCTAGTTCTTGCTTTGCATAGCGGTATTCCTTGTAGAATATCCAGCACCTTATTCGATAAGGAAAGAACCGGGATCCCTTCACCGGGAGTGACCTCTTTAGCGAAACTAGCAGATGCTACAACACACTCGGTTTTTCTTTTGATTACTGTTTCCCCAATCAGAGCAAAGCTCTGTTCAAATTCCAAGGCGGGAGATGAAGCAACGCTTCATCTTCCCCCAATCAGAGCAAAGCTCTACTTTGAAAATCTAAATTTTAATTTTTTGAAGCAACGCTTCAAAATCCCGTGCGCTGCACGCAACGTGCCACGTGTCAGAAGTTGATGCGTCAGCACAGCGCCCGAGGCAGTGCGTCCAATCAGAGCAAGGCTATTTTAAAACAAAAAGTAAAGGAAGCAACGTTTCAGTTGCGCAAACGCTGCGCTGCGTGACACGTGTCTGCGCAGTTGCGTAAGCACAACTGCGCAAGCGCTGCGCTGCGTGACACGTGTCTGCGCAGTTGCGCAAGCACAGCTGCACAAGCGCTGCGCGACACGTGTCTGCGCAGTTGCGCAAGCACAGCTGCGCAAGCACTGCGCTGCACGACACGTGTCTGCGCAGTTGCGCAAGCACAGCTGCGCAAGCGCTGCGCTGCGCGACACGTGTCACGCGCTGAGACGTTTGCGCAAAACAGAATTGAGATTTTAAAGAAATCTTTTCTGTTCTTCTTAAAACAAGAAGATTTTCTTCTGTAAAACAGAGGCCTTTGGATCAAAGATCCAACGGTGGGGAAAATTCCCCAAATCACTCAGAGAAAGATCTCATTAACAAATTTAACTAATTTATGGGCACTATAAAAAGGACCCCAAACCTCAACTCAAGGGATGAACACTTTTTTTTGTGAGAAATTAAACAGAGAGAACTCTGAAGAATTGGAGAGAAATCCTCAAGAACAAAAAAAAAGGTAAAAACCTTTAGAAAAAGAGAAAATTCTCTTGTGAACAGATCATTGATCTGAGAACAAGATCAAGGATCTCTAATGAAAAGAAAAATAAATAATAAACAGTGCCTTGCACTTCTTTTTATGAACCATTGGTTCTGAATCTAAAAGATTCTCAAGATAACAGTGCTTTGCACCTTTTATGAACCACTGGTTCTTTAAAAAACAAGAAAAAACTTGTTTTCTTTGATCTAAAATTGATCCAAAAGAATAAGAACAGTGCCCAGCACTTGCCAAAACTGCACTATTGCGCAAGCCGCTAGGAAGCGCCACGTGTCAGCAGTGCAACAGCGCAGCGCACTGACGCAGCGCACTGCGCTGTTGCGCTTGTGCTCACCAGAACGTGACACGTGTCACCTCCACGAGCGCTTGCGCTCATTAATTGGCGCAAAACGCCTGACAAGCCACGTGGGGCATTGTTAGAGTATTAAATGCAATGCATTATTAAAGGGCAGAGCCCAATCAAAGGTCTAATGGACCAAATAAAAGTACTGCACATTATTTTAAAAAGGCAGAGCCCAATTAAAAAGTCTAAACAGACCAAAAATAATGCTATGCATTATTTAAAGGGCAGAGCCCAATTGAGAGGTCCAATGGACCAAAACAAATGCTCTGCATTATAATAAAAAGGGCAGAGCCCAGTAAAAATAGGCATAAATGGCCTGAAGTAATGCTATGCATTATTTTAAAAAGGGGAAAGCCCAAACAAAGGCCTAACAGGCCAAATGCAAACAAAATGTGAACATTTTCAACTGGACTTAGCCCAATTTTGGCCGTAAGTCCTCAAATTAAATTGACTGAGCAAGGTTGCTCTTTTAAATCAATTTATATCCGGTTCGAGGGTACATCTCCGAACTCCTCTGACACATGTCGTTGTAATCATTCAACCTCGTCAGAGAGGTGACGGGTCCCGACGAACACACACATCAATATGGACTACGGGGTCCTTAAACTCATGGACCGAAACGTCCTTAAACTAATAATGGACCACCATGTCCCTAAACTGGAATATGGACCACCATGTCCTTAAACTGGAATATGGACCGCAACGTCCTTAAACTATCTATGGACCACCATGTCCCTAAACTGGAATATGGACCACTATGTCCCTAAACTGGCAATGGACCGCAATGTCCTTAAACTACCTATGGACCACTACGTCCCTAAACTAGAACAATAGAGCCTCTAAATGCTCTTTTGCCGAATCCAAGCGATCCCGTTAAGTTGATCTTAGTCTCAAATCAGACTAACATATCCTTAACAAACATTTAAGTCGATCTTAGCCTAAATATGGCTAACGTATCCTTAAACTAAAACACCAAACCCAAATTTAATTAAATACGGATTTGGACTAATCCACGTCCTACGGGTGACGGCATCACTTAGTCTCCGTATACAATCCTGGGCAACCACAAACAAAACAAACACACACGACACGAAGTGAAATTCTGGAGCAGGAGAAAGTGGCTACCGCGATGCGGTAGCGTAATTAACTGCAGGGGCTTGCGCCTGTAGGGAAGAGCGTCCCCACAATCAAAAACCCCTCAAACGAGGGGGAATCTGACGAAGTATGCTACATCGGCCGCATCCGTCTAAACCTCCGATACACGGTGCCATAAATCAATTTGGCATCTTCGGAGAGGTAGACGGATAAAACCATATAGCATCTTCCCCGAATCTCATGCAAGACGTCCTAATGTCTCGGCCGCCGTTCGGAGGGGAACAAATTCTGGCACGCCCGGTGGGACCTTTTCCTCTTTCCACTCCACACTTCATGTGTCGTCTTCGCGAGCCAATCGCGGTTTGTTAACGGTTGCCTTTGGATTTCAAGTTACTAAGATTTGGTCTTTTGCCTGGCGCAGAACTCAAGCATCAGTGGCCTCTAACTGCACCAACTGCTCGAAGTGCCACTGCAACGGACGCTCCACCTCACCTAGAGGTGTAGCATATGGGCCCCAAGCGGCCTCCTTCCTCGCTCTGCCGGTAGAACAGGTGACCCAGGCCACCACCGGCCTGTTTTTCGGGACCATGATCCCACCGACAAGCTTCTCTATGCCAATACCTGCACCGGAAGTGAACAAGAAGTCAGTCTTCGACCGGCTCACTGCTACGACGGCCCCTGCCAACGGGTCGCCCACTACCAAACCAACAACCTCTGTCTTCGCCAGGCTAGATCAGAACTCTAAATTGGCTGTCCTAAGGAAGGCAATAACTGCTGCTCCAGAAGTCGTCAAGGCGGCTTCCCCTGTCCAAGAGTCAGTCTTTTCAAGACTGACTATTCCTGCTACTGCCCCTGCTCGAGGATCTGTCTTGGACAGGTTGAATATCATCCCTCAAAAGACAACCTCAGTCTTTAAGAGGTTAACACCAGCGGCGCCTCATTCAGACATGGGGCAAAAAGAAGCTATCTCAATCTCCGAGCCAGTCCTAACGGCTCGTCACGCTCGACGTCGCCATTGGCGACGAGTAAGGAAGGCAGGGGGCAACTCCCCCTCAGGGCTAACTCCACCGGCTCCAGTGGTGGAAGTCAACGCCGCTGTTCCAACTGGGAATAGTTTTGAACTGCTGAGGAGGGTACGTAAGAATTCTCCAACCGTTACACTGAAAAGATCTCCTCCGCCAGCGGAGAGAGTTCCGGAAACAAAGCAAGAACAGCCCCCTCAACGGCTGTCCTCAAAATATACAAGGTTTGGCGAAGGGTTCGAGACTCCGTGATCGACCCAGATCACTCTCGTCAACAAAAGAATACGAAGGTGCAAAAAGAAAAAGACCGTCCTATTAAACAGCAGGGGACAACGATCGCTAGGGTGCCCACTGCAACGGCCCTTTCAACTTCAACGGCCCACAAAAGAAGGAGGCCAGAGAAAACCCTCGCGCTGGCGACAAATATCAGAGGTAGTGAACCCAAACGCCCTAAGTCAGGAGGCATTGTAGTTCATACCGTCTATGTGGCGTCTGGTAAAGAGGACAGTCGCATATCTACGGGTCATCGACCGCTTACGCGATCAGTGACCAAAGCGCAAGAGCAGCAGCAGAAGCTCCAAGAGATGATGAACGCTATGGCCGCACTTACAGGGCCAAAAGAAAACCCTGAAACGTCCTCGGATGAACGCCAGGAGGAAGAAACCGACGCCGAATTCCTTCGTCGAATATTGGAGAAGAAGGACAAAGAGGCTGCTGAACAAGCAGCCAACATACAGCGTATGGGCCTCCTCTTCCAAGACATGATAGGGATGATGATACAACAAGATCCTCCGGCTGAAGATCCCCCGATCGTCCTTGGTGACGATAGGGGAGAGACATCAAATCCTCCGCCAGCTCTGTCGACGGCTAAGGAGGATATAATCTCCAAAGCTGATTTGGACGAATATATAGCCCAACAAATACGGGTTCATCATGCGGCCGAAGCAGCTGGCCAGGTCATAAAAACAGGACGGCCGTATCCAAGTTGGTACGATCAAATCAAGTACCCGCCAGGTTACACAATTCCCAAGTTCCATGTCTACAAGGGGACGGGCAATCCTCACCAGCATGTTGCCCAGTTCAGGGCACTCTGCGGCAACACCGGTGGTGATGACAAGCTTTTGCTTCGCCAGTTTGTTGGAAGTTTATCAGATACGGCGTTCGAGTGGTACTCTGAGCTCCCGAACGACTCTATCAAAACCTTCACGGAGATGGAGCTGTTGTTTACTCAGCATTTTGCAAGCGCCAGTGAACGCACCCCGATGACGGCACTAATTAACGCCAGGGTAAAACCAGGCGAAACATGGGTTCAATATTCTATACGGTGGCGGAACTTATTGTCGAAGTGCGAGCAATGCATTGAAGAAGCTCCCGCAGTGGGTATGTTTGTGGGAACCCTTGATCCGCAAGCAACCATCTCACAATTTATGATGTTTTTCAAGCCGATTACCTTCCAAGCCTTGATTGACAAGCTAGCGCAAATGGATCAGATGGGTCATAAACCCCCTCTTCCAAAGCCGGACTCCCGAAATGACAAAGGAAAGGGAAAAGCGATCGTCGTCGCTAATGCTCAACAACAACCGAGCGACTCAAAACCGGTTGTTCGTCAAAATAATATGCGTCCGTACGTAGCCCTTGAGGAGAGGCTAGGACGTTCTTACTCTTTTCCCCGCGATAAAACGAGAAGGTTATTCGAGTTGGCGTTGCGCAACAGACTCATAAATCTGCCGGATCCAAAACGTCCGTTGCAACCAAGTGATGTCAATGAGCCCAACTACTGTCCTTATCATCGAGTACTGGGCCATCCGATCGAAGATTGCTACGTTTTCAAAAATTGGCTTAAAAACCAGTACCGGCAGGGCAAATTCGCGTTATCTGACAAATGGAAGGTAAACCCCCCGCAGCCCCACACCTCTAAAGGGACGAATACGCCAGGGGCAACATGCTCCGTCGTTGAAGAAGCTCCTTGGGAGGTTGTATTATCAGCCAAGACAAAAAGGATGCTAAATGATCTTCAGACATGTCCAGCTATCAAATGGAAGAACCTGTTGGTACCGCAGGTCATTGAGGGGATGTTGAAGCCACGTACAACTCCAAAGACCGATGGTGGTGGCTCAAGCACTCGCAACCAACCGTCAAAATCTTCGAAGAAGAAGAAGAAGAAATCCAAGAAGCCTGTGAAGCCTGGCGACAAGCGCACAGACTTGCAAAAACAAATTGACGCGTTGGAGGAATATAACCAGAAAGCCCGGACTCCCATTACACTCCAAGAGTTTCTCAACCACGTCCTTCAAGAGGAAGATGAGGAAGAAAGTTCGTCGAATGAGTCTGAGAAATACGTGGCGAGCTGCCATATGATCTCCCATTCGTTCATGGACGATGAGGAGACTCCTTGCACTGAAAAGCTGGGGGCAGACCCTGAATCAAAAATTCTGGGGCCATCAGATGAGGTAATTGACGCATTCCTCAACGAAGCTCGATTGAAAAGTAAAGCTGATCAAGAATGCGAGACGGCTATATTTGAAAGGGCCAAGCGCCAGCGACTTGGTGAAAGAGCTGAGACGATCCCGCTGGAGCAAAACACCTCCACTACCGACAAAAGCCAATTCAAGATGAGGAAAAGGTTTTCTAAGGCCATATCAATGGGCATGAAGCTACCATCCTCCGAGGGAAACATCACCATTGAAGTGGAAATGCACCCTTCCTATTGCTTGTATCACCAGAAGATTTCGCACCCCACTGAAGAGTGCAAGACCTTCAATAGATGGTGGCAAGGATACGTTGCTCATCGGCAACGCTTTAAGCGGGAAAAGCGCAAAACTCGTCGGGAGCGAAGAAATATGACCGAAGGGCTTAAAAGAACTACTGGAGATTGTCGCATGGTTAACACCGGCGGGTCACAAGTGCCTACATTCGGGAGCGATTCTGATGAGGAGCTGGAACTTGCCCCTCTCTTTGAAGAGTCCACTTCGGGAAAAGAAGAAGAGCCGAAGGTCTGCGAAAATATCCGGCTACGTAATCGCACGCTGCCCGAAAAGAACCTCGGACCCTCATACAGAAAAGATAAAGGGAAAGAAAAGGTCTCTGAAGATATCGTCTTAGATAACCAAGTGGTGGAAGAGCTAAGTGCCAAGGACCCGCCGAAGAGGAATAAGGTGGATTACAACGTCTTAGCGCATCTGAGGAAGCTACCCACACAGCTCAGCATTCTTCACGCCCTTTTGCTATCAAAGGAGGCGAGAGATTCGTTAATCAAGGCACTACAGGATCCGGAGCAATTCCAAGCTTTCCTGGCCGAGGAAAAGATGAAGGATGAATTGGAGGAAGTGCACACGGCCGATGTCGCTTTTGGTGATGAAAACCTTCTCCTTGGGACGTGCGAACACTATCGCCCCCTTTATGTCTCAGGATACTGCCACGATATAAAGATAGGAAAAATCCTGATCGATAATGGATCCTCCGTTAATCTCCTCAATGTGCGGGTGTTAAAAGAAATCTGCATGAGCGTCCAGCACCTTGCTCGAGACAAGATCACCATCTCCGGGTTTGACTCCCAGTCATCAAGAACTCTTGGGTCTGTGATACTGACGCTACGTTTTGGGCTACTTGTCACGGACATTAAGTTCCACGTCATAGACGCCAAGACATGCTACAATGCTTTGCTCGGCCGACCGTGGTTACACGAGTACAACGTCATCCCTTCTACACAACATCAGTGTATGAAATACGCTAAGGATGGTCTCGAGTATACCGTGGCGGGAGAACTGAATCTGTTTTCCGTGAACGAAGTCCGCAAATATGAAGATGCCAAATACTTCTTACCGGATTTCGAAGACACAGAGAGGTGTCACAAACCGGAGAACAAAGCTAACGCCACCATCCCTGTCTTCGGCAGTGATACCGAGGAGGAAGAGGAGATAGTTTACTCTGAGCCGTCTCGACACAACAAGCCAGGACCGTCCGCTCCTACGTTGCTCCTACGTTGATCTTTGGTAGCAACTCGGAAGATGAGATCCATGCTGTATTCTCTGCTCGACCTTCAATAATAACGTTCGCTGACGAAGAAAAAAGTCTACAAGTCGTCATGGTGCCGCTTAAACACCGTAAGGAACTGGATGCGCTTGATATCTACAGTGTAGAAGAGCTGCGAACGTTCTATATCCCTCCCAGGCGAGAAAACGAAAAAGCAATTCTATTCTACCGCTCTGAAGAAACCAAAGTGGAGAAAGAAATCTGGCATGGCGCGGATCCTACGCTCGACAGGCTTCAGCCTATCCGTCTTCCCAGATATTATACGGGAGGGTTGAAAAAGCTGCTGAAACGCCAGGGGATATCCTTCAAACAGACCGTTCGAAAAGCCAAGTTCTATGACAAAGTCTGGAACGTTCCCGGGACTCAACGCAAACTGCCTAATGGGAGAATGGAGACAAAAGGACTTGGATACATCCGGTCAAAGAAACGAGAGCTACTAAACAGCTGCTATGTCATGTATGACTTCGATGAAGAAGCGGATGCTCAATGGGAGGACGCTAATCCTGAGCCAGTGAAAGTTCCAGATGCAAAAGGGCCCAGTCCGTCGTTCGAAGAACAAATGGACAAGCTTATAAGGGAAGCAGGTCAAAAAGTCCGAGACGACCATAACCGCGAAATGGTCATCTACGAGAAAGCCAAAACGCAGCGCCTCCTCCAACAGGTCGTGAAAGATGAAAATTCCACTCCTTGTCAACCTGTTATAAAGAAGGCCCGACGCAGAGGCAGAAACAAGTCGAAACCCGAAAAAGACGCTCAATAGCAGCGAAGCGGGGCTAAGAGGCCATGCGAGCGAAAATCGAGCGGTTCCAATCTATCCCTCATGAGAAAAATGAGTCAAGCATACTCTTTTCCTCGGGACAAGACGAAGAAAATACTTGACCTCGCTTTAAAACATCAGATGCTTACACTGCCAGAGTCTAAACATCCGAACAAGCAGGCGAGGTCTCACACCCAGACTATTGCTCTTATCACCGAGTGATAGGGCATCCTCTCGAGGACTGCTTCACCTTCAAGAATTGGGTTGACGATCAGTACCAGCTTGGCAAGTTCGCTCTGTCCGACAACTGGAGGGTAGCGCCACCACAGAAGCACGAACCCAAAGCCACGGAAGAAGAACCGGTTCCACATTGGGATTTGAAGCGAATTCGTACTTGTCACATGATAACAATGTCAAAAGAAGAGCCCGAGAACATAGATGACCTTCCCTGGTGCTTCGAAAATAGCAACGATGAGGTAATCTCAGAATTCCCACCAGCGCCAAAAGAGCTAGAAGATGGAATCCATACCACTGCAGATAACCTTAAGAAAATTGAGTTGGGAACAGCGAATGACCCGCGGCCGACATTCATCAGCGAGCTGCTATCTGAAGAAAAGGTGGCTGCGTTAAAGGACGTGCTTCTACAGCATAGGGATTGCTTCGCGTGGAACTATTCCGAAATGCCAGGACTAGATCCAGAAATTGCTGTGCACAGATTGGAGATATCTCCGGACGTCAAACCAGTCAAACAGGCGCCGAGAAGAATGCGGCTCGAGCTTGAGAGGAGTATCAATGCCGAGATCAAGAAGCTAATCGACTCTGGCTTCATCCAGGAAGTTCAATACCCTGAATGGATCGCCAACATCGTCCCGGTAATGAAGAAAAATAGGACCGTGCACATATGCGTAGACTCCCGGGATCTCAATAAAGCCTGCCCGAAGGACGATTTCCCAGTGCCAGTCACCGAACTGATGATAGACAACACGTCCACTCATGAGGTTTTCTCCTTTATGGACAGCTCGTCAGGGTATAATCAGATAAAAATGCATCCCGAAGACCATAAGCACACCGCCTTCAGGACTCCTTTGGGTATATTCTGCTACAAGGTGATGCCCTTCGGTTTAAAGAATGCCGGTGCCACCTACCAAAGGGCCATGACGAAAATCTTCGATGACCTTATACACGAAATCGTCGAATGCTATATCGACGATCTCGTGGTTAAAAGCAAGTCATACGAGGAACATCTCGAGCATTTGAAGACCGTATTTCAACGCCTTCGACAATACAACTTGAAGATGAACCTTCTCAAGTGTGCATTCGGAGTTTCCTCGGGCAAATTCCTGGGGTTCATCGTCCGACACCGAGGTATTGAGATAGATCCGTCAAAGATCAAGGCGATCATGGAAATGCCTCCGCCGAGGACTCTCAAACAGCCGCGGTCTCTCCAAGGGAAGCTCGCGTATATACGGCGCTTTATAGCCAACCTTTCAGGCAAGTGCCGTCCTTACAGCCACCTGATGAAGAAGGGAACCCCGTTCGTCTGGGACCAAAAATGCCAAAGCGCGCTAGATGAGATCAAACAATACCTGCAGAACCTGCCGGTGTTGGCTGCTCCGGTCAAGGGAAAACCTCTCATTCTCTATACAACCGCCCTCAAAGGTTCCTTAGGCGCATTATGGGCGCAAGAGAACGATCAAGGGAAAGAAAGAGCACTCTACTACTTAAGTCGAGTTCTGCTGGGGGCAGAAAGCAACTACTCCCCCATTGAAAAACATTGCCTGGCGTTGATCTTTGCGATAACAAAGCTCAGACATTATGCGTTGGCACATGAAGTCCGTCTCATTTCGAAGGTGGACCCCCTTAAATATTTAATGTCGAAGGCCATATTGACGGGGCGACTCGCTAAATGGGCCCTGCTCTTGATGGAGTTCTCGATAACGTATCAACCTCTCAAGGCAGTGAAAGGCCAGGCCATCGCCGACTTCCTCGCTGAGCATCCGATACCCGCCGATTCTCCTTTAAATTGTGATCTTCCAGACGAACATGCGTTTGATGTGATCGACAGTGGTGATACCCGATGGGAGCTTTATTTCGATGGAGCATCTTCCATGAAGAAACGCAAACAGAGTACCCCTATAATCAAATCGGGGGTAGGCCTTATCTTCGTGACTCCACAAGGAGGGATAATGTGCTTTGCTTTCTCTTTGACAGAGCCGAGGACGAATAACGAAGCCGAATATGAAGCCTTGATAGTAGGTCTCGAGATCGCCATCAACATGGGAATTGAAAACCTCCTCATATATGGAGATTCCCAACCGGTCGTTAGTCAAGTAAACGGCGACTACCAAACGTGCAAACCGGAGTTGGTGAAGTACGGCGAAAAGGTGCAACAACTGTTGACCCAGATTCCCTCCTATACTTTGGAAAGCATACCGCGCGCGGAAAACAGCAAAGCAGACGCGTTGGCCAAACTTGCTAAAGAATTGGCCGACGAGAACCTCGATGACGTTAAAATCATAGTACAAAGCCGTCGGGCGCTCGCCCCAGTGCAAATATCTCCGGAATCATCCGAGGAAAAAGGAGTGACTGAGCAGATGACCTTACAAATAAAAGAACGAGGAAAGACCGAGGACTGGAGGGAAGTCTTCATAGACTACTTTAAGTCCCATCGAATGCCCGAAGATGCATCCTCAAGACATCAGCTCATGAAACGAGCTCTGTCTTTCGCCTTCGTCAATGATACTCTGTACAAGAGGTTGTTCGATTCTTTGTGGTTGAGATGCATGGGACCTGACGAAGCGAAAAGAGTCGTCCAGGAAGTTCATGACGGACTCTGCGGTTCTCACCAAGCGGGCCCAAAGATGAAGTTGAAGATCAAACGGATAGGCTACTACTGGCCCACGATGATTCAGGACTGCCTCGAATATGCGAAGCAATGCCACTCATGCCAAATTCATGGGGACTTCATCCATCAGCATCCAAATCCACTGCATCCAACGGTGGCTAGCTGGCCGTTCAAAATGTGGGGAACTGACATAGTCGGCCCCATCGAACCAGCGTCGTCTAGAGGACATCGTTTCATCCTGGCGACAACTGACTACTTCTCCAAATGGGCAGAGGCAGTACCGCTGAGGGAAGTGAAGACGGAGAATATCCTCCACTTCTTCAAGACGCACGTCATATATCGGTTTGGAACGCCAAGACGGATAATCTCCGATAACGGGCCAGCCTACAGAAGCCACAAGATCAGTCGCTTCGCACAGCAGCATAATATAGACTGGAGATATTCTTCAGTTTACAATCCACGAGCTAATGATCTAGCTGAAGCCTTCAACAAGACCTTGACAAAGATCATGAAGAAGACGGTGTCACGAAATAAGAAAGACTGGCACGAGAGACTACAAGAAGCTCTCTGGGCGTATCGAACTACGTTCAAGACGGCCACAAACACAACGCCGTACGCGTTGGTGTTCGGTACAGAAGCAGTACTTCCCCTCGAGATAGAGCTACCCTCTCTACGAGTGGCGGTCCACTACGAGCTAACGGACGAAGAAAATGCTCACCTTCGGCTTGAGGAGCTTGATGCCCTCGATGAAACCCGACTCATAGCGCAACAAAATCTGGAGGCCTATAAAGAAAAGATGACGCGCTCATATGAAAGATTGACCCGACCAAGGACATTCCGCCAAGGCGAACTCGTGCTAGTGGTCAAAAGGCCTATGATCCCCAATCGCGCCAAGCGAGGAAAATTCGAGCCAAACCATGAAGGCCCGTACATCATAGATAAGGTCTACCAGGGTGGGGCCTATCTACTCATGGATATGCACGGTGAAAGGCCTTTCAGGCCGATAAACGGTCGCTTCCTAAAGAGATACTACGCTTAATGAGCCACAGCCTAGGTCAATGGTAGATGACGACGACTATGTCCGCTCGCTATCTTCCTAAGCTCAAGTTTTATAAGCAGTAGCCGGCCTTCTCCATGACGGACCAAAACGTCCTTAAACTAACGACGGACCGAAACATCCTTAAAATAATACCACAGCATCCGTAGGCTGACAAAAAAATATATAATAAAATAAATAAATAAATAAAGACGGTATGTCCATAAGCAAAAAGAGCACGGATGAAAACCCGAAAGGGCTCTGTGAGTAAAAACAGCAGGGCTACCGGCGAGTGTTCGTGAAAACCCGAAAGGGCGCGACCTCGTAAAAAAAAGAGAGAAGAAGAAAATAAAAAAATATATAAAATAAAAACGGTATGTCCATAAGCAGAAGGGGCACGGATGAAAACCCGAAAGGGCTCCGTGAGTAAAAACAGCAGGACTACCGGCGAGTGTTTGTGAAAACCCGAAAGGGCGCAACCTCGTTAAAAGACACTTATAAGGTCCTCTCGACCTTGTAAGGAGAAACCACCCGCGTGAGATCCTTACGACTCACAAGAGAGCAACACACTTAGGGATCCCCACGATTCCTAAGGAGAAAATACACTTACGAGATCCTCACGACTCGTAAGAAGAAATCTCTTATGGGACCCTCACGGCTCATAAGAGTTGAAAGTCTTAAGTTACAGAGACCTAAACCTGTGCTTAAGCAACCCCCACAACTTCCGTTATTGTCCTACAAGTGGCTCAATACTGACTCTTGTATACAATCCACGGGCGCGAATAAACATTTCCCTAACCAAGATCCATCCGTGACTGGGGATATGTTCGCATGACCCTTGTAAGTCCTCTCGATTTACAAGGAGAGAACCCTCCTGTAGGATCCTTACGACTTACAGAGAAACAAACACTTAGGAATCCTCACGATTCCTAAGGAGAAAATACACCTACAAGATCCTCACGACTTGTAGGGAGAAATACCTTTGTGAAACCCTTACGGCTCATGAAGTTAATAGCCTTAGTTGACAGGACCTTAACCCTGTTCGCTAAGCCACCTTTGTTCGACATCGACAGAGGCAAATGATGATTCGCTCCTGGCAATATCCCTGTTGTAGCGGTGCTGATGCCGAAATCGGTGTCTAATTTCAGGTTTGCGGCGAAAAGCCAGTAGGCCGCACATGCATATGAAATAGCCGAAATGATAGGGCAACTTGCAATAAAAAGCAGCAAGTAAAAACGTATGCATACGAAATAGCCGAAATGATTGGGCAACTCGCAATAAAAAAAAAGCAGCGAGTAAAAATAAAATAAATAGCCAAAATGATAGGGCAACTTGCAATAAAAAGCAGCAAGTAAAAACGTATGCATACGAAATAGCCGAAAATAAATAGCCGAAATGATTGGGCACCGCGAAAAATAGCCGAAATGATTGGGCAATCGCGACCTTCGCGATATGAAAGCTAAAATGATAGAGCATCGCGAAAATAAAAAAAATGATAAAACTTTGGCCCTACAGTTGAGATTACATCGATCCCTGTATACAATCCAAGGGCGTAAACAAAGAGAGAACCATGCTCTCCCAACAGGCTCCGCCAGAAAACGAAGCCAAATCTCGACGGTTCATCCCAACTCCAGAGAAACCAGTGTCTTCGGCAAATATCTCAACTCAGGGAAACAAACAATCCTTGACGAGAGCTTCCTGATCCGCGTCGACTCGCAGAGCAACCAGTGCCTCCGTTGGAAATTCTCGACTCGTTTCAACACCAGGGAAACAAATAATCCTTGGCGCTAGGAAAACAAATAATCCTTAGCAAATACCTCAACTCAGGGAAACAAACAATCCTTGACGAGAGCCTCCTGATCCGCGTCGACTCGCAGAGCAACCAGCGCCTCCGTGGGAAATTCTCGACTCGTTTCAACACCAGGGAAACAAATAATCCTTGGCGCTAGGGAAACAAATAATCCTTAGCAAATACCTCAACTCAGGGAACCAAACAATCCTTGACGAGAGCCTCCTGATCTGCGTCGACTCGTAGAGCAACCAGTGCCTCCGTGGGAAATTCTCGACTCGTTTCAACACCAGGGAAACAAATAATCCTTGGCGCTAGGGAAACAAATAATCCTTAGCAAATACCTTAACTCAGGGAAACAAACAATCCTTGACGAGAGCCTCCTGATCCGCGTCGACTCGCAGAGCAACCAGTGCCTCCGTGGGAAATTCTCGACTCGTTTCAACACCAGGGAAACAAATAATCCTTAGCGCTAGGGAAACAAATAATCCTTAGCAAATACCTCAACTCAGGGAAACAAACAATCCTTGACGAGAGCCTCCTGATCCGCGTCGACTCGCAGAGCAACCAATGCTTCCGTGGGAAATTCTCGACTCGTTTCAATACCAGGGAAACAAATAATCCTTGGCGCTAGGGAAACAAATAATCCTTAGAAAATATCTCAACTCAGGGAAACAAACAATCCTTGACGAGAGCCTCCTGATTCGCATCGACTCGCAGAGAAACCAGTGTCTCCGTGGGAAATTCTCGATCCGTTTCAACACCAAGGAAACAAATAATCCTTGGCGCTAGGGAAATAAATAATCCTTAGCAGATACCTCAACTCAGGGAAACAAACAATCCTTGACGAGAGCCTCCTGATTCGCGTCGGCTCGCAAAGAAACCAGTGTCTCCGCGGGAAAATTCCAGATTCGTCTCAACTTACAAGATGAAGCCTCAGGCAGCAGGGACTAAAAAACTTGCTTCCTGAATAATGGGACCCTGCAAGTCGATCTAAAACGGTCTCTTGCGAACTATTCACGGGTCTCACTCTCCGAAGTCGAATTTCGACAAGGAGGGAAACAACCGCTTACGAGTCCTCTCGACTCGTAAGAGGGAAAAATTCTCTTATAGGATCCTTACGACTTATAAGAGAAAACCACACTTAGGAATCCTCATGATTCCTAAGGAGGAAAAACCCACCTACGAGATCCTCTCGATCCGTAGGGAGAAAAGTCTCTATGAGACCCTCATGGCTCGTAGAGTTGAAAAGTCTTAGGCGGCAGATCCGAACCTGCGGCCTAAGCCATCGCTATCCTTTGGAAAAAACTAAGTTGTCTTCCAATTATGTTTATCAAGACAGCATGCTGATAATAAAGGAAAGAAGAAAGCAATAGAAAGAGTATCCGATTTACATTTGATCAAGCGTTCGAGACACATTCAGTCATGCATAAGCAAAAGACTCAGAACAAAAGACAGGCTAGGAAAAACAAAAATTTCCATTAATATTGCCAGAAGTTCTTACAATCATAAAAGCAATAAACGAAAAACATTATTACAAGGGAATAACCTCGAACCCAGGACATGGATTGAGGAACTCGAAAGCGACCCTATCTATGACTTTCCAAGCCTCGCGGACCATCCTAGTGTGCTTTCTTTCGCGAGCACAAGCGTCAGGGTCCCCCCTGATGTCTTCCACCCTCCGATAAGCGGCGAGTATGGCAGACTGTTGAAAGACCTCGTGCAAGAGATCGATAAGACTGTCTCGCCATCTCTTCGAGATAAAGTTCAACAGGTACACCGAGTGCACCTTATCCTCATTGGCATCCAACGCCCTAAGCGGCACACTGGAACAGAATAGGGGAAGAGCTTCCCAGATGGCTCCCACGATAAGCTTAAGGAGGGAGGAACGTCGGGGAAACAGTGGACCGTTGTATGCGTCGAAGCGGCTCATGATTTCAGCACACTCCGCGTTTGCGAACTCTCGATTTTGAGAGCGGCCAAGTCGGCGGATGTCCCCGTAAGAGATGATCTCGTTAAGAGCATACATATGGGCGTCCATTGTTCCTGTGAAAGAAGATCAACAGAATTAGCAGACCGACTGATTAGACGAATTCTTGTTGAAAAACGAGCACAGAGAGTTAAACTCCTCGAGAGCAATGCTCTACGAATAGGGGTGACGCCTATCAAATTCCATAATAAGGGAAATTTAAAGAAGTCCCCCAAGAAATCTGAGATCATTATTACTAAAAGATGATATAATCCGTTAAATACAAAACTCCATTTTTTTTAATTTTCATTATCCATACTCAAACTCTTAAGAGTTCATCTTTTTTTAGATCAAAGGGATCTATGTTTTGCCAAAGATGCAAGGTTCTATTCATGGGTTGAGAAACCCTGAAACAGATTCCTCAGAGCAAGGCTCTATTTGGTGAAACCCCAAAAGGATTTTCTTTAGATCAAAGATCTATGAGAGCAAAGCTCTATTAATTGAAATTAATTTAATTCAAGGTTAATTTTACCTAAAAAGTTTCCTTTGAGGAAAATTTAACTCTGAGAGTTCCTAAAGGCAAGAGCAGAGCTCTGGAGTTTTGAAAGTAAAAATCTTAAAGATGATAATCATCTACTGAGGACCAAAGGTCCTATTTATAGGCATCAAGTGCCCGTTCAACTTCCAAAAGCTTCCGCAACGGTTGGAATTCTGCCACCGTTGCGCTTGCGTTTGGGGCCACGTAAGCGCAACGGTGGGGGGGCATTTGTTTCCCCAATCAGAGCAAAACTCAGTTCAAATTCCAAGGCGGGAGATGAAGAAACGCTTCATCTTCGCCCAATCAGAGCAAAGCTCTACTTTGAAAATCTAAATTTTAATTTTCTGAAGCAACGCATCAAAATCCCGTGCGCTGCGCGCAACGCGCCACGTGTCAGAAGTTGATGCGTCAGCACAGCGCCCGAGGCAGTGCGTCCAATCAGAGCAAGGCTCTTTTAAAACAAAAAGTAAAGGAAGCAACGTTTCAGTTGCGCAAACGCTGCGCTGCGCGACACGTGTCTGCGCAGTTGCGCAAGCACAGCTGCGCAAGCGCTGCGCTGCGCGACACGTGTCACGCGCTGAGACGTTTGCGCAAAACAGAATTGAGATTTTAAAGAAATCTTTTCTGTTCTTGTTAAAACAAGAAGATTTTCTTCTGTAAAACAGAGGCCTTTGGATCAAAAATCCAACGGTGGGGAAAATTCCCCAAATCACTCAGAGAAAGATCTCTTTAACAAATTTAACTAATTTATGGGTACTATAAAAAGTACCCCAAACCTCAACTCAAGGGAGGAACACTTTTTTTTGTGAGAAATTAAACAGAGAGAACTCTGAAGAATTGGAGAGAAATCCTCAAAAACAAAAAAAAAGGTAAAAACCTTTAGAAAAAGAGAAAATTCTCTTGTGAACAGATCATTGATCTGGGAACAAGATCAAGGATCTCAAATGAAAAGAAAAATAAATAATAAACAGTGCCTTGCACTTCTTTTTATGAACCATTGGTTCTGAATCTAAAAGATTCTTAAGATAACAGTGCCTTGCACCTTTTATGAACTACTGGTTCTTTAAAAAACAAGAAAAAACTTGTTTTCTTTGATCTAAAATTGATCCAAAAGAATAAGAACAATGCCCAGCACCTGCCAAAACTGCACTATTACGTAAGCCGCCAGGAAGCGCTACGTGTCAGCAGTGCAATAGCGCAGCGCACTGACGCAGCGCACTGCGCTGTTGCGCTTGCGCTCACCAGAACGTGACACGTGTCACCTCCACGAGCGCTTGCGCTCATTAATTGGCGCAAAACGCCTGACAAGCCACGTGGGGCACTGTCAGAGTATTAAATGCAATGCATTATTAAAGGGCAGAGCCCAATCAAAGGTCTAATGGACCAAATAAAAGTACTGCACATTATTTTAAAAAGGCAGAGCCCAATTAAAAAGTCTAAACAGACCAAAAATAATGCTATGCATTATTTAAAGGGCAGAGCCCAATTGAGAGGTCCAATGGACCAAAACAAATGCTCTGCATTATAATAAAAAGGGCAGAGCCCAGTCAAAATAGGTATAAATGGCCTTAAGTAATGCTATGCATTATTTTTAAAAGGGGAAAGCCCAAACAAAGGCCTAACAGGCCAAATGCAAACAAAATGTGAACATTTTCAACTGGACTTAGCCCAATTTTGGCCATAAGTCCTCAAATTAAATTGACTGAGCAAGGTTGCTCTCTTAAATCAATTTATATCCGGTTCGAGGGTACATCTCCGAACTCCTCTGACACATGTCGTTGTAATCATTCAACGTCGTCAGAGAGGTGACGGGTCCCGACGACCACACACATCAATATGGACTATGGGGTCCTTAAACTCGTGGATCGAAACGTCCTTAAATTAATAATGGACCACCATGTCCCTAAACTAGAATATGGACCACCATGTCCCTAAACTGGAATATGGACCGCAACGTCCTTAAACTACTTATGGACCACCATGTCCCTAAACTGGAATATGGACCACTATGTCCCTAAACTGGCAATGGACCGCAATGTCCTTAAACTACCTATGGACCACTACGTCCCTAAACTAGAACAATAGAGCCCCCAAATGCTCTTTTGTCGGATCCAAGCTATCCCGTTAAGTTGATCTTAGTCTCAAATCAGACTAACGTATCCTTAACAAACGTTTAAGTCGATCTTAGCCTAAATATGGCTAACGTATCCTTAAACTAAAACACCAAACCCAAATCTAAGTAAATACGGATTTGGACTAATCCACGTCCTACGGGCGACGGTATCACTTAGTCTCCGTATACAATCCACGGGCAACCACAAACAAAACAAACACACACGACACGAAGTAAAATTCTGGAGCAGGAGAAAGTGGCTACCGCGATGCGGTAGCATAATTAACTGCAGGGGCTTGCGCCTGCAGGGAAGAGCGTCCCCATAATAAAAACCCCCTCAAACGAGGGGGAATCTGACGAAGTCTACTACATCGGCCGCATCCGTCTAAACCTCCGATACACGGTGCCATAAATCAACTTGGCATCTTCGGAGAGGTAGACGGATAAAACCATATAGCATCTGCCCCAAATCTCAGGCAAGACGTCCTAATGTCTCGGCCGCCGTTCGGAGGGGAACAATTGCTTATATAGTTTTTACTTTGTATGGTGGTATTTGTGAAATATCCTGCACCTTATTCGATAAGGAAAGAGCCGAGATCACTTCACCGGGAGTGAGCTCTTTAGCAAAACTAGTAAAAGCCTAAAAAACACTCCTTTTCAAAATCACTCGATTCTACAACGATATCAAGTTCATTACGCAAAAAGTTTTCATAAAAACCTGTCGTAGCCCTCCGTCATTTCAGATAAATACTACTTAGTATTCGTGCTGCGTTTTTTAGCATGCGTCAAGGCGTAGTGTGCGGTAGCTAACTAGTGCTTATCTGCTGCATACGATGCGATTGGATTAGGGTAGTCGTGCGACTTTTTTGGCCTGCGTCAAGGATCGTGCGGGTGGGTTTAATTCAATCAGGAAATGTACGGGTTGAACTTGACTAGCGGACTATGATTTGTTGGCCTGCGTCAAGGTCATAGCACGCTAGGGGCAAAAGTATTATCGGGAATTTTAAGTGTTGAAATTTGCAATGAGATTGCATACCTTCTATGAGATAGTTGGATCCCGATATCCACTGCGAGTAAGAGTTACTCATGGGAGAGTTTTACACATTAAAATTAGCCGATCAAATAGGCGTCTAGAAAGGTGTTAACGGGGTTACGCCCCTGGGAAAATAAGGTTTATTTTAATTAGGTCCGTACGAAAGCACGGGGAACCTCCCTCAAAGTACCGACACTGGCCTGGCCAAAAGATTGGCGAACTTGTAGGGTGTAATTAATCCCGGCTAGTCATACCTTTTAGGGTTTGAAGGAAGATTTGATAAAAACAGTGGGAGCCATCCTGATTAGATAAAATAATAACCAATCTAATCTTGCAAGAGCACACGCAGAGTGTTTTCTTCTCTCTCTCTCCTGGTAGCAACCATGTCACGCCTTAATCAAGATAATAATATGGATGCATTGACCGAACCTGCTTATTATACTGTGCTATGGAACGTTGGTTCCGCTCTATCTTATAACTGTTGTAAGTCCGAGCAGGAAATATGGGAATATCCGGATTCCTATGCCATCCAATCGAAGAAAGTGCATGTTGATGTATCTTCTTCGGGTGTGTTCATTACCGAGAATTGTTTCTCTGTATCCTCTACGTTCTGGGTATATGATACCGGATCAGGATCCCGTATATGTAATATGTTATATGGGCTACAGAAAGGTAGAGAACTGGGAATGGGTTATATGTCTCTAAGTGTAAAGAATGATTCAAGTGTTGCAGCCAAATCAGTTGGCAAATATCACTTTGTATTGATACATTGATTCTGAATGAATGTTATTACATATCGAACCTGATATACAACATTACATCAGTTTCTTTATTAAGTTAAAGAAGGATATAATTCTAAATTGGAGGATAATGTTGTGAACATTTTCCTGAATCAAGAGTTGATTGGATCAGGCATGTTATGTAATGGCATATAAGTTCTAAATCAAACCACAGTTCAAAGTATCTAGAACACACACATTCTTGTGGCATTATAGACTAGGTTATATCGATGCGACACGACCAGCTAAGTTATATAAGGATGAATATGAGAATCTGTTCGAATTTTCATCTTATGCTACTTGCCAGTCTTGTCTGAAAGGTAAAATGACCAATACTCCGTTTACTTGAAACAGAGGAAGAGTTGCTGAACTTTTGGGACAGATACATGATGATGTATACGGTCCTATGTCTACAAATGCCAAGGTTGGTTCTTCGTACTTCATTATATTCACTGATCATCTCTCGAGATTCGGAAATATGTTCCTGTTGAAACACAAGTCTGAAACTTTTGAGAAATTCAAAGAATATAAGCTTGAAGTTGAGAACCAGACGGGTATAAGTATTAAGTCCTTTGATGTGATCGGAGAAGAGAATACTTGCGCATGGAGTTCCTGGAGTTTCTAAAAGGAGAATGTGATTCTCTCTCAGCTTATTCCTTCGAATACACCACAACATATTGGTGTATCGGGGAGGAGGTATCACACCCTATGAGATATGGCGCGCTCTATGATGAGTATTGCTGAGTTACCTGTTTCCTTTTGGTGTTATGCACTTGATACGCTGCATACCTATTGAACGGGGTTCCAACCAAATTAGTTCCTACCACTCCATATGAGATATAGAATGGGAAGAGACCATGTCTTAAACGAGTTAAGATATGGGGTTGTCCGGCCTATCAAAAAAGGCAGAATCCGGACAAGCTCGAGGCAAGGTTAGTTCTATAAGTTTGTTAGGATATCCCAAACATTTATGAGGGAATATCTTCTACCACTATAAGGAGCAAAAGGTGTTTTGTTTCTCAGCATGCCACCTTTTTAGAAAAGGAATTTCTTGTGAAGAAATTAGTGGACATGATATAGAACTGGAAGGATTTCCTGCTAGACAAACCAACAACTGATGATTTGGTGAAACCAAAGGATTCAATAGTCTCCAACGAACCTTAGCCTCTCCGCGAATCTGGTAGGTTCCTCATCCACTTGAGAGATACTACGGTCTTCTCGCTGACAGTGGGAGCAAGGATTGCATCATGGTTGATGAAGGCCCAACTAGGTTCAGGCAGGCCATCACGAGTGAGGACTCTGTGAAAAGGCTGGATGCTATGCGATCAAAGATGGAAAAGTTAAGACTTTCAAAGCTCTGCTTAAGTCCATCAGGATCAATGCATGCATCGTGGAGTTGGAACATCTGTTTTGATGTGGCAGTCAAAGAGTTTGACTTCATCAAAAAGGTAGATGAACCTTGTATATACAAGAAGGTTGTAGAGAGTAAGGTTGTCCTCTACGTATTGTACGTTGATGACATACTCTTGATAGGAAATGGTTTCCTATGCTACACTCGGTCAAGCTCCACTTTTCACGTGGATTCTCCACGGAAGATCTGGATGATACCTACTACATCTTGTGGATTATGATCTATGGTGATAGATCTAAATGGATGTTGGGAGTGTCCCAAATCCAGGTACAGAAACACCGTACTAAAAGGGTTTAGTATGGAGGATTCTAAGTGTGGTGGTTCGCCCACTTACTCTTGGATCACTCTCTCCAATACTGATTTGGAGAGAGCTCGCGTACAAGGGATGACCTATGCTTCGGCAGTAGGCTCTATCATTTATGCGATAATATGTACCAGATCAGATGTAGCTAAATCACTAGGTGTAGTGATCAGGAATCAATCGGATCTTGGGAGAATCATTGGAAAGCTGTGGAGGACATTCTTAAGTACTTGAGAAGCACTAAAAGAAAGTTCTTGGTTCGAGCTTCTAGGGTGATAAGGACGACTGAAAGTCAGTCACAGGCATTGTCTTTACCCTCAGTGGAGGGACGGTATGTTGGAAGAGTTCCAAGCTAAATACCGTGACATACTAGACGATAAAGGCTGAATACATTGCTACCAATGATGCTGCCAAAGTGGATATCTGGGCATTTCTTGTTCATGAGATGAACAAGATTCCTACCATTGAGTGTCCAATAATTGTTATTGTGACAACAATGGAGTTGTGGTTTTGGCCTAGGAATGCTGGTCCCATCAGCGATCCAGACATATTCTGAGGCAAGTATCACCTGATCAGGAAGATGGTTGATCTCCAAGGAATCGAGGTAAGGAGAGTAGATTTTGAGGTTAACACGACGGACTCACCAAGGCCTGCTTTCCTAAATACTATTTGAGAGATTTTGGGATGGTTGAGTATGGGATACTAAAACCACTGCTATATCGTTGAGTATGAGATACTGCAACAAATGTCCTTAGTGCAAGTGGGAGATTGTTAGTTATATGTATGCTCTAGAGGTCATTAATGTACATGTGATGTATATTCTAGTAGATGCTTGGACATATATAGGGAGGACTTTCTTGCTCGACATGATAGTATGCTATCTGGTTGCTCTTTGTCTTAACATGTTGATTTGTATAAGTGATGCTGTCTTGCTCTCACATATTCACAAAGCCCTTAGGATGTGTACTTGACTACCGGGACTATGATGGAGATCATACTAGTGGGGCCAAGGGTAGTCCACAAGTACACCCTATAAATTTTCCTAGTCGTAGGAGTATCGAGACAGGGCATCGATACTCCAAAGTAGACTAGCATATACACATCTTGACCCATATGATGGGCGATGGATGATCCCACATCCATTGGTGTTTGACATCAGAGAAGGTATACGAGTGCTCAGTGGAGACTGGGTACACTGGACGGACTCGCCGAGAACTCCTAGATGGTATTATACCTATCGTCAGATAGCAGTTCTCTGGTGACATTGGTACAAGTTAGTCTGTCGACCCGAGATCATCATAGAGACTTGTGTGATTCCCACTGTGCTTTGATTTCCACTATACCACGGTCAAGCGATCGTGCAAAAAGGTGGTATTTGGGTACATCCCCGAGTCACATGGAGGCAATGAGCGATAGGAGGGGATTCGTCTCTCCTGGTATTGGGTGTTGATGTTGCGCTATGCTCGATTGGCCATAACATGAAATCCTTGGCCAGGGTTGCTGAGATTTACTGGTAAGTGTTATCAGTAGTTTCTCGAACCATTATGGACCTTGCATCGGCATGACTTATCAGGCTATTGGGGTCTGACGTTATACCACCCCCAGACTGTGATATGCGACATATCTGACGAAGAGACCGGACTGTACGGTAGTGTTACTGATTGGATTCGCAGGAGTATGAGAAGTCTTGCTTGTTGATCTTCTGATCGCTCAATACCCGGATGGCCGTTACGTTTAGCAGACCGCTTGCGGTTTGTGGATGTTGATATGATCATCACTTATTGCCGGCGCATTGACGAGTCTTTAGAGTCCTACACAGAGGTTTCCTGTTTCATGCGAAATGAAGTAGGAGCACATATATGATATGTGCGGGACCGAGATTAATGCGCGTATGTGATACCGCATTCTATTCTCGCGATATATGATATCGGTTGGTTATATGTGATATAGCTGGATTATCGGATCAAGTGTTGATTCGATAAGTTGATTCATATGATATTAGTCGGTTGTATGTGATATAGCCGGATTATTAAATCAAGTGTTGATTTTTCAATTTAATGTATAATTATATATTTGATATATTAACTTACATTAACTAATATTTGCTCACTAAGTATTATTTTTCTCACAAGTGTGCATATAGTATATATGCGATATATATTAATGTATATTTTATTGTGTCATGCTTGATGCCACATGCTACATGGGTGTATGAGACTTATACCATGCTTGATTTAATGTATGGTTTTTATTTATCTAAGTAATTCAAAAATAGATGGATTTTTGTCATGGTTACAAGCTTGTAGAAGCTTGTGGAAATGTTGACCAAGTCCGCTCTTTTTGTTTCACTTGTAGATATTTATTAACCTAACCATTAAACCTTACCCATGGTCAAGTCTCTACATGAGTTAGTGCATGACACTAACTCACCCATGGTTCACATTCTCACCTTATGAGTTTCATTTGTTCATCACTTCATCTTCTTCCTCATGAAAAGTTTGCTAGTTTTTTCCAAGGTGAGAAAATATTGAGAGAAAAAGAAAACTAAAAAGAGCACATTTCTTACTTCATCATCCTCTGCTATTAGCCATTTAGTTTAGGGTGTTTTCTTCACTAAACCCTAATTTAGTGAAGAGGTAGCATGAGCTTGAGTCTCCTCGACGTAGATCATCTTCGGCCTCGAAGACTTCGAGAAAGTTTGCATCTTTCACCTTGTGGAGCCTCTCAAGAGTTCGGGAGATAATACTCGCAGCGAAGAGACATCTACACAGAGCATTTGAAGTGAAGGACCGGTCTACAAAGGTTGTACTCCTCATTCACTTAGTATGTAAAGTTGTTTGCATGCTTATTGTTTATATCTCCAGTTAAGATTCTAGGGTTAGAGTTATTTAGAACGGCAAATTTTTGAAAACAGCATGGACGATACCTCCCGAAACCTTGCTGCCCGCGCTAAGTAACCCAACAAACGGCAGAAACAGCTGTCCACATGTCGGATGCTCGCCCCGCAATAACAAATATACAAATGAATATTAATTGTACTACTACCATTACACCACAAGCTATCCACCACGACAATCTAACCACAATATCAGCACAATCACAGAACATCAACGTGAATGTCATGTTCTCAAACCCGTCTAATAGAACATATAGCAGTTAGACGGGTTATACCGCTCAATGACATTCATGGTCGCAGATAGTAATGTATGCACTGAAACTTATAAATGGTGTTAAAATGGTGACTTCAAAATACTCCGTATATCCCCAAACCAAAGATGACAGAATATGTAATCTGGGCAAAATCAAACAATACCTAAAAACCAATATTCAAGAGTCCAGAACACCACCAAAATTTCAAGACCCAAATCCCATGTAGGACCGGCGACGCCGGGAAAATGAAGAATCTCGCCGGTCAAAGCTTGGTGTTTAGGGCTCAATTTTCAATGGGTTCTAGTTATCACATGAGTAGCCTTCTGCAATTTTTTTAAATTTTTTTTGAAGGTTTTAAAAATTTGACAGAAACTTGAATATTGTTTCGATTGTTTTGGAGTTGTTTCATTTTTGTAATTTTAAACATCGTTTAAACTGCTAGTTAAGGGTTTATGGGCTGGCTCTGATACCATTTTGGGTTAGGATAGCGCCCTGGACATTTACTGTGGCTGAGGCGGAAAAAAAATGATGTTTAAAAAACTTGGCGCTAACGAACCCGTCTAGAATCGAACCATAAACATATACTAGCAAACTACAAGAGCTAAACTACAAGGTTAGAAATGGTTATACCGAATGGACCGTGCCCTTCGGTCTTCTACCATCTTCCTTAGCTCCTTAAGGCGTCCTCGACTGAACATGGCTGCCGGCCTTCCTCCGTCGAAGATGATCCACCCGAAGGATGTAGGTCATGGCTCTAGCTCCACACCAAAGATCAAGTGAAGCAACTAGGGACTCTAGGTTTCTAATCTAGAGTGCCTAGGATGTAGTGAAGTGTTCAAAGTGTTTATCTATCTCACCCCCTCTCTTGATTCTCAACACATGAGATTGTAGAAAGGAGGTTGAAGATGAAGGTGGAGGAGCTCAAGAAAATACAATAGGAGAGTGAAGCTAATGGTGAGGTGAAGAAAAACCAACCATACACTTTTCTCCAACATCAAGTGTGAAAATAACATGAAGCATGGTTTTAAAAAACTCATTTTTCCAATATAAAATGCAACCCATGCTTCAATAGTTTGCATAAATGAATTAACAATTCATTTGTACAACACTATACAAGCATGGATTTCACCATACTCTTCTATCTCCTTTTCCACCTCATTTACCATTTACAATAAATGGTTAAATCTAAAATGAGGTGTCCACATTCTAGAATGTTATCTGTATAAATACGAATTACACTTTACTGTATATACATACCTGTATTCGTACTGAAATATGAATACTCGAAGAGATAGAATAACACAAAGAACATAGTACTAGAATATACATATCGAAATATATATACGTAAATTATTAAATCAATACCTGATTTAATAATCCGGCTCAAACCCGAGCCAGCTAGTATTATCAACCGTCCGATCGAAAGTCCGGGTACATAGTATAATCAATCGATCGGAACCCAGCACGTGTCCAATACGGCTACTACATCATTTCACCAGAACCAGGGAAACCCTCTGTGTGAGAATCTAAAGACTCGTCAATACGCTGGTAGTGGGTTTAACCATAAGTATGTCAGGGGCACTAGCTGTGTATAACGGCTACCCAGATATTGAGCGAAAGGAAGGCCGACGAGCAAACTCATCTGAACCCCTACCGAGCATGTCCGTGACAATCTCCGTACAGTCCATTCTGTTCGTCTAAGAGTATCGCATATCAAATCTAGGGGATGGATAAAGTCAGACCCCTAATAACGCGATATTTCGTGTCGGTATGAAGCCCATCACCTACTGAGAAACTACTGATCCAAATCAGTAATTCTCGTCTACCTTGGCCAAGGATTTCTGGTGATGGCCATCCGTGCACAGCGCGACATCAACCCCAATACCAAGAAATTTGAATCCCGACGA
This sequence comes from Agapanthus africanus, assembly GCA_030015575.1. Classification (NCBI taxonomy): domain Eukaryota; kingdom Viridiplantae; phylum Streptophyta; class Magnoliopsida; order Asparagales; family Amaryllidaceae; genus Agapanthus; species Agapanthus africanus. Next base: position 191,376,930 of record CM057341.1, read on the forward strand.
TCCGCTCACTACCTCTATGTGGCTCGGGACTGTACCCAACTAAAACCTGTTTGCACGACTTCTTTGAGCCGTGATAGGGTAGTAATCAAAGCACAGTGGGAAGTCACACGAGACAAATGACGATCTCAGGTTGACAGACTAACTTGTACTCATGTCACCTGGGAACTTCTATCTGACAATAGGTATAATACCAACTAGTATGTTCCCGGCGAGTCCGTCCAGTGTACTCATAACCTAATGAGCACCTGTATACTATCTTAGGTGTCTAACTGACACCAATGGATTGTGAGACCGGCCACCACCATTTGTCGGGATCTCGAAAAGTATACACTAGTCTACTCCGGAGTATCGATGCCCAGTCTCGATACTCTTTCGACTAAGGACATTTAAGGATGTGCTTATAGACCATCCAGCTCCCACGTATATGATCGCCATCATAATGCTGGTAGTCAAGCAAGAATCCTATAAGCTTTATCAACATGTAATAGTGATCTGTAATACCACATAATGCATGTACATGATGATAAAGGCACACCAGATAGCATACTATCATTTCGAGTAAGAATGTTCCACCCATATAGGTCCTCCCTCAATTATCACAATCGCGTGCCTGCGATCACAATAATTGACTTGAGGGAACTATAGCCAACAAGTTGCTTGTAACATTTACCGAGTTGCCTGTAATATCTATAACAGTTGCTTGTAACTTCTAATAAGTTGCATGTAATATCTATAAAAGTTTTTTGTAACTTTGTTCATCACAAAAAACTGCATTTCAATACCGCTCATTCATTATCAATTTTGTGATATATCGGTACTATTAACCCGTATCTGCTCAATAAATACAGATTACATGTATTCGTGACAAAACATTGGAAACACACTCAAACACACGGATATGACATTTGTGAGTCGACACTGCAACCAGAACAGAAAATCGATCAATATTCAAAGAGTTTCTTTTTGCAACGAACAAGTGTACATATTTTTTATCAAGCATAATTCAACAATACAAGTGTGAACACAAACCTCTTTTGATGTTGAACCATGGTGGGAAAGACTAGCACAAGTGGACACACAAGAATCATGAGTTGTGCAAGTGGATGAGGCAAGTGGATGTGTGATGAGTGAAGCAAAAAGGTGTGATGTGATTTAAAATTATAATTTCCCTCCAAATCTATAGATCAATATCCAATTGTTTATAAAAGAATCAAACAATGCTAGTGAGATCATGAAGAGCACACAAGACCACCACAAGAATACGAGCCCCAACACTCAACAAAAAATCAGCAAAAACCCCTAAATGGCCACTACCACCGGTCCCACCAACTCCAAAGTGCTCCAACTTTCTTCTGGTCATTCCATGTTGTCACATCATCTCATTTTTGTTGTTTGTTTTTGTTGATTTTGTGCATATAAATACCAGAATAGAGAGTAAGCTCGAGGAGATACTTTTGCCATACTTTTGTCCAAGTTTCAATCTTCACTCTAAATTTTTGTTTTAGTTCTTGTACATAATAGATATGTTTAGTCTTGAGCTCTTTGCTTTTATCTCATCTTGCAACCTCTCAACTGAGCTTGCAAGGTTAGATTTTAGTATTTGAGTTCATTATCTTGTAATCCCATTTTGAACTTGAATGAAGCTTTATTTTTGCAATACGGTTCTTAGTATTTTCTTACTTCTTATTTATTTTCAATTTCCTTTCTTGCAATTTATTTAGTTGTGTTGTTTTCTTTGATCTCTTCTTTTTTGTACTTTCTTTTTATATTGGTTATGAATTTTGAGTAGTGTATATTGTTAGGAAAAGAGAATGGTTATTTAATTTATGTTTTCTTTTACTCGTTTCCTTTTCTCGAGAATTGCTAATTGAACTCCGTCCAAACCTCACGCAAGCGCTCCGTTAGGCACCCTATCTTACCATGGTAGCGGTAATCCCTAACCGTGACAGGTTACGTTTGGTTTAGCCAGAGGCGATGGATAAGAGACAAGAACGGAATGACAAGGTTCAATAAGCCGGATTTCTCGAAATACCGTGTTTAAGCACCCTAATCCACGTTGTTGCCGATTACCACAGCTTCGATAAGTCAAGTAAGGCACAAAGAAACGAGTACGGATTTTCCTAACTTAAACAAAGCTATCTCTATTCCTAACAAACGTTTCGTTGCATATATACTTACACTTAGGTTAGAATTGAACTTATTCGGACCTTCAGCTTAACTCGTGAGAACTAAAACTTAGAACGTACTATTTCCCTGCGGGCGATCCGCACTCATCACAGCTAGCTACACGCGACACCGTCTTGATTACGGTTAACTTTAAACTTAGATACGACAAGCGAAATCTCTACAATCAAATGGCGCCGTTGCCGGGGAGGCGGTAACGTTTTTATTCTTGTTATTTAGGGTTAATCTCTATATATATTGTTTATAGCACTAACACTATTCTGAAAAACAAAACTAAAAATCGAAAAAATTTCAAAAACCAAAACAAAAATTAACGTTTTTGATATTTTGTTCTCTGATATTTTGACCTGCTAACACTCTGAGCCTAATTAGAAAAATTAACTATAACATTGGGACAATACTAGAACATAGGGAACACTGCAGAAAGATGGAGCCCCAATTCAAATAGTCGACCGGCGGTTTATTCACATTTCTTGCTACCGCTGGCAAATACTTCTTTGTTCACTCCAAATTTTTGTTCTCGTATCCATTGTTCTATTATTATCCCATTTTTATTGTTTGATTTTCATAATTTTGAGTGTGCAGGAGTTTGGATACTCATATCATTTTTTCGCACTAAATATGCATTTTTCTGGCATTTTCAGATTTTAAGGAATTGTGAACTGCGATCGTGCCGAGCAAAGCATACATTCAAGTCTAAGGTGATAATGAAGTACAGTACCAAAAATCCGGATAGTTTGACCCCCGCAAGCGAACTTTTCAAGTTAATCGGATTCAAATCAATGGGGTTTGTTAACCCAAAAACCTATCGATACGTATATCTTAACACATTCTTTCTCAAATCCGACGCATCCACTATTCTATCTTTGCAGGATTCTTTGCAAGTTCGCTGCCAAACGCTAAAGGAACTAATCCGTTTTTGTTGCAGCGCCGCGTTTAAACATAAAATACAATTGTTTGATGTTTTGAACAACTTTTTCATTGATTTGAGCATTGTATCCATTAATACGGACTTAAGGGCAAGCGAACCTCACAATATACGGTAAAGGATTTCATCACCTTTTCCATGGCCCACAAATCACGAAATTGAGCATATCGTTTACCCGAACAAATTTTAAAAAGAAACCAGATTTTAAGTTTTTAAGGAGAACTTGACTGTGTTTAGAATACCGCTCAACGGTATATCGTTCACGGGGTGACTAGGCAAAGTGTTCACTGCGCAACTGCCAAAAGAGAAACGGTTATTCTAATTAAAAAAACTTTGCGAAAGCGTTGGAAAACCTCCCCTTATCTCTGCACTTACCTAGCCTCGTGATCAGTATATCTTAAGCCCGTTTTTGAAACAGTTTTACTTCGACAATCAAGTTCTTAAGCAGGTCTAGTTGACGTAGGTGAACCCTAGACCGATTAGGGGTGTGGTATTTATGTCATGATTGTTTTTCTTTACCTTTTGTGTGTATATTTCATTTTTTTGTTGATAACTAACATAAAAAAACATTAAAAAAAACCCTCACAACCTTTTTCATTTCTTCTTCTTCTTTCATATCATGGGTACCCTACATCGACTAACTCTTGTGGAACTTTGGTACCCTCAACCAGATATTACTTCATACGGCTCTTGTTTTAGTAGAACATCAAACGATTCAACCATGCCAAAAATTTCTTTAAAAGATCGGATAGATTCTTCTAGGAAAACCAGTTGGACACCACAATCCATGCCATATCAATCTTTTCAAACTTTCACCCTTCCTCATGTTGATATCCCTTCTGAGGGCAACGTGGCGACTCTTAAACCAATGTCCATTGCTGAATATATTGCACAATCCCGTAGCCGATCTTTCATGCCTTTCACCACTCCGAACTCTTTAGGAAAACAATTCCAACCAGCTTCCTATCCAGATGTTGATCCTAATCCTCCCTATTCCACACAACTATTCGATTCCTATCAATCCTGCCCGACTTTCACACCCTCACTAGACATTGCCTCTGAACATCGATTTGGGAGTTTCGTTTATCCGAACGAATTTGAATCTTTTACTGAAACCCCTTCACAACCCATGTCTAGTCTGGAACAATCACTAGAAGAATTTCGGGTAGCTTCATGCCGACAAATGGAGGAATTGACTGCGTCCGTGGCTGCTCTCATACAACCTTATGAACCAGCAGCTAGTTCCCAACTAGCTCAAAATTTTCCCATGTATGATGTGGCAATAGAGCAATTTGATGATTTGAGTAGTGAAAGTGCACAATCTACCCTTCAAAATCAAACCTACCCGTTACCAATTGATTTCCATAACTCCAGTTTCAAAAGTCTATCGAGTATCCCAACTGATTCACCAATTGAAGATAGAATGTTTAATGAGTTGTGCGACTATGTAGTGTTTGATTTACCCGATTGTGAAGGGTCTCTTTCAAGTGAAATCGATACCACTCTTTTGATCTCTGCATCCCCAATCTAGAAATCCAACCGATTGAAAACCATACTTTTGTTGAGATGCTTGAGAACTTTACATTTGACTTGATTGAGGATATCGATATTGGGGATGATTTCAATGATGAACCCATAAATTTGGGTGAGTTTTTCTCACCAATTCAACACTTTCCTTCAAAACCATGTGGACATCATCCTGAACCTCTAACTGTTTCTCTTGAACCCCATTTACATCTGGAGTTTATTGATGATGATTTGGACGAATGCTTGGATGATCTTGATTTTTCGGAGAATTTTGAAGATATTTTTGAGGATAAACACGTTTTCTTGGATGAATCGGATTTTCTGACTCATCATGTCCCCTCCATTGACTATGAACATTCCTCGGTTATTTCCCCCCATCGTTACTCTACCACAAGACCACTTGATACCTTCATTTCCTTCATCTGGTTTACCAAATTCGGTCGGCCCATATTTTCTTGCGAATCTTGAAAGGTTTGACCCCATTTCTCATAGTATTGATAAATTAGTGAAGTTAAACAATTCTTGTTTCAAATCACTACAGACTGTACTAATTTATTCAATCAATTTTCAACCTCAATTCTCACTCCATTTCTTTCTCCCTTCTGTTCATCTCCTCATATACCGAGACCGTATACTACTTTCATCCATACACGGTCTCATGTATCCTTCATTTATCTTCTCTACGCATTCTTCCACCAACCCTGGGAAAATCACGATAACATTTTTGAATGGTTGGTGTTAACTTTTAGCCAATGTAAGGCCTTGTATATATTGAAATTGTTCCCTCCCCCAACTTTGAACTTCAACACTTAACAGTGGAAAAATTGTTTCACTTAAATTTGGGGGGAGGGGGCGCTTTTGTGTATATACATTTTGTTTTCTTTTTCTTTTATAAAAAAATAAAACAAAACACAAAAAAGAGAGAACCAATGATTTTGACCCCTCTACAATTTTAACCCTCTTGGTGCAACATGACAGTGAGGGCACTGTCAAGTTTAAGTTTGGGGGTGTGCTCGATAAGCATTTCTATCTTTTGCCTTCATTTGTATATTCCGCATTTTCATACATATTCAAAAAATCAGAAAATTTCCAAAATATAAAAACTTTGGTGTCAAGTTAGCTAGTGGGAGAACTTAGATTCAAAATTCCGGCGGTTTTGTTTGATGAGATAGGAACAACTAAATCTTATTTTTAGAGATTAAAAACCTGAAAGATAACCCTCCTTTGAGTTTAATCGTACCTAATATACGTATTTTCATCACACTGCACGTGTCGTGAGTTTTGAAAATTAGATGACAAGTCTGATATGTCTTAAAAACTTTTAAATTGATAAACTATTTTTTTTAGGATCAAATAGGTTTGTTCTGAAATAAGTAATATCAAGAATAATTTATAAAGCGAAGTGGATATGAAGGGATATTATTGAAATCTTTATAGAAACCAAGTCTAAAAAATTACCCATCTGGAACTTTTTTGGAGCGATTACACACCTTATTTACAAAAACACGTCTGTTATCTTGAAAAGAATTGAACAATTGGCTATATCTCCATTCACATTGAATTGTTATGATTTTCACGCTAAAATGAGTCTTTTTTTAGGGCTTAGGTAACTTGGGCAATTAAGTCCACAGGGGTGTCTCTACACCCAATACTCTAAAACCAACTGGTTTGGGTGCATTAGCCCAAAATTCGCTAAGAAACCTAGAAAGTCCAATTTAAAACAAAGTCAAGCAAGTGTTCTCTCCGAGTTAAAATTCCTAACGGTTCTTTGTGTGAGAATAATCTTGACATAAGACAAGTTTTTATAAAAATATTTTTAACGGAGATATGAAGGTTTTATCTTATGATAAAGACCATTGCACGTTCACGAAGGTGTGTATGAAACGAAAACAAGTAAAATATGGAGTGAAGAATAAGACATAGTTTTCTATTAAGGAAGATAGAAATTCTGAATTTGAAACCTAGCTGGAAAACGAAACTTGGTAAAAGCTTAATTCTTTGTAAACTTGCGTGATCCTTTTGAAGCTTATCTGGTCTTTATTTTGTGACATGTGACTATAATCGAACTTTTTGAAACATAACGACGCTATTTTGCACCGCACGCAGAGACGTATAGAATCTTAAGTTAAATAGGAAGTGAGGTGTGAAAATAAAGATTCGATATTTCTAACTTAGGATAATAGAATTTCTAGCTTTGATACTAAACCTTAGAGTTAGAATTAACAGTTATTTCGCGAAACTAGCTTGACGGGATTTTGTGGGTGTAATCCGCTGAAAATCCTTAGGAGACAACACTCCTCCTATCAGGGACACCTAGAAGTTTAACAGCTTGTTGCACGAGCTCAGTGCAATCGCGTTCCCTGCGAAAGTGAGTTTAGGATTTCGTTTTGATTGGGAAGAGTAAAACATAAGTTTGTGGGTATTTTTTCATCACGAAAAACTATATTTCAATACCACCCATTCATTACCATTTTTGTGATATATCGGTACTATTAACCCGTGTTTGCTCAATAAATATAGATTATAGGTATTCATGACAAAACACTGGAAACACACTCAAACACACAGATACGACATTTGTGAGTCTACTTTGCAACCAGAACAGAAAACCGATCAATATTCAAAGAGTTTCTTTTTGCAACAAACAAGTGTTCACATTTTTTTCAAGCATAATGCAACAATACAAGTGTGAACACAAATCTCTTTTGATGCATGAACCATGGTGGGACCGCCTAGCACAAGTGGGCACACAAGAATCATGACTTGTGCAAGTGGATGAGGAAAGTGGGTGTGTGATAAGTGAAGCAAAAAGGTGTGATGTGATTTAAAGTTACAATTTCCCTCCAAATCTACAGATCAATATCCGAGTGTTTATAAAAGAATCAAACAATGCTAGTGAGATCATGGAGAGCACACAAGATCATCACAAGAATACGAGCCTCGACACTCAACAGAAAACCAGAAGAAACCCCTAAATGGCCGCCACCGCGGGTCCCACCAACACCAAAGTGCTCCAACTTTCTTCTGGTCATTCCATGTTATCATATCATCTCATTTTTATTGTTTGTTTTTGTTGATTTTGTGCCTATAAATATTAGAACAGAGAGCAAGCTCGAGGAGATACTTTTGCCATACTTTTGTCTAAGTTTCAATCTTCACATTACATTTTTGTTTTAGTTCTTGTACTTAATAAATAGGTTTAGTCTTGAGATCTTTACTTTTATCTCATCTTGCAATCTCTTAACTGAGCTTGCAAGGTTAGAATTTAGTATTTGAGTTCATTATCTTGTACTCCCATTTTGAACTTGAATGAAACTTTATTTTTGCAATATAGTTCTTAGTATTTTATTACTTCTTATTTACTTGCAATTTCCTTTCTTGCAATTTATTTAGTTGTGTTGTTTTCTTTGTTCTCTTCTCTTTTTATACTTTCTTTTGATATTGGTTATGAATTTTGAATAGTGTATCTTGTTAGGAAAAGAGAATGGTTATTTAACTTGTGTTTTTCTTTTACTCATTTCCTTCGCCCGAGAATTGCTAATCGAACTCCGTCAAACCTCACGCAAGCGCTCCGTTAGGCACCCTACCCTACCATGGTAGCAGTAATCCCTAACCGTGACCGATTGCGTTTGGTTTGGCCGAAGGCGATGGATAAGAGATAAGAACGGAAGGACAAGGGTCAATAAGCCAGATTTCTCAAAATACTGTGTTTAAGCACCCTAATCCATGTTGTTGCCGATTACCACAGCTTCGATAAGTCAAGTAAGGCACAAAGGAATGAGTACGGATTTTCCTAACTTAAACAAACCTATCTCTATTCCTAAAAAACGTTTTGTTGCATATATACATTATACTTAGGTTAGAATTGAACTTATTCGGACCTTTGGCTTAACTCATGAGAACAAGAACTTAGAACATACCATCTGTCTGTGGACGACCCGTACTCATCATGGCTAACTACACGCGACGCCGTCTTGATTGCGGTTAACTTTAAACTTAGATACGACAAGCGAAAAGTTTATTATCTTGTACTCCCGTTTTGAACTTGAATGAAGCTTTATTTTTGCAATATGGTTCTTAGTATTTTCTTACTTCTTATTTACTTGCAATTTCCTTTCTTGCAATTTATTTAGTTGTGTTGTCTTCTTTGATCTCTTCTCTTTTTGTACTTTCTTTTGATATTGGTTATGAATTGTGAATAGTGTATCTTGTTAGGGAAAGATCATGGTTATTTAAGTTATGTTTTTCTTTTACTCATTTCTTTTGCCTGAGAATTGCTAATCGAACTTCACCCAAACCTCACGCAAGCGCTCCGTTAGGCACCCTATCCTACCACGGTAGCGGTAATCCCTAACAGTGACTGGTTGCATTTGGTTTGGCCGGAGGCGATGGATAAGAGACAAGAACGGAAGGACAAGGGTTAATAAGTCGGATTTCTCGAAATACTGTGTTTAAGCACCCTAATCCACGCTGTTGCTGATTACCACAGCTTCGATAAGTCAAGTAAGGCACAAAGGAACAAGTTCGGATTTTCCTAACTTAAACAAACCTATCTCTATTCCTAACAAACGCTTCGTTGCATATATACGTTACACTTATGTTAGAATTGAACTTATTCAGACCTTCGGCTTAACTCGTGAGAACAAGAACTTAGAACGTACCACCTCCCTGCGGACGACCCGTACTCATCACGGTTAGCTACACGCGACGCCATCTATATTGCGGTTAACTTTAAACTTAGATACGACAAGCGAAATCTCTATCAATCAAACTTCTAAACAGTTGCCTGTAACCTCTAATAAGTTGCATGTAACTTCTATAGTAGTTGCCTGTAACTTCTAATAAGTTCCCTGTAACTTCTAATAAGTTGCATGTATAGCAGCTGCCTATAACTTCTAATAAGTTGCCTGTAATTTTTAATAAGTTGCCTGTAACCTCTAAAAATGTTCTGTATCTCCCATCTGTTGCCCGGTTAAGAAATCGAAGATTTCAAAGAGGGAAATAAAAATGTCGTTAGAACGGTCAAAGGGTATTACCTTCGACGAAATACGCTCCTTCAAAAAAGCGTCGACGACATCTCTATGCACCTTCCTGAACTCATCAATGTGTTCTATTATGGAATAAGCAACAAATGTCCCATCTCCGTACACGTTCGCCCACATGCCTACAGACAACGAAAAAAGTTTCGGTTAAGACACTAAAAAGTATTGCATACAACATTTAGACAATTTCCATATATAATAATTATAGTTTACATGGATAATACTGATACACAAAGAATTATAGTTTACAAGCAACAAACAAAAGAGTTATGATAATTTCACAACTGTTTCCCACCTGATGACTTAGGATCTTCCACCTTTTTAGGGCGTATCTTCCCGTAATAGCCGAAAGAATTAGACATCTTGGTCAATGCCTCGGCCGCAGTGATGGCACATACCTTGTCGATGGTGCCGTCAACGCTGGAAATTTCAATCACGGTTTGGGCCTTCTCATTCCCTATATTCCTTTTTTCGCCGCGACCCATACCTTCGAAATTTTCGTAGTCACATACTCATTCTCATTTAGATACCTGGACGGCTTTCGGCCCTGCCTATTCTTCACTCGTTTATCGAGACTTTTGGTGGTGGACTTATAGGCCACCACTTTCCTCTTGGTTTCCGAAAGAGGGGTGACCGCAAAAGACCGCAATACATCATCAGCATCCTCAATAACGGGTTCCTCAACCGCAACATAAATGTTTCCCTCATTAGAAGCAGCCGCAACTACTTTCTCCTCAATTCGACCAACTAGTGGGGAAACAGTAATAGCCGTTCGTCGCCGAAAATCCCATCTCTCTCTTTCTAGGAGAAGAGACCTGTTGAAGTGTTTTCTGTGTATGCGAATATTAAAGTTTAAAAATACGGAATTTTAGAATTATGTAGTATTAAATACCGTAATCAACATTTATGATAAGCAAGTGATGAGTATGGGTCGTTCTCAGGAAAACATTGATAACAACGAATGCTTTAGACGAGTTATTAAAGAATTGTTTTGAGAATTGTTTTGAATTTGTGTTGTTTTATACAATTTTAAAGAATTAAATAAAGAATAACTCGCTAGAAATGAGAATCGGATATCAATGAATAACTAAAATCCCTATACTTCTCTTTAATCCATATTCTTCCAAATACGAGTTGTCAATTCGTACTTAATAAGTTAGAGCTCAAATTGTTACTAACTTGATGTGTGTGAGCACGAAATATCAAGCACATACCTTTTAAAGTGATGGAGTATTAAAACGTCAAAATGCATTATAACTAGCAACTAATTGGATTTGTGCTAGAAACAAACTAAAGAGACGTGGATTAGGAAATAAATGGATTGCGAGTATAGGCATGTCTTCCAAGCACAAATTTGTTTCCTTGGTTAGAAAACTTGTAAGTATAAGCTAGGCTTTCCAAGCACAAGATTCATCACCTAGGTTCCCTTGTCCTTCCACTTCTTAAATTTATTACTAGTTAGAATTGTACTAATAATAAACTAAAGAGATGTGGATTATGAAATAAACGGATCGTGGGTATAGACAAGCCTTCCAAGCACAAATCTGTATCCTTAGTTAGAACTTGTGTTTATAGGTGGCTAAGATTGTCATTCACAAGATCATTACTTAGGTTTTCTATCCTTTCACTTCTTTATTTTATTACTAACCTTCATAAAAACCATTCACGGATTATTCCCATGGCCGAATTCAAGTCAACATCTAGCCTCGTATTTTGAACTAGGAATCTAGCTCCGTATTGAGAACTAAAGAGGTTGATAAGTTTGGAGCCGAGAGATCCATTTTTGCTTGTTATGAAGTTCAATTCTCTAAAAAGTTGGATCAATGAATAGTAAGTGATCAAAACCAATCCATTAAATCACCCTCCTCTCATCTAGAAAGATTACTAGTTAACCAAAGACAACAAGAAAGATCACACCAAAGTAAATAATTCTAATCATAAAAACAAGAATAAAAACAACACTCCATTTAAGTAAAAAGAAAAATAAAGAAGGCATGAGAGAGAAATTAATTATCATTGTAACATGAATGAAAATGAGACTCAACACAAAAACTAGAGAAGGAATAAATTAAAACTAAGCTAAGCTTACCAAATAAATACCCACTCTTTACTTGTAGACTTGCAAAGCTTGAAGAACAACAAGAACAAGAGTTTAAAGAGAGCAATCGATACAAACTCTTGAATCAGATAAAAGGAATGCAAACTTTATTGAATCTTTAAACAATATACAATGACTTGAGCTCAAAATCTTCCACCCAATCTTGTAAGCGTGCTGCAAATGAAGTTGCAAGATAGAGGAGAAGAAGAGAACTCAAGTTTTCTCACAATAATGGAAGCTAAAACTAAAAAACTAGCATAAAACTAGAACTAAAAAATAAAGCTAAACTCTCTCTGCAGATCTGGAGTATTTATAGATACAGAAATGTAAACCTAGGGGATTTTTATGCAACTATACAAAATTACAAAAATAACCCTAATACCCTGACCAGAGAGCTTTTACATTGGCCGCCAAAACACGACCAAAGGAAATAGGTTGGCCGCGTTTTGGCAGCCAAAGTAGAGAGTTAGCTCTCTAGATATTTTCAGCGCTTTTGCGTGCCTTCAATATTCTCCTTTTCATGGTCATAATTTGATGAATCCTTCAGAAATGCTCTCAGGTGAACAGTAGTCTACACGATTATTTTCGACTTTTTCTTACTACACATATCTTTAAATCTCTTTGAGCTTTATGCATGCATCCCTCGTGTTTCGTGTTGCCTCTTAGTTGTTCAAGACACGAATGACCATCTCTGTGTCTTTTCCCCTGTATTGGTATGCTGCACATGATAGATTGAATGACTGATATCCGTATTTTGCTCGATTTGTCTGTTCGTCGGCAGTTTGCTCTAAAATTGTCACAAATACTGAGAGTGTGTGTGTTTTGCATTGATTTGGACATAATTCCCCTAAGAACCTATAACATGTACTTATGTAGCAGACATGTATTAATAGCACATATTTATTCAAAATATAATAAGAATGAGCGGTATCAAATGCAGTTAAACGTGATGAACAAATACTCCTAAACTTATCTTTTGCTTGTTCTCAAGCAAAACTTTTTTTTGAAAGGAAAAGAGAAGGTCCTAGCACACTTTCGTAGGCATCACGGTTGCACTTAGCATGTGCAACAACTTCTAGGCTACCCTAGAGAACGTGTTTTGTCTCGTGAGTGTTTTCAGCGGAATACACCCATAAAATTCGGGATCTTTGTTAGTTCATGATCAAATTTAAATAGTAAATATATAAATAGAAACTAAAAGTGAATATACAATGAAACACCTAAATACAGTAGTATCTCCTAAAAGTTAAAATAACACACGAAGGCCTCAGCAAAGTATGTTCTATTATCGGTATATGATAGAATATTCAAACCCATATGTAAACTAAAATGCTTACTATCTTGATATCGGTGTCCAACTGGCTTACTAACCGCACATCCCCTATATAAACAATCCTAGGTAGTCTCAAGCAAGGTTATTATAATAGGTCTGCAACTCAAGAATTTACAATATATCAGTCTAATCAAAGTAAAATAGACCAATGATTCAAGAATGTATAAAAAAACAACCACACAAACCAGATAGGGATTTGAGTTTAAAACCGAACTTGCAAGCCTATAAAGATGGTGTCATTTGAATATTTTTTTATATATCAACTAGCTCTTTAACTGACAGATAAATTTATATCAGAGGCTAAGATTATCTTCACACAAAGAACGGCGAGAACTTTTAACTCAGTGAAGACACTTTCTTGGTGGGGGTGTAGAAAAGAGACATATCCACATATACATACCCCTAGCTAGTGATTCATTTCATATTTTTTTTCCTTTTGTTTGACCCAAATTTTTTCCATTATAGGCAAGTAAACCCACCGTTGCCGGTCCCAAGTCCGGATGAGAAAGGGTGAGGGTTGTGGTAGGCTTGTGACAGCCAACGGAAAACTTTGTCACATTCTATGACATGAACCATTACAAGAATATCGTTGGGGCGTCCCCTACTCAGCGACGCGCTACATCGGATCCCGGGTGTAGTGTTAAATATGCAAGGGCTTGGTCGTCGTCCAGATGCGGCGCGCTACATCGGACCCCGGGTGTAGTGACAAATAAGCAAGGGTCGTCGTCTAGAGACGGCGCGCTACATCGAACCCCGGGTGTAGTGACAAATAAGCAAGGGTCGTCGTCTACAGACGGCGCGCTACATCGGACCTCGGGTGTAGTGACAAATAAGCAAGGGCCGTCGTCCAGAGACGGCGCGCTACATCGGACCCCGGGTGTAGTGACAAATAAGCAAGGGTTTCATAGGATCCGTCTAGCTTCTTGGAACATAGGTTCCCTTACGGGTAGACTAATAGAATTAGTGGAGGTGATGATTAGGAGGAGAGTTGGTATTATGTGTTTGCAAGAAACTAAGTGGGTAGGTGAAAAGAGTAGAGTCATAGAGCCTTGGGGTTATAAGCTTTGGTATACGGGTAGAGATAAAAATCGTAATGGGGTAGGTATAATCATAGATAGACGGTTGCTTGAGGATGTAGTTGAGATTAGGAGAAAAGGTGATAGAATTTTACTGGTTAAGCTTATTCTAGGTGGAGAGATCTTTAATGTTATTAGTGCTTATGCACCACAGATAGGTCTTGATGACGCTAGTAAGCGTCTATTCTGGGAGGATTTAGACGAGGTGGTGCAAAGTATACCTAGTGGAGAGAAGTTATTTATTGGCGGTGATCTTAATGGACATGTAGGTACTAGTCGTAGTGGGTTTGATACTATCCATGGAGGTTTTGGTTTCGGACAAAGGAATGAAGTAGGTGACTCGAATCTAGATTTCGCTTTATCTTATGACTTGATCTTAGCAAACACCTGGTTTAGGAAAAGAGAGTCCCACCTTATCACTTTTAGGAGCGGATCAAATGCTAGTCAAATAGACTTTTTTCTGACGAGAAGAATAGATAGAGGTTGTTGTATCGACTGTAAGGTAGTGCCAGGTGAGAGTGTAACTACTCAACATAGACTTTTAGTTTTAGATTTTCGATTTAGAAGAGAACCTAGGAAGATTAGACGTAAGGTAGAGCCTAAAATTAAATGGTGGCGATTGAAAGAAGGTAATCAAAAGGCTTTTATAGATCGTGTAGTACAAGAAGCGGATTGGCAGTCGGAAGATGATCCAGACAAAACATGGAACAAAATGGCTAGTTGTATCAAGAAAGTAGCTAGAGATCTACTTGGTGAGTCGAGAGGTGGTGCTCCACCATCTAAGGACATATCATGGTGGAATGAAGATGTAAAGGCTGCTATTAAAATTAAAAGGGATTCTTATAAAGATTTGAAGAAAAGTAGAGATGTGGAGAGATTTGAGAAGTAAAAAATGGCTAAAAAGGAAGTTAAGAAAGCTGTTCGGGAAGCTAAATCTAAGGTCTACAAGGAGGTGTACGAGAAATTAGACACTAAAGAGGCTGCAAATGATATATACCGGATTGCTCGAATGGGGGAAAGGAAGACTAGAGACTTATGTGCGGTGAAGTGTGTCAAAAATGAAAATCAGAAGGTTTTAGTTCGAGATGAGGATATCAAGGAAAGATGGAGAGATTATTTTGACAAATTGTTCAATGAGAGCTTTACTAAGAATTTGGATGGACTTGTCATTCAATCTCAAGATATAAATCGTGATTTCATGCGTAAAATAAGACTTACTGAGGTTAAAGAAGCTTTGAACAGAATGGGTTTAAGAAAAGCGGTTGGTCCTGACGGGATTCCTATCGAGATTTGGAGATGCTTAGGCGAAATAGGCGTTAAATGGCTGACAGATCTGTTTAATAAGATTTGGCAGACAAAAAAGATGCCAAATGAATGGAGGAAAAGTATCCTTGTACCTATCTACAAGAATAAGGGTGACATTCAAAGTTGCTCAAACTACCGTGGAATAAAACTAATGTGTCACACCATGAAACTTTGGGAGAGGGTGATTGAACACAGGCTAAGGAAGGATATTAAGATAACAGAGAACCAATTTGGGTTCATGCCTGGACGATCGACGACAGAGGCGATTCATTTGCTTCGTCAGCTTGTCGAGCGCTTTCGAGAGAGGAGAAGAGATTTGCATATGATATTTATTGATTTAGAAAAAGCGTACGACAAGGTACCTAGAGAGGTATTATGGGGGACAATGATGAAAAAGGGGGTCCCCGTCAAGTATATTGACATAATCAAGGATATGTACGACGGAGTAGTGGCAAATGTCAGAACTTGCGGTGGCTTAACAAGTGATTTTCTGATTACTATTGGTTTACATCAAGGATCTGCATTAAGTCCTTTCCTGTTTACCATCGTGATGGATGAGCTTACTAGAACTATCCAAGATGAAGTCCCTTGGTGCATGCTATTCGCTGATGATATTGTTCTAGTAAATGAGACGAAAGCAGGGGTTAATGCCAAATTGGAATTATGGAGACAAACATTGGAATCTCGGGGATTCAGATTGAGCAGGTCCAAGACAGCATATATGCACTGCAAATTTAGTAGCCAGAGAAATCAAAACCATATTGGTATAACATTGGAAGGGCAAGAGATATCACCGAGCGACCAGTTTAGATATCTAGGTTCCATCATCCAAAGGAATGGGGAGATCGATAGTGATGTTAATCAAAGGATCCAAGCTGGTTGGTTGAAATGGAGGAGTGCAACAGGGATTTTGTGTGATCGTAACTTTCCGTTAAAATTGAAAGGGAAGTTTTATCGGAGCGCTATTCGGCCTGCCTTATTATATGGTACAGAATGCTGGGCTCCTAAGAAGCATCATACACAGAAGATGCACGTAGCGGAGATACGCATGCTTCGTTGGATGTGCGGTAACACTAGAAAAGACAAGGTACGAAATGAGGATATTCGTGCAAAAGTTGGTGTAGCACCCGTGGAGGAGAAGATGCGGGAAAATCGGATTAGATGGTTTGGTCATGTGCGACGCAGACTTATGGAAGCACCGGTTCGACGAATAGATACTCTCGATATAGGTAATGGCAAAACGGCAAAAGGGAGACCGAAGAAAACATGGATGGAGGTGATACAAAACGATATGGTTGCCAAAGGACGCAATGAAAGTATATTGTTCGATAGATGTGAGTGGAGACAGAGGATTCATGTGTTGGACCCGGCGTGATTCTCATGTTGGTTCATGTATCCTACCCCTTATGCTTGGAATAAAAGGCTCAGTTGTTGTTGATAGGCAAGTAAGTAAAGAATTAATCATAAACATCTAGTTAGGTAAGAGGGTGCGTAAAACAAGTTAATATCATGCAAGAAATCAATGGAACTAATAAAAACCATGATATGAACTGATGAATAAAGTAAACCACTGAGCCGGTATCCTAATACATAAAGAAGAAAGAGGGTTTGGATCAAATAGTTTTCGAAGAATGTGGTTTTCATACAGTTAACAGTGATTAATCAGAGTTAAGGAACATAGTGTCAAATATAACTCAAGTGGGTTAAAATACTCGATTTTGTAAATCTAGTGAGTAAAACAGTCAGTTAAGCTCATCATTAGCCTTCAATAAATTATTTGGAGAGATACTTATGTTAGGCTTTCGGTTTTGATAGTTCCTATTTGAACGTTCACTACTTAAACTTAACATTCACCAACTTCATCAAAAGTTTTTATATTTTGGAATTTTGGAATTTTGGAATTTTCTTTTTATTTGTACATACAATGCAGAATTGAAATATGATGCAATACAGAATTGAACATGCAAAGAAAGGAAAAATTACGAAAAAGAAAACAAATAGATGTGCAAATGCATGCAGAAAATAAACATGCAATGTACACACCTTTGTAGTCCACCCCAAACTTATTTGAAACAGTGCCCACACTGTTTATAGGTGGAAAAACAAAGTTTGGGAAATGGACAGAGGAAGATCAATCGATGTAAACCGGCTCATGTATGAACCTGAGCTCCTCCGATGAATTTGGAGAGAAGAACGGTTTCAATCGATGTCCGTTGATCTTAAAACTCGTACCGTTCTTCGGATTATAGATTTCCACTGCACCATGCGGGTAAACACATCGCACTTTGTATGGTCCGGTCCATCTGGACCTAAGCTTCCATGGATGAAAATGTAGCCTGATGTTGTTTAGTTGGACCTGTTGTCCAACAGTGAGATTTTTGTGCAGAAGGTTTTTATCGTAAAAAACCTTCATTCTTTGTTTGGCTATCTTGGCATTTTCATTCATTTAATATTGAAGCTCATGCAGTTCATTAATCTTGTGTTTCCGATAGCCACCTGCTGCTTTTAGATCTTCAGAGCCGACATCGCTCGATGTTCAATCTCCCTAGGGAGATGACATGCTTTTCTGTAGATCAGTCAAAACGGAGACATCCCTAAATCGGTCTTATAAGCTGTTCGGAATGCCCAGAGAGCATCCGTCAGTTTAGAGGACCAATCGGTACGATTTTTTCTCACCATCTTTTTCAGTATTTGCTTGATCTGACGGTTGGAAATCTCCAGTTGCCCGCTCGTCTATGGGTGATAAGGCATCGAAATTTTGTGCGTTATCGCGTATTTTCGCATCAAGGTCTAGAAAGACCGATTGCGAAAATTTGATCCATTATTACTGATGATTGCTCTGGGGATACCAAACCGTGACAAGATGTGATCTTTAATGAATTTGACAACAACAGTGTTTTCATTTGTCCTGGTTGGTATGGCTTCCACCCACTTCAATACGTAATCGACTGTCGGTAAGATATACAGATAGTCGAACGAAGAGGGAAAAGGGCTCATAAAATTTGTGCCCCATACATTGAAAAGCTCAACAACCAAGATTGGTTGGAGCGACATCTCATTTCGTTTTGAAATATGGCCCAGGGTGCTGACAACGAGCACACATCTTACAGTAGTCATAAGAATCTTTGAATAGCGTTGGCCAGTAAAAGCCGCACTATAAAACTTTCTCAGCTGTCTTCTTTGTACCGAAGTGACCGCCACATGCCTGATAATGATAAAATGACAGAAAACTTTTGACTTCTGGGTCAGGAACACACTGCCTAAGGAGCTGATTTGGACAATATTTAAATAAGTATGGATCATCCCAGTTAAAATGTCTTACTCAGGCAATAAATTTAGACATGTCCTGATTTGTCCATTTCGACGGTATTAGTCCTGTCACAAGGTAATTTATGATATCAGCAAACCAGGGTTCACTGGATACCGTCAAAATCTATTCATATAGAAAGTGGTCATTGATCGGCAGTGGATTGGTTGGTGCAAACAGAATTCTTGAGAGATGATCCACTATGAAATTTTCATATCCACTCTTGTCCTTAACGATAAGATCGAATTCTTGAAGTAATAAGATCCATCGTATAAGCTGAGACTTGGCATCCTTTTTCGCATAGAGGTGCCTGATAGTAGAGTGGTTGGTATACACCACAACTGGTGAGCCTAGCAGGTATAGTCTAAACATCTTGAGAGCAAATATGATGGCTAAGAATTCTTTCTCGGTGCTCGTATAGTTCATTTGGGCCTCGTTCAGCATTTTGCTTGCATAGTAAATCATGTGCGGTAGTTTATTGATGTGTTGTCCTAGGACCACACCGATGGAAAAATCTGATGCATCACACATGATTTCGAATGGATGATTCCAGTCGAGAGTGAGTAGAATGGGAGCTGTTGTGAATGAACGCTTCATTGATTCAAATGCAGCGAAACAGTCCGAGCTAAAATTGAACGTTATATCCTTGGCCAGTAAGAGTGTCAAGGGTCTAGCAACCTTGCTAGAATTCTTGATGAATCGGCGGTAAAAACCAGTATGGCCTAAGAATGTTCGAATGTCTTTGACGCACGAAGGAGGAGGGAGGATTGAAATAACATCGATTTTGCCTTGTCAACTTTAATACCACTCTGAGAAATTATATGTCTAAGAACAACACCTTCTCTCACCATAAAGTGGCACTTCTCCCGTTTAAGGGTAAGGTTCTTCTCCCTATATCGAGTGAGTATGACATCCAAATGGTTGAGACATTCAGAGAATGAATCTCCAAAAATGGAGAAATCGTCCATGAAAATCTTAAGATATTTCTCAACCATATCTTAGAAAATCCCTGCCATGCCCTGCTACCCAAATCATATAAAATACGGGAACGCGACAAAGCCAGTTATGCTACCTATGGTCATCCTTTCATAGTCACATTAAGGATTTTAGCTAAACTGGTACGATAATATCCAAGATGTATACCAATATACACAAGAGATAACTCTAATAATCATGTTGTATTAAAGTATCAAAGAGTATAAAGATGGGCACACAAAATAACAATAGATTCAAATAATGATCCATGAAATGACAATAGGTTCCAATAAAGAAAATACAAGATCCGAAAATAGAGATTACATAATTCCTAACGTCACATCAGGGGCGCACATGCTAAAATACGAACTGAAACAAATAAAGGAAATAAACCTATACTAAACTATTGCTCATCAGGTAGCCTCTGAAATGACCCAGATCATGCTCTGCTGATGCGCCCGTTTCTAAGCCTGAGGTGGAAAATCTTAGGAGTGTCAGAACACCCAATAAGTACTCAATCGTAAAGTGTGTAATGACATGATAATGTATGTGTCATGTAAAGCCCGCGTACACAATAAATGTAGGGTGCAGTAACAGTAATATATGCATGGTAACAAGTCATGTCGGTTCTAGATGTCATTATCGCTGCAATTTAACTAGTATTACGTAAGTTTGAAATTGATTGGTGGAAAGCATTCTAGAACCTTGGAAGATATCTCGTACATACACGGGACCATGGCCCACTGTGCTCGGAGCTGATCCGGAGTATGCCGCTAGACAAAATCCTACACCCACTATCACTGTGGGTGATGTCCAGTACACCACCCTTGCACCGCGCGTTCGACTAGCCAATCTCTAACACTAGAATCCCCTAAAATATGGGTCCACATTCCACCTTTCAATTTTCCTAATACTCTCATGTTTCTAAGTTTAGTCACGACAAATAACCCTGATCACTAACTCGAATACCGATTAAAACGATTTACCGGCACGTATCACAATTAAGCACTAATCATGGATAAACACCTGAATCATGGATAATCTGCGAGTAAGCTAACCTTAGATTATAGGTCAATAAGTGAGACAGAGGTTACTGCGGAAAGGCGAGAAAGCAAGTCCATCAAAAGAAGTCCATTCCATTCTGCATTACAGTAAACATATGAATCACTAATAAACACTGAATCATGGAACAGTTCCGAAGCAATCAATATACACATGTCTCAGTATTCTAGTCGGTAATCACGTTCTGTCGTTCAACACTACTTGTCACGAATGTATAAAGCTTGTCAATAGGGTTTCATACGTGTCAATCATTAATAGTCTCAAATATAAAACGTGTCAATTAATAACTGTAATCATGTCAAGGGTTTACAAGCATGTTGATAAAAGCGGGAATCATGTCGTAGCAAATATTATTTATGGATCATATAAGCATATTTATAACTCTTATGCATTTTTATGATAATGAGTGAAACATGTTGTAACAATAGTATAAATGATAAACATGCATAAAACGTCTTTCAATATTGATTTAGCTCTATCATAAACATGACAATTGACTTATCAATAACAACATGGTTTTAAACATAATTTGATGGATTCGATTAATGGGCGTGCTAGATCCTTAGGTTTTCCATCATAAACACAACAAGTATATGATCACATATCAATAATGAATTATGATATTAAAGATTATGTTCATTTAAATCTACAACGAGTGAGTTTAACCAAGAAGATAGTCGATGTCGCATCGATTAACAAAGGGGAGCAAGAGTACTTGCCTTTAAGTGAGTTGTTATTGGATCTTGGATTGAAGAAGATGAGATGACCTCGATAGGATCTCTAGAGCGACGTTGTCGAAAATGGTGATTGGCATGATGAAGACGAAGGAGAGAAAGACGCTGCTTTTGATGGGTTTCTTGGTGCTAGAGATCTCGATGGAGAAGGAGGTGGCTAGGATTTTGAAGAGAATAGATCTAGGGTTTTTAGAGAGGAAGGAAGGCTGTAAAATTAGGGTTTCAATCATGTATGGACGTGGTTTTAAATAGGCGTTGGCTCGATTACGTGAGAATAATATCTGTGTGAGGAATTAGGAAGCGATCGGATTTGTGTTGAGCCGGCTTAAGATATGTTTAAGCCGTTTCACACAGATAGAGAAAAATAATTGTTCCAGGCACTTGTTGAGCCGACTCAAGATAGCTTTGAGATGTCTTAATGGTTTTGAACCGGCTCAAGTTCCCCAAGAGCCATCTCAGACACCCAGAGAAGAAATAATCACAGGGAAAGACTCATGGCTGTCTCTGGCATGTTTGAGCCGGCTCAGGGCTATATCAGAACCGATATCATACTTAACACTGTAAATGAACATGGAATCAAGAAAATATGTTCAAACACTTATTTTATTAGTATTTCAAGGTATCGTGTTACAATCCTCATCATGCAACGCTGGAAAGTTGCTAGTGCGTTGCACAAGCCGGAAGGTATGCGAGCATATGCAAAAGTACTGAATGGACATATGAATGTCGTCTTTTCTTGGTACTCTTTTGCAATGGGGACTTGGTTGTATCCTGAATATCCATCCAAGAAACAGTAGAACTTGTGTCCTGCCAAGCGTTCAAGCATTTGGTCAATGAACAACAAAGGAAAGTGATCCTTCCTTTTCGCAGCGTTGAGCTTACGGTAGTCGATGCAAAATCACCACCCAGTTTGGGTGCGAGTAAGAATACGCTCACTTGCTTCATTGGTGATACCTGACTTTTTAGGGACGACGTAGATCAGACTTACCTATTGCTGTTTGAGATAGGGTAAATGATACCACTATTCAGACACTTCACGATTTCTTTCTTCACCGCTTCTTTCATGACGGGATTCAACCGTCTTTGCAGATCTCTTGTCGGATTGGCATCATCTATCAGATGTATATGATGTTTTACAATCAACGGGTTGATCCCTTTGATGTCCTCCATTGTCCAACCTAAAACTTTCCTATTCCTTCTCAAAATCGAGAGAAGAGCCGTATCTTAGGCAGAAGTGAGAGCAGCTAAAATGTGACGGGAAGCATTTCGTTGTCACCTAAGTAAGATTACTTGAGGTGAGAAGGTAGTAGCTTTAGTTCAAGCTTGGGCTG
Organism: Agapanthus africanus; assembly: GCA_030015575.1. NCBI lineage: Eukaryota > Viridiplantae > Streptophyta > Magnoliopsida > Asparagales > Amaryllidaceae > Agapanthus > Agapanthus africanus. The sequence goes on from CM057341.1 coordinate 191,399,832, forward strand.
TTGTTCCCCGCCGAACACAGAGACGTGACCGCGTAGGTTCGTCTCGCCTGAATTTCGGGGCAGATGCTAATTGGCGCTATCCGTCCACCTCTCCAAAGATGCCAAGTTGATTTATGGCACAATGTATCGAAGGTTTAAACGGATGCGGCCGATGTAGCAGACTTCTTCAGATTTCCCCACGTTTGAGAAGTTTTTGATTGTGGGGACACTCTTCCCTGCAGGCGCAAGCCCCTGTAGTTAATTACGCTACCACATCACGGTAACAACTTTCTCCTTCTCCAGATGGTCACTTCGTGTCGTGGGTGTTTGTTTTGTTTTTGGTTCCCCGTGGATTGTATACGGAGACTAATTTATGTTGTCGCCCGTTGGGTGTGGATTAGTCCAAATCCGTATTTTCTTAGATTTGGGGTTTGGTTTGGGTATAAGGATACGTTAGCCTCATTTGAGACTAAGATCAACTTAAACGTTTGTTAATGATACATTAGTCTAATTTTAGACTAAGATCGACTCAACCTTTGTTAAGGACACGTTAGTCTAACTTTAGACTAAGATCAACTTAACAGGATCATTTAGATCCAACAAAAGAGCATTTGAACTCTATTGTTTAGTTTAGAGATATTGCGGTTGATTACCAGTTTAAGGACATGGTGGTCCAAGATTAAGGACATCATAGTCCGTGAGTTTAAGGACCTCACAGTCCAAGGTTAAGGACATCATAGTCCATGGGCTTAAGGACCCCACAATCCAGGTTAAGGACATCGTAGTCCATAGGCTTAAGGACCCTACAGTCCAGGTTAAGGACATCATAGTCCATGGGCTTAAAGACCCCACAGTCCAGGTTAAGGACTTCGTAGTCCATGGGCTTAAGGACCCTACAGTCCAGGTTAAGGACATCGTAGTCCGTGAGTTTAAGGACCGCACAATCCAGTTTAAAGACGTCATAGTCTATAAGATGTATGGTTGTCAGGACCCGTCACCTCTCTGAAGACGTTGAAGGATTACAACGACAAATATCAGAGGAGTAAAGAGATGTACCCTCGAACCGGTGTGAGTTGGTTGAAAGATCTGTAGTCCAATTTGGGACTAAGATCTGTTAGGTATTCATGAGCAGATAAGCTCAAGTAAATATAAGTTGAGGACTTATGGCCAAATATTGGTTTAAGTCCAATTATTGAGCCTTTATTTGGGCTTGGCCCTTTTGATAATGTTGAGCATTAGATCTTGGCAAAAAATCTTTTCTTTTGTCTTATATTGAATGCAAAGAATTCATCAGAGCTCTGGCTCATTAAAGAACAATTTGTGTTCTGTCAGTACAACCTATGGTGCGCTAGGCGCTTTGCGCCAATCAAAAAGTGCAGCACGCTTCTGCCATATGGCGCGCATGTAAGTGTTGCGCTCTGCGCTAAGCGCAGATGCCAGTTTGTGAGAGCTGAGCACTGGTCCATGAGTGCATTGCGCTGGCGCATACGTGAATGACACGTGTTGCGCTTGGCGCCGAGCGCCAGCCCATGAGCACAGTGCGCTGTTTCAGAAGCGCAAAGCGCAAGTTGTATCTGTGGTTGACACGTGGCACGTCTTGGCGCTGAGCGCCGGTCCAAGGTGTTAGTGTTTATGCCCTAGAAGGCCATTACTGTATCATACTAGCTTGTATATTACTTAATGGAAGCTTGGGATATTCACATGTATATAACAGTCTTGCTAAACATGGTAGTATGCTACTTGGTTTTTCTATCTTAATATGTGAGTGTACGTATTGATAGAGCTCTTAGGATCTTGCTTGTCTACCAGCGTTGTGATGGCAGTCACACTAGTGGGGGCTGGGTAGTCTACAAGCACATCCTTATTCAGGTCCCCAGTCGTTGGATTATCGAGACAGAGCATCGATACTCCGGAGTAGACTGGTGTGTACGCTTCTCATCCCAGTTGGGGAGATGGTCTGTCCCACAGCCGTCAGTACGTCGTACTGGAGATAGTATACAGGTGCTCGTTAGGTTACGGGTACACCGGACAGGACTCACAGGGAACTGTTGGTTGGTTTGATACCAGTCGTCAGTGAACAGTTCCCAGGTGACATGAGTACAGCGTAGTCCGCAGACTTGACACTGCTACTTCGCCTCGAGTGTGTCCCACTGTTCTTAGATTGCTACCCTACCACGGCTCAAAGGAGTCGTGCAAACAGGTAGCAGTTGGGTGCAGTCCCGAGCACTTGGAGGCAGTGGCAGTTAGACAGGATTCGTCCCTCCCGGTATTGGGAGTAGATATCGTGCTGTGTCAGAGAGCCATTACGCAAAGTCCCTGGCCAGGGCAAGCGAGATTTGCTGGTAGGTTCCAGTAGTTTCTCAGGGTGTAATGGGCTTCACTCCGACACGACTTATACCGCTATTAGGGGACTGACGCTTGCCGCCCCCCTAGGCCCGATATGCGATAGTCTTGGACGAACGGACCGGACTGTATGGAGATTGTCACATCAGACTCAGTAGGAGTTCGGATGGGTTTACTCATCGGCCTTCTTATCGACAACTACCTGGGGACCGTTACGTACAGCTAGTGCCGCTTGCGGTCTGTGGTTAAACCCACTGCCAGCGTAGTAGTCGAGTCTCTAGAGTCCCACACAGAGAGTTTCCTACTCCAGGCGAAACGATATAGAGGTTGCATGGTTTTGCGACAAAGGGTTCGGACACATACGTGCGTTTACGCGCGTACGACTTTCGGACAGATTTTACCAGTCGGCTTTGGTTTAAGCCAGTTACTGGTATCCGGTTATTGGATTTTTACAGTCTAAAGTTTTTCCGTATTTTTACGGATCGGAGGGGCGTTCTCGTAATTACTCGAGAAGCTTCTAGAAGATGTGACTAAGGAGGTTTGTTTTGGAAAGAGAGTGAGTCATAGTGGTGATTCATTCACTTCATTAATGCACATTTATTGCTTAATGACTCATGTTAATGAATCATCACAAGATATTTTGTGAAGCATGCTTATTCATTTCCTTTATTGATTATTTGATAATAAGAATGCTTCATAATATTATGATACACTCTCTCTCTTCTCTCATTATCTTATCACACATTCTCTCTCCTCAAGCTCTCATCTTCAAGATACTAACCTTAATCCTCATGTGTTGAGAACAAAGGTTTAGTTAGACTAAACAATCCATAACCTACACTCTATATCATCCTTTCATCTTTGATTAGCAATCAAAGTTGATTAGTTACCTCAAGTTAGAGGTTTAGCTTGGTGTTTTGCTCTCGGGTGGATCGTCTACTACCTAGAGAAGGTCGAGGAGAACAAAGGAGGACGTAAAGAAGAAGGACCGGTTTCATTAGGTATAATCCCTAATCACTTATGAAAAGAAACTCATAGGATACGGTTATTTAGAGTTTAGCTTCGATTCAAGCGGTTAGTCGATGTTCGTTGTTTAAACTTGATCGTTTTTGTAAAATCCGCCTCCCCACAAGTACTGGGGTGTACTACATCGACTTACAGTGGTATCAGAGCCTCGCTAAACACTAAATAACTTAATCGCAAATTTGTACGAATTTCGAACGAAAAAACGAAGCCGGAAAACCCTAAAAAATGTAAGTTTCTGTCGAATTTAAAACGATGTCAGAAAATTTTTCAGGTGAGCTCAGAGTGCTTGACATGACACCAGAAGAACACCCAAGAAAAACAGTCGACTGAATCGACCAAATCGCCGCGGAACCGCGGCCTCAGCCACTGAGTTGCCGCGCTTCCGCCGCCGAGTTGGCGAGTCAGCGGCCGATTTTTCTTCTGTTGCTTCTCTGTGTAATTTGGGGTTTTCTGGAATGTTTAATTATTGCTCAGGTTACTGTTTAACAGAGCAGATTTTGGAGCAATATTGATGTTGTTTATTCGATCGAATTGTACAGTATTTGCGTATTGGATTATATCTGTGATTGTTTAATGTGTTCGTAAACCTCCCCTAACTGCTAGTATGTCGGTTGGTAGGGGGTTGCACATTTCTGAAATGGTTATATCTGTTTGTGCATATAAACTGTATTGGACTGTTGTGGTGTATAGCCGGGGTTAGCAATGGGTTATCGTTTAATTCATTTGTTGTAAATGTAATTTGTTGTAATATTATTTTCGCGGGGCACTTCCAGGTTGCGGTCGTAGCCACCGTTGTATTATTTCTTTTTACTGTTTTTGCTCCTAGGACTGACCCAAGGTGGGGTACACAGACTGCCGGGTGGGTAGTTTGCCGTACCCATAGGGGTCGAGGGTGGGGTAAACGGCTATTCATCACAACTGTGTAATCTGTCTTTTCTTGCAGGCTCAAAAGAAATACAGATTGCTTGCAAATCCAATATTGTTTATCTGTGTTCTGGAATGAATATCATTGCGTCAGACGAATGTAAAATATCTATATTTATTGTAGCTATTTAGACGTCACTTATGTTTTACACCCGCGCTAGCCCAGCCCCCGCTCTGTCGTTAGTTAAGTAACCTGACGGGTGATGACGGGACCCCGTGGCGAATGCGGATGGCATAAGAGGACGTTGTATTTTCGTTGTTTTCTGCAATGATAGGTTAATGATGGGACGCATTATCTGTAATGCAAAGTAAAACAAACCAAAGTTTAAATCGTTGGAACAATTTAAAAGAAACCACTCGGTTATTTTTAAAACAGATAATTTTAAAATGCGGAGATTTAACCACTCCTTTTAAAAGCTATCAGGTTCCTTCGGTTATATCAAGTTCACTACGTTCACGGTTTCGCCAAAACCAGTCGTAGCCCTCCGTCATTTCTTATGAATGGTCAGTAGTATTCAAGCTATGTTTGTTTGGCCCTTAGTCAAGACATAGTGATTGGTAGCTGCTGGGGTATTCATTTGTTGCATAGATAGATGAGTTGGTTTGGGACAGTCGTATTACTTTGTTGGCCCTTAGTCAAGAGTATACGGATGGGTTCAAATCAACAGGATAATGATGGGCAGAACTTGACATGTGACTTATGATTTGTTGGCCCTTAGTCAAGGTCATAAGAGCATGGGGCAAAAACTTATATCGGGAATTTCTAAAGAAACTGAAATTTGCAAAGAGATGCATACCATTTGGAGTTTGATGAATGTTGGTAGGATTCCTTCAACATTATCATACGATGATATTTGGATCCCGATCCTACTGTGAGTATATGCTACTTATCAGGATATTCGTCGCTTAACGATCAATGCTATAAACCTAGTAGGTGTCCAGAAAAGTGTCAGCGGGGTTACGCCCCCAGAGAAAAGAGGTTACTTAATTAAGGAACTTCGCGAAAGCGTTGGAAAACCTCCCTCGAAGTATCGACACCGGCCTGGCTGAACGGTTAAGCAAGTATTGTACGGTGAGAATAGTCTTGGCTAATTCTTCTTTTATGGTTTGAGGAAGGATTCGAGAAACAGTGGGAGCCATCCAGTTTAGATAAATTAAAAACCACTCTAAACTTGCAAGAGCATCATGCTAAAGAGTTTTCTTCTCTCTCTCCTAATTGCAGCTACCCTGAAAATGACTGGACTTAAGTTACTTTTAGAGAAAAATATACTGACGGGGCCAAACTATAAAGATTGGCTGCGGAATGTCAAGATGGCCTTGACCTACGACAAATTGGGGTACATCCTCACCGCTACGGCACCTGCTGTCCCTGGTCCCAAATCCAGTAATGCGGATAAGGAAATCCGCAAAACCTGGGATTTAGATTGCGCGAGAGCCAAGTGCATCGTGCTTGCCTCGATGAATAATGAACATCAGAGGAGGCACGAGGATATGTCCTTAGATGGCATATTTCTCCATACAAAGGAACTTTATGGAGAGCAATCTCGTATAGCAAGATACGAGACCTCAAAGAAATTGTTTCGAGCGAGGTTGGCTGTCGGGTCATCGGTAGGTGAACATGTCCTACAGATGATTGGCTATATAGAAGAGCTCGCAGACCTTGGGACGACTTTGGATAATGAGCTCTATACAGACCTTGTTCTCCAGTCCCTTCCTCCCACCTACGCCCAGTTTATCCTCAACTTCAATCTTCAAGGAAAAGAAGTTGAACTTGCGGAACTCCTGAACATGTTAAGGAGTGCGGAGGGCACCTTGCAGAAGGCAAGGGAAACACCCGCTATGTTTGTTGGCGGAGCATCTTCTTCCGGGTCCAAGGCTAGGGCCAAAGGAAGGAAGAAGAAGGCCGCACCCAGACCTAGAGGAGGTGTTAGTAAGGTGGGAAAGAAGGGAAAGAAAAAGATTGCAGCACCGGTAGTTGGCCTGGATGAGTGCTTCCATTGTCACAGGAAAGGGCACTGGAAGAAGGATTGCAAGGCGTGGAACGCCAAGAACCAGGAACCGAAGCAAGCTGTGGCTTCGACTTCAGGTGTGTTTGTAATTGAGAATTGTCTGTCAATCAACTCTACTTCCTGGGTATTGGATACCGGATCAGGATCTCATATTTGCAATTCATTGCAGGCACTGAGAAACCGTAGAGTGCTGGAGGAAGGTGATATGATCCTCAGGGTTGCTAACGGAGCTAGCGTGGGAGCTGCGTCCGTCGGGGATTATCACCTAGGATTGACGAGTGGACACATTTTGGTTTTACATAACTGTTATTTTGTACCCAGCTTAACGTGTAATATCATATCAGTTTCCTTGTTATCAAATAAAGGTTATGATTTCACGTTTGTAAGAGATGTTGTCAACATCCACCTTAATCATGGTTTGATTGGGTCCGGTACTCTAAATAACGGCATATATATGTTAAACCAACTCCAAATTTTCAATGTCCAGAACACACTAAAAAGAAAGTCTCCAGATTTAAATAAAGCTTTCTTATGGCATTGTAGACTGGGTCACATCAATGAGAGAAGGTTGACTAAGTTGCATAGAGAAGGATATTTGGACACGTTCGAATATCAAACTTATGACACTTGTCAATCTTGTCTCAAAGGAAAGATGACAAAGACTCCATTCACTGGACAAGGAGTAAGAGCGAGCGAGCTCTTAGGACTCATACACAGTGATGTATGTGGTCCAATGTCTACACATGCGAGAGGTGGTTATTCCTACTTCATTACTTTTACAGATGATTTCTCTAGGTATGGATATGTTTTCTTAATGAAGCATAAATCAGAGGCCTTTGAGAAATTCCTGGAATTTAAGAGTGAAGCGGAAAACCAAACAGGCAAAAGTATTAAAACACTAAGATCTGATCGAGGTGGAGAATACTTAAGTGCCGAGTTCCTAGGTTACCTAAAAGAGAAAGGAATTCTCTCTCAGCTTACTCCTCCATACACTCCACAGCACAACGGTGTATCGGAGAGACGGAATCGGACCCTATTGGATATGGTACGATCCATGATGAGTAATGCTGAGTTACCGCGATCTTTCTGGGGTTATGCGCTAGAATCAGCGGCATATCTTTTGAACCAGGTTCCAACCAAGACTGTGCCTACCACACCATATCAGATGTGGAGTGGGAAGAAACCCTGTCTAAAACATTTTAGGACATGGGGGTGTCCAGCTTTTGTAAAAAAGCAGCATGTGGACAAGCTCGAGGCACGCTCAGTACTGTGTAAGCTTGTGGGATATCCAAAGAACTCCAAGGGATATTATTTCTATTACGCAGAGGAACAAAAGGTTTTTGTTTCTCGTCATGCCCACTTCTTAGAAACTGAATTTTTAGAAAACAAGAAGAGTGGGAGCGAAGTAGAACTGGAAGAAATTCCAGAACCACAAGCTGCTACTGAAAGTTTGGTAGAACCAGAGGTTCAAGAAGAACAGAACATTCCCGCACCCCTCCGCAGGAGTAGTAGGCCGTCTCATCCGCCTGAGAGATACTACGGTTTTCTCATTGACGGGGATAGAGAGGATTGCATCATAGATGATGATGAACCTACTGACTTCCAGCAGGCCATCCAGAGCGGCGACTCGGTACGATGGCTAGATGCAATGCGGACCGAAATGGAGTCCATGTACACCAACAAAGTATGGACTTTGGACTTTGCTCCAGATGGGGTAAAACCCATAGGATGCAAATGGATCTTCAAGAAAAAGATTGGTGTAGATGGACAGGTGGAAACCTATAAGGCTAGACTTGTTGCAAAGGGTTTTCGTCAAAGACCTGGTTTGGACTATGACGAAACTTTTTCTCCAGTGGCTATGCTCAAATCCATTCGGGTCCTTCTTGCTATTGCTGCCTTCCATGATTATGAAATCTGGCAGATGGACGTAAAGACGGCTTTTCTGAATGGAAATTTAGAAGAGAGCGTCTATATGGATCAGCCAGAGGGTTTCAATCAGAGTGGGAGCAGCGGGAAAGTATGCAAGCTGCTTAAGTCCATTTACGGACTAAAGCAGGCATCGCGGAGTTGGAACATCTGTTTTGATGAGACAGTCAAAGAATATGACTTTATCAAAAATCCAGATGAACCGTGCATATATAGTAAAGTTGTGGCCAGAAGTGTCGTATTCCTCGTCTTGTACGTGGATGACATTCTATTGATAGGAAATGACATTCCTATGCTACAATCTGTCAAAGGATTCTTGTCACAAAGGTTCTCCATGAAAGACCTGGGTGATGCCTCTTACATTCTGGGGATCCGGATCTATCGTGATAGATCCAAGAGGATGTTGGGACTTTCGCAGTCCAGGTATATCGACACTGTACTGAAAAGATTCAGTATGGAAGATTCTAAGCGCGGTAATCTACCGGCTTGTCACGGAATCACCCTCTCCAAAGAGATGTCTCCCAAGACTGATTTGGAAAGGGAACGCATGTCTATTATACCCTACGCTTCTGCGGTAGGCTCTATAATGTATGCGATGTTGTGTACCAGACCAGATGTAGCTTACGCACTAAGCGTGGTAAGCCGGTATCAGTCAGACCCAGGGGAGAAACACTGGATAGCAGTAAAGAACATTCTCAAGTACCTGAGGAGGACTAAGGAGATGTTCTTGGTTTACGGCGGAAAAGACCTCAGGTTGGAGGCCTTTGCTGATTCCGGCTTCCAGAGTGATAAGGACGATTCCAAGTCCATGTCGGGTTATGTCTTTACCCTCAATGGAGGGGCGGTGTGCTGGAGGAGCTCCAAGCAGGACACCGTTGCTGACTCGACGATGGAAGCGGAGTATATAGCTGCTTGCGATGCCGCAAAAGAAGCAGTCTGGATGAAGAAGTTCCTAACAGAACTTCAGGTGGTTCCTACCATAGTTGATCCAATACCTCTGTATTGCGACAACAACGGAGCTATAGCTTTAGCGAAGGAACCAAGGTCCCATCAGAAGTCCAGACACATCTTGAGGCGGTATCACCTGATCAGGGAGATCATTGATCGTCAGGAGATCGAGGTTCGGAGAGTTGCTTCAGAAGAGAACATTGCTGATCCATTCACGAAGGCCCTTCCTCAGATTCAGTTCGAGAGGCTGCTCGAGATCATTGGTCTTCGATATGCCAGTACATGGCCCTAGTGCAAGTGGGAGATTGTTAGTGTTTATGCCCTAGAAGGCCATTACTGTATCATACTAGCTTGTATATTACTTAATGGAAGCTTGGGATATTCACATGTATATAACAGTCTTGCTAAACATGGTAGTATGCTACTTGGTTTTTCTATCTTAATATGTGAGTGTACGTATTGATAGAGCTCTTAGGATCTTGCTTGTCTACCAGCGTTGTGATGGCAGTCACACTAGTGGGGGCTGGGTAGTCTACAAGCACATCCTTATTCAGGTCCCCAGTCGTTGGATTATCGAGACAGAGCATCGATACTCCGGAGTAGACTGGTGTGTACGCTTCTCATCCCAGTTGGGGAGATGGTCTGTCCCACAGCCGTCAGTACGTCGTACTGGAGATAGTATACAGGTGCTCGTTAGGTTACGGGTACACCGGACAGGACTCACAGGGAACTGTTGGTTGGTTTGATACCAGTCGTCAGTGAACAGTTCCCAGGTGACATGAGTACAGCGTAGTCCGCAGACTTGACACTGCTACTTCGCCTCGAGTGTGTCCCACTGTTCTTAGATTGCTACCCTACCACGGCTCAAAGGAGTCGTGCAAACAGGTAGCAGTTGGGTGCAGTCCCGAGCACTTGGAGGCAGTGGCAGTTAGACAGGATTCGTCCCTCCCGGTATTGGGAGTAGATATCGTGCTGTGTCAGAGAGCCATTACGCAAAGTCCCTGGCCAGGGCAAGCGAGATTTGCTGGTAGGTTCCAGTAGTTTCTCAGGGTGTAATGGGCTTCACTCCGACACGACTTATACCGCTATTAGGGGACTGACGCTTGCCGCCCCCCTAGGCCCGATATGCGATAGTCTTGGACGAACGGACCGGACTGTATGGAGATTGTCACATCAGACTCAGTAGGAGTTCGGATGGGTTTACTCATCGGCCTTCTTATCGACAACTACCTGGGGACCGTTACGTACAGCTAGTGCCGCTTGCGGTCTGTGGTTAAACCCACTGCCAGCGTAGTAGTCGAGTCTCTAGAGTCCCACACAGAGAGTTTCCTACTCCAGGCGAAACGATATAGAGGTTGCATGGTTTTGCGACAAAGGGTTCGGACACATACGTGCGTTTACGCGCGTACGACTTTCGGACAGATTTTACCAGTCGGCTTTGGTTTAAGCCAGTTACTGGTATCCGGTTATTGGATTTTTACAGTCTAAAGTTTTTCCGTATTTTTACGGATCGGAGGGGCGTTCTCGTAATTACTCGAGAAGCTTCTAGAAGATGTGACTAAGGAGGTTTGTTTTGGAAAGAGAGTGAGTCATAGTGGTGATTCATTCACTTCATTAATGCACATTTATTGCTTAATGACTCATGTTAATGAATCATCACAAGATATTTTGTGAAGCATGCTTATTCATTTCCTTTATTGATTATTTGATAATAAGAATGCTTCATAATATTATGATACACTCTCTCTCTTCTCTCATTATCTTATCACACATTCTCTCTCCTCAAGCTCTCATCTTCAAGATACTAACCTTAATCCTCATGTGTTGAGAACAAAGGTTTAGTTAGACTAAACAATCCATAACCTACACTCTATATCATCCTTTCATCTTTGATTAGCAATCAAAGTTGATTAGTTACCTCAAGTTAGAGGTTTAGCTTGGTGTTTTGCTCTCGGGTGGATCGTCTACTACCTAGAGAAGGTCGAGGAGAACAAAGGAGGACGTAAAGAAGAAGGACCGGTTTCATTAGGTATAATCCCTAATCACTTATGAAAAGAAACTCATAGGATACGGTTATTTAGAGTTTAGCTTCGATTCAAGCGGTTAGTCGATGTTCGTTGTTTAAACTTGATCGTTTTTGTAAAATCCGCCTCCCCACAAGTACTGGGGTGTACTACATCGACTTACACAAGGAGGGCAAAGGCGCAGTTCATGAGTGCAAGGCACTTTCCAATAGCGCAAAACGAATTTGATCAAATTTATGATCAGAGAACAAGTTTATGTTCTTTTTAAAGGAGGCTTTGCCTCAAGATTCAAGAACAAAAGTTCTTATTTATAAAAAGGCGCTGCCTTTGTAGTTCAATGATCTGTGAATTAAGTAAATACTTCTTTTTGTTTTTATGATGAGATCTTTTGATCTCTCTTTTATCAAAGACCTTGGTCTTTTTGTAGATCTATGATCTTTTAAGAAGATAATTCTTCTGTTTTAATGAGATGATTTCATCTCTTTGTTCAAGAATGATTCTTTTTACCTTGAAGAAATGTTCTTCTTTCAAGGGCTTGCTCTCTTTCTTTTGAGTTTTCTCAAAATTTGTAGGGGGGTTTCTCTCTGTCAGACTTGAAGTCTTGGGGCCTTTATATAGGGCAAGCTGATTTGTTGAATCAGTTAAAGCGATCTTTCTTTGATTGATTTGGGGATATTTCCCCACCGTTGGATCTTTGATCCTAGGGATTCTGTTTTACAGAAGGCAATCTTCTTGTTTTTAACAAGATTGGAAAGATCTTTCCATAACAGAATTTCAATTCTGATTAATTAATGATTTATCATTATTAGATCTTTTGATCTAACGGTGGGGAATTTTTAATTCCAGCGCTGGCGCACCCGTGCTTTGCACGTGGTGCGCTGCTCAGAGCGCAGTGTATTTTACGCTAGCGCACCTATGTTTGACACGCAGCGCAGCCTGTGCTAGTGCTCCCGTGTTTGACACGTGGCGCGCCTAGCGCTAGCGCATACATGGTGCGCTGTCTAGGGCGCAGCGCACCTGGCGCTAGCGCACCCGTGTTTGACACGTGGCGTGCGGCGCGCCTAGCGCTGGATCTGAAGCGTTGCTTCAATTTTTAACTCTTGGCTTTGAGGCATTTGTTACATTCTTTGCATGTGGAGTTTTTCCCTTCATTTTTTATTTTATTATTATTATTTTTTAAGGGAGCAGGCTGTGAGCCAAAATTTTGGCGGGAACAGCTGCTTATCGATAGATGGGCGGATTAGAGTACGATGCTCAAGCTCGAGTGACTTTAGAAATGGTTCAAACTGGGTGTAGGATACGGAATCAGATGACTCTTCTAACACATCCACAGACATGAATTACTCAGGCTCGGGGGATGAATCATCGACAAAGGGATTACATGATTCCAAATCATCGGAATATGTCAAGCACTCAAACTCTCTATCATCTTGCGAAGTGAGTGAATCAAGAAGATAATCGTCAAACTCGGGGTTATCGGAAATCTTATTAATGGCACAGATTTCAAAATTATGAGCAGCGGGTTCAGAAGGTTGATTCCCCAACCTAAAAATGTTAAGATCAATTGTTATATTACCAAAAGAAAAAGTTATTGAACCGTTACGGCAATTGATCACAGCATTAGAGGTTGCTAAAAATGGTCGACCAAGAATCACTGGAGTTTGGTTGCGGGGGTTAGTTACAGGCTGTGTATCTAGTATAATGAAATCAATAGGGAAAATGAATTCCCCGATCTTGATTAAAACATTCTCTAACTCACCCTTTGGATGAGAGATTGATCGGTCTGCCATTTGTCATGTACATGTAGTAGGTTTCAACTCTCCTACTCCTAGTTGCTCATAAACAGAAAATGGGAGTAAATTGACACTTGCACCAAGGTATAACAGAGTGCGATTAATGTGCTTGTCTCCAATTGTTATTGAAATTGTAGGACAATGGGGGTTCTTGCATTTTGCGGGCAAAGAGTGGGTAAGCGCATCACTCACGTTGCTTGCCGGGAAGACGTTCTTAAGCACTTGAGCCTTCCTTTTTTTCGTGCATAAGTCCTTAAGAAATTTTGCGTATGAGGGTACTTGTTGAATGTCATTGAGAAGAGAGATGTTGATGTCAACTTTCTTTAATATCTTCACAACATTTTCCATTTGTGGACTCGATTTATTGGATCTTAACCGATTTGGAAAAAGGAGCTCTTTGTGGCAGGGTTGGATCCACAGTTGTAGGAGTCAGCTGTGAAGTTGGAACGGACCCCGTTGTGGTTTTGGAATTTTTGTGAGAAGTGGGTCCATTCGATGAAGAAGGAGAAGAAGAAGAACCTGAATCTGATAATGAAGCACGTGGAATAGATTCATGCGGAGATATAGAAGGTCGAATAGAAGAACTCGCAAATGGGGCGTCATTGTTATCATCAGTGGTAGGTAAACCAACATTGTTTCTCAACACCTTTTCTGACCCCAACATAGTTATGGGATCCACATGATGAGGTTGATTTTCATCAACCATGTGTGCTTATGGTTGTCTATGTGCTGGGTTTGGCACAGATTGAGATGGAAGTTTTTCTTTTCCCCTCTAACTTAGAGAAGTACTCAGTTGCTCAATTTGAGTCTCAATATGCATGCTACTCCGCGTTTGATTATTTACGAAAAATTTAAGGGACGCATTGTGTTTCGTCAACTCCTGAAGATTTTTCTCCAGTGTTGACACTCTCCTATCATCGATACCGGGTGGAACAAAAGAATTATTGTATGGAGTGAAATTGTTGTTTGCTGGTGGAGCAAACGAATTATTGATCATTGGATTTTGAAATTGATGCTGAAAGGGTTGGGGTTGGAATTGCTATTGCGGTGGTTCCTTTGGAGGAACTTGTGGTTTTTGAAATTGATTATTCGATTGGAACTGCGGATTTGTCTATTGATTCTGGTTCCAATTGAAATTTGGATAGTTCATCCACCTTGGGATATATATAGAAGAGTATGGTCATTTCTCGGCCGCTGACTTTGATTCTAAGCAGCGTTAACTTGTTCTTGTCCCTGAAATGTAAGATTCAAGGGACATTATTTTGTCAGATGCGTGGGATCTGAACAACATGAACACACTATCCTTGGTGGTGGATTTGAAACAAGTGAAGTAGACACCAATTTACCTGCTATCATTTTTACTTTCCGCTGTAGAGCGACACTTTAGCCTTCATGGCTATAGAAACTTTGATTAGATGGATTCCTCTTCTAGATGAACTAGAAGAGGATGAAGTTGAAACAGGTTTCGTACTTTCCCAGTGCAATATTTGTTCTGCCAAATCCTCTAAAAATTTCCAAGCTTCATTATCGTATTTTTCTAGGAAATGCCCCTGACACATCGTCTGGAGCCACGCTTTTATTGTTCGGTCTATCCCCTCATAGATGATGTGACAAAGTTGCTATGTTTCTAGGCCATGATGAGGACACCGAATTAGAAGATCTTTGAAACGCTCAAAGCATTTCTATAATGGTTCCGATGGAACTAGACGAAATCCTTGAATTTCGGTCTTAATGGTCGGAATTTTGTGGTTGGGATATAATTTCTTGAGGAATACCTTAACAAAATCGTCCCATGTGGAAATTGAGTTTGTGGCCGCGCTATTGAATCACTTCTTTGCGAGATCACAGAAAGAAAATGTTACTAAACGAAGTTTGATAGTGTCATCTGACAGCTGTGATGTTTTCATCATTGAACAGACCTTGCTGAACTTGCTGATAAACAAGTACGCATTTTCGGACTCAAAGCCATGAAACTTTGGTAGCAAATTGTGTACTGGGGCCTGATTTCGAAATGATCACCATTTGGAGGCGGTAGACTAAGACAGTTAGGAAGAGGAGTACGAGTGAGATAGCATCTATCTTGAAGAGCGATACGTGGAATGTGAGTTTGATCGAGAGGTGGTGGAGGACCGGCCATCTCGGATGAAGAAGTAAGTGAAAGAGAAGGTGTAGGAGCAAAAGTGGGTTAGACTATGGAGTCGACCTGTGAGGGTAAAGGATAAGATGTGGAAGTATCGAGTTCGGAGTCGATCGGAAAGTCGGTCGCGAATAAGGTAACGCGGACTAATCGGGCACTAGGGTCCTGAGTCCAAGCTGACATACACCAGATAAGTTTAGCGTTTTCAAAACGTATGTAGAATGTGAGGGTAAGGAGACAACAATCAAGAATAGGAGAGTGAGTGGAAATAGCGGCAAATTTTATAGATTTTTGGATTTTTTTTTAATTTTTAATTTTTTAGCGTATTAACAAAAGAAAATGAAAAGATCCTAACTATTCACATAAAGAAAAGAAAAATTAGTCACGACATGGACAATCACACTCCCTACTCGGCCTATATCATCCTAGATCAACTAGACCTGTGCAAAACCTAATTGTGAAGTAAAATCAATATCGAAAATCAAAATCAAGATTGTACTAATCGAGAGGCCAGGTAAGCACAAGAGATCCGAGAGGTTTTTCAACTCTTTCGCGAAATTCCTTAATTAAAGAACCTTCACTCTTTTCGACAGTTGCGCCTTAAACACTTGCCTAGACACCCCTTCGAATAGTATACCATTAAATAAGACTTTAAACACGGTTAACTTGCCCTATGAGCGTGAGGTCCTTAAAGCAGAGTATTGATGACTTTTAAATTAATGAGGGAATGCGAAATGCTCGTTTTTTGATTTGTGGACTAAGGAAAGGATGATGAAATCCCTTACGTTATCTTATTTGGTTAATGACCTTAAATCCATATTTAGTATGCAACGCGTAATCAATTAATCAAATCACACAAATTTTTTTAGTTAGGCGTTGCACCAAATACAGTTATTTCTTTTTGCTTTTGCGGCGTGAGTGCAAAGAAACCTGCAGAGAATAGAATACAGTGGAGGCGACATGTTTGAGGAGAAAGAGTTAAAAGAATTCACCGAGAAGTTTTGGTTAGGAAGCCCGCCTCAAAGTTAAATCGTCGAACGTGCCGAATGATGATCTGTGTAAACTTTGTCTCCAACATAGTTATCTCTATTTTCCTTCCTTAAGTGCACATATGCTGCCCACTTCAAGGAATCTGAAATGTCCCCTCCTCAAAGCGATCACCTAATAAAAGAAAGGAAAGTTTTCACTAGATGACGCACTATTCAATTAGAGAAAGAGTTGCAAATCAAAATTGAATTTGGTGCACAAAATACTAGATTCCAAGAATAAAAAGCAAAAGAATAGAACTTAGTTTTTCGTTCCTTTCTTTTTCCGAAGTTAGAGAGCAAAAGAATAGAAGTTAAATTTTTCTTTGTTTTTAATTTTTAATTTTTTATGTTTTCTTTTTGAAAATTTTCTTTTGTTTATTTTTAAAAATATTTACAAAATAACCCGAATAACATAATTATTAAACACCGTTTTCCCGGCAACGATGCCATTTTGTTGAAGTCGTTTTCCATGTATACGAATATTAAAGTTTAAAAATATGGAATTTCAAAATCTTGTAGTATTAAATACCGCAATTAACATTTGTGATAAGCAAGTGATGAACACAGGTCATCTTCAAGGAAATAGTGATAACAACAAATGCTTTAGATTGATTATTAAAGAATGGTTTTAAGAACTGTTTTGAAATTGGGTTGTTTTATACAAGTTTAAAGAATTAAATAAAGAATAATTTGCTAGAAATGAGAATCGGATATCAATGAATAGCTAAAATTTCTATACTTCTCTTTAATCCATATTCTTCCAAATCCGGGTTGTCAATCCGTACTTAATTAGTTAGAGATCAAACCAGTTACTAACTTGATTTTTGTGAGCATGAAATATCAAGCACATACTTGTTAAAGTGGTGGAGTATAAAACATCAAAACACATCATAGCTAGCAACTAATTGGATTTGTGCTAGAAACAAACTAAAGAAACGTGGATTAGAAAATAAACGGATTGCGAGTATAGGCAAGGCTTCCAACCACAAATTTGTTTCCTTGGTTAGAAAACTTGTGAGTATAGGCCTTCCAAGCACAAGATTCATTACCTAGGTTCCCTTGTCCTTCCACTTCTTAAATTTATTACTAGTTAGAATTGTACTAATAATAAACTAAAAGGATGTGGATTAGGAAATAAATGGATTGCGAGTATAGGAAAACCTTCCAAGCATAAATCCATATCCTTGGTTAGAACTTATGTTTATAGGTGGCTAAGTCGGCCATTCACAAGATCATCACCTAGGTTTTCTTATCCCTCCACTTATTTATTTTATTACTATCCTTCATAACAACCACTCACGGTTTATTCTCATGGCTGAATTCAAGTCAATATATAGTCTCGTATTGTGAACTAGGAAATCTAGCTCCGTATTGAGAACTAGAGAGGTTGAAAAGTCCGGAGTCGAGAGATCCGTATTTGCTTATTATGAAGTTCAATTCTCTAAAAAGTTGAATCAAAGATTAGTAAGTGATCAAAACCAATCCATTAAACCAACCTCTTCTCATCTGGCAAGATTACTAGTTAATCAAAGAAAACAAGGAAGATCACACCAAAGTAAATAATTCCAATCATAAAAATAAGAATAAAAATAACACTCTATTTAAGTAAAAGAAAAATTAAGAAGGCATAAGAAAGAAACTAATTATCATTGTAATAACATGAATAAAATTGAAACTCAACACAAAAACTAGAGTATGCATAAATTAAAACTAAACTAAACTTACCAAATACACACTTACTCTTCACTTGTAGAGTTGCAAAACTTGAAGAACAACAAGAACAAGAGTTTAAAGAGAGCAATCGATACAAACTCTTGAATCGGATTAAAGGAATGCAAACTTTATTGATTTTTTAAACAATACACTAAGACTTGAGTTCAAAATCTTCCATCCAACCTTGCAAGCTCTATAATTGAAGTGCAAAATGGAGGAGAAGAAGAGAACTCAAGATTTCTCACAATAATGGATGCTAAAACTAAAAACTAGCATAAAACTAGAACTAAAAACTAAAGCTAAACTCTCTCTGCAGATCTGGATTATTTATAGATACATAAATTTAAACCTAGGGGGTTTTCTGTAACTATAAAAAATTACAAAAATAACCCTAAAACCCCGACCAGAGAGCTTTTACATTGGCCGCCAAAACACGACCAAATGAACTAGGTTAGCCGCGTTTTGGAGGCCAAAGCAGATAGTTAGCTCTCTGGATTTTTTGAGTGCTCTTGGGTGCCTCCAATATGGTTCTTTCCATGGTCCCAATTTGATGAATCCTTTAGAAATACTCTCGGGTGAACAGTAGTCGACAATTACGGTTATTTTCGTCTTTTTCTTATTACACATCTCTTTAAATCTCTTTAAGCTTTGTGCATGCTTCCCTCGTGTTTCGTGCTTCGTCTCGGTTGTCCAAGATGTGAATGAACGTCTCTCTGTATTGTCCCTTTCACTAGTATGATGCACATGACGGATTTGAATTGCTGATATCCGTATTTTGCTCGATTTGTTTGTCCGTCGGCAGTTTTCTATAAAATTGTCACAAATACTGAGAGTGTGCGTATTTTGCATCGATTTGGACTTAATTCCCCTGAGAATCTGTAACCAGTATTTATGTAGCAAACATGGATTAATAGCATCTATTTATTCAAAATATAATAAGAATGAGTGGTACCAAATGCAGTTAAACGTAATGATCAAGTCTCGGGTTTAAAGGGTCAGATCGATGCCGATCCACCTGGTTCCTCAGCGTGACACATTACTATGACTTATATAGCTAAGGGGTCAACCAGATACGACCGATATAGCGTGATTTCTCAGATCCACCCTTCGGAAAGGGCTTTTTGATTATAGGGACTAGATTTCCTATCGACGCAAGCCCTTGTAGTTAATTATCCCTTCGAATTAAACGGAGAGAAGTTTCTACATGCAGTTTATTTCTAAGTGCATTAAATGCAAGAGCAACACGAATGACAATGGCGTGCATATATCTATTAAAAAATAAAGGTATATAGAGACAACAATTTATGCCTGTGGATTGTATATGGTTTTATAGAATGTATTATCCAGACCGTAGGGCAGCTATGGGAAAACATGTAGTACGTGCTTGTAAGGAGAAGCTCGTGGATGGTATACGGAAACTGATATGACATAGCTTACGCCAGGCGGGACTTGATGGGTGGTAATGCCCGTGGATGGTATACGAAAACTGATATGACATAGCTTACGCCAGGTGGGACTTGATGGGTGGTAATGCCCGTGGATTGTATATGGAAACTGATATGACATAGATTGCCGTGGGGCATAGTGAAAGCATTGCTTTCAGTTCAGATCAAACGTTGTTCGAAATGGCAGATGTTTTTAATATGACGATCATTGATCAACACGTCTAATGGGATTTAGTGGGAACATCAACGAGAGTCAATCTGGTAGACTCCCGCAGGTACACCATGCTTCAGGTGTTCGACTTCAATGACACAATTTTTAGCCCTGTTTAGTATACGAGAGACTAATATAACATAGCTTGTCGTATGGAATTTTGGTGTTGGGGGTATATTGGTTTATAGATGACAGACGTGACATTCACAGGAAAGGTATATTGTTGACTTCTATGTCACAATGGATGCCCGTGGATTGTATACAGTAGGTTGACATAATGTCACCTACTGTAAGGCATAAATTCATATATATTAGTTTAGAGTCATCTCGGACATAGGTATTAGGTTAAAGTCATCTAGGACATGGGTATTAGTTTAGAGTCATTTCAGACATATGTATTTGTTTAGAGTCATCTCGGACATGGGTATTAATTTAGAGTCATCTCGGACATAAATGTTAGTTTAAAATCATCTCGGAATATTAGTTTAAAGTCATCTCTAATGTGAATGTTAGTTTAAAGTAATCTCAGACGATTCTAATTTAAGGACGTAGAGGTCCATCAGATCCAGTTTAAGGAATTGGTGGTCCATTGGTAATCTTCACATGTTGACTTCTATGTCAAAAATAGTAGCCCGTGGATTGTGTATGATAAGTTATTTTACTTGCCATAGAGCAATTTGGTTTTAGGTGTAGTTGACTTCAATGTCACATACTAACTTCTATGTCATGAATGGTAGCCCGTGGATAGTGTATAACAAGTTATTTTGCTTGCCATAGGGAAATATTTCTGTTTAGGGATGTGGTGGTCCATCAGATTCAGTTTAGGGACTTGGGGGTCCATTGGGAGTCTTCACATGTTGACTTCTATGTCACGAATAGTAGCCCGTGGATAGTGTATGACAAATTATTTTACTTGCCATAGAGCAATTTGGTTTTGGGTGTAGTTGACTTCAATGTCACATATTGACTTTTATGCCACGAATGGTAGCCCGTAGATAGTGTATGACAAGTTATTTTGCTTGCCATAGGGCAAAATTTCAGTTTAGGGACAAAGTGGTCCATCAGATCCAGTTTAAGGACTTGGGGTTCTATTGGTTTCCAGTTTAGGGACATAGTGGTCCAATTTTAGGGATAGTTGCAAAGTTTTCCAGTTTAAGGATGTAGAGGTCCATCGGATCCAGTTTAGGGACTCGGGGGTGTTAGTTATAGTGCCCTCAAAGCAATTATTGTAATTGGAGGATGGCGATTACTGTAATTGAAGGAGGACATATACGGATAGAATAGTCTTACTCGAGATTATATTATGCTATCTGGTTTGCCTTTATATTTCATGTGTATACGTTTTACTAGTGATCACGTATCGTTAATACATGATGATAAAGCCCATAAGATATTTTCTTGACTATTAGGATTATGATAGAGATCATACTAGTGGGGCCTGAGTAGTCCATAAGCACATCCTTAAATGTGCCTAGTCGTTAAAAGTATCGAGACGTGGTATTGGTACTCCAGTTTAGACTAGTGTATACGTTTCTTGACCCCGTACGAGACGATGGTTGATCCCATAGCCATTGGTGTTTGACACCAAAGATTGTATACAGGTGCTCATTACGTTATAAGTTACACTGGACGGATTCATCGAGACTCACCGAGAACTCCAAGATGGTATTATACTTATCGTTAGATAGCAGTTCTCTGGTGACATGAGTCTATGGTAGTCTATAGACCAGAGATCGTCATAGTGTCTTGTATGGTTCCCACTGTGCTTTGATTACTACCCTACCATGATTTTAAAGAGCCGTGCAAACAGATTTTAGTTGGGTACTGAAAATACCTTAGGGGGGTGAATAAGGTAACTATATGTCCTATGACAAGTTTAAAAACCTAATTAATAAATTCTAAGTGATTACCAAGTTTATGAGGAAATTATTTAAACAAGTTTAAACAAAAATCTTAAAGTTGAAATCAACACAAACACAGAAAAGTAAAAGAGTAAAGGCAATCGCAAACATAGTGATTTGTTGTCTAGAGTTCACCACGCTCCTGTAGCTAGTCCCCGTCCGAGACACCTTCTTAGGATTTCCACATATTATTGTGAAGAACACGAATCTCTCTTCACAGAGATGTGAAGAACAAAATCTCTCTTCATAAGGATCACACTCTTGAACTTGTGATTTCCAAGGAAACAAGTCTTCTTCCTCTCTAGCCCGTGATTCTCTAGGAAATCCTCACTTTCTTCTCTAATCTATGTCTCTTTAGGAAGATCTCTTTTTCCATTATGAATCTACACAATTCAAGCAATGGAGGCATCCCCTCTCATGGCTTGAGAGGCATCCCCTCTCATGGCTTGAGAGGCACATTTTCTCATGGGTTGAGAGACACTCTCTCTCGTGGGTTTACAATCGTTTTACAAACGACAAATTTACTCACTCTCAATCCTATGATCTCAATAGATTATACCCAATATGGCACAAGGATTGATATGAGAGATTATATCAGGTTTTGGCTCTGAAGAAATGAAAAGGATTTGGACAAGTTAAGCGTGGGAAAAACAAGAAGATTTCTCAATAGATTTTCAATGATTGGTTGATTGGAAGTGTGAGATCTCATGTGTATTTATTGGGATCGAATGAGAAGTTATTCTAACTGTCCATGACTGCCAAAAACTGTCATAAAATAGTTAATAGCCATTAGAGACGGTCAGAGAAGAAAACGACATAAAAATCCATTCGATTTAAAATTCAAAGTCAGTTTAACCGTCAAAAACTTCCCGTGCAGACTTCTATAGGAGACGTCTGCCCATTGATCAAATTCCTTCTATAGACGTCTGTAGGGAGACGTCTGGAGTCAAATTACTCTAGAGACGTTTGCATAGCTGTCCCTGAGTATTATCCAGTATTTGTGAATTTGTGAATTTGAGCTAGAGACGTCTGTGGGAGACGTCTGGTGTTCAAAATTTATGAGACATATGTCTGGTGAAGATGTCTTTTTTCTGACATGAGTGAGTATCTGATTTTGAAACTTGGCAGTTTGAATTCCAATGGATAGGCTAAACGTCTCTAAAAGAGGGGGAAACTTCTTGAGCATTAGAAACAAGTTAGAATAAGGTTTCTAACCTTATGTGATCATCACTAAACATATGCATAACACTCATAACTTCTATCTTCGTTTTGGTTCTTCGATAATCTTTGTTTCCTTGAATCATTATGTTGAGACGTCATTGAATCTTGATTAGGCTTGTATCACGTTATCGCTTATGTCAAGTTATCATGCCATATCACCGTTTTGAGTACGTATCATATTGTAGGCAATCTTGCTTGATGTTTGATATATCATGCATGCTTTACTCAAGACATAAACACTTGGAAATGTCATCAGTAACGTATGAATTTGTTTAAATAAAGTTTTGAACTAAATAATTGAAACCGAGGATCATGTGATACGGATGTCAACAATCTCCTCCTTTTTGATATTTAGCAAAAAATATTTAAAGAATTCATAATATATAAAAAATATAAATTCGATTTAATTACTCCCCCTTAATTCATGTTCGGTTGAAAAAATCTTTGAACCCATATCGGTGTCACATACCACTGATACTTTTTTTCAAGAAGCCTGGTATAAAGACGAGTGAGATAATTCAAATTTTATGACCATTAAATCATAATTAAGGACATTCATGAATATTTTCTCCTCCTTTTTGAAAAATATCAATTTTTTTGAAAAATAGAGCAAGGGGTACGGAATTAAACATGAATATTGAAATTTTAAGTTCATGGAAAACAAAATGAGACAAGTTAAGTGATATCCAATTAACAAAGTTCAT
This sequence comes from Agapanthus africanus, assembly GCA_030015575.1. Classification (NCBI taxonomy): domain Eukaryota; kingdom Viridiplantae; phylum Streptophyta; class Magnoliopsida; order Asparagales; family Amaryllidaceae; genus Agapanthus; species Agapanthus africanus. The sequence goes on from CM057341.1 coordinate 191,423,164, forward strand.
ATTAATGAACCCAGTAGGAATAATTGTACAAATTGAGCATATGATTCATAATAAGAACTTAACACAAAATGAATTTAAAAGGTAGTTAGTTAGTAAATGAACAAAGTGTATTTATATTGAATCAAGTGTGATTTAATAGTCATTTATAACGCATGATTCATAATAAGAAATGAAAATAGTAATGAGATACGATATATACACGAATTAATGAAACAAAATGCATAAAGCTATAGAAACATGAAGTTTAGACATTTAATTCAAAAGAAACACACAAACTAAGAACTCAACATACCACAAACTAAACCAGACTAAACTTAAACACACTAAACACATTAACATCCATAAACTTCAAGCAAACAAAGCACAAAAAATGACAAACTAAACTAGGGCCTAATCTATTTTTTGGCGGCGGCGGCGGCGGCGCATCGATGGAATCTTGGAAGACAAAACAATCATATGCTCGGTGAGATGATCGATTTGGCCGAAAAGGTAATCGATGCGGACGGCGAGTTGATCATGAGATGAAGTGATGCAATCAATGATGCAGGCTTCAAAGGTGGCAAAGTCAAAGGCATGATTCGGAGGAAGAGGAGGAATATCAACAGGTTCTTGAATTGGTTGAGACGAACTTGAAAGTTGGGTCGATGTTGATGAAAAATTTTGCATCGAGGGATTGATCGATAGTATTCAATTTCCTTATCTTTAGAGCAATGACCTTCTTGGCTGGATTGGGTGCAATGGATGATGGGTTTGGAGTGAAACTGGGATATTTTGGGTGGAATTTAGGGTTTGAATGGAGTTTGAGAGAGATTGGAGAGAGATAAAGGGAAATGATCGGTCGCCTATGAAGATGTCTAGGGTTAGGAAATGAGAAAAGAAGAGATGGTTTTTATAAAAGAATGGACTGCTAGGATTTAATCGAGGAATATGAATTGGCCCGTGAAGACGTCTGGTGCTCTGTACTGTACGTTTGTCGATGGACTATACAGAAGCATGATTTAAACTGCAGATGTCTGCTATAGACGTCTGTAGAACTGATATGATTGACATCTGTCAAGACTTTTGTAAGTCAATATAATGTTGGGTTCTAACTGTTTAAGATTTGAAATTTAACAGATTGAAATTTAAACAAACACATATAGATTTTATTGATAGAAAGAACACATTACAACATATAAAAAATACAGGAAAAACAAACATACAATCATACAAACTACACTAAAATAAACTATCCTAATGTTCTTTCTTGAACTTCTCGACGACATCGGTAGTCCATTTCTTTATGATCATGTCATCTTCGGGATCAATGAAGATGTATGTGTCATTTGAGAATGTTTAGCGAAATAACAACATGATTCCACTAGTCGTAAGAAGATTCGGTGGATTCAGGTTGGGTGGTGGTGGATAAGGGGAGAGAGGAACTGACCCCTCACTTGGGTCTTCTTCCGATTTAGGACTCGGAGTTTCCTCCTTAGGCTTCTTTGAATTAGCGCCTTCCACTTTGGCCTTCCTCTTATATACATTTGTGTTTTCAATTTTTCTCAGATTATCGGAATGACAAATTAAAGGGAAACCGGTTCCTATTTATAGAAAAATAAGAGGGAAGTTTAAAAATAACCACCAAGGAGTTTTGAAAGCTAACACGAAGTTTTTAAAATTCCCTCTAAAATTCAAATTTTTAAAAACTAATTTGAATCCTACAGAATTAACTACCTAAATATTTTTACTTTTAGTTAAATTTTTTTTAAGTGTCTTAAGTAAATTATAGTGAATCAAAACAATTAAAACAAAGATGCAGTTATCATCAGAAAAGACAGACGTCTGTCTCAGGCATGTAGCATAACAGACGTCTCTAGCGGACGTCTGCTGCTTCGAAAATTCAACCTATATGTATTTAAACTTATGATATTTTCTAATACGGTTTATGGTTTTAGGATGTTGTTAATTCTATCATATTTAATTCTCCTTTTAAATGTGAAAACCTATTTTTATTTAATAGTTTGATAAATATATCGGCTCATTGACTTTTGGTTGATGCATACTCCAAAACGATATCTTCCTTATGAAAATGATCTCGAAGGAATTGATATCGTATGTTGATGTGCTTAGTCCTAGAATGTTGATCGGCGTTTTTGGTGATGCAAACTGTACTTGTGTTATCACAGAGTATAGGGATTTGTGAAATACTTTCTTGATAATCCTCAAGTATGTATTTCATCCATAAACTCTGCGCACAACAAGCAACGACAACGATATATTCTGCGTCGGCTGTCGAGAGAACAACGGAGTTTTGTTTTTTAGAAATTGTTTATCACAGAAAACTGCATTTTAATACCACTCATTCGTTATCTATTTTGTTTATATCGTTACTATTAACCATTTTCTGCTCAGTAAATATAAATTACAGGTATTCATGACAAAATGCTGGAAAACATACTCAAAACCACGAATATGACATTTGTGAACCGACACTGCGATCAGAACAGAAAACCAATCGTTATCCAAAGAGTTCTTTTGCAAATAAACATGTGTACACAATTTTGGTCCAACACAATACAAGTGTGCACATGCTCTTTGAGATTTGGACCATGGTGGGGCTGCCTTGGCACAACAAATTGTGCAAATGAGCATCATGACTTGTGCAAGTGGGCATGTGTGAGTGTTAAAAGCTAAAAGTTGTGATGTGATATAAAGTATCAAGTTTCCTCCAAATACCTGAATGCAAACCAGGTTTATATAGACAAATCAAACAACACCAGAGAGATCATGGAGTGTACTCGAGATCACCACACCAATACAAGCCCAATTGCCCACAACTCAACCGGCGAGACCCTCCTTAATACCCAGCGCCATCGGTCCCCCTTGCTCTATTTGTCTCCATTTTTCTTCTGGTCATTTCTTAGGGTCACATCATCTTATTTATATTGTTTGTTTATTCTGGAGTGAGGCCTATAAATACCAGAACAGATTGAGAGAGAAGGGGCATGCAAAAATATATGTAAACACCTTCCAAGTCTTTAGGTTTTGGTTTAGCTTGAGAGTTGTGTGAGCCTAGCTTGGTTTCTTCTTCTTCTTCTTCCCTCTTGGAACTTTCTTTTGGAAGTTGAAAAAGTAACCAACATCTTGTATCTCAACTCATTCAAGTGTTAATATAATTGCTTTGTTTCTTTTCTTCCTTTGTTATTTGCTTTTCTTTCTATCATGTGTAACTAATCTTTGGTTGTGGTGATGGTGAGGATTTGAGAAGAATGACTTTGCCTTCCTCCTCCTCTTGTTAATGTTTAATATGCTCAATTTGTGATTCTAACTTAAAAATTGTTTTATGTTATTTTGTGATATTGTACTTTGAAACCATGGTTACTTGGTAACCTCTTCATATACCATATTCACTCATTCTCTCTATTTTGCAATGTTTAAGTTAAAATCAATTTAGTGTTAAGATTGCTAAGTTTAGATAGGGTATCTTGTGATCAAGTGGTTTGAAAAACTACTTGGTTTCATATACCCTATACTATTACAAACACTTATTGAACTTAACACTAAAATCATTTGCTCTCACTCATTAATTTGTGTTTTTGATGTTGTGGTATGCTTGCTAACCCTTGTGCTTAGTGTTGATACCTCAAGCTTGGACATACAAACGGTAAGTGAACAAAACGGACTCGTTTCGTGTTTTACGTCGAATATCGGTAATTTGATTATTTGTACTTCGCAACCTCCTTGACAAGTCATGCTTCACGCTGGGATCGATACAAGGACGGACAACTCATGATCAAATGGGAGCGTCGAAGGAATCGCCGCAATTCAACCATCCGAGCCAAAGCTACGGCCGTTTCTTCTAAACTTGTTTTCGTATTTTTATTTTCTTTGTGACAACCAACCCAAATTCTTTGTTTCTCGAACCTTAAACAACAATACCCAATCTCCAATTCCCTGCGGATCGACCCGTACTTGCCGGCTCGCTACAACGCTCCGTGCACTTGCGATTTATAAATTTTAAAACGAGACCGAGCTCGCGTGCGCAGCTATTTCTTAAAAACAAACCCTTTTCCAAAACATGCACGTTTGCGCATGCGGGTGAAGTCTCAATAGGTTTTTGTAAAATCGCGCGCGGGTGAAGTCCCAACAAGTTTTTGGCGCCATTACCGGGGAGTTGGTAGTCATTAGGAATTTTTATTTCTGGTTCGTACTAACACGCTAACTATTAACTCAAATTTTTTCAAAAGCTAACAAAACACATTTTTTTAAAACTTTGCTCTCTGTTGTTGTGACCTGCTATCACCTTGCAATTAAAATGAAAAATCAAAGTGTACAAAAAGATTACTGATATAGCCTTGAGAACTCACCCAAAATTCGAGCACCAAAGTTTTCAAATTGGCCGGTGACATTCCTTGAAAATCCGGCGCCGCCGGTCTCTTCTGAGTGTTTTGGAATTTTTCTTCTTGTGGTGTCTCCAGTTTCTTGTTGGTATTCTAGTGGTATTGTTTGATTTTTATAATTAGGAGTGTGCAGGAATTGGGGCAGATATATCGCTTTTGACACTAAATATCGTATTTTCTGACATTTTCAGGTTTTGACGGAATTACGAGGAGCGATCATGCGGAGGAATGATCAAATGCAATTGCAAAACGTTAGTGAAGTGCAGTGCCAAAGATCCGGATAGTTTGACCCGCGCAAGCGAACATTCAAATACCCATAATCACTTCAAAGGGGGTTTCTTAACCCAAATCACATCGGTACGTAATTTTCTAACACCTTATCTCAAATCCGACGCATTCTAATATTCTACCTTCTGCAGGATTCTTCGCATAATTTTGCCACCAATTGCATAGAGAACTAACTCGTATTTTTTTTGCAGCGCTTAAACTTAAAAGAAAAAGAATTGCTTGATTGATTAATTTCTTAAATTCTTTTATTGAATTGCGCATTTGCATCTTAATACGGATATTAAAGGCACGGGGACCAAACAAGATACGGTAAAGGATTTCATCACCTTTTTCCATGGCCCAAAAATCACAAAACTGCATTCTTGCATATCCCCAGTAATTTTTAAATCAACTAGAACTCTGACTTTAAGGACTTCGCGCTCATTAGGAGAAGTTAACTGTGTTTAGAACACCGCTTAACGGTATATTGTTCACGGGGTGTCTAGGCAAGTGTTCACGGCGAAACCGCCAAAAGAGAAAGGGTTATTCTAATTAAGGAACTTCGCGGAAGCGTTGAATAACCTTCCATTATCTCTGCACTTACCTGGATTTGTGATCTTTATAGCTTGAACCCGTTTCTTGACACAGTTTTACTTCGATAATCAGGTTCTTGAGCAGGTCTAGTTGACTTAACATAACATAGACTGCAAGGGGTGTGATATTCTTTGTTTTCGTGATTTTTGTGAGTACTTGTTGATATGGGTGATACACAATTCGATTCGATTCTTCACGATCCTTATTCTTTTGTTTATACTCATTCCCAATTCTTTTGTTCAAATTGCCAAGATTCTTCCCACATTCATAAAAACTGTCCTTTCCTAGGGGGGAGCCAATCGTCCCAGAATTTTGATACCGGTCACCCACCTAATACTCTTGAACCCAGTCCCACTTCAAACCAAGATCAAATGATTGAACACTTAGAGAAAGAGGTCGACAGGATGACGGCTTTAGCATCACCACCGTCACAAACCTCCTTACCTGAAACAACTGACACTTCATTAGGGTATGATTGTGAGATGGATATTAGGTTGACCGCTTTAGAGAAAGATATAGAAGTGATGACTGCAGTTGAGAATCAAACAGCTGCGACGCTAGCCATGTTCATACTACAATCTGAGCAATTATTTCATGCTCAAGCTCAATCATTGGCTAGAATCGAAGAACAAGTGAAACATTTAGCTGTGAGGATTCTAAGGAGTGAACACTGTCAATCAGAACCCAATAATGTCAATATCTGTCATCTAGGAAGTCTCCCGAGTGAGATAAATGATCAAACAAATTTTGATGATTTCATAGATGATGATACAATTGAGTTGACTAAGTGTTATCAAGACAAACAAGAAAACCCTCTGAGTCAGTCTAACACTAACCTTCAGGTACCAATTGAATCTCTTGTCACTAGTGATCTTGAGGTTGATTTAATCGATATCTTACTTGAAGAAGAAATTCTTGAACCGACTGATTGTTGCACTCTAAATTTAGAGAGGGAGCTTGTGAATTTGATGGGTATGGTTGTGATAGATTGTTAGAGCAAATCAAGGAGCAGGAACCACAATTTTTGTATCACCTATTGATATTGTTTCGGAAGAAACGTTAGTGTGGGAACCTACATTTTTAGATGTCATGAACCTACCCATATATGAATGTGATGAGGGAGAGATAGTTTTGGGAATTATGAGCTGTAACGACGAGAGTGGGATTGTGGAGGATCATAAGGAGGAAGACAACCTTGAAAAAAAGTCTTTCATGCAGAGTTTTGAGGAGATATTTGCGGATGAACTTTATATTCTTGGTGAGTTTGAGTCAGAATCAATTTGGGAACATCCTACGAACCTTTCTTTTGCTGAACTTTTTAAGGATGTACTCAAGTTTTTAAAAGAACTTGACCTCCGAACTCAACACATACTTCTTGAACATTCAATTCATTCGGGCAACAATTCTTTGACTTCTTCAAGACTTCATCTTCGCATTCAGCGTCATCTGATCCCTACTTTCACACACTCATACCCTTTACTAACTGCTAACCATACTTTGTACATTCTCTTTTTCTTTTTATTATACATTTTCTTTTACTAGCCTTGGCCATATGTAGACAAAAATTTTGAATGGCTGGTATTAATTTCTTGACTAACGCTATCTTTTAGTTTGTATATACTATAATTAGTCTTAGATTTTCTTTTTGTGAATAAAATTCTCACCCTTATGTCTAAGTCTAGCTACCGGAGACGAGGACAACGATGAGGACATCGTAAAACTCAAGTTTGGGGATGAGCAATGCGTTTATTTCGCTGCATCTTCTGTACATTGCATACATTCTAAAACCCATAAAAATTAAAAAAAATTCTTCAAAACATAAAAACTTTGTTTCGTCATGTTAGCTAGCGGGGGAACTTAGACTTGAAGTCTGACGGTTCGGTTGATAAGATAGAAACAACTAAATCTTTTTCGTGAGATTGGCAACCCGAAAGATAACCCTTCTTTGAGTTTAACCGTAGCTGATTTATGTCTTTTATAACACTTTACACGTGTCATGAATTTTTGAGAATTAGATGAATGTCTGACATGTCTCAAACTTTTTGAAAATTGATAAACATCTTTAGGATCAAACAGGTTTGTTCTGAATTAAATAATATCAAGATTAGTTCACAAGGTGAAGTGGATATGAATGATATTATTGAAGTTTTAATAGAAGCAATAAGTATGAAAAATAACCCATCTGGAACCTTGTTGGAGTGATTACACACCTTATCCGCATGTATACGTCTTCGGAATTAAATAGAAAAGCTGGATATATCTCCGTTCGCACTGCCTTTAGAATATTTTAAACGCAAATAAAATGAGTCTTTTGTTTTGTGGCCTTGGTAACTTGGGTAATTAAGTTCTTGGGGTGTCTCCATACCTAATGCCCTAAAATCATCTGGTTTGGGAGTTATTGACCCAAAGCTTGCTATGTTTCTAATCGCCAAATAAAACGAGCTAAGCAAGTGTTCTCTCCGAGTTAAAAGTCCTCGCGGTTCTTTGTGGGAAAATAATCTTGGCGGAGACAAGTTTTCTATTAAAACAGTTTTTCACGGAGATATGAAGGTTTACATTTATAAAGATGTTTTACACGATCACGAAAGGTGTGTATGAACAAAAATAGGTGAAAGGTAGGAGTGAAGAATAAGACTTTGTTCTTTGTTAAAAATGATATAAATTCTGACTTGAAACCTAACTGGAGAACAAAACTTGATAAAATATTAAGTCATGTCAAACTCGTGTGATCCTTTAGAAGTCTATCCTGGTCCGTATTTATGACATGATAACCCTAATCAAGTTCTTAAAAGCTTGTCGACACTATTCGCACAATCACGTAAAGGCGTGTATAAGCTTATGTTAAATAAACCGTGAGGAGTGAAAAATAGGGTTGGACGTTTCTAACTAGGATGATAGAACTTCTAGCTTTGATCCTTAACTTAAGATTAGAATCAATAGTTACTTCACGACGCTGACTTGACAGGATTTTGTGGGTGCAATCCGCTGAAAACCCTCAGGAGACAACACTCCTCATACTAGGGACACCTAGAGGTTTAACGGCTTGTTGCACGTGCTCGGTGCAATCGCGTTCCCTACGAAAGTGTGGCTATGATTTTTTTTTTTGCTCAGGACGAGCAAAAGATAAGTTTGGGGGTATTTTTTCATCACAGAAAACTGCATTTTAATACCACTTATTCGTTATCTATTTTGTTTATATCGGTACTATTAACCAGAGTCTACTCAGTAAATATAGATTACAGGTATTCGTGATAAAATGCTGGAAAATATACTCAAAACCATGGATATGACATTTGTGAGCCGACACTACGATCAGAACAGAAAATCGATCGTTATCCAAAGAGTTCTTTTGCAAATAAACATGTGTACACAATTTTGGTCCAACAAAATACAAGTGTGCACATGCTCTTTGAGATTTGGACCATGGTGGGGCTTACTTGGCTCAACAAATTGTGCAAATGGGCATCATGACCATGGTTACTTGGTAACCTCTTAATATACCATATTCACTCATTCTCTCCATTTTGCAATGTTTAAGTTAAAATCAATTTAGTGTTAAGGTTGCTAAGTTTAGATAGGGTATTTTTTGATCAAGTGGGTTGACAAACTACTTGGTTTCATATACCCTATACTAACACAAACACTTAGCGAACTTAAAACTAAAATCATTTGCTCTCACTCACTAATTTGTGTTTTTGATGTTGTGGTATGCTTGCTAACCCTTGTGCTTAGTGTCGATACCTCAAGCTTGGACATACAAAAGGTAAGTGAACAAAACGGACTCGTTTCGTGTTTTGCGTCGAGTATCGGTAATTTGATGATTTGTGCTTCGCAACTGCCTTGACAAGTCATGCTTCACGCCGGGATCGACACAAGGACGGATAACTCATGATTAAGGGAGCGTCGAAGGAATTGCCGCAATTCAACCATCCGAACCAAAGCCACGGCCATTTCTTCTAAACTTGTTTTCTTGTTTTCGTATTTTTATTTTCTTTGTGACAACCAACCCAAATTCTTTGTTTCTCACACCTTAAGCAACAATACCCAATCTCCAATTCCCCGCGGATCGACCCGTACTTGCCGGCTCACTACAACACACCGTGTACTTGCGGTTTATAAATTTTAAAACGAGACCGAGCTCGCGTGGCACAACTATTTTTTAAAAACAAACCCTTTTCCAAAATATACAGGTTTGCGCGCGCGGGTGAATTCCCAACAAGTAAAGAGCGCGTGGGTGAAGTCCCAACAGAAATCCAAGAGACAAGACAATTCCCTAAGAAGTGACATGTGCCACTTGTGCTCTTTCGATCTTTAAGACTTCCAACATAATCTGTATCAGAATAACTTGTCAAATGAAATAAGTTTTTCTTAGGATATCATATACCAAAATTTATGGTTCCTTTCAAATATCTAAGGATTCTTTTGACTGTAGTCAAATGTGATTCCTTAGGATTTTCCTGGAATCTCACAAACAAACACACACTGAACATAATATATGGTCTACTAGTAGTCAAATAGAGTAGAATTCCTATTAGGCCACGATAAAGTTTAGTGTCAACATCTTGACCCTCTTTATCGTCAGTGAGTTTGGTGTTAGTAGCTGTATCTGTTTCACAAATATTTGTGTTTTCTAAGCCAAACTTCTTTATGAGTTCCCTAGTATATTTGGCTTGATCGATGAAGATGCCATCGTCACTTTAATTAATTTTAAATATGAGAAAGAAATTGTGTTCTCCCATCATACTCATTTCAAATTCATCCTGCATGGATTTGGCAAAATCTTCACAAAGACTTTCATTTGTTGATCCGAAAATAATATCATCAACATATATCTTGACTATTATGATGTCTTGGTTAAGAGTTTTAGTGAATAAAGTCTTATCTACTTTACCCTTCGTGAATTCTATATTTTCTAAAAACGAAATTAAATGTTAATATCAAACACGAGGGGCTTGCTTAAGACCATATAGTGCATTTCTTAACTTATAGACATGATCAGGGAATGCATGATTCTTAAAGCGGGAGGTTTAAATACATACACTTTCTTGTCTATTTGACCATTTAAGGATGCACTTTTAACGTCCATTTGAAAAACTCTGAAGTTTTTATAGGAAGCATATGTTAGTAAGATACGTATGGCTTCTAACCTAGCGACATGTGCATATGTTTCGTCGTAATCTATTCTTTCTATTTGGTTACATCCTTGGGTTACTAAGCGGACTTTATTTCAAACTACTTTACCGAGTTCTTTAATTTTATTTTTTTAAAAATAAACACTTAGTACTTATTATTTTAGATAATGTATCCAAAAAATTGACTAATAGATTATGTTGCAAAAATTATACATACAACACATCATTAATAATAACCGTATTAAAATCATTAATAAATTAAATGTTACCTTTACCGATTACGTTTTCCATTTAATTGTCTCCACACGTAACGGTACCACTTTTTTCTTTTGATAGTTTTTGTAGGAAATTGATGTTTCCAGTTGTGTACCTCAAGCAATTGCTATTAAGGATTCTGTTGTTGATATGTTGTTTGCAATCCTGCAAAACAAGATTACTCTGGTGTGATATAGGAATCCATTTCGTTCTCAGTCCATTGGGGTTAGGAGTAAAGTGATATTTATAGGTTGAATTTAATTTGATTTGACAATATCTAGAAACATGTTCTAAAGTGCAACAGTAATTACACGTAACATTTATATACCTATTATATCTATATGAATTTGAACTTCTAATAAATTTGGTTGGTTTTTCATACTTTGAGTTGTCATAAAAACCTACTCCTTGACATTTATAATAATTTATATATGTTCCTAACATAACGTCAAGGTTATCCTTAGTTTTTATAAACTTAAGAATTATAGTTTCTTTAATTTCTAATTTTCTCTTTAAATAAAAAATTTCATTCTTTAAAGTTCCTATAGCATTAACATTATTCAAGTGTGCTTCGTCTTTTAAAATTAAATTTTCTTTTAAGTCGTTATTTTCTAGGATTAGTTTTTCACATTCATTTTTAGTTTTATTATCGTCTTGATTATTACTATCTTTTAGTTGTTTATATTTTGAATGAATTGAAAAATTATTCCTAGAGGGGGAGGGGGTTAAATAGGAATAAGCAACTAATATGCCCAAATAAAAATTTATACTGCACTTGCAAATAGAGAACACAATTGCAAAGCTTAACAAATGATATACCAATATGATAAGAGGCTAAGAAAACTACAATTGTGAAACAATGAACATATAGCAAGCAATAACAATATCAAGTATAGCAATGCGCATATAGAGCGAAAGATCATAAGCATGCAATTTCTAAGCTAATAAGCAATATAAAGTAATAGAGAAATTGCAACGCGAGCTTTTATAGTGGTTCGGGAGATCTCCTTGTCCACTTTTTTTAGGCGTACGAGTCCGTTCCACCAAACACGTTTCCACCGAGACAATTACGTTGTACACCCGCAACAAACATGTCTCTACTGAGATAACACGTTGCTCAACACACGAGCAACTCTTCATTTTACAAGCTCTCATCTCTTATGAAGGCATCCTTGCACTCAAAGATCCCCACACAAAGAAAAGAAAAACTTATCTCTCACTCTTCTCTCTTACAAAGGCACCCTTGCATTCAAAGATCCTTACACAAAGACAAGAAGATGGTTTATTATGAAGAAGAACAATTACTCACAAAGGAGTTTCTCTCAAATCTCTCTCCCTCTAATACTCTGACAAATATGGATAATCAAATGAAAGCTTTTTATTTTGTGTGTGAGAGTGAATTTGGATAGCAAGTTGATAACTCTTTTAAACTCTCACAAGAGGAGATTTTTGGCTCAAGATCACTTAAATATTAGCAATTGAAAAGCTTAAGTGATTGCAACTGGTTAACCCTAAAAAATTCATCTCAAAACCTATTTATAGCCCCAATAAAAACAACTTAAAAACAAGTAGGGCAAGCAGTTTTAACATAAGGTAGACGTCTGAAGGCAAGGAGGTCATACGTCTGGCTTCAAAGAAAAAAAATTCCCCAACGGCTATAAACGGTTATATTTTTTTTAAAATTCCTTAAAAGTAGACGTCTGAAGTTCAAAGAGGGAAGACATCTGAAGGAGAAATATTTAGGCTAAAACAAAGTATTAGATGTCTAGAACAAGAGCTTCAGACGTCTGGCTATTTGGGGCAAAAGGCCAGAGAGAAAACAGACGTCTGAATTTCAAGTGGTAGATGTCTGAAGGTTAAAAACCAGTTTTGAAAACTCATCATCATACGTCTGCCCAATAGAACTGCAGACGTATGGCCATAATACAAAATTTGACATTGAACTTGATATTTGAAAATGAACATTATCCAGATATCTGAAGCTCATATAGGCAAACGTCTGGTCAAGCACAAAAAGTAGATATTTGGGGTTCTAAGAATACAAAAACTTTAAGCTCGAAAACCGATGTTTGTAAAAATTTTATTCTATCACGTGTGAGTGTTCAAGTGCTCTAAATGATACAACCATAGTCGTTCGAGTAATTACAAAAATTCTTATGTCGGTATCGTATTTCTTCGAAATCTTGAATTTTCGTCGTCTCGACTCGAGCTCTTGAAACTTTGGCGATTCGCTTGAACTTGCGTTGGTTGATTGATCTTCAAATTAGCTTCGACACTTGAAGTTTCAAATTCGAACACGCCAATCCACTCACTTCCATCTTGAACTCGAATTTGATCTACAAATCTTGAACTTCGACTTTTGACGCTTAATCTCGGACTTCGGCTTCTATAGCTATTCGTAGCTTGAATTGGCAATTTTGAGAAGCTCCCATCCGTATCCTCCAACATCCATTACATAAATCCGTTTAAACTCAATTTTCTCTATCCTCCTTTATAGAGTTTCGTCTCGAGATATCCGATATCCTCAAATGCAATCTTAAAGAACAAGCTCATCATATACAGTGTTATGAAATAAACAGGATAATAAACACTATATATGAAAGTTCATTATTTGAAATCGAAATCATGAATATGAATATCAATATCGATATGTAAATCACAAGCAAAACAAGAGATATATCAAATGCAAAGAATGAGATATCGATATATTATTCGACATACACAAAATATAAGATATGCAAGCTAATAATCAAGTGTATGCAATTTTAGTATCGATAATGAAAAAAAGATAAAACATGTGACACTAAACACCTATTCATGTTTTGAATCACATCTTCAAAACCATAAAACCATAAGTCATCAATCTCCTCCCTTTTGATGATATCAAAACATGAATAAGAGATAGTATATCAATATCAATCATAACCAAATATATGATATTGATAAACCATCACAACCCTATTACTCTCCATTTTTTGACATAATCAAGAAAGTTGTTTAAGGTGTTTAGAACGTTTGAATTACTCTCCATAAACAAATGTGTACACTTAGAGCGAATCAAACGTTTGAGTCACTCTCTCTAAATGTATGCATAGTAAACTAATAGGAAATAGATATGAGCACGAGTAAAAATGCACAATTTTGAAAATGAAGCTCATATCCAAAAGCATGCATATAATATACGCAAGAAAAGCAAGGATACATGCACAAATATCCACATGAACAAAATATAAATAAGTTCTAATGGCATGTGGAAGCAAGTATGAGTTGATGCCAATTGAAAATGAACAATTTTGAAATTGGAGTCAACTCATACACAAAAGCATGTTTTGAAAAAGATAAACAATGAAAAAGCTCAAAAACATGCGCTAACTCATAAAAAGTAAAACATGTTCTGAAACTTATAAGTTAGAATACATGTCGTAACATGAACCATATGATATCAATGAAAATCAAAATCGTATTACACATGTACTAAGTGTGTGAATGTATTTAAAAACAAGAATATGATTTAAAAAATGCACAACACAAGATAGGGAAAGTAAATACGAAATTTTATCTCAATAGCCCAAAATTTACTTATCCCGATTGCTTGAATCTCCCAAAAATGAGAAATAAGCCCAACGGATCGATTCATGAGTCCTATCTCATAATCACTTATAAACCAAACCATTAGAGCTCAAAAGATGATAATAATGGAATTCAAGTGATAGAAAATAATGATACTAAACTCAAGAACCAATCAAAATATGCACAACTAACCAAGATGATACCAATGAAAGGTTCAAATGTGCATCCTACTCACATAAATAGATACCAATCGAAAACAATATGCAACCAATTGAAAACAATATGCAACCAATTGGAATGAGATGTTTTTATTGAATCTCGGAAATGTGGAATATTATAAATATTAAAAATAGATATTTTGGTATTAATTACATATATATTTATTTATTAAAAATATAAGTTTTACTTATAATAGAAACCACATTTTCTAAAGAAAATTGTATTTTAAATCTTTCGAGATCGTATGCTCCTTGCGGAGGTCTGCATCTCACTCTACTAGGCCCGAGGATGTGCGATAATATGCACTATACTGAATGGGTCCCCCGAAATTGGTTGTAGAGGCGCAATTGCAAAGATTTGTTAAAATACACATCTTGTAGAAAAATGTTTTTATTAGTCGGAGGTAGTTATGTGTAAAATCGTATTTTCCCCAAAACCATGTTCCCAAATTTCATCGTGCTATGTTAGATATGTGTGTTGTGAGGAGGTAGGTCGTTACCTTGTGAGTTTTCTAAGGTAATACGGTTGTTAAAGTTCAAGCATGTCGAAATGAAACATGAAGGTATTTTAATGCAAAATTGCGATAAAAGATACATATAATAATCTTTTGTGATGAAACTTGTTAAAAATGTTTATTAATTTTTAATGAACAATATATGATGATATGAAGGTATCTTGATTAAGAAAAATTATAGTTTTTAAAGAAAACCGAATCGGAAGTCGGACTAACTCCTCTTCCGTCAGGTTTTAATTTTGAATGTTTTTAGAATAGAGAAAAGAGGAAGAAGTAGGGACTTACGGGTTAGTTGACTAGAAGAGAGAAGGAGGAAGAGGTAGGAGGTGCTAGTGCGTTATTTCGTCGTCGGAATCTCCTCAGATCGTCGTCGGAAGTTCGTCGGAGTTTCGCCCTTTGCTAACTCCACTTGCACACAAAAAGTCTTGGGAATTTTCTTGAGAGTTTGGGCAGGGATTTGTGAGTGAGGGGGTGATTTGAGGGGTGGTATTTATAGGAAAATCTAGGGTATAAGGTAGTGAAAGGGTGTGATAAAAATTGTATATAAATTTGCATTAAAAAGGATTAAAAGGGGTATTTTAATTCTCTGGTTAATTGTAGAGAATTTAAACAATGCAGGGGGAGTGGGGTAGTCCAAAGGGTGCAGGGGGTTCAAGAAAAAGTGGGATCGGACCGAGTTGGACCGGCGGCTCCGGCCGAGTCGGACCGGCGGCGCCGGCCGAGTCAACCGAGTCGTCGGCCCGAGTTGGGCGAGTTGGGGCGCGTCTTGATGCCACGTGTCCCTGACACTTGGTCTAGCCTCGTGGTCACGTTTGTTTATTCTGTAACTTACCCTATTACGTGTAGTGCACGTGTAGACTCTTGGGCTTCTAAAAGATTAAAAGAATTTAATTAAAAAAATGCGTGGTTGATGGGATTTGAACTCTGGTGCTTTGGTTCAGCAGTGCAAGGTCTTACCAATGAGCTATAAGCCCTTTCTTGCTGTTGAAAAGCAAATCAAACTTAGAACTTGTGCTTAAGCTCAAGTACCTCTTTCTGTATTTTTGAAAAAAATTGTACAGAAAGTTTGGGGTTGTTACATTCTACCCTCCTTAAAAAAAAATTTGTCCTCGAAATTTTTAAAAGGAAAGTATAACGGATTCAAGGAAAGTTTGGTGATAGAAGTACTGATAGTGTATGAAAAATATGTGAGAGAGCGAAAGAATGCGAGAGATTGGAAAAGACTTGAGGAAATTACCAGGTTTACCTTAGTCTACGGCCTCTGCTTCTTCGGCCGCTAAAAGGAAAGCCAGAAGCTGTGGTACATTCCTCCTAACTGGAGGCACATTCCTCTGTCCTTGGGGCATATTTCTCTGCCCTCGAGGCATGTTCCTCAGTGCCTGATTGAATTGGTGATTAGGCTGTGCAGGTGGTGGAACTGTGAGTGCAAGACGAGGTGTAGGAGCCTGTATAGCTGGCCACTGCGGGTAGTTGGTGGGTGTGTGAGGTGGGTTGCGTCTATAAGGACAGTTTCTAATTCCGTGATTGGATGCGCCACAAACTAGGCACAAGCCTTTTGCGCGCCTACAGTCCTTCCATAAGTGTCCATCCTTCTTGCAGTAGAAACAAAAACCTGGACTTGACTGGTTAATTGTTTCTTTCTGTCTCTTGGGTTTTGAAGGTTGTATAGGATAGGCTCCTCCTGCAATCTGGGTGGCAGAGCGCTTTATACCGGTTGCTTCTGCTTCTGGTCGGTTCAATAATATAGCAGTCTGCTACTGCAGTCCTTCCAGGAGGCTTCAGATTGCCTCAAGCAGAACCGTCTGCTCATTGATCGGAGCAGCAACGGCAGGTGTGGGTGGTAGTGGTGGGGGAGTGTTGTTGATATTTGTGCTGGTGTTGTTTGGGGAATCCATAACCTTGGAAGAAAGATTTGGGTTAGGATAGATTCAAAATATATGGAATTGGAAGATTCATGGAATTTGAATTGTAAAGAATGTTTTCAGTTGCTGGTTCTTGTGTTATATTGCTTAGGTTGTCCACAAAGAACTGAACTGCATGGTAGGGTTCCATACAGCTCTGACCTACATGGGCCGCCAACAAAACCTGTCATGCTCCGCTTCCCAGTATACGGACGGAGGACGCGACGAGGCCGCTACGTATTTACTCAGAAGTAAATACGCTAAGCGTATCTAAGCAATATAAAATGTAATGTACACAAGAGACAAGATATAAATGAACATCAACTTTATTTATTAACATTCTTTTTACAATACATCTGAAAAGTAAATACATGGAATGGAAAGCAATGTCTAAACAGTGGCATAACAAAAATGGAAAATACAGAATATAAATGTGTACAAGGAACTAGAGCTCCGGGTCGAAGGCTAGCTGATCCAAGTCCTCGAAGGTTGGCTCGATCTCCTGAAGGTCCGAATCACCTGACGACATTCCAAAGAAAAGAAAGAGAATATCGTCAGCGAACAA
Organism: Agapanthus africanus; assembly: GCA_030015575.1. NCBI lineage: Eukaryota > Viridiplantae > Streptophyta > Magnoliopsida > Asparagales > Amaryllidaceae > Agapanthus > Agapanthus africanus. Next base: position 191,440,560 of record CM057341.1, read on the forward strand.
ATCGCTCGGTAAGTCCCAAAGAGGAGGGAGGAGTAGAATAGACAGAGAGAGAGTATAACTATTATAATGTTGTTTGTTATGCCAACGTAGTTGTTTGTAGCTTGGTACAGAAGAGGCCAGTTATACGAGAGGAGTCCAACTTTCCCCGTGGACTAAGGTATAAGGAGCACAAGGAACCGTTCAGCCACGGTACAATGGCAATTGAATTCAGGTTAGGTGTATTATGGTTACAGTCTTGTGCCACTTCTAACACCTTCCGTACCAATCTACTCCTTAAACCCCACGATATCTTGATTGTATTGTTTGCATTGTATTGTCTTGTATTATAATTGTATAGATGGATGACTTGCCGAAACCATGATATCGGTAATGGAACGGTATAATGGATGAACATGTAAATGAAATATATCCATGGTTCGGTTCAGTCAATATAAATTGATTAGATTGAACAGATTAAATATATAGATTCATGGATTCATGTTGAATTATAGTTTGATACTTGAATCATATTCAAGTCAGATTGATTATATTGAGACTCAGTCTGAGTCAGACAGTTAGAAAGAAATTGAATCTTGAATTATGTTTTTGGTGCTATTGGTAACTGCTGAACATGGACGGCAGGATTTGTGACTTTTTCAAAGACAATTACCGTGTTGATAACACTGTTTGTTAAGTTGTCTACCTTAAATAGGCAAGCACCCATATCTCCGGCTCCCTGAGGGTCAAGAGACTGGTCCCACTTAAACCTATGTTTACTAGGATCCTTATTGTAATTTAGTATAACTCGAGGGGTTTTATGTAAAATAGTTTTGTTATATTTTCAAAATACACATAAAGTATTATATTATCGTCTTTAGAGTTTTCATGGATGTATATTTTATCATTGTGACATTTCTAGTGAATAAAACATAATTTCATAATATATGGTATTTATTTGTAATATTGGATTTGTATGGTATTTTCTTCTAAATGAGATGTTTTTCTTGAATCTTGGAAATGTGGAATATTATAAATTTTAAAAATAGATATTTTGATATTAATTACATATATATTTATTTATTAAAAATATAAGTTTTATTTATAATAGAAATCACATTTTCTAAAGAAAATTGTATTTTAAATCTTTCGAGATCGTATGCTCCTTGCGGAGGTTTGCATCTCACTCTACTAGACCCGAGGATGTGCGAGAATCCAAACCATACCGAACGGGTCCCCCGAAATGGGTTGTAGAGGCGCAATTGCAAAGATTTGTTAAAATACACATCTTGTAGAAAAATGTTTTTATAAGTCGGAGATAGTTATGTGTAAAATCGTATTTTTCCCAAAACTATGTTCCCAAATTTCATCGTGCTATGTTAGATATGTGTGTTGTGAGGAGGTAGGTCATTACCTCGTGAGTTTTCTAAGGTAATACGATTGTTAAAGTTCAAGCATGTCGAAATGAAACATGAAGGTATTTTAATGTAAAATTGCGATAAAAGATGCATATAGTAATATTTGTGATGAAACTTGTTAAATATGTTTATTAATATTTAATGAAAAATATGTGATGATATGAAGGTATCTCGATTAAGAAAAATTGTAGTTTTTAAAGAAAACCAAATCGGAAGTCGGACTAACTCCGCTTTCGTCGGGTTTTACTTTTGAATGTTTTTAGAATAGAGAAAAGAGGAAGAAGTAGGGACTTACAGGTTAGTTGACTAGAAGAGAGAAGGAGGAAGAGGTTGGAGGTGCCGGTGCGTCGTTTCGTCGTCGGAATCTCCTCGGATCATCGTCGGAAGTTCGTCGGAGCTTCGCCCTTTGCTAACTCCACTTACACACAAAAAGTCTTGGGAATTTGCTTGAGAGTTTGGGCAGGGATTTGTGAGTGAAGGGGGTGATTTGAGGGATGGTATTTATAGGAAAATCTAGGGTTTAGGGTAGTGAAAGGGTGTGATAAAAATTGTTTTTAAATTTGCATTAAAAATGATTAAAAGGGGGTATTTTAATTCTCTGATTAATTGCAGAGAATTTAAACAGTGCAAGGAGAGTGGGGTAGTCCAAAGGGTGTAGGGGGTTCAAGAAAAAGTGGGATCGGACCGAGTTGGACCGGCGGCGCCGGCCGAGTCAACTGAGTCGCCGGCCCAAGTTGGGCGAGTCAGGGTGCATCTTGATGCTATGTGTCCCTGACGCTTGGTCAAGCCTCGTGGTCACGTTTGTTTATTCTGTAAGTTTCCCTATTACGTGTAGTGCATGTGTAAACTCTTGGGCTTCTAAAAGACTAAAAGAATTTAATTAAAAAAATATGTGGTTGATGGGATTTGAACTCTAGTGCTTTGGTTCAGCAGTGCAAGGTCTTACCAATGAACTACAAGCTCCTTCTTGCTGTTCAAAATCAAATCAAACTTATAATTTGTGCTCAGGCTCAAGTATACCTTTCTGTATTTTTGAAAAAAAATTGTACAGAAAGTTTGGGGTTGTTACAGGTATCCTAAATAAAAGAAAGATGATAATGAATCTGCAAAGACACGAAATCGTCCATCACTTCTGGAGTTATATCATTCATGGTCCGCTCCAAAGCAGCCTCCAATATTGTGATGTACGTCATTTCATCTTTCTCTACGATAAAGTACTTCTTTCAAAACTAGGTGATATCACGGTTAATCTTGATATCTTTACTGGCCTTCAGCTAGCCGGTTTGCTCGCTAATCCAATCAATAGTAAATTTATGTATGGCGCCTCCAAAAAAGAACTCTTTAGTGCCTCGATCATAGTAAGAGATAAACCTACATAAGGTGGGCCTATCTTGACCCAAAGTTAACAGTTTCATATAATGGCGGAACGGAGTTTTATTTAGCCTCCAATGGTGAAAGTGTTCCTTCAACCTCTCAATTAAGCTGTTGTGGCGAGCGACGTCGATATACGTCCGAATGGCGGGCGTATCTCCATGCTTTCTTCTGCGGAAATCCAAATTTAAATTTTAAATCATAGCTACCAATTCTTTAAACTGAAAATTATAGGCAACTGCATAGAAATTATAGGCAACTGCTTACAAATTACATGCAACTTTTATAGAAATTACAAAATCTGTTTACAACTTACAGGTAGATTTTATAAAAGTTCCTATATTATATTGCCACAACAAATGAAAATAAGCATTTGCCTGTAATATCTATGAAGTTTCCTGTAACTTGTAAGCAGTTGCCTATAACATGTAGTCAATTTTGTTACATGTTACATCTAACTTTTGTAGATATTATAGGAAACACTATAGACGTTACATGAAACGTTATAGATGTTACAGACAAGTGCTCATTATCATGAATCATCCAAACACTTGACTGTAACATCGAATCATTTACCTATAATATCCTAGCAACAACAAATAGCATGATGAAGATGAGAATTTAAGCAATTTTATCTATAATACAAGTAAGTGCTCATTTTTATTTTCATGCATCATCTAAACAATCCACTATAATATCCAATTTTACAAACCCAAAAATCAAGCATCGACGAGATATTCATAATTTTTTTAAAAAGAAACAATTTGGAATTGTAATGTAAGATTAACAGAAAGGGCATCAATTTTACCTAATTTGTATCTCGGCCCTTGTCGATTTCTCAGCTGCTATCAATTTCTCGACCGCTTTCGATTTATCCGATGTCGTTAACTCCAATTCTGGAGCCACTAATATAGCCGACGTCTTTTTTGCCATTTTCGAGGCCAATGTCGATTTAGCCACCTTATCCTTTGATTTAGGAGCCATTCTGTAGGAAGTAATGGAGATGAAGTTGTTATTGTGACATAAGAGAGGGGTCTAGAAGGCCAACGAGAAGGAGGTGAAGCTCCGGAGTTTTGGTGTCGACTTGAGGCCAACGAGAGGACGGGCGGTGGACTCTTGGGTTAGGGTTTCGATGACGAGAGGCGATTTGGGGCGGAGACTTTTGGTGTTGACTTGGGAATGCGAGATTATGACGAGAAAGACAACGACGACAACGGCGAAGGGAGGCGTAGGTTCTTTAAGTTTGAGTGACAGAGAGAGAAAGAAAGAGAAAATTTGAATGGGGGTATTTTTGTCCATTCACAAAAATATAATACCCGGCCCTTGGACCATGGGGTGTTTAGACCAAGATTCTAAACAGTAAGCCTGATGATGCTCGATATCGATGATCTCCCAGATTATGACATGTGGCAGATGACGTGTCCCAGGGCTCACAAGAAAGGATCTACAGTGGCCGACCAAACCACTCCTGTGCCCGTCGTATAAGCAAAAGCTGGCTCACCTCCGAGCCCCTGCACAATTGGTCTCCTTAGCCTACCGGCCCGTCTCCGGGCTACAACAGAACCTAGATACCTCGGCTCTCTCGCTCGTCCGCGAGCTCTCCCGCCGAGGTCATCTTCCTCGGTCTCATCGACCGAGCGACGACACAGCTCACAGGTGCAACCGCCATCCCGCGAATCTCGCCATGCGCGAGATATCCGCCGGCCACATCCCACGTTCCACGCCATCACGACCTCCCATTAACTAGCCTGTCTCGCCATTAATGGGAGATCCCACTCATCACGCGGGTGTGACGCCGGGAGCGTAACTGCCGGCGTGATTCTCACGCCTGCCCTGCCTACTGCCACCACTATATAAACCCCTTCTTCAGACGGTTCAAGTAAGCCATTTTTACTCCACTAAGCCGTTACTCTGCTCGGATCTCTAGTCTAACTTGATCGTCGGAGGGTCCTCGGTGGTACAACCACCCCGGGACTTCCTTGCAGGTAGCTCGGCGACCACAACCTCAAACCCATAAAGATCCACATGCTTCAGGAGCGACAGCCTCCAGATCCAATCTCAGCCACCCATCGCCGCCATCAGCAGATCAACGGAAGGTAACATCTTAGCACGATACAGGTCGCGTCGGCTGGCGCCGTCTGTGGGAAACTCTTGATTCCACAAAAACAAAATTTCACTTTCTGATCTCAATCCAATGGCGAGCGATCATCACGAAGATCCAAGCACTAGCCGCCGCCTCCCCCTCAACGGAGGCGCAGACAAACCTCCTCCGCCGACTGCTATTAGCGCCCTTGCCGGCCGAATAGACCGACTCATGTCCTTCGTGGAGGTGCTCATCCGCGTCCAAACGGCAGGGCAAGATCCCTAGGTCTTCGCTCCCCCACCTCAGGACCGGGACCCTTACAGCGGGAGAGAAGACTCGGCGCGCGTCGGCACGGCCGACAGCCGCCTCACTGTTTCCTACAACCGCGGGTTCCCCGGGCAAACGTACTCAACAACCCGGTAGGCACCGCTCTGTTTGGCTCCGAAGTTCTACGCTAGAGAGTTTCGCCCCGAGTCTCGTCGCACCCCTATCCCTCTCGAGGCGGTAGCGGTCAGCTCACCTGTTTACAGGCATGACCGACACCCCCTCTCTCGACGGGGTCACTCACGCGAGACTCTCCACGGCAGCTCAAAAACAACCCCACCGAGGGGCATAAGGGACCACCAAAAGGAACCGAGGCTCGTCGAAAATCATGGTCATGACGGCCGGGGGTACGTCGAGTACATACGAGACTCAGCACCCCGCGCCAGCCGTCTGAGGAAGAAGTCGAGGGAGACCGAGCCGATCACTTTTGACGACGGGGAATTTCACATCATATCCTTTCCCCACAACGACCCCCTGGTGATCACGGCTCGGGTCCATCAGTACGAAGTGCACAGAATCCTGGTCAACTCGGGAAGCTCAGCAGACATTCTTTTCCACGATTGCTTCCTGCGCATGGGGCTCACAGCGGCAAACCTGAAGCCGACCTCCCACGTCCTGTCAGGATTCACCAACCACTCCATCCCGACGGAAGAGGTAATCACTCTACAGTTCAACGTCGGAGAGGCCGGCCGTACGCGGACATTGCCTGTGGAATTCATCGTGGAGAGGATTCCATCGGCCTACAACATCCTCCATAGCCGTCCCACGTTGAACTCCCTCCGGGCCCAGATATCGACCTACCACATGGCGATGAAGTTCCCTCTTGACCAGGGCGGGATAGGTCGGGTCTATGGAGACCAGCGGATTGCAAAGGTCTGCTTCCCCGCAACATCTTCATCGGATAAGACGGCTAACGATGTCGAAGGTGAATGTGATATCAAGGGTTCTCAGGACACTCGCGACGCGTAAAAAGAGGTCCGAGGGACCCCGATGGAGCCTCCGACAGAGGTCCCCCTCATGGAAGGGAACGCCGAAAAATCGTTCAGATCGGGTCGCTTCTGACAAGAACTCAGCGAGACGACCTGGTTCATTTCCTCATAAACAACTCCGACGTGTTTTCCTGGGCACCTTCTGACATGCCTGGGATCGACCCCAAAGTTATATCTCACAAGCTCGGGATAGATCCTACGGCCCGACCCGTCAGACAAAAAAAGCGAAGCTTCGCCCTGGTCAAACAGAAGGCTATCGAGGACGGGGTGGATCGGCTCCTCACCGCCGACTTCATTCGGAATGTTCCCTATTCGACGTAGTCAAGTTAAGAAGTCAAGCGGGAAGTAGCGCATGTGCGTCGACTTCACCGACCTTAACAAGGCGTGCCCCAAGGACAACTATCCCCTACCTTGGATAGACCAGCTCGTCGACAGCTCGGCAGGCCATGAGCTATTAAGCTTCATGGATGCCTTCTCCGGCTACAATCAGATCCGTATGAATCTGGCAGACGAAGACCTTACCGCATTCACAAAGGACCGGGGGCTATACTGCTACAAGGTGATGCCCTTCGGCCTTAAGAACGCCGGATCTACGTACCAACGGTTTGTCAACCGCATGTTCAAGCCATAGATCGGCAGGAACATGGAAGTTTACGTCGATGATATGCTCGTCAAATCGGTATCGTCGACCGACCACTCCAAGGACCTGGGCGAGGCCTTCGAGGTACTCCGCAAGTTCAAGATGAAGATAAACCCCGCCAAGTGCGCATTCGGGGTCACCGGGGGAAAGTTCCTCGGTTTCATGGTCACCCACCATGGGATCGAGACCAACCCGGAAAAAATCGACGCTATCCTCAACATGACCGCGCCCAAGACCAACGTCAAGATCATGCGGCTAACCGGGCGGGTGGCCGCGCTGAGGCGCTTCATGTCGAGGTCTGGGGAAAAGTGCCTCCCGTTCTTCAAAGCTCTATGGAAAATTCTGAGGTTCGAGTGGTCAGATGAGTGCCAGACCGCCTTCGACTAGTTAAAGAGGCACCTTGTGACGCCGCCACTGCTCACCCGAACGATCGAAGGGGACGAGCTATCGCTGTATTTGGCGGTATCCGACCAAGCGGCAGGCTCAGTGCTCGTCCGAGAGGTCGACGGAGTGCAGAGGCAGGTATACTACGTGATCCATGTCTTCAAAGATGCAGAGATGAGGTATCCGGCCATAGAGAAGATCGTCCTGGACCTCATTGTGGCCTCAAGGAAGCTACGACACTACTTCCAAGCGCACACTATCCTCGTTCTCACCGAGCGCCCGCTGGGGGCTATCCTTACCTCACCCGAATCCTCGGGCCGCCTAGAGAAATGGAGGTGGGAGCTATCCCAGTTTGACATCAAATACAGCCCGAGGCAGGCCATCAAAGCATAAGCCCTGGTCGACTTTATTATCGAGTGCACCATCCCCAGCAAGGAACCGGAGCCCGCGCTGACCCTCGCGGATCAACACCCGATCGTGGGGAGACCCAACTCGGTCCCTGAGTGGGTCATCTACGTCTACGGGTCCTCAACCGAGGAAGGCTGCGGCGCCGACCTTATCATTCGGGGCCCGAACGAGGCAGAAATGGAATATTCCCTGAATCTCGGATTCAAGGCTTTAAACAACGCGGCAGAGTATGGGGCCTTGCTAGCTGGACTTCGCATGGCCTCCGGGCTGGGGCTGAAGACAATTCGAATCCCCAGTCACTCAGCCCTAGCCGTTGGCCAAATGATCGGCCAGTTCGAGGCCCGGGAACCCCTAATGGTGAAATATCTGGCCGAGGTTAGAAAACTTCGGAAGAACTTCGACGAAGTCCAGATAGAACAAATACCCAGATAGCTCTGTTCCCCTCCGAACGGACACGCGGGACGTAGGGCCGTCTCGCCTGAAATTCGGGGCAGATGCTAATTGGTGCTATCCGTCCACCTCTCCGAAGATGCCAATTTGATCCATGGCACCATGTATCGGAGGTCTAGACGGATGCGTCCGATGTAGCAGACTTCGTCAGATTCCCCCTCGTTTGAGGGGTTTTTGATTGTGGGGACGCTCTTCCCTGCAGGCGCAAGCCCCTGCAGTTAATTACGCTACCGCTTTGCGGTAACAACTTTCTCCTTCTCCAGATGGTCACTTCGTGTCGTGTGTTCTTGTTTTATGTTTCATTGCCCGTGGATCGTTTACGGAGACTGAGTTATGTCGTCGCCCGTAGGGCATGGACTAGTCCAAATCCGCATTATCTTAAATTTGGGTTTGGGGGTTTGGTTTGAGGATACGTCAGCCATACTTGAGGCTAAGATCAACTCAAACGTTTGTTAAGGATACGTTAGTCTAACTTTGTGACTAAGATCAACTTAACGGGATCGTTTAGATCCTACAAAAGGGTGTTTGGACTCTAATGTTCCAGTTTAGGGACGTGGCGGTCCATCGTCTATATGGCCGTCGGGACCCGTCACCTCTCTGACGACGTTGAGGGATTTCAACGACGGATGTCAGAGGAGTTCAGAGATGTACCCTCGAGCCAGAGTTAATTAGGGGGATTCATAGTCCAATCTGCTTGAAGGTTTAAGGACGCATTAGCCATCTTTGAGGCTAAGATCAACTTAAACGGGACCGTTTAGATCCGACAAAAGAGCATATAGGGGCTCTATTGTTCTAGTTTAAGGACATCGCGGTCCATGGGTAGTTTAAGGACATTGTGGTCCATGGGTAGTTTTTAAGGACATTGCGGTCCGTGGGTAGTTTAAGGACATTGCGGTCCATTGGTAGTTTAAGGACATTGCGGTCCATGGGTAGTTTAAAGACATCTCGGTCGATGGGTAGTTTAAAGACATCTCGGTCGATGGGTAGTTTAAAGACATCTCGGTCGATGGGTAGTTTAAAGACATCTCGGTCGAGGTTAAGGACGTCATAGTCTATGGGTTTAAGGACTCCACAGTCCGTTTTGTGCTCTGGATGCTTCACACGGGTTCACTGCCGTGCTAGGCGAGGACCAGGCTCCGCTCTGGATGCTTCACACGGGTTCACTGCCGTGCTCTGCGAGGACCAGGATCCGCTCTGGACGTTTTCCACGGGGTCAAAGAGTGACGTTATCCGCGTTCCACGTAACCAGGAATTTTGCATGATGCGTGGGTTTAAGGACCCCACAGTCCATATCGTGAGTGGTCTTCGGGACCCGTCACCTCTTTGAAGACATTGAGGGATTACAATGCCAAGTATCAAAGGAGTGAAGAGATGTACCCTAGAACCGCGGTGGATTAAATAGTCCCTGGCCCAATTTGGGTCAAGACTGATCAATTATGTTATGAGCCCATTGGCCCAGTTAATCACGAATTGAGGACTTATGGCCAGCTTGGGCTAAGTCCAATCAGGAGAGGCTTGCCTCTATCCCTTTAGCCAATTGGGCCTAAGCCTGGTGTTAAACACTTCAGAGCAATCAGCGTTGAATACTGGGAATGACATCTCGGTTGACAAGTTAGTGTTCAACATTGAGAGATAATTGGTGTTAAACACCAGCAATAAGGCTTTTTCAAATTAGTGTTAAACACGAAAACAAATCAGTGTTGAACACTGCAAATAAGGCTTTTTTAATCAGCATTGAATGCTAAGGCCCGACAGTGTTTTAACACTGGGCTCGAGAGTTTTAATTTTAGTGTTAAACACTAAGGCAGGAAGGGTCACGTGGCAGCACGTGAGAGCGCCTTCCCTTCATTTGCTCTGCTGAAACTATCGTGTCTTTCAGAGCATCACGTGCCATCACGTGATGGGCATTCAAATGCCTTTGTGTTAAGGCTTCTGCTGAGGGTCACGTGGGTCACGTGGGGTGCTGCCTCAAAGGGGCTTTCTGTAGGGGTTTTGGGGGGTCACGTGGTAGCACGTGACCCTGCCTCCATGTAGTTTTTAGAGGATCTGTTACTCCTTTTTTTCAGGAATTAAATTCCTCGAACTTTAAATCTTAGAGGAATTAAATTCCTATTTCCTTTTGAAGACTTGTATTCTGGAATAGAGTTTAACTCTAGATTTTCTGTGGGAATTAAATTCCTCGTTTATGCGAAGAACTGAACAGGGTTAAACCCTAACTAAACTTCCCGTTTTTAAAGAATTATGATTAAGGGAATTAAATTCCTGCTGTTTCAACAGAACTATGTTCTCAATTAGGGTTAAACCCTGCTTCTTTTATTTTGAAGGAATTAAATTCCCATGATACTGGGTCGAGCCCTAATTTTATTCTAAAGGAATTAAATTCCTATAATTCTGTGAGAGTTAAATTCTCATGCTTGCATTCTTTCTCTATGTTTTGGATCTGCATGGCAGGATCTCGACCCATTGAGAATTAAATTCTCAACCTTAAGGGGAGATGTGCACTTTGCAGATCCTCTATCAAAGAGAGAAGAAATCTACTCTTCTGTTTTATGTATCAGAGTCAAACTCTGTTAAGAATTAAATTCTCTTTCTCTCAAAAGGCTTTCCCTTTCTTACCTAGGGTTTTTGCAGAAGATCAGAGTCTTTTCTCTCCTCCTTTTTTCTTTCTTTTCTTCTCTGCGCATGTATATCTTTTTTTTGTGTCTCTTGGTTCCTATTTATAGGAGAAGCAGCTGAATCAGTTGGTTTTTGACGAATCTTCATTGAGAGATTTGATTTGCATCCTTCATTCGTTCTGGACCTTTGGATTATTAGGTGAATTTTATTCACCGTCGGATTTCAGATCCAGAGATTCTCCCTTGTTATTTTGGTTAGATTTAAGGGGGAAATCTTTCCAAACCCGAGATTTTCCATAAATAAATGACCTCTGAATCTTTAATTTGATTGGATGCATATAGTTGCGTTCCTTTTGAAAGATTTGCATTTCTCTCAGAATTTAATTCTGTTGACAAAAAGGGCTTTGAAAGTCGGTCACGTGTGACCCCGTGACCTATGGTCACGTGCGGACACATGACCCCCCTTTTGGAATGAAGGATCCTCTTTCTTTCTGCGTTCTGCCTTCTTCTGCTGCTTAGCCGTCACGTGTTACCACGTGACCCCTGGTCACGTGTGAGCACGTGACCCCTGTCTGGCACTTCTTTCCTTGGTTCAATTGGAGAGCGAGTTTGCTGCTTTGAACGTCACGTGTCAACACGTGACCCTGGTCACGTGGGAGCACGTGACCTCTTCTGAAGCTCTTTTCCTTGACTTTGCTCAGCGATTCAATGTGCGCCTTTTCTGCACTTTATAGGTCACGTGTCAACACGTGACTGCTGGTCACGTGTAAGCACGTGGCCCCTTTTTGAAGCTTTCCACAGAAGCTTTCCTGATTTTAAATCAGGAAACAAATGCCCCCACAGCGTTGTTCTCACGTGTCAGCACGTGAGTGCAACGCTGTCTCCTCTCGCGACCGTTGGATTCCTTTAGGGATTTGGGAGATGAAGCGTTTCCATTGTTTTCTATAAATACTGCCGTCTCTTCACAGGAGCCTTCACTTTGCTCATTCTTCTTCCTCTGAGAATTTCTTCCTTGAGAATTTAATTCTCGCTTTCAGAGCTCAGTTCTCTGTCTTGAACATTTCCCAGAGTTTAACTCTGTTCGCAAAGAACCTTTCTTCTCAAGTAATGGTGTTGAACGGCCAAAGCGCCTTCGTTTTTAAAAGAACTTTTTGGATTTCAAATCTGTATTAAGGGTTTCGCAAAGAACCCATTTTTCTTCAAGTTTTTTCTTAAGAATAGGGAACCTTCGAACTGTAGATCTCTTAGGGTTTAGGCGATCTTCGGGGAGATGATGACAGCGTTTCAACTCCCTGGACTTTAATTCCATCAAAATTATTCCTGGGAATTTAATTCCCTTTTTCCTAATAAGGAATTTAATTCCTATGAAGAACTCAGTTTCTTCACCCAGAGGCTCCTTGGGGTCTCTTGGCCCTAGGTTGTCCTTCCGGCAATTAATGAAATGGCGGTTTTTGTAACGATTCTCGTGACTTTTCTTTCAGGTATCATGGACGCCCATCTGTATCGTCTCGATGAAATCATTTCGTACGGGAATATTCGTGCACTGGGCCGCAATCAGAACCAGGAATTCACTGACGCTCAGTGTGCCGAGATCATGGGCCGCTTTGACGAGTACAATCACAAGCTACTCCCCCGTCGCTCTTCTCTTCTGAGGCTGATCGTGCTGGCGATCCGGGAGGCGCTTCCTCTCTTTTGCGCCGGCATACCGCTCGGGGACTTAGACACTGCCGAGGATAAGGTGCATTCAGTGTACCTTATGGGCTTGATCTCAAAGAGGAGGCGGGATGATCTCATTGATCTCCTTCATCAGCTTTTCCAACAATCAGCCATATTGGGCGCCTACCGGAGGGTAGAGGACATCCGCGGGGACCCCGATGCTTGTGACCGTGAGAGAAAGCATACTCGGGAGGTTCGGAATGCTTGGAAGATCTTGGATAAAGTTAATTTCAATTTTCTCAATCCATGCCCCGCGTCTGAAGCCTTACCATTGTAAAAGTTTTTTTTTTCTTTTATTTTGTATCGCCTTCTTGAAGTCTGGATGATAAGCTTTGTTATGTCTCTGTGTGTTTGCATGCTTTTTCTCTGAAATCTTATTATTCTGTTACTATTGTCGTTTGTGTTTTAATATGCAGGGTACCACTCCATTTTCTTTTTCTTTTTTTTAAATGCACATTAGGTTTGGGCCTCACGTGTTCTACACGTGAGATCATCTGATGGGACTGTTCACAAAATTTTCCATGCCGCATTTTTAGCGCGCATTATCAGATGCATAAAAGGAGCCTTGGAAATAGTTATTCCTCCTTGATTTTCGATGCCTTTCCTTTTTTGGGCTTTGGAAACATCTTTCGCATGCAAGATTTTCCGCGCATAGCACTTAATGCACTTCTTTATATTCTCGAGGCCATAGCCTATTTTCTCTTCACAGAGAAATTCATTCCCATATCGTCGTGATTTAATTTGAGGAGTATCGGAGCGCTATGGCCTGCAACCGCCCGCACGCTCGTCGACAGCCATGGGAAGTGCCTATCGAGGAGATGATCCCCCGCTTTGCCGCTCGGTTGGTGGATCCCCTCCTTACCGACAACGAGTGCGAGTCAGCCATGCATGAACTCTCGATCCGTAGGGGGTCTCCTCTCCCGATGGGTTCTCTCTGGCTCCGGATGATCCTCGCGGCCGTGCTTGCCGACATCCCTCCTCACCCAGCAGAGATGACCCTGGCGATGCTTGATGCGGTGGAAGAGAAGCTCGAGGGCTTTCATGAAGCGTGCCTGATCACTCAGGCTCTGAAGGATTGCTCAATTCATCTGCTGGGCCAGATCAAGGCCCGGCGAGCTATTATGTCTGCTTTCGCGGACGAACACGGCGCCAATCGATGGGGAGCGACTCCTCGTGAGAACCGTCGCTTCGACGTGCTGGAGAAAGCAGAGAGAGAGATGGAGAATTTTGTCCTTTGCTTCGTTAACCCCTGTGCCGTTGATCCCACGTTTGGTGACCTTTTTCGTTAGCGTAGAACATTTTTAAATTAGTCTCTCCTTTTTTATGCTTTATGCAGAACTTCGATGTAGGCTTGGTACTAGTATGTATGTTTCCGCTTGCATAAATAAACTTTGGATTCTTTTCATGAGAACTTTCTTTAATTGCAAATGCTATCATCACTTTCCTGCACATCAGACCTTTTTTGGGCATTATGAATGTTCATGCAATTGCAAATGCTATTACTATTTTTTCGAATACTCATATGATTGCGAACGCATGCTTGAAATATGTCGGAAATCTTTCTTGTTGCCTTTCGCGTCAGGTGATATGAGCGCGTTTTAGATCGACTATTCCCGTCGGCTGAAAACCCATTTATACGGTCTCGTAAATGTCATGTTTGCAAGGCCGTGGTCACGAAAGCGAGCTTACGTGGTCACATAGCGAACGTATCGTCATGCGAGAAAAAGGCTCGGCCGTAAATTTTCGGAGAGGGAGCTAGCCTCCAAGGCGTTGAGCGAGCTTCAGACTAGCCTTACAGCTAAAGCCAACAAAGCGTATGACCTTTGGCGAGTGCTTCGGGAGTCCATCAAGGAGGTGGTGGCTCTTGATAAAGCCGCCATGTTTACTCGCGAGAGGATTGAGGCTCACAAGGCCACTGAAAAAGAGCTTGAAGCTCGGCTCGCTTCATATCAGGCCCAACAAACTCAGGCGGAGGCTCGCCTTCTGGAGATCTTGCGTCATGAAGCCGTGGCTCAGCAACAAAACGACGAGCTGCTAAAATTACTATACCGGCCACCGGCTTGAGGACTGTATCTTTTCTCCCTTTTTGTACCTACTCATGGATAAGAGTATCTTCATTTTTGTTTCTTGAATTGTACCTTGTATCCTTTTTGGTTTATGAATAAAAGATACATTTTTCTTCTCAATGGTGTGTCTCCTTTTTATTGAATGCATTCTGCGGATATCCTATCTTGATTTCCTTGCAGGACAGCAATGGCTCAGGATTCAGGGTTAAGATCTGCTTCCTGAGACTTTTACATTTTATGAGCCACGAGGATCTCATAAAGAGTTTTTCTCCCAGCCGTGAGGACTTGTAAGCGCCGGATGCGGTTACCCTTGTCCGTGTTCTACGGAGTCAGGGGTTTCTCCAGATATTGTAGTTTAAAGACGTCGCGGTCAAGGTTAAGGACCTCATAGTCCGTGGATTTAAGGACTCCACAGTCCGATGTTAGTTTTAAGACATCACGGTCAAGGTTAAGGACCTCATAGTCCGTGGATTTTGGGACTCCACAGTCCGATGTTTGGTTACAGGGACCCGTCACCTCTTTGAAGACGTTGAGGAATTACAACGCTAGGCATCAAAGGAGTGAAGGGATGTACCCTTAAACCAAGGCAAAAATCTGTAAGGAATAGGGGTGGTTGATCGTTAGTTTTAAGACATCGCGGTCGAGGTTAAGGACATCATAGTCCGTGGATTTTAAGGACTCCACAGTCCGGTGTTTGCTCTGGATGCTTCACACGGGTTCACTGCCGTGCTTGGCGAGGACCAGGCTCCGCTCTGGGCGTTTTCCGTGGGGTCAAAGAGTGACGTTATCCACGTTCCACGTAACCAGGAATCTTGCACTAGATGCTTCACACGGGTTCACTGCCGCGTTAGGCGAGGACTAGGCTCCGCTCTGGATGCTTCGCACGGGTTCACTGCCATGCTCTGCGAGGACCAGGATCCGCTCTGGACGTTTTCCACGGGGTCAAAGAGTGACGTTATCCGCTTTCCACGTAACCAGGAAGTTTGCACTAGATGCTTCACACGGGTTCACTGCCGCGTTAGGCGAGGACTAGGCTCCGCTCTGGATGCTTCGCACGGGTTCACTGCCATGCTCTGCGAGGACCAGGATCCGCTCTGGACGTTTTCCACGGGGTCAAAGAGTGACGTTATCCGCTTTCCACGTAACCAGGAAGTTTGCACTAGATGCTTCATACGGGTTCACTGCCGCGTTAGGCGAGGACTAGGCTCCGCTCTGGATGCTTCACATGGGTTCACTGCCATGCTCTGCGAGGACCAGGATCCGCTCTGGACGTTTTCCACGGGGTCAAAGAGTGACGTTATCCGCTTTCCACGTAACCAGGAAGTTTGCACTAGATGCTTCACACGGGTTCACTGCCGCGTTAGGCGAGGACTAGGCTCCGCTCTGGATGCTTCACATGGGTTCACTGCCATGCTCTGCGAGGACCAGGATCCGCTCTGGACGTTTTCCACGGGGTCAAAGAGTGACGTTATCCGCTTTCCACGTAACCAGGAAGTTTGCACTAGATGCTTCATACGGGTTCACTGCCGCGTTAGGCGAGGACTAGGCTCCGCTCTGGATGCTTCACACGGGTTCACTGCCGTGCTCTGCGAGGACCAGGATCCGCTCTGGACGTTTTCCACGGGGTCAAAGAGTGACGTTATCCGCTTTCCACGTAACCAGGAAGTTTGCTGATTGTATCCGCATTTCACGGGATGGGGGTTGACTCTTGGCGATATGTGTCGCCGAGCCATGGAACTTGGGGTTGCCGCTGTTCCGTTTCGCTTGATGTTGTGTCGTCGAGACAATGAAGCTAGGAATTTGGCCTTCGCTTCATTTGCTGGTATCGCGTCTGCTGTATCGAGACGAATGTCATGGTGGTGATCACTAAGTTATCTGTGAACCGCCGAGATTTTGCTTGCTTCTTTTTATTGCAAGTTGTCCCATTATTTCGGCTATTTTTGTCATGCATGTGTGGCTTGCTAGTTTTTTCCGCGGCAAGCTCGGATTTTTTTTTTGGATACCGGTTTCGGCATCAGCACCGCTACAACTGGAATGTTTGCCAGGAGCGAATCATCATTTACCTCTGTCAACGTTTGAACAAAGGTGGCTTAGTAAACAGGGTTAAGGGTCCTGCCGACCAAGGCTTTTGACTTCATGAGCCGTAAGGGTCTCACAAAGGTGTTTCTCCCTCCAAGTCGTGAGGATCTTGCAGGTGTGTTTTCTCCTTAAGGATCGTGGGGATTCTTAAGTGCATGTTCTCTTGTAAGTCGTAAGAATCTTACAAAGAGGATTTTTCCCTTATAGGTCGAGAGGACTTACAAGGGTCGTTCACCGTATGGGTGTATCCCCAGTCACGGGTGGGACTTTGTTAGGGAAATGTTTATTCGCGCCCGTGGATTGTATACAAGGGTCAGTACGAGCCGCTTGTAGGGCAGTATCGGAGGTTGTGGAGGATTCGCTTAAGAACAGGTTTAGGTTTCTGTAACTTAAGACTTTCAAGTCTTATGAGCCGTGAGGGTCTCATAAGAAAATTCTCCTTACGAGTCGTGAGGATCTCGTAAGTGTATTTTCTCCTTAGGAATCGTGAGGATCCCTAAGTGTGTTGCTCCTTTGTGAGTCGTAAGGATCTCACGCAGGTGGTTTCTCCTTACAAGGTCGAGAGGACCCTATAAGTGTCTTTAAACGAGGTTGCGCCTTTTCGGGTTTTCACAAACACTCGCCGGTAGTCCTGCTGTTTTTACTCACGGAGCCCTTTCGGGTTTTCATCCGTGCCCATTTTGCTTTATGGACATACCGTTTTTTTTTCCTTTTTTTTTTATTTTTATTTTTATTTTTTTATTTTTTTGATCAACCTGAGGATGCTGCGGTAGTAGTTTAGGGACGTTTCGGTCCATTGTTAGTTTACCGATGCTTCGGTCTGTCGTTAGTTTAAGGACATTTCGGTCCGTTGTTAGTTTAAAGACGTTTCGGTCTGTCGTTAGTTTAAAGACGTTTCGGTCTGTTGATAGTTTAAGGACGTTTCGGTCCGTTGTTAGTTTAAAGACGTTTCGGTCCGTTGATAGTTTAAGGACGTTTCGGTCCGTTGTTAGTTTAAGGACGTTTCGGTTCGTTGTTAGTTTAAAGACGTTTCGGTCCGTTGATAGTTTAAGGACGTTTCGGTCCGTCGTTATGGAAAGGCCAGCTACTGCTTGTAAAGTCTGAGCCTAGGAAGATAGCGAGCGGACATAGTCGTCGTCATCTACCGTTGACCCAGGCTGTGGCTCACTAAGCATAGTATTTCTTCAAGAAGCGGCCATTTATTGGCCTGAAAGGCCTTTCACCGTGCATGTCCACGAGTAGATAGGCTCCACCCTGGTAAACCTGGTCTATGATGTACGGGCCTTCATAGTTTGGCTCGAATTTTCCCCGCTTGGCACGATTGGGGATCATAGGTCTTTTGACTACCAGCACGAGTTCGCCTTGGCGGAATGCCCTTGGCCTGGTCAATCTTTCGTACGAGCGCGTCATCTTTGCTTTGTAGGCTTCTAGATGTTGTTGCGCTATGAGTCGGGTTTCGTCGAGGGCATCAAGCTCCTCAAGTCGAAGGTGAGCATTTTCTTCGTCGGTCAGTTCGTGGTGGACTGCCACTCGTAGAGAGGGTAACTCTATCTCGAGGGGGAGTACTGCTTCCGTCCCAAATACCAACGCGTATGGCGTTGTGTTTGTGGCCGTCTTGAATGTAGTTCGATAAGCCCAAAGGGCTTCTTGCAGCCTCTCGTGCCAGTCTCTCTTATTCCGGGAAACGGTCTTTTTTATGATCTTTGTCAAGGTCTTATTGAAGGCCTCGGCCAGACCGTTGGCTCGTGGGTTGTAAACTGAAGAATACCTCCAGTCTATATTGTGCTGCTGCGCGAAGCGGCTAATCTTATGGCTTCTGTAGGCTGGCCCGTTATCGGAGATAATCCGCCGTGGGGTTCCAAACCGATAGATGACGTGCGTTTTGAAGAAGTGGAGGATATTCTCCGTCTTTACTTCCCTCAGTGGTACTGCTTCTGCCCATTTGGAGAAGTAATCAGTTGTCGCCAGGATGAAACGATGTCCCCGAGATGATGCCGGCTCGATGGGTCCAATTATGTCAGTTCCCCACATTTCGAATGGCCAGCTGGCCACCGTGGGGTGTAGTGGATTCGGGTGTTGGTGGATGAAGTCTCCATGAATCTGGCACGAGTGGCATTGCCTCGCGTATTCGAGGCAGTCCTGGATCATCGTGGGCCAGTAATAACCCATCCGTTTGATTTTTAACTTCATCTTTGGGCCTGCTTGATGAGAGCCGCAAAGCCCGTCGTGGACTTCCTGAACGACTTTTTCTGCTTCGTCAGGTCCCAAGCATCTCAGCCATAGAGAATCAAGCGATCTCTTGTATAGAGTATCGTTGACGAAAGCGAAAGATAGAGCTCGTTTCATGAGCTGATGTCTCGAGGACGCTTCTTTGGGTATGCGGCGGGACTTAAAGTAGTCTATGAAGACTTCCCTCCAGTCCTCGGCCTTCTCTTGGTCTTTTATTTGTAGGGTTGTCTGCTCAGTTGCTCCCTCTTTATATAGTTCCGGAGGTATTTCTGCGGGGGTGAGCACTCGACGGCTTTGTACCACGATTCTGACATCATCGAGGTTCTCGTCGGCCAGTTCTTTAGCAAGCTTAGCCAATGCGTCTGCTTTGCTGTTTTCTGCGCGTGGTATGTTCTCCAAAGTGTAGGAGGGAATTCGGGACAATAGTTGTTGCACCCTTTCGCCGTACTTCACCAGCTCCGGTTTGCACGTTTGGTAGTCACCATTTACTTGACTAACGACCAGCTGAGAATCCCCGTATATGAGGAGGTCTTCAATTCCCATGTCAATGGCAAGCTCGAGGCCTGCTATCAGGGCTTCGTATTCAGCTTCATTGTTTGTCCTCGGCTCTGTTAAGGAGAAGGCGAAGCGCATTATCCCTCCTTGTGGAGTCGCAAAGATGAGGCCTATCCCTGACTTGATCATTGGGATACCTTGCTTTTGTTTCTTTATAGAGGACGCTCCATCGAAATAGAGTTCCCATCGGGTGCTTCCACTGCTAATCGCATCAAATGCATGCTCGTCCGGCAAGTCACAATTCAAAGGAGAATCGGCCGGTATCGGGTGCTCAGCGAGGAAATCGGCAATGGCCTGGCCTTTCACTGCCTTGAGAGGTTGATATGTTATCGAGAACTCCATCAAGAGTAGGGCCCATTTAGCGAGTCGTCCCGTCAGTATGGCTTTTGACATCAGATATTTAAGAGGGTCCACCTTCGAGATGAGGCAGACTTCGTGTGCCAACGTATAGTGCCTGAGCTTTGTTATCGCGAAGATCAATGCCAAGCAATGTTTTTCAATGGGAGAGTAGTTGCTTTCTGCCCCCAGCAGAACTCGACTTAAGTAGTAGAGTGCTCTCTCTTTTCCCTGATCGTTCTCTTGCGCCCATAATGCGCCCAAGGAACCTTCGAGGGCGGTTGTATAAAGAATGAGGGGTTTTCCCTTGACCGGCGCAGCCAATACCGGCGGGTTCTGCAGGTATTGCTTGATCTCGTCTAGTGCCCCTTGGCATTTTTGATCCCAGACGAATGGGGTTCCCTTCTTCATCAGGTGACTGTAAGGACGGCACTTTCCGGAAAGGTTGGCTATGAATCGCCTGATGTATGCGAGCTTCCCTTGGAGAGACCGCAACTGTTTGAGGGTTCTTGGCGGAGGCATTTCCATGATCGCTTTAATCTTTGACGGATCTATCTCAATACCTCGGTGTCGGATGACGAATCCCAGGAATTTTCCCGAGGAGACTCCAAACGCGCATTTGAGGGGATTCATCTTCAAATTATATTGCCGAAGGCGTTGAAATACAGTCTCTAGATGCTTTAAGTGATCTTCGTATGACATACTCTTTACTACGAGGTCGTCGATATAGCACTCGACGATGTCATGTATGAGGTCGTCGAAGATCTTTGTCATGGCCCTTTGATAGGTAGCGCCGGCGTTCTTTAGACCAAAGGGCATAACCCTGTAGCAAAATACACCCAAAGGGGTCCGGAAAGCGGTGTGCTTCTGGTCTTCGGGATGCATTTTTATCTGATTGTATCCTGAAGAACCGTCCATAAAGGAGAAGATCTCGTGAGTAGACGTGTTATCTATCATTAGCTCGGTTACCGGCACCGGGAAATCATCCTTTGGACAGGCTTTGTTGAGATCCCTGAAATCCACGCATATACGTACCGTCCCGTTCTTTTTCATCACCGGGACGATATTGGCGATCCAATCGGGATATTGGACTTCTTGGATAAATCCAGAGTCGATCAGTTTTTTGACTTCGGCGTTGATGCTCATCTCCAGCTCGAGTCGCATCCTCCTTGGTGCCTGCTTGACTGGCTTAATATCTGGGGATATTGCTAATCTATGCACAGCGACCTCCGGATCTAATCCTGGCATCTCAGAGTAGTTCCACGCGAAGCAGTCTTTATGCCGTAGAAGCACGTTCTTTAACGCGGCCACCCTTTCTTCAGAGAGTAGCTCGCTGACAAATGTTGGTCGCGGGTCCTCTGCCGATCCCAACTCAATCTTTCTGAGGTTATCTGCGGTAGTATGTATACCGTCTTCCAGTTCTTTCGGAGCGGGCGGGAATTCTGAGATAACCTCATCATCGCTGTTTTCGAAGCACCGGGGAGGGTTGTCTATCGTAATCGTATAACAGGTGCAAATCCACTCCCGGGGCCGAGGCGGATCCGGCTCTGCTCTTGCGGCCTTGGGCTCGTGCTTTCGTGGCGGCGTTACCCTCCAGCTATTGGATAAAGCGAATCTGCCCCGTCGGTACTGGTCCTCGACCCAGTTCTTGAAGGTGAAGCAGTCTTCGGTAGGATGTCCTGCGGCTCGGTGATAAGAGCAATAGCCCGAGCGAGAGGCCTTATTAGCTTGCTCAGGGTGTCTAAACTCCGGAAGCGCGATCATCTGATGTTTTAGGGCGAGCTTGAGTAACCTTTCCGTCTTGTCTCGGGGGAAGGAGTACGCTCGACTCATCTTTTCTATGAAGGACGAATCCGAGCTGTGCAATACCCGATTGCGTAACCCTCTAATCCTGCGTCGTTGTTGTCGGCTCTTCTTTCCGCTTCTCGACTTATTTCCGTCTCCGCATCGGGCCTTTCGCATGATGGGTTGACAAGGATGAGCATTCTTGCCTTTCGCAGCCTGTTGAAATAGACGTTGCGTCCTGGCCTTCTCGTAGATGGCCATTTCGTGGTTGGGGTCTTCCCGACCTTTCTGACCCACTTTCCTGATAGGCTTGTCCATTCGTTCTAGAAATGACGGACTTGGCGCCTCGATCGCGTGGTCTGGTTTTGATGAGGGGTTGGCATCTCCTGACAGGGCGTCCTCCTCTTCATCAAAGGTATATATAGCGTAGCTGTTATGAGCCCGTTCTCGTTTTCCGGTTCTCGCGTATCCAAGCCCGAGTGTCTCCATTTTCCCATTAGGCAATTTGCGTTGGGTTCCAGGGACATCCCAAATCCTGTTGTAGAACCGAGCCTGTTGAACAGTTTGTTTTAAGGGTACTCCTTGGCGCTTCAATAGCTTCTTTAATCCATTTGTATAGTATCTGGGCAGACGGATGGGCTGGAGTCTGTCGCATGTAGCATCTACGCCGTGCCAGATCTCTTTCTCTACTTTCGACTCTGAGGATCGATAGAATAGGATCATCTTCTCACCCTTTCGCCTGGGGGGGACACAAAACGTTTGCAGCTCTTGCACACTGTGAGCTTGAAGCGTGTCGAGGTCCTTGTAGTGTTCTCGCGGTACCATGGTGATTTGCAAGTTATGGTCATCGCCAGGAGGTGCTTGCATTGAAAGCCGATTGGAGAATACGGCATTGACCTCATCTTCCGAATCACTTCCGAAGACCAGTATGGGGGTGGGCGTCCTCCGGTTGTTGCGTTGAGATGGCCCCGTATAAACTATCTCTTCTTCTTCTTCGGTATCGCTTCCGAAAACAGGGATAGTGGCGGCGGCCTTGTTCTCCGAGTCGTGACACCTTTCTGTATCTTCAAAGTCTGGCAAAAAGTATTTCGCATCCTCGTATTTGCGGACTTCGTTCACGGAAAATGGGTTCAGCTCACCCGTTACAGTATACTCGAAACCATCTTTAAAGTACTTCATACACTGATGTTGTGTAGAAGGGACGATGTTGTACTCGTGTAACCAAGGACGGCCGAGTAAGGCATTGTAACAGGTCTTGGCGTCAATGACATGGAATTTGATGTCTGTGACGAGAAGACCGAAGCGTAACGTTAGTATCACAGATCCGAGAGTCCGTGACGATTGTGAATCGAAACCGGAGATAGTAATTTTGTCCCGAGCGAGATGTTGCACACTCATGCAGATTTCCTTCAACACCCGAACATTAAGGAGATTAACGGAGGATCCGTTATCCACCAGGATCTTGCCTATCTTGATGTCATGGCAGTACCCAGAGACATATAGGGGACGGTTATGGTCGCACGTCCCGAGAAGGAGGTCTTCATCACCGAAAGTGACGTCGGCCGTATGCACTTCTTCCAGTTCGTCCTTCATCTTTTCAGTGGCGAGAAAGGCTTGGAATTGCTCAGGTTCTTGTAGTGCCTTAATTAGTGAGTCCCGTGCTTCTTTTGATAATAGGAGGGCGTCGAGAATGCTAAGCTGAGAAGGTAGCTTCCTTAGATGCGCGAGGATGTTATAGTCCACTTTACTCCTCCTAGGAAGGTCTTTAGTCGCCAGTTCCTTCGCGACTTGGTCATCCAAAGTGATATCTTCAGTGACCTTTTCCTTTCCCTTATCTTTTCTGTTCGTAGGCCCGAGATTCTTTTCCGGGAGTGTGCGATTGCGCAGCTGAGTGTTTCCGCAGGCTTCTGATTCCTCATCTTTCCTTAGCGCGGATTCTTCAAAGAGAGGGCCCAGAGTCACTTCTTCGTCAGAGTCGCTCCCAAAGGTGAGGACTTGCGACCCCTCGGCATGAGCCATATAACAGTTGCCAGTAATTCTGTTGGGCCCGTCAACAGTGCTTCTTTGCTCCCGACGGCTCTTGCGTTTCATGCGTTTGAAATGTTGCCGACGAGCAACATATCCTTGCCACCATATCTTAAAGGCGTCGCACTCCTCTGTGGGGTGTGAGACTTTCCGATGATATGCGCAGTAATCGGGGTGCTTCTCCGCCCCATTGTGTGTGTTTCCTTCCGAGGGTGGTAGCCTCATTCCCATTGACATAGCTTTGGCGAACCTTTTCCTCGTCTTGAATATCTTCTTGTCCATCTCGGATGCCTTTCGCTCTGGCAGGGGTAGTTCAACTCCTTCGTTCAGTCGCCCGCATTTGGTTCCTCCTGATGCTGCCATCTCACGCTCCTGATCTGCTTTACTTTTTAGACGAATCTCGTCTAGGAAGGCATTGATCATATCAGTTGTCAGCCTCGCACGCTCTGGTTCGGGCTCCGCCTTCAGCTTCTTAGTGCTAGGAGTTTTCTCATCATCGGTAAACGAGTGGGAGATCACGTTGCAACTTGCCGCATATCCCTCGGATTCATCCGACGAGTTCTCTCCATCATCGTCCTCTTGAAAGATGTGGCTGAGGAACTCTTGCAGTGTGACAGGAGTTCGCGCCTTCTGATTATATTCTTCCAGCGCGTCGATTTGCTTCTGCAAGTTCGTGCGCTCGTCTCCAAGCTTCGCGGGCTTCTTGGATTTCTTCTTCTTTTTCTTCGAAGCTTTTGACGGCCGGGTGTGAGTATTTGGGCCCTTATCAGCTGTCTTCGTAGTTGCGCGGGGCTTCACTGCTCCTTCGATAATTCGAGGTTCAAGAGGGTCCTTCCATTCGATTGCAGGGCACGCATGAAGGTCTCTCAGCATCCTTTTGGTCTTCGTTGATAGCACGACCTCCCATGGAATTTCTTCGATAAAGGAGCAGGCTGCCCCCGGTGTGTCTGCCTTTTTAGGAGTATGTGGTTGTGGCGGGTTCACCTTCCACTTTTCGGACAGTACAAACTTCCCCTGGAGGTATTGATCTTCGATCCATCCTTTGAAGACGAAGCAATCTTCAATCGGATGGCTTACCGTCTGATGGTAAGGGCAATAGTTGGGGTTATTCACCTCGGTGGGTTGTGGCGGTCGCCTTGGATTCGGGAGGTTAATAAGTCTGTTGCGTATTGCCAGCTCAAATAACCGTCTCGTCTTGTCTCGTGGGAACGAGTAGGGACGCTTCATCTTTTCATTATAATACCGGCGTCTTTCTTCCAGTTGATCTGCCGATTTCGGGGCGTCAGGTTGCTGTTGGGCATTCGCGACAAAGGTTGCTCTTCCTTTACCCTTATCATTCCGAGGTTCCGACTTCGGGGGAGGTGGCCTATGACCCATCTGGTCCATCTGAGCCAACTTGTCGATTAAAGCCTGGAATGTGGTTGGCTTAAAAAACATCATAAACTGGGAGATAGTTGCGTGGGGGTCTAGGGTTCCCACGAACATACCCACTGCGGGTGCTTCCTCAATGCGTTGCTCGCATCTCGACCACAAATTCCGCCAGCGTATGGCGTACTGGACCCAGGTTTCGCCCTGTTTTACCCTGGCGTTAATAAGTGCAGTTATTGGAGTGCGTTCGCTGGCACTTGCAAATCGCTGAGTGAACAACAGCTCCATTTCAGCGAACGTTTTGATGGAATCGTTCGGAAGTTCTGAATACCATTCGAATGCTGTTTCTGATAAGCTGCCAACGAACTGACGGAGTAACAATTTATCGTCACCGCCGGTGTTACCGCAGAGGGCCCGGAACTGGGCGACGTGTTGATGAGGATTGCCGGTCCCCTTATACACATGGAATTTCGGTATCGTATAGCCTTGCGGGTATTTGATTTGATCGTACCAGCTTGGATACGGCCGCCCCGTTTTCACGACTTGACCAGCTGCCTCAGTCGCATGATGGACCCGGATTTGCTGGGCTATGTAGTCAGCCAAGTCAGCCTTAGAGATCGTCTCTTCCTTGGCCGTTGAGAGAGCTGGTGGTGGATTTGACGTCTCTCCTCGGTCGTCTTCAAGAATAATCGGAGGATCTTCGGCGGGTAAGTCTTGCTGGATCATCATTCCTATCACATCTTGAAAGAGAAGGCCCATCCGTTGTATGTTGGCCGCTTATTCAGCAGCCTCTTTGTCCCTTTTCTCCAGTGTCCGGCGAAGGAATTCAGCGTCGGTTTCTTCCTCCCGGCGTGCGTCTGAGGACGCTTCTGGGCTTTCCTTTGGCCCGGTGAGCGCTGCCATAGCATTCATCATTTCTTGGAGCTTTTGTTGCTGCTCCTGGGATTTCGTTACGGATCGGGTTAGTGGTCGGTGGCCTGTAGAAGTGCGGCTCTCCTCCCTTCCAGAGACCACGTAATCAGTGTGCACCCCCGTGCCCCCAGACTTAGGGTGTCTGGGTTTATTGCTTTTAGCCGTCGTGGCGTGCTGCGGGGTCTTCTCCAGCTTCCTCTTTTTATGAGCCACGGAGGTTGAGGGGGCCGATAAGGCGGGCGTCCAGACAACCTTTTGGGGTTTAACCTGGTGACCAGCTTCCGGTTGGATTTTCGGCTTCTTGTGCCGGCGGGAGAAGTTTGGATCGATGATCGAGTCTCGGGCTTGTCGCCAAACCTTATAGATTTTGGAAGACAGCCGTTGAGGAAATTGGGGCTGTTCGGGTTTTGTTTCGACAACCTTTTTTAGTGAGGGAGGAGACCTCTTCAGTACTGCCGTAGGGGAATTCTTTCGCACCTTATTTAGCATTTCAAAGCTGTTCCCAGTTGGAACAGCAGCATTAACTTCTACCACCGGGGCTGGTGGAGTCAATCCAGAGGGGGAGTTGCCCCCAGCCTTCCTTATTCGGCGCCAATGACGACGTCGAGCGCGTCGAGCAGACGGCGTAGAGTCAGATATAAGAATGGTTTCATCTTGCCCCCTGTGTGGGTGGGGGGTCGTTGTTGGTGTTAGCCTGTCAAAGACCGATGTCCTTTATGCAGCGGGAGCGAGAGCTGGAGCTGTTAATCTCGTGAAGATCGATTTCTTGACTGGGGAAACTGCCTTGGCGATTTCGGAGGCAGGAGCGGCCGCTTTCTTAGAAGTAGTCTTCTCTGGGATTGTAGGCCCCATGATGAGTTCGCAAGATTTCTGGCCCAATCTAGAGAAGACCGAGGCGTTGACGTTGGGCGACTCGTTGAGAGGAACCGCGGCAGGGGTAAGACGATCAAAGACCGACTTCCTGAGAGTTTCCTTTGTCAGCACCGGCGCCACGAAGCTTGATGAGGGGAGCATAGTCCCAAAGAACAATCCGGTAGTGGCCTGAGTCACCTGGTCCGCCGGCATTGTGAACAACGAAGCAGCTTGGGGTCCATAGGCTATACCTCCCGGCGAGGCAAAGCGTTGGTCGCAATTGCAGCTTGAGCAGTTGGAGGATTTCACGGAAGTAGCAGCCATCGATCCCTTGTTTTCTGCAATAGGCAAGGCGCCAATTCTTAGTATCTTGAAACCCAAGGGCAACTATTAGCGAACCGCGATTGGTTCGCGAATCACGACACACGAAGTGTGGAGTGGAAAGAGGAAAAGGTCCCACCGGGCGTGCCAGAATCTGTTCCCCTCCGAACGGACACGCGGGACGTAGGGCCGTCTCGCCTGAAATTCGGGGCAGATGCTAATTGGTGCTATCCGTCCACCTCTCCGAAGATGCCAATTTGATCCATGGCACCATGTATCGGAGGTCTAGACGGATGCGTCCGATGTAGCAGACTTCGTCAGATTCCCCCTCGTTTGAGGGGTTTTTGATTGTGGGGACGCTCTTCCCTGCAGGCGCAAGCCCCTGCAGTTAATTACGCTACCGCTTTGCGGTAACAACTTTCTCCTTCTCCAGATGGTCACTTCGTGTCGTGTGTTCTTGTTTTATGTTTCATTGCCCGTGGATCGTTTACGGAGACTGAGTTATGTCGTCGCCCGTAGGGCATGGACTAGTCCAAATCCGCATTATCTTAAATTTGGGTTTGGGGTTTGGTTTGAGGATACGTCAGCCATACTTGAGGCTAAGATCAACTCAAACGTTTGTTAAGGATACGTTAGTCTAACTTTGTGACTAAGATCAACTTAACGGGATCGTTTAGATCCTACAAAAGGGTGTTTGGACTCTAATGTTCCAGTTTAGGGACATGGCGGTCCATCGTCTATGTGGCCGTCGGGACCCGTCACCTCTCTGACGACGTTGAGGGATTTCAACGACGGATGTCAGAGGAGTTCAGAGATGTACCATCGAGCCAGAGTTAATTAGGGGGATTCATAGTCCAATCTGCTTGAAGGTTTAAGGACGCGTTAGCCATCTTTGAGGCTAAGATCAACTTAAACGGGACCGTTTAGATCCGACAAAAGAGCATATAGGGGCTCTATTGTTCTAGTTTAAGGACATCGCGGTCCATGGGTAGTTTAAGGACATTGCGGTCCATGGGTAGTTTTTAAGGACATTGCGGTCCGTGGGTAGTTTAAGGACATTGCGGTCCATTGGTAGTTTAAGGACATTGCGGTCCATGGGTAGTTTAAAGACATCGCGGTCCATGGGTAGTTTAAAGACATCTCGGTCGATGGGTAGTTTAAAGACATCTCGGTCGATGGGTAGTTTAAAGACATCTCGGTCGAGGTTAAGGACGTCATAGTCCATGGGTTTAAGGACTCCACAGTCCGTTTTGTGCTCTGGATGCTTCACACGGGTTCACTGCCGTGCTAGGCGAGGACCAGGCTCCGCTCTGGATGCTTCACACGGGTTCACTGCCGTGCTCTGCGAGGACCAGGATCCGCTCTGGACGTTTTCCACGGGGTCAAAGAGTGACGTTATCCGCGTTCCACGTAACCAGGAATTTTGCATGATGCGTGGGTTTAAGGACCCCACAGTCCATATCGTGAGTGGTCTTCGGGACCCGTCACCTCTTTGAAGACATTGAGGGATTACAATGCCAAGTATCAAAGGAGTGAAGAGATGTACCCTAGAACCGCGGTGGATTAAATAGTCCCTGGCCCAATTTGGGTCAAGACTGATCAATTATGTTATGAGCCCATTGGCCCAGTTAATCACGAATTGAGGACTTATGGCCAGCTTGGGCTAAGTCCAATCAGGAGAGGCTTGCCTCTATCCCTTTAGCCAATTGGGCCTAAGCCTGGTGTTAAACACTTCAGAGCAATCAGCGTTGAATACTGGGAATGACATCTCGGTTGACAAGTTAGTGTTCAACATTGAGAGATAATTGGTGTTAAACACCAGCAATAAGGCTTTTTCAAATTAGTGTTAAACACGAAAACAAATCAGTGTTGAACACTGCAAATAAGGCTTTTTTAATCAGCATTGAATGCTAAGGCCCGACAGTGTTTTAACACTGGGCTCGAGAGTTTTAATTTTAGTGTTAAACACTAAGGCAGGAAGGGTCACGTGGCAGCACGTGAGAGCGCCTTCCCTTCATTTGCTCTGCTGAAACTATCGTGTCTTTCAGAGCATCACGTGCCATCACGTGATGGGCATTCAAATGCCTTTGTGTTAAGGCTTCTGCTGAGGGTCACGTGGGTCACGTGGGGTGCTGCCTCAAAGGGGCTTTCTGTAGGGGTTTTGGGGGGTCACGTGGTAGCACGTGACCCTGCCTCCATGTAGTTTTTAGAGGATCTGTTACTCCTTTTTTTCAGGAATTAAATTCCTCGAACTTTAAATCTTAGAGGAATTAAATTCCTATTTCCTTTTGAAGACTTGTATTCTGGAATAGAGTTTAACTCTAGATTTTCTGTGGGAATTAAATTCCTCGTTTATGCGAAGAACTGAACAGGGTTAAACCCTAACTAAACTTCCCGTTTTTAAAGAATTATGATTAAGGGAATTAAATTCCTGCTGTTTCAACAGAACTATGTTCTCAATTAGGGTTAAACCCTGCTTCTTTTATTTTGAAGGAATTAAATTCCCATGATACAGGGTCAAGCCCTAATTTTATTCTAAAGGAATTAAATTCCTATAATTCTGTGAGAGTTAAATTCTCATGCTTGCATTCTTTCTCTATGTTTTGGATCTGCATGGCAGGATCTCGACCCATTGAGAATTAAATTCTCAACCTTAAGGGGAGATGTGCACTTTGCAGATCCTCTATCAAAGAGAGAAGAAATCTACTCTTCTGTTTTATGTATCAGAGTCAAACTCTGTTGAGAATTAAATTCTCTTTCTCTCAAAAGGCTTTCCCTTTCTTACCTAGGGTTTTTGCAGAAGATCCGAGTCTTTTCAAAATATCAAAGCTCTCCTCCTTTTTTCTTTCTTTTCTTCTCTGCGCATGTATATCTTTTTTTTGTGTCTCTTGGTTCCTATTTATAGGAGAAGCAGCTGAATCAGTTGGTTTTTGACGAATCTTCATTGAGAGATTTGATTTGCATCCTTCATTCGTTCTGGACCTTTGGATTATTAGGTGAATTTTATTCACCGTCGGATTTCAGATCCAGAGATTCTCCCTTGTTATTTTGGTTAGATTTAAGGGGGAAATCTTTCCAAACCCGAGATTTTCCATAAATAAATGACCTCTGAATCTTTAATTTGATTGGATGCATATAGTTGCGTTCCTTTTGAAAGATTTGCATTTCTCTCAGAATTTAATTCTGTTGACAAAAAGGGCTTTGAAAGTCGGTCACGTGTGACCCCGTGACCCATGGTCACGTGCGGACACGTGACCCCCCTTTTGGAATGAAGGATCCTCTTTCTTTCTGCGTTCTGCCTTCTTCTGCTGCTTAGCCGTCACGTGTTACCACGTGACCCCTGGTCACGTGTGAGCACGTGACCCCTGTCTGGCACTTCTTTCCTTGGTTCAATTGGAGAGCGAGTTTGCTGCTTTGAACGTCACGTGTCAACACGTGACCCTGGTCACGTGGGAGCACGTGACCTCTTCTGAAGCTCTTTTCCTTGACTTTGCTCAGCGATTCAATGTGCGCCTTTTCTGCACTTTATAGGTCACGTGTCAACACGTGACTGCTGGTCACGTGTAAGCACGTGGCCCCTTTTTGAAGCTTTCCACAGAAGCTTTCCTGATTTTAAATCAGGAAACAGTCCTTCGGGTCAGATTTGTCGTCGAAGAGGGAGACCTTTGGGGGCTTGTTGCGGGAGGAGACGTGGACGGCGAGCAGCTTCTCGGTGAACGGTTTTGTGAGCGAGTCGGCGGCATACTTAGCCCCGTCGCTCGAACGGTGACCTTCCCGATGCAGACTCTCGATCTTTTTCTCGAGCGTCGAGTCGGCCATGGTACCCCGACGACTCGGCGCATTCTGATCCCAGGCCTCTGCTGTTGGAGGCCTGCTTCTGGCCTCGGCCGTGGTTTCTCTCAATGAGGTTCCTCAAATCCCCGGGTGAGGTGGTCCTTGAGCTGTCGTGACGAGCCCTATCTGTGCGGCCCCATCGGGGGAGGGGATGTTGGTCATGCCTGGTGACAGGCGAGCTGACCGACATTTCCTCGGGAGGGACAGGTACGCGAAAGACCTCGGGGCGGGGCGCTCTAGCGACGGACCTCGGTGTCGAGCTGTTGGGCGCCCAGCGGGTCGCAGAACGTACTGGCCCAGGGGATTCGCGGCCGTGGGAGGCGGCGAGGCGGCGGTCGGCTGTGCCGAAGCGGGCTGAGTCTTCTCTCCCCTGTGGAGGTCCCGGTCCCGAGGTGGGGGAGCGGCGACCTGGGGATTTTTCCCCGCCGTTTGGACGCGGACGAGCGCCTCCATGAAGGATGCAAGTTGGTCTATCCGTTCGGTGAGGGCGTTGATGGCATTCGGCGGAGGGGGTTCGTCCGCGCCTCCATTGAGGGGGAGGCGGCGGTTGGTGCTTGGATCGTCATGATGATCGCTCGCCATTGGAATGAGATCGGAAGGCGAACTTTTGATTTTGTGGAATCTAATTTCCCACATACGGCGCCAGCTGACACGGGTCGAAATCGCGTCAAGATGTTGCTTCCCGTTGATCTGCTGATGGCTGCGATGGGCGGCTAAGATTGGATCTGGAGGCTGTCGCTCCTGAAGCGTGTGGATCTCAATGGGTTTGAGGTTGTGGTTGCCAAGCTACCTGCAAGGAAGTCCCGGGGTGGTTGTACCACCGAGGACCCTCCGACGATCAAGTTAGTCTAGAGATCCGAGCAGAGTAACGGCTTAGTGGAGTAAAAATGGCTTACCTCGATCGTCTGAGAGGGGGTTTATATAGCGGTGGCAGCAGGCGGGGCAGGCGCGAGAATCACGCCGGCCGTTACGCTCCCGACGTCACGCCCGCGTGATGAGCGGGACCTCCCATTAATGGCGATACAGGCTCGTTAATGGGGGATCGTGGTGGCGTGGAACGCGGGATGTGGCCGGCGGAGATCTCGCGCATGGCGAGATTCGCGGGATGGCGGTTACGCCTGCAAGCGGTGCTGTTAGTCGGTCGATGAGGCCGAGGAAGATGACCTCGGCGGGAGAGCTCGCGGACGAGCGGGAGAGCCGAGATATCTTGGTTCTGCTCGAGCCCGGAGGCGAGCTGAGAGGGCCGAGGAGGCTCGGGCTTGTGATAGCTCGGAGACGAGCTGTGAGGCCGAGGAGGCCGATTGTGCTTGGAGCTCGGAGGTGAGCCAGCATTTGCTCGTAGGACGGGCGTAGGCGTGGTCTGGTCGGCCACTGTAAGTCCTTTCTTGCATGCTCTGGGACACGTCATCTGCCATGTGTCCAGATCTGGGAGACCACCGATATCGAGCTTCATCAGATGCGGTTATGATTGCTAGTTGCGGTATGAAATTTGATTTGATTTTTTAGAATCTTTTGGTTGATTTCTCTTGTAAACAAGAATATCACATCACCAAATTGATTTTAAAATCGAAACCCCTCATTTTAGCTGTTAGATTATGAGATATTTGAATATAACTGTATTAGATATTATGGTTATTATAAATCAGATAAGTTCTGATTTATGTTATTCAGATTATAATTAGTATGTTAGATTGTTAGGATTATTAGTTATCAGTTAGTTATTTTATGAAGTGTAGAAATTGAGATGAGTATATTGCTTTCTTATCATTAGCATTATAATAGTACAAATATATATTAGAGTTCAATCAAAGTCAACCTAAACTATCAAGATGATGTCTTCTCCTTCACCTTTTATTTTAAAAATGAAAATAAAACTTGTTTACAACTTGATTAGGGTTATAACTTTGTTTTTGGGATACTCTTTGGCTTGCTTCAAAACCTCATTAATGGCAGTATCAATAGCTCCTTACCAAATCTTGCAGCACAAAAAATATAGAGGGGACATTAATTCAAGAGTGTTCAGGAACAAAGAGGAGAATTATTGCCTCATTTCCTTCTCCTACACTACAATCATCTACTACCTAGCTAATGCTATGACCAAACAAATTCAAAATTTACCGGTTACTATCCATTTGGATTTGAAAACTTCCACGTGTTGAACAAAGTGCTCCCAATATATGAATTTTTTATGGTGTTTAAGACGCATCCAGCTTGGAAACATTTGATCCATCATGTGTAATGTCTCAAATCAACCAAATTTTTGTAGACACCAAATTATTTCTTGTGTAAAACTAGACACCAGCTGATCATCAAAATATTTTTCTCTCCCCTTCCAATAGTGCTTCTTCCAAACCACTTCCTTTTTCAATCTCCAAGAGAAGTTGGATGACAGATAGAAGAAAAATATGAAGATATTCAACTAGAAAAGCTTGTATTCAAATTTTAGTAAATATTAATATTTTAAATTTTACTATTTGTTTCCCATTGTAATAAGATTAATTTTTTTTATCAATATTCGTTGTATTATTTTTCCTCTGACAATAGCCATCAACCCTACTGAAAATTCTATCTTTATTTCTTTCTTTACATATATACATGAACTTAATTATAAATCTATTTTTCAGTAAGATCATACATAACTGAATAAAACAGAAGAAAGATTGGAGAAACTTCTCCAATGTAAAGAAGAAAATTCTTGAAGGAACAAAAATTTGACCAGCCTAATTAAATACCCACAGGGTAAAATTATGATTGTAACAATCTTATTGTAAATGAAATTATATTTTTAAGATGGAAAAATAGATGCATGAGTAAAAAGAATATATAAGAAATATATTAAACAAGAATTGAATGAGAAAAATGTTAGCATCAAGATCAATATTCTATGGTGGGTATGTATTATACATGAGGATCCTTTCTTATACTAAAGGAGTTCCTTTTTTCTTATGAGAAATATTATTGATTGATACTCAAAGGAAATGAATAAAATGCATCCCTATATATACATAAGAAAAGGAAATAAGGATCCTACAAAGATATACACGTATGATTAGGTACCGAATACCCATACTACTATACTTAACAGCGCAAATGGATTTTATATTGCTACATTACAAGGGTATCCGAAAACAAAAGTTAAAACTGCATTGATATACTGCATAAGATCGAAAGATGCTGCGATAGTATTTATACATATACATCGAACTGTACACCCATACATAAATACGAGAGGTGAGAGCGAGACAATGAGGCTATGGCTCAACATTCATCTCCCCATGCACATACAACTCTGATAGAAAAAACATATTTTCGGATATCCATTCGACCAAAGAGAGACAGAGACAACAAGGTGATGGCTCTTAATGTCTCATTACAAGCTAAATAAATTCAATTTCTCGGCATTCTCATAGGTCCACAGCTTTGACATGGCAATCTCCATCACATCAACAAGGAAATCTAGGAAAACGGAATTTAATGTTAGAGGTATATAATAAGGGCGTTGGTTTATATAAAGAAAAAGTGATGGTGATAATGCAATTGGTAGACCAATACACACCAGAATCTGCCTTCGTGAAACATAGAGGAGGGGCTATTCTGAAAACATTTCCCAAGTGACCACCTTTTCCAACCAATACACCTATGTCTAAATGGAATATTTGAGGTTAGTCAATAAATCAATCGAATAAAAAGGAACATTTCACTCTCGACAACAAGAACCACAGCAAGCCTTTATCCCGCAGAATGTATTTGCAAAGCCAAACTTCACGACAATACAAATGATATATTTGTTAGGGATTCCGACCCCTTCCCCGCATAAACCATATCAAGCACACAAGATAGCAAAATCATAACATACCATGAAGAAGATGAACATGCGTGGTTCGACCACCTCGGCCTACATCCACGAGGCTAAATACGAGGATCTCATTAATACACGAAAGAGATTACAAAAAGCTCACACCACTCTACAACCTCTCTCATCCCTCTCACTTGCTCTCACACCACAAGAGAGGGAGGCACAAAATATCCTCATACCATTATATCTCTCAAGCCAACCAATCCCTTCCCAAAAAAAGATATATATACCACTAAAACCCTAACATCTATTGGTAGCCCACACCAATTGATGATCCGGCCCAACTGGTCCATAAAGACATACGGATACAAGACACAATACCAACAATATTAGCACTTCCCCATATAAATACCATAGATCAATACAAAGCAAAAGAGAGAAATCAATGGCCAATAAAGCGGAAGTCGCCTAAAAGCCCCGGACTTTCTCCAAAAGAGCGTTTCAGTTTCGCTCCGGATGAAAGCCAAAAGTGGATATGTGCAGAGAAGGGAGATAAAACCATGAACTTCGCACTTCCAAATAAAAACCATGAACTTCGCACTTCCAAATAAAAACCATGAACTTAGCAGTTGCAAATAAATACCATGAACTTTCGGGGATTTAATTTCGGTCTAATGCCATAAGCCATTTTCACTTTGAATTTTCGTACGGAATTAAATTTAAGACTAAAATGTAATCGGCACATAATAGTTGATTGAAGTATGCTAGAAGCTAGTATTTATATGTGAATGATTAATTTTCAGGTATTTATTTGCAAATCATAAAGCTCTGATATTTATCTGTAAAATGATAATAGTTCATGGTGTTTTAGTATAATTTAGTTTATTTGCAGTATTTACATATCATTTCGTTTCGGTCGCATAAATCGGTTTACATTCCATGTCATTTGTTAAATCATAAGAAACTAAAAATACCTTTTTGAATTATATGTCAGTGAAACATCCATTCAATGTTGCATGATATTGATGTGCACAAGGCTTACAACCTCATAGTGGTATACTTTTGAACACCTTCGGTTTAGGCAAATGTTAAGGTAATAACTTGACCATTCCTTTCCCAAAACAGCAAAAAATAATGGGCAGCAAGGCAAAATAATCATTAATTTCGTAAGGGATAAACCATTAGTCTCTTCGTCTTGTCGACTAGTCAGAACAGAAAAAACAGGGCCATAGAGTTAAAACCATCCGCCAAAGAGCTTTTGCTCGAGCGCAATGACACTCCCCCAGTTGATGGGAGGTCTTGGGTTCGAAACCCCACACTTGTAGTGGCAAGAGATATTTTCAACTAATTATTTAAAGAAAGTTTCCATAGGCCTAGAGGCCCACCATGCCCGCCCCCCCCCCCCCCAAAAAAAACTCATGGGCTCATAACAACCCCATTGATGGAGCTCCTTTTCGGGCCTCCGTCAGATGTTGTCTTCCGTTGATCTCGCAGTGGACTTAGTTGATTATCTTCTTTCGCGTGTGGGTCTCAATGGGTTTGAGGAGATTGGTGATTTGAGGGGTCCAGCGCCGAGTACCTGCAAAGAAGTCCCGGGGTGGTTTGGTACCACCGAGGACCCTCCGACGATCAAGTCAGTACTAGATCCGAGCAGAGTAACGGCTTAGTGGAGTAAAAAATGGCTTACCTGACCTCTCTGTGATGGGGGTTTATATAGTGGCGGCAGCGGGCGCGAGAATCTCGCCGGCAGTTACGCTCCCGACGTCATGCCCGCGTAAAGAGCGGATCGCCCATTAATGGGGATCGTGATGGCGTGGAACGTGGGATGCTGCTGGCGGAGAATCTGTGCGTGGCGAGATTCGCGGAGCGGCGGTTACGCCTGTGAGTGGTAGAGTTGGTCGGTCGGTGGACCGAGGAAGATGGCCTCGGCCGGGGAGCTCGGGGGCGAGCGAGAAGGCCGAGGAGTCTTGGTCTTGTGGCAGCTCGGGGGCGAGCTGAGAGGCCGAGGAGGCCAATTTGCAGGGGCCCTGAGGTGAGCCAACTTTGTGCTTATAGGTCGGGTACAGGGGTGGCCTAATCGGCCCCTGTGGGCCCTCTCTCCTGAGTTCTGGGACACGTCACCTGTCTCGTGTCCTTCTTTGGAAGGTCGCCAATATAGAGCATCATCATTAGCCCCCCACTCTTGTCCCGACCAGCTAGCGGGTCGGGCCAAGAGTGGACAGCCGGGCCGTCCGGGGAGAGCTCCCTCTTAAGATTTCGTCAGGACGCGTCCCCGGGCTGTCAGCTGTCTTTCCTGCCAGCGAATCAGGGCGAAACCTCTGCATTTAAGGAAGGTGCGCCGGTTTGTGCATCCTATCACTAAGCGACTGTCTGCGTGTCAAGCGTCGGTTGACCGACGCGACGTGTGCAGACCTGCGGCGTCTGATGGGATGCAGCCCAGTGCGGGAACGACAAGCGGAGCGATCGGTCGCCGAGTTGATTTCGATCACTTGCCAAGTGTGCCAAGCGCTGCTGAGAAGGAGGCATCTCCATGGCCTCGAAATCGAGGGGGGATTACTCAAACTTGGATAGACCTGATGTCTCTTGTTGGGTAGGAGGATGCCCGCTGGGGATGCGCCGAGGAGGAAGGAACTCAGCGGCCTCACGATGAGGGCTTGAGATCCTCAGCATCTGATGGGCAGGAGGATGCCCGCTGGGGATGCGCCGAGCAGGAAGGAACTCGACGGCCTCACGATGAGGGCTTCAGACCATCAGCGTCTGACGGGCAAGAGGATGCCCGCTGAGGATGCGCCGAGCAAGAAGGACCTCGGTGGCCTCGCGACGAGGGCTTCAGACCATCAGCGTCTGATGGGCAGGAGGATGCCCGTTAGGGATGCGCCGAACAGGAAGGAACTCGGCGTCCTCGCGACAAGGGCTTCAGACCATCAGCGTCAGATGGACAGGAGGATGCCCATTGGGGATGCGCTGAGCAGGAAGGAACTCGGCGGCCTCGCGACGAGGGCTTCAGACCATCAGCGTCTAAAGGGCAGGAGGATGCCTGCTGGGGATGCACCGAGTAGGAAGGAACTCGGCGGCCTCGCGATGAGGGCTTCAGACCATCAGCGTCTGACGGGCGGGAGGATGCCCGCTGAGGATGTGCCGAGCATGAAGGAACTCGGCGGCCTCGCGACGAGGGCTTCAGACCATCGGTGTCTGATGGGCAGGAGGATGCCCGCTGGGGATGCGCCGAGCAGGAAGGAACTCGGTGGCCTCACGATGAAGGCTTGAGGTCTTCAGCATCTGATGGGCAGGAGGATGCCCGCTGGGGATGCGCCGAGCAGGAAGGAACTCGGCGGCCTCACAATGAGGGCTTTGATCCTTGACGCTGGAGGGGCCGTGAGAGTCCTACGAAGGATGGCCGAGCAGGATAGCTGCTCGGTACCTCTTGGCGAGGGCATTGATCCTTGACGCTGGAGAGGCCCTGAAAGGCCTGCGAAGGATGGCCGAGCAGGATAGCTGCTTGGTGCCTCTTGGCGAGGGCTTTGATCCTTGGCGCTAGAGGGGCCATGAGAGGCCTGCGAAGGATGGCCGAGCAGGGTAGCTGCTCGGTGCCTCCTGGCGAGGGCTTTGATCCTTGATGCTGGAGGGGCCGTGAGAGGCCTGCGAAGGATGGCCGAGCAGGGTAGCTGCTCAGCGCCTCTTGGCAAGGGCTTTCTGATCCCTGGCGTTGCGGTAGGGAAGCTACCCGCCAGGGATAGCCGAGCGAGGGATCCTCGGACTCGACTGCCTCTGGGAGGACTTTCTGATCCCTGGCGTTGCGGTAGGGAAGCTACCCGCCAGGGATAGCCGAGCGAGGGATCTTCGGGCTCGACTGCCTTTGGAAGGACTTTTGATCCTTCATGACGGGGACCGAGCAGGGTTACTGCCCAGTGCCTCTTGGCGAGGACTTTGATCCCTGTCGGTCGTGGTAGAAAGCTACCAGCCGGGGATAGCCGAGCAAGGACCCGACTGCCTCTGGGAGGACTTTGGTTCTTGGCGCGGGAAGAGATATAGGGCTGTAAGAAGCCTACCAAGGACCCTTGGCCGGGCAGGGTTACTGTCCGGTGCCTCTTGGCGAGGGCTTTTGTCCTGAAGGATAGCCGAGCGAGAGGGAAGCTACCCGTCAGGGATAGCCAAGCGAGGGATCCTCGGGCTCGACTGCCTCTGGGAGGACTTTCTGATCCCTGGCGTTGCGGTAGGGAAGCTACCAGCCAGAAATAGCCGAGCGAGGGATCCTCAGGCTCGATTGCCTGTGGGAGGATTTTCTGATCCCTGGCGTTGCGGTAGGGAAGCTACCCGCCAGGGATAGCCGAGAGAGGGATCCTCGGGCTCGACTGCCTCTGGGAGGACTTTCTGATCCCTGGCGTTGCGGTAGGGAAGCAACCCGCCAGGGATAGCCGAGCGAGGGATCCTCGGGCTCGACTGTCTCTGGGAGGACTTTCTGATCCCTGGCGTTGCGGTAGGGAAGCTACCCGCCAGGGATAGCCGAGCGAGGGATCCTCGGGCTCGACTGTCTCTGGGAGGACTTTCTGATCCCTGGCGTTGCGGTAGGGAAGCTACCCGCCAGGGATAGCCGAGCGTGGGATCCTCGGGCCCGACTGCCTCTGGGAGGACTTTCTGATCCCTG
Source organism: Agapanthus africanus (assembly GCA_030015575.1). Taxonomy (NCBI): domain Eukaryota; kingdom Viridiplantae; phylum Streptophyta; class Magnoliopsida; order Asparagales; family Amaryllidaceae; genus Agapanthus; species Agapanthus africanus. The sequence continues at coordinate 191,479,737 of CM057341.1, forward strand.
GCGTTGCGGTAGGGAAGCTACCCGCCAGGGATAGCCGAACGAGGGATCCTCAGGCTCGACTGCCTCTGGAAGGACTTTCTGATCCCTGGCGTTGCGGTAGGGAAGCTACCAGCCAAGGACAGCCGAGCAGGGTAGCTGCTGGGCTGCCTCTTAGTGAGGGCTTAGATCCTTGGACGAGGTGGCCCTCTAGCCGCCGTGGCGAGCCCCCTCTGTGCGACCCCGTCAAGGGAGGGAGTGTTGGTCTATTCGGCCGGCGAGAGCGTTGATGACGGTCGCCGGAGAAGGTTCACCCGCGCCTCCGGTGAGGAGGAGGCGGCGGCTGGTATCTGGATCTTCAGGGTGATCGCTTGCCATGGGGATGGAGATCGGAAAGCCAACTTTGTTTTTTTGTGGAGTTTCGCTTCCCACAGACGGCGCCAGCTGATGGAGCTCCTTTTCAGGCCTCCGTCAGATGTTGTCTTCCGTTGATCTCGCAGTGGACTTAGTTGATTATCTTCCTTCGCGTGTGGGTCTCAATGGGTTTGAGGAGATTGGTGATTTGAGGGGTTCAGCGTCGAGTACCTGTAAAGAAGTCCCGGGATGGTTTGGTACCACCGAGGACCCTCAGACGATCAAGTCAGTACTAGAACCGAGCAGAGTAACGGCTTGGTGGAGTAAAAAATGGCTTACCTGACCCCTCTGTGATGGGGGGTTTATATAGTGGCGGCGGCACGCAGCAGCGGGCGCGAGAATCTCGCCGGCAGTTACTCTCCCGACGTCACGCCCGCGTAAAGAGTGGATCGCCCATTAATAGGGATCGTGATGGCGTGGAACGTGGGATACTGCTGGCGGAGAATCTGCGCGTTGTGAGATTCGCGGAGCGGCGGTTACACCTACGAGTGGTAGAGTTGATCGGTCGGTGGACCGAGGAAGATGGCCTCGGCCGGGGAGCTCGGGGGCGAGCGAGAGGACCGAGGAGTCTTGGTCCTGTGGCAGTTCGGGGGCGAGCTGAGAGGCCGAGGAGGCCAATTTGCAGGGAGCCCTGAGGTGAGCCGGCTTTGTGCTTGTAGGTCGGGTACAGGGGTGGCCTGATCGGCCCCTGTGGGCCCTCTCTCCTGAGTTCTGGGACACGTCACCTGCCTCGTGACCTTCTTTGGAAGGTCGCCAATATAGAGCATCATCACCCATAAACAACCAGAAGCTTTAAAATGTTTAGATCAATTATAGGAGATGGAGATTTAAAGGTCAAACGACCTAGAAAAAGATGACGTAAGATCTAGGATACAACAAGCATGAGGTTAACTTGCATTTGATTATAAAACAATCATAAGAATATCTAGGTCTGAACTCCAGGAAGCATCCTAACTTTTGAACACCTTGCTAAAACCGAATATTAGGTTGCTCGACTGCAAATTAACTTATAATTAGAATCCAATTATCGACCAGCTTCAGTGAATATGTGATGAGTGAATATGTGATGACGATAGCTTTTTCCCACTGATTACCGGAGTATGTAGTAGAATATTATGTAAAGCAAAAGAAAACTTTAGAAAAAGGAAAAAACTCACTTTCATTCTTTTCACATTGATTACCGGAGTATGTAGTAGAATATTCTCTTGAAGTTTCTCTTTCTCAAGCACTTTGAGAACAGCATGGCCTGTTGCAGCGCACACAAGATTTTTTATCTCTAGTGTTAAAAGTAAAAATATGCAACTTTAAGTTATGCCCCTCAATTCTACAGACGATTAGCTTGCTAATTGCAGGTGCAAATATTGTTTGATTTTGTTGCATAGAGTTTTTACAGTATCCATTTCAATCTATATTTGTATTCAATTGTTATAGCAAATTTTCATTTTTGATAACAACACAGACTTGTATCCACACCTGCCAATGACCATCAGATACAGCTATATGACATCCATGCATTGATATCTCAGCCGAGCCCCATCCGAGATGACTAATCCCGGTCCCAAAAACTACATTCCGACCACTGATGCAAAGAAACCAGCAGACAAGCATTTCATTCATCAGATTGGCCTCAACAAGTCAAAACTCTTCAATGAGTTTCAACAAAGATTGGACAAATCCTGGCAATAGCTAAGGAAATTGCAACTTGTAAGCACTATAACTAACAGGAAATTAGATATATTGATAGGCATGCAAGATTGTATTTGAATCATGATACCAAGTGATAAAAGACTAAGTTCTTCTGATCCCTTTTGAGCTTTCGAGGGTTTGTAGACGCACACAGAATCTCCCCTAATTCGAGGTGATTACGAGGCATTTTGTGATGAAAGATACAATTATGAGATGAAAGCTACAATTGAGGCGATCACACGGCATTTTGCAATGGAAGCTACAATTAATGAGATGTGGAAAGTTGGAAGTTGTTGATACAGTTTTAACACTTTTAAGAATGAATCTCCAATGAAGGAATAGTATAAGTGTAAAACATGATAAATCGATAACAATATCAAGAGCAATATTTATCCTAGCGCCAAATAACAAAAGCGGAAAACAAAATCCTCCTAAAAGAGGAAAGACAATATTCAAGTTTTGACCTACATATATATTAAGAAATTGTTACATTACGCTAAAGATATCCTCAACTACCATTGTTTTTTCACTTAACATGCCTTAATAATTTTAATAACACTAGAATACCTTAAACTACACTAAAACAACCTGACAGCGTTAACTGAGTTGTGTTTTACCATTTTGCCCCTTTGGCATCAAATGTCATTTCCATGAAGTGGGGGAGCTAAAGAGATGGGGTGGGGGAGCCAATTTTGGTGAAAATGGTGGAAAATCGAGGAGTTTAGAGGGAAACGATGAGGCAGCGGTGATAGGGGAGGCAGAGGTGGTGGTGGTTAAGGAGAGGAGAACGAGGTGGAGGAGAGGAGGCAAAGGAGGAGTGGCAGAAATGATGGCGGTGTAGAGGAGAAGAGTGGGAGGAGGAAAGGAAGGGGTAGAGGGGGAGAGGGAAGGAGGCGGCAAGTGGAGGATACAGGGGAGGAGGATGGGGGAGGAAAGAAGCTAGAATTTTCAAATCATATTTTGGGTTTATTTGTCCTTAAATAGCCTTGTCATCAAAAAATTAACCGACCACATGGAATCAAGACGGATAGTATTTTAGTGAAATATCCAATAGTGGTCTAAGGTATTTTACTGTAATTAAAATTGTTTAAGGTATTTTAGTGAAAAACAGCGATAGTTGAGGGGGGTTTCTAATTTACCCTTAAGAAATCTCTGTAAATTGGGGGGGAGGGGGGGGGGGAGATTAGCCTAATTAAAGAAACCAAATCAACCATAATATCAACCTTATTTAGGTTGCAGTTTGCTTTTTAACATCCCCTCAAGGCAACTGTGGATCAACCATGAGACTAAAAAGAGGAAAGTCGAGGATGGAAATCTCGTTAATGTTGTAAAGGGAGACGTATGATAATTAGAAGCTTGTCGTAGAAGATGTAGATTGTAGCCAAAAAGAGATGTAAAAAGCTCGTCTCCAAATAGATACATTGGAGCTTGATGATGAAGTTTGTTGCAAGAGACGTCTAGTGGAGGAGATGACTGGAGCGAGGCGAGATGACACGAGGGAGATGACCGAACAGCGTCAAAATACAGTCGCCGAAGATGAGGTGTATGGTGTTATCGGCGAAGATGTAAAATTTCGATTGCAGTTCTTAATGTCAAAGTAGTAGAAATGTAGGTAATGTTTTGCTACAACCAGAATTTAATGAAGATGGATGGCTTTTATGATGGAGTTAAGCAGCAGGATGGAAAGGAGAAGAAACAGGATAGGAGCCATTGGTCCTGAAATCACATACAATATGATGAATTATCGATACGAAGTGTGCTACTTATATATAATCAGATTACAAATTTAAGTGAAAAACAAAATTTCCTAATAGAGGACAGACATTTGCTTCAAATTCGACCTACATATAAAGTAAGAAATCTCTTCATAAAAAGTCACAATATCGTGAATAAAGCAACTGAATCAACCAGAATATCAGCCTTATTTAGCCTGGGGTTTTCAAGTCCGTGCTTATCTAATTAGTCAACCCTTCGATGTTATCTTTTAATTTTCAAATCCTATATTTATTTATATACATATATGTATGTATTAATATACATACACATACACACCACATGAATATCAACCGAAACCAACATTTGGACCGAAACTAACGAAACCAAGCGAAAAGAATCAATACTAACCAAACTTTGAGGAACCGATACCGAGTTCTCAAACCTTATTACACCATGTAGGAAAGGATTTTCTACATTCTAACTTTTTTTGATAAACAATTATAACTTGAGTTATGATTTTCCTCATTCTAACAATTAAAAAAACTTATTGTCACGCCCAAATTTTTTGTCAGAGAAAGAACAGAACAACTAAGATTATATTTTTTCTTTTTGGTTGTTTTGGTCGGGAATTTTTCTCTTTATTATTTATTTTATCGCAAACTTAAAACATTCCCGACACCTATATATTTAGTTTCATTTCGCTATTTTACTTGTATTTCCTCTTTTTTAAAAGTCAATATGTGAGGTTCGAAGAGGAAGACTAACAAAGACTTAGGCACCGGCCTCGGGTAGCAAGCCTGAAACAAAATAGAAAACAACTTGGTCTACCAATTCACGACTTTTAAAAAATAGATAACCCCAGAGATCTCTTGAATATCGTTATCTTTCCAATCATGACTTGGCCTAGCAACTCACGATTGGCATCACCAATGGATTATCAAGTTTGAATATAGCATTAAAATGAATCATTGTTTTTTAGGCTACCAGGGAAAAAATCGCTAGTAAACAAATAAAAAAGCCATAACTGCATTTAAATCCTTTCCATTTATAAACCAACACAATGCACCAGGTTGTAACATTCGGTGCACAAAACAAAAGGAATTTCAGTGTTAAGAACCATATCCCCCCTAATATCACTCTCAAAATCCTTGCCATTTACAGAAAACAAGGTTCATTGCCAAATACCAGCAACAACTCAACCACTCCAATCTGATAAAAATGAGCCATTATATCTTTTCCTTCTTTTTCTGCTCTCTCCATTTCTTTTTCCTTCATGGACTCTCCAACACCCTTGAGTTCCCGATCGGTGGTAAATATTCTATCCATTTCCCTCCAGTGTACCAAAATGACTTCAAAGCTAGTGCGGTTTTTCTTGATAGTGATGATGGGATGATGAAGAAGCCCAGTTTTAAGGCTGCATTGCACACCGAGGCTATCGATGGGGGTTTTACGTGCTCGTTGGTTGTTTTTATTGGTGATATCAAAGTTTGGGCTTCGGATCATTTGTGGAAGTTTTGGGTTGAGTCGGGTGACAGAGGTTGTTTTGTGGAGCTGAGTCAAGATGGAGATTTGCAGGTCAAGGACTGGAATGGACGTGTTGGATGGAATACGAGAACCTCTGGGCTCGGTGTGAAGGTAAAGATTATGAACCGTGAAGGTCAAACAAATAGGGTTAATTTTAAATTTTTTCAATTGTAGTTTTTTTTTGGCAGTGGATAGAAGGGTTCAGATGGAATTTTTTTCGAGGGAAAGTTGAATATCAGCCATAAATACCGCTAATTTGGATCAAACCATCTAAAGGAAAGTGATTAAGCATCACATAAATGAAGGCTTATCAAGCACTAGGAAAATTTTCTGTGGAAAAGTTAAAAAGTGGGTGATTAATAAGGCAATCTCGATCACATAAAAAGCATCACGCAAATAAATATATAAACTAGCCTGTTGCAAACTGACTAAACTAGCCTAGCGCATGAGTCTCCTAAAACCAACACGTGAAGCTGGCATATAAAATAGAATTAATTAGGTGAATCGGACTTCCATGACCAAAATTGTCAATACCCAAATTAGACCAAGGTAAAGAAAATTATTATGAAGAAATCGAGTGAGATATGGTTCATATTCAGCTTAGGGTTGTATAAAGGACATAGATATGGATAATTCTGAAATTCGCATTTCAGATATGTTTTGGATGGAAATCTTTAATTAAGCATGTGATACAGCCTGGTTATATGTTCACCGTGGACAAAATGTGGCTGCGCAATAACATGTTAGTTGACCATAATTATTATACATGGCAAGATCGACTAGACATTAAAAAACGAGCTCAATATCAACTTTCGTTATTTACGTTCTATCAGGATACAAAGTAATGCCCGGAATTAAAGTTATTAGAGCTTACCTTATACTTCTCTAATTTGCTTCACTTTCCCTTCTAACAGAGCCTCAAGCTTCAAAAGAAATCCGGCAATCTTATTCTCATCGACGCAAAGAATCAGACAGCATGGCAGAGCTTTGATTTTCCTACCGACACATTGCTATGGAGCCAGCAGCTCAAAACCCAAACACGGCTGACTTTTTCCCAACCAAATTCACCTCCATTATACTACTCACTCGAAATCCTAAGCAACAAGCTCGGACTCTATTTGAACTTTGAAGACCAAAAGTATTCATACTGGGAATTCAAACCTCCCTCGAATGCAAGCATTTCATTCATCAGATTGGGCTCCAGAGGGCTGAAACTCTTCAACGAGAATTCTAAAAAGATTGGACAAATCCTGGCGAAAGGTAAAGAAGCAGTCAGATTTATTGCTCTAGAAAAAACAGGAAACTTAAAGCTCTACTATGCAAGCAAGAGTTCTACAAAGTTGGCTGTATTTAAAGCATCATATCAAGCTATCGAAGAATTTTGCGATCTTCCGCTCCCTTGTGGGCTTTCTAGGATATGCCAGCGCTCCTCCTCCCCTTGCTGGAATTTACCAAACGAAAAAGGTGCTGATAATGTATCTTGTGACGTAAACTACAATTCTGACATGGAGATGATAGAGTTAAAAGGAGTCAATACAGTTTTAGCAGTCCAATTCCCGATAAAGAATTCAACAAAGGACGAATGTTCGAACTCGTGTATGGAAGAATGCTCATGTGCCGCTGCTCTATATACAGAACAAGCGTGTTCGCATTATGGATTGGTTGCTGGTGCTAGAGAAGTTGAAAGTGGAGATAGTTTTAGTTTCTGGGTGAAAGTTGCAAAAGATGAGCGTCATGGGATCTCTACGAGTCTTATGAAGAAGATTCTGCTTTTGGGTGAAGTGGTCGATGTGGTAGCTATTTGTGTCATGGTTGGAGGAACTTTGTACTGGTATATGAAGATTCGGAAGAGAAGAAGTGAAAACTCAGGAACTGATAACAACTGATTTATCATCCATATAGTTCAATAAAATAATCTGAAAACAAGAAAATACTGCTCCTTCAGAAATCTAGGTAACTTTAAAAGAGTGTCAGTGGAAATCTTCATTTCTAATCCTCTTTATTCCTATTTTGTAAATATTGTTAACTTTGTCTAGTTTTGAGAGTCATAGGTTTCAGAATGATCAAAATGGTGCACGCTTTTGTCCTTCTCGTCTCCAGATGCAGAACATTAAAGTTTAGACATGGTTTTCTTTAGATGGATAGAAAGTAGGAAACCATAGGTTAGTAAAGATTGCTGTTTCAAAAGAGAGTGACCGAAAGAGATAAAACACCAATTTAGAAATTTTGCAAAATAAGTGAACGATGTCAATCAATAGATTTTAAATGTAAGAAAAACATTTTTCCATAACATTTCGTTCTCAATAATAAAACGTTAAGAAAAGTCAGCATTGGGGGTTTTGAGTTTGATCTCATGTCTCATTCTTTCTTGTCATGTATCGTCTGAATACCGGTTCGCTAGGGAATCTGTTTGAGTTCTTCCTAACAAGGTAATATCTCAATAAACTTTTCCTTTTCCATGCTTCTGAGCCAAACACAACTTACAGGTACACAGAAAATTCATGGACTGGAACATTTGAATCATCGGTTGCATAGCATGATTCTGCGAGGCTATTTAGTAATCATAATCTTTATTTACTTGCATCCTGAAGTAGGAAAATCATAAATTTGATCTAATTTTTACCCAATGTCATATTAAACATGAATGACATGAATCCTAATTAAGTTATTTACCGCAATGGATCATCTTGAGGTTGATCCCAATATAGCGCTTATTGACTTAGATCATGGTTATCATGTTAATCAATGCTATATAGAAATATAATTTTTACAATAACTTTTGAAAAATGTGATTTAACAGTAAGCTCATTTATGATGTTTAAAAATTTTGACACTAGGTTTACCAGGTGGTCCAGGTGAGATAATTGCATGCAACAAGCGCGGCACGTAATTTACCTGAAAGTGTAGCTGAGGCATAAAGAATGGCTTGCATTTTCACCGAAATTGTCTGACATTGTTTTTGTCTCCCAAAATGGAGTGTAGGAGCGGTTTCTTCTATTAGACAAGTTCAAAAGACACGGACTTAATTAGGATAATAGAATACTTGTGTTCTACTTTTTGTTCACTTGCTTAAGAGTGAGAATGTATACAATAAGTGATCTACCATTATTATAGTGAAGGCAATGTCATTCTTCTTTACTTTTAGGTAAAGAGTCACTAATGTACTGTCGTTGTTGTAGAAGAATGGCTTTGAAACTCAAGGTAGAATGGGAATATCGCCCTTCAAATTCATAACCCATGAACAGTTTAGACGGAAAAACACACACCTTTCAATGCCTATTTTCACCAGTCATTGCCTCCTCTATTTTATATCTATTTCGTCTTCTTGGTATTGATTTACTTTCCTATAGATGAACATAGAAATTAGCAATAAATTTCCCTAGGCAAAGTTTATTCTTTAAACTAATTACTGGTCATGTAGGAAGATTATTGATATGGGTATGAATTAGCTTGTTTGAGTTTTTCGGCTTCAGCTGTGATATTGAATTCTAAGTGTTTATTGCCTTTAATAGGTAATTTTTGTATAGGAACTAATTAGATGTGTGTTTCAACTATATTCACTGATTGCGTAAGGTGAAGGAAAATAATTCACTGTTTGTAATCTTGAATGGGTCTCAATTTATTGCAATTACGAGAAATTGGTTAGTAATGTGGTAATGCCCTGCAATATATATACATATCTTTGTGCACGTGTGCCCACGAGCGTGTGTGTGGAACGCGCGTGCGTATGTGCGTACTTTTGTGTGTGTAATGACCAATATAAATCTGATAGGTAGGATATGTACATGGAAATGCCCGATATGCCCAATATTGACCTGATATTGCCATGTATCCCCAATGCAGCATTCAACATCCGCTGCCCCGTGTAGCAAACACGCATCCGATATGATCATGATGCCTGATATTTAAAACACTGCATTGACCACATAATATCCGTGTAGAATGGAATCTCGAATGAATACACCATTACCACTCCTTTTTTATTTCATATAGCCCTATACCATCTCATGTTCCTTTTATTTGGAATATATATCAAATAGATAGTATATACCTGCATTTTATTACTTTAGGTTAGCGCAAGGAACTCATTAAGAATGAAACAATATATATATATATATATATATATATATATATATATATATATAAAGAGAGAGATAGAGAGAGAATAATGGAGAAAAGAGGCCCTAGGAGACTTTTTCATTAGGTGGCGGCAAATAACTACATCCTCCATTTTATTCGACGATCAGCACCGGCCATGTTGATCTTCATCGTCTAATATGTCGATACACCAAATTTCATTTGATTCCAACACATTTTCACCGTTGATTTAGTAATGTTAAAAGTTCTATTATCGGTAAACCGTTAATTATGCACCGACTAAATCAACGGTGAAAAAATGTTAGAATCATATGAAATTTGGCGTATCGACATATTAGATAATGTAGATCAAGATGGTCGGTGCCGATCATCGAATAAAAAGCCTCTTGGGGTCTTTTTCCTACATTATTCTCATATATATATATATATATATATATATATATATATATATATATATATATATAGTTGGGATCAAAATTTACACTCCATTGACCAAAAATCAAAGCCAAAGTCAAACTGCGAACAAGTGGGCCCAAGCCCGAAACAGAGTCAAGTGGGCCTAAGCCCGACCCAAGCAAGCGGGCCCAAACCCAAATCAAGTGGGCCCAAGCCCAAGTCAAGATCAAACAGGTTAGGGGCCGGCTCCATACCAAAAAAGAGGCAATAAATTAGTTTAAATGCAATTTTTAGAAATAAATGTATGAAAAATGGGCAAAAATCCAAAATTTTGTAAAACCCATGGCTTATGTGCAAAAAGAAATAAGCACATGAGGTATGGGGAGGCACAAGTACCATTTGGAAAAGCCCAAGGGGCTATATGTAAAGCGTGTAGCCTATAAAAAGCAAACATGATGAGAAAATCAATAACAACTTTCGTTCTCTCAAAAAATATTAGGGTTCTGTGCCTTCTTCTCCTTTTTCCTCAAGGTTTTAAATCTTCTTCTTCTCTTTTTTGAATTAAATTAAGAGTTTAACTCTTCTTTTCCCAAAAAGAGATAGTTTGTGACCATAAAATCCTTGAAAGGGAATTCAAATCTCACATCAAATCTCTAAAAGAAGAGATTTTTAAATTTCACCATCCTTTTTCTTCAAAATCCAACAAAAAGAAAGGAGGAAAAAGGAAACCCATCTACAAAAATCCAACTTTAGGAGAATCCAAGGCTCAAAGGAAGATTCAAGGCTCAAGGGGGAAGAAAATGGTCCCCTTTCATCATCTCCGAAAATCTTTTCTTTAGGACTTTTAACTCCTCCGAATTCTAAATAAAATAAAAATAAAAATCCTTCTTTTTCTAGGAGTTTAACTCCAAATTTAGATCCTTTCTTTTTCTAGAAGTTTAACTCCAAATCCATATCCAATTTCTGTTCAGGAGTTCAACTTCAAGCCTAGGGGCTTCGCCCTTCTTTCGCAGATGCTCCGTAGTCACCTAGTGGGCACGTGTTGCTCACGTGACCCACCGGCACCCAGCGACTATGTGACGCCCACATGACCCGCCGGTGCCAATGGGCACATGTTGCACATGCCATCTTTTCTTTAAAAAAAAGGAAAGTACATAATAAAACACATACGTTCCACAACCAAAACACCTTCAAAACACAACACGCGCACATTGCACATTGAGTTCGCATGACCAGTTTGACCCGTCAATCGGAAGTTCTATCGCTCCAAAAGCGAGGGGTAATTAACGGCAGCTTAGTCCGCGGCTACCGGAGATTCAGATCCCACAATCAATAAACTCCAACCTACCCTAGACATGGAATCTATACATGTCTGACCAACGCGTGCATTCCTATCTCAATAGGACGGCGAATAACACTCTACAAATTCTGGCACGTCCGATGGGACCTTTTCTCCCCTCCTATATTTCCGATTAAATGTTCATGCGAACTCAATCGGCATATATATCGATTGTCTGTACTAAAATCATACTTCTTTGTGCAGGAGAGCAGCTTTCAATCACAATCTCGAACTCAGCGCCCATGTCTCCTAAGACGACTTCGTTTCTGACGCAACTCCGATACCGTACATGGTCAAGATCAATGCTCACGTAATTCTTCCTGGAAGTCTCAGTCGGCAATGATAGGAACCGTCCCGTCAATTTGATTCCGTTATCATCTACTCTGCTGGAAGCGCTCATCTGGCGGAAACCTGAACGAACCAGGTGGCCAAACCGACCTCAAGGGGCAGGCGGTCGAATGTCGTGATGGCTAAGGCACCTCACCCTAAGCGCAAGTCTGTATTTGAACGGCTCTCCATTGCTTCAACTGAGGGCAAGATCATTAGCGCCAATGAAGCTACAAAGCATCTCGGGCAAACTCAGGCGATGCCCTTAGCAACTGCACGATCGGGCGTCTTCTCTGGACTCTCTATCAATCGGTCTACGGCGGCTTCTAGGAAAGCAGATGCCTGCCAAGTGCACAAAACAGAAAAGTTGAGACAAAAGCGGCTCAGATATAGAGGCAACAAAAAGGACAGGGCTCCGGCCAAGTTAAATTTTGTGAAGTTCTAAAGCCCGGCCTGCCCCGCCACCACAGCCGTGTCGGCAATGAAAATCAACAATTCTTTCGAACCCTTAAAGTGGGTCCAGAAGAACGCAATGTCTGCCAAGATCAAGAGGACCGCAATTCAAATTGTGCTACGAAGGGAGGTGTCCAAGCCCCAGCACAAAAGGCATGCACTCTCTATTTAGAAGTCTACCAAGTACTCCGTGCCGTGCGAAAGCAGCGGGGCAAAACCAGAAAAGAAGTGCCAGCGCTGCCCGATGACCCAGTCAGGCCAACCGTTTTCAGTCGATTGTCCTTTCCCGAAACAGTAGGACAACGACAGCGGTCCACGAAATCAGCTGCCAATGATGAAAAGACGGCCAGATGTGTTATCCACACGGTCTACATGGCGGGCACGTGTCCCAGTGAAAACCTTCGCAGCAAAAGTAAAGATGGGGCCACCATATCCCAAGCTCAATCTGGCTTGAATGTGGCAGCCACTTCCCAAGATCAATCTCCTCCACAGGATAACGATAACCCCTCGATGAGGCCGATAAGCAGAAGGACCCTTATGTCCATGTGGTGGAATCAAGTTCGGACAGCGAAGAAGAGCTGACTTTCTGTCCTAGAACCGCAGAACAGGAGCTTCTCCAAAAGCTCCGAAAACAGCTCAGAAGTAAAGATAAGGAGATAGACAAACTTTACTCCAAAATTGACGATTTGTCGAATGTCGTGATGCGGCTCACGGCTCCGGTTGCCCGGGCACCCTCCAATCAAGCGCAAGTCTCTACTCATGAGCCGTGTGACAATGACCCGAAGCAGCAAATGTACGTCCCTTTAGGTCCAAGTATGGGCGGGCCACATAAAAGCCAGACGCATTCCACTTCTAAAGACGCCTTGGCTACAGATGGCACCGTTCTACTGACACAAGAGCGGATAATGGATTTGGTTGCCAACAAAGTCAAAACATTAGTAGCCGGAGACGGAGCGCAAAAAGATGTCAGCAATAGTGGGAGACCATATCCTGCTCGGTATGATCTGGTAGAGTTTCCTAGAGACTATGTCATCCCCAAATTCGGAAGATTCGATGGGACGGGAAATGCAAATCAGCACATCGCTCACTTTAAAGCCTAATACGGGAATACCGGGGGCAATGATGCGCATCTCTTCCGCCAGTTCGTTAATAGTTTAACCGATTTCGCTTTCGACTGGTACGCGAGCATACCGGATGGCTCCGTTACTACTTTCATCCAAATGTAATCTCTGTTTCGGCAAAAGTTCATGAGTGTTAGTGATAAGATTACCATTGCCGACCTCGTAAAAGTTCAAATGTTGGAGCGCTCGAAACAGAAATCTACCTAGGATTCCCAAAATAACAATAAATCCTGGAGAAACCGAAAGGATGATAATCGCAAAGGCGAAAATTCTAACGATACTGAATTTTTAACACTTCGGCTAACCGAAATAAGCGAGGGATGAACGGGCCTAATGCCAACCAGCCTCGAAAGCCAATGTTGGGAGAGGAAGAAGAATCGTCCCTGAAAGAGAAGTTAGATAAAGTCTATTCCTTAAGAAGAAACAAAGTCCGTAAAATATTCAAAGACGTCTTAAGAAACGGTCTACAATTGCCAGAATCAAAGAGACCGCAAGAAGTTAATATGACTGACGATCCCAAATATTCCTTCTATCACAGAGTGATAGGTCATGCCATTGAGCACTGTTTTGTCTTTAAAGATTGAGTCGAAAAACAATATAAGGAAGGAGAGATAGAACTGTCTGAGGGCGTTCCAGTATACAACCAGGTTGTGACCGCCAATTTCATACGAACAGAGACCGAAGCCTTTCGGGAATCTGCCGCTCTCGGTCGTCTGCCCTATTCTGAAAGGAGCGGACCAAGGCAACAAGCCAAAAACCTAACGAGCAACATTACCAATGAAGAGCCAGTAAACAGATACACAATCCATACGATCTACGTGGTGGAGCCCAGAAAAACAAGTCTTCCTACACCTCATAGCCACGACAATGACGTGGTTGTTTCTACCCAACACCGGCTTGGTCCAGATGATGAAGATACCACTTAGGCCATTAAGTAAATAGAGCCCGTGATTCCTGCAGAATCGAGCTCAAACAACATGGATAACGCGGTTATCATACCCGAAACTATAGAACAAGTATTATTCTAATGGCTTCAAAAGAAGCTTCAAAATAGGGATAAGGAGTCGGCCAAGGTCCGTTCCAAAATCGACGAGCTAGCAAATATTGTGGCAGATCTCACGACCCAAGTTGTGCGAATACAATCACAGCAAAATCAAATTTTAATTCATGAGCCGGTGATTGATATCCTAAAACAGCCGACTAATACTCCCTCCAGCCTAAGAGTGGAACACCCTTGTGAAAAACGGCCGCAATCGGCCTCCATTCCCTCAGATACGTATACTGACCAGTGTAAGCGGACAACAGGCGAACCAAAGACCGATCGGCCTCGAAGGCTAGTATCAGGGAAGGCACCGACTCTAATGGAAAGGGGGAAGAAAGTCTACTCCTTCTGGAGGGACGAAATCCGCAAAATATTCGAGAACGCTTTGAACAACGGTCTGCAACTGCCTATTCCAAAGAGGCCGCATAAAATGAACATGACCGACGATCCCATATATTGCCCATATCTTAGAATGGTGAGACATATCATCGAAGACTGCTATATTTTCAAAGATTGGGTGGAGCACCAATACAAGGCTGGGAAAACCTTACCGTTCTTGGATGTACCGGCAAACCAGCAAGTTACAGTCATCAACACGGCTCCACCAAGATCAAAGTTCGAGAAGCTTGAATAAGCAAACACTCTGTGATCTCTACGTCGTTAAACTGGGAACATTCGACCCCTACGTCGTTAAACTGGGAGTGTAAAAAAAGAGGGAAAATGTATAAACAAATAAAGAAAAAGCCGAAATGATAGGACAACTCGCAATAAAAATCAGCGAGTAAAAAATGAAAATAAAGCCGAAATGATGGGGCAACTGGGAATAAATAGCCAAAATGATAGGGCAATCGTGACCTTCGTGATAAAAAAAGCTGAAATGATGGAGCAATCGTGATAAAAAAACTGTGTATACAAATAAATATTTCAAACCCCTCCAAAGGCGAGTGATGAGTCGCTCCTAAAAGCATACTTCAGTGTTAGCGATACAAACACCAACAAAATTTCAAATCCCTAAATGTCCCAACGACGAATGATGGGTCGCTCCTGCTACCATCCCAGTATAGCGATGCAGACGCCAACCAAAAAATCAATATCCAAATTCCCTAAATTCTCTCGACCCTACGGCATGCCCCCAAGTGGACTACCGTATACAATCCACGAGCACAAATAATCCCATACCAACCAAATTCTACCAGCCCTGCAGCCGGTCTCCACCCTTGAAATTATGCTCCATTTGAAAAAACTCACTCATGTGTCCTCACGATACATGAAAAGAACGGCGTTTGCGAGATCCTCTCGACTTATAAGAAAAACACACATTCGTAGCATCCTTACAACTCACAAATAAAAAAGCACACTTGGGGTCATCATGACCCCTAAGGAGAAAATACACCTACGAGATCCTCTCAACTCGTAGGGAGAAAATGATTTATGAAACCCTTACGGCTCATAAAATTGAAAAGCCTTAGGTGACAGGGACCTAAACCTGTCTCATAAGCCGTCGCTCCCCAACAGGCAAGGCAAGTGATGAATCGCTCCCGACACCTGTGCTCCAGTGTTAACAACGCTGATGCTGGCCCCAACCCCAAAATTCCAAACTTTCGATCCAATAGACCCCTAACCCATTAAATTGGAAACAGATGACCCCTGAGTAGTTAAACTGGAAACAAGGAAAATTCCCTCACGACAAATGATGATTCGCTTATGGTACCATATTCCAGTGTAGCAATGCTGATATCAAACCAAAACCTAAATTCTAAGTTCTGATAAGTCGCTCCCTGTATCCCATTCTAGTGTAGCGATGCTGACGGCAAATCCATCGCCAAATCCATCACCAAATCCCAAATTCAAATCCAATTCCAACTCAAATTCAAAAGTCTCGCCGAATAAGATAGGAATCAAACAAATCAAATTAAAGTCACTCGACAGTGCTTACAAGCACGAAAGTCTCACTGGACGGATATGAAAATCCTAAAACAAATCAGATCAGCTATCTACCTCTGTGTCGGAACCATATTTCGTCTCAGAATGTCTACCTCCCTGTCGGAATCATACTTCGCCTTGGAGTCAAGTCAACCAACTTCCTTCCGTGACGAAATCATGCTTCGTCCCGAAATCAATCTCTACGTCAGAATCATGTTTCGTCTTGAAATCAACCTCTGTGTCGGAACCTATGTCTCAGAATATATGCCCCATGTCGGAATCATACTTCGTCTCGAAATATCTGCCTTCCCTGTCGAAATTATACTTCGTCTCGGAACCAACCTCTGCGTCAGAATCATATTTCGTCTCGGAATACCTGCTCCAATTGTTGAAATTATGCTTTGCTCTCGAAATTATGCTACGCCCCTGGAATGATGCTCTGCACCTCAGAATTATGCTCCTGAAGTCATGCTTCGCTCCCGGAATTATGCTCCGCGCCCTCAGAATTATGCTCCTAGAATTATGCTCCGCACCTCGGAATTAAGCTCCAACCCGAGAATTATACCCCCGGAATTATGCTTCTGGAATTATTCTCCGCCTCTCGGAATGATGCTCCGACCGTAGGATTATACCTCTGGAATTATGCTCCGCGCTTCGGAATTAAGCTCTTCCCGAAAGAAGATCCATCAATTTCATGCACACGGCCAATATACGTAGTATGCATTCATTGATGGTGGGGCACTTTATTGGGGTCAATTTACACCCATTGACCAAAATTCAAAGTCAGTCAAACAGCGAACAAGTGGGTCCAAACCCAAAACGAAATCAAGTGGGCCCAAACCCGACCCAAGCAAGCGGGCCTAAGCCCAAGCCAAGTGGGCCTAAGCGCAAGTCAAGACCGAGTATGGAAAGGGCCGGTTCCATGCCAAAAAGGAGGCAATAAATTAGTTTAAATGCAATTTTTAGGAATAAAGTATGAAAAATGGGCAAAAAGCCAAAATTTTGTAAATCTCATGGCTTATGTGCAAAAAAAATAAGCACATAAGGTATAAGGAGGCACAGTGTCATTTGGAAAAGCCCAAGGAGCTATATGTAAAGTGTGTAGCCTATAAAAGACAAACATGATGAGAAAATCAATAACTTTCGGTCTCTCAAAAAATATTAAGGTTCTGTGCCTTCTTCTCCTTCCTCAGGTTTTAAACCTTTTTCTTTTTTTTGAATTAAACCAAGAGTTAACTCTTCTTTTTCCAAAAAGAGATAGTTTTCAACCATAAAACCTTTGAAGGGGAATTCAAATCTCCCATCAAAACTCTAAAAGAGAAGATGTTTAAATCTCACCACCCTTTTCTCCAAGATCCAACAGAAAGAGAGGAGGAAGGAGACATATCTACAAAAATCTCACTTTGGGAGGATCTAGGCTCAAGGGAGGTTCCAAAGCTCAAGGGAGAAGAAAAGGATCCCCTTTCATCATCTCCGAAAATCTTTTTTAGGAGTTTAACTCCTCCGAATTCTAGATAAAATAAAAATAAAAATCCTTATTTTTCTAGGAGTTTAACTCCAAACCCATATCCCTTCTTTTTTTATGAGTTCAACTCCAAATTCATATCCAATTTCTATTTAGGAGTTCAATTCCAAACCCAGGGGCTTAGCCTTTCTTCCGTAGATACTCCGCAGGCGTCCAGTGGGCACGTGTTGCTCACGTGGTCCGCCGGCGCCCGGCAGAAACGTGACACCCACGTGACACGGCGGCGCCCCAGCGGCCATGTGATGCCCACGCGCCCCACTGGGCACATGTTGCACATGCCCCCACAGGCGCCCTTTACTCATCGTTTTTAAAAAAAGGGAAAGTATATAATAAAATACATACGTTCCACCTTCAAAACACAACACGCGCACATTGCACATTGAGTTCGCATGACCAGTTTGACCCGTCAATCGGAGGTTCTCTCGCTCCAAAGGCGGGGGGTAATTAACGGCAGCTCAGTCTGCGGTTGCCGGAGAGTCGGATCCCTACAATCAATAAATCGCAGCCTACCCTAAGCAGAAGGAATCTGTACATGCCTGACCAGCGCGCGCATTCCTATCTCAATAGGGTGACGAAAAACACTATATATATATATAAGTTCAAGAGAACTTGAAGAAGGCTTTCCCTACGTCTATGCGCTCCATTCATGGCATATCATAGATTTCTTTGATTCTCTACATCAAAAACTGTAATTGAATAAAATGATAACTACCTTTATGGTTTCAGCCCGTGGTAAATAACTACCCTATACTTTAAAAAAGCAAATAACTACCCTATTTATCAGTGGCCCGATAGTATTAATGGTCCATATCATCGCCACGTCACCGTTAGCTACCACATGATCACAAAAATCCAATCATTCCCAAAATACCCCGTATTCATCAATCCCCCTCCACCATCATCATCGGTCCCTTTCTCGACCTCCCACGCCGCCGCTGCCGCCTCCACCACCACTATCATTGTCAACCTCTCTACCACCGCTTCCTCGACCTCCCCCAAAATCACCGCTACAATCACCTCCACCACCACCATCATCATCAACCCCTCCACCACCCTTATCTCGACCTCCTTCAAAATCGCCACAGCCTCCGCCGCCGCCGCCACCATCAACTCCACCACCTTTCACCGTCGCAACCGCCGCCTCCACCACCACCATTAGCATCAACCCCTTCATCACTCCCTTCCTCGACTTGACCTCCTTCAAAATCACCGCTACAACCGCCTCATCATCATCATCATCCCCTCCATCACTCATGACCTCTCTCAAAATCGTCGCTACCACCGCCTCCATCATATCCTCCTCTCCATCACCCTCTTCCTCGACTTCCCCTAAAATTGCCACCATCCCCTTTCACCGCCATCTCCATCATCATCATTATCATCCTCCTCTCCAACACCCCCTTCATTATCATCATCACCCTCTCTTCATCATCATCACCTTTAGTTTTTAAAAAATTTATTGTTTCCTCAGGAAAAATTACCGAGGGTAAATTGTCTTTTTACCCATGGGTGAACGGTGTTGACTTCAATCCGTTAGATAAGGTAGTTATCTGCAAATTATGAAGTATAGGGTACTTATGTGCCACGGACTGAAAATCATAAGGGAGTTTGTTGCATTTAAACCTAAATGGATTATAGTCAGTTTACACATTTTTTAAATTTTACTAGGAGAAGTTCATTTTTCTGTTCAACTACTTGAAATTGTGTATTACTAGGAGCGTATCAAGTAGAATTACATTTCATACTGATGGTAGAAATCGTCTGGTGAGTGAAAATATACTAGAAAAAAGAACGAATGAAAATAGGCATTATATAAGCGTGAATGGGTTGTCTATAGGAACTGTCAACGCGTAAAGCACAGTAACAATGAGTGCCGCATTCATTTTGCTAAGAAATTATTAACAAGAAAATCACTTTTGAACTTCCACACACTTGCAAGTTGCCATGGCATCATTCTTACCTTTTTGAGCTATGCCCTTCTTTCTAATATTGTAGTTTCGCTGGAAAGAGCCCGTGACTTAGCACGGTCCTCTTCAGTTCTTTTGGGTACTAAAGTAACGAATATAAGGATGGATTTTTCTTGCACAAACCAAGTATCCATGTGGTCTTCTTCAAAGTTGCAACATGACAAAGTTCAAACCTGTTGTTACGCTAGTTCATGGTCCAAAGCTACCAGTCCTATGGTGAGCTTGAAACTGTCTGAAGCTGATTACATCATCAATTCCATTTGTTAGTTTCTTAATCAGCATGCCAGTACTTATCTGCATGTTGTTAAAATTCTCCAATATGCTAATGGCATACTTAATTTTGATCTACAAATTCTCATATTTTCTATTCCATTATTGTTTCCCATTATTATGCTGATTAAGCTAAAATTAGTATATTACATGCTCCACTACAGTAATCTTTTTTTTTTTTGCAACTGCCCCGTAAGCCCCACTACATTAATCTTGATTTACTATGCCGATACACTCTCTCATGGCTTTGGAAAAAACAACCTGTTGTGACTAGATCTAGTACAGGACGTTACAAATTACAGAGCAACTGCGTTCTTATTGTTTTGTTGCCTTGAATTCTGTAGCTATTTCGAGAGATTACTATGTGTTTGGCTCGTGTTACCTGAAAACAGCCTTAGAGGGAGGTAAATGGCAAACTCGGCGTGATTTGTAACAAATTAAAAATTATGCAGCGGAATATAAAATCAAAATCTAAAATACAAATACTATTACTACACAGAATCACAGAAACGACACAGAATTACAGAAAAGTAAATGGACACAAAGGATTGTTATCGAGATTCATCAACCATGTGGCTAATCCCCATCTGAGAACTCTTGTTCAGAATTCAACACACTATCTGGTGACTCCTTGCGGGTGGAGAAACCCAGATCTTTTACCTAGGCTCAGATTCAAACCTTTATACTTGCAGACTGTTAACACCTAGACTTTTTTCAAAGCTTAAGTCCAAACCTTTACAACATGAAGATCTTGGACCTTTCTTCACTAGGTCGTACAATGAAAGATTTTACAATCTTTTAACCAACTATAACAATTCTAGTGATCTCAACGGATAAATTAAACTTTCTAGTATTGGAGATTAAAGGATTGTAATTGGAAGATGAAAGAAAATTTAGAATCAAATCGAAGAAGTTTTAAAAATAAAAATAAATTTTCAAAACAATTGCTTCTTCGAATTTATTCGAGATCTTTCTTTTCTAAAATAGTAGAAAATTCTAAAGGGCTCTAAAAAGATCTCGTCTTTCTGAAAAAGATGAGAAAAAACTTTTAAAACATTGAGAGAAAAGAAAGTTTTTCACAAAACACTCGAAAGTAATGAAAGTGAAAAATCGAGTGCAAAATAAGTGAAAATTGATTGAAAACTCATTATACGTTGGTTCTATTTATAGAAAACCATAAATGGGTAATTGGGGAGGTTAAAATAACTGGCCTTAATTTTTAGGACCGTTATTGACAATTACTAGCCGTTGAAGAACGGTTTATACGCCAAAATTTAAAATTATGAAAAATTGTCAACTGCTAGGGACGTCCCATGTCTGATTTCAGACACAGTGACTTAAGGATTTTTGTAAATTTGAAAGATGAGTTTTAGAGTGTGTGAAAAATGGGTTTATAAAATGAATAGGGAATTAGAAAATAGAATCTAACCATTTGAGATCGACACGACTCTAGACTCAAAGAAAATGGAAAAATCTTGAATATCTCCGTTGATTGATTTCTCTGATATCTCCTTTGAATTGAATTGAAGTTCCTGAGTCGTCCGATTTCGTTGATGTTACTTTGAGATGTCCGTTTGTCGCATTTGATTATCCTTATGCTTGATTAACTCCAGTTGTGTAGCATATCGATTTTGTATGACATGGTTCGTATATTGTATAGATATAAAATGTGTTTTGTAAAATAATCAAAACTAAAGGGATTTGAGATATAGGTCAGCAATCTCCCATTTTTTTATTTTACGAAACATAAATAGTAATAAATATATTCATATGCTCCCCCTGAATATATACATTATTTCTCCCCCTTTTCATAAATAGCAAAAAGTTTGAAACTTGGAGGTAGAAATATATAAACTATAAGGAAATATAAAAAAATAGAATAGTACCAAACAAAATTTAAACTAACATTAAGTTGCATCACATATAAATAGGAAGTACATCACACATGAGTAAAATAAGCATCGAGTTTAAATACAACCATTTCTAAGACATAACCAGCTAGTAAAAAAAATAAACTAATTAAGCATCGTCCTGGGGCAGTGGTGGCTGATCATAATCCATCGGTGGTTGGTAATGAAAAGGCGGTGCCGGAGGAGACGTAGACTGGGCATACATATGTCGAAGTGGTGATAGATAAACGCACGAGTTTCTTGGATTTGAGAAGAGACATTTTGAATACTCATATCAAAGTGAGTACGAACATCATGAATGCGAGTATCCATATGATAGCGGGTCTAAAGATGGAAATCGGTCATGTGCTGAAACAAACGATTTTCAAATTCATGAAAATCATATATGTACTGAGGGATCTCAGGAATGTCATGAGTAATAGATGGTGGTGGTGCTTGTGGAGGAGGAGGAGAATGATGTTGTGGTTGTTCTTGTGGAGGAGGAGGTTCTTGAACATTGTGTTCGGCTAAATGCATAAGGCGACTGTTGATGAGTTCGAAGTATTTGTCGGGTAGTTGGATTGCGAAGTTAAGGGATAGATCGATATCGGCATCTTCGATGATTTTTGTAATCAACATTTCATAATAGAGATTTGATTTAGATGTTGGCAAATTCCACATCGTATGGATGAGAATAAAGGGAGATTTATAGGTATATGGGCAAGAATACAATAAGTCAAAAAGCTTATGCGTAGGAGTTATACGATCTCTCCTACCAGACTTAGGATAAATAGTTTTGCCTAAAAGAGAGGCTCACACACGAACGCGAGGTAGAAGGAGTTGTGTTTGGAGATTATCGTGAAGGTGAGGATTTTCACCACCGTGAAGAAGGTGAGAAGCGTCTACTTTGGTGACGTTTGGTGGGAAGTATTCAAAATTGGACAATGATTGTCTAAAAATATCCACATCATTATTCGGAACATTAAGGATTCTGGCAAGTGATGCGGGAGATATGAGTATTAACTTTTTTTTGTAACCTAGTTTTAAGAGTAGCATCTTGATTGCTAGCGAGGTTGGTATAAAAGAGATATATGAATGTTTGGTGAGTGTTGCACTCTAAAGTCATGAATGAAATCCAACCTTGGAATTCAAGCAAGTGGGAAAGTTGGGAATTGACAATCTCACCTAATCAAACAAAGGAACCGATATTGATCTTCCGTTTTGGCGTTGGCGTTGTTGAAGTAATAAATAAAGTCTTCGTCTACTAATTCTTTCTTCATCTTCTTCTTCGTCATTGCTATCATCGGAATCTTATAAGTAAGTGGGGTCCTCGGATTCTTTAATCGGTTGAGAGTGAGGAGAAAAATGTCGACGACGCTTGGGAGCGGAGGATTCTCCACTTTCAACATTCTTAGTGAGAACTATATTTTAAAAAAAATAGGGTTTGAATGATTTGGGAAGTGATAGAATGAGGGTTTTGAGAGATAGGACAATATATAGGACTCCAATGGACTCCTAGATGAAAGGTTGTGAAATCCAACGGTCACATCCTAACCAGAATGGACATCGGTTCAGGATTGGGCGTGATTGGGATGTCCTAAGGACGTCGTAAGCCTAATAGACGTCCATTTAGGCGTCCCTGCACCGTTTTTATTGAAAAACGGTATGGTCCTTATATGGATTAAAAATTGGTGTATGAAGGTATTAATAATCTCTAAATGTGATGACTTATATATATTAACTTATTTTAAGTATAGATTAACAATAGTAATGCAGAAATAAAAAGCAAATAACTTTTATTTTAAAAAAATACAATACATGAACATTAAACAAAAAAAATAAAAATACGTAACCTATAAAAACTAGACACATACAACATTTAACTTAAACATAAACAAAAGGAACACAACATGCACATAAACATAAACAAAAAAAAAAATACAGACATCTTTGATAAAACGACGGAATTCAGAAGCTAGGAAAATACTTCCAGGACTCGGTCGTTTTAGTCTCCTTTTCTTTGATGAATTCTCCCTTAACCTGGTCGAACGCTTGAATCGGTGTCTCATGCGTCTCGACTCTTTCTATGAACATGATACGTTCATCGACACTTGGATAAACGTAAAATGGGTCGCTCTCTCCGATCTCGAAGCCATTTGGGGCTCGGTAGTACCGATCCGCATTTAGACCATTTGGTGAAAGTCCTTATGGAGGCGGACTGTTCGAAAGAGATTGTTCATCAACTTGAGGAAGTGGGAACGTGAATTCTTCAAAAGATTCCTCCTCAGACGGGTCTTCTTCAAAGGAAGGAGTCGAAGGGGACTTAGGCAAAGAAAATGGAAGAACTATTATGGGATCGAGTGAAGGACGAACCAGAGAGGTCCGTTCTTCTTTCACTTTTCTTGACGAGGGTTCCCCTTTCTCAAGAATTAGTGTACTCCTAATGGCCATGATCCTTTTTGACATGGTTTGTATGTTAAAAAAATTCAACCTTTTGGAATAAAGAGATAGGCTTGTTTTGAAGAGAGAACAATGTCCATCAATTTATAGAGGGAATTAGTAGTTTTAGAAAACAGAAAAGTGGTTGCTAAATCATCCAGAAACTGATTGGAATTTTAAAAATTCGAAATCAGGAGGGAATTTAACCAAAAAAACTGTCCAATATATGAATTGGCATATCATAGGACGTCTTTTGGGACATCTTATAGGACGTCCTAAACCTTAAAAAAATTTAAATGGTTGAAAAAGTTTAGTTTTTGATTTATTTTAGGATACCTGTTCTAGCATATTAAGTTCACCTCTAATTATTATAAATTTAGTTTTATCCAAAAGTTTTATAAATATATCGGCCAACTGTGATTCAGTCGGTATATATTCAAGAACAATATCACCTTTGTGATAATGATCCCTTAGGAAATGATATCAAACATTTATATGTTTTGTTCGACTATGTTGATCAGTATTTTTAGTCATTTGGACCGTGCTGGTATTGTCATATAGGATCGGTATCTTAGAGGCTGATTCTTTATAGTTTTCTAAGGTATATTTAGTCCAGAGACTTTATGCACAACATGCACCGGCAGCAATATATTCTGCTTCAGTGGTAGATAATGCCACTAATGCTGGATTGCCAAGATACAAGGAAATGAAAAGTACCGCTGGTACTTTTACAGTTAGTTTGTTTTCCAGCGTAATCAGCATCTGAAGAACTTGTTGAATGAAACACGTTTTCTTTGGATACCATAATCCTAGATTGACCGTGCTTTTGAGATATCTAAAGATTCTCTTGATAGCTATCAGATGTGATTCTTTAGGGTCTGCTTAGAATCGTACACATAGACAAACATTATACATAATATCATGTCTACTAGCAGTTAAATACAATAAACTTCCTATCATATCACGGTAGAGTCGTATATCTACTGATTTCCCTTATTCATCCTTGGTTTGTTTTGTTGTGGTTGCCATTGATGTCTCAAAAGTCTTAGCGTCCTCTAAGCCGAGCTTGTTTATAAGTTATGTAGTGTATTTGGTTTGAGTGATGAAAAGTCCATCTTGACCTTGTTTGATTTGGAGTCCGAGGAAGAAATTTAATTCTCCAATCATACCTATCTCAAATTCATCCTGCATAGAGTTTAAGAATTCTTGACATAACTGCTCGTTAGTAGATCCAAATGTTATATCTACATAGATTTGAACAACGATATCCTTTCCATATGTTTTGGTGAACAAAGTTTTATCAACAATCCCTTTTATATACCCTATCTTGAATAGGAATGCACTTAGTCTTTCATACTAAACCCTTGAAGCTTGTTTGAGACCGTACAAAGACTTTTCTAATTTATATACATATCCAGGATGTTTATAATCTTCAAAACCACGGTGATTGTCCTACGTAATCTTCTTCTATTTTACCATTCAAGAAAGCACTTTTCACATTTATTTGAAATACTTTAAAGTTTTTCAAATAAGCAAAGGCTGGTAATATCTTAATAGCATCGTGTCGTGCAACAGATGCGTAAGTTTCATCATAATCAATTACTTCGACTTGATTGTAATCTTGAGCAACAAGACGTGCTTTATTTCTTACAATATTTACAGCTTCATCTAACTTGTTTTAAATACTCATTTTGTACCAATAATTGGTATATTTTCGGGTTTTGAAACTAGTTTCCAAACTTTATTTCTTTCAAACTGATTTAACTTTTTTTACATTGCTTCTATCCAATGCTCATCATGCTCAGCTTTTGTAAAATTTTTTGGTTCAATAACCGAGATAAAGACTGAGTTGATACAGAAGTTAAATCTTGATGATCTAGTGACAGCTCATTTATCTATATCAACTATAATTAAATCCTTAGGATGATCTTTGTTGAATTGCCAATAGTTTGGAAGAGAAGTATCAATAACTTGCTCTTGTTGTTCCATTTTATTGGTTTCAACAATTCTATCTATTGATAGATTATCCAAACCTTTTGTTAAGATTGGATCATCATCTAAACTAGTATCAGGATTTAAAGAGTTGGTTTCATCAAACTGAATGTGCATACTTTCTTAAATGGTCGAAATTCGTTTATTAAAAACACGATAGGCTTTGCTGGTCATAGAGTAACCAACGAATATGCTTTCATCGCATTTTGGGTCGAACTTTTCCTAAATTGTCTAACGTATTTAAAATGTAGCATTTACAACCGAAAACTTTGAAATATTTAACGTTTAGTATTCTACCATAAAGTAATTCGTATGGTGTTTTATTTAAATATTTTCTAATTATTACCCTATTTATTATGTAGCAAGAAGTATTAATAGCTTCTGCCCATAAATATTTTGGTAGATTATTTTTATTGAGCATGGTACGTGTCATTTCTTGTAAAGAATGATTTTTTCTTTCAACAACTCCATTTTGTTGTGGAGTTCTGACACAGGAAAAATCGTGTTTGAAACCTTTCTCATTATAATATTTTTCGAATATTTGGTTTTCAAATTCTCCACCATAATTACTTCTTAGTTTAGATATTCTTAGGTTCATTTCGTTTTGAATTTGTTTAGAAAAGATTTTAAATGTGTTAAAGTTTGCGTTTTTTGTTTTTAAGAAGAAAACCCAAATAAATCTTGAGTAATCATCTACTATGACATATGCATAAAATTTGTCTTCTAAACTTGCATTGCGAATAGAACCGAAAAGATCCATATGAAGCAATTGCAATGGAGTGTTAGAGAATACATTGTTCATAGGTTTAAATGAAATTTTAATTTGTTTTCCTCGTTGGCAAGTATCACACAACCTATTTTTTTTATAAATTTGACTTTGAGAATGCCTTTAAGTAGGTTATTCCTTATGATTTTGGATAAAATATCCATTAAGGAATGACCTAATCTCCTATACCAAAGTAAAGAGTCTACTTCATTGTTTACCATTAAACATTTAATATCTGGATTTTTAAAATCTTGTGTGTAAATTATATATATATATATATATATATATTGTGGTATCTTTTACCGGTTAAAATTATTTTATTATCATATAATATATTGCATATGTCTTTTTCAAAGATAACGATATATCCTTTGTCACAAATTGACTTACGCTAAATAGATTATCTTTTAGATTTTCTACGTATAGTAGGTCCTTTATAATTGTTGAGTTAGATACATTATTAAAGCAAATATCACCTTTACCGATGATCTTGCCATGTTGTCTCCAAAGTGACACTGCCATTTTTTTTTCTCTTGATAGCGTCTTAAAGTTTTGAATGTTTCCAGTCATATGTCTTTAACAACCGCTATTAAGGATCCATCAACTGTTATGTCTTTGGAAATCCTGAAACACATGAAGAAAAAAGTGTTACTTTTAGGATCCATATCATTTTAGGTTGATTTTGATTAGGAGTAAAGTTATATTTGTAAGTAGAATTATTCTTAATATGACAGTATTGTGAGATATGCCCTAAAGTGCAACAATAGTTGCATGTAGAATGAGTGTATTTATTACCGTATTTATAATATTATTTATGTCTAAAAGGTTTGGTTTTAGGGACTAACTCTGAGTATTTGTCAAAACTTATACCTTCTTTCTTATAATGTTTTATGGATTGTCCTAACATAATATCTAGATTATCTATACTTTTAGTAAAATTCAAAAGTATTTCATCTTTTAATTCTAATTTTCTTTTGAGATCAAAATTTCAAAATTGTTAGTTTCAACTATCTTTTCTTTAGTTAAAGTAATAGTTTTTAGTTTTTCGTTTAAATTTTCATTTTTTTATTTTAACTTTCTTTAGTTCATCTTGAATTGCTATTTCCGAGTTATTTTTAATTGATAATTTTAACTTTAAAATTCTATTCTTAGACCTTACCTTATCATAATTACTTTTAAAGAAATGGCAAAGACTGATACTTTATTAAAAGATTCAATATCAAAATCACCCACTATTACCTCATCTTCTTAACCCATGAGGCACATGTTTGCGACTTCTTCGATTTCTGAGTCGTTGGAATCCGTATCGTCCCAAATTGCTTGAAACGAACGTTTTTCTGATTTCTTCTTTGACTTCCATTTGTCTGTGTTGAAAGTTGGACACTCTGATTTCAAATGACCTTCTTTATTACATTCAAAATAGCGCAAAGTTTTATTAGTATTAAAATTCTTATTAAACTTATACATACCTTTCTTTTGGGGAAATCTTTTAGACTTCAGATAATACTTTTTGAAGTGTCGTGCAATGTTGGTCATTTCTTTATCGTCACTTTCATCATCCCTTGATGATTCCTTGTACTTTGACTTGGTAGATGTCTTTAGCGCGATGGTTTTCTTTTGAGTGTCATTTTCTTACTTTTGCTTAAGATCTCCTAATTCATCTCATAAGTTTTTAACTTTCCTATAAGGTTACCTACTTTCTAACTCTGTCATGTCATTAGCCTTTTCGATGACAGTGATCTTAGATTTCCATGATATCATAAGAGATCTCAGCAACTTATAACACTTTTTTGGTCATCGAATTTCGTTCCTAAATTGAAAAGTTCGGTAATAACGTTGTTGAATCTAGAATACATGGAGTCGATGGATTCATCGTCTCTAATTTGGAACATCTCATACTCATGCATGAGACGGTTGATTTTACTCTCTTTAACTTAACTGGTTCCTTCATGAGAAGCCTGGAGAGTAATCCAAATCTCATTTGTCGTTTGACACACAGAGATTCTATTGAATTCTTTTTAATTCAAAGAGCAATGAAGGGCATTCATTGCTTTGACATTTAACGTCAATTTTCTCTTGTCATCATCAGACAATGGATTTGTAGGACGAGAAACAAAAGGATTTTCAATGATCTCTAGAACTTCTAGATCTATATATTGAAGGAAAACTTTAATCTTAGTTTTTCAGAACTGATAGCTTGTACCGTTAAACAAGAGATGACGGTTAATTGCTTGTCCTTCCATATGGATTGTCATAGGACCAGAAACTCAAGAGGTTAATCTTACAAACGAGTAGCCTGCTCTGATACCAATTGAAAACAGCCTTAAAGGGGTGAATAAGGTTTTATGGCAAACTCAGCGTGATTTATAACAGTTTAAAAATTATATAGCGGAATATAAAATCAGAGTCTAAAATACAAATATTATCACAACAAAGAATCACAGAAATAACACAGAATTGCAGAAAAGTAAATGGACACAGAGAATTGTTATCGAGATTCACCAACGCTATGGCTAATCCCCATCTGAGAACTCCTGCTCAAGATTCAACATACCATCTAGTGACTTCTTGCGGGTGGAGAAACCAAGATCTTTTACCCAGTCTCGGATCCAAACCTTTACACTTGTAGGCTGTTAACACCTAGACTTTTTCCAAGGCTCCAGTCCAAACTTTTACAACGTGAAGATCTTGGACATTTCTTCACTAGGTCGTACAATGAAAGATTTTACAATCTTTTAACCAAATATAACAATTCTAGTGATCTCAAAAGATAAATTAAACTTTCTAGTATTGGAGATTAAAGGATTGTAATTTAGAGATGAATGAAAATTTAGAATCAAATCGAAGAAGTTTTAAAGATAAAAATAAGTTTTCAAAACAATTGCTTCTTCGAATTTATCCGAGATCTTTCTTTTATAAAATAATAGAAATTTCTAAAGGGCTCTAAAAAGATCTCGTCTCTCTGAAAAAGATAAGAAAAAACTTTTAGAACGTTAGAGAGAAAAGAGAGTTTTTCACAAAACACTCGAGAGCAACGAAAGTAAAATATCGAGTGCAAAATAAGTGAAAATTGATTGAAAACTCATTATATGTTGGTTCTATTTATAGAAAACCATAAATGGGCAGTTGGGGAAATTAAAATAACTACTCCTAATTTTTTGGACCGTTATTGGCAGTTACTAGCAATTGAAAAACAGTTTATACCCTAAAATTTAAAATTTTGAAAATTGTCAACTGCTAGGGATGTCCTATGGGACGTCCCTAGGACCGTTCCATGTTTGATATCAGACATGGTGACTTAAGGGTTTTTGTAAATTTGAAAAATGAGTTTTAGGGTTTGTGAAAAATGGGTTTATAAAATGAATAGGGAATTAGAAAATAGAATCTAACCATTTGAGATCGACATGACTCTAGACTCAAAGAAAATGGACAAATCTTGAATATCTCCGTTGGTTGATTTCTCCGATATCTCCTTTGAATTGAATTGAAGTTTTCGAGTCGTTCGATTTTGTTGATGTTACTTTGAGATGTTCGTTTGTCACGTTTGATTTTCGTTATACTTGATTAACTCCATTTGTGTGGCATCTCGACTTTATCTGACATGGTTAGTAATATTGGATAGATATAAAATGTTGTTTTGTAAAATAATCAAAACTAAAGGGATTTGAGTTATAGGTCAACATTACGGTGATTCTATATGATAATGCTGGAACTACATACGGAATACCATTCTTGTATATTATCATTCATATACGAAATATATGATGATTAAATGAATTTTATCACTCATTATATTCTCAATGTGTGATATGTTCTTTCCAACTAAGTTTAAAGTAGCAGATCTTCTCAATAAATCACTTTAACTGCTCGCTTCTCCAATCTTCGCGACAATCTTTTGCATGCATGCTTCACTTTCAACTTACCGGAATGTGTAAAGGGGAGAACCTACAAGTTTCTATGTATATTTGTCACCATATATAATCCACTCCATATAAACTTGTAGGGTTATAAAATCCATCATTATATATATCATTTTCCATGTATACCCATTCATGAATAAACATGGAAAAACCCTCTCATCGAGATGAGCCATCCTATCCTAATACTCTTTCATTCCACATCCAAACGATAATATGTAATCAAAAAACCGTTTGACAAGCGTTTAACACACAATAAAGCAATGTGTCATAGAGTAGAATTTTTCCTCGGTATCGAAATAGCCAAATGGCACCTTTCTTCTACCCTCAACCCAAAGTTTATACTTTTCGAGTCCACCAAAAAGACATAATCACGAAATGAAGCCACCAACCTTCCTAGGTTCAGCAAATATTGCCCAATTTATCCAGTTCATGTCAAAGAACCAAATTTTCAACTGAAACCTTTTCGCCCGGACAATGAAATCGCAACTAAATTGGAACCTAAGCGAGAAAACGACCATCGAAATATCAAATTTAGCAATGATGAAAGCAATTCATAAACATATGAAGACAGATGCAAGTAGAAAGATCACACATTTGCAAATAAACTATGGGTTCAAGCGATAAATACCTTTTGAGGAAGAACTCCAACGCTAGAAGGGGAAATTTCTCCACAGTATAAGAAATCAATTTCCAAGAAATAAAGATGGAAGTTTAATGAAGTAAGGAGATGAAGAAGAAGTTTTTTTGCCAAAGTAGAACTAATATAAAAAATAATTCCAAAAATAACACTAGTCTAAAAATAATTCTAAACCTTATTTTTTTATATCTCATCCTAATATTTCAATATTTCCAAATTTTACCCCAAAATTTAGTATTTCCAAATTTCATCCAAAAAACATTGAGTTGTCCAAATTTCATCTCCAAAATCCAGTTTTTCCAAATTTCACTCCCAAAACCATTAAATTGTCTAAATTTCACCGCCAAAACCATTAAGTTATCAGTAATTAAAACTTCATTTTTCCAAAAAGTTTCTTAATTTTCTCTATTTTGCTTTCAACTCTTTCTCCAAGATCATTGAGCTCAGCCTATGATACCCTAACCGCAAAGTACTTGAATTAAACCACCACTTGTATATAGGAGCAACTCTAACTCATATTGTTTCTTCAAGTTGCCGTAATTGTTATGGCAAATCCACAAAGGAGTTTGATTTTATCTATTAAAATGACAAATATTGTATGAAGACGAAATGTCCTAAATTTCGCTCTTAAGAGAATTCGTAATTTTGAAATTGTGCGAAATCTAAAACCCTAATCCCTATTTAACATAGAATGAAAAATAGGACTATTTGGGGTGAAATTTGGACAGCTTAATGGTTCTGGGGTGAAATTTGAAAATAATAGATTTTGGAGGTGAAATTTGGACAACTTAATAATTATGAGGGAGAAATTTAAAAATACTAAATTTTCGGGATGAAATTTAGACAACTTAATAGTTTTTAGGGTGAAATTTGGAAATACTAGATTTTGGGGGTAAAATTTGAAAATACTAAATTTTCGGGATAAAATTTAGACAACTTAATAGTTTTTGGGATGAAATTTGGAAATACTAGATTGTGGGGGTGAAATTTGAAAATATTGAAATTTTGGGGGGTGATATAAAAAAAACCCTTCCGAGAATACACCTCCGTACATCCACGTAGGATTGGCCCTGGCACGAGCAGTTGTGTGGAACAAGAAAACGCTACTGTGAATAGTGTTTTCTTCTTGATGAAAATACTATTGGAAATATCAAGGTTATTTCCAATAGTGTTTTAACTTTGCCTTCCTCAGATATTGATATTGATTTTGTTTAAGATTTTGATTTTGATTTTGATTTTGTTGAAATTGCAACAAAATCGACAGAGAGTAGATGAAAAAAACTCATAGTTTCTTATAATAGATTAATTTTAGTTAGAATATAGATTTCTATTATGATTTTTCAATAGAAATATATATTTGATTTGGAAAATATCTAGAAAAAAAACATAATATAAATCTATATAATAACTGAATTAACTATGAGGTTTTTTTCATTTACTCTATGTCAATTTTGTTACAGTTTTAAGAAAATCAAAATCTTAAACAATATTAACAAAATCAAGATCAACGTCTTAGGAATAAGGCAAAGCGAAAACGTCTTTGGCAATTGTGTTTTCACTTTGAGGAAAATGCTATTGCCAATAGCGTTTTCATCAAGAAGAAAACGCTATTACAAATAACGTTTTCTTCTTCTACGTAACTGCTCGCGTCAGGGCCAATCCTACGTGGAAGTACGGAGGTCTATTTTCGGAATTATTTTTGGGCCAGTATTAATTTTGGAATTATTTTTTAGATTAGGGTTAATGCAGGAAAAAAATCGAAGATGGTTGGGGCCTCCAGCGTCATCAGTGTTTGCTTCAAGAACTTTCTTTCTTCTTCTTCTTAAACTTTGTGCCTTAATTAATGAGGGTGCTCAATGCTCTCTAATGGAGAACTTTCAAGAGAAATTGGTGGTTTAATGTCCAAGTTATAACCCAAGTTTTAGCTCTTGTTGCTAAATATGCATTTGTTTTTTGTTTTTTGCTTCTTCTTTTTTTCTTTTTTTCGTTTTTGGCTATCCTAATAGGACAAATTTTTGGAATAAACTATTTTAAAATAATATTATTAAAAATAAACCACTTTCAAAAGATATTACAAAAATAGGTCACTTCTGCCACTGAGTGTCACATAGGCACCACGTCAGCGTCGGCTCAACACTGGCGCTGGCGAGTAAAAAAAATTTCTTCTGAGGGGCGCAGTTTCAAACTGTGCCCATTACAAATGTAAAAACGCGGTTTCAAAATGCGCTCATTTATTTTATCAATGGGCGCACTTTCAAAGTGCGCCGATATATTTTACTGAAAAACAATGGGGCGCACTTTCAAAGTGGACCCCATTCCCCAACTTGAGATTAAATAGATGCCGATGTATTTTTTTCCTCACTCCTCTCTATTCCCTCTCTCACCTATCTCTGGCTCGGTCTCTCTCCCTCCCTCTTTCAGGTACTCTCATCTCTCTCATCACTCCCCGATCTCTCTTCCCTCCATCTCTCCCTTTCGGTCTCTCTCTCATCCCTCCCCGAACTCTCCCTCTCGGACTCTCTCTCATCTCTTTCCCTCTAGCTCTCTCTCATCTCTCTGTCTCCTTCTCTGTCTCTCTCGCCCCCTCTCTCTCATCTCTTTCTTTCTCTCTCCGGATCTAACATTCTCTCTCGTGCAGGTTCAGGTGAAAATTCACCGGCGAACAATCATTTTCACCCTCGTTATCTTCATCACCACCGTGAGCATAAAAAATATTAGCAAAACCATAATTTTCTTTAAAAATCATTCAAAAAATATTTGGTTCAAATTTGGTATTGGAAAAACAATTCGAAAAAATTAGGTACATATTGGGGGTTTTCTCCGATTTACTTGTGAGTAGGATACAAGTTCTTGCAACTTGTTACATACTAGAAATATGGATTTTATTGTAAGTTTACGTTAATTACGTGAGTATAAATGTGAAGATAAATAAGTAAGGTGTTTGATGAGAATTCTCAAAGCATGGGTCAATTTTTCTAGCGGGTGGAAAAATGACGGATAATTACATCCATCTAGTATACTATTTCGGTGGCCAATTATCGATTGGAAAAAATAATATTCCTGAATATATCAGAGGAAAAACTAAAATGACTAGAGTTAAGAAATCTATCACATACAACGAACTGTGCCAAGTAGTGTACAAAACTACCGAAATAAATCCGTTAGAGTTCAATATCTTCTTAATATGCAAATGGCCGACGGAGCATGAATACACCGCCATTGAAGTATCTGGTGACGAGGATACACAAGTATTGCATGTATCAAAATCGAAATCGATCGAGTTGTTTGTGAAGAAGGAGATATTGATATCCGCTCAACTGTCTGAACCTTCTTCTGAAGTTCCTGATCCTTCTTTTCGAGCTTCCGAATATTACCCGCAAGGAGGAATCACACGCAAGCTCAATATGAATGTTGTTTCTACCTGTTTTATGTCTCTCACCAATGATGAACAGTATAGAGATCAAACTTACGTAGGTGAAGGCACATCAAGAGGAACGCCAGTGAATTGACAGTTTATGAAGTAAGTATTACCTTGCATATCTTTATACAGTATGTACATTTAGTAGAACACTATTTATTGAGAGTGGAGGTATGCTATAGTTACTAAATATTCATAAATTTATGTGCAGTTCCCATATACCGCTGGTCGGTTATAATTGCATGTCACCGCCAAACTTCGGTTTTAATTGCATGCCAACACCAAATTTCGGCTTCAATATTCTGCCCCAAAATACTGAGCACAAGCAGTCATACAATACGGGATACAATACGAGATGGACGTCGTTTGCTGACAATGGATCAGGATTTCGTCGGTATGAAATCGGAATATCAAGTACCAAGCAAGTCCTTAATATTGGTTCCGCACATCCAACCGATGTACCTGCTACGGACCAACGATGTTAGAACATAATAGAGATGAAAGTGATGATGATGATGCTAGTGATGAGGACGAGATTCAAGTACAAGATAGCATGCAAATTACACATGTCCTTGATGATGAGAATGATAAGCAGTGCATTACTAATTTATATGTTAATAATGAGTTCGTTGCGTTTGAAGATCCACTTGCCGATAATATGACAGATGCTTATATGTTATCTACAGTGGTAATGGAGAATGTCAACTTTCGTGCTGATAGGCTTTCGGCAGTCGATATTGAAAGTGGGTTGAAGGTCAGCGATTTGTTCAAGAATAAGAAGAAGTTAATTCAGGCAGTCAGCATTTGGTCAATTAAATACGGATTTTTTTAAAAACCAACCAAGACTACCACGACCAAGTACACCGTCATTTGTAAAACAGACGCGAACTGCCCGTAGAGACTTCATGCATATATCTCGAAAAAATCACCGACATGACATTGGAAGATAAAGAAATATGCGGGTAATCATACTTGTGTGAATTCTTAGTGAATTCAAATTATAAACATACCACTTCTACATTCTTATGTAACAGGATCTTGCCTTCGTGAAAACGGATGTCGATTTAACCCTCAAAACGATTCAAGTGCTTATAAAAGATACATTATTCATTTAAATAAATTGTATGAAGGCATGAAATGCGTTGAACAAGATATTGTCTAAAATATATGGAGATTGGGAAGATTCGTATGAACATTTGCCACGATACCTTACCGCCATCAAATCTACTAATCACGGGACTGTCTTCAAGATAACCAACACATCAATGTCAGAAAAATGTGATATTTCACCGGTGCATTTTGGGCATTTGGACCGGCCATTAATGGTTTCGCTTATTGTCGTCCCGTTCTCAGTATTAATGTGACACACTTATACGACAGTGACAAAGGGACTTTGCTCATTGCTACCGGTGCTGATGCAAATAATGGCCTTTATCCTTTGGCATATGCTGTAGTTAGAGATGAAACCATAGAAAATTGGGAGTGGTTCATTGCTTGCATTCATCTCTACATTACATCCGTACGGGGAAAGCACATCACTTTCATATCTGACCGGATGAAAGGGATTCCGACTGCACTAGGAAATTCATGGTCGGAACCTCATAGTCATCATTATTATATGCGACATATCAGAGTCAACTTCTCAATTGCTGGATTTAGTGGCAAAACCTTTCAGAGTTTGTTCTCTCAAATTGCATGTGCACCAGATGACTTGATATATACAGAGCTGAGAGAGGAACTTAAGGGTATATTGTTGGGGTTAAAATTTACACTCTATTGACCAAAAGTCAAAGTCAAACCGCGAACAGGTAGGCTCAAGCCAAAGCAAACGGACCCTACTATCGAAACCAAGCCAGGCACACGCTCGAACACAAGCCGGGCCCACATCCGAACCTAAGTCCAAGCAAGTTGGCCCAAGCCTAGACCGACCCCCATGCCAAAGGAATAAGCATCAAGCAATAAATAGGTTTGATATAATTTTCATGAATAAATGTAAAATTTTCATGAATAAATGTAAAATAAACGGGCAAAAAGCCAAATTTTGTAAAGTTCATAGCTCATGTAAAAAAAGAAATAAGCACATGTGTATGAGATGGGCAAAATACCAATTTTGTACAAGCCATGGGCTAAATGAAAAGATGTAAGCCTATAAAAGTCCCCCCATGATGATTTGATAAAGAGGAGAACAAATCATGATTTCCCCCCAAAAAATAAAAAATCTAAGGTTTTGAGCTGCTCTTTAATGCGCAAGAATCACTTTCTCTTCTCCTTTCTTTTTTTTAAGTGCGCACACCAGGAGGCTTCGAAAAATGGAAAAATAGCCTCTTTTGATCTTCAAAAGTCAAAATCTTTGTGTTTTTGGACTGTTGCTTCATTGCATTTTGACCTACTTGCACTGTGCTAGGTGAGCACGTGTTAGGTACCTATTTAGCTAGGTGCACACCCCGTTGGGTGCACATCGAGCCAATTGCGCACCGGCCTAGGTGCGCACCTCGCTTGGTGCGCACTTCCCTAAGTGCACACCTTACTGGACCTTTTGGCTCATTCGAGACCCTTTGGCTCCTTTCACTCCCTCATACATTTCCATGTGCGCACCTTACTCGGTGCGCGTCTCGGCAGATGCATACTTGTCATGTGCACCCTTACTAGGTGCGCATTTTGGAAGGTGTGCACTCGTCATGTGCACAACTTGTTGCGTGCTCAATTTGCTAAGTGCGTACTTGACATATATACATTCATCACCTCTCCCGTTAGAAAAAAAATTCTAACGGGACGCTGTCCTGTAAGGGGGTTGCTATCCCCCTTGATCCCCAGCCTGTTATCCGGGTAGCGGGACTCTCGTAAACTCTGTGAGGCCCCCAATATGCCCGAAGCACCCTTAGCTTGTTCCCAAACACAACACGCACATATTGCATATTGAGTTCGCATGACCAGTTTGACCTGTCAACCGGAGGTTCTCTCGCTCCGAAAGTAAGGGGCAATTAACGGCAGCTTAGTCCGCGCCTGTCGGAGGTTTATATCCCCACTGTCAATAAACCCCTCCCTACCCTGGACAGGGGGATCTGTAATATGCTTGACAAACGACGCACATTCCTGACTCAATAGGGTGACGAAAAACACTCTACAGATTCTGGCACGCCCGATAGGACCTTTCTCCCCCTATATTTATGGTCAAGCGTTCATGCGAACTCATTTAACATATATACCGATGTTTGTACTGAAATAATTCTTTTTTATGCATCAATCAACTTTCAACAACTAACGACGATGTCTTCCAAGATGAATTCAGCTTTCGACGCAACTCCGATCCCGTACATGGTCAAAATCAATGATCACGTGGTTCTCTCCGCGAGCCTCAACCGGCAATGGGAGGAACCGCCTTGTCAATTTGGTTTCGTCATCATCTACCCCGCTGGAAGCTTTCATCTGGCGGAGGCCTCGGCAAACCAAGCAGCCAAACCGACCTCAAGGGGCAGGAGGCCAAATGTGGTGATCGCCAAAGCATCCCACCCCAAGTGCAAAACTGTATTCGAAAGGCTCTCCACTGTTCCAACTAGGGGCAAGACCGTCAACACCAATGAAGGTACAAAACGTCTCAAGCAAGCTCAAATGATGCCCTTGACAAGTGCACTATCAGGCGTATCTCCAAAGCTCTTCATCACTTGGCTTACGGTGGCTTCTCGAAGAGCCGAAGCCTGCCAAATGCTCAAAACAGAAAAGTTGAGATAGAAGCGGCTCAAATATAGAACCAATAAGAGGACCAGGGCTCCAACCAAGTTGAATTTTGTGAGGTTCCAAGAACATAACTGCTCCACGACCACAACCGTGT
Organism: Agapanthus africanus; assembly: GCA_030015575.1. Taxonomy (NCBI): domain Eukaryota; kingdom Viridiplantae; phylum Streptophyta; class Magnoliopsida; order Asparagales; family Amaryllidaceae; genus Agapanthus; species Agapanthus africanus. The sequence continues at coordinate 191,518,404 of CM057341.1, forward strand.
CAGCTGTGAAAATCCGCAATTCTTTTGAACCCTTAAAATGGGTCCAGAAGAATGCGAAGTCTGCCAAGATCAAGAAGATCGCGATTCAAACCGTGCTACGTAGGGATGCGTCTAAGCCCCAGCACAAAAGGCGTGACACTATCTCTTCAGAAGTCTACCAAGCACTTCGTGTCGCGTGAAAGTAGCGGGGCAAAGTTAGAAAAGAAGCAACAACGTCACTCGAGAACCAGGCCAGGAAAACCATCTTCGGTCGATTGTCCGTTCCCGAAGCAGAAAGGCCATGACAGCGGTCCGCGAAATCAGCTGCTAGTGATAAAAAGATGGCTATATATGTGGTCCACACTGTCTACATGGCAGGCGCACGCAGTAAAAGCAAGGACGGGGCCACCACACCCAAGCTCAATCTGGTTTGAATGTGACTGCCACTTTCCAAGACTAGCCTCCTCCGCAAGATAACGAAAACCCTCTCGTCGAGGCCGATTGGCAGAAGGACTCCTCAGACTATGTGGAGTCAATCTCGGACAGCGAAGAAGAGCCGAATTTCTTCCCCAGGACCGTAGAGCAAGAGATGCTTCAAGAGCTCTGAAAACAGCTCAGAAGTAAAGACAAAATTGACGACTTGATGAATGTTATGATGCAGCTCACGACTTAGGTCGCTCGGGCGCTCTCCAATCAAGCGCAAGTCTCTACTCATGAGCCGTGTGATGACGGCCCGAAGCATCCAATGCTTGTCTCTTTAGGTCCAAGTATGGACGAGCTACACGAAAACCGACCACATTCTGCCTCTCGGGGCGCCCTGGCCCCTGATGGCAGTATTCCGCTAACATAAGATCAGATCATGGATTTGGTCGCCAGCAAAATTAAAACATTGGTGGCAAAAGCCAAGACGCAGAAGGATATTGACAGTAGTGGGCGGACGTACCCTGCACAGTGCGATCTGATCAAGTTCCCCAATGGTTATGTCATCCCAAAATTCGGAAGATTCAATGGGACAGGAAATGCGAATCAACACATCGCCCACTTTAAAGCATCATGCGGGAATACTGGGGCTATGATGCACTTCTGCTCCGCCAGTTCGTTAATAGCTTAACTGATGTCGCTTTCGACTGGTACACGAGCATACTGGATGGCTCCGTTACTACTTTCGTCCAGATGGAATCTCTGTTTCGGTAAAGGTTCATGGGTGTTAACGATAAAATTATCATTGCCGACTTCGTAAGGACCAAGCCAAAGAACAACAAAAGGAGCACGAATTTTATAATCCGATGGCACAATCTCTCCATCAAATATGAGCCATCTTTGAAACAAGACCAATCTATCAATCTCCTCATCGAAAATCTCGACACCTGGATGAGTCATTTTCTATGCACCGCGGGTTTCAAGACATTCTAAGAGCTGACCAAAAAGGTTCAAATGTTGGAGCACTCAAAGTAGGAATCCACTTCGGACCCCTAAACTAACAACAGATCCTGGAGGAACCGAAAGGACGATAATCGCAAAGACGGAAAATCCGACGATACTGAATCTTTTAACACTTCGTTTAACCAAAATAAGAAAGGGACAGGCGGGCCTAATGTCAACTAACCCCGAGAGCCAACTTTGGAGGAAAGGAGAAACATTGTCTACTCTTTCAGAAGAGACAAGGTCCATAAAATATTCAAGGATGCTCTTAAGAATGGCATGCGGCTGCCGGAACTAAAGAGGCTGAGTGAAGCAAACAGGATTGGTCATCCTAATTTTTACCTATACCACCGAGTGTTGGGACACACTATCGAAGACTGTTGCATTTTCAAGAATTTGGTCGAGAACAATACAAAGCGGGAGAAATCTTGTTGTCCCCTTACGTGTTGACAAACGATCAAGCCACGTCCGCCAATTTTATACAAACAGAAATCGAGGTATTGCGGAAACTGATCACTTTCAATTGTTCACCCTTCCCTGAAAGGAGCAAACCACGGCGACAATCCAAAGGATCAGCAAGCAACATTGACAATGAGGAGGCAACGGACGGATACGCAATCCATACGGTTTATATGGCCAGACCTGGAGACCTCCTACTCTTCACACCCATGGTAATGATATGGTTGATGCTATTCAATACTGGCTTGGTTCGGAAAATGATAATGTCACGCCTCGCTTCACAGTAGACGGAAACGGCGACATAGTAAGCCCGCGACATATTTATTCAGAGAATGTCATTCCCTAAATAAATATACTAAGCGTATTGAAACAATGATACCCAATGAAAGAATAAACGAAGACTGTAAAGTTTTTCAATAAACATTTTTATTTACATTCAACTTCCTGTAAGTACACGGTAGCGCCCCGGCTTTCTAACAGACACCAAATGCGGAACAAAAACTTTTACAACTGGCGCTATCGTATACTATAACCCGGATCTGCAATTAAAGCTAAACTAACAAACTATAAAGTGGGTAGAAATGTTATACCGAACGATCCGAGTCCTTCGGTCTTCAACCGTCATCCCACGCTTTGTTGCGGCTGCTCCGATCTCCTGAATCTTCAGTCTTCTTGTCCAGGTGGCACCACGTCGACGGATCTTTAAACGGGCTCCCGCCTCTGAACCAAGGCAACTCGATCATCAAGTTTGCTAAAAGAGATGACCAAGATTGATGTAGAGAATGAGTAGAACACTTTGTCTCGTTACGTCCAAAGCCATGGACGAACGGTTAATGAAGTTGCCTTTTGGATCGGATGAAAATGAAAGAATGAGTATACTTGATTTCCATGAACCAAATAACCATCATATTTTCCCAAATTAACCACCATCTCTTTTCAAAGAGGGGCCGACCTATATATCATGAGGAGGGAGGTGAGTGTAGGAACAAGTGAGGGTGACCATAAGCAAGGATACTTATCACTTCATTAAAGAAAGAATGACTCACAAAAGACACCTTGTATAAACACATTTAATGCAAGAAAGAATCATCAACCTAGTCACCAAAACCATTAATGCAATAATCAATGCACTAATGACTCACTAGCCTAGTCACCATCTAGAATCTTCTAGAACCTTCCACACACTCATGAAAAAGATAAATCCGCATTTAACCGAATGTTAAATACGGGTGATAGAAAACGGGAAACTGGCAACTTCCAAAAGCGATCCCGAAACGAATTTCAGGATAACCCCGTAACAGTATAAACATACCCGCATTTGTATTACGACCGGATACAAATGCAACTGAGACAAAGATATTATATCTACATAGTATAATACTCGGATCCGGCTTAAACCAAAGCCCACTAGTATTATCTGCCTGAAATATGACACGTGCGTAAACGCACGTGCAATTTTCGAACCCTGCCATAAAACCATACGGCCTCTACAACGTTTCGCCCGAACTTGGGAAACTGTCTGTGGGGGACTCTAATGACTCATCAACACACTGGCACTGGGTATAACCACTAGCACGTCAGAGGTATAAGATGTACGTAACGGTTGCCTATGTATTGATTGGAAGGGAAGCTGACGAGCGAACTCATCCAGAAACCCTACTGAGTCTGACAGTGACAATATCCGTACAGTCCGGTCCGTTCGTCTAAGAGTATCGCATATCGAGTTTAGGGGGGTGGATAAAGTCAGACCCCTAATAACGCGATAATTCGTGTCGGTATGAAGCCCATCAGCACCTGAGAAACTACTGATCCAAATAAGTAATTCTCTACTACCTCGGCCGAGGATTTCTAGTGATGGCCACCCGTGCACTGTGCGACATCAACCCCCAATACCGGGAGAGACGAATCCCCGACGATCCGCTCACTGCCTCCATGTGGCTCGAGACTGTACCCAAAAAATACCTGTTTGCACGTCTCTTTTGAGCGTGGTAGGGTAGAAATCAAAGCACAGTGGGAACTCACACGAGACAAATGACGATCTCAGGTCGACAAACTAACCTGTACACATGTCACCAGGAAACTGCTATCTGACGATATATATAATACCAACTAGAATGTTCCCGGCGAGTCCTGTCCGGTGTACTCATAATGCAATGAGCACCTGTATACATCTTAGGTGAACCAACTGACACCAATGGCTTGTGAGACCGGCCATCGCCCCTCGTCGAGGTCTCGACTGTATACACTAGTCTACTCTGGAGTATCGATGCCCTGTCTCGAAACTCCTACGACTATGGAAACTTTAAGGATGTGCTTACAGACCCCAGCTCCCACGTATATGATCGCCATCATACTGCTGGCAGTCAAGCAAGAATCCTATAGGCTCTATCAATATGCAATAGAGAACTAAAGCATGTAAATGATGATAAAGTCAAACCAGATAGCATACTATCATCTCGAGCAAGACTTTCATATCGGTATAGGTTCTCCCTCAATCATTGCAATCACGTGTCTGCGATCCAATAATTGACTTAGAGGGCACTATATCCAACAATCTCCCACTTGCACTTAAGGCTGTTATTGCGATGTCGCATACTCACAACCTGTGTGATACCAAACACCCAACTTCTCTACTAATCAGTTTCACAAAGCTAGTTTGTAAAACTCTTGTGTTCGAGAAATAGCCTCAGTGAGTGGATCCGCCCTGATGTTTCTTTCTATATCTCTCTTAATCTCAAGTTCGCGGAGAAAGGTATCTCCCGAATCGAGTAATACCTGTCTTAGAATATGTCTGGATATCTGATAGGACCTAATTCATAAATGAACTTCAAATCCAAACTTCTTAGACAGTAGTGATCACTGAACCTAATCAGTATTCAGCACCATGCCTCCCTCGGTATCTTCTTGGACCACCTGTCCATAATACTGTCCCTCGTCATAGGGAAAACTATAACTCGACAATCACTCTATCATCCAGGTCACCTTGGAAGCCTGGAATGATAACCGTCTCCTCAAGGAGGCTGCCATTATCAAATCCATAGAACATCCATTCATGTTCTAAAACTGCTTCCTAATGTTTCTCCAGGATTGGATTAATACAAACTTATTGCATCTAGTGCAAAGAACAACATCTGGTGTGGTACTTGACATCTCATGATTGACTCAATTGCCTAAGCAAGTGATCTGCCAATCATGCACATCCCTCTCCCCTTTAGTCTATAAGACACCTTTAGAGAGGGTGACTCCATCATCTGCAGGTACACTACCATACCAGGAGTCATCTATTCTAAAATACCATTAGAATACTGTCAAAGTATCCAAATTGGTAAACTACCCAATACTAGATCTAAAACCATAGATCTAGTAACCAGAATGTCTGAAATTATATCCATATCCTCTGCGGAGAAACAACTGTGTGACAACCACAGTATAACCGATCGTAGTATAGGAATTTTACTTCCTATTCTGTGTATGTCATCCAAATACCAGGACATCATACCCTACTACCTTCTCAATAGATCCATCCCTTATTCTGATGAAGTCAAAGCCATGACTGTCACATCAAAATTAGATGATCTATCTCCGCTTTATCTGCTCAAGTCTATAAATAGACATAAGCTACTTGCCCACTATGCTTCCGCTGCTCCTACTGACTACGACAACCCTCTGGCAGAATAATATATACGTACACTTCTAAAACTAGTTTAGAATGACGCTATACTTAACCTCCTGCCGGGTCTCATAGCCTGGAACAACAGTAGTGTCAAGTCTGGGTTAACAAGAAACTCCCTGTCACCGTCCTTGAGGATACCGGAGTACCTCTCGGTAGGGGTGGTAATTGAACGAGCCAGCTCGGGTGCGATTAAGGTTCGGCTCGATATCAGCTCGTTCAAATTCGGTTCATTTATTAACGAGCCGGACATGAGCCAGAAAGCCTGGCTCGTTTATTAAACGAGCCGGACTCGAGCTCAGCCAGGCTCGTTCGGTATTGACTCGGGTTCGGCTGGGTTACACAGTTTGAAAAAAAAACAGTAATATGTAATATACAGCAGATTCTATACAACTCTCAGAACACTTAATTCAATTAAATGACAGTATATAAAGTGTACTGAGATAAATATAAAACCCAGCACTTAGACCCATTCAATGCCTTAGATGTTAATGTTTTTTAATTTTTCCATATCTCAAAACCCTGAGTTTTAAGCATTATTATTAATTATGTGTTTTTCTTGGAAGATACTATTAATATGAGTAAATGAGCTGAAAACGAGCCGAGCTCACAAACGAGCTCTAAATGAGCTCAGTTGAGCTCGGCTCGTGAACTCGGCTCGTTTAGTTAATGGGCCACAAATGAACCGAACACGAGCTGGGCATGTTTGATCGAGCCGGAATCGAGCCGAACATCTCTAGCTCGATTAACTAAATGAGCTGGACTTGGGCCGACAAAAAGAACCACGAGCCGAACTCGAGCCGAGCTTGGCTGGCTCGAGTTCGACTCGTTTACACCCCTACCTCTCGGGTGTCTGAGGTTACCCAACCATGTCTGCGGAGTGCTATTGGAATGTCAAACCTGATTGAATATAAAGGTCCTATTAAATTTTCCGTAATCGTTTGCGGTTTTGGAATCACTTCCAGTTCTACCATACTCCCACTACTGTTTTCTGAAAAAATCCATTTTACTAAAACTGTGGCGAGTCAAGAACAATATCACTATTGATCTTTCAGATGGTAGAAAGTCAACCCTCGTCAAAGCCAGGGTCAACCCACAAACTGCCATTACAGAAACGTGCCTTGAGTTATCCAGTGTCTGGTTTTAAGCATAAGCTGGACAACTCACCGTACCTTAACATCGTTAAGATATGAACCATTCTATATCCAATATAGAAACTTTGGCACTTATTTAATTGGAACCAGATTCTAATCATGCAGCTGTCTCCAGTGCATATCAACTTAATGGAGAGAGGCTAATCAGCATTACTCAACTTAGGAATGTTCCTTGATTAAAAATCAGGAGAAGCTTCAGAAGAGGCATCACGTGCTCACACGTGACCAGTTGTTACGTGTTGGCACGTGACGCTTAAAGCAGCGGCAAAAAGCACATTCATCCCCTGATTAAAAATCAAGAAAAAGCTCCAGAAGAGGCATCACGTGCTCACACTTGACCAATGGTCACGTGTTGGCACATGATGGTTAAGCAGCGGCCAGAGAACAGAGCGCAGAAGAAGAGAAGCCCATTCCAGGGGTCACGTGCCTACACATGACCAGGGGTCACGTGGCCACACGTGACCAGGGGTCACGTGGCCACACGTGACCGGGGTCACGTGGCCACACGTGACCGGGGTCACGTGGCCACACGTGACCGGGGTCACGTGGCCACACGTGACCGGGGTCACGTGGCCATACGTGACCGGGGTCATGTGGCCACTTAAGAGCCTTATTCTTTGACAGAATTAAATTCTGAGGGACGATCTTTCAAATCTTTCCAAAATGAAAAAGGATTATCTGAAACCGTTGGATTAAAAAACCAAAGGTGATTAAATATCACCAATTTATGGAAAAATCTTGGACTTGGAAAGATTTCCCCCTAAATCTAACCGAAATAACAAGGGGATATCTTTGGATTTAAAATCCAATGGTGAATAAAATTCGCCTAAAAATCTAAAGGCCCAGATTAATGATGAAGATAAATCAAATCTCTCAATGAACAAATCAAATCTTTCAAAGAGAGATTTACCAAACAGATTGATTCTTTTCCTTCTCCTATAAATAGGAGCCAAGAAAAGAAGAGGAGAGACCTTTGGACCTTTTCTTTTGATACACAGAGAGAGATATATAGAGCCTTTGATTCTCTGCAAAAGGAAAACCTTAGGTAAGAAAAGAAAATGGAGGCTTCAAAAGAGAATTTAATTCTTAAAAGAGTTCAACTCTTATATAAAGAAAAGAACTTAGTTCTTTCTCTGGTGGAGGATCTGCAAAGTGCACCTCTCCCCATGAATTGAGAATTTAATTATCATTGGGCTGAGATCCTGCCATGCAGATCTAAAACACAGAGGAGGAACTGAGTTTTGAGAATTTAATTCTCACAAAATGATAGGAATTCAATTCCTTTGAGATAAAATTAGGGTTTAACCCTATGTTATGGGAATTTAATTCCTTCAAAATGAACAGAACTGGGGTTTAACCCTAATTGAGAACATAATTCTCTCAAACTCACAGGATTTTAATTCCCTTAAGAAAAGAAATTAGGGTTTAACCCTATTTAAGAATATAATTCTTCAGAAGAAAACAAGAATTTAATTCCTCTAAAGTTTGTGTTAGGGTTTTAACCCTATGAAGAATTTAATTCTTAAAAGATGAACAGATCTTTAAAACATGCAAAGAACCAAAGTCACGTGCTATCACGTGACCCCCGCAAAGATACACAGAAAAGAACTTTGAAGCAAACACATCACGTGTTACCACGTGACTCCTGCAAAGATCCATAAAAAAGAACTTTGAGGCAATGCCTCACGTGCCCCACGTGATCTCTAAAGCACACAGAGAAAAAGGCAAAAGGAAACAGAAAAGAGCTCTAGGGCGCCCTCACGTGTCGACACGTGACCCCTAATGAACATTCTAACAGATCAAAGCGTAAGCCCCCATCACGTGCCCACGCGTGATGGCTTTCAGAATCAAAAGTGTTAAACACTTATCTGTAGAACAAAATAAAGGGAAGCAGGGCGCTCTCACGTGCTACCACCTGACCCCTTGGCTGAAGCTCTAACGGATAAACGCCTAAATTCCCATCACGTGATAGCACGTGATACTTCAAAGTATTCAAGACTTTTGACTGAATAAAATAAGGGGAATCAGGGCGCTCTCACGTGTCCGCACGTGACCCCTCTCTCCTTAGTGTTTAACACTGGTCTGGGGATTTTGTCCCCAGTGTTTAACACTGATTTGCTTAGTGTTTAACACTAATTTGAAAACTCTGTTCCCAGTGTTCAACACTGTTGGTCTCTACTGTTTAACACTAGCTTTAGCCCAATTGGCTAAGTTTCCAGAGGCAAAGCCTCTCCTTCAATGAACCAACAGATGGCTAATATCCCAAACATGATTGGACTTAGCCCAAGCTGGCCATAAGTCCTCAATTCAAACTTAACTGGGCCAATGGGCTCATAATATAATAATTGATCTTAGTATCCAAATTGGACTACAGATCACTTAATCTACTTTGGTTTAAGGGTGCATCTCTTCACTCCTTTGATACTCGGCGTTGTAATTCCTCAACGTCTTCAAAGAGGTGGTGGGTCCCAATGACCACACATTGATACGGACTGTGGGGTCCTTAAACTCATGGACTATGAGGTCCTTAACCTTGACCGTAATGTCTTAAAACTAAACGCTGGACTGTGGGGTCTTTAAACCCACGGACTATGAGATCCTTAACCTTGACCGGAACGTCTTAAAACTAACAACGGACTATGACGTCCTTAACCTTGACCGTGATGTCTTAAAACTAATATCGGACTGTGGAGTCCTTAAATCCACGGACTACGACGTCCTTAACCTTGACCGCAACGTCTTAAAACTAACAATGGACCGCAATGTCCTTAAACTACCTATTGACCACAATGTCACTAAACTAAACAACAGGGCTCCCCTAATCGCTCTCTTGTCGGATCTAAACGATCCCGTTAAGTTGATCTTAGTCTGAAAGCTAGACTAACGTATTCTTAACAAACGTTTAAGTTGATCTTAGTCTCAAATGAGGCTAACGCATTCTTAAACACAACCCCCAAACCCAAATCTAAGAAAGATACGAATTTGGACTAGTCCACGCCCTACGGGCGACGACATAACTCAGTCTCCGTATACAATCCACGGGCAACCGAACACTAAACAAACATACACGACACGAAGTGATCATCTGGAGAAGGAGAAAGTTGTTACCGCAATGCGGTAGCATAATTAACTGCAGGGGCTTGCGCCTGCAGGGAAGAGCGTCCCCACAATCAAAAACCCCTCAAACGAGGGGGAATCTGACGAAGTCTGCTACATCGGACGCATCAGTTTAAACCTTCGATACATGGTGCCATAAATCAACTTGGCATCTTCGGAGAGGTAGACGGATAGCACCAATTAGCATCTGCCCCGAATCTCAGGCAAGACGTCCATGTCTTGGCCGCCATTCGGAGGGGAACAAGGAATATATCCAATTATGAGTAACCTGAAAGAGAAACAAGTTTCTCAAAACCATTACTATCAGCTGAATACCAATCACAAGTATCTACATCTTCGATCTCTTTGAAGAATCCTGATACTTGCGACATCTGGTTCTCTACTTTATTCTTATACCCACAACTTCTCAAAACTTAGACATTGTATTTCTACGAAACACTTGTCTAAAAACTAAAGAAGTTACAAGTAAACATAACAGAGTACGAGGACCAACCCTTTTGTCCTGACAGACACTGGACAACATACAATACTCTGTATAAGTCCGCTGAGTTGAATAACTCATAACCTGTGCATCGTAGGTTGAAAACTGTACCCAGGCGATTTCCTCAAATATCACCAATTACAACGAATTCCGATATAATGAGGATGATCTCCTAATTCCCAATGACTTACTCCCACTCATCATCTGTAAAACCATACAGATGTAAGAATCATACCTGGTAAATACATACCCTGGAGTAAGTATCTAATCGGGAAATCAGTTTTCCTTTAACAATGCACATTGTAACTGAAACATGAAAATGTTTCGTAGGGTATCTTGGTATTCCTAGTAATGCCTCTTTCATAATCCAATTCATGACTATAACCGTATATTTCTTTGCCATCTCTCCAAATCCCTTTATTTGTCTTTAGTCGTTACCTTCTGTACACCTTCGTTAGGCTAAATGGTTTCCTTCCTTCCCTACCGTTCGACACCAGCCTATGGTTTGGAAGAAGACTATCCAGTAAGCATAATAGGTGTACTCTCCTAATCCTAGGAGTACTCGCAACTTGAGAGAAGGTGATGATAAAAGACAACTGAATAATACCTTATTCTATTTCTTCCGAACTGGGAAAAAGCAAAGGTAAAATAGGAGTGGCGATGAAGTACGTGGTTTGGTCGTGAATGACAGCAGTCGCAATTTACTTTGCCCTCTTTCTAGTCCCTTTATTTTGTCTTTAGTTATTACCTTCTGTACACCCTACTTAGGCTAATTGGTTTTCTTCATTCCCTACCTTTCGGCACCTGCCTATGGTTTGGAATAAGACTATCCAATAAGCGTAATAGGTGTACTCTCCTAAACTAAGGAGCCCTCGCAACCTGAGAGAAGGTGATAATAAAAGACAACTGAATAAACCAATTCTATTTCTCCTGAACCTGGATCCATCCTCGAAGAAGTCCCTTCGAGTTCGTATATAACTATACGATGGATCTATCCAATGGAAGTGGATGTCCGTAGTAATACGGGGTGTTCTGAGAAATTCAAAGGGTAAAAAGAAGGAGTGGAAATGACTTATGCAACTCAGACAATCCAAAATCCAGTATTTTAAGAAGGTTCAGTCAACTTGGTCACTGAGTCATAGTCTAGGGTCGGTCAAAGGTCGCTGCCAAAGAGAGAGAGAGAAAAGAAACACTCTACGTGCACTCTAACCTAGATCAGAATGGTTATCACTTTATCTAATCAGGAAACCTCCCACTGTAATCTCAAATTCTCCTCCAAACCTGAAAGAAGAATTAGTCGGGATCACCCGAAGAGTAAACCAACTCATCAGTGAGAATCGGGATCCAACTCTCATCGCATGATAACGTGACGGAATCCACCCGCGTTATCACACTCCAGAAGGTATGCGCATACTTAGCAAGTTTCATTTTCTTTAGAAACTCCCGATATTATTTTTGCCCCATGCTCTTATGACCTTGGCGTTGGTCAAAATATCATAAGTCACATGCCAAGTTCTACCCGTCACTATCCAGGTCAATTTGAACCTACCCGTACATGCCCTTGACGTTGGCCAAAATGGCAGAACGATTGGCCCAAACCAACTCATCTATCTATGCAACAAATGAATACCCAGCAGCTACCAAACACTATGCCTTGGCGTTGGTCAAAATACATAGCTTGAATACTACTGAATACCCAAAAGAAATGACGGAGGGCTACGACTGGTTTTTGGCGAAAAACCTTTAACGTAACGAACTTGATATCGCTGAAGGAACCTGATAGCTTTTTATAAAAATATAGTGGCGAAAACCTTTGCTAAAGAGGTCACTCCCGGTGAAGGGATCTCGGCTCTTTCCTCGTGGAATGAGGTGCAGGATATTCCAACTGAATACCGCGATGCAAAGCAACTTGTAATCGACTATAATGAAGTTATTACCCTGACGTAAACTTCTGCCCAAGGGGTCACTCCCGGTGAAGGGATCTCGGCCCTTGCCTCGTCGAATGAGGTGCAGGATATTCTAACTGAATATCACTATGCAAAACAAAAGGAAACGTCTTTGTAATAACACTTTTTAAATTGGTTCCAATAACATCAAATATAGGTTTGTTTTATCCTTGCATTGATAAGAATCAATGCAGTCCCATCAATCAATCACACCAGAAAAGAACGAAAATAAAATGTACGTATATGCCATCCGCATTCGCCACTGGGTCCCGTCATCACCCGTTAGGTTACTTAACTAACGACAGAGCGGGGACTGGACTAGCGCGGGTGTAAAACATATACAACATCTAATAGTATATATACTAATATACAATAATCGCTCCAGGCGTGATAATATGCAACATTACAGAAAAGTAATAAGCATCACAGAACAATACAGATAATCTGGGATCCCCGGGTTTCACAGAGCCGCTACTGAAACCCGACGTTCCCCTGGTCGTGTGGATAGCATGTGCAATGAAACCTAGACCCCTATGGGTGCGGCAAGTTGCCCGCCAAAACCTGAAGCGAGGCAGCCCCCTACAGAAAAATGAATGGACCACCCGGCACTTCACGGAATCCTGTAACTTGAGCACCCCTCCTTGGGTCAACCTATACCCCCTACGAGTGCGGTGAATAGTCTGCCGATTCTAGAGTGAGGCCCCTCTGCCTCTCAAAGCCATGAGATACGGACCCGTTGCCCTCCAGAACCCGGCAATCCGTGCACTCCGTCGTGGGGTAAACCTAGTACAGAAATAAAAATATGTACAACGGGTACATCGACCTCATCCCGGTCGTGCCCCAAAAGAATATTATACAAACAGGCAGTGACGGTAGTCCACATGTTGGACGCTCGCCCCGCAATATCAAATGTACAAATAAATCCAAACTGCACTACCATTGCACACTGCTATCCACCACGACATATCCGCAACATTACAGCACAACACAGAACATCAACGCGAATGTCACGTTCGCAAATCCGTCTAAAAGAACTATAGCAATTAGACGCAATTTACCGCTCGAATGACATTCCCGGTCGGAGATATAAAGTAAGTACTGTATACTAACAAGTTTAAAATTTCGATCGACAAAATTTCCCGAAGTGGGCCCCACGAATATCTGCTGTACAGTAATAAAAACTGGGCCCAAAATAAATTTTCCAGAAACCACAATTTCCTCTGTAGAACCTACTGTAGAAATTTGGTACCCTAATCTCACACTGTGGCGGCGGATCCGCGGCCAAACCCTGGGTTAGGCCGCGGATCCGCGGCAGTACTTTTGATTTGGGCCACCAAATTTCACCATTATTCTAGTAAAAGCCTGCTCAATTTTCTGTAGTACTCAAAATAATTTTTAGACCCTGTTAAAAATCGACAGAAACTTAGAACATGGAAAATGCAGTTTTGAAAATTTTGTTCGATCGATATTTTAAACGCGTTAGCACAAGTTAGTAAAGCTTAATGGTGAGGCTCTGATACCACTGTAAGTACACGGTAGCGCCCCGGCCGTCTAACAGACGCCAAATGCGGAACAAAAACTTTTACAACTGGCGCTATCGTATACTATAACCCGGATCTGCCATTAAAGCTAAACTAACAAACTATAAAGTGGGTAGAAATGTTATACCGAACGATCCGAGTCCTTCGGTCTTCAACCATCATCCCACGCTTTGTTGCGGCTGCTCCGATCTCCTGAATCTCCAGTCTTCTCGTCCACGTGGCACCACGTCGACGGATCTTTAAACGGGCTCCCGCCTCTGAACCAAGGCAACTCGATCATCAAGTTTGCTAAAAGAGATGACCAAGATTGATGTAGAGAATGAGTAGAACACTTTGTCTCGTTACGTCCAAAGCCATGGACGAACGGTTAATGAAGTTGCCTTTTGGATCGGATGAAAATGAAAGAATGAGTATATTGATTTCCATGAACCAAATAACTATCATATTTTCCCAAATTAACCACCATCTCTTTTCAAAGAGGGGTCGGCCTATATATCATGAGGAGGGAGGTGAGTGTAGGAACAAGTGAGGGTGACCATAAGCAAGGATACTTATCACTTCATTAAAGAAAGAATGACTCACAAAAGACACCTTGTATAAACACATTTAATGCAAGAAAGAATCATCAACCTAGTCACCAAAACTATTAATTCAATAATCAATGCACTAATGACTCACTAGCCTAGTCACCATCTAGAATCTTCTAGAACCTTCCACACACTCATGAAAAAGATAAATCCGCATTTAACCGAATGTTAAATACGGGTGATAGAAAACGGGAAACTGGCAACTTCCAAAAGCGATCCCGAAACGAATTTCAGGATAACCCTGCAACAGTATAAACATACCCGTATTTGTATTACGACCGGATACAAATGCAACTGAGACAAAGATATTATATCTACATAGTATAATACTCGGATCCGGCTTAAACCAAAGCCCACCAGTATTATCTGCCTGAAATATGACACGTGCGTAAACGCACGTGCAATTTTCGAACCCTGCCATAAAACCATACGGCCTCTACAACGTTTCGCCCGAACTTGGGAAACTGTCTGTGGGGGACTCTAAAGACTCATCAACACACTGGCACTGGGTATAACCACTAGCAAGTCAGAGGTACAAGCTGTACGTAACGGTTGCCTATGTATTGATTGGAAGGGAAGCTGACGAGCGAACTCATCCAGAAACCCTACTGAGTCTGACAGTGACAATATCCGTACAGTCCGGTCCGTTCGTCTAAGAGTATCGCATATTGAGTCTAGGGGGGTGGATAAAGTCAGACCCCTAATAACGCGATAATTCGTGTCGGTATGAAGCCCATCAGCACCTGAGAAACTACTGATCCAAATCAGTAATTCTCCACTACCTCGGCCGAGGATTTCTAGTGATGGCCACCCGTGCACTGTGCGACATCAACCCCCAATACCGGGAGAGACGAATTCCCGACGATCCGCTCACTGCCTCCATGTGGCTCGGGACTGTACCCAAAAAATACCTGTTTGCACGTCTCTTTTGAGCGTGGTAGGGTAGAAATCAAAGCACAATGGGAACTCACACGAGACAAACGACGATCTCAGGTCGACAAACTAACCTGTACACATGTCACCAGGGAACTGCTATCTGACGATATATATAATACCAACTAGCATGTTCCCGGCGAGTCCTGTCCAGTGTACTCATAATGCAATGAGCACATGTATACATCTTAGGTGAACCAACTGACACCAATGGCTTGTGAGACCGGCCATCACCCCTCGTCGGGGTCTCGACTGTATACACTAGTCTACTCTGGAGTATCGATGCCCTGTCTCGAAACTCCTACGACTAGGGAAACTTTAAGGATGTGCTTACAGACCCCAGCTCCCACGTATATGATCGCCATCATACTGCTGGCAGTCAAGCAAGAATCCTATGGGCTCTATCAACATGCAAAAGAGAACTAAAGCATGTAAACGATGATAAAGTCAAACCATATAGCATACTATCATCTCGAGCAAGACTTTCATATCGGTATAGGTCCTCTCTCAATCATTGCAATCACGTATCTGCGATCCAATAATTGACTTAGAGGGCACTATATCCAACACTTCCAATATTTACAAGTACATAAGTTTCAACTGGAAAGTAAATACAATAAGGAAAATACCTAATCAAGTGGCATATATAAGCTGAATAAAAGTGAAGCTAAGCTAATCCTGTGGAGCAATCCTATTGTAGTCCTCCTTCATGGTCTCCACTTTCTCCATCTCTACCGTATCTGATGAACATTCCAAGAGAGGAAAAGTGGGTGGAATGCCCATCAACGAACTTGCGCTCGGTAAGTCCCAAAGATAAGTAAGAGTAAAGAAAATGACAATTGTAGAATATATAGATGACGAGTAAGAGTATATGTTCATGGGTAAATATGTACTATAGGTCTCTATAGGGTCACTATGTTAACGTTAAGTTCCAAGTGTGAATGTCAACGCAGCCGTAGAAGTATTCATAAGCTCAAGAGTGTGGCCCTAGGAGAAAGGAAACACGGGCCCATTTCATATGTTAGTATTGGGGCTCTAGGCTGTGGATGAGTCAACCCGACTGATATTCGAGTAAAAATAAATACGGGGCTCCTGAAGCTCCGTTGGATTCACACAAGAAACAATCCCAAGCACCCCGAGTATAATATATTATAACTGGTTAATAGACTTAATTGATTCGATTAATTGATTAACATGTCTTGATCGAAACCATAGATTGCAAAAGGTGTAGAATGTAGTCGAGTGAGTCGAGTAATATGCGAGTCATGATAATTGCAATCTTGGTTCGAGTAGATTGGATTCGAGTTCATATTCAGGTTTAGATTCGAGTTGGGTTAAAGTTCGAATTTGTATTCGAGTTCGAGTTCAAGTTTATGTTCGAGTTTAGATTCGAATTTAGGTCTTTTCATGTGAATTGATGTAAATTGTTAAAAATCTTATGTTCAGGAGAAATCGGGAACTGCTGCAAATGGATGGCGTGATTTGTGTCTTTTTCTAAGACAATTACCAATTGATAACTCTATTAAGTTGTCTAACCTGAATAGGCAAGCACTCATGTAACAACCCTAACTTTCTGTACGATTTTTTTTTCAAAATACAGAAAGGCACATCTAAGCCTGAACACGAGTTATAAGTTTGTTTTGCTTTAGAACAACAAGAAAGTGCATGTAGCTCATTGGTAAGACCTTGCACTGCTGAACCAAAGCACCAAAGTTCAAATCCCATCTGCCACATATTCTTTTTATTTAAAATTCTTTTAATCTTTTAGAAGCCCAAGAATCTACACGTGCACTACATGTAATAGGGTGTTACAGAATAAACAAACATACACATGAGGGAAATTGAAGCGACAGGGACACGTGGCCCAAGAACCAACACACTCCGTCGGAATTGGGCCGGCGACATGGGCAATAAAACCGACGACGTCGGTCTCCCTCGTCCCAAATGCTCCTAAAATATACCCCCCCCCCCCGCACCTCTTCAGCTACCCCACTACTCCCTTATTACTTGTTTACTCTGAGTTAATCCAGAGAGCAATAAAATGCCCATTTAACCTCATTTTAATGCAAATTTAAATGCATTTTTCATCATCCCCTAATCCTAATTTTCGCTATAAATACCACCCTCATTTCACACTTCCTCACTCACAATTCCCTGCCAAAACTCTCAAGAAATTTCCAAGTTCCCATAGTGTATAAGTGGAGTTAACAAAGGGCAAAGCTCCGACGAATTTCCGGCGACAACACAAGGAGTTCCCGGCGATGAAATGATGCCCCGAAGCTTTCTTTATGACCTTCTCTCTCTCCTATAGTCCAACAAACCTGTAAGTCCCTATTTCTCCTCTCTTCTATATTCTAAAAACTTTCAAAACTAAAACCCGACGGAAGCGGAGTTAGTCCGATTTCCGATTCGGCTTTCTTTAAAAACTACACTTTTCTTTAACAAAATAAAACCATATTCTTATATGTTGATTAATAAACATTAACAAACTTAATAAAACAAGTTGCACATCAAAATAATCATTTTTGTAACTTTTATCATACTTTTTCAGAAAAATACCATATAGTTTAGTTTGGACAAAAACCATCATAATTCCTTACTATACCTATACATAGTTCACGAGGTAATGACCTACCTCCTCACAACATACATATCTAACATAGCACGATGAATCTCGGGAACATAGATTTGGGAAATACGACTTTACATATAACTACCTTCAACTTATAAAACATTTTTCTATAGGAAGTGTATTTAACAAATCTTTGCAATTGCGTTTCTACAGCCCATTTTGGGAAACCCATTTAGGATGGTGAGGATTATCGCACATCCTCGGGCTTAGTAGAGTGAGATGCAGACCTCCGCAAGGAGCATACGATCTCGAAAGATTTTTAATACATTTTTCTTTAGAAAATGTGATTTCTATTATAAATAAAACTTATATTTTTAATATATATATATATGTAATTAATATTAAAATATCTATTTTTAATATTTATAATATTCCAAATTTCTAAAATTCAAGAAAAACATCTCATTTACAAGAAAATACCATACAATTTCAATATTTCAAATAAATACCTTATACTTTAAAACTAGGTCATATTCACTGGAAAATTTCACATTTAATAAAAGAAACATCTATGAAAACTCTAAAGACGATAATTAAATACTTAAAGTATATTTTGAAAAGTATAACAAAACTATTTTACATAAAAATCCCTCAAGTTATATTAAATAACAATAAGGACCCTAGTAAATATAGGTTTAAGCGGAGCCAGTCTCTTGAGTCTCAGGGAGCCGGAGATATGGGTGCTTGCCTATTTAAGGTAGACAATCTAACAAACGGTTTTATCAGCACGGTAATTGTCTTTGAAAAAGACACAAATCCTACTGTCCATGTGCAACAGTTACCGATAACACCAAAACAATCAGGATTTCAAGTTCTTTTAAAAGTGTCTGACTCAGACCGAGTCTCGATATAATCAAACTGACTTGAATATGATTCAAGTATATATTCAACATGAATCTATATATTCAATCTATACAACTTGACTGAACCGAATCATGGATATATTCCATCTACATGTTCATCCATTATATCCGTTCCATTACTAATATCATGGTTTCGGCAAGTTATCCATCTATACAATTTACAACACAAGACAATACAACACAATACATTCCGTACAATTAATACAAACAATACAATCAATACATCGCGGGGTTTATAAGGGGTAAACTGGTACGGAATATGTTAAAGGTGGCACGAGGTGGTCACTTAAGACGTAATTACATCCATGCCGTTGTTCCGTAGAATTATCGACGGAGCCTTATACTACGGGTTACCAAAGTCCACGGTGTAAGTTGAACTCTCGTATACACTGGCATTTTCTGTACCATGCTACAAACACTACGTTAACCTGACAATCAAACCTCATACTAAATGTACTCTCTTTTCTGTCTATTCTACTTCTCTCATTCTTTGGGACTTACCGAGCGATTGTTCGTTGACGATATTCCGTTTCTTTCTTCTTTGGAATGTTGTTAGGTAGATCGGACCTTCTGGAGACAGATCGCAGCAACGAGGACTTGGATCAGATAGCCTTCGACCCAGAGCTCTAGTTTACATGTACATTTCATTTACATTTCTGTTATGCCGTTGTTTAGACATTGCTTTCCATCCATGTATTTATTTTTCCTTGGTATTGTAAAAAGAATGTTTAATAAATAAAGTTGTTGTTCATTTACATCTTGTCTCTTGTGTATATTTCGTTTTATATTGCTTAGATACGCTTAGCGTGTTTATTTTTGAGTAAATACGTAGCGGTTAGTCGCGTCCTCTTCCCCGTACACCGGGAAGCGGGGCGTGACAGGTTTTGTTGGTGGCCCATGCAGGTCCGCTCTGTATGGACATACAGGTAAGCACTGTATGGACATGCAGGTCTATTCTGCGTGGACAACCTAAGCAATATAACACAAGAACCAGCAACTAAAAATATTCTTTACAATTCATATTTCTTGAATCTTATTTCATATACTTTGAATCTGTCCTAACCCAAAATTTTCTTTTAAGGTTATGGATTCTCCAAACAACACTAGCACCAACTACAACAACACTCCACCTCCCTTACCGATTACACCTGCCGTAGCTGCTCCGATCAATGAGCAGACGGTATTGCTTGAGGCGATTATAAATTCCCAGTTCCGTAAATAAATTTTTTCCCATATTCTCCAAGTTCGCTTGAATGTTTTTCTATTTTCTCCATATTTATTTTGTTTGTAGGAATTTAGATACATATATTTTTTAATTCAGAAAATTTTTCCTAAACAAAAAATAAAAAGCCCAAGCCCAGCCCATACCAACACCGGCCCGACCCATGCCTCCATACCCGACCCGCCTCCTTTTCTTCCCCACCCCCTCATAAATTTTCCCGCTTCTTTCCTACGCTCCCCGCCGCCGCTCGCCCCACGCCCCGCTCCTCGTTCGCGACCACGTCCCCGCTCCTCGACCCACGACCTCGCGCGTGCGCGCACGCTCGCGAAACTCCCCTCGACCTCGTCTTTTCCACCTCCTTCTCTCATTGCCACTCCAACACAACAGAGCCCCCAACGATAGCAGAGCTTCCCACTGTCTCCTCTCCCATGCACCCCGCTGAGCTCCCCTCAACGACGACACAGCGGCCACCTCAGCCACCTCCTTCCACAAAACCCTCGCCTCCTCAAAACCCTCTGTTTACCCCAATCAGAGCAAAGCTCTGTTCAAATTCCAAGACGGGAGATGAAGCAACGCTTCGTCTTCCCCCAATCAGAGCAAAGCTCTACTTTGAAAATTTAAACTTTAATTTTGAAGCAACGCTT